>OU753554.1:13755000-15005000 GCA_916701695.1 Agrochola macilenta | reverse complement strand
TAAACTTGCAATCAAACAAAGACTGAATGTTAAACCTAATACTCCACGATTCCCTCAATTAGATTCACCTTCTTTAAATGAAAACACGAATTCTCAAAATACACCAATCAACGCATTTAATCAAAACAACAATTTCAATGCACCCAAAACGAATGCTAACTTATATCAAAGTTCTTCCACTGAATATAAGGGACTCCTAGATATAGAACCTTTACTTGAAGATGACATAAGCGATATTAGTTCATTTAGGGAGCTCATGAAGAATACTCAAGGTTCTTTTGATGTAGAGGTCATTAAATCCAATCAAACACAATCTGAATCAGCTGATGACAGTAAACCCGACGCAAGTTCTATGAATGCAGACAATTATCCAAAAGAAGGTTCAGTTAAATTAACAACCACAACTACTTCAACTTCAACAACTACTACAGAAAGTTACCATTCCGGTGAAGATCATGAAATTGACGATGCAAGAGACGAAGGAGAGTATGTGGAATATTACGACGATGTTGAAAGTACTGAAGTGAAATACACCACTCAAGAACCTCAATCAATAGAACATACCGACATTTATGACGATGAATATGACACAACTGAAGAACCTGAAAAACCTACAGAACTAGCTAAAGCAAACAATACGGAATCTTTTGACGTTTTAGTAATGAAACCTGAAAACACGATGGTTAAAGATGATAATTTCAAACATTTTGTTGATACCACTGTAATAGACCAAACTGAACACAAACATAATGAAGAAAAAGAAACTCCTGTCACTGATTATAGTGCACCTGATACTGAAGAAGATGTGACGTCGATAGAAACACCGTCTATTCTAGGACAAGAAGTTGTGTCAGTTGTTACCACTAAGAGTGTAGTAAATGGCACTATATCTATTCCAGACGTAACTTTTGCACCAAGTACCACCAAACTAAGCCCGGCTTCAGAAAGTACTTCGCCTACTAGCAATCAAATGAGTGACGCCTCTGTTCCAGTAACAACTGAGAACTGGATTGTAGTTGCGTCAGTTCAGACAAGTAGAAGTGTTTCAGGTGCTCGTTTCTTACCTTTCCCAACCGTGGAGCAAGATGAAAAGAAACAAGTATTAGCGGACGACAATGAAGAAGAAGATGAAGATGACGTCGAATCTGTAACAAAAGATCCTAGACTACAAACAAAAGGTCTAATGAGTACTCCATCGTCGACCGAAAATATTAACGACAAATTGGATAGTATTCAGTCTGAGCTATCTAGCGCAGTTTTATCTGGATCGTTAAATAACGAAAATAAAAATATTGAGCTTATAACTGAATCAACTACCGAAAGTACGACAACAACAACAACAACAACTACTACTACTACTACAACCCCGTCGCCTATAAAAGTATTTACATTAAAGAGCACCTCATCTCCTAACGTAACAGAAAAATCATCTCCAGATCCACTACCAGTGCAGATCAAAAAATTCGCACACCGTGTGACCACGTCTACCACACCAAAACCGAGGAAAAAACCTTCCTTAGTGACTGTGATGGATGACATAGGCGGACTGTTGCCTGCTGGTTATAAATCAAGGCTCTCATTTAAAGACAAACGAACCAGCACGACCACCACCACCACTACTACAACTACTAGTGCACCAGAGACTTCTAGTGAGGTCCCTATCATTAATGGAACACAGGGTCGATCATCCGGTATCAGCGCGAAGAACAAAGTTATTGTTTTAGATTATAAATCTTTACTTCCTAAAGAATATAAGGCTAAAGAAAATAAACCCCAAGAAGATCTCGGCAAAAGACTACAAAACGATGACCTTAGTAAATTATTGCCATCTAATTATAAACCCCCAAGCTCTGAAAGTTCCGATGTCAAATTAAGATCAAAATCTGGTATTTTAGACAAAGTTCAAGAAGTTGATATTTCTGCTCTCTTGCCAAAAGATTTTAAGTTAAATACTACGGTGACAGAAAAACCAAAGGTTGCACTCAAATTACCAGCAAACGCTGTACCAATAGACGTATCAGCTTTATTACCACCAGGATTTAAATTAAACGAGACGGAAAAAGAAACTGCAGAAGGTCCTGTTATCAAGCTCAAAGTCGCTGATATTTCAAGTCTATTGCCACCTGGATTTAAATTAAACGAAACTATTGATGAAGCGCCCGCGCCGCCCACCGCGCCTCCCCGTACAACTAAAGCTCCTGGAGGCATGATTAAACTGGTATTTCCCTCAAGACCAGGCAGTAAAGTTCCAAGAAAAACGACTACTTCTAAACCATTGGGTCCTGTTCCAGCGACACCTAAAATACAAAAGGGTTGGCCTATAAGGTATTTTTATTTCTCTATAATTTTAAAGTAGTCACTTTTATTGTACTATTGCACAATAATGATTGACTTTTAAATCTTTTCAGGGCTTCCACTGAATTCACTGGTTGGCCATCGCCGTCTACAACACCATTTTCGATAGAAAAACTTCTAGAAGCTCAAAGGAATGCCACTGCTACCAGTCCAATGCCAGAATTTAGTACTGAAGCAACGACACGACGTGCGACCACGACAACGACGACACCTGCTCCCCCTCCACCGACCACTCCAGGATTATGTAGAAAAGAGTGTGATATCGCTGCCACTATAAAAATCGTTTCAGGTACCAGTATTTCTTTATTATCAGTACCTCTTTTGATACAAAAAAGGCTAGAACTTGGCAATCATAAATTCACATAAGATTCTCAAATTGAAGTAATTAAAAAAAAACGAATTTTACAAAAATGCAAAAAGAATAACTGTTTTTCTAGTTAAATCTGTTATATTTTCAGGAGTCAAATGGATACCCGAATTATTAGATCACAATACTGTAGAATGGAAACGACTTGCCACAGATGTAAAGGAAGAGGTGAGTTTTTTATTAATAATTGGAGAATACCTCACTTGTTATCGATTAAGTGCAAAAAACACATTAGTTCCTTCTACTTTGGAAAGCTATCCTATACCTAAAAATTTTTTTTTTAAATTCCAGTTGAATTCTGTCTATTCGAAATCAGACTATCTACAGAAATGGTATAAGGGTATTAGAATTGATGGGTTCAGCGAAGGCTCTGTTCTTGTTGACTACTTCATTGAACTCAAAGAGGTAGAAGACAGAGTGGATACATTGGATTTAAAGAAAATGTTTCACAAATCTCTTCATGATGCCAGGCCTGGTTCTGTGATTGAAACAGTTACAGAAGCACCCAATGATGATGATTTTGATCCTGACGTCATGTTAGGTGATCAACCGGATGACGAAAGGATGAAGAAAAGCAATGAGAAAATGACTAAGACAATTGATAAGTCTGCTGGGAAACTAGAAATCGGAAAGTTTGTTATGGACCCTGCTTACACCGAGTTCATAGGTGGGTAAACTATTCTCACTTAATTATTTTAATACCATGTATAATTTTTTGAACATAAATGACTTTGATTTATTTTGTATAGTTTTACCTAAGCGTGAAGCGCCAACGCCTGTAACTCCCGAAGAAGAATCGTTCCTGCCTCAGTGGGGCATCGCTGTGATTGTCATTGCTTTGGCTTCTCTTCTGTTCGTCGTTATATTTGGAGTCACAGTAGTAAGTTAACCCGAACCAACATTAATTAAAGATAAAATAAGATTATGCGTTTGTTGTTTTGATCGAATCAGAAATGAAGAGATCCGTACGAGAAACAAGATAATCGTCATAGTCCGAAGAATTACCAAACTTAAGTGGCCGTGGGAACACATTGCTCGCAGAACTGATGGCCGATGGGGCCGAAAGGTGCTGGAGTGGCGACCGTGTGCCGGAAGACGTAGCGTTGGAAGGCCCCCCACAAAGTGGACCGATGATCTGGTGATGGCCGCAGAAATCCGCTGGATGCGAGAAGAATAGAACCGGTCGAAGTGGTGGTTCTGGGGGAGGCCTATATCCAGTAGTGGACGTCTTTCGACTGAAATGATGATTATGATGATGATGATGATGCCTTTGTTATTGGTAATATAACTCTTCTTTTGTTTCTCGCAGTTGGTTAATCGACAGAAGAGTGCGAAAGCGAAACAACCAATACCTCTCAGCGAGGAAATGCTTCGCGATTTGGATAAGAGTCATATGGGAGGCTTCGATGACGTGCATCCAGTGAAAGAACGGGAATTGCCGTATCTCCCTTCGGGCAAGGTAAATTGAGTCCTAATCCAATGTTTCAAAGTTAAAATTATTTTATCCTATCTCTTAATTATTGTTGTTCTTTGTCCAGCGTATGTCAACTGCCTTCATCGAGCAATTGGCTTACCCTAACCCGGGTGACTCGTGGCGATCGGAGTGGACACCGCAGCTCCAGAAGTACATGCAGCATTACACGCCCGACTCAGGACGAGGCTCGCAGATCTACGGGCCCGTTGGAAATGCTTATGGGTACGAATTTGTATTTGCTTTTATAATGAAAAGATAATTAGTTGACAAAAAGCTGTCCTTACCTACTCAATTATTTATAAAACTCACATGAAACAGACGGCAGGTGCGGGCCAGCTTACTGGATAAGTATCGCCCGGTACTGTAGAATTTTTGTATCGTCCAACTTTCCATGAAATACGCTAGAGACGACCAAAGCTTACTTTTACCAGAAACTTTTCCCGCAGCGAAACCCCGCCTTACATGTTTCATTGAAAACCGCTGCTGCTTGTTTCATGGCAAAACTTTGGCTGCCGGGGCAGGGTCGACCAAGTTTTAAATGTGGGTAGATATTATGTATGTTAATAGATGTGTGTTGTGTCGACAGATACGGCGGCGGCGGTGGTTCGCAGCTGTACGGGCAGACGGGCGGCGGCGGCGGCTCCCAAGTGTACGGTTACACGGGCGAGTACCCGCGCTCGCACTACTCGCGTCGTCGCTCCGACTACGACAGCAACTTCTAGACCCTTCTAGAAATATATTCGCCTACTGAGACTTGACACAATCTTGACAATATCTCCTTTTTAATCTCAAACCCTAATTTATAATACTCGAATAGAACGTTTCATCCATTCTGTGTAGATTAGTCATAAACTTCAAAACATACTGTAACAGGTTGTGAAATAATTTTATCATTATGAAACCGAAAATTATTAGATCGAAATTAGACTCGTATTTCTGAATTTATATTATACGATACGACTTTACATTTTGCATGATATTTTTAGCAGCTTTTAGTCCGGCCTATTTAGGACTTAACAGTGCCAACCCAGATGGTTACGTCGCGTTTGATATTTATTTTGTAAACAACAATATTTCTCTAATAAAAAAATAGTTATTAAATGGAAATTATCTGCCAAAATATTAACTATTTACGACTGATTGTGAGATGTAAATAAGTAGAATAAGAACTCACCAATATTATAAGTGGAGACTAATAGGTGAGGCTACTAAGTACTTGTGTAGATATCTCTCCGCATACCTATATTTGCTCAGAACCTGTAGGGGATCGTGCCGTGGCCCGTGTGTGAGCGTGAAACGCCTCTTTGTGCCAAATGTTCGTGCGTCTGTGTGTGCGTGTAAATATAACATAATATTCCTTTCGTATAGAGACATTAACGTTAGTGGGTATAGATATCGGACCACCATTGCACAGGCCTACCATTCCGCGCCGCGAGGGCTGGTTGCGATGTTGCGAACTGTTTACGTGGAATGTTGTGTGTTCCCATTTTCAGAATAAATCATATTTATTCGATCATTTTTACTCATACTCATTACTCAGTGTCATTGGAAACGCATTAGGTTAACGATCTTCATGTATGAAATTCATAATCTTAAGAATGTAATTGATGATCGTCAATTTTTAATTATTGCAAAAATCGTCAAACAGGCTCACAAAGACGTTAAATTGTAATTTAAATATAATTAGCGATTAGCTACCTAAAATAAATAACAACCCTAATTAGTGTGGAAGTTTTAAAAACTTGGATATACTTGAATGTGTCAAAATGATGAATTTCGTCAGATATATTATATTAATTGTATTTGTAAATTCCTCGAGTAACGAGCGTCACGGTCATTACGTACCTACCAATTAGACTAAGTATAGTATTGCATGAATTCGTGTATATAAAACAATTTTTGTACATGTAGATTTTAATTTAATTATTGATTAGTTAGAGACAAAGTAAACCATTAAGATCCTGAATATAGATAAATATATAATGTACTCTGTTGTTTCATTTATTACACACGCTATTTGAATAACGACCAAGATTAAAATACAAATAAGTTAGATACCCAATCTAAATACGTTGCCAAATATCTTTCAATTAACAATTTATATTAATAAGCGTTTAAATATGAGTTAATTACATGTTTCGCAGCATTACCTATCATAATATTATGTAGCTGATTTTAGCAGTATTTGGATCGTTCGTTCAATAATCATTGCAATGAACCCTTTCCGGGAAACTAATAATTACCTAATAATATGTAATAATAAAACGTTTATGAACGAGATACACACGGCTTCATAGTGAGCTATACACATTTCACGTATACGCTGACCTCTCACTGTACGGAAATTCTATACAATGTGAGATCAGCTTATACTGAAAATGAATAATAATAAACATTAATAATAATTTTAGAACACTTTCAAAAACAAATCGAAATCCAATCACACATCTCGATATTATTATTTATTAATTTTCAGACAACAAATGAGGTCCATTGTGTTAGTATTAGGTACCTACTATACTATATGGAAACCATTACATTGAAGAAGAATAAATAACCAATTCAATCCCTAGTAAACATAGAGATGTAATGTAAAGGGTATAAACTGTTAGGTTTATTTCCACCATGGTATAATAATATACTTCGCCAGGTATGGCATTCCGAGACACAGTGGTCACGTGGGTAACACAAGTCTACGTCACCACATCTGTGTTACCAGAAGTTTGTAATAATAACTCCCCAACCACCTTTATTACCTGTGCGAATCCGATAAAACAATGAGGTTTTAATTAACAATTACGTTGGTTTATGTTTAAATTGAATTGTTTCGTTTGATTAGACACACGAAACGACAATTTAAATGCTTTGTACATATTTTTCTACAGAATGGTGGCTGAGAATCTTTCCTTAATCGTGTTTTGTTGCAATAAAGTGGCACCTGGATAGAGACGTAAGCATGTGTTAGTCCCGGAATGCCAGACCTTGTTTTATTAGACCATGATTTCCACTACTTTATGAAACTCTGACTGCCTCATTGGTTTTGTGGTCGCAAGGGCTACTGCTGCACTGAGTTCCCGGGTTCGATTCCCGGGTCGGGCAAAGTGTTGCTGGTTTTCTCCATCTAGAATTTCTCAGTAGCAGCCCGGAGTCTGGGTCTGTGCCCGGTTGATGGCAATAGGCTCGCCCCCTATTACATGGGACTTAAACATAACTGGCGAAATATGGGTGTATTATTGGTACACCTCTGCATAACCCTTCGGGGAATACAGGCTTGATGTTATGTTACGTTATTAAACTCTGACATCATTTTGTGTCGAAAAAGGGAAGTTCCAACATAAGTAGTCTGCATAAGAAGACTTTACATGTCTTGCCATCTCTAGAAAATAAGCTGGTACAGGACGACACAACTTAATCTGCGTGCGCAATTTATTTGCCAAACATGTAAACAAATACGAGTTTTCTACTTAGACAAACATCAACTTTATGCAAGTGTAAATAAAGTTGATTTTAGACCGACTAGTATTGTTGAAAATCATTAAAAAATATGAAGTTGTAGCGCAAACTGAACCTTATGTGTATTTGGCTTCGCAGTGGTTTTTTTGTAAAACTCGTGTTTGTTTACATGTTTGGCAAATGAATTGCGAACGCAGTATAGATGTAGCATCGACAAAATTCGTAAAACCGATCACCATCTGATCTGAGTGCGCCTTCAAAATCACCAATATTTATTACTGCTTTAGGTGAAAATGATCTTTATGCAAACTCAATAACTTGTGAAGTCATATAACCAAATACTTTCGTAAAATTGAAATGAATGAATGCAAATTTTCAAATTTATGCTACATCTAAGTTGTGTCGTACTGGACTATAAACTTTACACTCATACCTCCTTGCAAAGTCCTTTCCCAGAGGAAGGCAGTGCCATAAATACAAATATCTACATCTATAGTTCGTCGATAACTTTATTAGGTTCAATGATAAAGAGGACGACCCTCCGATTCCCAGAGGAGGCAAAATTTAAGGACAGACGCTCCCCGTAGTTAGATCTCCATACTTTATAGCTATGTCATGGAAAAATTAACTGATGGCGATAAGCAAATGGGATCCCACAATGGTACGCCGATAAAGAGCTATGGAATTGCCGTTTATCGGGCACCGTCTCTGTCTAGGAAGCCGTTGAACATTTTTCTCAAAGAAAATAAACATTTCTGTGTCCTTTTGTTTGAATACAAAGTCAAAGCACAAAGACTGTAAAGATCGTAAGATTACTTTGAAAACGAAGAAAAAAATTGGCTTGAATTTGTGCCATTTTCATACTCGATAATCTTTTCGACTTTCTTTAACAGACTCATAAAATATTTGGCAACAATGAACGATTGAAATCAGAAGAAAAGTCTGATAGGCGTATGTAGACACGGATTATGTATTTAAAATTCCATGAATATTAAAACGTATGAAAGCTGCAGCCACGCACGCCTCCTAAGTCTCAACTCCTCATAATCTTTATTAGCCCAGGGAGAAGGGTGTATAAATCCCACTGGATCCCGGGTGCTGAGAAACCCTTACGAAATAACAAACATATTGCATATTAATTAATACGTAAAGGAACACAGATGGTTGAGGTAAACTGGAAGCACCATTATATGACGGCAGTCAGTTGAATTGTGGTAAAGAATATCCCTCGAAAAAAAACAGTTTTTTCATTTTATTCTGCAATGCGAAAAAAAGTAATCCGCTGGTAGCTATACCAATTTTTTATTTATACTGGATTTCTGTTAAACCAAGCTTTGTGCTGCATTGGTAATACAATAAAAACATGCAATATAAATACTTTATTAGAGTGTTACCTATTGAATCGCAACGAATTTCATTCGTGTTGCGGTAATCAATACTTAGTGTATCAGTGCCTTATGTCGATCGAACAAACTTCGAGATTAAAAACCTCTCCAAAGGTCTACCAAAGAGTTTACATAACACAAACTTCAAAATTTGGAGCGTTTGAACTTAGATCTCATCACTTATAAAAGCTTTGCTTCCCAACCTGCATTAATACAAATTCTCCGTATTATATCTCCGAGTCATATTGGGTTTTCCTTTAAGGAGACATGTAGCGAGCGGCTGGAAATGCTGGAATTATACACATTACCATGGAAATAAAAACTACTCAGAATGTATGTTTAGGGAAAGCGAAGCGGCTGTATCAATATCACATTTATTCCTACCTGGTGCAGGGTTTTCCTTTTATCTCAGAATACAGTTGCCTGTTTTATCAATTTGGTTTTTACATAAATATGTATACTTATTTATTTACCAGTCTATGCAAACATACGTTTTACCAAGATCTTCTATAATGATTGTTTGTTTCTTCAGTTCTACGACGGCTGCGAAACGTTTTTCCTGGTTATTTTCATCCCAAAAATATAGTAGCTTGCTGAGTCTCCGGTTACAAATACGTATACCTATATCTTAGAGAATAAATCGGTTAAATATATATATTATAATAACTAGGTAAGTATCGCTCAAAATGAATCGAAAACGTATTATTTTAATAGCTTTGTTAACCGAAAATAACAAATGAACATCTGACGGAAGAATCTGATCAACCTGCCGGAAGTGGTCGTTGATTGGTGACCTAAAGGTTAAGGTCAACTAAAGGTTGACTTGACTCGGCATTGCAAATACGACCGTTTTGAGATCATGTCCTTTTGTTTCAACTGTGATTTATATTTTCTAACATTTTGTCAATTTAGATACTAATTGGTAGTTTTCGTTCTAGATCAGTCTTTTTTTCTGCAAAGAATCTCTAGAACAATAAAGTCAAAATTCATAATGACTCAAATCTCTTGGTTTTTTCAAAAAAAAATATAACGGCGCAGCGGGCATAGCCTTTACCAGAAGTGGTCATCGCATTAGTGGTTCAGCAGCTTCTATATCATCAGGAGTGTGACAGAATATAGCAGTTCGTCGTGGACGTGGTAAGACAGCGGCTGCCCAGACATCATCTCTGCCATCAGAAGACAGCTGCCTCGCAACCATCGATGCGACGCTCTGCTAGAGAGACTGTCACCTTTTCGATGATTCCAGTAACTTCGTAAAAAAATTATGGTGTTTGCAATCATGTCCAGTAGAATACCTACAAGTCAACATTTTCACGGGGAAATCGTAGGTAAGATTAGTTCGTGATTTCTTATTTTATGGTCATATCTAGAATCGGGTCCAAATAAAAAAACTCCATATCCGGCATCCAAAAGTATCCATGCTCATGTCGAGTGGAATGCGGACCCACTTAGATCATACGATGTGGTAGGTAGCAGTAACACAAAATCATGAAATAATAAGTACGTGAGCAATGTTATGTGACCCGCCCATCTAGTTCCTCAGCCATTTTGACTCAACTTCTACTAATTCAGCCCGAATTTAATATCTTATATCGACCGGTATTGTATTGAAATGAAATTAAATGAAATTGTTTATTCTGTAAATAGGATATCGGAATCACTTTTACACGTCGTATAAAAAAAATATTAAAATAAGCTAGATAAGGTATTATAGTGGAGGTTTGTGGCTAAATGATAACAGCCGCACGTATCCATCGAAGGTTAAGGGAAGGTAAGCTACGCTTGCCGCGGTCAGTTCGTAAATGGCTGACCATCCATTATAAATCGAAATCCCTCCGTGCCTCGGAAAGCACGTTAAGCCGTTGGTCCCGGCTGTCATTCATAGATCTTTGACAGTCGTTACGGGTAGTCAGAAGCCTGAAAGTCTGACAACCAGTCTTACCAAATGGGTATCGTGTTACCCAGTAACTGGGTTGTGGAGATCAGACAGTCGCTCCATGTAAAATACAGTATTCAGCTGCATCCGGTTATACTGGAAGTCGACCCCAACATAGTTGGGAAAAGACTAGGCAGACATAGGTACTGACCTGTATTAGCGCAGTTAATCAGAAGTACAACACAAGCCTATAGTTACTATACCTACTACCCTTCGGTTATTACTTAAGCGTCGTGCAGACCGGTGCGACGCGACGGCGCGACGCGACAGCGCGACGTGTCTCTAACAAAACATTGTCTAAGAAAACTTCACGGTAGAACAATTACCGGGGTGTCGCGTCGCGTGACAAGTCGCGCTAGTCTACACGAGCCTTTACCTATCAGATAAAAGATTCAACATTCATCGGTAAACACATCTCTTTATGTCTCTTTGACATTACCAAACACTATTACAGTTGATGCAAAAAACTGTTCGTACTTATACAGCGTGTATCAGAAAGGTGTCATCATACTTAAGGGTGTGGTACAGTCCACTAAAGTGAACGACTTTCTCCATGGCACCAGCATTGTAATGACGAAAAAATTATCGGCCGTTTCATACATTTGACTCGACTAGATATTAAAGTTTTTTATGGGATAGTTGGGAAAGCAGTGATGGCCTAGGTAACGGCCTTGACTAACGAGTTGTAGGCTGTAGGTTCAAACCCAGACAGGCGCTTTACTTTGTGTAAATTATTTCATCACCACTGCTCTCAAAACGGTGAAGGAAAACATCGTGAGGAAACCGGCGTGTAGTAGAACCAAAAATCCGAAAACATGTGACGACTATCAACATGCACTGGGCCCGCGTGGTGGATTAAGGCCCACTCCCTCTGACCGAGAAGAGGCCTTTGTCTCAGCAGTGCAATGGGAACACTATAGGCTGATTGAGATGGGAAAGTTTTTTTTTGTGATAACGATGTTGGTCCAATGGAGAAGGTTCGTTAATTATTTTTTTATTTAGTTTGCTTTGTCGCTTCAAAATTCAAAATATTTTATTTCACATAAACCTAGGAGAGCCGGCAAGAAACTCCACGGTTACTCTTTTAAAGTAAATGGTTTTTACAATTTTCAAAATATAGTGTAAAAAGTATCAGAGGACAGTGTAGGCCTGTCAACAAGTACCAGGTACTTAGCAAAATATAAAACCAGGGCTTAGCACCCGCACCCAGTCCAGGAAATTACAAAATTGTTGATTACGATCTACCTTATTACTAACTTGTACAAATGTTTAGCTTTATCAGACACTGAAAAGCAAGGATGGTATTAAAAATGAATAACCAACATCATACATTTTACATCGTCCAAAAACATTGATTCTAGTATTCTCATTCCGGATACACTCCATCAGAATATGTAAAACATCATCAACCTCTCCACAGTCATTACAATTTGGAGACAAAACTTTCTTCATTATGTAATAAACCTTATCTGATGGAATATGTCCGGAACGAAGTCTTTATAGGCTATAGAAATTAAGTTTTTATTAAGGTCACAATCAATCCACGGAAAACGAGAAATCTCTGACTGGATACTTCGATACCATATCTCGTTCAGTTTGTACCTTAACGGGATTATATTGTAAAACTTTTTAAAAGAGTAACGGTGGAGTTTCCTGCCCATTCTTCTCCATACGAAAATTACCTTTTGGAAGGTGCGACTAGAATCAATTAAATTTTTTGTAAATTTTGACGTTCAAAAGTGCCATAAAATATTTGAAATAAATGATTTAACTTGACTTTGACTTTTCAAGGTCTGTACCACACCCTTAAATATGATCATACCTTTCTCATAAATGCTGTATTATTGTATTTTTTTTGTTAATGAACATCAATGGGATCGGTACCATAATTGCATAATACACGATCAATCAGAATCTGAATCATTTTGAAACAGATTGCTAATCCATTGCTTCATAAGTTCGAAAAAAATCTGCTCAACAACGTAAATAACGCAATGAATGTTGTTCAACTGTCCAATTGAAACAGATTAGTCGTAATCGTTTACGAAAATGTGTTGCGTAATTAGGTAGCTGGACTACAGTTTATCAATTAACACGACCATCGAACCAATGCTACATAGAGCAATTATGTATAATACACAAAATCAACCTTGTGGAAAGCTTTCACAAACAACTTGTTATGCAGTAACACGTGCGCCATATGTTCGCAAAGTTCCTTGTTTGCTTTCAGCCTAAGGAAATCGTAGAACAAGGCTCAGCCTTGAATTGTAGGATTTCTTACCTTTCGGATTGTCGTATAATTTTGATGAAATGTATTTCTTATGATAAAATTAAGTGTCTTGGTGTGTGTTTTTGGATGGTAATTATATATTTCTAAGTAGGTAACTCAATAGAACTCAGTATTCTATCAAGTATGTGAAAAGGAGGAATAGATAATATCTACACCAATTCTTTTTGTAAAACCTATATAACAAGCTAACGATATTCACTTGGTAATGACCACCTTGGTGATGGCTTCGATCACAAGTGAATTATTAGTGTGTGACACTTACAGCCTACCCTTCGTAATAGGCGTGTAGGCGTGACGGTTTTGAAACAACAAAGCGAATACATTCGAAATTATTTATGTACACTTTAAAAGGCCGTGTTCAGATCCGTACATATTTTACCGACAGCCTGACATAAAATATGTAATATTAAAATCATTCGCTTGGTTTTTGCCTATAAATAAATAACATTTCAGTGCATCATAAAGGATGCAGAATACTGAATAATATTTCATTTTGGTTCGTTAAATATTTATAGCTTGATTGGATTAAATCAAAACACTACTTATTTTTTAATGACGTGTTGAAGTTAATTCTCGAATATAAAATTCAGGAAATATCTCGCCATTTTATGTTACGTCAGATACTCGCGTTTACAACTCTGCATGCGCTAACATTTCCAATATAATGGTTATTGGAAATAGCAGTTCAAACGTAGAGTGACTTTATTGGGAAATATGGGAAACATAACATCACGGCTGTATTCCCCGAAGGGTTAGGCAGAGGTGTACCTATAGCGCACCCACATTTCACCAGTTATGTTAAAGTCCCATGTAATAGAGTGCTATCGCCATCAATCGGGCACAAATCCAGTCTCCGGCTGCTACTGAAAAATTCCAGATGGAAAAACCCGCCAACACTTTGCCCGACCCAGGAATCGAGCCCAGGACCTTATGCTCAGCAGTAGCACTTGCGAGCACTAGACCAACGAGGCACACTAACGCGCTCACATTTCCAATATAATGGATATTGGAAATAGCAGTTCAAACGCAGAGTTAATTTATTGGGAAATATAGTGGTATGGTACTATGGAATAGTGGCTAAACTCGCCAGAATAAAAAATCGACGCTTCGAAATAAGTGGCTTAGCAAAAATAAGATAGGTTTACATTATGTCCCGTAACTGTGTCCTGTAGTTAAATGGCTATCGTAGAGTATTTTTTTCATCACAGATGAAATAGAGTGATAGAGCTAGTGACAACATAATGGGCTATTTCGATGAGCAACAGCGCACAGTCAGCAAGTTCGTCGATGTAGCCATCCCGGGCTGTTTTTACTCGGAAAACTTCATCAAGTGCCATTATAAGTTCGGAAAGTGCAGTAAAAGTGAGTAAAGTACTCATTAGTCATGGCAGTGTAGAGATTTAGAAGTTGGCGAGTCAAGTGCCCATTCAAAGTTGAAATGCCTACGCTGCATGCGGTGTGAATTAACTTAATCACTGTAGTGTTGCCCTTTTTTCTAACTCTTACTTTTTGATCGAATATCTTACAAGTTTATATTTTTATTATCTTCTTAAACTATTGGTACCTTAGAGTATATAACACATACTCTAAGATTGGTACCTACGTTTACTCGGCCTCGTAATTGCCATATGACGCTATTGACAGCAATTCCCAGTATGGCGAAAATTCACTAAGGTTTAAATTATGTAACATAGAAACAAATCCACCATATCGTTTTATGACATGCAATTGACATTCAACCTTAGGGCGTTATGCAAACAAGGTCGACTATACAATATTCATCTATTATGTGGATCAATGTTTACATGTAATTGAAGGTTAAATCTTTAGAGACATCCAATATGTAGCGAAAAAATATGGAAAAGTAGATTCCCCAAAGGCTTTTATGTTTAAAGGTTCCAACCAGCAGTGGATCCGCATTGGATACAGGAACATTACTCACGCAAATAGACGCTGACGTATCTGTAACATGGTTCCGTGTAACGAACAATACGACGAAGGATTAAAACCCAATTTATCCTCCTTTTAAAGCTTCGGAACAGCAGTGGGCAAGACAATTAGCAACCTGAAGTTACGGAAGCAAAACAGAGTCATAAAAGAATCACCCTCGGCTTTTGAAAACCCGATAAAATTGCAGATCAGTAATCAGTAGATCGACAATCGAATCACAAGTCGCTTTTCGTGTCTGTCTGTGTGACCGCGTTGTTATTTTAAATTACTAAACGTATTTTGGTGGGGTTTTCAACATCACTAACTTAAATTTCGTTGTTTTGTCAAGTCGCAAAAATCATGACGCTTGATTAAAATAAACACATCTAGTGCCACTGGCACTGTAGTCTCCAGATAAATAAATAAAATAACATTACTGATATAATCTAAGGAGATAAGTAATTATAACCGGGGCTTGTCTGGCGGTTGTAGAGGAACAGGTCATAAATTGAGTAGAGTTTATGAACCTAGGGTAAAGTAGACGAAAGTACGTACCTTCAGACCAACAGCGAAACGGTACCTACGCACGGCCAACTATTTTACGCGACGAATTGTTATCGCGCAATGGATTTTCAACTCTCGGTGTTGAGCCAAGCATCCAAAAGAGTGCATCCCAGCGCGTTTAAAAAAATACACTGTTGCATTTTCAACTTTCGCCGCTAAGCAATGCGGTGAAAACACCGTGCACGATAAACAAATCTCCCATGTGAACGAGAGCTAAGACATTACGGAAATCGACACAGAATACCATACAAACCAAAACGTTACCATACCCTGGTTAAACTTAAATCAGACAATGGGTAAGAAGACTGTCAACGACTGTATACACAGCGATTCCCTTAAATCACAGCCTGCTGACACATTCCATTTCAGTTCATTCCGAGATCATGCGGGCGGAGATTTATTGTTTACCGATAAAATATTGTAAGGTAAGAAACTTTACCTCAACGAAGTATAGAAGACGGAACAGAAAATCGGTACTAAAAAGAAATTACCTTCGCGGAAACGTTACCGGAGCTGTTTGCATACTTAGGTATACCATTTACCCCTCAGACCAAATAAAAAACCAAGACAGCGCTGCTAACAATATAGTGAAGCATGCCAGAACTACACCTCCACTCTGTCAAAATTCAAAATATTTTATTTCACATAAACCTACAAGGGCACTTATGAAACGTCAGAAGCTAGGCGCACGGTTCCAATTAGTCGTTTCCTATGGAGAAGAGCCAGCAAGAAACTCTACGGTTACTCTTTAAAAAGTAAATGGTTTTTTACAATGTTTTCAAAATACAGTGTAAAAAGTATGAGAGGAAAGTGTAGGCCTATCAACAAGTACCAGAGGGGCAATTCCCGTAACTTTTAAGAACGTTCGCATTCGCATCTCATTCGCAATCTGTCAAAAATACAATCAATTTACCAACATTTTTGACAAGTTTGACAGATTGCAACTAGAATGTGAACGTTTTTTAAGTACGAGAATTGGCCTTCTGGTACTTAGCAAAATATAAAATGGTCCACAGATCTACAGTCTGTTAAGCATACAACGTTCTCACATTCACAAAATTTTAAAGAAAAGAACTTATATAAAAGATAAGTAAAATAATAAAAATAAACACCTATTACTGTGCATGCACGCTCACACGCACACATGTACAACCATTTACAGTCAAACTACACCTTACTAAGTGCACACATGTTTACGTACCCGGCCTCACGTCACTGTTGACAGCGCCATGTCTTGGTTTTTTATTTGGTCTGAGGATTTCCCATGTTCGTTCAAAGCAAAGTGGCTGAGCGGGCAGCACCACACAATAAGCAAAGGATAATAAAAGACGAAGCCATAACACTTTCTGTTAGCCCTGCTCCATTAATAATACGTTTCCAAGGATCGTGGAATAATCTGGAATCCGCTGCGAATTCAAGCCAACAATGACGGTAGATGGCAACAAACTACATACAGTTGTTAGGACGCTTTTAACGTTTTGCATCGTTCTCACATGTATAACTACAACATGAATGATGTAACCAATTTTTTGTAACCATATTATGATTTAAAAGAGTGAGAGTGAGAGTGTCCGTGGAGTTTCTTGCCCGTTCTTCTCCATAGGAACCTACTACGCTTTGGAATGGGCATCTAGCTTCATCTTTCTGACTGACGGACCCCTTGGCAATTCAAAAGTGCCTGTAATTGGTTTATTTGAAATAAATGCTTTGAGTTTGAGTATGAGTTTGAGTTTATGAAAGAGAAGTTGACGTAGGCAAACACCAGTTAGTTTTGTATATAATATATGTTATGTATTGTAACAACAGAGACACTTTCATGCTGTTTACTGAAATATAGTTGTAACTTGCCATCTGTTGAGACAGTTCTTACTTAGTCTAGATTTGGTTTAATTAAACGTCTTTTATTGTGGTTGTTAATTTATATAGGTACCTACGTAGCAATCTAGGTAGTCTTCTGTATGTAGTTTCACAATATTTTCCTAAAGTCAATTAATTAATCAATCTGCCTAGCCTTTTCCCAACTATGTTGGGGTCGGCTTCCAGTCTAACCGGATGCAGCTGAATACCAGTATTTTACATGGAGCGACTGCCTATCTGACTTCCACAACCCAGTAACTGGGTAATACGATACCCCTTGGTAAGACTGGTTGTCAGACTTTCGGGCTTCTGACGACCCGTAACGACTGTCAAAGATCCTCGAATGACAGCTGGGACCAACGACTTAACGTGCTTTCCGAGGCACGGAGGAGACTCGGTTAGCCATCCACGGGCCAACCCCGGCAAGCATAGCTTAACCTGTTGGATCAACCCACGGCCGCACGCTGTTATTACTGAACCACGAGCTCCTCAATATTTTTCTAAAGTATACTTTAAAATATTGTTCTAATTGGTGCTCGTTTCGAGCTTTGAATCTATCAGGAACAATAAATTACAATTCCTCAATTTAATCATTTATTAAAGTTTTTTAATTTTACGTCTAAGAAGCAACCTTTCCAGTTGATACAATCGGACTACCTACATAGTTTGAAAACCATTCATCATTTATCCAGAATTCACCAACGATATTTCAAAGTTCCATTTCTAGCATCCAGTCACTAAGACAACGTAATAGTCTGTCCCACAGTTTCTATAGTCTCCTCAGTCCATGGACGCCTGACGCCACTGCGGAGCAAAAAGCAAGATTAACTAGACAGGCGCTTCGAACTCCAAACAAGCAGCAAATAAAAAATAAACGCTAAAAGCTGTCTCTAGTCAGCTTAGGGCTATTAATGTTTACTATTTTCTCTTATAAAATGCTACTTTCAATTGTGAAGTAAGAAATACGAACTTTTGTAGAGGTAACTTCGAAAACAGATGAAAAGTTTATTAATACTGGGACTTTTCTACGTATTTAAGAGCGTTTATTCTGAAGGTGGGCAACGTCGCAAATAGATGTTAAATATTTCACTGTTTTGATTAATTTAGCAATATTACTGTGTGGAAATAAAAAATGTGGCTAACTAGCGAACTAGAATATTGATTATAAAATGCAATAATTAAAATCGTAACACCGAATATTTAGTTTTAGATGTAAAAAAACTATTTGGAAACTTTCCAAATGCGTTTTTTACACCTAAAATGGTTACAACATCAAATTCAATGTTATAATTGCAATTCATTATTAATATTCTAGTTCGCTAGTTAGCCACATTTCTTATTTCTATTCAGTAATATTGCTATAAGAATCAAAACAGGTAAATATTTGACAGTTATTTGCGACGTTGCCAACTTTTAGGATAAACCCTCTTAAAATATTTATTGAAGTCTTTGCTTTTGAGCGGATTTTTAACCGACTTCCAAAAAGGAGGAGGTTATATGTTCTTCGCATATGTGTTTTTTTTTTATGTATGTCCGCCGATTTCTCCGTCAATTGTGGACCGATTTTGAAAATTCTTTTTTTGTATGAAAGGGTATGCTGGGAGGATTGGTCCCATTTAAATTTTATTACATTTGCTTGGATAGTTTTTGAGTAAGCTTCAATAATACGTATTTTTCCCACTTAGTCTACATGCATGATATAATAAGTTCCTGTCACTGTTATTTATATAGCAGGTAGTGTTATTCGAATTTGTGTGGGGTAGGTATCACAACTAAAAAGTTTTTATTAATAAAGCCTGAACGACTGAGCCTTGGCCTTTGGGTTTGATTCCCAGGTCGGTCTAAGTGATATTAAGTTTTTAACCTGGTGAAATGTGGGTCAAAAACTGTTATGTCAATTTTGATTTTAATGATGTCAATTATAACATTAATGTTAACAAAAACGTCCGGCTGAATGTTGACTTATCAATGACTGCTTCAATGAACGGTCAGTGGGTTGTGTCTATTCGTCCACGAACACACCAAACTAAGGTAAAATTGCAATTACACACTTTTGGCAGACGGAATGTTTATCGATAGAAAATCGAAAACCCACCCGTCACCCGTTTATACGAGTACTAGCTTTTGCCCGCGGCTTCGCCCGCGTGGATGTAAGAAAATATCCCACGGGTACGCACTACCGGTAGTTAGATCATACCTAATAAAATATCCGAGGAAAAGACGTTGATTCCTACCGCTACGCCCGCGTTGCCGGCAACCATAATTATTTTGTCACGCGTAATTTTGAATCTGTGATATCTTTTAAAGTATTCATTTTAATGATATGATGTTTAGGCATATTTAAATCTAAATTAAGTGCCCAATTTAAATAATATATTTTATTGGATAAGGATAAATAAAATACCGGTCAAAATAGCTTCGGAAATAACAATGATATTTTTATCAAATTCTGAAAAATAAAAATGGTTACTGTAGGTCATCCTTAGAAGATAGACATAATATGCTATCGCGGACTTTATTTTTTAACTTTTTTAGATATATAATTCTGTAAAACATAAATTTTATGTATCTCTGACGGCTTACGCGGCGCACGCCAGTAAAGCTCCCATTCGGCATGATTTTTTCCGACATCTTCGACAATAATCGTCATATTTCAGCCAATTGACACAAAACCTTAATGTATTATAGACAAAAACCTTCCTCTTGAATCACTCGATCTATTAAAAAAAACCGCATCAAAATCCGTTGCGTAGTTTTAAAGATCTAAGCATACATAGGGTCAGACAGCGCGAAGCGACTTTGTTTTATACTATGTAAAGATAAAGAAGATAAAGATAAAGATAATATACTATTACATATACTCGTATATGTATAAAGTCAAAGTCAAATAATTTATTTCAATTAGGCACATAGAAGGCAATTATGAGCGTAAAAAAAAAAAAAAAAAAAATATTCTAGTCTAGAATATAAAATCTAGAATAAGATACACGGGGTGTCCGGGACATCGACGCGAAGCCGGCTACCATGGATTCAGTACATGATTTTGAACCCCCTGCGTTGAAATTTTTCGTCGTTTATTTAAAAAAGAAACAGCTGTTTCATAGAAAAGTGCAATACCTACGCGGTCAAAATGTATGGAGCAGCTGTTTTTTTTTTAAATAACCGACTGTATAATATTATTATTTATTTCAGAATAAAACATTCAAAATTCAAAAGTCATTTATTCTAACTAGGCTGAGAATCAGTACTTTTCGAACGTCACAATTACATAGGACAGTCCCCCAAAACGCCCACCCTTCACCGCTTCCTAGTGCGTTAGCTGGGAAGAAGAAGTGGCGCAACAAACTCCCCAGCAGCATTCCATACATTGTTAGTAAAAAGTACTTATAACTAAGCTAGTAAATTATTAATTATTTATTTGTTCATATTTACAATTCCGCTAGAAAGAAAGAAAGAAAAATGCGTTTATTGGCATTACAAAAAATACACCTTAAAACTATAAAAACAGAAAACAAATTATTATAAAGCCAAAAGGGCCTCAGCTCAGCATAATGTCAGATGACAACACAAAGTGAACCACCTGACGCTGATTTTCAGCTGCAACCCACTAGTGCCATACGCTAAAATAATAAGCATAGAGAAGTGTCTGTCCGTTATAATCAATAATTTAAAGATAGTATAAAAAAAAAAAATGCTATTTCGCTATTTTGTATAATATAATAATATGTATATAATCAGCCAATAATTCAAACTCAAACTCAAACTCAAAGCATTTATTTCAATTAAACCATTTACAGGCACTTTTGAATTGTCAAATAGTCGCGTCAGTTAGTCAGAAAGTTGAAGCTAGCTGCCCATTCCAAAACGTAGATCTTTATGGAGAAGAACGAGCAAGAAACTCCAAGGACACTCTTTTAAATATAGAAAATTACAAAATCCTGTAATGTTTCCACCGCTGGGACCCAGGCCTCTCGGTGGCCGTAATCAACCACGCAGGCCCAACGCAGGTTGGTAGATGTCACATCTCTTCGATTTTTTTGGTTCTAGGACATGCCTGTTTCCTTACGATGTTTTCCTTCACTGTTTCGAGACCAGTGGTGATGAAATAATTTACACAAAGTAAAGAAGTAAAGCGCCTGGACAACACAGGCTTATAAAAAATAAAAATAAATATGCCTGTCTGTATTCGAACCTAAGACCTACAAGTCGTAAGTCGCGGCCGTTACCACTGGGCCAACACTGCTCTATCAACCGTTTACTGCCCTACAAATATTGCTGAATGCTATTTTTATTTACTCATGAGATTTATTGTTCCTACTGTATCTATAAGTTGGCGAAAAACACTTAGGTAATAAAGATAAATCACTTACGACTCCATCCACATTTCATAGAACTCATACACAATGCCGCCATCCATATTGGAAGTGAACCCTCCGGGAGGGTTCCCGGACCATCGCGGACGGTCAACGCATTAGGTTTAAAACCGTGTTATAAAACACTGTAAAACGAAGTAAAATAGTGTTTTTAGGGGGTCTTATCGCGATACATAGTTTCGTGAACAAAAAATTTAAAAAAAATCAATTTTCTTGGTTTTTGAAACCCACGCAAATACTAATAAATCTTGTTAAAATATATATCAGATTTTATTTTTACGGTTTATAATGCTGTATTCGCTAAGAAATACCTTCATTTAAAATGAGCTCTCCAAGAGGGCTCCCGGCATCCCATATATAGGTGAACCCTCCAGGAGGGCTTCGTTAGTGAAAAGAGGGAAATTTCGTTAGTGCCGGGGCACTAACGAAATTTCCAGATATTTCTTCAATAAAATCCCAGAGCCACAAAGGAAAATAATTGCCCTTGATATTGGCTACGAAATATAGAAACTAAACCAACAGCTACCAATTCAACTTTTTAAATTAGGAATACATATTGGATAATATCTGGTTCTTATGCCGCGTACAGACTGGTGAAGCGTAACGTGAAGTGAAATATTTCAATACGCCGTATGTTACATTGCATTAGGATGCGCCGCGCGGATGAACCGCGCATTTACTACGAACCTGCTCCGCGCATCTGTTTCCGTCAGTTTACCACGAACACGCGAAGTGTTTTGGAGTGCGAAGACCAACTTTTCGCTCTGACGATTGTCAGTGCTTCATTGTTAATAATACATCAACTAATGAAAAAACACCAAAAACCCCGACGTTGGTGGTACAGATTTGTATACACGGAGAGTAGGTGCTGAATTGCCTACAGATATGCGATTTCAGCACATAAGTGGACGATGCAATTTTTTTTCAAGGATGACGGCAACGAACTTTGAAAATTTTCTTTTTCTCTTTTTCATTTTGTGGATTCTACAAAATTTCACGAAAAAAAAATGCACTGCATTTTCTTCACTCCACGCGTTATCAGCTTGTCCCTCCATAGTCGTTTTGTGCACATGCGCATCTCCGGAACGTCCGTCCACGCTACTGTCCGAACAACCGACAATTCACAGATCGGTCCACGCGGGACTTATTATGCTCGTACCGTGCGTGTGAAGTGCAAAATACACGTGCGCAAGGCCTCCAGACTATGAGAATTCGTTATTTTGCATGATAACTACATTGCAGCAATGCGGTCGGAAAATTGTTTCCTTGCATGTTACATTTCACCAGTCTGAACGCGGCCTTTTTGATAGAACTTTGGAAATACAAGAAAGACTTTGGAATAAATAAACGAAATATTTTTTTCTGATATTGTTTCTACACCCACTAGATGTCATGCCTATAACTAAGGTTTGATTCGGTATTATTTTTCCACCCACAACTACTCAGAACTGTCTATCAGAAAAAGCCAATTATACTATTCCAGTTTTCCCTCTGGAAATCAAACCGGCACTAGACGAAACTCATTATAACTTGTCATGTGAAATATGTAGAAAAGGCAATGATAGCGTAGTGGTGTGACCGTCGGACTGCCAAGTCATAGGTCTCGAGTTCGAACGCAAAGCACGCACCTCTGACTTTTCGGATTCATGTGCGTATTGTATCCATCGTTTTTGAAGCAAGTCACTTGCTTCAAAAACGGTGAAGGAAAACATCGCGAGGAAACCGGCATGCCTGAGAGATATTTCTTGACGGCATGTGGAGCGAAGTCAGAGGCCCATGGGCGGCTTTAAAACTCTGACACCAGGTTAGTCACTAACCACACGAAAAGAAGAAGAAGTAGAAATAAACCTTTAATTTACCTAGCTAGTTTATTGATTACTTTTTTTTAAAGAATGCAAATTTTAATAAGCTGAAATTAAACTGGGCTAGTCACGTAACATCTGCAGCATGTCGGAAAAGCTACGGGCTAAAACAACCACACAGCGGGTCCCTTGCAGCAAACGGCAGCTTGGAAGATCCATATACTTATGGACAAGAGTCGACTCTTTCATCAAAGATTGGCCTCGGACAGCAATGAAAAAGGAATGCCTTGCAGCTGGACGTTAAAGGTACGGTATGTTGAAACTGTTTGTACTCCCCGTCACTTGTTCATAAGGGTTCATTAGAAAACGGTAAATAATAATAAATAAACACGATACAACAAATGTAGCCACAAATGTAGCCAAGGATCATTAAATGCCTTCGAAAGAACACTTAAGAGGGCGCATAAAGCCAGCAAAAAATCAAATTTCACCCGCGCAACCCTTACCTACCCCTCTCATCAAACACGACGAAAACAAAACACAATCCATTCCCGCCGGCAGAAACTTTTCACTCGGCGTTTATCTAGCTAGGTATAGAATTCGAATTTGAATTTTCTGTAGTAAGTATACGCAAAATAATCAGATGAAACGGCTCTGTTCAATTTACCTAAGTATGATCGCTGTATACAAATAGGTATATTATTACATAAATTACATTATTGTATGTTCGTGAATCTGTTACCGATGTTGGTGGGCTACTATTTTTAACGTTTTTATTTGCCTCTGAACATAATTGTTATCTTATAATTATATATCCGATGTTTATTAGTCAGTTATAGGCACTGATTAGAAAACCGCGCAAATGCGAGCGGATCATCATCGAAGTATTATACTACGTACTACATTATCGATCATGATGAAAATAAACTCAATAAACTTGCTTTTTTGACGATATGAAAGCAAATACTATCTAACTAATCGTATCACTTACCTTCCCTTTTTTACTTTGAGGGAAACAAGCCTTTTTAGAATGATCACATCATAAGGGTCATAATTATTAAGGACGAACATGATTCAACAAAAATATCAATAAACTTAGAATAATTGTTGGACCGCAGTGATCAGCAACCCTATTCGTCGAAATGGTTTTTCAATTACAATATTTAACGAAATATGATCATTGCCCATTCCCTTTATTTTCAATGCAATTCTTTCAATAGGTAAAACTAAAATCATCTGTTTATTTTGCATATACTATACGCTTAGCTTGAATTCAGAATCTTAGACCAAATGCAAGTTTTGGAACTAGAAACTCTAAATTGACGTGACAAGGTTCAAATTCAAATGTAACCAAATTTTATTTAGGACCTTGTACAATTTGTACCTCACGACGTCTTCGTGAAAAACTGTGATACCCAAGTAAAAAAATATAATGCTTTATCGTGGATTTTGCACTTAGCAACAGTGTTACCCAAGTTAAAAAAAATATTGGTATAATAGATTTTGCACCGTATTGTGCAAAGACACAGCATGTGTCATGAAAACCTTTCCTGCGCGAAGCGCGAGTAGAAACAATCCCCACCGAAAAACTTTATGAACAAAAAAAGTAAATAAAAAAGAACAAAAACCCGACACGTACAAAGTGAACTTAATGTGGAATTAAGATGACCTATTTCTGTCTTAAAAAAGTGAACTTTTTAATTTTACGCTTCTTAGTTAGGATTTTTTTTTACCATTTCTCATTTTCAAAAACCATTTTTCAAATTACATTTTAACAAATAATTTGTATAAATTTTTGTAATCACCTTTTAAAACCACTTGATAGGTTTGGGAGATTTTTTCGCCAAATATCCCCCATTTAGTTTTTTTTTTAATACGAGTATACCCAGTGTCAATAAACCCCATCATTTTGATAAGTTTCAAAGTATTTTTTTATAAACATACCTTTTGGCCCAAAAACACAGCCAATTCGATTTTTTATTTAAATAATATTCCCGGTGACACTGGCGTAATAAAACCCTTTATTTTGTTACCCCAATCGATAGATTTGCGAGTTTTTATCGATCGCTTCAGTAACGGACACCATTTCCAGTGAAATTGTGTAAGTATCTGCATGTGTATATGATAGAAGTAATAAAACTACGTCCATGAAATGGCTACAAAATACGAAGAATTAAATGACTAACGTGGCGATTCTAAATGAAGATGTGGGCCGAGGCGAAACTGAGGCACACATCCACAGTATACACACATGCACAGTCCATCAGTATAGTACTTTTCTCAAACAATGCGCGGAAATTAAAACTAAGTGAATTAATTACAAATTCCAGAATCAATGACGAACAACGATAATTTTACTATTTTATAAGCCAAATCGAAATTTAAATAAAATCTTTGTTAAGTTGCCTCCTTGGTTGCCATGGGGCAACCAACCAACAAAAGTGTGTTCCATTTTTAAATAACACGACAGATTCGACACCAGCAATTTATACTACGCTAATTTGAATTTTGGACAATTTCCGTTTTGAATGCTAAATTATTTATGGTATGGACTTTCAATTAGTACCAAAACAATTATATAGAAATTCCAAAAAATAATGAAGTTAAAAATTTTCCATAACGCTTAGTGAATGTAATTTTTGCAATCGCGCGACATACATTACGCTATCTCTAGTTAGCCTAGTGTATTCCGTTCGTGAATGTTCGTAACAAAAAAGGCAAGACTTAGCTGAGAGTTAGCACACTCTTACCTGTACTATTACGCGGTGGTTTAAGATATTAGTATTGATTTTTTGTAATTAATAATATTGTAAAGAATTTATGTTTTTTATTTTAAGTGTAGTTTGACAATTCATATGAATTTAATGTAATATTTTAGCATTCTCACCTTTTGACATTCCATTTAAATGTACGCTACGCTAACTATGAGTTGGTGTAATTTATTGCATATTCATTTATCGTTTTTTTTTTGTGTATTACTACTACTAACTCGGGTTAATTTCAAAACTAACAATTAATAAAGAAATTAAATAACGACATTCTTTGTATTGTCAAGAGAACTGACAACACAAAAAATTTCAATTAATTATCTTTATTAATAAAAAAGTTACTTATCACATTTTTTCTTTGAAATGCCTCTGGTGTAAAATCTACTTTTTCAAGTTAGCGTTGTATTCATTGCTGGTGTCGAGATATGACTTTTCATAGTAATTTATTTAGCCACTAAACACGCCAGTTATTGCCGGCGCTCGAATTAATGTTCGAATTTCCAAGCATGTTTGAGAAAATGCTATTTTTACTATAGACGTAATGTCAAGCTTATCTCTTTTTCTGTCAAATTTTTGTTTAGAGTTTTTAAGCTGTTTGTGTTTTTGAAAAATAATCCGATAGCCGTGACGGCTAATGGCATAATTGCTAAGAGCCTCGACCAACACCTGAGGAGGCTCTCGTTAGGCTGTTGGATCAAGGGCTTGATCCACAAAGGCTTCAAGGACTTCTGGACACGACGTGTATCGTTAGGAGGTTCCTCTTTCAGGAGCATAGATAATACACGAGCTCTGACCACCGGTAGCTTGGACCCTGCTCCCGATACCTGCTGGACTACTATTTTTTAATGTTTTTTATAAAAATATTTAAAAATGTAAATGATGAAATAAAGGATATAATAATATAACAATAACCTATTATGCTTTTCGGGTTTCAACCTCATTTAGGGTATGGTCAAAAGACGCTCGAAATGCTTCGTCTAAGCGTTACCTTATAAGAAGTTTGACAAAAAAGTGGGGTAAACAAATTTGGATCTTGATTTAATTGTCATAAGATTTAAAATTTCCAGCGCAAACTTTCAAATAAACGTGGAATTGCCTAGTTGGCTATGTTGTAAATTTTCTCCGCAAGAAAATTGACCGAAGTACAGGACAATGGCGCTAGTTGTACTTTAAGAGTCATAAATCTGTCAAATAAAATGTATGTCATCTTGAGTTTTCAAATATTATCAACATTGAATTTTATATTTTTATTTAGCCTCGGAATTTATTTAGATTATCAATTCTTAAAGCTTTTAATAATCGTTTCGGAAGTGGTTTTAGTGTTTTTTTCATGTTTTCTATTTCACAGTTTCTTTTCTAGATTGTGATAAATTACGAAAATATTATTTACGCAAATAAATTATATCACAGCGAAGCCAAAAATTTGAGCGCAGTCCTCTCGTCTCAACAGAGCGACGGCAACTGATTTGTGAAACAAAAATATGCTTGAAGTTCCCGCAACGTGCGACGGAAGATGACTTCTTCCACGAACTAAGAACGTCGTAAGTGCTAAAAGCTTGTACTCGTAATAAAACCAAAAATAAAAGGAATAAAAAAAAAAGCCTACACAAATTTTTTCGCCTTTTAATAATACAAATAATCATCTAATTTTTATCCATTTAATCATTACCATATTAAGTACAAATCGAAAATACGGTAAAATTAGAGGTAACTTCGTGATGTTTTTTTATCGAGAAAATTTTAATAGTTTGTGTTTCTGTTACACAAAAAGTTTGGAAATATCATGTAGTTACTCGTGTTATTTTTATTTTATACCTAAGTCTTATCAACTTCCTGGAAAATCTAATTGAAGATAGGCAATTTTGGTTACTACCCCCTCTCGTGTCCATACCCTGTAGCTACGTATGATTGAAAACCGTAGGCATTTTGTAAGCATCACTGGATTTTGTAGCCTTTGTATCTAAAGGTGGCTGTCCAATGAGTCTCGTTCTAATTAATTTTGAGCCCTCTGAGAGAATCCCGGCATTTCCACTTATAGTAAAATAGCGATTATTTGATACGTAAATATTTACGGGTGAAAGGATTTTAAGGATTACACATTTAGAGAAATTCTATTTAAAAGGGTTAATTGAAATAATTATCTCTACAGGGTGGCAGGCATCGACGTGAAAACTTGTTTTGTTTTTAAATCTACTTTTTCATAGAAAAGTGCGCGGTCAAAACGTATGGAACAGCAGATTTTTTTTTTATAGCCGACGGAAAATATCAACACTGGGTGTTTCAGAACATAGTACTGAATCCAACAGGTAACAGGTAGGTCCTGGTAACAGTTTTCGCGTCAATGTCCACCGATGCCACCCTGTATACCTACTTACTGAAATGTTGGTAGCCAACTATTAGATAAAATGGTTCTCTACAAGATAGACGTCAGAATGCCTTCACCAACCTAATTAGTCTGTTACATTTGTGAAAGACCGAAACTTAAGAGGCATGCGCTAAGGTAGCCCGCGAAATTCAAATGTTCTTTAGTTTTTTACATTTTGCAGGTCAGTGTGAGGTTTTATATTGATTTATATGAACTTAAAGAGTTGTATTGATCATTTTTATGATTACAATTCTATAAATATACATTTGATACGGCCGCGAATCATATTTAAATCAACTTACAACATGATACTGACCTGCAAATAGCAAAAAACGTAAGAAAAATTTAATTTCGCGGGCAACCTTGACGCTTTCGCCTTAAACCGGTCTATTACTACGCTCGACTATCGTATTGCTGCAGTGCAAGCTTGCAATACCCACGCTTGTGACATAACCAGTCGACTTTCACGACTCCTCCAAAAAGGATGAATTTTTCTATTTTCCGTCCAAAAATTATATAATTAGGTAGGTCACTGAACTAACGAAGTTGGGAGGCCTTGTAACTTGCCTAATTAAAGTGTGCCCGTGCGCAATATGAGAAATTCCCCGCAGCACGTACGTCGCCATAATTACTGTTAAGCTATCCACACTCCTCGGATCCTATAATGGAATAATAATACTCGTTCTGGAGCGTGACTTGACTTCTAATTCCCGTGGTACAAGTCCTTAGAGAGTACAATCTACACTGAAGCCGGCACAGCGTAC
Source organism: Agrochola macilenta (assembly GCA_916701695.1). NCBI lineage: Eukaryota > Metazoa > Arthropoda > Insecta > Lepidoptera > Noctuidae > Agrochola > Agrochola macilenta. The sequence goes on along the minus strand of OU753554.1, from coordinate 14,975,318 downwards.
CCTCGAGCTTTCTATCCATTTAGTCTGTTAGATATGTTGCCTTTGGAACAAGACAAACTTTGCATAAAGGTCATAATAATAATTACTAGGTGTTCAAGTCCATAGTTGAAAGATTGATCCAGAGGTTTAGGATACACACCCTATACCCCTAAATTACCCTAGGGCATAGAGTAATTTAAGGTTAAAAAGGGTAAATTCTAGGTTGATAAACAGTGTCACCAATATAAAGGAACCCAGTGACCCGGTTGAACCCAGTGACCCGGTTGCTCTTTCGTATTTTTGTAAAATGTGAATACAGCTTAACGAATAAGAATAAAAACCTCTTTTCTTCTGTATTTCATCGTGAACTCGAACGTAGGCGTCACAAAGCTCAAATTAAGCCCACAAAAATGTAGATTCTGAACACGTGTAGATTTGCCTTTTATTTACGTCAATACACATGCCGTCTCCAGTTTCGAGGTGTCTGAGCTCTCTGTTACACGTGCGTATTCGTACACTTTTCTCAGTTTAATTTCGAAACTCGTCTTGAATACTCGTAAATGAATCTTCATTAGGAATTATTGTCTATTGAATTATCTCTACAGGTTGCGTGGCAGCCTGCTTAGAGGGTAAATAGGTTAATTGGTAGGTACTTACTTGAGAACTTGTTAGGGTAATATTCTTCCTTCTTTTTATACTTTACCTAATCTTCTCGTGACATTCTATACAATACCGAGGCATTGCATACATTGACTAGGTAGGGTATATAATGATTAACGATAGATAAATATTTTATAAAATGCCTAGACGAACTCGGCATTGTATAGACTCACTAGGTATTCTATACAATGCCTGAATTATATGCTTTGCCGGTAACATAATACATTAATTTAATTTAATAACAAGCCAAATTACATTATTTACCTATTATTAGAACGAATTGAGAATTCAAACCATAACAGTATTTTCTGAAAGACCCGTTTATGTTTTTTAGTCGCAGAGGGTAATAATCTACCACCCCTCCTATAATTTAAAGCCCCTAAGCTGTCTCGCCACCCATGGGAAAAGATTATAAGGTCGACAAAAATCTACAGTAGATTAAATCGTGCTATCGGCAATTTTCGTTTAAAAACCTTACCTTTTTTCGCCCTTTTTTTTTAACTTAAGGTACGTGGTTGTGTTACTCTGATAACCTACACGATCATTGACTACACGGGGTAAAACAGGTACATGTCAAGTTTGAAAGGGCTTCAACCTGGATAATATACCTACAGGTTGACTTTTAATTCATTGGCTATTGTTTCAAGAACTCATAAAAAAAGAACTCTTTAACCAGACCAATTCTGTAATGTTAAAAAAGTGCTGTTTTGTGCAAAATTGCAATACTTTTAGTTAGGATTACAACCTTACCCAGTAAAAACATGACACATTGTGAGTGAGTGGTTTCATATATTGGCGTGTGGCTGACATATGGCTAATAATTTAAATTATGTTTTGTGTTGCGTAATGTAAATTATTTTGCATACTATTATATAGAATCATTTTTTTTCTAACTGAATAGACAGCTATGCTGCTAGGGAGTTTGTTGCGCCACTTCTTCTTCCCAGCTAACGCACTAGGAAGTGGTGAAGGGTGGGCGTTTTGGGGGACTGTCTTATGTAATGTTGACGTTCGAAAAGAGCTGATTCTCTGCCTTGTTTAAATAAATGACTTTTGAATTTTGAACTTTTCACCCCTCAAACCTTTCGAATAAAGTTAAAGTAAGTCTTTATATTTTTGTAGAACAGAAGTACCTACTTGTCGGCTATCACTGAAGCCTATTTAAAAAAGTGGTCATTTGTAACTTTACGTTCGTAAAACCGTAGAGCGCCCTCTGTCGGCGCGACAACGCGTTCAGGTTCACCGAAAAAAAAGTTCGAACGATCGCTTTTAATTAGAACGCGAGGTAAGACTCAGGCGACGTTCATGGTACAATTTAACATTGACAGCGCCTATTTCGCAGCAGTAAGGTCTCAAGTGTTAGGTACAGTAGGCCACACGTTAGTGGTAACACTTAGAGCTTAAGCTGGCCTACGGTAGGGAGTTCAATAGAATAAGATGCCAGCTTATACTGGTTTTGATACCACTGACGTCCGGCCTACCGTACTACCGAAGTACCTACACACACGTTTTTTTGCCGTCAAAAACTACGGATGATTCGCCATTTAAAGGCACGGTCGTCACTGTTGTATAGATCACTATGGAAGCTTATTGATAGACACGGCGGCACGACGGCACAGCGCTGCGTATGCGCCGTCCAGTGCCCGGTGATTTGCCGTGTCATATACAAGCTCACACGATTATTCGACGGTGCGGCTAACGCGCCGTACCGTAAAGAAACCGTGTCGTACGACGGGCCTACCTTCCTATACGAAGTCGTCAATACCGTCCCGTGTGTGAGATTTCATTTGCACCTTGTTCTGTCACTCGATCATAATTGACTCGAATAAAATGCGAACGTGCCATTCAATTATCAGACGGCCTCGTAAATTTTAATTGCGAGAATAAAAATATTAATTAAATCGCTCAACGTATTCGGACAGGTCAACCTTTTTCATAACCTATATCTTATTTGTACATGGTACACTATGTACATAGGCATACGTATGTATAGGTCATATGGGACAAACAGTGAACTCAAGAATCTTCTTCATTTAGAGACCGATATTTTGATGAAAACAATATAAAAATGAAAGTACCCATAATACCCTTCAAATTATTTGCAATATACTCATAATATATACTCATGTACATTTAAGAGATCATAAATACTTTCATAAAAACTCAATAAAAATAGGTATTTGATATAAAAATGATCGTTTTGCAGCTGTAAATCATTCTATTTTTTTTTTAGAGCCTGTGAAACTGAATATTTCACTGCGGCGGCACATTTAGGTGAAATTAATTGTACTGTAACGGGCATCCAGCCACAACATACATTTTCCATCAGAGGGATTTGCCCGAAGAACACCCACGGGGTACCCAAATGAACAATTGAACGCGCACTAAACTCAGTATATCTGCCGATTGTTTCACAAGTTACTCAATATGATTGTGTTGTAGAACAGACGGGCAATGCCCTTAATTTTACATTCGCATCTCATTCGCAATCTGTCAAAAATACAATCAATTTATTAAAATTTTTGACAGTTTGACAGATTGCGACTAGAATGTGAACGTTTTTTTAATACGAGAATAGGGATGATGACAAAAAAAAACTTTTTTGTCCGTCTTTAAGATTATAAAAAAATATTGGACACGTATTTTTTCTTTCTTTACGTAATCTAAAGATTACGGCGATACATTGAGGTAAAATGGGCCAAGACGTCACGAGTATGTAGATTTTATACATACTAGTGACGTAGCGACCCCCACTCCCCATCTTAAAATGCGTTTTATCTAAGTAATTTTTATTAATATGATAAAGCAAAAAATACGTGTCTAATATTTTTGTATTATCTGACTGACGGACTAATTAGAATTTCATTGTTTTTACCCAGGCATCATCCCTATTGGCCTTCTGGTATGAACCATGTTTAACCGACTTCCAAAAAGGAGGAGGTTCTATGTTCATAGTGTATGAATTTTATTTGAATGTATTTCCACCGATTTCTCCGTCAATTGTGGACCGATTTTGAAAATTATTTTTTCATTTGGTAGAGGAAGCTTGCGTGGTGGTCCCATATAAAGTTTACTGACTTGCACAACACACAAATAAGTTAGCACTGAGTGGAGTAGGAGGACAACAACGAGGCTGTGACATCCCCAGTCTCAGCGACAGATTCGCATAGAGAGATGAGAGCTACGCCACACAAATGGAAGCTCTCTCATAATAATAAATAAAAACCAAATAGACTCAAAGTTGGTCAAAACAGTGGCTTAACGTTACGAGAAAAAAAAACAGCTTGGGAAGTTTTTGAGTTAGCTTCATTAATACGTATTTTTCCCACTTAGCCACTTAGCGCTTAGCTTAGCGTAGGATGATGTAATAATAAGTTCCTGTCACTGATATTTAGCAGATCGTTGTATTCGAATTTGTGTGGGGTAGGTACTACAACCATTGCGAACTGAAAAATAACTTTAATTTCGGAAGTCAGTGGCAAAAACCGAAAATTGAAAACCAAAGACACCGACTTCCGAAATTAAAGTTATTTTACACTTTCTAGTGTTTTTTGGAAGTAGGTTTTTTTTTTGTAAAACGTTTGAAAATTTTATGTTTTTTTTTTTATTGATCCTTATCTAACAATTCATAGAAAAATATTATATTCATATGCTGTCAGCTAAGCTGTTGACAAATCTACGTTTACAAAATAATTTCAACGTTTTTTTTTCAACCATTTAGTTAGTAACACTATCATTCCAAGTAGATGATACTCAGCAAAAACAGATGACAAAACACTTCAACGTTCCTAAAAAAAATAACTAGGTTATATTAGTTACCAAAAACAAAAAACACAATTAATTAAGACTTGGAGGTGTTACAATATTTCACAACAAAACAGTTTCTTGGAGCCCTCACTGGTCCTAATTAACCGCAAGGTTGACAAACGATAACTATTATGAAGACACTTAATTAATACCAAACTTTACAAGACAAGCGGAACAGCGTTGAATAATAACTACTTAGAGTGATGCCTTCATTCCAAACACAGTTTGCGGAAAAATAATGACAAATCCCACTGAAACTGACTAAAAATGTATAAAGTCTTCTTCAACTATCCTTTAGCAGTTCCTGGCAGTTTCCATAGAAATAAGCAGAAAATTCTATTTAATATTTTCTGTACATTAGTTTCCTTTTTGTATTGAAGATCCAACAAAATTGGCGTGCCGTTTCCGAGAAAATCGCTAGTAATATATAATGTAGCTAGGAACACGTAATACCACACATTCGTCAAAACAAACTTCAGAATTGTTCCAAAAACAAACTATGCTCAACATTTTTATGTTGAGCATAGTTTGTTTTTGGTTCACTTGCTTCACTTGTTTTAAAAACTAGTTATTTGGCCAATTATGTCGACAAACATGATTGTAGTGGAACTGTTATTTATTCATAAAGCTTCATAGTTCCACAAAGGGAACAAAAAGGCTGTTTTCAGTACAAAACAATAAGTAACTGCGTGCGGGCGACAGTCGAGCGGTAAATTGTTCAGGGGACCGATTAAAGCGTGGAAATTGTTTCGCAACAATGGCGGTGACACGGTTGCTAAGGATGCCATTAAATCTTTTATCTTGTTTGAAAACGAAAATTGTCAATGAGTTTGAGATGCAACAGGGTTGCACTGAAATTGAAATCTTTATTTTAGTTTCCAGTTCTTACATATGTTTTCTTAGAGTTGCTGACTTATATTCATTGACACATTTAGGTAGGTTGCGCTCTTGCACATTCAGAGGTTTATTTATAAACGTTGCTTAAAGTTAAGTGACGTTCAAAAGTCAAAAATGTATGCTAAAACAAACAAACAAACAAATAAATAAATTACAGGCACTTTTGAATTGTCAAGGGGTCGGTCAGTCAGAAATATGAAGGTAGTTGCCCATTCCAAAGCGTAGTAGGTTCCTATGGAAAAAAACGGGCAAGAAACTCCTCACTCCACTCTTACTTAACTTTAAGCAACGTTTATATATAAACCCCTCAATTTCTATTAATTCGGTTAATAAATAGAGTAGTAATCGTTAATTATGGCTATAATTCTACTGCCTAAAATCCTAGATTCTAGAAAGAAAGAAATAAAAATGAGTTTATTGGCATTACAGCAGAAAAATACACCTTATAACTAAAAAAAGTATTCATTCTAAGTAAGTACCTTTACCTACTACTAGATATTAAAGCATTTGGAGTGACTTTTTCCGCTATTTTACACCCTATTGATGAATCAAAATAAAGTTTTCAAATCCTTTTCAGAAGCAGATGAGTAAAAAGGCCAAAAGAGAAATTTAAATCTTGGTAAAATGACGTTCTTCGCTGTAAACTTTTATTAATTAAATTTAAAAGTTACTGATATTATAGAGTAAAAAAATCGTATCAGCGAACTGTAAAATTGGTCTTGGAGAAATCCGAATTAAAGGTTGTCACATAAGCTTATGTTTTCTAAGAAAACGGTAACGGCAAATACAGAGTGTTTTTGACACCTTAAAATATGTCAAATACTGATAAAAATTATAAAATTTCATGACGGCCGATATAATATGACAGAACCGCTCTTCTAAGAAACCGTAGCTTTAGTAGGTATGTACGATGGTGCGTACGATGGATTGTTGAATCTGCTGTTTTACAAAACCGCTAGTTGTTTTACAAAACAGCTCCGTTGTGTAAAATAGTTGAACGACGTTTAGCGGTTTTTTTTAATTACGGATCTTTAACACGCAGAATTGCATAAACGTAAAAGCTTAAAAAAAAAAATTGTTTATCGTCTCAGAAACATTACCTTGACTTTTAGTTATACTTAATTATTTAAAACTAGCTTCTGCCCGCGAATTCGCACATGCCTTTTTTTTTTTACATATTTTATATTCTACGACTCACCGCGTCCCATCGCATCGCCCGCCAGCGCTATCACCTCGATTTTGCTTAGCGTTCTTTCAAACTTGTTTTCATTTTGCTCGACTCCTGAGGGTCGTAGCGTGAAGTTAAATAGCCTATAAACTACCTCAAAAATGCCAAAATATTTTTTTCAAATCTAACTGTGAGTTTCTGAGATTAGCACGTTTAAACAAAAAATCTAACTCTTCTGCTTTATTATATTTGTACAGATAGATGAACGATAGACTTAATTTCGTCTATACCACCTGGTTCATTTTTATTTTTACTTCGCTCGATGAAAATTTTATTCTTAAGTTGATAACAAAACTAAGGTATCAAAGCTTTGCCTCACCTTCAAATAAATTTTTAACTCAAAACGCAATTAAAACCTTTCACCAAAGCCATGAATAATTTACGTACTTACATAGGCTAAAAAACACTCAGAAAGAATCTCCGCACTTTTCTTCTTAAAAAAGAACTCAATTTGGATTGGAGAAATATGAAAGGGATCAACATCAATTGTAAGAAAAGAAAAGTTTTTTTATGTCGCGACAGACATTTTGGAACGATATAAATTTCTGTATTTACATACCAATGGCTTTGAGGCGGAGATACCCAATTTGGAATCTGAAATATTCCGATATTGTCCCAATTTCGAGAGCTTTCTGTTAAAACCACCAGCTCTACTTTCATGTTCAAGTTACCAAACAGATTTAATAAGATTAAAGAACGAGCTGGAGAAGATGTCTAGAAAATTGTGAAGAAAACAAATAATGAACAACATACATTTTATTACAATCTGTAAATAGTGGTAGGACGAGCGTGACGCCTATTAACGGTAATTGGTACATGTTGGCGCAGGATCGTGTTGAGTACGGAGCCCCGCGAAGCCGCGAAACGGGGCTCCGTCGACTACGCCTTGTTATTGCTTGGAAACAAATTTAGACCCGCCGCGTGATCTTCCCCATCCCTAATATTCCCACTATCTTACTAATCCCAAACATACTTTGGTGATTTTTCTCTCATCACCTATGGTTTTGAGCACCTTGGGGTTTTCAAAAATACACTAAAAAGGGTAAATTCTACAAAAAAAATGGCTACGATAAAAAAGCGACGGGTGTTAAAGTACAGTGGAGCCAAGGTTTTCAAAGGGTTAGTGGGCATTACTTACCTCTTTGTCCTTTGGAGCCAGCATCACACAGCTGTGTGACAACCGCCTGGTTCACACTACACACTCATTCAAATTGAAGGTACTAGGTGAGTAAGTACATACCTACTCACACACAGTATATTATTGGTTACAGCGCCAACAAATGCGAAAAGAATAATTGTGTTTTATTTTTTTATTGCACTGTTACCCATAGCCCCGTTGTACACGTTTTTCTTTTCTATTTTTCTGTAATGTAACATTCGCCAGAGTGCTCATTACAAATGAATGCTCAAGTGTATCAGCACCTTTAAGGCTTGTGCAGACCAGCGCGACTTGTCGCGCGACGCGACACCGGTTATTGTTATGCTGTGAAGTTTTCTTAGAAATTGTATTGTTTGTGTCTTGTCGCGCGACAAGTCGCGCTGGTCTGCACAAGCCTTTATGCGTATTTTGTACAAGCTCAAACGATTTTTCTACGACGCGGTTAACTGGTTGCTCCGTAAAGAAACCATGCCGTGTGTAACGGGCTATACAGCTTTCCAAATAAAATATGTGCTTAGGGAATCATCGTCTATCTTCGGAAATACGAACGCGTGGCGATCAATGTGCCTAGCCTTTTTCCAAAGTATGTTGGGGTCGGATGCAGGTAAATACCAGTTACATGGAGCGACTTCCTATCTGACCTCCACCATGCAGTTACTGTGTAACACGATACCTCTTTGTAAGACTGGATGTCAGACTTTTGGGTTTCTAACTTCCCTTAATGACTACAGGGAGCAACAGCTTTCCGAGGAACGGAGAGGTCTCGACATGTAATGGATGATCACCCATACACGAACCGACCGCGGCAGACGTAGCTATTATTAAGATAAAAAACTACGAGTATAAGCAATACTTACCAACAAACTTTTGAATGACAAATAACGATTGGAGACCGGGGTAGGTAAACCGACGGAGAGATAACTTCATACAAACGTGCAATGATAGGTGCACTACTACAATGCGCAGTACAAAACTTAGAAGCATTTCCTGGGGTTACTCCTGTGGCGCGACATTTGTGCTAATTCGGAAACACGAAAATAAACGAAGCGCATACCTTTTCTGGTTTACTTGTACCTATGTATGTTTATGGATACACATTATACACACATCAACACGGTCTAGGGATATTTCATACTCAATTAAATAACTCGAAAAGTACTGGCCGCATTGGAATCTTTTATACACCGATTTGTTTGTAATTTATCTCAGACTAATTCCAAATTCAAATTTTTGAAAATTCTTTTGTTTCGGTGGCATAAAAATGTCTTGATGTGTAGGAGAGGGAATTTTCATTTGTGCGAAATTTAGAAAACAATACGAATTACGTTTAATTACAGTTTTTTTTCATTTTTAAACGAAAGATAAAGTTAAAATTGAGGTATTGTAGCCATGCAACGCCAACATTTGACGAGGGCGGAGATGTTACGAGCTGTGGGGATGCTGGAAGCTGGGTCTGTTCAGCGTAATGTTGCTGAGGCCATAGGGACCCACCAAAATGTAATTTCAAGATTGTGGACACGCTATCGTGCCACAGGTGAAGTAGCGGAGAGGCACCGGGGGCCAAGTCGCATCACTACCCCCAGACAAGACCGATTTTTGCAAATTATTGCGCGAGCTCAACCAAATGCAACGGCGACTCAATTGGTCCAAAGGCTGCGAGTGGAACACCAACTGCTTGTGAGTGACCAAACTGTAAGAAAGCGACTGCATGAAAGCAATCTACGCTCTCGTAGACCACTCCGGGTCCCACCTTTATGGAGAGGCAATCGTGGACGACGATTAGAATGGGTTCGGAACTACGTGGACTGGGGCCGTGAGCAATGGTCCAATGTGCTGTTCACGGATGAATCCAGGTTCGGCTTCCATCCAGATTCACGAAGGACGCGTGTTTGGCGAGTTCCTGGACGATGGAGCCGTCTTCAGAACCCTCAGGAAGTTCACCCATACCAAGGAGGAACAATTATGGTTTGGGCAGGAATTCGTCTTGGAGGACGGACGGATCTCGTTTGGGTGCGGGGCAATATGACGGCAGAACGATACGTCCAACAGGTGCTGGGGCCCGTAATCTTGCCCCACAGAACACAAATGGGGCAAGATTTCTTGCTCATGCACGACAATGCCCGGGCACACACGGCGAGAACGGTAGCAGCTTGGTTACATACACACAATGTTAGGGCCTTAGACTGGCCTGCTCAATCGCCAGATCTAAATCCCATTGAGCATGCGTGGGATATGCTGCAAAGAAGAGCTCTGAAGGAAGTTCCTGAAAATCTGGCTACAGAAGATCAACTTTTTGCGCACCTCAGAAGGACATGGGACAATATTCCGCAGCAAGACATTGACAACCTTGTTCTGAGCATGCCGAATCGTTGCCGATGTGTTATGAACACCATGGGCGCTTTCTCAGACTACTAACTTCAAGTTTATAAACACAAATTAAATGATTTTTCTATTTTTTTCAGTTTTTACTCATAAATTAAAAGTTAATTCATATACGGTTTCCGTCTATGCTTCATTTTTTTTCCATAAAATCCTGAAATTTTAATCGAAGTACCTTAACCATTATTAAAAAATGGTAGAATATTAAATAACGTATCTTTTAAATATATACATGTCATATAAATAATTAACACATTGATAGTAATTCGCTTTTTTAAAAATATCCCTAGACCGTGTTGATGTGTATATATACTCGTATGTATGTAACAAATGAATTGGAGCAAGAGATCATTTCAATATTGAGAACAATAACTCACTCGTCAAAAGTTACTCGAACTCGAGTCATGCTCATTACTTTGACTTTTATGTGTATTAGCTTTTCAGTCAAGTTTGTTTCGACTCGAGATTTGTTGAAAAGACGTTGTTAGATGTGACGAGTGTTAGATCAATGGTAAAAATAAGTCCACAGCGGTATTAGATAATTAGTTTATTTCACTTCACGTACGCATCAATATAATAATATTAAAACAAGAAAATGCCAACTCAACTGACCATAATGTTGTCAATCTAACAATAATGCAATGATGATAGGTAACATAAAAATCAACAGCATGAAATCATCTTCATGCATCGATATCTTAACTTTTTTAAACGAAATGTTACGTTTGTTTGTTTTGGTTCGATAACTACGTGAATATTACGTTTGGTGTTATTTGTGAATAAAGTCAAAAAAATGATTTTTTAAAATCTGTTAGCTATCTTAATATATTATGTACTAGCTTTTGTCCACGACTTTGTTCGCATGGAAGTCATAAGACACCAAAATATACTACAATAACAGCTACATTATTATAAAACTTCCTGTATACTACGTTTTAGTTTTGTTCTCAGCAGCCAAAATATACAAAGAATGACGTGGGAGCAAGTGACCGTGTACCGCGCGAAGGATATAAATACATATCAATCCCCAACTTCAACCTCTGGGCAGTTGCCCGCCAGACACGACAACCGTGTGGTCAGAGGATCCTCCCTTTTCTATGGACTAACCCTTTTTTTTTTTTTTTTTTTGGGTGGGAAATCATCAAATGACTCCTCCCGCTCTGGGCAGAGCGAGAGGGAGTGTCAGACTTTTACTGACTAAAACCCACCCGTGTTCCTTCCGTTGCCTATGTGCTGGGGCCGCGATATCCCTTTCGGACAGACCCGCAACCCCAGCAGGTCTATGGACTACCCCTAAACCTCATGCTCAGCAGTAGCGGTTGCGACTACCCCTAAAGCCGCAACCGCTACTGCTGAGCTTGAGGTCCTGGGTTCGATTTCCGGGTCGGGCAAAGTGTTATTGGGTATTTACCAGCAGGAATCTCTCATTAGTAGTCCGGAGTCGGGATTTGTGCCCGGTTGATGGCAATAGGCTCGCCCCCTATTACATGGGACTTAAACATAACTGGCGAATTGTGGATGACTGTACAATAGGGTACACCTCTGCTAACTAATGTTATTAGAAATCAACATAATTCGTTAAAATAAACACGATTCTTGTTTGGTATTATTTTACACAAGCGTTATAGTTATAACACAAACAATCTGCAGTCTTTTCCCAACTATGTTGGAATCGGCTTCCAGTCTAACCGGATGCAGCTGAATACCAGTATTTAACATGGAGCGACTGCCTATCTTATCTCCACAACCCAGTAATTGGGTAATACGATACCCCTCGGTATGACTGGTTGTCAGACTCTGGGCTTCTGACGACCCGTAACCACTGTCAAAGATCCACGAATGACAGCCGGGACCAACGGCTTAACATGCTTTCCGAAGCATGGAGGAGTCTCGGTATGTAAAGATGATCACCCATCCACAGACCAACCCCGGCAAGCCTAGCTTAACCTGTTGGATCGACCCGTGCAGCTCTTATACTCTTATTACTTAGCCACGAGCTCCTCATAGTTATAACACAATATAACAAATTGTTTCAAGTAAGTAAGTACGTATGTATTGTGTAACAAAACCTTTATTTCAGAACAAAATGGAAATCTATGATATTATGGCTTATTGCAAGCAATGTCTATGATGACCATTCAGCCAATATCAGATGTAAAAAAAGAAAAGCATGTGGGAAGTGTTAGAAATGAGAGCATACATATACTCCGTTGGTTTATGTTGTTTAATAAAGGTAAACAAATATAACACATCAAGTAAACGACTAAACGTAATACCTATCAATTCAGTTGTCATGCTACGTCACAGTTGTACTCTTCAATTTAGCAACGTTATATTTCGTTGACGTTCTAAACGTCTAAACGTACCTGTCTTTTTGGGCTCTTTGCAATATTATAGACAGATTACAAAATATTATATTATTATTATAAACTAAAAAAATGTGGTGAAGCAGTTACATCTACGAAGAGGTATATATGAATAAATTATAAAGTATAACATACATGAATAAAAAAGGATATTATCGTAGAAATCGAAAATAAATTTAATTTGGTTATAACGTATTTGTAAACAACAAAGTGACATCTATAAAAACCTTTTTGACGAATTGTTTACCTTTATTTAATTACCTAAGTCAATGAAGTATAGGGATCCCATTCGTCCGAACTTGTAAGGAAATGTCCGGCTTTTTGGCTCCCAGTCCGGACGTGGTCCAGCCTTGTCTGGAAGTTAAAATAGTAAAACGATTTCTCAAAAAATACATTTTAAAAAGTGAATTATCCAAATTTAAAAAAAAACAGCCTGAGCATACCATAATTATATGCTCTGCTCACAGAAACAGAATTAAAATCATTTATAACTACTCTTCAAGTATAAATTAAACGGAATTCCACTTCAATCACGAAGTGGGCAGCTAATTTAAACTGGCTTATTCAAATAGATATTTAGAAATTCTGCTTCTATTTGCCCCAAAATGTCGAGTGTCATGCCATAAATAACAAACATAAAGTACGTTCAATATAAACAAAGTAAATAAATAAATAAATCCTCCGATACCTATTTCATTGAACAATATACACATTGTGTATTTAGCTTAAACAGAAATTTAATAAAACAGAAACATTGCAATAAAATACCTATTATTATCGCTTCAGAGAACAAAGTCAAATACCATTAAAATTTCGAAGCTAGAAATTGGCTTCTAAAATAAAATTTGGAAACAATGTGGCTAAATATTTTCTTTTTAAGCGTCTAAAAGATAATTAAACAAAATGGTTAGCTTTTTCATTTAAAATATGGTCTTCTTTCATTTAACTTTCGTTTGCTAACTTTACTAGACTCTGCAGTTACATGTTTACTTTTGAAACAAAGCCTACGCTCCCATACAATCAATCTGCCTAGCCTTTTCCCAACTATGTTGGGGTCGGCTTCCAGTCTAACCGGATGCAGCTGAATATCAATATTTTACATGGAGCGGCTGCCTATCTGACCTCCACAACCCAGTAAATGGGTAATACGATACCCCTTGGTAAGTCTGGTGTCAGACTTTCGGGCTTCTGACGACTCTTAAGGACTGTCAAAGATCCACGAATGACAGCGGGGACCAACAGCTTAACGTGCTTTCCGAGGCACGGAGGAGTCTCGGTATGTAAAGGTTTTGTCACCCATCCACGGATCAACCCCGGCAAGCGTAGCTTAACCTGGTGGATCGACCCATGCGGCCGTTATTCAGCAGCTTGAATGAGCAGCCACGAGCTGCTCATTCAAGGTCTATCAGTATTGGCAGCAATAATTTCGTCCAACTACGCTAATCGATTACTTTATACAAAACGAAGTTTCGAGTGACAATACCAATGAGCACTTAGGACCCGATCATACGTAACACAACCACAACACGTGGGCGGTGAAAAATGAATAGTTTATTCACACGGACCACATTTGGCCTTCAAAACCAACCGTGTGGGCACTACCGACCACATCAAGGCCAGGTCGCAGCCACAACGCAACCACATCGCAAACACGAGTCGATCTGCCTGTCTGCAAACACTAGCCACAACGTAACTACGTCGCAACTATCTAGCGACAACGCAACCACATCGAAATTTTGAGGTTGCTGGGACACAAGCCTCCTCTCTGTATGAGGGAGTTGGCCATAATTCACCACGTGGGCCAAATGCGGGTTGATGGATGTTGCATGTCTTAATTTTTTTTAGTTCTACGACATGCCGGTTCTCTCACGATGTTTTCCTTGAACATTGTGAGAGAAGTGGTAATTAAATTAAATACACAAAGTAAAGTGCCTGCCTGGGTTCGAACTCACGACCTACAACTCGTAAGTCGTGGTCGATACCACTGGACTACCACATCTCTCCATCCACTGTGTTCCATCAATTAATTGACCACATAAATCTGAGTGACGTCATAGCAACATACCATGATTCGCGTTGTTGTTAGTATCCATAGCAGTCGTCAACGTCCAACATGCTCGACACGGACAGATGGACTCAGTTACAAAACGTATATATAAAATAATATTAAATTGTTCTCTAGTTTGTTGCTTGTATCATATCCGGGATATCAACTGTAACTGGTCAGGGAAAGCTTTTATGCTTATTTTTCATCAAAGATTCCCGACATAGGTACAATTCCTCACTACTAACAAATGAAATGAAATGAAATTAAATCTTTTATTACCAGATATAAAATCGTGTACGAAAACAAATGTACGTAATCTAAATACAAAGGGAAGCTAATAGATAGATAAGCAGCCCAACAAAGGATATCTTTTGACGGACATCACAACAACTGCGCCTACAAACGGGATGCGCGAAAAACATCTTCCCCAGTTTTCCTTTTTAATCTTGGAAGCCAAACTGGGGGAAGCTCGAAACGACCATTAATCAGATGTCAACACACATGTTCCCGTATTGAATGAGGCGTTCTCTGAACTTACGTAAACCGCCCGAAAAGATAGTCGGCAAAGAGAAATGTGTCACTTTAACCCGATAGCGAATCTTTCAATTGTAGACGCGCATTGTGCCGCGATGTACAAAAATATACGTGCCGAGGTTGATGTGATATATCCATTTGTTAACACCTGGAGCGCCAAGGTAAAGTTTTTTTTTTTTTTTTTTTAAACGTTGCCCCACACTAAGAATTTCTTCTTGTATCGTGGGTGCGTTTACAAACATAGAAACTCACATACACTAACACCCAGACCCGGAACAACTACTTGCAGATCATACAAATATTTGTTCCGTGCGGGGATCGAACCCGCGACACGTTGCGCAGCAGGATCACTCAGCCACTGCGCCAACCGTGTCGTATTTGAAAATAACTAAGCCTGTAGCCTGAGAATTCTAAAATAACTTTAGTTTAGACAGAATATATAAAGATCTAGGTCCAATCGGATTCCAGTAAGCCGATGAAATAAAGATTAGGGAACGCACTACCGTAGGTAAAAACAAAGTACGCAAGTAGTTATCATGTAGGTCGTGACCCGTAGAAGTTGTCTCACTTGTTCAACGTATATTTTACTGCGTCCACAATAAACTTAATTGGCACAAACAAAAGCTGTAGCTTCACTTACGTAAATAAACTTGGGGAAGTAGAAATTGGACTCACGTTCTGTGGTGTATACGGAAATAAGATTCTCGGAATTGATAATTATAGTGATTCCAGACCGTGCATAACAATTGCCTGTCATAATAATTTTGCGTATTATTTTTATTAGGTAGCTGGTTTTTAATTTTTTTTTCCTATGCGTCTTGAAAGCAAACGTTTAGTAGGCCTCACAAAATGTCAATAAAACATTAGCGATATTAAATTCCGGTAACAAATACGTTGGAATCTATCCGAACGGGGCCGGACGTGTGCGGATAACGAGCGTCGATTATTAGCCGGGATTTGTCAAGTCGAGATTGTTTTGTCGGGCCCCGAATTTCGGTTGGCGTCTTGCTATGTACAGATAAATCCTTCAGATATAGCTATTTTGTGGGAATAGGCAGCTGCGGAAATAATAGGGATAGCTACGTTTTGAGTGGGCTTAAAATGCACTTGCGAGCATACTTAAAGATGAAAGGCTCTTACCATTGTGCGCAAACTCCGGTATCGTTATTTACGAGTAACTGTGTATTTATATCTATGTAGGTGCTTACAATCTACACGATGTATTTAACATATAGTCATTTTATTTTATTAGTATTACATACGTCTATCCAAGTAGAGAAATAAATACAATAGGAATTGTTTCAAAAATATTTTGTTACATAAACCCAAAACATGCTCCCAGGATGATATTTCCAATCTCATTAAAAGCCCCCACGCTCGCAGGTATCCAATACCTCAGGAATACAAAGTAGGCAATTTATGACCAAAAACACGGAACTTAGATTGTGTTATTTATCAAGAGTACGGCCGTGTTTACGTACAAAAAACTAACAATCGAGGTACACAAACATAGCCTACAAGGTTTCAGAAAAAAATACCTAAGTATATATAATCTATTTTAGCGTCTCCGACATTAATTTAGTTCTGGTATTAACGAAATAAGTAATGATCACAGACTGTCTAGAAACAAGAACCATTATGCTACAATTCCGTAACTTTTTTCAGAATTTAGTACCGGAACGCTTTTAGAATAACGCACCCACTCAAAGAAAAGTATATCCCGGAAAAGCACTGGATCGAGGAATTTGAGGAAACATAGGATGATAAAATACAGTCTCTTTACATTCTAGGTAATGGAGCTACATTAGAACACGGTAGGTACTTAGGTATCTGCCACGTTCATCTACTGTAGGTACACCTGTGGACTATGAAAGACTGATAACCGAATATAATTTACATGAAGTCTATAATGTTATGTTACAAAACCTTTTTGCTTTGCACAACCAATTAAAGCATTATTGTGAATATATTTGTAACTATTTAATTCCTCATTCATTTCGATGCCAGTGATTGAACTCTAGTTTAAATAAACCACTTAAAAAAACAATGCTTTTTATTGTTTGATAAAAACCGACCAATATTTGAAACATTACGAACATATCATAAAGTGAGACAGAGGCTTTATCATTTTTCAATAACATCGACATTTTATTAAAACGTTGCAATTTTTGACTGACATCGGGAACATCTATTGCCTTCACAAAGAGGATAACATCTCAGTATTTGACAGATTTCATGTAGCGTATAGAGATAAAAGAGATACCCGTGAATAACGACCCGTATCGGAATATAATTCGTAACCGAAAAAGGTATTTCATATCCGAAATAGCAACGTATCCTTTATAAGGATTGACAAATGTCATACACACTGCTTTTGTTTCTTTTGGGACGCGGAATAGATCGGTGGCAAATGGAAGCGCTGAATAAGATAAATAATCACACTTCACAGAAAGAGATGCTTTGGTTTATTACAAGCTTCAGAAAACCGATGATATGTTATATCTACTCAAGGTTATGAGTTTTTTCAAACATGCTTCGGAATTCGAACATTATTTTGACAACCTTCTTCGAGATAAATCGTGCGAGCGCCAGGCGAATGTTTTGTATGAAAATCCATACCTGTCGTTTTTTGCGGCTAAATATATGACTATGAAAACTCATATCTGTCGTGTTATTTAAAAATGGAACGAACTTTTTACTTCAACACATGGCAACCAAGGAGGTAACTTGTCAAAGATTTTATTTAAATTTCGATTGAGTTTGCAAATAGAGCTGTTGAAAGTAAAGAAAATACAAATGAACAAATTGGCGCGTGAAAAATTGTCGTTGTTCGTCATTGATTCTGGAATTTATAATTACTTTATTAAATTTGAATTTCCGAGCATTATTTGAGAAAAGTACTTTACGAGTACTATTTTTGTAAGAAACAACAACATTTGCGTACAAAAATGGCAGTTTTAAAATGATGTCGTTAATTCAGAGTACGGTTAACGTTTTATCTTCGTCGGTCGCACTTAATGTAAAGACACCGGCATTTTTCTTTTCTTTTCTAGACCCAACAAATCCTTAATTTTATTACTTTAAAAGGCAGGTTGTTTTATCATAGGTAGGCACCCACCGTCTCAATGAAACACACATACATATTTAAACAAAAAACAGCCACAATGCGGCTCCCTGTGAAGATAAATATTTAAAGTTGAACCTGAAATATTTAAATCTACTGGAGAATTGGCCAGGCTTCCTTGAGTTTTCTAGTTGGCTTCTCATCCATGAATGCAGTGGGGAAATCATTCCGGGCGTCGAAAAAATTACGAATTCTTGTCGAGGAAAAGCATTTCCTTAGGGGGCATTCGAACAGAGGTCATGATAGGAATCCGACTGACCAGCACATAATCAGGTCATGTGATCCAATATGTATGTATATATTGTGTTTTACGTGTGCTACGACAACAGTTTGGTAGGTAAAGAAAAAGGACAGTGGTGTTCCCATTTGTTTTCTTATTTTTATTATAAATACTACCCAAAAGATACTCTTGTCTTGACAGACATTATTGTCTACGTTGTAAGGGCCTTAATTTGGCAGTTTTATTCGAACAGCAGACCTCATGTCAGTGGTAACCAAAACAAGTATAAGCTGGCCTCTTATTTTATTGAAACTCCATTGCACGCTAGGCCAGCTCAAGGTCAAAGTGTCAGCACCGACGCGTTGTCGACTGTATATGATATTGCGTGTATCACATGTATCTTACACGTATGATACAACATTATACTCAGTAGGTGTCATGAGGTCCTGGGTTCGATTCCCGGGTCGGTCAAAGTGTTATTGGGTTTTTATATCTGGAATTTCTCAGTAGCAGCCCGGAGTCTGGATTTGGGCCCGGTTGATGGCAATAGGGTCGCCCCCTATTACATGTAATATACTACATGGGTATAGTTCGCCAGTGCCACCTACAGGTACACCTCTGCCCAACCCTTCGGTTAAACAAGGCGTGATGTTATGTTATACTCAGTACTTTGTTGAATTTGCAGTAAGCATACAACAAAAGTTCACAAGGTCGTGGTCACGGGAGAACAAACTCAAAACTACCGAACTGCCCGTGACCAACTAACTCTAAACGAAAATATTAACAATAAATACTAAATTATATACAAAACTTCTGTAACACAATTTCCGTTCATTCTCACAAAAATAGAAATATTATAGCGAAAGAAATCCCGGGTTCCGGTAGAGGTTTACAGAAAGCTATAGGCGTAATTGTGTTTTTATATGCAAAGGTCCATATCTGAAGGTAGAAATCCTGTTTTATGTCCCGTAAACAATTGAACAGCGGCTCTTTTAAAGGTATAATACATATGTTTATCTATGATATTATCTTATCGGGTCCATAAAGGTAAGATATAAGCACTTAAATATATACGTAGGTATTTAGTTCGGTGAAGCAGAAATATATTGGGATTTTTCTGATATAGCTTTTGCAAATAGAAGTTATATAAATGCAAAAGCTTTGGCTTTTCATTGGATACAAAAGACAAATGCATAAAAAAAAACACGTCAAGCGTCGAGAGTAGAGTTGAGAGCAGACTCTGCTCTCAAGGCTTGACACTCGTCAAGCCTTGAGAGCAAAGCCTTGAACCCGGACCCTACGTGTGGACTCCCACACGTAGGGTCCGGGTTCGGAACAAGTCAATCGTCATCCTGAGGATGCCTCGTTGAAACACGTGTCGATTTATTATAGGGTTCTTTATGACTCTTTAAGAATACTTGAGCGGATTGGGTTACTAAATTGGGTTAATAATAGATTCTAAATTGAATTGGAAGCCTCAAATAGAGGGACTTAGTAAAAAATTGAGTAGTGCAGCCTACGTCTGAAACAGCTTGCTGTGGTTCTCAACACAGATGCGCTAATTACTGCGTACTATGGATTAGCCGAATCAATTCTTAGATATGGAGTCATCTTTTGGGGTAATAGCACGGACAATGAAATAGCGTTTCGGGCACAGAAAAGGTGCATTAGATCGATGTTTAGCCTGCAAACGACGGAGAGCTGTAAATCTTATTTTAAAGAACGTAAAATATTGACATTACCCTCATTATACCCATATATTATTCTGTTTCTGTTTTTGTTGTCTTGCAATTTAATTTAATTTATTAACTATTGACATAATTATTCATTATTATTATTATAATCTTACACAAATTTATTATATTTAAGTATACCTAAACACATTGCAGACATTGCAGTATAAAACTGATTTACATCTGTCACCTCACACTTCAGGTCTAGTTGAAAACCAGCGTCAGGCACCAGTTGTCTGGCATTTTTGCTGAACTAGGCCTATTTGGCGCAGCCGCGAGGCACACTTTCCTGCTAATATGTTAGAACGCACTTTTACACTTTTATTTGTTTTCTTTCTTTTTTAATTAGGTTTTTATTTGTAGTAAAATAATTATGTTGTGTTGTGTGCCTCTTAGTCTGTGCTAAATAAATGTATTTTCTTTCTTTCTTTCTTTCTTTTATACATCCTGGAAACAGTAATGTTCATTAAATCCTCATATCAATTCTCATTTATTTCAGCGTTTGTCTGGTGTCCCTAGGAATAGACGTGATAATTTCAAACTCTGTGTTCACGGCGCTAAAACAACTCTTATGCTTAAGAGCATCTTTTGCATGGCTCCCACCATTTTTAATAAATTGTCCAAATTATGGAAAACATTAAATACATCTGCTCTTAAAAGTAAATTGAAGAGTTTACTAACTGAAACAGTATAGCAGAGTTTATGAAAGAGGACAATAAAATTTTCTTCGTTTTTGAGATGGACAATGTTGTATTTTTGACATGTTATCTATTGTAGTTTTTTTTTATTATTTGAATTGAAATTGTTTATGACAGTAATTCATATTTTTATTGACCAATTTATATAATGACTACTTTGACATTGAATTGTATCTAAAAAATATGCTTATTGAATTGTATACCTACCTAATCTTTAATGAATAATGATGAAATGTAATTTTGATTATTATCACGGTTTATGCACCATCTCTTCCTTCCAATTTGTACGCCACTTTTCTGTATCTCATTATTATCCTGCATGCAATGTATCATGTACACTATGTTTAAACAAATAAATTTACTAACTTACTTACTTAAATATACGTCGTCTATTTTATTTTATAATGGATTTCCGCAAAGTTACGCCATAGTCAATTAACTATGACAAATGCATAAACAAAACATGTCTAATTTGTAGTTTTTGAAGAAAGATTGGATACTTCCGGTACAACATATTTGGGTATGTGATCCCTATTATACCCGGTTGTTTGTTACTCAATCACGTTTCAGTGGACGACAAGGAAACTTTGCACAAAGGACGCCGACGTAACACAGAGACACTATTTACATCCAAAGGATAAATTGTTCCATTGGAACATAAACTGGGAGAACTAATCCAGTTACAAAGATTATTAGTAATGAGAAACGTGCTATACAATTAAAGTACAAAGGCTTCAAGTATACTATCCAGTCACAATGTTGAAGTCTGTGAAGATGTTAATAGCACCTATTCAAAATAACTCAGAATATTGCTGTTAACTGAAATAATTACTTGACAAACAAACTGGCTACCCCGGCTAAATTCATTAAGTAGTCTAGTATCGCTACGGAAATAAATTTCAGAGAATCTGTTTGTAGAGCAATATAACTAACTGAAATTAAATATATTTCGTGGTAAACGACGGCAAAGGGGACCTTGATAACTTAATATAACAAGCCATTTTTAGGCAGCAATAAGTGGGGACTTGAGAACTGGAAAATCAATAAATAAGGTGGCAATCCAATAAACATCACCGAAGCCCAACACTAAACTTAATTACGTTGTTTTCTGTCGAAGTTGGTTAATCTCAATAGGCCAGTTTGAGAGCCTTGTTGGGCACCAATGAGCCCCCGTTTTTGTTCGGCTCCTTAATGAAGAGGGAAGATTATTGTAAAAGTTTTACACTGACAGGATGAACTTCAAACACTTTCGGTATTCATTAGACAACAAAAAAGAAGTTCGCTGACAAGGTGTCGACCCCGACAGACTTATGAAATAATAATGTTTGGAACAGTCAATCGAATGACTCGTAAAGAATAATAACTAAGAAAAAAAAACTGGTCAAGTGCGTGTCGGACCACGCACAATTAAGGGTTCCGTAATTGGGAAGAATTTATCCCAAAAACCAACTTAACATTATTGTTAAAAAACATGTTCTCCCTATACATCACGGTCAATTCTCCAACTAGAAATTAAGATTGTAAAGCAATTTTTTATTTTATATTATGTGATAAAACTACAAATTAACGATGTTCGGACTTTTTCCTTGACTTGTGTTGAACTTGGTTATGATTTATTTACGAGTATCAAAATATGTCGCATAAATAGCTGTTTTTTTATTACGTTGATTTAGAAGCTTGATTTTTTTTGAGCGTCAAGGGACCATAGGCCTACGTATTTGATAGTAATTTCAGCTTGATACCTTCACGAGATCCTGAGAAAAAGGGTCTTGACAGACTGACAGATAGACTGACGGACAACGAAGTGATTCTATAAGGGTTCAGTTTTTTTCCTTTGGAGGTACGGAACCCTAAAAAACTATGACTATCACAATAAAGGACCAGGTGCGAATACTGCGAAGCTATTATTATGGACGAATAACTTGAAATATTTTCTTTTCATTACGAATCAAGAATTCAATGGTTCGGGCTCACGATATCATATTGAGCGATTTTGATTTTCTTCAGCGGTCTAAAAATAACACCTGTCACAATTGTCATTTTATTTGGATCGCAGATACGAAAACAAAGCAACCCTTAGAGAAGCAACCATAAATAATAGGTACGTCAAATTAACATAAAAATGTTTTCAATTCTGTTGAGATTTTATTAAATATCCGAAATTATATTACTATGGGCACGACGATACTGGTATTTTCTTGTAAAAAAAATAAGCGTACCAAATGAAAATGTATCGAATACTTTGAAGTTGAATATCTCTAGGAAGATTATTAATTTTGTTTATTAACGGCGTTTTAAAGCCAAGGTGTATTTTCATCATTTTAAGTTAATAATATTAGGCTGATAAATATAGCACCGCTCTGCGTTATATGTTCTAATATAACTTTCAAAGCTGAACAAAATGTCTCAAGTATTAATTATATTTTTCTAATATTTCAAAGTGAATATTTTAAGTAAATATTAAAGTTAATAGATGAATATTGTACTTTTAAATACCTATTTGGTCCGTGGATGGGAGATTATCTTTACATACCGAGACTCCTCCGTGCCTCGGAGAGCATGTTAAGCCGTTGGTTCCGGCTGTCATTCGTGGATCTTTGACAGTCGTTACGGGTCGTCAGAAGCCCGAAAGTCTGACACCAGTCTTACCAAGAGGAATCGTATTACCCAGTTACTGGGTTGTGGAGGTCAGATAGGCAGCCGCTCCATGTAAAATACTGGTATTCAGCTGCATCCGGTTAGACTGGAAGCCGACCTCAACATAGTTGGGAAAAGGCTAGGCAGATTTTATAAGTATAGAACTATTTTCTGTTTTGTTTCTCATATTTTAGGCTCAGTAGTTTCGGAAATCAAGGGGGGTAAAATTTTCATCTATTTTCTCATATAACTTTAAAACTATTTATTTTAAAGATATACTTGAGACACTCACAGTAAGCCTTTTCATTTGATATGTCACCGGTACAGTCTGCTGAACTTTTTTTTTCTTATTTACCTCCGAAAAGTGACCCAAAAATACGTCCGTATT
This sequence comes from Agrochola macilenta, assembly GCA_916701695.1. NCBI lineage: Eukaryota > Metazoa > Arthropoda > Insecta > Lepidoptera > Noctuidae > Agrochola > Agrochola macilenta. The sequence goes on along the minus strand of OU753554.1, from coordinate 14,951,462 downwards.
TGGGTCAGAGAAAATCATATGTGTACCAAATTTCAATTTAATCGGTCCATTCGTTTCGGAGTAAATTGACTGTGTCAGACGGACAGACAGAAACGCGAGTGATCCTATAAGGGTTCCGTTTTTTTCCATTCAGACGTAAGGAAAGCTAAAAACGTTCTCATGCACCACACAAAACACATATATGGATATTTATCTCTTAAAATACAAAACACAGTCAACAAAAATACCATCAAAGGATACATACGTCTTGTTCAATTTATATACCTAATACTATTAACAGTAAACCACTAAACCCGCATGCCACTATAAAACATTTGAACGTCGCGAACTTTCTACGAGTCAATACTCCAAGACGCGCCACAGTCCACAACTTTTTGTATGTTCTCCAAATTAGTCTGTACATTTTGAGTACGCAAATAGGTGTGGTAGTCCGTAGTACATCATCAGTCGTAGACAAGTGATACTAACGAGCCTTTAAACACGGTTCGTTAGACAAGCCCGAGTACCTACGGACTGCGAGGCAGAACCATGCTTTTAGCAGTTAGGGTTGTCACGATACTTGTATCAGGTTGATGTTACTACTCGTTTTTACATAAAAATGTCTATGAAACTGTGTAAAAGTTGAAATGATACAATATTGATACAGGTGGGTTATCGGAAAAAGGATTGTTTCAACCAAAGCTGCATATTTCATAGCTTCACTCAAGAATTCGTTGGCAACCCTAAAAGTTAAAAGGCGAGGTTGGCATGATAAATGCAAGGATAAATGACTGTAGATATGTTTTCGTTGAAAAATATTCGGTTTGAAACACTTGGCTCCCTCGAGGCTCATCATACAAGAATAATAGCTAAAAACGCAATGGGGCAGAGATTTGACTGACGTTCTTTTCATATTTCAACATCGAGCTAACGTAGCAGCTTTGAGGTATGCTGCGTAAGTAATTGTACTTAATGAAAAATATATTGGTTAGGTAATGGTTTTGAAGTGAAACCTTCTTTAGGCACATAGAGCGATTTTTGGTAGAAGATAAATTTATGGATTCGCGTAGTGCTGGGCTATAGTATAAAGATGGCGCTAATACCAGTTTTAAATTTTAGTCTTTTTTATTTGACTGAAACTCTTGCTTATATTTTATATAAACGTAACTACCTAATCTACAAAAAAACTGTATGATTTTTTTTTATAGGTAGGTATTGCATTCTATTTTCCTCCTATCAGTAATGTAATAAGGCTGGCGATAAATTGAAAGGTGTCTTAAAGACTTATCCTCAAATCATAAGGAAAATACCACCCACATATGAACATCTACTTTTTGTATATCTCTACCCCAGGTTAGAACATAATAATAATGTGAAAGCTTTATTGTATTACGTTTATGAAATTCACTCTGGCATATCGTCAGATTTCTCTACGTATAGAGGTTTTACCAAATGGATGTGGGTAGAGGGAATGAGCATTCAGATAAAATAACTTTTTATTTCCGTTCCAACAAAGTGAATAACTTGCAAAATTGATATTTGATTAAAACGTTTGTCAGCGAATTTTTTTAACAAAATTTCATTTTATCGTCGGCCACAAAATGGTAAATTGGAAAATTCTATTTGTAGGCGTATTTTTTTTATAAGTTCCACTTGACGGAGCTTTTGATCGTGGGCGTATATTTCTATGTCTATTAGATAATAATATAATTATGGCTACGTTTTGAATAAAACACGGAAAGACTTATCTTATTTTTGAAAGAGGTTGATCCAGGAAAAAAGAAAAGAAATAAAGAAAATACGTTAGTTGCGGTAAACATGAAAAGATTTCCGTGCAGTACTGTTATAGCAGCAGTCATTTGTTATTCTTTCAAACCTGCCCCATATACCAACAAACTCGCAAAATCAGAGGCAGAAGCACTGCAAAGACAACTAATTGATTAGATCCCTGCACAAGCACCAACACTCACACAAAATCACTCCCATATCTCAAATGAATGCAATTAGGGAAATAAATCACAATGTTGGAGCAAGTCAATATCAGTTCGTACGTTCCCATACATTAGCCGTGGCCGTTTGCGACGGAACTTAAGCCGGGATTTAATGTAAAAGCAGTCGTGAGACGCCCCCCTTTGTCTATAAAACAAAGGATATGAAGTCGGTCGTGTAAACTTAAGTGTTCACTTGTAATTAAACTTTAAGACACTTTTCATCCGACTTTAAAGTTTATTTTGCTCCATCTTTACTGATAAATATATCTTTTACTTCGTAATCTTTTTTACTCAGAACAAGGAAGTCCCTTCAATGCGGTTGCCTTAATTCACATTTTGATGAAAAGACTGGCAGAAACCTTTTACCAACTGCTCTTTGTTTGCAAGTCCATTTCATTAGTCATTGGTGCAAGTAAATGACTAAAAGAGGAAGGAAGGATTAAAAAGAAAGTTTAGGAAAACGTAGACTCTAAAAAAACCGTTAATTAAAGTGAAGTTTTGACAACGAAAAGAAACTCACCGAAAGTCTGACAACCACTCTTACCGAGGGGTATCGTATTACCCAGTTACTGGGTTGTGGAGGTCAGATAGGCAATCGCTCCATGTAAAACACTGGTATTCAACTGAATCCGGTTAAGCTGGAAGCCGACCCCAATAAAGTTGGGAAAAGGCTAGGCAGACTGTGAAGTGAAGTTTTATTTAATACGCATAACTGATTACAATTTGAAAAAGCTTTTTAATAAAGAAAGTAAAAATTTAACAAGCATTATGTAATGCTTGTTTAATTTTTTGAAGAAATAAAAATGGGCAAACATTTTTTATGGCAGTCTCGTTATTTTTGATCTCTGAAAAGAAAGCAAAACAAGTTTTGTTACGCTTAATCACTCGGTTTTGCTTATACAACTATACTTTGGTATCAGAATATTATTATTATATTAAAATGTGTATCAACAGATGCTGCACAAAACGATGTTAAACCAGTTACAATACAATGTTGTAACGGAAGGCGAAACATGCATATATAATCCCACGTAGGTGATCTATAATCTTCTGTCTTGGAGAAGTAAACACGACACTGTATGATCCTGAAACTTGTATAGGTACCTTCTTAGATTTTTATAGTAATAATGTACCTATTTTAACATTCGAAACATTTCCAGCAACGTAATCGTTCCAAATATTCTCATTTAAGGAAAAAGCTGCTGAATTCACAAACGTTTTATTGCTTTGTAAAACCAAAAATAACAGCGTACTGTTTTAAAATTAAAAGTTCAAACAATCCTAAAGTGGGCGCGATTGTTCTAGCATATGAACATTTTGAAACAATAAAATACAATTACGCAAAATGCGCATATACGAATAACCTTTCGAACGGTCAAATGTGATTTATTTACGAACAAAATTTATTCTCCTGATCAAGTTCCTTGCCAATGAATGATATAATAAATCTGTCAATATGCAAATACATATTTATTATTGAACAATGTACAGCGAAAATTTAACGCTACACGCTGATAGGTTCAGATTCTACGTGCGAGCCTGAAATCACGTCGGAAACGTGAACGATTTATGAACACAATGTACTCGTACGTCACTTGCCGAGGTTTAATCGACCGCGACGTTACCAAATATTCAAAATAATATCATAAAACAATGAAACATACTCGCATGAACCATATAATGGAACGTCAAGAAATGTTTCCATCTTCTCCGGAAAAAATACAAATCAGACTCAATTTATGTAAGTGTATTAGAATAATTGTGCGAGTGTCAGCTTGTCACCTCATCCAAACAAACAGAGTGTCTGTCGGAGTAGGGGGAGGACGTAAGGAACTGAACATTATTTAAATTGGGCCAATTTTTGCACCTACCTCTAAATGGAAACGTGACTCGTTTCAGAAACAATTTGTAAACAACATAGCGTTCGCATAATTTGATGACTTATCTCAGCTTCAAGAGCAAAAGAACTCAACGTTGATGAAAGAAACATAATATTCCTTTACATTCCGAAAGTAATTTTTCAACAAAACTTTGCTCGTTTTAGCGTCTTCTTTTGTCGATGTGGAATTCAACATTTCTGTCAAGCACTCTCTACTGAAACTTGTATTAAAATGATTGGAAACTCGTGTGTTACTTTTGATGCGGTCCAATACTTTTTATATTATCTTTGAGCTTGAGGCTATTCGTGAAAAAATCGTTGAAAATTCGTTCGCAAAGGTCGTATTCTTGTCTCGCATTCCCGCTCCGCTTTATTTATTTCCGGCACACTTTCTCTCGAATGAATCGCGGAGGGAAAAACAGTTCTCAGAGCTTAGTCTAATCCTGTACGTGTAGCGCAACATGAGCTCACTTACTGAGAGATTTACGAAAATTGCCGACCCATGAATATCGTGCTCTGCTCCCCTTACTGATATGACGTTTCGCTCTTTGAAATGTCTATGCCTCGCTCAGTATTCATAAGTACCTGTAAATATGCTCCAAGGCTTTTGTAGTGAAATAAATAGTGAACAAATAAAAGAAAATGAATAGTGTAGCCCACGACCATATGACTTTTGACTTTTCCCTCCATAGTAATGTCGCGTATGGGATTGCAACAAAATAAACATGCCAAGAGAGAGGAAAAAAAAAAAGAAAAACGAAGCAGTAAATTCGCTTTATTGCAGATAAAAAAGATATTATCACGCTGTGAGTCTTGGGTGTAATGTGGTGTGATCAGAACCGCCGCTTTGAATGCGTGGTATGTCATGTATTCATGTTACGTTGGAAGATCCTCCTGGATACAACGTGGCAGGTGGCGCCACCTGCCACGATTCTCAGAACGCTTTCGGATTTCAAAATAACAATATCCGGGTCTCTTTGTTGGAGGTAAGTATTTATATTTTCTTTTGAAGCTGTTTCTGAATTTTGCGTAACTGAAAGATAAGAAACGATGATAAAGCTGTCCTTTATATTATGTGATGATAGGAAATATTCCTTTCCAGGAAATTGGATTAAACATAAAGAATGTCTTCTGGTGAGTGTCATCAACATCAATTGATTTGATGTTGATGAAACAAACAAACAAACAACAACAAACCCTCATCAGATATAATATGAAAGCAAAACGGGTAAAAATAATTCTATTCTTTCTTTATTAAATTAAATACTTTTTTCTGATATAAACATAACCATTTTTCATCCACAATTTAGGCGTCAAACGACGTCAAAATCCTACGTAATCAGATTAATCAATTTAAAGTAATTTCCCCTAACTTCTGGGGATGAGTTGGTTTGACTATTAGACAACAAACCATTGCTGCACTGACTGCAGGCGACAGGACATGTAAAGCGGAGAATTTGCCAGGCGAGAATCCGACAAATGTTTGCAAGCGCGGGTTGTGTGTGACACCACCATTCACGGACCGGACATTGCACTTTAGCACATTTATTTGCATTTGATTATACGGGAAACTAACTCAAAATAGTGGGAAATAGACGTAAAGTACAGGGGAAGACAGCAGAGATATTAAAAATATTATTTGGAAATTGACTGAGTATTAAAAATCTATCGCTGTTATTATAAGTACCTGGGCGACCAAGCTCTGCTCTGGTGAAAATAGAGCATCCTCATTTAATAGTATAGGAAAGTTCATACTAATGCCATGTATAGTACATACTAATTCCATGCTGCCGTGTCAGTAGGTACTTACTACTTCCATGCTGCTATCTCATTATGCCATCTTGTTCAAACATTGGGCGACCGAGCTCTGCTTGAGTGAAAATACGGACAAAAAGAATTTTCCCAGATATGACACCTAGCTACGAGTAGATCGATTTTTCGCCCCCGTAAACCCCTATATTGCAATTTTCATCGAAATCGTTAGCGCCACTTTCGAGAACGTGATTACAAATTTATATTTAGACAAATATTGCTCATTTAATAGTATATACGATTTGGTGTTTGTTTATAGGTAAAGAACATAATTATCAGGCTTGTCCCGTAGTTGTAGTGTTGATAAATGTTATGATGACACTAGCACTAAGAAGGACGAAAAACCCGTAGTAACCCGTAGTAGATGATAACCTCTCAATAATAATTTCGACTCCACCCATTTTAATAGAACTCATACGCCATGCCGCCATAGGTACATATAGGAAGTGAACCCTCCGGGAGGGTTGCCGGCATTACGTTTGCGCTAAAGTTAACCATCGCGGACGGCCAACGGCATTAGGTTTAAAACCCTGTAAAACGAAGTAAAATAGTGTTTCCAACTTTTTTTTTTTTTGTAACCGTAAAGAAAAAAATCAAAAAATTTGGATTTTAAAACCAACGCATAACTACTAAATCTTGTTAAAATATACATCAGATTTTATTTTCACGGATTATAATGCTGTATTCGCCAAGAAAAACCTACATTTAAAATGAGCCCTCCAGGAGGGCTCCCGGCACTGAACGTGTTAATCCACCAATTGACAATATTCACACGCAAAAATTGTCCAAAGTATCCATTAGGCGATAGGGAAATTCAGAGAAACGGCTGCATATAAGCTGGTGGTGAATGCACGTCTTTACAAAGTGGATATTCAAATCACGTGACAAGTTCCAAGCCCGTTGGATAAAGTTTTAAACTTATGCTCACTTGTAGTCTTTATGTTTCACTCAGTACGGATTCGACTAAAGCGTACTGTAAATAACGAAACATTAAAACAAACCTTTCGTTTCTCGTATTCGCCATATGGCGTATTTTACCAATGGAACTGATGCGTTCAAGAGCTGTCAGTGTCATTATTAGTCAGCTCTGGAATATTGGCCACTGACAGCTCTTGAACGCGGTTTAGATATCTTGATCGCTTTCAGTTTCATAGATTAAAATCACCCTGAAAAGTCTTCCTATGTCAACCGAAGCTTTATAAAAACAGCTCATGAATGCACTGGTAAAGAGATTGGCAAGGCTGAATGTCTGGGGTGCGCCTGACGTTCCTATAACATTTAGAGTATCGCTACTTAAAACCGCTATCGATTTCTCACATAATTCATTTGATATAATATGTAGGTACTTATTGACTTATTCTTTTGTAGATTTAATGAATACCAGTTTTTTAAACAATCATTTTCTATAACTATCCTAACTAATGTTATAAAGGCGAAAGTCAGTATGTTTGTTACGCTCTCACGCTAAAACGGCTGATCAGATTTTGATGAAATTTGACACATGAGTATCCCATGACCTCCATTAGTCCACCAGCTAGTTTTCCACACATTAGAAAATCATAAGATAAGATATGTCATGTCCCAGAAATGTTTTCAATTATCTGATAATTCAATATCGAGTTTATCGGGCATCCTGATAGTTACTTGGGTATGTATTCGGCAGCACATTATAATTACGTCTCTCATTGAGATAACACGTGTCTCGGACACGTACCGTACGTACGAACAGAGATCACGTACCTACAATTATTTCAGCAGATAATTGGGAAACATTATCAGCAGGTATCCTCTACGACCTCCGTTCGTGTTAGTTGGTCAATTTAATAACAATCTCGGTTCTGACATGTTGTTAGTGAGATATAATGAATATAGTTCTAGATCATGAATATCTGTAGATGTCTGTCTGACATAGGGGTGAACTGCTGAAAAACAGTGTCAAAAAGGTACGGTAGAGATTTTAAGGAACGATTTAGATATTTTCTGCAAGGAAAAAGTAGCAACTGGTAACATTTTTCACTTCATTCGTAAACCACTTAAGATGAATAGTTGGAGCTAAACTTTAAACGAGCTACGATGGAACTGGAGCGTTCTTCCGTTTTAAAACAATTTGTTTAGTGAGTGAACACAATATATTTTAGTGGCGTTACCGCTCCGAGAGCCGCGACTGTTGGACAAACAAAAACACACTCGGTGCGGGCTCGAGAGCGTCCGCCTGATTGATGACTGCTCCGCCGACTTTTTTCGATGACATTATCTTCTCGATTAAATCGTAAAATAAGTTTAATGGTGCGAATATATTTTTTCCATTACGTTCGATTCGCTTTAATCGTTTTGATTTGGATTATTGATTTGAGGAAAATCGTTTTCCGTTTTCGCGATTTACTAAAATTGTTTTTATTAATGTTTGGGAACACGAAATATTACATTAAAGCATGCCCGTGTTCTTTTAAAAAACAAACTTAACTGTATCATAATATTCATAGCCCCTTCCCCATAAAACTGGCTTATCTCGACCAAATTTCATGCATCAAAGTTGAGAACAAACATATAATCCTTATTCCATTTTGAAGCAACTGTCAGTTTTCGTGTTTCGGCGCCGAGAGCCCAGCTGCTATTACGCGCAGTTACGACGGATTTTACGATCGGCCCAAAAGCCACATCTCTTTGTACGCTTCCGCGGCGGAAAGCGTCTCCTGCCGCGCCCACAAAAAAGCCGTCGACAAACATCCGCAGCCGTATCGAATTCCGCCCAACTTTTGTCAATCACGCCTCAGACTTAGATAAGATTTTAAAATCGTCTTTGAGCACCGCTCGCCGGCGCTTTGTTCCTCCACCGCTCCTCATTCTTATTTATGAGATCGAGGTCACATTGGAAAACGGGAGCTATATGGCTTTTCTCAGCTTAGATTTATTTTGGATAAATTGCTTCCACCTTGCTCTATATTTTTACCCCGACACGCAAAAATAAAGACTGTCAGGTGAAACAGCGGCAATCAATTTTCGGGCCAGATATGATCAAAGTCTATTCCATTCAATTTCACCTAGTGACTTTGCCGACCGACGCCGACGTCTCTTCTACTACATAAATTCGAATACAGAAATTCGAATGTAGTCTTTACAGAAAAGATGAAAATGTTTTACGAAAAATATCGCCAAAATTCCAACAACGTCCGTCAAATCCTTAGTGATTGCAGTCAAAGGTTTTCGGAGATGCAGGATCTCCTCTGAGAAGGAAGTGAAAATTTGTTCAGAAATCTGATGTAAGCGCGACTGGTATCCGGTGGGCGTGACCTGTAGGTCGCCGGCTATTAACATTGCGTCAAACGACACTGACAAATCGTCGCCGGCGACAAACGGCGCGCCGGTGCCGTATCGCAGCCGCCATCCGGTGTAGCCGCATGACACCTGTCACGTCGCAGCCGATGTGAAGTTAACCGCCCTCATCTACATACATTAGCTAGCCAACTCGCTAACTTGGCTCTCACTCATATTAAGACGACACAGCCACCAGCACAACTGAAAAATGTGAACGGAGATTTTCACATTTAGAAATGTGATCTAATAACTAGACTCTACGAATTGGTTAATTGTTTATTGATTTATTTATTTAACGATGTGTTTTAATCTGCTTTTAGAATATGTTACAAAAGTAGCAAATCTACGTTAATGAGCCCGAACTATAATAACAATTTCCAACTTTCCAGCAGACGACTTTCCTCTCACCTATTTCATCACTGACTGAGTGACGTGTGAGGTACACAATTATTTATTCGCTACCGCTAGTGGGAAAGACTCCTTTGATACATTTTTAATAGGCACAATCCCGCTTAGAGTATCCTTGTAACATTAGATTAAAGTTTCCCTATGATGAGTTAAAGAGAAATTTTAATTTCACAAAATATGAACTGCTTTATTTCATGAAGAATCATAAAGTTCGACGAAGAAAACGAATATAACCTAAAAAATCCTGTGTTTTTTGGGGGTCCAGATGTTCCTTTGTGAGTGTGAGTTTCTGTATTCGAATTAATGTAGCAGAAGAGATGTGGTTGGCAAAGTCATTAAGAATATTAATTAGAAAAGATCCTTTGATACGATTATTTTATCATAACGTTCTGAATATTCGTTTAAGCTGAGTGGTTTCGAGAAATAATAACAGTTTATTGAAAGCTCAGTATCCATTATACGAAATGAAGTAATAATTTTCAATTTACCGAAATTTGGATGCAAATAATTTTATTTCTGTTTTATATTCGGGTCGCTCAAAAATGGGAATACACCTTTTGTGCTTAATTAAAAAAGGAATAAGTTATTTTGATTTTCCGGAAATAATAAATCTCAGAAACAATTTGCTTATGAAATCGAAGAAAAAAAAAACGCAATTACTGCGTTATCTCTCATCTCGTTACCGGCTCGTTGTCAAAATGTCGTACAGTTCCGCGAATAATTGTTACCCGAGGGCCTGCGAACGTTCCATTCGTTCACAATGTTGAGGAATAAAAATAAATCACATTGATAGGGTTGGCTAAAAACAATTGTCACCACTGAAAAGGGGTAAGTGATAATTTTATAATCTGCGCGCGGCCGGACGCGCTGATGGCACTTCCATTATCTAAATAGCCAGGCTTAATTAAATTTCCTTCGTTGAAAGAATAATTCTGTTTTAGCACCTCTACACTGAATGTTATGACAGGTTTGCTATCTATGCATGTAATACGGATTACGGTTAATATTCTGCTGTACGTAACAGTGTTGTTATCGTTGGTATTAAAATTGTTTAAACATTAGGTACACCTATTACAAAGGAAATGAAAAATTGCTATACATGGCTTCTTAAATGGTCCACTAGCGTCACTGCTTTTACAAATTATTATCTCGTAACTGAGAAGGAATTATGAATAACGGCTAGTAAGAACCCTCGGTAAGTGTGTCTAGAATTTTCTAATACCTTTCATAAAGTTTCAAATTCGAACTAAAAAATAAAAGGCCACATTCCTTCAAATCGTATTTTGTTGCTTCGTGTCTCAATATGAAACTTTATAAAAGGTATTAGTAAAGTCTAGACACACTTATAATAAATCATTTATTTGCATGAAATATGGTTACACGAGATGTTAAATTAAATTACAGCACAGGACATATTTCACCCTCATTACGGGCATGCAAAATTATAGTTAAAAAATTACAATTATTAGAACTATTTGATTATTACAATTTATAAGAAAATGTGAATTACAATTATTAGAATAATTTAAATTACATTATTATTAGAAGTATAGTGATTTCAATTACTTAAATTATTGAAATTATGATTAAAGACAAAGTCACAGGAAATAAGACGAAGAACCAGTAGGTATCTTAGTGGACACCAAGTCGGCATGTGTTTTTATTCACAAAGTCTTTGACAGTGTAGAAACTCTTCGCGATAAACCGTTTTCGCAAGGCACAACAGAATCTTTTATAAGGCAGGTCAGTCATTCCTTTGGGCAAAAAGTTATATATTAGAGGTGCTTACCGAGGGTTCTTACTAGCCGTTACTCATAATTCCTTCTCAGTCACGAGATAATATTTTTTTAAAGCAGTGGCGCTAGTGGACTATTGGGCGCCCTCTTAAGTGCAGCTTATGACTGAGTTATTAATCCTATACCTGAATCCCCTATTACAGCTATTACATTCCTAATACAGATAATACTTAGTAACTTTGAAAGGAGCAAGCTTATTTTATATTCTACACAAAATTCTCTAGAAAATAAGTTGTTAAATACTTTGTACTCATTCATGAACCTTTCCAAACAGTATCTACATAATATGTAGGTACTTAAATACCAATGAGTACCTTACTGTTCTCATTATAAAGTCCGTAATTCCAAGTTTCCCTCATTATGTATTCGTGAAAAGGCGACAGGGTGAAACCCTCTGCACATTCATATATAATATTTGTCATATCCCTGCCTTGACCGCGTCCGCCATTGTATCCTAAAACATCGTCAGAATTGTAATTCGTATCGTGAACAATGTCATCCTGAAACCGTGAAATATATTGTTTTAAATTCTTCATTGTATGAAATGTTTGCAAAAGAATTTTCCACCAGTAACGTTTTACTGGTAACTGCGCTGAAATTTGCTACGTTCCTTCATATTTGTGAAATAAAAGTAACCGGGTAACTGGTCCTGGGTTCGATTTCCGGGTCGGGAAAAGTGTCATTAGGTTTTTCCATCTTGGAAATTCTCAGTAGCAGCCCGGGGTTCTGGATTTGTGCCCGGTTGATGGCAATAGGCTCGCCCCCTATTAGGTATATGGGACGTAAACATAACTGAGAACCAAAGTTGTCGACATAGCTCACAGAATAAGCAAGCTGAAGTGGCAGTGGGCCGGCCATATTAGCCGTAGAACCGATGACCGCTGGGGTAGACGTGTTCTTGAGTAGAGACCGCGAAGGTTGGATGAGAGTTGCCGAGAATCGAGCTGAATGGTGTGCAATTGGAAAGGCCTATGCCCAGGAGTGGACTGCTATAGGACGATGATGAAACATAACTGGCGAAATGTGGATGTACTATAGGTGTACCTCTGCCTAACGCTTCGGGGAATACACCCGTGATTTTTTGTGTAAAGTAACTGCAATTCAGTAGTAGCTCGGAAATTTGAAGCCCGATGTTTGAAGTTGATGAGCGCATCAACTTCAAACATCGGGCACTGAAAGTAGTATAATGCGACCCTTATCAAATACCTTCGATCTATCACCTCATAGGCTCACAGTAAGTCATCGCGGCCCAGCTATACGTTTCCATAAAGTAAACTGCGCGCGTGGCTTATCCTTACGAATATAAATTATTCCAACCGAAATCGTGTCTTCACATAATTTTTGCTTTGATGTTTAATGAAAAAACAGCCGGAATATTGAAAATAAATTAAAAATTTTACGCTCTCGGATTCCGAAAAGAAAATTATTTCTTTAAATACAAACAAATTGGTAGAATAAGTAGGGCCCGACTCGACTTAGGGAGTTCATATTTTTCTAAATGAAATGAAAATTGCAAGCAAGCAATGTAATCTTGAAACGATTAGTGACAAGTTACTATCGTTCATTTGGTTTTTTTTTCCTGTATAACTTACTAGGTGCGCCCTGCGCGGACCCGCATAAGTATCGATCCCGTAGAAATACCGGGAAAAAAAATGTCCTTTTCTAGATCATGGTCTACCCATGTGCCAAATTTCTTCCAAATCCGTTCTGCCGTTTTAGCGTAAAAGCGTAGCAAAAAAACAAACAAACTCACTTTTGCATTTATAATATTACTAGCAGCGCATCGGGATAAAAAATATTTTATATTTTAATCCACGTTATAAACGATCTGTTTGCCAAATTTCATCCAAATCTGTTCAGTAGTGTTTGCGTGAAAGAGTAACAAACATCAATACATCCATTCATACTCACAAACTTTTTATAATATTAGTAGGATTACCAGCTGTTGCCCGCGATTTCGTCTGTGATTCAGGATGAAAACAAAACAAAGTCCTTCGCCAGGTCAAGGTCTAACCCTGTGCCAAATTTCATCCAAATCTGTTCAGCGAAAGCGAAAGCGTGCAGCAAGCCAACAACAACATCTTCATGCAAACATTTAACATACATTACTGCTACACATAAATATGTCAACATCGGGCTCCTGAGCAATCAGAATAGATAATGATAAAGATAATTTTAAATAGGAATACGATATATGTAAACTATTCACCATCTCTTATAAACAAAATTAAATCGTATGTGGTAACTTATTATAGGTTGGTAAGCTCATTGTCCAAAATAAGTACCTGTGTGCTTGACATGCGTTGAAAATTCACTGTAAAGAACATATTATGTATACCTAAGTCGTTAAACCGCGTCGTAATTCTTAGTTAATTGGGGACCCATAACATCGGCTAACTATGCCGCTTCCAACGGTGAATCATGCCAAAAACGCGTCTAATAGCGCTAAACGATAATGAAAACCTTCTTCTTTTTTATTGGAGAGCACATAAAGGGCTACAACCGATGGATAATTTAGTAGTAGAACAATAATTCGCCGGCGCCATTTATCCATTCGAGCGCGGGCCGCTCCGCTGGTCCTGGACTCGTAAACAGTCGTAATAAACGCTAATGTATCCGCACAGTGTTTTTAATATTGGAAATAATGTTTTATACTCGAAGCCGTAGTTTTGCACGCCCCGATATCGATTACGCTGTAGCTGTAGTTAATGTTCGAGCCAAACAATCGGCTGGAATCCGAGCATTCGTTTCTTTTACTGGTAAAATATTGTCGTCGGCGAATAATGGCAGCTTAGCGCTGTTCTCAAGATAATACTAAAATAATTAAATTGAATACAGTTAAATGGTATCATTAGGAATAAGGAGCTCATTGTAGCCAGATATTAAAGAAATATCACGGCATAAAATATTATTCTTTCAGTTTTATTTTAAGTATGCGTTTTTACGAATTAACACTTTCAACTAAATCCATTTTTCATAGAACCCATACACCATGTCGCCATACATATTGGAAGTGAACCCTCCGGGTTACCGGCATTACGTTTGCGCTAAAGTTAAATATCGCGGACGGTCAACGGCATTAGGATTAAAACCGTGTTATAAAACACTGTAAAACGAAGTAAAATTGTGTTTTCAGGGGGTCTTGTCGCTGCGTAGTTTCCAACCTTTTAAATTTTTAGTAAATATTTGTAACCGAGGTCAAATAAAAAATGCTTGGATTTTAAAACCAACGCACATACTAATAAATCTTGTTAAAATATACATCAGATTTTATTTTCACGGTTTATAACGCTGTATTCGCTAAGAAAAACCTACATTTCCCCGGCATCCCATATGCGACTAGGTGAACCCTCCAGGAGGGCTCCCGGCACTGAACGTGTTAAAAAAAACTAAAACAAACATCGTTGAGCCCTTAGTCCAATCTTGTTTTAACTATTCAAACATAACATTTTGCGGATTGGTAGGTACCTACCAATCCACAGAATGTCAAAATTGATTTTACGAGTATTACTAAAAACTGGTCCTAATTAATATCCTGCAAAATCCCTTACATAAAGGTTCAATGCATACAGAAATAAAAATACTTCATACTTATAAATAATAAAAATATAAAAACCGAAATAAGTTCTGCCAAACATAAAAAAAACCGTATCTTTGGCATTTTTTATTAGATAGGTACTTTATTATTAATAATCTTCTTTTGGTGTGGCTAGTGACTCACCTGGTGTCAGAGTTTTAAAGCCGCCCATGGGCCTCTGACATGGCTCCACATGCCGTCGAGAAATATCTCTCAGGCATGCCGGTTTCCTCACGATGTTTTCCTTCACCATTTTTGAAGCAAGTGATAATTATACATGAATCCGAAAAGTCAGTAGGCCTTGGGTTCGAACTCGATTAATAATGTTACCTACTTTAACATCATTTAATGAATGTGTAAGATCAATCGCTTGCCGTAAAAATAAACTTTACAGATTTTTCTTGCATCAAGTTTTGTTTCGTTAGTGATTTAGGTTATAGGTCTAGTATAAGTATGCGAACTATTTAAAAAAAAGTCGTAATTTTTTTTTTATAGCTTATCTCAACTCGCTGTATCAGTTTGAGCATCAAATTTTAACGATTTTACGAAAAAACTAAAAAGTTCTCTTGGCTTAACTAATTTTGACCTACTTCCACAGAAAATGTTAAATGTTAAATGTTTTACTGTCGAATATTACCAAAATCTTAAGAAAATAATTAAAAAAATATCTATGAAGAACTGTTCTAAAACAAGGAACTTGTATTTACAACTATAATATTTGGTCAGTGGAAACAACCAATCGCAATTTTAAACGTAAAACTTCCTTTTCTCTACAACGTGCAAGGGATATGGATACGTTATGGCGGAACTGCGTCCAATTATAAGGTGCCAACTACTATCACAAAAGGATTGTAATAAGCAAAAGATATCGAATATCGACCTTATTTACGCGTATCGATGTTAAAAAACCATTCCATGAGCTATAAAAAATAATTCAGAGGCAATCGGTTCCTTCCGGTAAGCATTGGCACAGTAATCGTTTCCGTTATCGATAACCTTTAAAAATGTGTACGCCCGAAATTCGGTAGGTTCACTTGCTTTTGGGATTTCTTATTTATGTCCGCTATTTTCAAATTCCTTAGGTAGAAAAATAATAAGTATAAGTATTGTATTTCTGAGTAAGCAGTTCACCATCGCACTAATACAAGTTTTTTCTCTTTAAATGTACATATAAAACTCACATCCCGAATTTTGCGACACTTGTTAATTTCGCAAGTAATGATACAAAAATAAAATATCTGTTAGTATTAATTCCCTAATATTACGAAATATACGCTGTCGAGGGAAAATCTACGTTGCGGCACCATGCAGTTCACTGAGACGTCGCTCGATTTCCCGCGCTATATACTCGTAATTATAATACACACTCTGAAAAACATTTGACACACGTTTTTATGCGGCTGTATGGTGCATGAGGTGCATCGCACTAGACGTATGTCTAGCGTAGGCGTTCATGTCGCAGACCGTCAAAAACGCTATTAAGTCCCCGCGTAGAACGTACGTAGCAACGCTTAGACCCCGCTGAGACGCAGTAAAAATACTTAAACTGGAGAGTTTGTTCTTTTACATGTCTCTTTCTTGCATACCTACATACTTCTTTATTAGTAGTAGTCTTGACGTGGTCTTGACGTGGCCTTGACGTGGTCTTGACGTGGTCTTGACGTAGTCTTGACGTGGTCTTGACGTAGTCTTGACGTAGTCTTGACGTGGTCTTGACGTAGTCTTGAAGTGGTCTTGACGTAGTCTGCCTAGTCTTTGCGTAGTCTTTGTGTAGTCTTGACGTAGTCTTTGCGTGGTCTTTGCGTAGTCTGTACGCAGTGTTTACACAGTCTTTACACAGTCTTTACGCAGTCTTTACGCAGTGTTAGCGTAGTCTTTGCGTAGTCTTTGCGTAGTCTTCACGTAGTCTTCACGTAGTGGGAACTACCTAAAGTCGAATTTGAAAAATTATTTTTGGATTTTATGTAGTTAACATCACGCTACGACCTAACGATCTACTAGAAATTTTAAAATAATATCTCTATCTATCTACCTACTCTAACAGAAGTCTCTTCCTCAACCTAATCAATAATAGTGTGCACCTTATCTACTTTAATATTACTTTTTAATTTATTTAAACATAATATGTCTTACATAATCTAGATTAAAAATAATATACCCAAATAGTTACTCTTTAAGTCATTGAAAATATTATGTCTTCTTTTTAAGCTTAGTAATAAACCTATTGTTGTCTTCTTTTTAAATGTTTGATGTAAATTGATGGCCTGAAACACAGGTTTTTCATTAACCTAGATCAGACAGGTCTATATTACAGATATAATAAAATTTTCCTCGATTGTAATTAATCTAAATCATAATTAAATTTATAAGTACTTGAATAATTTTTTTACGCTATGCTAGCTGTCACGAAGACTACGCTTCGCTCGCGCTACTACAAAGGAACTGTTAGCATCGTTGCCAAAAAAAACATGCAAAAATCGCTTTTTGGTCTAAATGTAAGGTATTTCTGCGTGGGGTACGCAAAAATACCTTCATGGGAAGAAGGCGTGAAATATATTTTGCGTATTATTAATTAGTTAAAACCTTCATTATTTAAATGCTTCCGTATCTGCCTAGCTTTCCCAACTATGTTGGGGTCAGCTTTCAGTCAAACCGGATGCAGCTGAATACCAGTATTTTACATGGAGCGACTGTCCATCTGACCTCCACAACCCAGTTACTGGGTATCACGATACCCCTTTGTAAACTGGTTGTCAGACCACCAAATGCATCTATTAGTTAAAAAACATACGCACACCTCACCCCACACCGACTGTCCACTTCGTCATCCGACATAACTTCAAAAATGTTTACATTGTTATGAATTTACGTGTGCATACATAATATAACAGACGTACCGTCATCTGAGCACGTTGATGTATTTTGACACGGGCCAAATATAGGTACCAGGACAAGGAACAGTTTCCACGTCCAACGTACTCTAATAAAGTGATTGATTGAACACGATTACCCTTCAGGATAATACACAGCCGAACATTCGAGAACGAATTGAAAAACAACAGATCAGAAGTGTTTTTGGGAAATGCCCATTGTTTTACCGTTTAATCGATTCCTGTGTACGTTATTGCATCAATATTTCTAGATTTTATCCGCCTTTTCAATTACGAGGTTTCAGTTTTGACGATTTTATATTTCATTTTCACTTGTCTGTTAGATAATAGATTGGTTAGGGAAGGAAAATACTCTTCTTTTTTTGCGAGAATGAATTTTTCCTTGAGTTTTCCCTAAATATTACAAGTACCTAACCGGTTCATGTTAATGGTAAATCCGTCAAAATCGAAGAAAATAAAAGAATTTATAAATTGCTTCCTGGTTCCTTTAGGAGTGACAAAAATCTTACCTTTGAACGTTTTTTCACCATAATAATTAATATTGAAACTGTTAAAACTAGAAAGCCTCATAGAATTGAACTATTTTTATCCAACATAGACAAACTAACGCACCTCCAAACATTTTATAACATCACGCCTATACGCGAAGTGGTTGACAGAAAAATAGTCCAACCACGATCGAAATTGTAATAAAATGTAAAAGAGGTAATAACACTGGCAAGTTGTAGTGTAGCATGTTTTATTTATCCGCCTATCATAAGAACGACGTAAGGTAGTGTTACCAGCTATGAAAAAGTCGGCCGACGATCGCAAACAATAATACTTTACTAAAGTCTGCGGAGGTTTATGAGACAAGAGACGAGCTGTAACTCGTATTTCATTTGTTTCATACAAAACAACTATTGCTGTACTGTTACGGCAATGAATAGACATTATGCGGCCATCGGTTTCATAAAAGCGACTAAAGGGTTGTTTCATTCAAAGGGATAGGCAGCATTCACCTCTTGTTTGGTAGATTCTTAATAGCAACACTAGTATTTGGCACTATACAGAGTAGCAGGGACATCGACGCGAAAACGGATACCATGGATTCAGTATATGTGCCGAATCCATGGTATCAGTTTTCGCGTCGATGTCCCTGCCACCCTGCATACTTTTAGGGTTCCGTACCTCAAAAGGGAAAAACGGAACCCTTATAGGATCACTCGTGTGTCTGTCTGACTGTCTGGCTGGCTGTCCGTCTGTCACAGCCAATTTGCTCCGACTCTTCTGGACCAATTTAGTTGAAATGTACCACATTTATGATTCATGTATGAATTTCTGTGACCCAAACACGAACGAGTAACGTAATTAAATGAATTTTGAATATGGGGGACCCGTTTCGGCGCCAAACCGGAAAACAAAATGTTTTGCAAACTGTACCGTGAGACGTATCAAATGAAAGGGCTTCTTGTAAGGATTACAATGTTTTTTTATCAATTTTAAATAAATAGAGGTTACTGAGTTACTGACTAACTTGTTTAAAAGAGATTTAAGACAATAAATGAAAATTTACTACGAAGCCAAATTTTTTGAAAATAAATACAGGTAATGGTTCTTTACTCATAAATTACAGGAAAACCTATAAGCAGTCTATGGTCTTAAAATAACATTGTAAATCTCTCAATATTGTACGTACAAACTTACATTTGCAGTTGAAACGCTTGTTGTTTGCTTTAATTTATTCTGTTAATTTATTAAAACGGACACACACTTCCCTGTCTTTATTATTCTAGCGTATGTCACTCGTGGGTTGCAGCTGAAAATCAGCGTCAGGTGGTACACTTTGTGTTGCCATCTGACATTTATGCTGAGCTGAGGCCCTATTGGCACTATAATCATTGTTTTCTGTTTTTTTAGTTATAAGGTGTATTTTTCTGCTGTAATGCCAATAAACGCATTTTTCTTTCTTTCTTTCAAACGTATGGGAGAACATGTTAACATGAACAACTACGGAACCCTTCATTATGCGTGATCCGACACGCACCTGACCGGTTTTTTCGTTTACTTAACTATTAATGTAATGTTTACTCAAATACAAACGAATTAGCGAAACAAACAAGCGGAAATTAATACATTATTTATATTTTCAGCGTTGTTAAATAGTCAATATGTTAAGGCTTGAATGAAATAATCAGTTTAGGATTAAATTTTATTAAAACATGCAAGGCCTGTCAGCCGGAATTGTTTTAAATTATTCATAACTTTGTTTTGTATGCTATTCATCACCGTGCATATTTTACAAAGCTTAAATATTTGCAATGAATTTCCTATATAATAATTCAAACAAGCTTTTGTTTTGTTATTATTACGGGCTATAGTTATAAAAGTAAAGTCAATCCAAAGTCTACTTAAAACTTTAGAAACGAGTGAAGCTAGCAACGCAAAATCCAATCACAATAACGTCGCAGATCCGCTAGGTAAACTCCGGGAACCAAACCAGGAATAACATAAAGGCGGATTACAAGCAGGATTTATTTTTAAATCTGATTATACGAGTAGTTTCAATTTGCCTAAACTGCAGCTCTATTTCAGCAAAACTGAGTGCGCTGTACTGCGCTTAGCATTTGCATTCACATTAGAATATTTCTCTGAACACCCTTCAGCGCTAATGTACAAGGCCATTTTGAATTCCCTCCCATGTGCACTGTGCCTGACAACTCAACAAACAACGAGACTCCTCCGTGCCTCGGAAAGCACGTTAAGCCGTTGGTCCCGGCTGTCATTCGTGGATTTTTGACAGTCGTTACGGGTCGTCAGAAGTCCGAAAGTCTGACAACCAGTCTTACTAGGGGGTATCGTTCTACCCAGTTACTGGGTTGTGGAGGTCAGTCGCTTCATGTAAAATACTGGTATTCAGCTGCATGCGGTTAAACTGGAAGCCGACCCCAACATAGTTGGGAAAAGGCTAGGCAGATTATGTTGTAGGTACTATGTCTGATTTATAATTTAATTGGTGGTCGCCATAAATTAATTCAATAGGTTTAGGGAAAGCCAGTATGCGCATGGCTTTACATATGTATGCATGCTAATTATGTACGTCCAAATGAGACGATAGCACATGTACCTACCTATATGTCCGAACTTCACTTGTAATTCTCCGCTAGATAATACAGAAAATATATATACGTACAGTAATTAATAAATTAATTAAAAAATGTAATAGTATTTCATAACACTAATGGCGCTGATGCTGCTTTCTGAAAAAGATGTTAATTAGATAGCATTAAGAAAACAAACGTTAATTACTAAAGCGCAGAGCCTCCTGGAGGAACATAACATATTTTATAATCAGAGCAAGGTAGAATGGGAGAGGAAAAGCTTGTATATAATATTTTTCCGGGATTATGTGGCAGTAACACAACATTCCGAGCTCAAAGCTCACTAACAGGAAAAAGTTTTTAGCGAAAAAATGTAGTACAAATTGCCACGTTCAAGTGTAGTTATTACCCCATTAGAGTGAGTGACTGCGCCGCGCCGCTTGCCGCGCCCCCGCGCCCCCGCGCCCCCTGCGCCCCCAAAGTAGCGGAGATTGAAGGAATAAATCTCGCAAACTATGTAACAGTGCATTGCGGCATGAGCGCAACTAATTGCGGGACACCTCAATTGCCCAAGTTTCGGCTATCTCACTTTTTACAAGAATTTAATTGTCAGCCATGTCTCCGAAGCCCTTCCTCATCTAAGTAAGTATTACAAATGAATGCACATAGCCTAAGGTACCGTTTGCTCCACACCAACCGCGACTGTATCCACAGCTTATAATGATTATAAAATCTTATTCTCGTGGCTTGTCACTTACCACACTTTCGCACATTAGTGCAGTAAAAGCGAATGGACAGTTTTGAACTTAACTGTCCATTGGTTGATGAAGAATCATTTGAAAAACAGGCATCAAATCTAAATATTTGATTCCTTAAAAAACATTCCCTGTGAATCTAACCCCAGACCAAGAGAAACCGTGGATGATTAATGATAAGCATACGTTTTTATGTTTTTCCCTGCCCCCATAATTCTAAATTAGATAAAACATAACGTAGGGGTAACGTTATGTTTTATCTAATTTCAGTGCCACAATAGAAACGAAAGCATCCGCAATTCAACCATTTAAACTCATGACATTTTACGGAAGCAGTATCGAGCTACGCCAATATACGTATAGAATGGACCATACATTGGCGCACAATCACCAATCCTCTGCGAGCCTGTTGTTACTGGCAACACGCCAAATTCTATTTCTATAATTTTCAGTTCCGTATAATGTTAGTTTGTTCGTTATTACTGCTTATATCTTATCCTATTTCGATTCTGTATATTGAAAATATTAAATGTATCTAATCCAATTTGAGAGAAACATTGTTATTTGAAACGTTAAATAAGAAATATTGTACTTGCAGGTCTTAAAACAACTGCTCTAACTTTAATTGGGTTTAGAGATAATTATTATCTTTGAGCATTGAAACTGAATTACCTACAATACCACAGTAAAAAAAAAAATTGTACAAACAATAAATTGTATTAATGTCTTGTTCGTATTGTTTGTTAAGTACTAAACCCGAAGTATGTAAGCTTCTGAAGCTGTTTACTGCTCAAAAGCTGGCTTCTAGTTAGAAGCCAGCTGCACTTGTGTGATCAGCACTTGAAGTTTGTAGCTTTGGTAATGCGAGACGAATTCCATTCACTATTAAAATATCGTAGTGCAAAAATAATGCTTTTCCAAAAGCTCAAGAGGTAAATTTACTTCATAAATACCGCATGTCTTAAATATATATTAACGCCTACACTCGTGAAATCCAATACCAAAACACATAGCTACCTGAATAAATATTGGGAGTTCGACACAATCTCGGGTGACTAAACAATTCATCAGTCACATTAGAACCGATCTATATTTAGCAGTGCTGAGGGGAAATCACCGTAGATCCAGCGAATAATTATGACCCGCCCCGTGATTCATGATGACAGACCTTCCCAAAGGAAGCAATGAATTAGGAATCGGAAACCTATCCGGATCAATGTTTGAGATGCTTAAATATACTCGTAAATTAATGTTTATGTATTATGATTTAAAAAACATATGTTTTTAATCTTACTAAGATTTTTTCAACAGGTGCTACTGAGTGCATTCGGAAACTACGAAGGAAAATAACAATGTTAACACTCAACGCTATTTGTTTAGAAAATATCAACGGCAGCAGTGCCACAGTGCCAATGTAAACAACATTGCAAGTGCACTATCATTAGCTAACAAGTATCTCGTGTATCTGACACTTCGCAGACCTCGGCAAAGACATGGCTTTGAAACATGCTAGCCGTACACCTTTTATAATGCGGACGCACACCGAGAAAGGATCACAAATTGAACCATAAGTAGGGCAAAAAGGGATAAAATGCGTTTTCACGGACGGAGGGACGGACTAAATAACAAAACCATTTGTGCGATGAGTTCAGTACTTGCCCACCTACCTGAATTTAGGAGAGTACCGTCCCGGGAGGTTTAGGTTGGATTCGCCTCGCATTTATCATACTACACACTTCATATATCATATTTCTCATCGCTTCGTCCACGACCGTAATATCAGAAAGGATTTAGAAGTGACTTCTTGCTCGCGCCACGTTACATAAAAACTCTAGGTTTCACGACGAGAAAAAACGGTAACAAGGAAAAACTTTTAAGTAATTACTTTGACTTAAAACTGTTTTTTCTTTTCCTAATTATGATTGAAAGAGTTTTTTTTTGTGCCTTGCCTTTTATTTTAACCAAGACAGACTCTGCAAAGTAAAACATTTGGTCGAACTTACAAACATTCTTGAGATGATCATGACGTTTGATGACACTCTTTTAGCAGTCAAAATAGCTAATCCTGTAAGTGACTTACTATGTAGTACACAATTGTGCAATATATGAGCGTCACGCAGAATGATCACCACAGTATATTTTTAGCCACACAGATCATTTTTCGAACACAGATTTTCTCGGTTCGTTTTCATCTAATCGATGTGACTTGATATACTCGTAAGCTGCGCCATTTCCTTACAGATTTTCGTTAGTTGACAGGTGACAGGGTGTGCGTTAGCGTGACACAGCTACCAATCCCCACGTAATTGTTTCCGACTGAACTGTTAGCGACTGATAAACAATTACCTACCACGTCGGGCTTTTGTGTGACAGTAGCGCCGCACCGCCGCGCTGGCGGCGGCGGAACAAACTGAATGAATCATTTTAGTATCGATAAATAAACTAATAAAGATATCGATTAAGCTGTATCAATGTACATTCTCTACCAAAAGTTACGCGGCCAAAATGTTATTATAATTACTCAGATCTTAGACAAATAAATAAGTAATAAATTATAAAAGAACTAACAAAACATTGTTTAAATAAGATTGTTCGCGTTTGTTTTGAGCTCGACTCGATTGCGCAAACACCTCAAGAACCTTGGTCTATCAGAAGACATTATCAATTTATCCCTGTGTTCGGCTCGCTTGTCTTAGTAATTATGAACTCAAAACCAATCCAGACGTCGTAGTTAAGGGCTCTCGATCAAAAGAAGAATATTAATTGAATTTAAGATGCCCAGACGGCCTATAATAAGATTATCTTATTAAGAATACTAGAAAAGTTTCAATTTGGTTTTAATAACAATAAATATTTTATATAGCTTCGAGGGAAAATTTACAAAGGTGTTGTTCCAAAGCACTGTTAACAGACACCTTCACTCAATGTTCGCATAAATTGGTAGTACCTATTACCATTGAGCATGTTCCCACAAATTCGAAACGCGTAACGTTACCCAATTCATCGAAGCATTAACTGGAAACTCGCATTATTGCTCGCTTCACCAACCCTCTTGACGGAGCCGGAGAGAGCTTGATATGATCGTCAAATATTGAATAAAGATATGTGCCCGATATAGGTCGGATACTATATCGGACTTTACGACGAATGAATATATCTTTAGGAAAAACATTAGATGAATAAACGCTTCTTCCACAGTGGTAGAGAAACATCAAAGAAACATTGATGGTATATACAACAAAACATACATTATCTGCGATATTTAAAGCTAAAAGCCATACTCAAAGCTATGAAAACAAACCAGATTTCAATTGTAATGGAAACTACGAGTATAAATGGCACGCTTTAGATTAAATTGTATGCTTACATAGTGCCCAGTCTGTTCGGGTACAATGCTTATTGACCGCTGCAGACAAATATTTGTGTGTGCGGAATCAATCTCTGTTCCGATCATGGATTGTTTGCTATGGTGTGTCTTCCAAACGGCACTAGTTTAATAATACTAGTATTAATTTACGATAGAATTCATAACTTGCTTTGAGGTTATTTATTTTCCAGGCGACTAACAACTTGAAGGGCCAACAACTAAACAACTAACTATTTGCTACAAAAAAATTACTTGGCAGTGATTAAATATTTTAGCAATAATTATATTAGATAAGCTTCAAAATGCAAGTAATTATAAAAACTAAATAATGGCTGCTACTTTAAGGTAGCGAACATATTATTAAACTGGGCCAATTGTAATCATAGGCGAGGTACTTAAATAATGACATGGCGTCTAATATTAACAGTGGGATAACAAACATTGTAATATAAAAAACACTTTTGCAAGCGTTTATAGCCGGTGAAGCCGTAACCCCTTGGCAAAAAATGAAGTAGTAAATGAAATTGTCTGAAAGGTAGGTTAGGTTGGAACTGTGACTACATAACGCACGAGCCGAGCGAGCGAAGCGAGCTGTGCCGCGTCAGCTGCCGGCGAGTGCCAGTGTCAAGTGATGGCTTAACAATAAATTAAGTTTACAAAACTCGATGCCAGTTTACATTAAAACAAAGCTAACAACTGATTATTAAGCTGCTACTTTCCACTTAAAATTATCCTTTGCTGTTGCTGCCAACCTACTATTTCTGCTACCGGCTTCAATTATTTTTTAAATACCAAATTCAGATAATTTTTTCGCTGCGTTAAATACATACCGTAAAAAAACAGCTGTTTATAGGTAGTATGATCGAGAATATACCTAAAATGTTTGCGGTTGTTTCCTCGTCTCTCTTTTTTAATCAAATGAACAGTAAACAGAGGCCGAAACTCAATCCTTCGCGAAGTTTTTTTGCACACATTTACATAATGCAATTAAAATGTTATTTTTCTTCCTTAACAGGATATTTTAAGAAGCGCAAACGAAAAATCTAAATAAGTAAATTTATGTACATACCAGTCAATTGCCCTAACTTCGCCTGCCCTAACTTTATTTTCATTTTTCTTGTTTGGCAATCGAAACTTAAAGCTCTCTATGAAAACTCAAAGTTTCGATTGCCATACAAGTAAAATGAAAAAGATATTACATATTTTCCATTATTAGGCAAACATAGGACGCCAGGCGAAGTTAGGGCCTTTAACGGTACTGATAGTTTTTCAGTGAAAATATTTAATTACATTAGACACAGACAAATGAGTCCATATAACCCTCATGAAAAACGAGAACTAATCATAAACAAAAAAAATACGAACCGCCACAATCTCATAATGAAAAAGCACTGGTTGAACATTAATTAACTATCTCGCGGCCAGTACTTGCACATCAAAGTCAACTCTGAATGAGGAAGACTCACAACTACATACATATGGATCAAATATACATAGCTAGGTTCATATAAAACATGGTCGTTCATATTCGCTATTTGATCTGTTCGGGAACGTCTTCATATTTTCTCCCTATCTCTCGCATGTATCAGCTGGGAATATATTCTGTTCTATCGTAATAAGTTGGGATACGGTCGCGAGTGCCCGAATCTAATTTAGAACGATTGATCGGCGTAAGAGAAGGGCGTTCAAACCACCAGAGCCACAATTAGTCTGTTACACTTAATTGCACCGATATTTCTACACAAACAATCGATAAATGAGATGAATGTTTGCCTGTAAGGATTATTATAAGCTCTCTTTTGGCTTTGCTGAAGATTATTGAAATATGCGAAGTTGCTTTCGTTATGATTACATGTAGAATATTCTGAATATATACGTAACTAGGTATAACATCTTCAGTGATAAGACTTATTAGGTATTTATTTTTTGTAATCATGTAATATACCAAATGCCTTGTTGGCCTCGTACCATCGAAGAACTTCATATCTATACACCGTAAGGACTTTTTCTGCTTGCAGCACTCGGCCGCTATAGAAACCGGGGCGGTAACAGATATGGTCACGGGATTTTGTTTTCAAACTGCTTAGATATGAAGTTCTTCGATAGTACCTACTGTGCATGAGATCCTGGAATCAATTCCCAGGTCGGGCATAGTGTTATTGGGTTTTTCATCAAGAATTTCGTAGTAGCAGCCCATAATTAAAATTTCTACCCAGTTAATGGCAATAGGCCCCATATTACACGGAACTGAAATATAACTGGCGAAATGTGGGTGTACTATAGATACACTCTACCTTACCTTTCGGCAAATACTGGCGATATGTTATGTTATAATACTATTCAACCAAAAATTAAGTAAAGACTTACGTTCTTGTCCTATGGATTATTTATTTCAAACAGATTGGAATCCGATGCAGCACACCTGGGAATTAATGAGGCGACTATTATCCATATTTATGTCTGTGTTAGCCAACACGATTCTGGTCTTATTCAATTAGAATTAACGGATATATATCTGTTGATTAGCAAACACTTGGTTAGTGATGCGTTTCCTATTATTAGCCGGAGAACTAATCAACCGCTGTGGTTTTAGGTACCTACTATTATTGAGAAACTAACTCGATTAAGAAATTACTTCCAATGTCTGCAGTATGTTAATTCGTCAATATTAGTAAAGTTGCTGTGCCTCGTGGTTTCACCCGGGTTCTAAGGTCGTAGCATGATGGGCTATCATATTTCACAGATTAGCGCGTTCAAACAAAGTCTCCAGCCATATTATATTAGTATAGATATTTATGTGTGTGTTCACAAAACAATTCAATTCAGTAATGTCGGCAAAACAGTTCTAAAAACAAAAATGACATGACATTCGATTCCAAATTCAAACAGTCTCGAAGTATGATTCCGCACATAATTTATAAAAAAATAATTGTTTGCTTACAAATTAATGTTGATAAGTTACCTCCACGTAGTTTCCCAACTATCCATAATGGGAGACTAACGTAATATTAATACACAATAACTTCCATAGCAACATAAGTTCATAGAGAGATATGAATAACTATGACATGCGTATATGATATGGTTACACGAGTATGTGCGCCCCCGGGACCGCTCGTTAAAACTTTACGGCTGATCTGATCCATATCCACTAATGATGAACAGCATCGAACAGAACGCCATTATTATGAAAAAATATATCATGGGACTTTTCCTTTAACATTTTACTCCTAATATGTATTTTAGTCAGATCTTATAAATAGGAATTAATAAAAAAAAGAACCTCGACCTCCTTGCTTACGCAACTCGTAATTCCTTTCCTCCAGTGGACATTTATGGGGCAGAAAAAACAAACGGGCAGTCTTTCCATTATTCGATTTCCTTTCACTTCCATATAAATTCCAAAATAAATTATTGCTGCGTTTTAAAATGGGTCGAAGTATTTCCTCGTGGGGGAAGTGGAGCGCGGTATTGCGGCACATAACATTTATAAAACAATATATCTAAGTGATAGCGGGGAACAGTATATACGCAGTGAGAGCGAAGTGTTCAAGCGTGGGCAGAGATTGCAACGGACGCTTTTCACTATATCCAGCGGAGCGCGAAAACGCCACCGATAGCGCGGGCCACACGCCCCGCGCCCGATACAACTAGTGCTGCCGCGATTAGCATACTAAACCCGGACACGGGGATTTAGCAACGTTAGTCATATTTAGTTGCTAAACTGTAGGAAAATTTAATAATGCCAAATATTGATAGCTACCAAGCATATACATTTGTTTCTGCTGCGATTACCACATAAAAAGGGAATTGCCTTAATCGCTATACGTACCTATAGAGATTAAGGCAGACGGCAGACGGATGGCAGACGAATAATTAAACTCCTGAAGCAGACAGGAGATCGCAGCTAACTATCCTTGACGTTCAAATACAATACACTAGCAACCCGCCCCAACTTCACACGATTTTTACGACTCGACAAAATATAGTGAAACATTATTATACGAGTATATAAATAATTTTTATTTCAATTTCCAACATAATATCTAAATAATTTAAAAAGCTTAGCTTTCTTAAAATAATAATAATCATATATACAAGTTTAAAAAAAGGAAGGATAACATAGGGCTTTAAAAAATTGGTCCGCATCTCTGTCAACAGAAAAAGTCCCTAAAAGGCTGACAGCATTGCCACGTTGTATGGCAATGCTGATTCTTTGACAAAATAGGCTAGCCCTCGGGTCACGTGAAGAGTCGACCAACCGCTTAGCAATGACTCGAAAAACTAAGTCGGCACTCGGAACCATGGCCCTAGTGTTTCAACCTCAATGATTCGAAGTTATAAGCCCTAATAAAATTGAAGTATTTGCACTGTTTGAGGTTTTCGCCAGATGCTATCATTGATGCTGGCGTGCCGTGCTATCCGCCTGCGCTCAGCTACTGCAGGATGGACCATGGTATCCAAGGTGGTCGACACCTTCACCAGTTCACCGCATAGGCAGCGATGCGGAGCCACGCAAGGAGCGCCCAGACGCAGACAAGTAGCGATCTGGGAGGTGGTATCACCCAGCGTAGCGCCTATGTTGGGTGACGGTAGCGCCTGAAGCCAGCAGGCGGACACGCTCAGCAGTATTAAAGGACATATTAATAAGATTATTCCATACCAACCTGCATCCCACCGCCTCTGGTAAGATGTGTTCACGGGCCGATCTGTATCCGGGCAAGCCATTTTCCAGTCGTTCACCACGTCGGTCAAACACGGCACTTCAGAGTCAACCAATTGTGTCCAAGAGGTGTGGCTGCTTCCATAAAGGGAAAGTGAGACAGTGTAGAAAATATATAAAAATTGTGCCAAAACAACAGTATCTAATTAGGGTGAACGCTGAATGATAATTAATTTAGGAAATTCTTTCCGAAATGTCGTTGAAGTTTTTGATTAAGATTGAGAAATATATAAATAATAGATAATAATGTACTTGTAAATATATGTTCTATACACATAAACCATTCTGAATTTTGTAAATGATGGTGAAAACCGCGTCAACACCGACAGACACGACAAGCAAGTTCCCAATTTTAATTGTTGCTACTACGGCGTAGCACGCCGGCCGGCTACACTGTCGTAGCAAAATTATAGGGCAGCTACGCTCGGCTACGCGTTGGCTCATATTGTTGCAATTTTATTACGGAGCGGACGTGTTTTTGTCTGTGGTTGGTATTTCATTAGCATCTCTTTCACAATTAGGTAGAACACTTATTTACCAGTGTTTTTTTTTTTTTAAAGATTTTGTAAGTCTCATAAGTAAAAGCATTTAAAAATGTATATTTTGACAATAAATTAAAGAGAATCCTCAATACTGATATCAGTCAATAGATTGACGATAGCACTTTGATTCTTCTCCATTTTGTCGCATTTATATAGCAGGGAAATCCCGTAGTTCCCTGCAACAACACGCATCACTAGAACGATTCACCCAACAAGTTATGCCATAGGTACATGTGCTTTTTGTTTTGTGATACGCTAGTATTTGTATGGCATTTGCATGTACCTCGCGTTTCGCCTATAAATCTCACTGAATTATATTCGGACTTGTGACGTATTGAATGAAAAACAGAATTCCAAAATTGTGTGTTATTTTGCCCAGTTTTGTTATGTTCACGTTGAAATGCCAAATATAGCCTTTAAAGATTTGCTTTTCCATAAACAATGGCCGGACTTCATGTCACGTGACACACTTGTTGTGGTTACTGGTTGGTCAGTTTTTCGTACTGACAGTTTGAAAATAAACGTTTAAAAAAAGCAGAGTTGTATCTACTTTGATTTGATTTTGATGAAACGCAATCTAGTGCGTTTCATCAAATATAGTTACTTTGCCGTAATGTTGGCACCACTGTTATATTTAAAAGGTGGACCTATTAAATAGCGCCGTAGCGTATTCGAATTTTGTTTTTTTTTTTTACGTTGCCCCACACTAAGAATTTCTTCTTGTATCGTGGGTACCCGAAACAACTACTTGCAGATCATACAAATATTTGTTCCGTGCGGGGATCGAACCCGCGACACGTTGCGCAGCAGTCGATCGCTCAGCCACTGCGCCAAACGTGTCGTCGTATTGGTCTTAGAACAGCTGAGCCAATATTACGGCATAGGAACTATTTGATGAAAGGCACTCTAATCACTCAATATATATATATATATTTATAACTACTCAATGCACTATAAATCATACATGTATTTGTATCTATGGGATGAAATCAAATACTGCTTTAATAACGCTCCTATTCACCTCCAGCTTCCATATTCACATAATAAAGCTCGGAGCACAATGAATCTGAAGCCAAGAAAGGCATACCTCAATACACAAGTCAATGCATAATTTTCCATTACCCCTTTGTCCAGAGAATTAATATTCTACCCACAAAGCCCGCAGTCCGGGGCAGTTATATTACTATTTAATCTAGGCTATTATTTACTCGGCTAAGATACGCCGAGCTCAGGTGGTCCACTTCGCTAAGTTACACCCTCACACCTTAATATCTAAACGGGATGCAAAATTGAAGCTTGAACGAGCCTGACCTACAAACCAGTTGCTGGGAGGCAGTTGATTCTGACATAAATTTAGCCTCCCGCAACATGATACCGGTATAAATAGATACATGAGGCTATGCGTGTATTTGTAGAGAATTTACGAGGGAGCTATATTTAGCTTTGAGCTATTTTTGTCCTGCTTTATCATTTGTGTTGTAATAATTTTATTAAAATATTTTCAAACGGGCTGATGAAACATTATATGGAAAGAACGAAGCCCTTATTAAGCTTAAAAATTAAATATGTTGAACGTCATCGGATTTTATTTTTAGGTAAATCTCTCTGAAACCCGATGTCGATGATGTGATGTGTGTATGTCAAACTCGATTTAATGACTGCAGAATATTTATCCAACGTTCATCTCCGTGTTGCTGCTAGATGCTAACCTGGAGGTTAAAATTAACTAGATTATCTGTCCTTATGTGTCTTGTATCCGTGGTCAATCATCATCAAGGTTCACATGACCCCTGTACTATGTAGCGTTAAGTAGTCCAGTGATAAAATATCAAAATTAGTAAGTTCCTAGTCACATCACAAAAAACGGGGAACAACACTATCCTTCCGGAGACGCTCGGTCATTTCGTTTCCGCTGGCAAGGACGACAACAGTTGTTCCCTGACCCTCAGAATTCTTTGTGCCCCGACCTAGGGTGAGTTCCACATTAGCTTGGTAATTATACCTGATCCTCTGCGCTGGATAATCAATATTGATTTTATAACCTATAAAGTATCTAATTCCGTGTGTCAATGTCGGATACGCGGCTACGATTCATCCAGCGCACAGAAGATTGTAATATGAATGTATTGCTACTGCATCAAGATGGTGTAGTGCCTCACTGTGTTATTCTTAATGATTGTGAACCATCATACTTTGTGTTTATGCATGCGTGTTCACATACTTAACCTAAGTTAGCATCTGCTTATGTGCCACGCTATGCCCATTCTCTCTCTGCCTGTAAACCGCTGCGATGTGCTGAGCTTTCACCTACCCTACTCCCCATACCGTTCCTTGGTCGCTGAATGGGGAAGAAGCTGGCACATCGCATGCGGCCTGCCGCTATCCGCACCGCATCTAACATGCGCTCTCTAACGCGCCTTCCAGGGTTCTCCGTACGGGCTGAGGGCAGGACCCCTTACCTGATCCTGCACTATCACTACCTACGCATGCTATGGAGGCCTGCCCTACCTGCGGCCTACCGCCGCAAGCTACCTGCGGTCTACCACCGAAGTCTACCTGCGCGAGCCTGTGCTGACAGGCAACCGCGTGCTACCGACGCACACTACCTGTCGGTATTAGGAAGGCCGTCCGGCCTACCACTAAGCCTGTGCTGACAGGCCTCCACGTCTGCCACGTGCTACCAAGGACGGTACCCTTCCTATACTAAGTGTGCGAGTGCTCAAGACTCAGTGTTTAGGACCATACCCACGACCTAGCCGTGTCTACCTATCTATCTTAATTATATGTATTTAAACTATCTTGCTGTTTTAATAATTTCTACTCTACTATCTACCTATCTAACAGTTAACGGCCTGCGCAGCCTACCCTGCGCAGCCCTAGCCGTTACAACTAGCAAGCCGAACATTCTCAACTCGAAGAATTCCATCATATCAGAATTGTAATTCTGAAAATATTTCTATATACAAGTAGGTAATATGAAAAAATAAACTAATAAATCCCATTTTGCTTTCCTAAAACAATTATTGAACACTCTACTGCGACCAACTTGGATACAGCGCTAGACGCCTGCTACCGCGGCACCGCTAGCTTAGCTCGCGCGCGTTTGGTCACAGTTCTAACCTAACCCGTTCGGTCCGGGTAGCCTAGCTTAGTTAATACGACCAACTATGAGAAAAGGCCAGGAAGTTCAAAAGGGGCTCAATTATTAAAAACTGTTTACATCATTAGAAGCACATAAAGTTTTTATACGTTCGTTAATTTAAAAAAGTGTCCATCATTAGGAGGTCAATAAGTTTTTAAAAGATCAGTCCAATATTTCCCATATTAGATAGAGAACTACTGCCTGTAATGTCTGCGGCACTAGGTAATAAAACTTTAATGTTTATGAATCCGAAAGCAATGAAAACCCTGGAACGCATCAACTGCTTAACTTTCCTTATAACTTCAACTAAGAATTGAAGAACATTAAAGTTGGACTCGACTTGAAGCTCTTTGCTAAGTGGGTATAACAGTAAAACTTATAGCAAAGGTAGGAATTCCCTATACATACATACGTGCTTCCAATTTAACTCATTTATATTAAAGCAATTATTGGACGGCGATAGAGGCTTTAGGACCATATCACACTGGCGATTTGGGAGTGTGTTTCCAGTGATGCGATTGTTTAACGCGCTCGCTGCATGTGCGTAGCAAGCACGCCACGTGTGCACAACGAGTTCGCCGCGGTTTCGTTAGGAAAACTTTTGTGACGTAGTGTTCAAGAGAGAGCTAGACAAGTGAGTGTATAAAAAATTATGAAAACCTGGAGACCACGTCCCGTAGTTGCGGATACTTCGTTTCGCACTCCCAGAGAGCACGTTCACAAATCGCTTCACTGGAAACACGCTGGCAAATCGTCAGTGTGATAATGTTCTATAAGTTACTAAAAATATAGAATTTGCTATATGATCAGTGTACTGATACCATCCATTAATGGACGTCCATTTTTATGGACCTTTTGACATACTAATACATCAATGGACATTGAAGAGGGTCGCACATCGACCGTTGTGGAAAGATAATGCTCTTCTTACCTCATCATAAAGCAATCTTGTCGCATTTCATCAACATAGTGAAGTGGCTGTATAATTTCTACGTAACAAAATAAGCGGCGGAATAGCAACCGAGATTGCTCTTATTAAAGTGCGATGACGGAGCGAAGCGAAACGTAATCTCACAGAGCTGAAATATCACTGATCTGTTCCAAGAATATAAGACTGATACATATACACAGTTATCGTATCGGACGATAAATGATTCAGGGAAGAAAGGGTCCTCCTATTTATGATTTTCCTACGTGTATAAAATTCTGTATCCCCGATATAAGTAATTCTGTACCGCTCAAATATATAGCACAATTTCCTGTTAGATTCGACGGACGATAGTAGGTACTTACCTACACTTTTTTCCGGTAATGTATGAAATATGTTGCTATATTAAAAACGAAGCTATAGCAGTGCATATAAATGAGGTTTGTTGCCAAGTGGTTTTTTCTTATAATACCCCGTCTAAGTAATAACGTATTATCATGTAATTTTACTGGCAAACTCTTGATGTGAAAAGAGAGAAAACGTCTATTAATAAAACATTTAAGTAAAAGAAAAAACAACCGACTTTTAAAAATAACACTACAATGAGAAAAGTAACTTGAATTTTGGAAGTCGGTTGTTTTTTTTTATACTTAAAAGTTTTATTAATAAAAAAGTTTTTATTTTTTACTTTTTAGTTATGGTACCTACCCCACACAAATTCAAATACCACTACCTGCTATGTAAATAACAGTCACAGGAAGTAATCATCATAACATCCACATATGTGGGAAAAATACGTATTATTGAAGCTTACTCAAAAACTATCCCAGCAAAGTTAATAAAATTTATATGGGACCAATCCAGGACCATACCCTTTCAAACAAAAAAATAATTTTTAAATTCGGTCAGAAATCGAAGGACATACATAAAAAAAAAAAAAAAAAAAAAAAAACATACATACACGTCGAACATATAACCTCCTCCTTTTTGGAAGTCGGTTAAAAATAGCCTGAAGCTACCTGGTTCATGTTAAGATTGCCGCCTATAATTTTATTGATGCGTTACTACAACGCGCAAAATTCATGAGACCCTGCAGGCCTCGTATTTACAGTCGCTAGAACCACGTTTATCGCAAGCTACAGTATACACACACGTGGAGCTAAGCCCGCTGTTACTACAGATCCTTTGTGCAAGCCATTATCAACACACCAAAATGCTTCACGAGCGACTTTGTTGCGCTCCTATTAAGCCCAACGATCCCTGGTTAGTTTGCAGTAATCCTTAGCTATAAACAGACAACCTCACGCCCACAACGATCTTAGCCGGTGATTAATACAGAATATCAGATGAGGACCGCCATCGCTGATTATAATCGAGTGACTGTCAATCCGGTTGCTATTTCATGACGAGGATTTATGGAGCGAAGGCTCGATATCAGCAGTAAATTATTTACCGTCCGTCGATCTCTCCCGGCCCTCGTGATTAATGTAAAAACGTACTATGATACGACGATCGTAACAATTTTAGGATGTTATTACTACGAGGATATTAAAAATTTAATTTAGGCTCATAATTCCTTGAGCACATATCGTAACATCACGTTTTATTGCGCGCGCTGTAAAACCGCTACAGATATATGACAACATTAACTCACTTTTAAGCTACGTAGCACCTATTCAATTGCTAATAACGCGTATTCGAGTAACGTCTGATTAATTGGAACAGCTTTCGAGGAAATACGGTTATGTCGTGTTTGTTTCCCATAATATCTGCTCATAATTCACTTTACGCGAAACAATGGCAGTGGAATTGAAAATATATTTAATAATTAAGAGTAAAAGATAAAACATAAAATTATGCGAACCATTCAGTTGGTTTAGTCATACAAGACTGCTTAATTTATTGTAACCACCTATCACTAGCAACATGCACTTGTATCCGACAGCCGCCTAATCCTCACAAAATGTAACGTTCCTGTTGGAGAGCTGGTGAATTTCTGAGGCCAGTATTATCGGAGCGGAAGCTGCAGTCACAGTGACAGGCATGCGGCTAGCCGCGACACGCTTCACCCCGGGGACGTTTTAATTAGCCTTCTAACAGAGTCAGAACTATTGCTAACTGTCCTCCCAAACACTAGATAAGTGCAGTTTCTAGGCATGTAATCCAAGGACAAGTAAGAAAACTGAGAAATTATCTTCGGGCACAGTTTATAAAAACCCTTTTGGACCCTCGAGGTAACTTTGCCCAGCTCTACTTAACTTTAATGGACCTTTAACAAAAGGCATACCTACCTTACTTTATTCCAAAAAGTATAAGTGCTGAATGATAGAGGTAGATCCGTATGAATAATTTAGATAAGGTTTAACATACTCAAAAGTTCTACCTCACTTCCTGGGCAAAGTTGCAGTGAGATACTTAAAGCAGATAACGAGATGACCCCTTCTCCAACTACAAAACTTCCTTTTCAATTCGGAAAGTTAAAAATTGAACTTCCTAAAAGCAATTCAGAAAAATCTGAAGCCTCTCTGTTCACTGACAACGCGAACAAAGTTTCGTCACAGATTAAAAAAGTTTTAAAGTGTTTCCGACTATTTCTCCTCGGCGATTTTTTAAGACGCTGAAGTTGACACCAAGAAAAGAGGTAGGTATATAGAAAGTATAAACAAAAGTATACAGATATTAATGTCGCCGTAGCTTCATTTCAGCATTGAAGCTGTTAAATGCCCCGAAGCACACAAGTTTTCTGTGGAGCTATATCTACTGAAATTAGTTCTGGAAACTCGACACTATCTCAAATTAAGTTAGATAAAGTTGTTTTACTTATATCAAAGAGATGCAATTTAAATTGCAGTAGTTACCTTCGAGCCCGGAAGCGAAACTTTTCTCTTTGAAGGCGAGATATCCTACACTTAATACAGAAGTACTACAGTAAATTGTACTCCGAATAGAAGCTACCTGCATGGAAACTAAAAATGTTCACGTATTCAATATGTGGATATGATAATAATTTAAAAGTGTTCATAAGGCAGTTTAAATGCATGTCGGGCAGTATGAGGTTATATCTCAAGCGGCCGCTCCGCCCGACTGCACAGTTACTGCCCGTTAAAATGTAAATTTATATTACGAGCAATGTTGCTGAACTTCCTGGGATCCTTCGGTGTAGATAATTAAAACATGGCACGAACTAGAACATCAACTAACATTAATCGACGTGAAAATCTTGAAAAAACCCCGATCTGAAGTGCTAAGTGCCTCGTCGGCAAGAAGTGGTTCCGTAGCAACTGTCTGAAGTATGTTCAACTTTGCCGCTGTTAGTGTTATGCTTTTAGCGCACTACGTGAATCCTGATGAACAGGGATTAGAGCTATTAACTTTTGCTAACGCTATTAGTAGCTCAGTATTAACGGAAAACTCTCGTAATTGATTTTTTTTAATTGATTTGAAATGCGTCCAATTATATAAAATATTATGTTTCTGGTAACCAAACATACCACTCTATTTTGTACTTTTTTCTACAGGGTAAGCCGTTTTGATTTTGTTGGCAACTTATGAACAACCTACACAAAAAGGCTACATGTCAAAGTCAAATCATTTATTTCAAATAGGCCCTTGTAAGGCACTTTTGCGACGTCAACATTTACAAAAAAAAAAACGATTCTAGTCACCTTCCTAAATGTACGAGTAGTTTTCGTATGGAGAAGAATGGGCAAGAAACTCCACCCTTACTCTTTTAAAATGTTTTACAATATTGTATATGTGTAGGTACATTAGTTATATAATTATATGTGAACACAATGCACCTAAAAAAAATTACTATACCACCAAATTACTATACCATGCAATAAAAACATACGAGAACAATTTAGTTGTTAGATTTTCACTGTAGAGCGCGTTGTGTTTATTTACTACAGTCTACAAACAGCCATGTTTTAGTTAGTAACAAACACACGGACTGAGGAGGTCATTCCGCGGCGTGCTGCCTGCCTGCAAACTGTAACAATATTAGCGAGGAATATTAACAATATTGCAAGTCCAGCATGGCATGGCCGCCAGGTGGCCACTCAACTATGTATATTACTACAGCCGACTATCCTTTGAAACTAAAACTGAACTATGGGCACAATTTGCAGGGTTATTGTGCCTAAGTTGCACATCAAAATCAAAGTCAAAGCTAAATAATTTATTTCAAATAGGCACGGCATCTAAGGCAGTTTTTAACGTCGAAATTTACACAAAAAGAATTGATTATAGTCGCCCCTTCCAAAAGGTAGTTTTTCAAATACCAGGCACCCATTTTTCTTGCTAAATCTGTTTTGATAGGGTATTTTATCTACATCATCATTTCAGTCAAAAGACGTCCAGTGCTGGTCATAGGCCTCCCCCAAGCACGGCCGCTTCGACAAGTTCTTTGTTTCTCGCATCCAGCGAGAAGTTACAGTTATTAGTTAGTGAGTTAGTTTATTCTTCTTACAGTAATGAAATTCGTAGTCAGCTATAACGGCATTAGGCGTTACTCTGCTCAGCATCAGCATTTTGAGGGTTGTCTCGTGCACCCTAACAAGTCCCATATTTGTGCACTGGATTTCTGTTCACCTAAACGGGAATAAAAAATGACTATAGACAATGTATAATAATGATAATGATAATTTTTAATGATATTTTATTTTTATTTTTATTTTAATGATATTTTATTTTTATTTTTATTTTAATAATAATTCTTTAAATATAATTTTTTAATGATCATTTTTATTGATAATTTTTTAATAATTTTAATACCACATATTTTAATTTCAATTTGTTCTATTATTTTGTTTGTATATGGGTATTTTACCCGAAATAAAACACTATTTATTTTATTTTTATTTTTTATTCAGCACCTCGTTTTTACCAGAGTGCTAAGGAAGAATTTATTTTTCAAATTAAAAAAGTATGAGCGTGATTTTTCAGTAGTCGGGGTTTAGTTTTAGAATTTAATTTTTATTTAAATATTTTTTGGGTTATAATTTCGTGATAAAGTATTTAAAGAAACGCAAATTATGATGAGTAGTTTAAAAGATTTGACCGACGTAAGTA
Source organism: Agrochola macilenta (assembly GCA_916701695.1). Lineage (NCBI taxonomy): Eukaryota > Metazoa > Arthropoda > Insecta > Lepidoptera > Noctuidae > Agrochola > Agrochola macilenta. Next base: position 14,912,204 of record OU753554.1, on the reverse strand, counting down.
TGTTCATCTGAACATACTTACACATATACATACCGGTCAAAATCAAAACCTTCTCCGTAGTCGGGTAAAAATAGTTTTGCATTGTACAACGATACTAATATATTTTGGTCTGTTTTACCAAACCCGTATCTTCGTGTTGTGCCGTAAAGCAACATATCGACTTATCGAGTATCAATCATTGTTGTGAAAGCTTGACACTCCATGTTTCACGTCACACCTATGATTCATGCTCAACATGACAGCTTGCGCTACCTACCGCTTTTTACGATATCACACACATCGGCTTTTTACGATGATTATATTGACTTCATCTCGATACTTTCCTTCACGACAATATTAGTGCTCTATGGACAAATTACGGTATCTTTCCAAAACCACTCGATGAAAATTTCAACAGTATTTTTTATACTGGAAGGGAACGAACGAAGAAATATAAACGAAGAGATATATCAAACCGACTTTGATTAATATAAAGGATGTGTGCGCGCCGTGATATCAACCAGGTGTCTCCAACCAAATTAAATTTCTGTCACAGGAAAAGAGGGAACGGAATGTTACTTATACACGTCATAACAAATAAAGTTACATTATTAGGTACGTCTCAAATTGCCTCCAAATGTTCATATTAGCGAAAAAACTTGATAACGACGATGGTACTGTCGGGAGCTGCAAAGTTTCCTTTTGATACATAAAAATTTATGGAATATATTTTCCATTTCCTCATTCAACTGTACGAGTATGTATTCGTATTCACCGAGGTCGTGAATACGACCTACAACTTAAGTAATATCATTTTTAGGGTTCTGTACCCAAAGGATGCCAAACAGAACCCTATTACTAAGCCTCCGCTGTCCGTCTGTCAGCTGTACTTCATGAACAGTAATAAGTAGACAGTTGAAATTTTCACAGATTGTGTATTTCTATTGCCGGCAAAAATTAAACAAAGTTAACGGGAGTCCCCATACAAAAAACGTATTTATTTTTCTGCGTTTTTTTACGGGACGGAACCCTTCGTGTGCGTCTCGCACTTAGCCGGTTTCTATTCTACTAATATCCTATCCTACAAATATTATAAATGTGAAAATTTGGATGTTTGTTACTCAATCACGTATTAGATGAAATTTGGCACACAGATAATTCATAATCTGGATTATCACATAGGATACTTTTTATTCCAGTATTACGTTCCCGTGGGATAATTTCTGCCCTCCACGCGGGCGAAGCCGTGGGCGAATGCTAGTAATACATAAATATTGATAGGTAAGCTTAAATGTCAATGCAATTTACATCATAATAATCTTGGTAGTTAGTCAGACCCTATGATTCTACACAAACGTATTACATACAGATATGTCTGGCATGCGTAACAACAAGACATACCTATTAGCCTACATAATGTCATAAACATAACATAATGTTACACTTATGAATTAATGATCCCTAATGTAGAATTGTAACCGTGCTTGTTCGCCCTAGAGGATTGTGCCAAGCTGCCAAGGCACTGCATCAAACCACCTTTATCGTAATGCGTTTATAACTGAAACGTATTACCAGCATTATCTGCTATCTACGCTTTCCTGCTTCAGAAATTTCTTATTTAGTTACCTACCTTAAAAACCGCTGCCACATATTTAAAAACATCCTAATAATTAATGTTATTGTTATTTCTTTAGGAACCAATAATTGCTGTATTTTTAAACAAAAATTGGCGCTCTAGCACCTTTTGAACATTTATCGTAAGGCATAAACATAACCCTATATTTAGAACCCATATTCTCAAAAGAACCGAATCGCTGTCTTCCATCCAAAAAGGTGAACGCAGCGTAGGTACCCAAGTTATTGTCGGGCCGAGAATTATTGTTCCCTCCCACCACTAAATTGTATTAGGGCACTTTTATGTGTAAAACTTCCACATTCAAAGTTTGCATTGTTCTGCAAATTGATGTTCCAGACTTGCACACCGAATATTCTTGGATAGATCTAAGTTTTTCTTACAAATCGACAGCACAAATCCACCTTGTTAGTTTGTTACTACCACGATCTTTTTCTAAGAATTCGAGGTAACGAGAGCTATTCCAGTTGATTAACCGATTAGTAAGAACAATTGAAGCGGGAAAGAGGATAATGCACGAAGATGTTTGATAACGCGTTGGTTTATCTTGGAAATAGGGTACTTTAGACTTGTTTGCTCCGTAATAATTACTTGTCCGTTCCTAAATACCTACACTATCTTTCTTCTTTTTTTGATAAAATATATTATTGTCCTATCTAATACAGTAACACATTAAAACAATATAAAGAAGAAATCTAGAACCCACTGGTTGTTCAGGGTAATAAATATGTGGAAAATGTGAGCAGTTTTATCGGGGATCCGGAATTTAGGACACAATATAGTTTTCGGTCTAACTCGTTTTTCTGGCTGATTCAGCACAGTTTGGCAAAATAATTTTCCTTTCAATTTTCCTTTTACATTAATGATAGTCATCAGATGGCCAATTCTCGTACTCAAAAAACGTTCTCATTCAAGTCGCAATCTGTCAAACTTGTCAAAAATGTTAGTAAATTGATTGTTTTTTTGACAGAATGCGAATGAGATGCGAATGCGAACGTTCTTAAAAATTACGGGAATTGCCCCTCTGATGAACATGAAGCTGACTATTGGTATGGTGACTTATATACCAAAATCAGTGGCAGATTAGTCACTGTCACATGTTTGTTTTTTTGTAATGTTGTTTTGTAATTATTGTCTCGTCGGTCTGTATACCTATAAACTAGACATAAGAAGCCTTTCGGCTAGAGCTTCTTATCTGTCAGGCAGATTAGAAAATAATAATGTTCATCAGACTCATGAAATTAAGTTAATCTATAAAAATAAATAAACTCGATCAAAGTAAACTGGAATTAGGCGTCTCTTTATCTTAGATATTATACCCTTTTATCAGAGGTTTAACTAGTATAAACTAGGCTAACTACTAAAGGTCAATCCCAAACTGTATTTAAGCCCAGTCAGTGGCCCAAATTATATTTGGGCCACTGGCTGGGCTTAAATTGTCTAAAAGTTAAATCATTATTTGGATCGCCATATCGGAGACCGATCCGACCATTACCAATTGGGATTCCACAAAAGTAGATTGAAACAAAAGATATCGATATTGTTAAACAAAAATTGAAAACATTCTAAAAGATGAATAGAATTTGCGATATTGGTAAGTCTAGTCCCGTGAATTAATTTTGAATTTTTGAGAGTTTTGTGATACTTCTACTATATTTTATTCCATACATAAAAGATATCTGACTTTGGTAAAATCAGCCCTTCCAAAACACCATTTGTTTTACGTAGTTTAGCGAAAACATTCGCGGAGTGAGTGACAGGGTAATGTCGCGCATGCCAGTGATTCTTCAGATAAACAACTGGGGAACATAGTTCCAGGGGTGCGTTAGATCGCTTTACAGATAGTTTGTACAAAAGTTTAACCTCTTACATTTCTACCTGTTTTATGCGGGCTGTTGCGAACGATTCACCCGCATGTTAAGGCAAACTTGCTTCGAAATTCAGCAGTAGTAGAGCAACCTCGTGTTCACATTGAAAACTAACATAATTAATAATACATTAACAGAAATAGAAAATTTAAGTTTACGTAAGGTTCATAGTAGGAATATCTTTCTTTACGCCCTATTATTATGTAAATTTTCCGAAATATTTTTACGTGTCTGCAACCGCGCCTTTTCCTCTTTTAAAAGTATGAAGGGTTTGGTATTCGTAAAAAGGTGTCCAAAACATTTTCATTAAAGTGATCCTTAAATACCAAGTAGCACAGTTAGAATTTTTTAAAGGTATTGCCGAATGATTGCTTTTTTTGGCGAACTTGACAGTGTGGAGTGTTACTGAGGAGACGTTGAAAATCCAATACCGATAACAAGGCAGGTTTAAATAAAAGTTAATTGTGGGACTTCCCTCCGAACCAACATTAATAAACAGAAGAAGTTCAAAGTTCTTAGTAGTATTGTAGAGCAGATATGTAGTAATCAGCAATAACGATAATAAATAATAACCTTATTGGCTGGGCAACAGTGAATTGAGACGCCAACAATAAAGTCACTTTATAATCTACTTAAGGTTACAATGCTCGTTGGCTTATATCTACAATTCTTAAAACAAAAATAAATAATAACGCGCGTAGAACTTTTCAAAGATAAACATAAAATGAAAGCGGAAAGTTTGAAAGGTTTGGTAATGTTAAACATCCAACATTTTAATCTTTTTTTTACCGAAGCTGCCGAGGTGCAGTAGCTGTTCATTTTTTTAATGTTATTCTAGTACGAAAATTTAATTAAAACTCGGAATTGGCCTTTTAAATTTACGAGAGCAGTATCGTGAGACCGCTCGTGTAATAAAATTATCATTATATTTGTTATAGGCAAGTATTTAGTATTAAATAGGTTAGTCTTAATACATAACAAATTGCCTTTATTCAAACAGTCAGAATTCGGTATAAAATATATTCAGAATTCGGTAAAACTAAATACAGTGAAAGTCTGTAAAAAAAAGGAACAGTAGGTATATCTGAACTCCCGGGTGTCACCACTGTGTGGATCGCCCGGAGAACACGATGGAGCATACGGTGGAGGTCTGACCTGCTTGGGCGGAGCACCACCGTGTCCTCACGGAGGCGATCGGCGGCGGCGATCTCTCGCGTCCGGCCCTAGTTCAGGCCATGGTCCGGAGCGAGAGTGCATGGGAGGCCATCACTTCCTTCTGCGAAGCAGTAATGCTCGCGAAGGAGGAGGCGGAGCGCGCGAGGGAGAGGCAAGATGCGCGCCCTCCCGCCCGTAGTCGCCCCCCGGGCGCAGACACCCCGGGCGTCGGGAGTCGCGAGCCGACTTCCGGCCACCGTAGGCGCGGGCTTGCGGACAGTGAGCAATGGCTAGCTCGCCGTCCGATAAGGACCAGGCCTGGGTCGACGTCGCGTTGTGTTCCACGCGCGCCTCAAAGAGATGTCAGCACCAACTGACGGGGTCCATAAGGGCCAATGCCTGCTGGGGTTGCGAGTTTGTCCGAAAGGGATATCGCGACCCCGGCACACAGGCAACGGAAAGAACACGGGTGGGTTTTAGTCAGTAAAAGTCTGACACACCCTCCCGCTCCACCCAGAGCGGGAGAAGTTATTTGATAATTTACCACCATCAAAAAAAAAAAACGGGTATATCTGAACTGTGCAACATAATTTAACTTTACATCAAGAAGTAAAGTTAAATTCTCTCAACCATAGAGTGCGTCAGTTCTAATAAAAGCCTATATTTCTATAGCGCACAATGCAGAAGTGCGGCAAAACGCATAATGGACAACTAGGCAAACATCACGAGTACCTTTCGAGGATTTATGAGCCCGTTGGCTAATTCGGCCCTGAAAACCGCGGGCTGTAAATCGGAGCGGACGGGAGCATTAATCACGAGACCGAGGATTTAAGCCTCGCTCCACGATTTAACGCTCGGTCATTGCGAATATCAATGCAGAAACTATCGCTGCGGTTTATACGTATAAAACTTAGGTATATACCATCTGCGATTGAGCAGTTGTCTGCTTGCCTTGTAAATGTTTGGTTCGAGTAAGTTAGATAGTTAATATTTGGTATTATGTTCTTCAAAAATGATGATTATTTATTGACGAAGAAGAAAATTTGGGCTTTTTGCAATGTAGTGAATACTGTTGGGTCGCGTTGATTTTGAACTTATGCTATAGCATCATAGAGTAGACATTAAACATTAAAAAGTCAGACAATAAAATAATTTGCAGACGTATATATCAAAAACTCATAAGTACGTCTACAACAGTAGTTAGAAAATTAATTAGAAGACCCTAAAATCTCCGGCTCTGATGTATGCGATATGTCACGATATTTTTCGAAAATTCGTCTTACGATTTCTTTCAAGTGATTTTTTAAAGAGATCTCGCTATCCTCATCACGTACAGCTACATTTCTTCTTCGTCTGTCCACTTTGTTATGACCTAAATCTAATAATCTGAGGGATTTCATGGCTGCTATATTCTGCATGAACACGAGGTTCATTGGGTTTTTGTAGCAGCTACCAAGATTCTGTACGGTCACATCTGTAACAAAAATAAATTGATAATGCGGTCATACACTGAAAAAGATGCCAACCACATCATCATTTGTTATAACTTAAATATAAACCTATAGATAATACTTACTAAGTCCGGTAGCACAGGAGAACAAGTCAATATGACAATGATTTATCATAGCTCTGGCGGTGTAGGACTTCGAGTCCATCCAAATATACGCACACGCAGGCTCGTAGGTGTCGGTGCAGAAAGTGGGGCAGGTGTGGTTGCAGGCCTGGTGAGCCCCCACTATGCTGAAGTCATTCACACGACGACCCTCATCTTGGTATCCATTGGGCAAGATCCTCCTGAGCGTCAAGTTGCAAAACTCATTTTCTACTTGATTAATTTCTACAATTTTCAATATTTATTATATTTACACAACGTTTGTCCAATGCTAATCTAAATCGGAAGAAGTGTTTTCGTAATTTACCTGCATTCCCCACAAAATACATTTTTTCACAATTGCACGACTATTTTTATGATTTTGGGAATATCATAAAAATAGTCGTGCAATATATGCAGGTAAGCATATAAAAGTTGCCATCAAGCTAATACAAGAAATTCTCATAAAACTTGTCGCCCAAGCTCCCCCTATATCAATTTCAATTTAGGAATATGGAAATCTCGACATAAAATCTACCAACAACTCGTTTCTGTCTCCGAATCCAATTGAATACTAACTCGTTTACCGTATAAAATATGAATCTTTAATATATTTAACGAACCTATAAAAGATTCCTCTTCACACTCCGCTTTCTTCATATAGCAATAATTTTGATATATCAACTTAATTTGAGTGCGGTTTTTTAACTCCGCTATTCCACAAACTTCGTCGAAAATATTAGAACATATTAAGTCACATTTTTTTCCTAATGTAGAGGTTATCAACAAGTCTGAAAACAAGCAGAGTGTTATTTCTTCGCTCTTGTTATGTATGCAACTACTTCTTTTTCTATCTGATTATCATTGCGTTAATTAGTAGATATGGCTTCTTTGCCATCTTTTGTTGTCAACATTCTCCTACCCTCCCATTTCCCAAATTATTGGAGGTCGGTGTCCCTTTTAGTCGTCATCTCGATAGTCACCCCCTTTTTAACCGACTTCCAAAAAGGAGGAGGTTATATGTTTATCGCGTATGTATGTTTTTTTATTTTTTTATTTATGTCCATTTCTCCGTCAATTGTGGACTGATTTTGAAAATTATTTTTTCGTATGAAAGGGTATGCTCCCGAATTGGTCCCATATAAATTTTATTAACTTTGCTTGGATAGTTTTTGAGTAAGCTTCAATAATACGTATTTTTTCCACATATGTGGATGATATGATGATAACATCTGTGACTGTTATTTATGTAGCAGGTAGTGGTATTCGAATTTGTGTGGGGTAGGTACCACAACTAAAAAGTGAAAAATAAAAACAACCGACTTCCGAAAAATAAAACACTACAAAGTGAAAAATTACTTTAATTTTGGAAGTCGGTGGCAAAAAACGAAAATACAAAACCAAAGACACCGACTTCCGAAATTAAAGTTATTTATCACTTTGTAGTGTTTTATTTTTCGGAAGTCAGTTGTTTTTATTTTTCACTTTTTAGTTGTGGTACCTACCCCACACAAATTCGAATACCACTACCTGCTACCTGTTATTTTTTTTTGTAAAAAGTTTTTAGCAATATCATCTCTCACACAGCCTATCCATCGTTTCTTTGATCTTCCCCTACTGTTATACCCATTGACATTCATACTCAAAACGTTCCTCACGACATTTTCCTCATTCCTCCGCATCACAACCGATTTCCGCACCACTTTTCGGTCACCGGTGCCATCTTTTGTCTGTATTTAAATTAAATCTTATAAAATCAGAAAAGAAATATATCCTATATAAGAGTAATTTAATTTGCTAGCATGAAAGCTGGGGCTTGTGGCTTAGAAGTAACAGCCGCACGGGTCGATCGATCAGGTTAAGCTACGCTTGCCGCGGTTGGTCCGTGGATGGATGACCATCTTTACATAGCAAAACTCCCCCGTGCCTCGGAAAGTACGTTAAGCCGTTGGTCCCGGCTGTCTAACCTAACCTAACAAAGGGGTATCGCTCCATGTAAAATACTGGTATTTAGCTGCATCCGGATAGACTGGAAGCTGACCCCAATATAGTGGAGAAAAGGCTAGGCAGATGATGAGAAAAATGATGAAAAACAGACGTAAACCAAATTAACTAATAAAGTATTGTTAAGGATGAAGTTATTAAATTCATACTTACTCAATAAAATATATGAAATTAACATTTTTCAGATTTATTTCATATTTAACGTTGGCTATTGTCACACTAGTCGGCACGTGGCCCTGAGTTACCGTGTTATTGGAATTACTTTTTAATGTTCGCACAAGAGATTTACGTTATAAAATTTAATTAAATTCGCAATTCGTCAGAGTGATAACACATTTATCTTTGGATGGGAATTTTGGGACACGATTTTGTGTCGTTAGTGCGTTCGTATTTATTTTGCGAGAGTAGGAAATTATTCTGTCGTATGGGGTGGATCGCAATGGCCAAGGACGCGCTGATTTATGGCTGGACGTTAACTTTGGAGGCCGGGACATTAGCGGCGAGTGATTGCCGCGCCGCGTCGCCCCGCGTCCTCGCCACGAAGCTATTCCAGCTCACTAATTTTCGATGCTCATTTAATAGGCGTACTGTGATTTGGGACGACATTGATATGCCTCATCGTTACAATTACAATTTAACCATTTGTCCGTATCATGTTCGTATAGTTGATGGTTTATGGTTGCCGCTTTACTTTTAGATTATTTTATAATATGATTTTGTAGATCCATGGAACCCTGCTTCGACCTGAAAATCTATCTATCTACCTTACAATTTTTAAGGCGGCAGTTTGTGTCATTCGTTACATCATTAGGTATCTATCCAAGTAGCTATTGTAAATTAAGGTAGGTACGACTTTATGATACATATTTTATTTTGTATTCGGTACGTTACAAAATATTAAATTCAATATAACACAGAGCCTAACACTTTCGACTCCCCCAATTTTTTATAGAGCTCATACGCCATGCCGACATATATATTGCAAGTTGACTCCAGGAGGGGCACCGGCATCACGTTTGCGCTAAATTTAACCCTCGAGGAGTGTCATTAGGTTTGAAACCTTGTTAAAATATACAACTGATTTTATTTTCACAATTTATAATGACGAATTCGCTAAGAAAAACCTACATTTAAAATGAGCCCTCCGCGTGGGCTCCCGGCATCCCATATGCGACATGAGTAAACCCTCCAGGAGGGCTCCCGGCACTGAACGTATAAGATAAAACTTCATAAAAACGATGGATAAGATTACGGTTTATTATAGTTCTTGTAATTTCTGGTGGCACTTTATGGATTCCCATTACAGTGAAATGAAGCTGTCCATAATTTATGATCTTTAAAATGAAAATATTTTTCGTACTCTTGAACCATACTGTCTTCAGAGCTTACCTACTGATCTTTTATTAAAATGTATTTTTTATACACTTAATATAAACTGGCTGCGTAGAGCTACGCCGACATCTTGGCGTACAAATGGAATTGAAGTGTATGACAAGGCTTTATCATTACTTAGGTAACTCAAGATTAGGTAGATAGTTAATTGACTCAGGCGTCACTTTGCGGAAATCCATTATAAAATACAATTGATGACGTATATTTAGTAAAGAACCCTGTAAGAAATCGACACGACGTGTTGCCACGTCAAGCGTCGAGAGCAGTGACACACTGCTCTCAACGCTTGACGTCAATCGAAGTAAATCGTCATCCTGAGGTTGCCTCGTTGAGAGGTGAAACACGTGTCGATTTCTTACAGGGTTCTTTATGACTCTTCAAGAACAGTTAAGCGGATTAGTTTACTAAATATACGTCGTCTATTGTATTTTAAGATTAGGTAGGTAAGTATGTAACTTAATCTAGAAATCACCCACATCTGTAAGTACTTAATTTAATAATAAAGTACATTTTTCCATTACAAAATATTTTTATGTAAACTATTTCTCGATTAAAATGACAACAAGGTATTCTACGTTATTGAAAACTATATTTAGTAGGTATAAATATTGAAATATACAACTACTGGTGACATTACGAACTAAAATTCTTACGTTAAGCAATTAATCTTGACTGTATGATGTGTACAGCAGTGTGAAGTATGAATACGAGGTCGTAAGGATCTGAAACAATACATTTTCTATGAAATACTCTTATCCAAAGGTATATGCTCCTAATTTTTAAAGCAAATAAACGATTTCTTCCTTTCTTCTTTCAAATTTGATGCCAAAAGAAAGGCTTTCGTCACATATAAAAGCAGCATAGGTCAACAGCATATGTAGGAAACGATGTCTGTTACAAAAGCTCCTAATTTTTAAAACCTTTAACTAAAGGTTTTAAAAATTAGGAATAATGTAGGTATACATATAAAGGCTTGTGCAGACCAGCGCGACTTGTCGCGCGACGCGACACGAACAATACAATTTCTAAGAAAACTTCACAGTATAACAATAACCGGTGTCGCGTCGCGCGACAAGTCGCGCTGGTATGCACAAGCCTTAAGTTAGATTTGTAAATTGTCCCGATACATTTTGCCTTATGGCATGCAAAATATTAGATTTGAATTTAATAATATACGTAGTTACGACCATTACAATTATTATTAACACTAGTCAGAATTTAATAGGTAGGTACAAACCAGTCTAAAAAAATATGAATAAAAAACAAATCTCTCGCATATCATACAATGAAGGATATAAATGTCGTAATGTGTATTGTCAAAATAGCTCTTGCGTTATTGTCAATTGGCTCTTACACCACGCCAAGGGGCATTCAAAACGTAGAACGGAGTTAGAATCGCGTAACATGCAGGACACAATACGCATATCCGACAAAAAATATGCTATTCATAACAATTTTTATTTTTTTTATTATATTGTACAGCCAAATATGGACTGTAAATGCTGTAAACTAACGCATTGTTCTCTGTGATGTTTTTCTAACAAAAAAAACTGTCAAAGCAAATACTCACTGAACTATATGTCATCATTGTGATAGCTCGGAATTTGAGGGCTGTGAAGTACAAAGGCCTCTGTGATCTGAAAACAAAACTCAATATAACATTTACAATTTTATACGTCTAATAAACCACAGTTTTTCCCATAAGCTATTAGCATAGATATTTGGGCTCTACGTACCAAATACCACGTAAAAAACTTCAAACTAAAGTCCCCATCACGAGAAGCTATAAATTTTGTAAATAAAGAACTTCTACTAAGTTACGTAGCGACCATTCAATCAACAACAAACATATATATATATATATATATACAAACATATATACGAAACTAACGAGCAATTGCACTTGGTCGGGTTATACTTTAGCGATTTAAAGCGCTGTCGTCTTATGTTTTGTGGTACTGCACGCGTCTGAGTTCCAGTAGGAGGTGGGATTATTTGTTTCGCTACGTAACTTAGTAGAAGTTCTTTGTTTACAAAATGTATAACTTCTCGCGACGAGGACTTTACGTTAAATTTTGTGTTAAGTATTCTCATCCTATATTATCTATGCCTAGTTTATACAAGCGTAAGAACTTGTCATTACTGCCTCACCTAGTCGGCTTGTCGCAAAGTAAATAAGATCGGCTCGTATTTACTCGCACTGGCTGTTTCTCTAATACTAAGCACTAATTCAGCATGTTTACATGCACAGTATTGGTTTAAGTGACAAATTGTAAGCAAGCGCATGTAATCTATGCTAAATCAAGTACATTTCCCCTGTCCAATGCCACTTGTTTGCTTACTATTACGGGTACTTAACACCGTGGCGTCTTTCCATTCTATACAAGGCCAGAACGCAAGGGTGTGAAACTAATCGCGTATAGATTGGAAATCACTTTTTTACTAAGGTCTTCCAATCTATACAAGAGTAGTACGCAAATACTCGCGTATACTTCGTAGTGGCCTAATTCACTACCTTATTCCAAAATATACAGTGCCTGTACGCATACGGACTAATCGTGTATAGATTGCGACAAATTGTGAACTGGTATTCAACTTGTTTATGACGTAATGCACTTTGGGGTAAATAGCCTGCCTGGCTGGGAGCAACTTAAAAGTAGCGCTCGCCGGCCGCTACCGCGGCACCGCACACTACGTTCGCTCGGCTCGCGCGCGGTTGGTCACAGTTCTAACCTAACCTAACCCATTTCATATTCCGTTATCTGTTCCATTTCACCCACTTCACATTTTTTTTTTTTTAATTTTTTTTTTAAAACTCATGTCAAGTGTAAGTGATGTAGTATAGTTTGGAACCGGGACGCGAGCATCCACGTTACAAACTATACACGAGCAGTACGCAAAATTCGTGTATACATTGTAATCACAGATTTAAAAATAGCATTACAATGTATACGCGAGCAGTTTCCTATGGTTGCATTCTGGCCTTGTATAGATTGGAAATACGCAACACCGTGGGTTCCAAAGCAAAACAAAAGAGGAAACTGTCAACAAACGAGGCAACATACGTGAGTCATTAAAGTGAATAAGCAAATAAGGCTTCTTGCAATATAAAGTCAAAGAGCGTACCGTTGGAGTACCACGAGCATCGCGCGTCGACTTCTCGTGTTGCTTTTATACCATCCGCTTTCATACACCGCGTCGGCTACACCTATGCTCTGCGAGATTCATTGAAAAACACACTAAAAATATTCCCACGTCTGGTGCAATTTGCATGTAAGCTATTACATTGAAATGCTTAAACAAATTTACTTTGAGTGCAGGAAAGAGTTGGGTGTTTTTGTAAGTTAATTTACATATCACACTGAATTCAGTTGTGTTATTTTAGGGAAATGTTTGCTTTTCTCTGTTATGTTAATATTTAAATTGGACTGTGATATTTTATGGCAAATGTACAAAAATAATTGAATTCAGCTAATTGTTTATAAAAGCCAAATTAAGACTCACCGCTCTGTAAATATCGTCTGCATACCAGCAGATGACGAACATCTGGGTTAAGGCTGCTCCAAGGTAAAACTTATTGCTCATTTCCATCCATGAATCTAGAAACTGTTAAACAAAGAAGATACCATAAACGAACACACCATATATTTCATAATCGACTTATTCTATGGTTATTTTATGTTACTTACAACTATGGTGAACATAACACAGCAAATATTTACTGAGCTTAGCAGGACATTTATAAGGTTCACAATTGAAAAGGCGTCCTCCAGATCATTTATGTACCTAAAATGTTAAAATCTCACATTATTATTGATCCTTTAGGTATGCCAACAAATCTATTACTATTAAAGTTTATATAAAAATTGGTGATCCACCTGATGAGACGCTGGTGTATTTTTACAACCTCGACGATATCGGTATAACAGTCATTGTTTCCAGTTTCCAATGAGTCTTCCCTATGGATGGTTCCCACATGGCGTATTTGATCCTGCAGTAGACGCAAGAGCATGCTGATATGGCTTGCCATGGTCATAAATAGTAGATCGGAACCCAGCATGCAACATACTGATATACATCCTGCAAAAACGAAAACACCATCTGAAATAGATCACTATCGAGTAGCATAATAGGAAATAAACGGAATCTCCTTATTTATCTCAGACAGACTGTATTTTAATTGTGAAAATTTTACCAAGACCACACAACATACACAATAATTATTTTAACTGACATCATAAAACATATACATCAAAAGAATATTCAATAATCTACAAACCAGAGCATGTTTCAAAAATGTACACCAAGCCATGGATGACAGGCTTGGTTTTATCAAAAGGATATGCCATCTGCCACACGTAGCCAAGAGCTGACGGAATGCCACGTATATTGCGGTACGCGAGCACAGCGAGTGGCGTCAAGTTGTACAGCCACACTCCCAAGATATTCCAAAAGGCATACACTGAAAAATATCGTTAAAAAGCAGCTTCAACGCGATTCACTGTCTGGAAGAAAACTTTAAAAAACCGGCCAAGTGCGTGTCGGACCACGCACAATGGAGGGTTCCGTAGTTGGGATGAGTTTATCCCAAGAACAAACTTAACATTGTAGTTGAAAAACATGTTCTCCCATACGGAACGTATGGGAGATCATGTTTTTCAAACCGCAAATTTAAGTTGGTTGATTATTACTCGTTAACCTATACAGCCTACTTAGCTCTGATAAATTTCCTTTTAATTTCGATATATATACTACTGCTGTGTTTTTTTTTACAAGTCCAACCATTTAGCTAGAATGGGAGGGGGACACTTTTTTTTTTTTTTTTTTGGTGGGAAATCATCAAATGACTCCTCCCGCTCTGGGTGGAGCGAGAGGGAGTGTCAGACTTTTACTGACTAAAACCCACCCGTGTTCCTTCCGTTGCCTGTGTGCCGGGGCCGCGATATCCCTTTCGGACCAACTCGCAACCCTGGCAGGCATTGGCCCTTACGGACCCCGTCAGTTGGTGCTGACATCTCTTTGAGGCGCGCGTGGAACACAACGCGCCGTCGACCCGGGCCTGGTCCTAATCGGACGGCGAGCTACCCATTGCCCACCGTCCGCAAGCCCGCGCCTACGGTGGCCGGAAGTCGGCTCGCGACTCCCGACGCCCGGGGCGTCTCCTGCGGCGACTAGGGGCGCGAGGGCGCGCATCTTGCATTTCCCTCGCGCGCTCCGCCTCCTCCGGGAGGGGGACACTTGACTCTAACAAAAAAATTCAGTTAAAAGCTTAATATTTCGCAAACGGATAACTGAATCCAAAAATGGTTTTCACAAACTCACAATATTTTTGAACGATCTTTCTAACGATACCCCACTACATGGGATAGATGAGGAAAAAAAAAACATCCCCACTTAGCGTGTATCGGAGGTACCCTAAAAAAATTATTTTATTTTACCACTTTGTTGGCATGATTAATATGTATATTTATGCCTAATTACAGCTTTCTAGTACTAACCGTCTCTGAGCTAAGCCGCGGACAGACAGACGGACAGACAGACAGACGGACATGGCGAAATTATAAGGGTTCCTTGTTTACTACGGAACCCTAAAAAGCGAAGCATCTGTAGTTTGATAAAGCGAAAATCTTGCAGCTGAGGGAAAAGAAAAAGATTTTCCGGACGTAAGAAAACACTTGGTGATTTTTTGTTTTTTAGAGACTCTTCAGTAAACGTATACATGTAATAAATGGTTTTACCAATGATTTTATAGAATATTCAATTTCATATTGCTATAAGTAACCATGACAATTACTAAATAAAAAAGTTAAAAAAAAAATGTTTAGTAAAATGTAATAATTAGAATCAATATTATATTATGTAATTAATCATTTGATATGAAACATTTGCAGTGCCCTTACAGGGTGCATGTCTTAAATACTGTGTCATGAAATTTTAATGCATGCTAACCAGTGTTTTACATGTTAGCAGTAAATAAATAAATAAATGGTCAACAGAATCGTGTTATATCTAGTAGATCAGCTTGGTCGGTAGTAAGAATTCTTTAATCTCCTTTTACGGCAATCGAAGGGGCTCTACACTGGGAATCAAACTGCTGTGCACTCAATCCATCATCAAATCATAGGTCTTACTTACTAAATTGTCTGTGTTTCAGTGCTGAGAGGCTGTTCCGCTTTAACTCAACCCCCTCTTTGTCTTTGATAGAAACAGGCCATATCTCTGCCAGCTCAACCACCAGTTGCCTGAACGTATGTCTCTTGTACCAGATGGTTACCAATTTGCCAAAACCTGAAATTCAAACAGGTTACTTCAACATTGTTTCGATTTTACTCGATCAATGTAATTAATTAAAAAAGAAAATCTGTTGGTGTCGACTGAAAAATGCATGTCATGAACCGAATTTCATGCGAGTAGTAGAGTAATAAAATACAGTATTTTTGTCGATTATAGGTACTAATTTTCAATGATATTCTGAACAACTGCCAACCTATACAGGTCCAAAATATAAGTAAAATAGCATTCTGTACTTTATGTATTTCGAACACCCCGATTTTACGACGGTCATCTTCTTACCCTTTACACATTTTAAATATTACTTACTCATTCCGTCTGACTTTGAAGACCCGTCCTGTAACAGCTCTTAGCAAATGTACCATTAAAATAAGGTACAAGTACCGAGGCTGTTTTGCTTCTTTTATTTCTTAAACTACTAATGGTGCATTAACGAATACATTAAGCTATTTATTTACACATATATCATAGATATATCATAGATGACCTAATTACTATCAAATACGTCACGATAATGTGCAATCATGACATCATATAGCTAAAATGTACTCACTCATAGCACCGTAACCAACGATGTGTAAATAACTGCCGACGAATTCCTCTACAGTCGCATTATGAATCATCTTGCCAACCACAAACGCTATCTCACCAGACAGTATTAGAACTAACAGAGTCGACGACATAATGAACGTTACAGTAGTCAATAAACCTTTGTAAAAACTCTTCGGTATGTCGTCTATGAACGAAAGCCCTAATATGCGAATACAAAAATTGCAAAGACTTAACGTTTCTCGAATCTCCTTTCGAGCAACATCTATTTCCTCGCCCAACATTTTCGATCACTGATCACGACGAATTGAAAAATATTGTGACACCTTTACATGCCTTACCGCCACTTTGTTTATAGCTTTTATCATTTATTTCATTATTAAATAATGTACTTAATTATGGACTACTGGTACAGTACGACACAACTTAGATGTAGCATCGGCAAATTCGTAAAACCGATCATCATCCAAACTGAGTGCGCCTTCAAAATCACCAATCTTTATTACCTACTGCTTTAAGTGAAAATGATCTTTACGCAAACGCAATAACTTGTTAAGTCATATAACCAAATACATTCGTAAAATTGAAATGAATGAATACAAATTTTCAAATTTATATTACTGCTAAGTTGTGTCGTACTACATAAGTAAAAGTGAACCGTACATTAGCGACTTTCAAAGTTTATAATTACCAGGTACATAGGAGGTTCTTCGGAAAGTTTTTCTGTCACTCCCAAATCATAATGTTCTAAACATTTTTATTATTTACAAACTTTTCCTACATTTAGTTCCGAGAAGTAATGTTGAATATTAATATTTTGTTTTCAACGGACAATTAATGACATTACTAATGTGGAGAGTCAAAAATATTAATTACATATGTTATATTACATACCTATTCTTCAGTCTTGTTTACGGTTTTATTCAAGAGCACATTAAAGGATTTCCCGAGTAGAACTTAAACTATTAGATTCTCTTATTGCATTCTTCTCCTTGGCAGGACCGACTTTGAGCACCCGATGACCATCCTATAGGAGCTCTGTACCGGTTCCAAAGCTTTCTTGTTTTTATAACTAAAGATGCAATAACGAATACATTGAGTTGGTTATTTACACACTCGCTTGTGCCCGGGACTTCGTTCGCGTGGAAGGCGTAACACTCCACAATATACCTACTAAAATAACAGCCACACTATTATAAAACTTCCCGTATACTACTTTTGTAGTTTTGGTCTCAGCAGCCAAAATATACAGAGTCGGGACTGGTGACACGGGAGCGCTTGCTCCCGTGTCACCAGTCCCGACTCTGTGACGTACACGTTGACGTACAGTTGTCCGTATGAGAAGCAGCTCGGTCTGAGGTCGAAACCCGCAGCCTTCAGTAGCAAACTCCTATTGGTTCCGAAGTTTTTTATTTTTAGTCTGCGTTCCTCCATATACCCACTACCTAAAACCTGATACACTTTTCAGATTTTTCCAGACGAACGGCTATCACTAAAATAATACAGGGTGGCAGGGTCAAAAATCTGCTGTTTCATGGAAAAGTGCAATACCTACTCGATGAAAATGTATCTAATAGAACAGCAGATTTTTATTTTAATAACCGACAACAAAATTCAACGTAGGGGGGTTCAGAATCATGTACTGAATCCATGGTAACAGTTTTCGCGACGATGCCCTGCCACAATGTATAACAGTAGATTGTGAACACACGAGATTTCTCATTACACACTGGCGATTTGCGAGCGAGTTATCAGCGAGGCGATTGTTCAACGTGCTCGCTGCGTGTGCGTAGCGAGCGATTGACGTGACTGTACAAGTGAGAGCGAGACATGCAAGTGTACAATATTGGGAAAACGCGGCTGATACATCGCGTAGTCGTGGTCCCTTCGCACCCGCGGGCCGCGGTGAGCACGATCACAAATCGCCTCGCTGGAAAAACGCTGGCAAATCGTCAGTGTGGTGACGCTGTCAGTCACCTGACAATAAATATTTAATTTTTATTATAACTATAGATGAAAGAAGAGGCTAAAACTCATGTTTTTATACGAACTATCATACATATAATAGAAAACACACATAATGGAAAAAAACAATAATTAGAAATGTAAAGCAGTCGTCGAACCGTTAAGCTATTTGCTTCATTGAAAGCGGTCTATATTAGTCGTTCTTATACAACGTGTTCCTTATGATGTACCATAAATATAAGGTTACCTATATGCTATAAGTAAAAATAATCCAAAAAATGTTCTAAAATTAAATAGTTTCGAAGGTAACATAACACTAGACTCTCGATGTGTGTATCTACGAGTAAGTTCCATTCATAAGTATAGTAGGGCACAACTTAGATGTAGCATACATTTGGTTTTATGACTTAACAAGTTATTGCGTTTTCGTAAAGATAATTTTCACCTAAAGTAGTAATAAAGATTGGTGATTTTAAAGGCGCACTCAGTTCGGATGATGATCGGTTTTACGAATTTTGCCTATGCTACATCTAAGTTGTGTCGTAATGTACGAGTAAATCATTTTCATTCAAACCAATCATTCACATTTAAAGTTGAGAAAATGCGATGTAGTCATATTTTTCTTTTATTGACAAGAATAGTCTAAATTAAATGTATTTTTTTTGGCGTAAGCGTGGCTTACATAAATAATCGTGACATTGTCGAATTGTGTATGAAAAATGAAAACGATTTTTTTTTTTTTTTTTTAATAATTCGTAGGCCGGTTGATTCTTTGACACGGTCTCATTAATACCCTAAAGTTATGGGATATCAAAATGAACACGTTGTATATGTCATGATTGACTGCTTAGCGCCATAAATGAATAGCGTGATGATAATTATTTTAAAGGATAAATCTGAAACTAACTGCAATATTCTAACCTCAGGTTCATCTTTACAATTTGCGGTAAACTTAAGCATACGAACATAATGCAATATTGCTCATCCCCCATAGCAAATAGCGTGATAATTTATAGCCTATAGACTGACCAGACATAAAGGGAATATCGATGCAATTACATTATCATCATTTACAGAGTCTATCCAGTAGTATTTGTGTGATGCGGCAACATCGGTACATTAAGATAAACAGAAAAAAAGAATAGACATTAGAATCGTTCCCAGACTTCGCAGCAATTACTTTTTCCAAAAATATCCAATGTACAGTTTTGACTTCGCTACCATTTTATTATACGAGTATGTAGAGATAAATACGTCATCCCTGATCACCTAATTACTGCCAAAAACGTCATGGTAATGTGATATTAAGACATCGTATACTCACTCATACTCGTAGTGTCGTACCCAGCGAAGTGTAAAAACCGAAGAAGTGAAGTGCGAAGTGTAGCTGCCGAGAAATTCCTCTACGGAGGCGGCCGGCAACATACGATATTTCACCAGCCAGCATCAGAACCAACAGACAAACACAAGACATTAAACTGTAGAAAGTTTTCGGTACGTCATCTATGAAGGAAAGGCCTATATGCGAACACAAATATTATCAAGATTCAATGTTTCATGGATCTCCTTCCGAGCAACATTTTTTTCTTGCTCTGACATTTTCGAGCACTGATCAAGACGAACAGAATAAGACTGCGTCAGAAAACCCTTTACCTACCTTGTTTGTGTCTTTTATATTTTACGCATTAAATATATTATTTTTAGCGGACAAGTACCTAGTCAGAGAAAACAGTAATAGAGCATGATTAAACAGTGTCTTTAGGTCTGTATTTTCGTTTTTTGCCACCGACTTCCGAAATTAAAGTTATTTGTCACTTTTAAGTGTTTTTTTTTTAAGTCGGCTGTTTTTTTTTAAGTTTTTTTTTTTCACTTTTTATTTGTGGCACCTACAAATTCGAATACCATTACCGTTGGAAAAATACGTATTATTGAAAATAGCCAACTCAAAAACTGCCTAAGCAAAGTTAATAAAATTTATATCTACCAAATAAAAAAGAATCATCAAAATCATTTCATAATTGGCAGAGTAATGAAGTTGAAGAAAAAATTTGCAAAGTTCCTTGTATCTAATGGAATAATTTTAAAGATAGGTAACGTATGCCTCTTGTCTAATTTTAAATGATAACAGAGGGGCAATTCCCGTAATATATATGAACTTTCGCATTCGCATCTCATTCGCAATTTGTCAAAAATACAATCAATTTACCAACATTTTTGACAAGTTTGACAGATTGCGACTTGAATGTGAACGTTTTTTAAGTACAAGAATTGGCCTACAGTTTTACTCAAGTGTAATTATGATTACAATTTCCTAGAAAAATGTTGAATTTTGAATTTTTGAATTTTTCTTCGAAACTAAAAAAACCACCAATATTCAAACAGCGCTCACCACCTACTATGCGTATGCATATGCATGGCTAAGCTACGGCGTTACCCTTTGGGGAAATAGCACGGATGCACCAACACTCTTCACCCTTCAAAAGAAATTAGTTAGAATCCTAGTAAATATCGACCAAACTGACACCTATACGTCACATCACTTCCAAAATTATAATATTTTAACCCTCTCCATAATATTATAAACGCGAAGATATACAATCACGTTACACACTCCGACATAAATCAAGATTAATTAATACATTCCAACTTCTCGGCTTAAAATACATTCTACAAGCCCCTATGTAATGTCCATAAAAATATATATAACAAACTACCAGAATTAATAAAAAAAGAAGATAAATTTAATATATTTATAAAAAAAACTAAAACAATTTTTAATAACTAAATGCTAATATAGTTACGAATATTTAAACGATAAAATAAAAATGCTAATAATCTAAGAAGTATTAACAAGTACAGTAAACTATTTATGTAAATATAATAATATTGAATTTTGTTCAGAAGACTGATAAGTTGATTTTTTCAAAGCTTCCTCTCTCCTACTATTTTGCTGTGCCCGACGGGGTCCATAATGATCATATATAATTTTAATTTACCACCTAAGTACACATTTTGGAATGCAAATAAAGTATTGAGTATTGAGTATAGAATAATAATATTAGACAATAAAAAATTTAAAACATAATTTTCGTTGAGGAAAACTACCAGCCTTGTTATCCATGCTGCCTATTTATCCGGTCCGGTACTTTTTGCCCCAAGCGAATCTAGAGACTGCCAGTTAGTGCTTCTTTTACATGCTCCAGACTCCATCAGAGTAGCTCTAGGTGGGTAGACATTATCCTACTAATATTATAAACGCGAAAGTTTGTGAGTATGGATGGATGTATGAATGTTTGTTACTCTTTCACGCAAAAACTACCAAACGGATTTAAATTAAATTTGGCAAACAGTTAGTTTATAACCTGGATAAAATATAGGACACTTTTTATTCCAATATTCCCACGGGATCGAGACTTATGCGGGTGAAACCGCGGGGCGCTGCTAGTAAAAATATAAATAAGTACGTGTAAAAAAAAAATCGGTGGCCCGCCACGCCGCTTGTCTACTTTCTTCAAATAAACGCAGTATTGAAATCTATTGCAATATTATTATTGAGAAGATACAGAATCGAACAGTTGAGTCCAAATGCTTGCACTGACTGGCCAGGTCCACTCAAATCTGTGTAGTTCTTTTCTCAAAAGACCATTTCAGACAGTAATCTACATGGTCCTCATAACATGGCCTGATCAAGATTATTTCTGGACTTTAAAAGAGACTGTAACCTCTGAGTTTGTTTCGGCCTGTCTTCTCAGAGTAGTCAGATAAGAAACGCCGAACTTATCTAGCAATTTTTTTTTTATATTTTTTATATGACGTGTAAATGGATTCGTATATCCTATTTACAGAATAAACAATTTTTTATTTCATTTCAATGACAGTGGCAGAAACATCATCAATGTAACAAACAGTATATAGAAAACAGTAAACAAAACAAAAGGATGCTATGAGTACTTACGTTACCGCCGTATAATAAACCAATTACCATTTCAGTGTTACGGTCTGCTTGATTTCTGACTTAATTATTCCAATTTCGCCGCAAATGATGTCAACTGCAATCATTGAATTCATCATGTGCAATGACGACCAACTCCCTTGATCTCCATTGGTAATATGATTCCAGTAATCCTTCCTGAAACATCGAGGTTCGTCATAAACTGGTTCAATGCGGAGATGTGATTAAAACGTGACTCTGAAACAATGCAATTAGTATGGAACACGCATGTTGTATTAACTTTCACTTCTATCGTTTGTACCGATAGCTAACAGTCATGAAATATTTCAACGGCCTCTTGTTATCTTGAAATTTTTTCCTGACAAAATGTGACTTACAAGAACCGTGGAATGAGATAAGAACTTCAAAGATATTTTAATTTCGGATATCAATAAAAAGGAACTGCTTTCTCGTATAACGGTTCATTATACGAATTCAGAGAAAATGGAATGGATGTATATGAAGGCTATATCAAGTAATCCCCATTACGCTGTTCTACGGGGCCGAAATGGGACATTTTTTCAGCCAAGACCTGCTTAAATTGACAATTTTAATTAAACAAGTTAAATAAGGTTGAGATATAAGTGATATATAAAAATATTATACTTTGTTGAAGGACGAATATAGGAAAGTGGCTGGGAGAAGCGATAGCAAGTTGTGAGTGAAGTTATAAACTGCTCTCAAGTCTAACGTACATTATTAGTTGCAAGACGCAACACCTCGCGTCCCCACTTCAGACGCCCAACTGAAATTGCATTTCGTGCAACGCTACATGCAGCTACAAGCAACTTGTCGCCAAGCACACCGTTCTCCTCTGAGGAGACCTAAGTTTGGATATTGATAAAGTTGTAGTTCTGACAGACACTTTCCTAATATTAAGTGTGTTAGTTACCAATAAATACAACTGATAGTCGAACACATGTGGAAGACCTGAACGACTACTTAAATAACTGTAATACCAATCAGTTATAGAAAGAACAGCTTATAACACAAAATCCCACCATAATGGTCATACTTCTGTCTACAACAAAGTTTGCCAACTATAAATTGGTTGACATCCTATTTACACTACATATCGGCTCTGAAGTTTGTAAAGGCGCAGAATGTAAACAAACTATCGACCTCAAATCCTCCAAGTGAAGCACGCCAGCTCACCTGTCCCCGGGATTATTCAAGTCCCGCATTTAGCTGGCTTTACGGGATTACGGGACAACGCGGGATCTCGCGAAAGTAAGCAGCCGGATGCTCGTTTATCCACTGACAGATCTTTACTTTGTTTTATTTTTCAAGTCACGCAACGCAAGACTGTTCCCTAGGTGACCGTTGTAGTATCACTGTACATTTGTAACTTAGTCCACAAAGTGTTATAATTGACATTGTCATGTTAAAATGTTCTGCACGCTTGTGGATATGTCTTGGGTTTGTTTGACAGGTGAAGACGTTATTTCCACGCTGTGTTCGTAGTATAAATGCGTAGTGTATAAAGCGCAAGAAAAAATAAAATAAAAAGCATACAGCCGAATTAAGTCTACTCCTTTTTGGGAAGTCTGATAAAAAGAAGTTGGGTCAAACTTATGCACAATTTTTTTTTTACGGGAAGCCGAAATTAATACATGTATGCAATGATAGGTAGTTTTGTTACAAAATTTTCAGAATTGCAGTTTTTTATCGGCCGAAAACGAAATGATTAAAGCTCTACTATTTCGCTAATTTTTTATTTCCTTTATCGTTCCAGAAAATATTTTACACTGTAATATTTAAATATTATCCAACATTCAACATGTTCTCTGATCAGTGGATCCACACAGAATTTCAATTACATGTAACGTGAGTGCTGCATAGGGAATCTCATTGGCTTTGCACTTGTAGCAAAGCTGGTGAGGCAGGAAAAATGGCGGGGCTCCGTGCGGCTTATCTCTTTACGACGACTGGCACGGGAAGCCTGTTTGACATTTTAAAGGATTACACTACTTGTATACCTACTGCACTGACTTTTTAAATCTTAATAAAATCCGACTCGAGGAAAATAAAATGGTAGTTATGATTGTAAAACGAATTTAGATTTTTGTATGTTTATATGACATCTATATACTTATTATAAAACAAAGTCACTTTTCGGGTATTGTCTGTATGTCCGCGTTGCTCTTCTAAAATACGCAACAGATTTTGATGAGGTTTTCAATATAATTTAGAGAATATATTCCGGAAGGTTTATGTGTATAAAACATTAATATTAAACTTATAGATAATTAAAAAATCTCGATGTTCGGTCAAGTCGTAAAAAAATCTCGATGTTCGGTCAAGTCGTAAAAACCTTACGAAGCAGGGGCGGGTCGCTAGTGAAGGAATAAATCAGCTCAGGCATAGAAATATGTTCAATGCGAATGCAACCCCTTCATCTTAATTCTGTTACAATTAAGGCTAACCACACAGCGACCCCAAATCGGTTGTTGGCCTGTGGTTTATCTAAGTTAACTTAATACAACCACTCGTTGATACAACTATAGATATCTCATATTAAGTATTAGATAATATAGATAAATTATCATCTAACTCGTTAATACGTTCAGTGCCGGGAGCCCTCCTGGAGGGTTCACTCAAGTCACATATGGGATGACGGGAGCATAGGTTTTTCTTAGCGAATTCGGCATTATAAACTGTGAAAATAAAATGATATATATAGTAATAATATGTATAGTTTAACAAGATTTCAAACCTAATGCCGGTGACACTCCTCGAGGGTTAACTTTAGCGCAAACGTAATGCCGGTGTCAACTTGCAATATGTATGGCGGCATGGCGTATGAGCTCTATAAAAAATGGGAGTCGAAAGTGTTAAATAAATGAATGTCTGTATAAAACAAACACTAATCTTTTTATGGAAGCCTTTTCACACAAAATAATCACAGAATAAAAAGTGAAATAAGCTGACAAGGGCTGCTGTCAAACGCAGTAGAATACAATGCAAATAAAATCTGTCTGTACATCTTTGCAAATTATTTATATATTCCGGTCGTTTTCGTTCTGAATTTTCACTTACCACGAATTTCAGTGGCATCTGTAGTGCACTGAGCGAGTGACCATTAGCCGAGATCCGAAGATACGAGGCTGCCGCACCAGCTGGCGGACTGAACAGCTTCGTACTCCGAGCTAGCCGCTTAATTAAATATCTTACCACCTATAAAGTTTGTACTTCTAGTTTCAGAAATCTCTTACAAAGGATTTCCATGAATTGTTACCTTAATTTAAAATCTTTACTCACACAACTGAAATTGGTGCTTTGTGCTATTTTAATTAAGCGAGCCATTCTCTCATTGTTGCAAAAATGTTCTTCATTATAAAATTAAATACATCATTTTAAAAGAGGTAAAATAACGTTGAACTAAAACAAGCAAGCAAAAACAGGACTACTTTAAAATATCAAGGGCGATGTCTGGTGCTCCGCGTCGCCTGCAGCGGCCGGCGACCGCCGCGGCTTGGCCGCCTCCCGTCGTCGCTGTCTCCACTTCAATTTGCGCCCAACCGCACTCCCAACAGAATTCAATTACGAATACATGAATAAACATTCCTTTTTCCTTTGCACGCCAACTTCGTTCAGATACGTATCGAGTGTAAGTGGAAAACTGTAATTGAGTGAAGAACTGCGCTCGTTTAAAATATCACTTCATTGTTCACATTTTCAATAGGTATACATATTTTTTCCAGCAGATATTTTTTGACTGTTTCATATACAGGCTAAAACATTTTGAAACAAGCTTTATTGGTGAAAATATTTTTGGTAAAAGCACAAAAGGAAAATATAAGGTCGTTTATACCTCCATAAAACCAACGATCCAATACATCAGGAAAACAATAACCCTGGTGTTTCACACTGAAGTAGACATATGGGAAATGGACAAAAAATATATTCGAGCAGAACCGTTGGAATTCTAAAGCAATCCATTACGTGAAGCAAAAGCAAATCCCGACGAACGATGCGCTATAAATCCGCAGTCGATGACAGATCTCGCGCGCGCGCAGCACCGCCACACTGCCTTTAACACTTTATATGAAAATGTTAAATTGAACTTGATTTACAACAACTCCGTAAGTCATGTCCTCGTATTTGCATAACGTATGTACTGCAGCATATTCTGTATTTATGCATAAAGCATTTTATGCAAGTATATTAACTGGTAACGCTACAAGCGTTGTAGTGATGTAAGTATATTATTTTTGGGAAGTATTATTGTTCTCAATAAATCAAGCAGTTAGTGAATATACAGTGTACTGTGATACTGAAACGCTAATGTCGTAATTAGAAATTCAGTTTACCTGACTGCGAAGGACGCGAACAACCTCTCAAACTGTTTTATTATGAATGACTATAGCCAAGTCCAGAGATCCGGGCCTTGTCGTGCATTTTTCAGCGACTAAGCATTGAGAAAATCATGATAACCCATGCCAAGTTTGTCGCCTTTGAACTTGCTGAATTCAGAATATCATTGTGGATAAAACATTCGTTCAAGACAACGCTCAACGCTCGGAAATTTTTCAGAATAAAATTAAAAACTTGTCGATATATTTTTTATCCCTCTTTGAATTCAGAATCGATAGCGTTTAACGTTTTTATTAAACTATCTGTGAATAGTTAGTCAACAACGTGTGCACAAAAATCGTTTAAAATTACCAATTTTTTTGACAGCTCCAAGGCATACACACAACTACAGAAATCTGGAACCGACATGGAAGCCACTTCATCGTAACCAGAAGCTAATGGCATTCGGGCGTGGGTACTCAGTGCTCACTTAATTAAGTCACTAGTGAACGAGTAGCGAGCCACATGTTGCGAATACTCCACTATGCTCACGGTACGCCACTACTCGCTAAGTGCAGTAATAAAGAACATTCTGCTTCAAGTAGGTACAGACTTAATTCCCTCAGCCGATAATTAAAAAGTTTTGCAAGACTTAGGCTGCGTTTCCACCAGAGATGTGCGATGGAAATGTGTCGTGCGAGGATGTCTAGCTGTGCTGTGAAAATGTGTGGGGGTTTCCACCAAAGCTGTGCGATGAAAATGTGCCTACGAGGATGTGTAGCGGAGCTGTGAAAATGCGCTGGACTGGCTGGTACAGTATGCGCAAACCTCGCAACACATCCTTCTCAACACACATTCCTTGCAACACATCCCTCGCACACATCCCTCGTACACATCCCTCGCACACATCCCTCGCTTGTTTTGTATGCGCAAAAATCTAGCTCCGCTGAGCCGTTTCCACCAGAGCTGTGCTGAGCGAAGCGAGGTAAATGAAGCGATTCTATTGGTTCTTTACAAACACATCTCTCGCTACGCATCCTCGCACATCTCTGGTGGAAACGCAGCCTTAAACTTTGCTGTTTTACTTACACGCATCTTGGCTCTTCCTGAAGTATCGTCAAGGGTTTCATCAATGGAAACTGACGTCCATGGTTAATTTCACTGCAAGAAAATTGAATATTTTAGTTAATACTAGAGGCCCGCTCCTGCTTCGCACGGTTTTTACAACTTGACAAAACATTGAGATTTCTTAGGTAAACGTAACTTTAATATTAACTTATTAAACACATAAACCTTCCGGAATAAATTCTCTAAACGATGGTGAAAACCTCATCAAAATCTGTTGCGTGGTTTAGAAGAACAACGCGGACATACAGACAAACGCGAAAAGCGACTTTGTTTTATAATAAGTATAGGTATAGAAGTCACATCATGATAATCATTGATCCATCAAATTATAATATAGGAAAGTATGTGTTCTCATTTCCTCCAGGTGTAAAATACTTGTAGATTAGAAATAAAACGCAAATCACGT
Source organism: Agrochola macilenta (assembly GCA_916701695.1). NCBI lineage: Eukaryota > Metazoa > Arthropoda > Insecta > Lepidoptera > Noctuidae > Agrochola > Agrochola macilenta. The sequence continues at coordinate 14,883,956 of OU753554.1, read as the reverse complement.
TGCTAATACAGAATTTAATAATCAACTTCAGTAAATATTTTACATTTGTACACGTAGGTACACAATAATAATGCACGCTAACACAAATCTGATATAGCCCTTCATAAACATTCAGTTTTATTAAAAAGCATGACATCGTGCCCACTGCATTTTGACGAGAACTATGTCTTATTGGTGACTAACTGACCCGTCAGACGTAGTCCTGTCAAAATTTAATTTGGTTTTTTCGGCTGTTCCTTTGGGTTCTTCCTAATATTTTATTCCTAATCCATCACCCCTGTATTGAGGCGAACAAAACCATAAATAAAAATTCAAATCGGTCGAGCCATTTTCGAGTTTTTACGAGATTAGTGCACACCATTTTCATTAATCATAAAATTTTCCGTAGCCATAAACAAAATCGATTGTAACATAACATAACATAACATCACGCCACACCACATCACGCCTTTGATTGGATCGAAGCATGGGCTGTACTGTTGTAGTCTCTTCAACGGGGCCGGATCGACTATCTGTACATCGAGGTGCTAAATGCTAAAGTGTTTGTACGAAAACGCGACTATGTCAGTCCGACTCCAGGACCAGACCTCGAAACCTATCCTTTTCCAGCGAAGTGTGACGCTATCTCTCCAAACTGTTCACCACTGCACTGGAGGATGTCTTCAAGGTTCTGGACTGGAAAGGCCTAGGTATCAACATCAATACCGAGTATATCACTAATCTTCGGTTTGCCGACGACATAGTTACGAGTATCATGGCTGAGGCCATGGAGAACCTCAGTACCTACAATACTCGATGACCTCAGTAGAGCCTCCGAAAGAGTGGGTCTTAAAATGAACATGGACAAGACAAAGGTCATGCCAAATGCCCATGTACGAGTAACACCCACTCTCATGAAGATCGGAGACGCTACGCTCGAAGTTGTGGACGAGTATGTTTACCTAGGACAAACTGTCCAGCTAGGTAGGTCCAACTTCGAGAAAGAGGTCAATCGTCGAATCCGACTCGGCTGGGCAGCATTCGGGAAGCTACGCAATATCTTCTCGTCCCACATACCGCAGTGTCAAGACGAAAAGTCTTTGAACAGTGCGTGTTGCCAGTTGATGACCAATGGCACTGAAACGTGATCGCTCACAATGGGCCTTATCAGAAGGCTAGTCTAGTAGTCACCCAAAAGGCAATGGCTATGCTTGGAGTTTCCCTGTTTGATCCAATCAGAAATGAAGAGATTCGCAGGAGAACCAAGGTAACCGACATAGACCGAAGATTTACCAAACTTAAGTGGCAATGGGCAAGGCACATTGCTCGCCAGAACCGATGAGGCTGAAAGGTTCTGAAGTGGCGGCCGCGTACCGGAAGACGTAGCGTTGGAAGGCCTCTCACAAAGTGGACCGATGACCTTGTGAAGGCCGCAGGAATCCGCTGGATGAAGAAAGCACAGAACCGGTCGAAGTGACGATGCTTGGGGGAGGCCTATGTCCAGCAGTAGACGTCTTTCGGCTGAAATGATGATGATTATGATAACATCACGCATGTAATCCCCGGAGGGTAAGGCAGAGGTGTACAGTCACGAGCACCATAAAAATCACTTTTTAAAGTTGCTTAGTGTATACATATGTATACACTAAGCAACTTTAAAAAGTGATTTTCTCCTACTGTGGTGATTGTAATTTTATGTTGTTACGAACATAGTATTTTGGAACCCACACTAATAGGAAACAGGTCTTATCTGAAAGTTGCAGTCGTTATTCCATGAGAAAATCGCTTTTGAATTTTGCTAAGTGGATACGTATTGGTGCTCGTGACTGTACCTAGTACATCCGAATTTCGTCAATTATGTTTAAGTCCCATGTTATAGAGAACGAGCCTATTGCCATCAATTGGGCACATAACACTTTACCCAACCCGGGAATCGAACATCTCATCGATTATATCGATATACGAGTAATATTCTAGTTTCTGAAATTCTGTTGCCATAATCGAATCGGTTTGATAGTTACAAGTTGGTAACCGCATTACCTTACATTGTAAGTAAAACTGACGACATTGAGTGTGTCTATGGCCTAGACCTTAGGGGCCATTCTTTAATCATGTGAGGTTTTAACAACGTTAATCCCCCTCTTGGTGATACGTAGTGAAGCTTTAGGCCTCTCCCCTCCTCCCAGTATCACGTGTATTTTTTATTAATGAAAAGATCAGATATTTTCAGATCTGTTTTAATAAAAAAATATCATAAAAATAGTTTCTGAAAAACCATAAATATTATACACGTCACACATTGAATTAAAATTTTTGGTGCAGTAAAAAAAAATACACTTGATTGACACATCCTCATATCCCACCCCATCGTTAATTAATCGTGATTATTTATCTTCCCCTCCCCCCTGTCTGAACCTCACGTGATTAAAAGGCGACCCCTTTCCACCGTCGTCGTACCGTGATTCTGAAGTTCCGCGTAGGTACTCGAGTGTCCTAATAAAACCCGAGTGAAACCCTCACAGCCAACGAGTTAATTTACTTCGTGATGATGTTTACCTTTTTACGGTTTGATGCTTTTTTCAAGCCCCTTTTAAGTGCCGGTCGCTTTTATAATCTATTGCGTACGCACTAAGATGGTTAGGTACTCTGTGTTACATACCTGGATTTAAGCTGCAGTCTTTTCCTTTGATTATCATAATTTTCCACTGGGTATATTATTTACTATGTATATTTATAGGGGTTTATTTATAAACGTTGCTTAAGTTACGTTCAAACGACAAAAATGTATGAATAAATTGTCGCTAATCATAACTTAATTTTAAGCATAGAAATATACCCCAATTGAGGTATATTTACTATGTGATCTAATGATTCAAACTCACCTTGGCGTTGCATCATACCAAGGGCTAATAACACTTTACAACAACAAGTTATTCAAAGAATGTTACATTTAAATACTAAAGGGTTTATTTATAAACGTTGCTTAAAATTAAGTGACGTTCAAACGTCAAAAATTTATGGTTAAACAGTCGCTAATCATTACATAACTTTAAACAAACTTTATAAATAAAACCCATAATGTACAAGATAACGATCATTTCAATTTTAATTATGTAAAAATGAGTATGTAGGCTTAAACTTAAAAAAAATAAAGCCAACTTCGATTATATCTTTTCAATTGATTACAAAACAAACATAAATTAAAATCTTCGACAAAATAAAATTCTAAGTTTTTTTAACCCCGCCAATTTTGTTAGATGATACAATTTTTTTTTTTTTTTATTACCATAACGAAGAAAAAGAAGTACCTAGATATTATATTATAAAAAGTTTAAATACAAGAAATTTTGAAATTGTCGTTTTTAAAAACTGTTATTTTCTCTGTACTTATTTAGACTTAGGTATTTATTCTTATATTTTTTGTAAAGTAGCGTAAATATTTGGCCACAACAGCAGATTTTTTTTTTTTTATTAACCATTATAGCAAAAAGAAAATATTATTTGGCTGTTAGATTTTTTGTTCAAATACAAACCATTTTTATAAACTAAGGTTTTATATAAAAAATGGTTTTATTTATAACAATTTATGGTAAGCTATTAGAAAAGATAGAATCAATAAAATTAGGTAACTCACATTCAGAATAATTCAGACGTAAGTATCTGTAGGTACATTTAACACTTTATTTATCCAACCCAGCCACAGAAATAATAGAAGTTAGGTATCTATATCGAGTAACTGAATCCCAATCAAAACTTCAAACGTGCACTACAATGATACAATATCTGGAAGTTCGCACTTTCTAAAGAAACAATACAAAATGGCTTCAGTGTTATAGATGTTTTCCTTGTATTTTCATTGTATCTCACTGGAGTCTGCTGCAGCATATCACATTCGCAGGTAGCAGTAAATCGTTCTCTTCAACGATTGCTACGTTCTACGTGGTGCCATAAATCCTACTCTAATCGACTCGTTCATTTCTCGTTGCTACGCTAACGATCGATTCTCTCATTTAAATCTGCCCTACCTACTGACGTCACCTTTTTTCCATCGTCTCCACTTTAATTAGAAACGGGTTCCCAGTTAATTTCCTTTTTATAGAGCTCGAGGCGTTATCAATCTTTTAACTTTCGTTGATTAGCACTCAAGGTTGATTAGGTTCCTACGTGTATTTACTGTTTTGTTTGTTATCTTAGGAAGTACTTAAAATTTAAGCTTGTTTTTGTAGCTATATTTAAGGCAACTCATATTTTAGGATTTCTGTAATGAAATACTTATGAAAGAGATCACGTTTCGTTCTGAAACGAAAACGATTTGATGATAAAAGCGTACAAATATATCTCCAATATCACAATAGCATTGAAATCTCAGCCCAGAAAAAATCAAATTATCACAGATCTGCGCACAGTTGTGTATTTATTCGTCGGACCCTTTCAGGGAATCGTATTAAGTCGCCTGCTCACTTACGTCCTTACGTTGTTACGTCCTTCTTTCTAACGAGAGCAATCACTAGGCTGCCGTAGAGGACGAGTCACGTGCGATATATTGAAATAGGGACGCTCTAAATAAACTTTCCTTTCCATGGCCCATTTCCGAAAATTCCAGAGAGTTGTATTTCACCGAAGCCGTTTATTGCGACTGTAAAACCTTCCACACAACAACAGTGGCAATAAGCGAACATCAAACGAAGCAATATACTCCGATATCAATGGAAAGGTTTTGTGTACAGAATGTGAGAATAAATATACATAATTATTATTGCTGTCTTCTCTCTTTTACGCCTTTGCATGAGGGAGCTGAGAGAGAGACATTGCGTGGGAGGGTAATATCAGAAATATGTTACATTTTCTTATTTGCCGCATAAAAGTAACAAAAACAAGCAGCAATTTGAAGTAACATAAAAACAGTTTTGTGTTCAGCAACAAAATACCTACATATTTATTATAACCCACAGCGGAATTATTTCAGGACGATGTGGTTGAGCAATGGCAATGCAGCAGCCACCTGTGAACAAATAATTGCATGCTGTGTGGTTTATTACAGCAATATTGTCGCAGTATTATTCGTTGTGGCGGTTAAACGTCTGTCCAGCTGGATGTTCAGCTATGGCCATTGGAATAATGGTTCAGTTCTACATAATCTACACTTGTGGGTCGAAACATCCGCTACTTAGGTCTAAAATGTGCATCCTAACTAATATTATAAATTGGGAGGGCGAAAGTGGGTTTGTTTGTTTGTTACGCTTTCACGCTAAAACGGCTGACCGGATTTGGATGAAATTTAGCACATGGATAGAACTTTACCTGGAGAAGGACATAGACTACTTTTCTCACGAATCGCAGACGAAGTCGCAGGCAACAGCTATTAGGTAAATAAAATCATTGGTGGTTGGTTGTCTTCGTTTAACTATGGCGTAAAATAGTAGGATAGGTAGAGGACGGAAGGTCCTGTGTCAATATTTTATTTCATTCCAAAACCTATCAAATAGAAATCCAGTTTGCCGCCGAACCCTTTGTTCCAAAAACATTCGCATACTTTGAATTCGGGGCCTCTCAACAAATCTCAATAAACCGCGATACTTCGACTTCGTATAAGATCACCGACACGCAATTTGTATTTACGTCAGTCACATTTCGCATCATGACCCGGTAACCTCCAATCCAACCGCTTCTGTTTTACGTGTTCTACTAAAATTACACGAACTCCTGATCCGAGACTTTCTTTTTAGCGAAACGTCCTCTTATTTAAATGTGAGCAAATCCCCGAAGGACTGCGGAGAGAAAATTAAATAGTCTCAAATCTTTAAAGTTTTTTAACCGTTCTAATGAAGGAGCGACGTTGAGATGTTCAGGGAATTATTTGACAAGTTCCTTAGTAGAGTTAGTAGATCAGAAATCCTACTTCAGGTTAACGCTCCATAATATTTTTAAACATACCAAAGGCACACCGGCTTAACCAACACACCCTGCACTACACATAAGCACAGTCTAATATGAAAGCAAACTGGCTTCGGCCCCTCCGAATATTGAAATGACGAACGCCCCATATATTTGCATCTTAAAAGAGCAAAAGTTTACCCATTCGAATGGCCGAGTTTTATAAAGGTTCATAACACTCAGGATTTACTTTGGCAAATGTGAGTGTGTGAGCAATGAAAACGGACCGAAAAATTATAGTACATAACATATTAAATTGGTCTAATTGTATCGTCGTGCAACTCTGCGACGCTACGACTTTCGACATGTTGTATTACCACAGTAAATAGAACAAGCTAATAATTTCGACAACTTAAATATCTGGTGTGATAATTACGATGACACGTTGGTGTTGGGAATTTGGGATAAGTATAACTCAAATGATGCAATCGCATTAGTGCGGCCTGAACCTAATACAGGCCAGTCGCGACCCCCGGGAGAGTGGTGGACGCAAAAAGTTGTTCTACTAGCTTTATCACATCGTCACTCCCGCGTCCGCACAAGTTATTATAATCTGTGACGACCCATTCAAATGAAAGCTGTGCCCGAAGGAGGCTGGATACATATAAAGCTGTGAGAATCTTGCGGGCACCCCGTGGGAGAACAATCGCGTGCCTGTCCCTCCAGATAGGCACGTGTGTGATTTGGGCTTCATTGTGCTACGTTATAAAAAGGTTCTTTTTGTGTATTATGAAAACCCAAAGCCCTTTCCTTAAGCGCTTTGGAAAGAAAGGCCCAACTCGGCCCAAGTGCTTTTAAAGGCGAGAATTTCGAATAGATGTTATTATACCGCAAGTCCCTGCCTCCATGAATGCATGTCATGATGAAAAATATGTTCAGACCTCAAATCCCTATACATAATGTACGGAACATAGTTATTGTGGGTACTTTCGCGTTCACGAGAAAATTCTGGGAATGACATCTTGTAGCATGTCACAAGTAGCCTTGAATACAAATTTCTGAAACTGTACAAATTGACCATATACATATCTTTCTGCTAACTACCCTGTTAATAAAGAAAACCCTCAATTCAAGGAACAAAGGCAAGTTTATATTTTATCTCAATCGAGGTGTCGTGTTGTGTCTGCTGGCGGCAGCGGGCGTGAAAGCGCCCCGCGTTTAAATAAAATAAAATCAAACGCCTGCAGTTTAAAGGCTTCGACGTGACTCGTGAACGACGGAAATGCCTGCAGCGTCACATTGTTGTTCATTTTTTAAATATCTCTCTTTTTTCAAGCTTTCTTTCTACGCGTACAATCTCAAGTTTTCCTGGAATGTAACGAGCAAAATAAATTTTTACTTCGTCCTTTGCTTCTTTTGAAAATAAAGAATAACTTAGTTAGCAATAAAATTTTACAGTGAAGCGGGCACTTCTTCATTTAGAATTTAGATATTCAGTGCATTCAGTTATCATTATCTACCTACATAGTGGTAAATACAGGCTGTGTGATTAATTATTTAGATTTTTCATTAGTTAGAATTGCTCCACTAATTAATAATGTAACTGCCTTGTTGCTACGATGACGTAGACGGACACGTAACACTAAGGCTATATTCACACGGCGACTATACGATTCGATTTTATCACGCATACGGTTTTACCGTATACGAGACAGTCGTTCATACGACGATCCCCAAGCAGCAAAATTATCCTATAGTGCAGATGATATAGGCCTCCAGCACTTATAATATTCTCTTAACGGTTCTTGTATTTGCTGCCACGCTTATAATAGTGTGACAGTACCTGAATTACCCTAGGCTGATAAAATTTTCGTTTTTCCTAATTGTGTTAATATTAGTGTTTGGATCGGTTCCCCGTAGGGGGAAGAACTGTGCCCCTCCTTTCCGCACAGTTCTGTAGGGCTCGTCCCGGACTGGTCACCCTCCCACCGATATAAGAAAGAGAAGCATTCCCAGAAACTAAACTACCATGTTCCGCCTCGGAAGGTTAGGGAACATGATTGGACCAGGAAGTTAATATTGGGAATGCACAGTTAGTAAACACAAGTATTATAATATGAAGCTAAGAAGACAAGAGGGTATGCAAAAGTATATAATATAATATTATGTTTTAGTATTATAAATGTTGGAACGCCAACGTCTCCTCCTCTCGCAGTTGAGCACCAATATCTGCAATACAGACTTGGTAAGGTAGAAGGGGTAAAGGGATCGTTACGCTTGTACTTTAAATACGATTACGTACTACTACGTTAATTTGTCTGTTTACAATATACCCACTTCACTGAGGCCGGGAACCGTATAATAACGTTTGCCTCATTGTACGTGTTCCGCTAGACCTAACACATAGAACCTCTGAGGAACTAATACGATTCTAACCGAACACGCTCCCTAAGCACTAAATAAATGTTTTACTCAATCCTAAGACAGAGTACTGCGAAGTCCAACTGTCATTGAGGAAAACAAGTTTAATATTGAATAGTTCTAATCGCGCACTAATATGAAAGACCCTTACGACAGCCTAGCCCATTTTTACAAAGTTAACACAAAACTAGCACAAGCGCACCGTAGACTCAGTCTCTAGCAGAATACACTACGATCGTACCTGGTGAACACCGAAGTGGTAACTCGTCACTTCATATTTCCTTAATCTGCCCCATTAAGAGGATGCGGTGCGGCTGTTAGCGGCATTGCGTCCCAATAGCGTGTCTCGATAAACAGTGTCGATTTAGTAATAGTCCTACAGAACGGACGGGTATTTTTATCGAGATACGTTCCCTAGCGTTCATCGAACGTCTACCAATTCAGTTTAGGATACTTAGTGAAGCCTACCCCAAACTCCCTGGAAATATGTGGCAACACGCCTCACGCAAGGTATTCTGTGGCAAAACCTTTTCGGAAACAGAAATCGTCACTAACGTTTGGTTGTTTTTGTAATGCAATTACAGATTGGCTTTATAGCCTAGATCAATTCCAAATGACCTGAGAGTATTTATGGCTCTGCCTCCCAAATGTGATGCGTCATCTCAAAGTCAACAGTCGGAGCATTACTGCCCAGTCAAGTATGGTGGAAGGCCTTCGCCATTTCCCTATAGCCAACTGCTAGTGACAATAATCTGCCAAGGTACGGATTAGGTCAAGGACACGTAATACACGAGAATGTAACATTAGTTATAAAACACGATACCAAATAAGTGTGGAGTTACAAGAACTTAACTTAACCTGAATTATATTACCAGCCTAGGGTAATTATTATAATGAAATACTCACTCAGTCACACCAACAAGCACACACTCACCCAACCGCACGAACACACACACACGTATACTCGTACTTCGTTAAATACTACATTATTCTAATCTGGGCTTCAACCCAACTATATTTAACTTAATAAATAATACTCGCTATCTTGCGACAGCCCACTTGGACAATCATGGCCTCTGGCATTCAACAAGCCTGCTAATATCACTAGCCTAATATTACGTCCACACCCTACCGTGGTCTAAAACCAACTTTTCTTCACTTCCCCCGCTTGGACCCTCGCGTCCGTAGTCTTTCGTGATCTCGAACCAACCCCCGGACTTCATTCCTCAGTCCCCTAAATTCCTAAAAAATACCACGTTGACCGTTGGGCCAAGTTTCTCAGAATAGGTTTATTACTCTTTTTGTGCACAACTTCTTAATTGTTTTAAAAGGGTCTTTTGAATAGTTCGACTTAATCCTTAGCAGATGTTCGTACAGTCTCAGGGATGGTCCATCTTTTGAGACCGACGACGAGTTATTATTTATATACATTTTATTATAAACCATACAAATATTTTAGCACAGAACATATATTAAGTTTCGGTCGGCCCGGGTACGTTAACAGTACGAGAGCGGTTAAAGCATTCTAGCTAGGTGCTAGCTAGAATAATAAAATAATTAATTCAATAATATAACTGCAGTTATTGGATAATTGATAGTGACATCGATGGAAGCATCGGCTTTGCATGACTTTTGAAAGTTTGGTTAGATCCATCTTCATAACTTGTTGTTTAAAGTTTCAAGCATGAAAATCAAGAGCTGTAAGTTTACATTGAAAGAACTGCATGTTGACACCCCTGCTCTCAGAATATTTGTACAAAGTGGACACGGGTTGCAGCCCATAAAATATAAATGGAATGGGTTTGTAAGAGGTTCAACATTGTTTTAACATTTTAAAGAAATAGGATATTTTGTTATTAATTAGGGTAACGTGTCGAGCTGTCAACCCATAAAATTGAGATTTAATGTGTTCTTAAGAACCTCGAATCGGCCCTTAAGTGACGGTTTTAAAATAAATATAATAATATATTGTTATTAAATTAGAGTAAATGGCACACAGTCACATTCCCCCCTCTGAAAATCAGACGCGTGACGCAGTACAGCGTATGAGCTTTCATAATAGGACGTACTCTGCCTTTCCTTGATAGTATTATAGAATACTTATAGCTCTCATTTGTTCACTTAATCAAATAGGTAATTAACTATAATGATTCTAATTGGAACTTGAATCTAATAAGACCATAAGATGTAGTGTCTGCTATGATTTAGTATTGTTTTGCAGGACCATCTTCAACAGATTTTAATTGCTCTATAATATTTGAACTATTATTGTTCTTGCAAATACTCTTTTCATTATAATTTAAATAATATTATTGTATACCTCTGTTAAGGTCAGAAAATCTGTGCATGCTTATAATGTTGTTTTACATACCAGGGTCTCTTTTAAGAGTATTTGTGTTAGCGTGGCACGCTACCTACTGTGCTCCTTCGTTCTAAACACTGCCTATCGCAGTTGCCGCTGGATAGAGGCCTCTCCTTATGCACCTCAATGCTGAGTCAGCTTAGTTAGCTGTCCGCAGTCATATCCAGGAGTAGCTGAAATAGTCCGCACATAAACATATTAGATTGTATTCCAGTTAGACGCCCCCCTCTGATTCTAAGAGGTTAGAGCAGTTTTGAAATCCAATAAGAGTTGGGAAGTTATACTCATTAAAAATATAGGCATCCTAGATTGTCCATACAATTGTTGGCTTATTATTACACAATGCTGTTAACTATCCTCTCAGATTATAAACATGTTGATAAGAACATCCTCGTGACCATATCAGATTGTGTTCCAACTGGACGCCCCCCTCTGATTCTAAGAGGTTAGAGCACTCTTGGAATTCAATAAGAGTTGAGACGTTATACCTACTGATTAGAAAATATAGGTATCCTAGACTGTGCAAACAATTATTGGTTTAGTATTACAAAAGATTGTCAATTCCTCTCTTCGTCTATAAAATAATATTGACAATAAAATGCTCTAGCTTATCTGAAGTGATAACTATAGTGTCTTAGCTCAAGACATTAATAATATTAGGTGGGATAACAAAAATCATACCGCGTAATAACGGGTAACCCTAATGTACAAACAGAATTGAAACTTAGCTTCGTCACAGGAGCCACGTTACTGCTGCTGCTGTTGCAGTCAGCCGATCTCAGCCGATTTTGACGAAACTGTAGACCTAGCGCTCTCACAAACCAATGGTTTAGACATAGCTTAGTCGCAGCTTAGCGAAGACTTAAACATCCTGGAATTTGAAATAAGTCCACAAGAGTATCCGTTCAAGTATATGCTGCTGATTGCAGAGTTAGAAAGATTCATGTTTACTTCCTATGATGATAGTTAATGAACCTTTTCGATCATTTTCTTTTCTCTTTTTTTTTTTTTTTAAATATCACAGTTGGCGATACTATAGTCACATTACAGTCTAGCCTATTACCTACCTAGTTTAATTATAACTTAAACTAAAGTATTAGTTTAAGTTTAACTATAAAATTAAGAAATCGTTCAATAACGTCTTTCACATTTACTTTACGAACGTAAACGTAAGTCACGTGATCCACGTGTTCTTTATAATTGTCAGCAGTAAACACTGCAGTCATCTTATCAGCTTTACGCCTTATAGGTCTTAGTAACTAATAATATTAGGTTTACTCATATTAAGGGTGTCTTATACCTAAGCTTAACTCACACTCACACATATAAATTTCAAACACATTTCATATTCACTAACTAATTGATACAACTCAATTTTTTTCAGGGAGTCGAACCCATTATTACATTCGCACAGGAACCCAAACAACAATCATTCCATAACATACTTAAATTACATCCGTGCATGTGGAAATCGAACCCACTATCATCGCATCGGAACCAAAGTTCTACAATGACCTATTCACGTGGGGATTGAACCCACAAGCCGCGACACAGGAATACAAGTACTTATAAACCAGTACATCAGCCGGGGATCGAACCCAAGATTCATTTACAATGGAATCTAAGCACATCAACCAATAAATCATTCGGGAATTGAACCCAGTAGTGCTAATTGAGAAATTCACCTTCCATAGGCAAACCGTTACCTAATCTAAACCTAAGTTATTATAGCCATTGTAACTCTTGTCGTCTCTAACAAATATAGAACCATAAAATTACGTTGTGTTATTGTTTACGTTGTGTTATTTTTGTAGTAACCCATAAGTTGTTCTTTCTCGTTGCACTGAAGTGAATCAGTACATTTAATGACGAGAATCCTGGTCACGGCACCACATGTGACAGTACCTGAATTACCCTAGGCTGATAAAATTTTCGTTTTTCCTAATTGTGTTAATATTAGTGTTTGGATCGGTTCCCCGTAGGGGGAAGAACTGTGCCCCTCCTTTCCGCACAGTTCTGTAGGGCTCGTCCCGGACTGGTCACCCTCCCACCGATATAAGAAAGAGAAGCATTCCCAGAAACTAAACTACCATGTTCCGCCTCGGAAGGTTAGGGAACATGATTGGACCAGGAAGTTAATATTGGGAATGCACAGTTAGTAAACACAAGTATTATAATATGAAGCTAAGAAGACAAGAGGGTATGCAAAAGTATATAATATAATATTATGTTTTAGTATTATAAATGTTGGAACGCCAACGTCTCCTCCTCTCGCAGTTGAGCACCAATATCTGCAATACAGACTTGGTAAGGTAGAAGGGGTAAAGGGATCGTTACGCTTGTACTTTAAATACGATTACGTACTACTACGTTAATTTGTCTGTTTACAATATACCCACTTCACTGAGGCCGGGAACCGTATAATAACGTTTGCCTCATTGTACGTGTTCCGCTAGACCTAACGCATAGAACCTCTGAGGAACTAATACGATTCTAACCGAACACGCTCCCTAAGCACTAAATAAATGTTTTACTCAATCCTAAGACAGAGTACTGCGAAGTCCAACTGTCATTGAGGAAAACAAGTTTAATATTGAATAGTTCTAATCGCGCACTAATATGAAAGACCCTTACGACAGCCTAGCCCATTTTTACAAAGTTAACACAAAACTAGCACAAGCGCACCGTAGACTCAGTCTCTAGCAGAATACACTACGATCGTACCTGGTGAACACCGAAGTGGTAACTCGTCACTTCATATTTCCTTAATCTGCCCCATTAAGAGGATGCGGTGCGGCTGTTAGCGGCATTGCGTCCCAATAGCGTGTCTCGATAAACAGTGTCGATTTAGTAATAGTCCTACAGAACGGACGGGTATTTTTATCGAGATACGTTCCCTAGCGTTCATCGAACGTCAACCAATTCAGTTTAGGATACTTAGTGAAGCCTACCCCAAACTCCCTGGAAATATGTGGCAACACGCCTCACGCAAGGTATTCTGTGGCAAAACCTTTTCGGAAACAGAAATCGTCACTAACGTTTGGTTGTTTTTGTAATGCAATTACAGATTGGCTTTATAGCCTAGATCAATTCCAAATGACCTGAGAGTATTTATGGCTCTGCCTCCCAAATGTGATGCGTCATCTCAAAGTCAACAGTCGGAGCATTACTGCCCAGTCAAGTATGGTGGAAGGCCTTCGCCATTTCCCTATAGCCAACTGCTAGTGACAATAATCTGCCAAGGTACGGATTAGGACAAGGACACGTAATACACGAGAATGTAACATTAGTTATAAAACACGATACCAAATAAGTGTGGAGTTACAAGAACTTAACTTAACCTGAATTATATTACCAGCCTAGGGTAATTATTATAATGAAATACTCACTCAGTCACACCAACAAGCACACACTCACCCAACCGCACGAACACACACACACGTATACTCGTACTTCGTTAAATACTACATTATTCTAATCTGGGCTTCAACCCAACTATATTTAACTTAATAAATAATACTCGCTATCTTGCGACAGCCCACTTGGACAATCATGGCCTCTGGCATTCAACAAGCCTGCTAATATCACTAGCCTAATATTACGTCCACACCCTACCGTGGTCTAAAACCAACTTTTCTTCACTTCCCCCGCTTGGACCCTCGCGTCCGTAGTCTTTCGTGATCTCGAACCAACCCCCGGACTTCATTCCTCAGTCCCCTAAATTCCTAAAAAATACCACGTTGACCGTTGGGCCAAGTTTCTCAGAATAGGTTTATTACTCTTTTTGTGCACAACTTCTTAATTGTTTTAAAAGGGTCTTTTGAATAGTTCGACTTAATCCTTAGCAGATGTTCGTACAGTCTCAGGGATGGTCCATCTTTTGAGACCGACGACGAGTTATTATTTATATACATTTTATTATAAACCATACAAATATTTTAGCACAGAACATATATTAAGTTTCGGTCGGCCCGGGTACGTTAACAGTACGAGAGCGGTTAAAGCATTCTAGCTAGGTGCTAGCTAGAATAATAAAATAATTAATTCAATAATATAACTGCAGTTATTGGATAATTGATAGTGACATCGATGGAAGCATCGGCTTTGCATGACTTTTGAAAGTTTGGTTAGATCCATCTTCATAACTTGTTGTTTAAAGTTTCAAGCATGAAAATCAAGAGCTGTAAGTTTACATTGAAAGAACTGCATGTTGACACCCCTGCTCTCAGAATATTTGTACAAAGTGGACACGGGTTGCAGCCCATAAAATATAAATGGAATGGGTTTGTAAGAGGTTCAACATTGTTTTAACATTTTAAAGAAATAGGATATTTTGTTATTAATTAGGGTAACGTGTCGAGCTGTCAACCCATAAAATTGAGATTTAATGTGTTCTTAAGAACCTCGAATCGGCCCTTAAGTGACGGTTTTAAAATAAATATAATAATATATTGTTATTAAATTAGAGTAAATGGCACACAGTCACAATAGCAAGCATGGAGTTAGTTGGGCCTTATAGTATATCTGATCTTATACATTAACTTATAATTACTTATATGTAGAAATTAAGGGTGCAATATAAGCATGGGTGACCTATAAAAGAATCGCGAGGGTGTAAATGCACTCAAGAGTAGATAAACTGGTAAGCTATACTTATAACTGCTAACAAGAAGTATTATAGAACTACTATAAGTAAAGTACGCCAATAAGAGTGATAAACAGAACTAAACATACTAGAAACTATTTGCATTTATTAGTTGGTTTTATAAGGGTTTATAAATTCACTTAACAGAACAATTATAAGTAAAATGGAGCGGTTTTATAGTGGTATAAACCAATATTGTTATAATCTTAACACGATTATAAAGGTTTAATATAATATACTTAGTATCCAAAACTACATCCGTGGTGTCCTGTACAAGAATACATTGGTTTATAATGGTCTTGCAAATGCTGTTATAGTCTCAGTACGGACATTTTGATTTTGTTGTGTCGTATTCGTTGCCGACGTGCTGTTCTATTTACTTTTCTTTCAAAAATGGATCTATATAAATGGAAACGGCTAAAAAGAAGTGGTTATTACAAACGAAAAACAGAAAACCTATTAAAAAAAAACTGGCGTCGGGTTCTAGCTTTGTATCTGGAGAAGAACGAATCGTAATAATAAGAAAAGGTTCCGTACAAAAAAAAAACGTTCCGTAAAAAAGTTAGGTTCTTTGAAAATTTTAGACAAAATATTTACAAGAATTATTTTGCTCAAAACGACGTATTATCGATAAAAAGCGATTTAAATTTGGACTTAGAAGATTGTATTAGTGAGGAATAGAGGAGTCTTCAATATCGCTTTCATCTTCTTGGACAGACCAAGAAGATGAAAGCGATATTGAAGACTATTCCAATTTCCATCTACATAGTGATATTAGAAAATGGGCTGTAGAATAAAATATACGACATCCAGCATTAAATTCTTTATTCATAAACTGGTGCATTCATTATAAATGTTATAATGCAAACTTTATGATATTTATGACATAGTGTATTTATGTACAAATATCTATACGTGTATTTTACATGTGCGTTTTGTTTGTGTAGAATAAACAGTTTTTCTTTCCTTTCTTTCTTTACATAATAGATATTTTGAATGCTATAAGTATATCATTTTTATATACTGTATAAATCAATGACTATAGGTAAAGTGAAATCAGATAAATGAAACCTAAACTGACAGAAATGAGGTACTATTGAGTAAGTTGCCAAGTTCATATTCGTAACTGGTGAAGTGGTCATAAACTGAGTAGAAGCAGCATTTTTCACACCAGAAATTATCTTCTTTTAACAATGATCGTGTTCTTTATTCAGACGAAGTGTCGTGGCCGTCTTGCAAGATTTTTTGAAACTTTAGAAGTGTTTCGTTCCAAGGCCACCTTAATGTTTTTAAAAAGCTCGGAAATCCCTTTCAGTCAAAAAGCGATCGACGTCCAGAAACATTACCATTTTCAATGCTGACACCTAAACAAAAACATTAAAATAAAACATAGGTTATAGAAATATTTGCGGAACTCTAATTCCAAACAATATGGCCAAGCAATGGTTCTGATATTTACCATTATTAAACAAAATACGCCTATAACGGTTTGTTAATGTATTTGGGAAAACCAACTTTGTCAAAATGGCGACTTTTCGTTATATGTCTTACTGACACCAACATTATTTTAAAATTCAACTTAATGAAAACGCAAATTTCAAGGGGCGCTTAAAAATATTGATAAAAAACTTATTATACTTCACCGAAAATATACGTGCGCCATGCACATTCAAACACATTATACATCTTGACTTATTGTTAACTAACACTATTATACTCATAATTGATATTCTAGATAATATTTATAAGAAATGGATGAATTACTTACTTTTATCAATATTAATCTTTACAAATGTGCGCAGCAACATTCAACAATTCACAACACTTTGTATGAGCTTGTAAGAGATTCACTGTGTACGTTATAGTCGTATTTGGTTCCATTAAGCGCTGATAGTTAGCTTCGCGGGAGCAAATAGTTCTACGTCATCCAACTATAAGGTTGTTATTGTCGTGTTTGGTTCCATTAAGTGCTGATAGTTAGCTTCGCGGGCGCAAGAAGTTTTACGTAGTACAACTATATGATCGTTATTGGTCAAAGTGGTGTTCACCAAGTCTACTATAGATATTTAATTAGGTAAAATACGCCTATAAATTGGGCCCTTTTCCGTGGTTATAATTGCTTACTATTTCGTTATAGTCCTAATGAAATGGTGGTTCCAGGACAATTACAAGACCATATCATTTCCATTCGATTCGCAGCTACGTCTCTCGAATACGAGAGAAAAGTTTGTTTGTGAGAACGATACAACTTGAACATAAGCCACTGAGTGTCGTATTCAATAAAATCGTTTCGAAACGCGGTCTCCTCGGCGGCAACTTCGGACGGTATACGGGAAAAAAATCTCTAACACGATATTTTCCCTCATAGACTCCGTGTGAACAATTTAATATATTTTCTACTGCCACCGCTCTATTCGATAAAATCTCGTGTACGCTGTACGGGGAAAAAATCGCTGTGTGAACGTAGCCGTCGCCGTCGGCGTCGTGATTATCTTGTGGTTACGGCAGCGAATTCGGGAAATACCGTGCTGTACCGAATTAGGTATATTTTAGTATCTGTACTTCTAAAAATTTCCCATGGATTAATTAATTATAATCGCATATCGCGTAACTTGCCTTTTACTCCGTATTTGTTCCATCTTCAACCAAAATGTAAATAAGGTTTATCTGCGAATGTATCTTTTCTGCTCTTAAAACAAGTCCTATGAACACTTTGAAAATTCATGTTTATTCATTGTAAAATAAACATATGTATTATGTTGTTCACATCGTCCACTTCGTAGGGCCTTCGCATATAATTAACAATCGCCTAATTAGGGAAACGCAAACATTGGCGGACTTTATTGAATAATCACGCGCCGTCGTAAAAATAAACCGTGAATATGTAACCATCTACCTACATTTACCGTATAATATAAGTATTCTCTTTTTAATGTCTTTACTTTTTCAGTATCTGCACTTATAAGACAAACATAATGCTCGTATACTCTATCCGTTATCTAAAATAGAAACGGATAGAGTATACGAGCATTATGTTTAATATCCGATCTTATACTATTATAAGAGCAAAATGTATATATATTTGTAATCACGTTCTTGAAAACGGCTCCAACGATTTCGATGAAAGTTGCAATATATGGGTTTACGAGGGCGAAAAATCGATCTAGCTAGGTCTCATATCTGGGAAAATTCGTTTTCTTCGTATTTTCACCCGAGCAGAGCTCGGTCGCCCAAAGTAGAACTAGCTAGATGGCTACCTTAGAATAATTGAAAATTGACAATATTTGACAGACATGGCAGCATGGAATTAGTAAGTACCGACTATTACGGCAGCATAGAATTAGAACTTTGAACTATCCTTTACCATTAAATGAGCATTTTCTATTTTCACCAGAGCAGAGCTCGATCGCCCAGGTACTAATATGTAAAGAAACATCGATTCGCATCGTAATCTTCTTATATTTTATGCAGAATATACTCAAACTCAAACCAAACTCAAAGCATTGATTTCAATTAAACCATTTACAGGCACTTTTCAATTGTCAAGGAATCGGTCAATCAGAAATATGAAGCTAGTTGCCCATTCCAAAGCGTAGTAGGTACCTATGGAGAAGAACGGGCAAGAAACTCCACGGACACTCTTTTAAATAAATTGTTACATCATTCATGTAGAAATTAAACATGTGAGAACAATGTAGTGTAGATACTGTATATAGTGTAGAACCTGTGCCTATATAATAATATTTGGAAGAAAAACTCGCAGGCACAAGCAAACCATCACAAAAACGTTAGCATCATATTTATCGGGCCACTCGATAACAATTGACTTTTTTATTATTCAATAAAGTTATGTGACAAAAGCACGAATAGAACTCGCATTAATTCCATTAGTGTACCTTTTATGTCCAATTTTAATACTGGAGAGTAAAATAAAATTACGAGCCTCGCAAATGGACGTTTGACTGTATATAAAGCTATATAAATACTGGAACGTTTAATGTAGGTATGGCTATTGATATAAAGAATAACGTTTTCAATTTACGACGAAAAAAAAATAAGGTTAATATGGAAATGCTGATAACTAAATCGTTTTATGTTATAGAGAGTTTACACGATCACTAAGCCGCAAGTGTCGAAATTCGCAAGCCTCAGAGGTGGGTGCTTAAAATCGATTGTGTAAATGGTCAGTTGCAGGCGATCGCCCGCCGCATGAGGTGTGTTTTGCGCTCTGTTGTTCCGCTACGTTGTTGGTACAAATCGCGATTGTTTTCGACCGGTGTAAATGGGGTGGCGATTCGATTTTTAAAAGCGATGCGACTGGTGACTTGCCACACGGCTAAAATCGACCCGTGTAAACCCCCCATTAGCATGCAAAGTCAAGGACGAAAAAATATTCAGACGACTGATTTTATACAGGTAGAAACTGTTGGTAGATACTATAACTACAGAATGATTCATTGAGCTAGGTCAGTCAGTATGGACAACTCTGAACCGGAACCACAACGGCAATATATCTGGATGTGAAGAAAAAGTCACTCTATTTATTTACAACTGACTAGCCGTGCCTCGCGGTTTCAGCCACATAAGTCTCGATCTTGTGAGAATATCGGGATAAGTATCCTATGTCCTAGCTCAGGTCATGGTCTACCCATGTGCTAAATTTAATCCAAATCCGTTTAGCCGTTTTAGCGTTAAACCGTAACAAACAAACATACAAAAAATCAAATCTTTTCTCTTTTAAACCGACTTCCAAAAAGGAGGAGGTTATATGTTCGACGCGTATGTATGTTTTATTTTTTATTTTTTTATGTATATCCGTCGATTTCTCCGTCAATTGTGGACCGATATTGAAAATTATTTTTTTGTATGAAAGGATATGCTCCCGAATTGATCCCACACAAATTTTATTAACTTTGCTTGGATAGTTTTTGACTAAGCTTCAATAATATGTATTTTTCCCACTTAGTATATGTGGATGACATGATGATAACTTCCTCTGACTGTTATTTACATAGCAGGTAGTGGTATTCGAATTTGTGTGGGGTATGTACCACAACTAAAAAGAGAAATATAAAAACTTTTTACAAAAAAAAAACAACCGTCTTCCGAAAAAATACACTACACAGTGAAAAATAACTTTTATTTCGGAAGTCGGTGGTAAAAAACGAAAATTCAAAACCAAAGACACCGACTTCCGAAATAAAAGTTATTTTTCACTGTGTAGTGTATTTTTTCGGAAGTCGGTTGTTTTTTTTTTGTAAAAAGTTTTTTTATATTTTATTAATATATTAGTTAAGATTTACACTAGACGCTACGTGCAGCATCCAGTTCATGCTACTGCTGATACGGGACTGGAACACAATAACTGTAGCACAAAACTCC
Organism: Agrochola macilenta; assembly: GCA_916701695.1. Lineage (NCBI taxonomy): Eukaryota > Metazoa > Arthropoda > Insecta > Lepidoptera > Noctuidae > Agrochola > Agrochola macilenta. The sequence continues at coordinate 14,863,293 of OU753554.1, read as the reverse complement.
ATGAAGTGACAAGTTATTTGTATGATCTGCAAGTAGTTGTTTCGGGTCTGGGTGTTAGTGTATGTGAGTTTATATGTGTGTAAACGCACCCACGATACAAGAAGAAATTCTTAGTGTGGGGCAACGTTTTTAAAAAAAAAAAAAAAAAAAAAAAATATATATAATAATCTAGAAAAACATTAGGAACAGGAGCATTTCGTTTAAAAACCTCATTGCTAAGAAGATATGAAAAGTAAAACAAAGTACTTACAAAAATATAATTTACACTAAAGAAGAGTGGCATCGTAATGAAGGCTAGCAAATGTAATTAGTACCTCTTGGTAAAAAATTCGTCGCCTCTCGGGCTACTTAGTGTAAATTCAAGAGCTCACTTTATAACGGTTGCCTGCTTGAAGCTCCGTAAAATATTTTAATGTGAATTAGGAATGTGAATTTTTAATCATCTTAGGTAGAGATGAGGAAGATGAAATGGGGGCCTACCACCACCATATTTTAATCTTACTTCAGTGGGGGAAAGAGATGTAGCTATACGACCTGTAGAGCTTCATCTCTTTCCCAAACTAAAGTAATATTAAATCAATACTGATTTAAAGGTGAGATTTAAAGTGAAGCCGTAAGTTTTTATCACAAGAAACGTATCGCTCACCAGTCCACAGCACTACGTGTAGACTAGTGAGTGATACTGCAAATATTCAACATCAGAAAAAACTTTTTACAAAAAATAAAAAACCGACTTTCGAAAAAAAACACTACAAAGTGAAAAATAACTTTAACTTCGGAAGTCGGTGGCAAAAAACGAAAATTCAAAACCAAAGACACTGACTTCCGAAATTAAAGTTATTTTTCACTTTGTAGTGTTATTTTTTTGTAAAAAGATTTTATTTTTCTCTTTTTAGTTGTGGTACCTACCACTACCTGCTATGTAAATAACAGTCACAGGAAGTTATCATCATATCATCCACATATACTAAGTGGGAAAAATACGTATTATTGAAGCTTACTCAAAAACTATCCGAGCAAAGTTAATAAAATTTATATGGGACCAATTCGAGAGCATACCCTTTCATACAAAAAAAGAATTTTCAAAATCGGTCCACAATTGACGGAGAAACAAAAAAAAAACATACATTCGCGACGAACATATAACCTCCTACTTTTTGGAAGTCGGTTAAAAAAATAGTCTAATATAGTTTAGTTCTTCAAAAAGGTCAGGTGCATAGTACACGCAACCAGCGTGCGTGTATGACCAGATGTATATGAATGTATACGAAGCAACAGTATGTAAGGATCGTAGCAGGTAGCGTTTTGTAGTTTTTGCCTACCCCCAAGGGAAGCTGGCGTGCCTTTATATATGTAAAAAACCGACTCCACCACAACATCCACCACCTAGAGCCTTTTTGGCCCAGACTTAAAAATAATAGGGATGATGCTTGGGTAAAAAATGAAATTAGAAAAGAAAAGAAAGAAAAATGCGTTTATTGGCATTACATTAGCAGAAACGTACACCTTATAACTAAAAAAAAACAGAAAACAATGATTATAATGCCAATAGGGCCTCAGCTCAGCATATCCATCATTTTCTATTTAGTCCGTCAGTCAGATTATAAGCAAATATAAGACACGTATTTTTTGCTTTTGTTGCTCCTGAGGTGAACACTACTTTTTATCACCCTCTATGAGAAAAAAAAACGTATGATTTAAATAAAACACAAAATTTTCGCAGCCGCCATCTTGGATTTTCATTTTGACCTCACTATCGGCTTTAGCACCCTCGAAAACTATGGAAACGACACCAATGTCGGAAAATCAGAAAATTTTCGCAGCCGCCATCTTGGATTTTCATTTTGACCAAATTCACACTTTCTCTCTCTTGTCAGCCTGTTACTTGTTCATACCACAGGTTCATACAGTGTTCGTGATTGATCTATTTAGTGATTGCAACTTTTACTAACAATATCCACATTCCAAATTCAAATCACTATTAGTCCCTACGGATTAAAAACCTATTTTGGTCCCTGTTTACGAAGAATAAACTAGGTCTTTTTGATATGATAAAAAAATATTTTAGTCATCATCCCTATTCTAAAGTCTTTTAACCTCACATTGGTAAGTTTATAGTTTTTTTCGTATTCCCAGCATATAAATTCTACTTCTAGTAAGTAATTTCTCATTCTGCAGGCGGAAATTAGTTTTTTTATTCGCATCAACTATTTGTCGCGCGTGCCTTCAGTCTTCTGCCGAGAATTTCTTCCCTCTGTACACTCATTACCGACGGAATTTCCAATCGATTGAAGACAAGCCGAGTAAATATACAATATGTAAGGTCTAAGAAAGATTTAACACAACCTTAAATAAATTGGGGAAGAAAATTCAAATCAAAAAGTTATATTGCTCGCAATGTGGTATTTTTTTATTCGGTAGACACTTCAGGCCTATATGATTACCAAATGTCGCGCTTTGATGTGTTCATTTGCATTTTAATTTGAAGTTACATCATTCTGTAGCAGGTTAGATATTTTACGACAAAACACACCAAACCATATACCTAGCATATTATGTAGATGTCTATACCTAACTCATCATCAATCACCTCTATACACTGCAAACTTTTTAACGTAATTATCAACATAAAAAATTGCGAATAATTTGTGTTTTCCCACTCTAAAAGGTTTTCCACAAACTCCTGATGTTAAAGCAATAAAATAAAGTAATAAAAATGCCTTTTTAATATTTTTCTGTCTTCAACAAGTTGACGTGCGATCATTACAGCCAACCCGTCAGGGCTCTTAAAACTTTTAACATTTTTGTTGAAGGGCCATCAAAGCAGAACAGTCGCACACACTCGCATTTTTCACCCTAAACGTTTTAGATATCGAACAATTCACTTTGCTTTGAATGTTCTCAGTACACACCCAATGTACCTACCTCTCTAATGTTATCTGAGTTAAAACACTTCGCAAACTTTAAAATCCACTCGACATGAAAATGGTATTGAAATATTCCTTCCTATCCTCGATTTTCCAATTATTCCAAACACATCCGTTGGAATATGCATAGATTAATAATTACTCAACTTGCAAGTTAAACATCAAGTTCATACAAAGACAGAAAGCAAACGTACCAAAGGCAACGTTTCGTAGACAGCACCCATACCTACTGCGTATACCTACTTACTATGAGTTGGCCAGCCAACATCACCCAATTATAACCATTGTTTTATAATATTACATCATATTAACTTAATGATTTTTAATGGAAATTAAACTACATGATAAATCTACGTTCAATTCACTCCTAATTAATGGTAACAATTTCCTACAACCAGAAGTAGTAAAGTACCTAACTGTGAAGATTTATAATTTAATATTTGTTTTAAACACTAATCATAATTCACAATTCTTAATTCACTGAGATACAATCGTATGTTTATTTCTATTTTGCCAAAGATTGTTACAGCTATATGTTTTTTACGTTACTATGGTAATCAGCTATCTAATTGCGCAACACATTTTCTTAAACGATTACGACCTCATACGACTAATCTGTGACATTTTGACAGTTCAACAACACGCACCTGTCTGTTTCTGTTTCTGTTTGTCTAGGCCCTCAAGGCGCGCCTTCAAAACGCTGAGTTTCGGGCGTGGGCCAACCGCGCGCCGGGCATGCGTTGGATGGTCGGGAGACGCAACAGGATTTCCATATTTCGTTGTAAATGTTCAACATTTACAACGAAAACTCAACATGCTCAGTATAACTGTTTCTTTTAAGTTTATTACTGATGCAGAGAAAACAATAAGGAAAAATTATAAAAAACGGACTTGCGTCCACGTGTCGAGGGCGCGCTAATGGCGCCCGGTAGGGCCGCGCGTCCATCGCGCGTTCGACCCGCGCCCTTTGACGGCAGCGCTTGATATAATTCATTAAATAAAAAATCATACAATTTTATTGAGCGCCCAAAACGAAGCGTATAGGACGCGTGCCTCGGGCGCTTGTTATGACTAGGGTAATTTTTTTTTTTGGATAGGAAATTATCAAATAACTTCTCCCGCTCTGGGCGAAGCGGGAGGGTGTGTCAGACTTTTACTGACTAAAACCCACCCGTATCCCTTCCGTCGCCTGTGTGCCGGGGCCGCGATATCCCTTTCGGACAAACTCGCAACCCTGGCAGGATGACTAGAACATGAAGTGGAACCACTTCTTTAATCAATTAATCATTTTCGAACTGAGGATACCAAATTACATGATTAGAACAGAGAAACGGTAAAAAAAATTGACGATAAAGTACCTGTCTTTTGGGCTCACTGCCTGTCATATTGCAAGTACTTCATATTTATATTTTATATGCCAAGCATTATAAAATGGTCGTACCTCACGACACAGCACAACCTGCTCAAGTTTTCAAGCTCATCCGTGCGGAGTGCACCGCAAGAAGTTTACAACCCAAGATCGTCTAGATAGGTCACGCTGCCGCACCGCGCCGTGCTGACTGGCGGAATGGAAATACAAGCACACTTCAGACCCCAAGAATACCTGCTTTTTAATATAACCAGAACTCCTTTAGCTTAAAGGAACAAAGGTTTTCTGCTTTTCTATTTGTATTTGTCGAAACTTCTTGAATAAAATCGTGAGATCTATTTTTAGTTAATGTATACATTTTTGTATGTTTTTGGGCCAAAACTGAATAAGAAAATAGTGCATAATAATGCCGCCAAAAGAACCACCCTCAGCGAACTTTACTAAACCGTTAGTTACTAATTCCATTCAGCAAACGTAAACCATTGCTGAAACTTTGCTGAAACTATCACATGGTCATCATGTCATAAATGCCACTATCAGTGATAACAATGTTGACAGCATCAGCAATCAGCAGCAGATTCGCTATCGCTATGGCGGTCATTCCAGAATGGAATTTCCAGTCAAACAAAGCGTAGATCATAATAGTGTTTCGTGTCTCATTCTGATGTACTTTTACAGAGGCGCCCCTTGCAAAATTGTTAGGTGGTGCGAGATCTCAAAGTGGCGCCCTTCTAAATACAAAACCTTATTGTTCATAAGCTATGCAGTTGCTTAATTCGTGATTATAAATTTTAATATTTCCGTTTTGCGTGGATGTGACGCATATTTTCCCCCAAATTGTTTATTTTCGTGTTTTGTTCTTTCCTTTCGTAATGTGTACCGCAAATAACCGTATTTTCTTTCTTTCTTAATAGTATAAGAACTACCAAATATCTACAGGTGTATCTGCGGGACAAGCACAGTTAAGTGGTGTTGCGCTTGGGCTTGACATAGCAGTTGTTTTGGTCATTCGCGTTAAAGAAATGTTGTCCATCCCGCTCGCACTACCTACTTTGTTGCGCTCGACTACGCCATTGTGCTGGAAAGCTGCTGAGGTGACAAGTTATACAGATGAGAAATAATAACAGTTAATAATTGTGTTTGAAAACCTACCTAGGGTTGTTGTTTCTTAGGACAATATGCCATCGTTACCGTTTGTGGCACACTTCTTGGTCGGTAGCGTGGTTGCCACGCTTTGACAGTCATTAAGATAATGTTGGATGCTAGAGAAAACTTTGCACTCTGCCACGGATAGGTTAAATTTTCTTTTGACCATTCGTAGAGAAATAGCAGCTACTTGATCAATTTATGGAGAAAATATTTACTCTGAATATTTTTTGTTTACGAACCAAGGGTGCAAGAGCGAGCGGAGCGAGCTAAAAAAATGTAGAAATTATCTGCAAGAGAAAATATTTTTTTTTCTCTTTCAGATTATTCATAGAGAAAATTACTCTAAATAATCTAATCCTTATGTAAAGGCTCGTGCAGAACAGCGCGACGCGACGGCGCGATGCGACTCGAACAATACAATTTCTAAGAAAACTTCACGGTATAACAATAAGTGGTGTCGCGTCGCGCTATCCTGCACGAAGCTAAAGACGATTGAAATATCTCGGTGTATACATATACACGATGATTTTTACGCTATTTCGTAGTTGGTCCCGTAGGGAAAGTTGTCAATCATGAGTACTTTCACCTCCTGAATGGTTAACAATGAATTCAAAATCACCTTGTATAAAAATGAATAGCAGAAATGTATGTACGCGCATAGCTTCCGAACGACTGCACCAAATTGGATAATTCTTTTTTTTTTGTGTTCGTTATTCATTAGAATACAGAGACATCAGATATATACTCTAAGCATCAGATAGATTTTTAGGTAGGTAGGTAGATAGGGTAGTTAGGCAGGTACGTATGTAGGTAGGTAGGTATGTAGGGTAGGTATTCTAGCTGAGCTGTAGATAAGTACTTATTGCTACCCGTGCGAAGCCGAGCCGGATAAATCTTGTTTTGTATAAAAATTGCGGCTCATAGACAAGCAGTATGTACTACAGTGCTACTAAAATGTTTTGGCGCTCGAATGACGTTAACAGAGAGGCGCTGTTGGTAAACATTTGTGAAATTGTTTTGTGAAATGTGCCTTAAATGTATTCAAAAAACAATGTGGCGCCGTTAGTTCCGATTTTGGCCAAACGCCCAAATAACCTTGTAGCGCTATAAACGTCTAAACTTTTCACCATCAAGAAGCACAACCTATAGAAGACATGGCAGATGTCAATTGACAGACAGAAATATATTTGATAGAATTGTTTTGAGAAATGGTTTTCTTCTTAAAATAGATATAAATATATACAATTAACAAATGCTCGTTCTATTGACCTGCCATGGTTCTGACATGGCGACATATTACCAAAGCCTTTATAATAATAGCATTTATACGTCACGTGTTGTCGCACAGGGTCTCCCCGAAGTCCAGTCCTCAAGACTGGAACATAATAGAATCACTAGCAGAAGAGCACCCGTACTTAGTCGGCCTGTTGAGCGGCACCAAAGACTATATCTGCACGGGTAGTATCATCGGCCAGCGGTCGGTACTCACGTCGGGCAGCTGCGTGTCCTACAATCCTAAATATGTCCTAATAAATGCAGCCCTATACAACAAACAAATAAATAACCAAACTGTATTTCACGTGGCCTACACCAAGCTGCACGGAGACTACATATTCGATCTTAAAACGTCGGATCCCAATGTCACTCGAATGCACAGCAATATAGGTTTGGTGTTCTTGAAGCGCCCCGTCTTGGACATTTTTGTTATTGCAGTTGATATAGGAAACTATTATGCTTCAGAGTTAAAGGAGAAAAAGCTGATAGCCGTTGGTTATGGGAGACTTGGTACGTCTGACATGGTAGCATTACAGCACCAAGCATACCATCAGACCCCTTGCACGAATCCCAAGTGGTACTATTGCGTGTGTGGCATCGAGTACTCAGCGTACACGAAGACCTATAATTACGAGTTCGGTACCGGAGCGCCAGTACTGTTCGGTCAGCAACTCGTGGGCGTCACCGCTACTCCTTGTGGAACCCTTGCGATGAAAAACTTAGGAATTAAATATAATATCTTTACCGTGATTGGGCCGTACCTGCCGTGGATAGAGAAATCACAAAAGACACCAGTAAAAGTACATATGACTGCCAGAAGTGGTGACACCGACCTGCAACCAAGTCTATTAAAACTATTTTGTATATTATTAGTGATTAGTAAAGCACTTTTATAAAAATAATTAGATTTTTTCCTATTTATCAGATCTAAGAAGTAAAATGGTTAAATTAGCACGTTTTAAGATATTGACTCACTATTCGCCAATATTCAATCGGAAATTAGCATATATTACGACCTAGAATTTGTTGCGACTGTAAACAACACAAAGGTACGAAATAAAAAAGAGGTAAGAAACGTTAGCCGCGCAGACATTGTTTGAACGCGATCCAGTAAGTACATACTACATCTTCTGCTAGCATTTCAAACTAGTTATAAGATAGCTACTTTGTCAGGGCCTATTTTAATACGTTGGGAGTGCATTGCACTGGTATTTATCGATTTAATTACGCTTGAGAGTTATTAGCTAAGAAATACTGCAGTGGTGCTTGTCTGCTAGACAGTGCAGTTCACCTAAGGAAGATCTAGTGGTTTGTATCAATTCCAACACTGCTATTATTCTGCCATTATTAGCGGAATTATGAATCAACGGACCATTTATACTTACACTCCTATTATGCAGATAGTTTTTATTTCTTCATAAAAGTTAAATTGATGACGTATTCGTTAGATCGCAAACACAATGATTTTCTGATAACTATAATCATATTGATAACATGATGAGATGATGTAATTAAAAAATAACTCTAAAACAATATTAATAATTTTAACCTTTGACTCTGGACCCCTGATGATAAGCCACTGTATTTTAGTCTCCAGTGAGTTATCTCATAGCGTCAGATGTGTTTGTGAAGATCTTGTTTTGTGTTAGTGAATGTGGAAATATTATAATTAAGTAAAGAAAATGAATTTTTGTAAGGTATTAGTGCGAAAAATGAGCCAAGAGAAGAAATGGCAGCCCTTGCGGAAGGTCGGCATCATTGGAGTGCCGTTTGAGAAGGGACAGAAGAAGTACGGAGTGAGCGTGGCGCCTGCCGCGATGCGGTTCGCTGGACTTCTAGAGCAACTGAGAGAAATAGGTAAATCTTATCTTTTTCTAAAACATTAATTCACCAAGATTATGGTAGAGCATGGTTTCTAGTTCACCGATCAGGCAGGTACCTCCCTAGCTAGGTACATCCCAAACCAAAACGATTCAAAATTATAACAAGTTTTAAGAACACAGTCTATTATATTTTTGTCGGGCTCAATTTATGTGTAAAAGATAGTAGAACATGTGCGTACTGAAACGACTGGCTTGAACATAATATTGCACGGTTTACAAGATTGTCGCTTAGGTATACGCACTTACATTGTGGTTTTGAATAAAACAAATTATGAATATCCCTAAAATTACCTGTAACTAGCGTGCCGTGTCTTAAGGTGAAATGGGTTCCAAAGCAGATGTTTCGACTTCACGCAAAATCAATGTTTGTCTTAAAAAAACAACGAAATGATTTTTTTTTTTATGATTACGAAATTTGAAGAGTGTCCTTAGTGAAGTATGAGGTCCGAAACACGATTGCAAAACTTTCCTCGATAGAAAAAAACGGCAAAGTTACCTTAAAATCTGCTCTTTTTGTTTCAACCACTAGGAGAAAAACCTATTCCTTTCGATTGTTATCAAAGCAATTGTACGAGTATTAAAATTTTGTCTACGTGTTCACTATTAAATACTTTAAAGAATTATGGACTTATTTTTCTATATCAACACAAGTAATAGTACATTATGATACGAGTGTGCTGTATTGGTCATTACCCAAAAGGCGGCATTGGCGCGCGAGCCATAGGCGAGCGCGATAATTTAGCCGAGTGGGTAATGATCAATGCACACGCGTTTCATACGACGTTTTTCAACAAACTTGCGAGGAAAAAAATAGACTTGTTGTAAGAACTTATGCTGGAATAACGTAACTATAGAGATGATAATTTAGATTTATAAAGTTCAACTGACCTTTGTTGCCAGGTACTGTCAATCGGAGCTTCTTTTAAAAACTGTTGTACGTCGGTTGGTGACAATACTTTAGATTTTCGTATTTTTTATAACAACAAAACAAAAACGATTACAAATATTTACGGAAAATGGCGCGCTGGTTTTTTTTTTCTGCTAGCGATGCGCGCGCACTTGTAAATAAAGGCACAGACAAAACCACTGAACAGCCTTTTTAAAAATATAATAAACACAAAATAATAATTTAAATACGCAAATTAAGATTAATATGTAGTGAAAAATATTTAATTTGATGAAATATTATATTAATGTATCACATTTTATTTATTTACACAGTAGGCATAAAAAAAAGGCAAGAAGTACCCAAGCACAATGGTCCACCTGAAGGAAACCAAACCCCGCAACATAGAACATAGAAGGCAAGTCTCTTTGATGTGATTAAAAAAAGCACAAATCTCTGCTCGGGTTAAAATAGAGAATGCTCATTTAATAGTATAGGATAGTTCATACTAGTTGAATAGTACTAGTAGAATAGTACTTACTAATTCCATACTGCCATGTCGCGTTTCAAAATGTGTCAAACAACAATGGCCGCTAGAAATTGTCTATGGTTTTAGTGATGTGGTAGTAAGATCTTTTCGTTTTGGTACTTTCGATTTTACGATTTTTTTTGTAGGTAGTGTTTCAGCAGTATTTTTTATATTGCGTGACTCACATAAAAAACAAATCCATTGAAATATGTTCGAAGTTAAAACCGTGAAAACGAACAAGATAGCACGGGTACGTACGTTTGGTATGTCAAAGATATAAAATACATAAAATTATATATATATATATACAATAATATATAAAATTACATATGCTAACCAAATACCTACCTGACAAATAATACGAGACGAGCTTACAGATGGTGTAGCTCACAGACTACTTAGAGATATGGTGTAGCTCAGGAGTCACCAAATGTCATGATTCGTAACAAATTCAGTGTTACGGCAGTATAACTTTCTAAAACTTGAGGGGTCCTCATAATACATATAGACCTATGACATTATTTAATAAGGAAATAGGACCGCATCTTTAAACGCGGGCTAGCTCCAACAGCATCTTGAAAATCCTAGCCGAAAAACACTTGTTGTTGTCAGTATAATAATTATAAATACATTAAAATAGTTTTTTTTTTTTCAATAAAGGATTAATAAAATACTCCTTGAACAAATAGTCGATATTTATTATGTCAATCACTAACTTTTCAATGACAAGATAAATTTAGACCAGTTAAAAAGGATGTCGGTTGCCCATTGTCGGTTGTTTGACTTTTGTAAAAATTCAAAATTTATTCCAGCTTTCGCTTTTATTGTTAATTAAAATAGTTTAATTAAAAGATAAGAAACACGCATAGGGTGTTAAAGTGGGTGTGATAATACGTGTATCCTAATTACTGCGCATTTAATCAGTGATATAGATATCGCGTTCAATTCCCAGGCAAGTCCAATGTTATTGTTTTTAGCAAGTCGCAACCAAATCCTGATTAGTTATCTGTGGCATTACAGCACTAGTCTGATAATATAATGTAAAAAGCACGCGTTTTTAATACACTGAATTATGACCCTAAACACGATTCAATAAGAGCTACTTTACGAGCAAGTGTGCTGATTTTTTTTTTTATTCAATATTTGTAAACATAGTGCGAGATTGCGCGCGAGCCGGGTCATACCGCCGCTCCCGGAACGTTACCACGATACCATTTCGCCTTAAGTAGTTACCATAATTGTACCTTCCTACCGGAATTTCTCATTGTAGGTCACCATCTTCATTCTCCTGCACTTCTCTATTAGTCGTCATTTCGATAGTCAGTCCCTTTATATCCATATCATCTTTTACATAGTCCATCCATCCAGTAGATATACTAATTGAAAAATAAAATAGACTATAGCATGCAATTACCACACCTCTGTTTAAATTCAGACGGCATCGACGTAAAAGACTATGGAGACATCGAGACGCCCGGCATCGAAGAGGTGAAGATGGAGAACATGGCACACTTGGCGCTGGTGTCCGCCTGCAACAAGAAGCTTTCGCACAAGGTCTCCCAAGTCCTCAAGGACGACAGGATCGCTGTCACTATAGGCGGTGACCACTCCATCGGAGTCGGTAAGGAAATTCCTTACCTACCTAATTGTACAGTGTTTGGTTTACAATTTTATCGATAAGTACTTAATCGATAAATTTTTGACATTATCCTAAATTAGTCTTGTTAGTCCCTAGCCGCGTCTGTCTGTCTGTCTGAACGCTATAAACTCAAAAACTACCGAACGGTTTTCTAACGGATTTCACTAATGGACGGAGTGATTCATGCGGAAGGTTTTGGTGTATAATTCATTAAGTTATTGTGTAAATTGGCTGAAATATGACGATTATTGTCGAAGATGTCGGAAAAAAATCATGCCGACTGGGAGCTTTACTGGCGTGCGCTGCGTAAGCCGTAAGAGATACATCAAATTTATGTTCTTCAGGATTGAAGATCTTAAAAAGTTCAACAAAAAAGTCCGCGAACAAAATAATCATGGTAGACGGCAACGCGGGCGCAACGGTAGGAATCAATGAACTTTTCCTCGGCTATTAGATAAGTAATCCCCGTAGAAGGTTCCCGTGGGATATTTTCCGACATCCACGCGGGCGAAGCCGCGGGCAAAAGCTAGTTCTCAATAAATTACATACATTACGTATTTCCGGAATTAAAATTCACGGTCATATTTTTTTTGGCTTGTGGTATTTACATTGACATCCACAGGGTTTATTTAGAGCACTCATTTTAATCCACTCCGTTTCAGGCACTGTTGACGGGCACTACCAAGTTAACAATGACATGATCCTCATTTGGGTAGACGCCCATGCAGATATCAACACTAACAAAACATCGGACTCAGGCTCAGTACACGGAATGCCGGTCGCTCTTCTAGTCAAAGAATTCTCTCATTACTGGCCGTACTTACCCACAATGGACTGGCAACAACCCTTGTAAGTAAATTCACTAATAACACTATGTAAAATTATACAATGGCCTCTTTGGTATCGGGCCTACCTCTTAACTTTTCGACAAGCTACGGCGGCTACAATAATGTCAATGAATCAGCACATTGAAGCGATTGCCTCTCTAGATTATGCCAGTTGTCTTATCTAAACTAATTTATAGAGAAAAGATTATTTTGATTTTTTGTATGTTGTTTGGAATGAATTAACTCAAAAACTCCTGGACCGATTTAAACAATTCTTTGACCAGTAGAATGCTACATTATCACTGAGTAACATAGGCAATAATTTATAAATATATAAAGAAAGAAAAAGTATTTATTGAGACTCGCACAGGAAATCACAAATTAAACTAAAAACACACTAAACATAAATAAAAAATACAAAACAATAAAAAACAAAGTAAAATTTAAAAATCATGCAGTCCTGTACGAGGCCAAAAGGCTCCTATCTCAGCATAATGCTACGACATTTAAAAAATAAATGTCGCAGCGCTGGTATTCTGATAGGGCCCGCAGTGATGTCACGGAAAGATAGATACAGATACAAAACTAAAATAAAATAATGAAATTATTAACACGTTATTTTTGAGAGTGGCTCTTTAACAACTTATTCTTCTTTTGCAGATTTTCCATAAAAAGCTTAGGATACATAGGCCTACGTTCAGTGGACCATTATGAGAGGCTTGCCATAGAGAAGTATAATGTTCCCACATTTGCTATGGAGGACGTTGAGGAGTAAGTACCTACCTATACCTCTTAAAGTAATAAGTAGGGGAGAACAGGGTAATGGGAGCCTACTAAGGGAAAATGTTGATAAAAACCACATTTGTTAACATTTTTATAATTTTTAATTAGTGAATCTTACCTTGATTATTAAAGTATATATTAAACACAGTTATAATCAATTCCGGTTTTACAGTAAAAGTCAGTCGCTCCCATTACCCGACACATGCGAGTAATGAGAGCCCATTTAACGCTCTTAGGGGAAATGGGAGCCATAATATTTACTATTTCCCGAAAATTTTACTACACATACTTTAAATGAGATCTTTCTTATTAATACAAAGAACTATTTGTAACACAAATAAAAAAAACTACTTTTCAAACAAAGCAACGAAATAAATGCACCATGCACTCATGCTAGGCTACCATTACCTACCCGCTGACCACCATTTTGAAAAGTAATAACATAATAGGGATGATGCCTGGGTAAAAAATATTAAATTCTAATTAGTCCGTCAGTCATAATAAAAAAATATAGACAAGTTATTTTTTGCTTTATTATAGAAAATTACTTAGATAAAACGCATTTTAGGTTGGGGAGTGAGGGTCGCTACGTCACTAGTATGTATAAAATCTACATACTCGTGACGTCATGGCACATTTTACCTCAATGTATCGCCGTAATCTTTAGATTACGTAAAAAAAGAAAAAATACGTGTTTAATATTTTTGTATAGTCTCAAAGACGGCCAAAAAAAATGTTGTCTTCATCCCTATTATACGGGGTGTCCTCCCACATCGACGCGAAGCCGGTTACCATGGATTCAGTAGGTACATGATTCTGAACCCCCCTGCGTTGAAATTTTTCGTCGGTTATTTAAAAAAAAAATAGCTGCTCCATACATTTTGACCGCGTAGGTATTGCACTTTTCTATGAAATAGCTGTTTTTTTTTTTTAATAACCGACGAAAAATTTCAACGCAGGGGGGTTCAGAATCATGTACTGAATCCATGGTAGCCGGCTTCGCGTCGATGTCCCTGCCACCCTGTATAATTCTACTTTCCATCACAATTTAACCAATTGGACTTGTTAGTAAATGAATTTAGGGATGTAATAAGCATAAACCATACACTAACAATAACACTGGAGAAGCCATAAGCACAATATTCCGAACAAAACTGTCTGTCACTTTTTGCGGGGGACGCGGTAGCGGAAAGAGAAGTCCGTACCATTAATTTTTATTTTATCGATATCGATATTCATTCGGAATTTTGCTTGAATCCATGAAATAACACAGCTGTTGCATAAAATAGTTACATTTTAATAAGAAGATAAAATAACTTCAATTAAATAAAAGTAACTAAAGTAATAAGTAAGTAATCACAATAAAAAATTAGGTCAAGTTCAATTTTTTTTTTAATATTCTACCACTTCAATGGACATAAACAAATTATAAAACATTGAACAATAAAAACAAATAAACAAAAATAATTACTAAGTAATTTTTACTAGGAAATTATCGACATGTCAATTTTGGTTTCAAACATGACCTCAACACTACGGAAGTCTCGTTAACATTTTTACTAGAGGACATAATCGCATGTCAAGTGCGTGTAAGTTTTGCTGATTTGACGTATATTTTCGTAATGCAAAAGAAAAGTATTTTGATCTTTACGAACATAAAAACGAGATGTAGCGAGACTCGGTGACGTCACAGTAGCAACGTGAGGAAAATACTCGATTCATGCTTCGTTTTATATTGAATCATGGTTGAATCGAATGAAAAATCGAATTGTATTATGAGGTTAGGATTTTAAATTTCAATAAAAACATGACTAAATCTTAGAAAAAAAAATTGCATATGGAAAGTTATTCAGTTCTTTATGTAAATTTGACGTATTTGAACGGATTTTGCACCATTTAACAGCACAAATAGGCATTTTCACGGAGCTCCGCGCGCCTTTAAAACGATTTACGAAGTGCGTTAGAATCGATTTGAAAGTAGTTTTTATGAACGTACTAGAACATTTGTTCTTGTACTTTTACAGAGGGGAAGTGTTTGTATTTTTTTTTTTTTTTTTTTTTTTATGTAGGTCATCTCGTAGCTGACCACTGAGGTCATGACTACTCAACCGGACAATCCTGTGGCTGCCTTAAGCTTCTACACTCAAAGCCTCCAGCCAGGGGCAAAAACTATGCTAATTAAAACTAGGCGAACGCTCGCTAAGGGCACCCCCTGTGGGGTACGAACCTCGGCTTAGGGCGTTCGCTGGGGGGAGGACAGCAAGAGGGACAGGCTGGATCAATGATATATTATTATTATTAATCGGGGAATTTAAAGCTACAGGCTCAGCATCATCGACGCGGGCTGGCGCATCGTCGAGCAAGGGTCGGGGGGGAGTATCATTTACTCGGGAGGGTCGCGATCGCGGACCTCTGCGGCGAGGTCGGAAAGTGTGTCGGTGTGTGTGTTTTCTCACTGTACTGGTTTCCCTATTGCTCTCCTGGAGGAGGGTTATGGGGTCGTCTGGGTCGGAAAGGATTTGCCTCGGGCGGCGGACTGTACTGATTTGACTCGGGAGATAATTGGCGGCCGCGACAACCAGAGGGTTGCGATGGGTGGCGGCGGAATCAAAGAAACGCTTGGAATTGCGTTTTAGAAACTGGTGGATTGTGGGGAGTCTAAGGTCGAGGTGGAGGGTCTCGTTCCTACAGAACCAAGGGGCTCCCGTGGCCTTACGAAGGAATCTGTTCTGTATTACCTGCAATCTATGGATTTGACGGGGTTTGGCTTGGGCGAATACGACGCCCGCATAGGTCAGGATGGGGCGAATGCACGTTGTGTAGATTCGCAATTTGCACCTAAGTGACATTTTGCTACGTGCATTTAACATGGAGTGGAGTCTTCCGAGAGCGAAAGTGGCCCGCGCGCGGGCCTGCTTTATGTGGTCTGCGAAAGTGAGGTGTTGGTCGAGGACCACACCTAGATACTTGGCTCGCTTCTCCCAAGGGATCGGCTTGCCGAGCATGGTGATGGGTCGGGGCATTGGGGGTCTGTATCGAGCCAGCAGTTTTGAAAACATGACCGCTTGGCTCTTGTCGGGGTTGACTTCGATCCTCCATTTCCTAAACCAGGCGCCAAGGTTATTGACTGCGGTTTGGAGAATGCGGGCTATCGAGTCGGGTCCAGCGCCCTTGTAGTAAATGGCCGTATCGTCTGCGAACAGAGCCAACTGTGCCTTTTTACTCTTCGGGATGTCGCTGGTGAATAGAGTGAATATGAGGGGGGCAAGCACAGAGCCCTGAGGGACGCCTGCGCGGATGGGACGGGGAGAGGATATTGCGCCTTCGATGCGATAGCGGAATGTGCGATTCAACAAAAAGTCTCGTAAGATGAGCACGAGACGATCTGGCACACCGAGTTGGTACAGCTTGTATATTAAGCCGTTGTGCCAGACTTTGTCAAACGCTTTCGCTATATCGAAGAATACTGCACCGGTATACAAACCACGCTGGAAGCCAGCGCTTATGTGTTCGATTATCCGGTGGGCCTGATGCACGCTAGAGTGCTGGGTGCGGAACCCAAACTGTTCGTTGGGGATGAGGCCCTTTGTCTCGGCGTAGTCTCTGAGACGCTTATAAATAAGCCTCTCGTAGACCTTGCCGAGGACTTTGAGCAGACTGATGGGGCGGTAACTCGAAGGCTCGGTTTTGGGTTTGCCGGGCTTCGGGATACCGATGACGGTGGCGTCTTTCCACACTTGTGGGAAGAAATTGTTGCTTAGGGCACCATTGAAGATGGTGGTCAGTAGCATTATCAGGTGGGCAGGGAATAGCTGAATCACCCTATTAGTGATTCCATCAGAGCCGGGGGCTTTACGGACTTTAAGACCCTTGATGATGTCGTGCACTTCGTCCGGTGTGACGGGGGGCAGAGGACTTTCAGGGTCTTCGACGGGAGGGAGAGAGGCTCTACGTTCGACTTCGGCGTCTACCTCTAGGAGGTGAGCTTGGTCTACTGGTAGGGTGCTGGGTGAGCATTGCGCTTCTAGACTATCGGCTAGGCATTCAGCCTTGTCGATGTCGTCGAAGGCTACGGTCTTGTCGGGGCGGACTAGGGGTGGTGTGGAAGCGACTTGCTGGGACTTGAGTTTCCTCTGAAGTTCCCAGAAGGCTAGGTGGTTCGGCTCTAGTTCGCTCAGCATCTTGTCCCAGCTCGCGTCACGCAGCTCCTGTATGCGTGTCTTTACAGATCTCTGTAAATAGCGCATATGGACTTTGTTAGCGTGGCAGGGAAAGTTACTGTATGCACGAATGGCTGCGTTCTTCTCAGTCAATAGGTCACGCACATCGTCAGGTAGTTTCCAGCGGGGGTCTTCCGCCACTGGGACTTCCTTCGAGCAGTCGCTCACGACGGATTGTACGTGATCAGTGAGTGAGTCGATCGCGGCCGTTGTTGCTGCGATAGAGTCGAATTGGTCGGGGATAGAGTCCAATTGGGGGGACGTGTTGGATTTCAGCTGGGTGCTTACTTTCCTCCAGTCCGTTACCCTTTTGGTGGTCGGGGGGCGGTTGGGGTCGGGGAGACCTATGCGGGGGTCTAGTTTTAGTATTACTGGACGGTGATCGGAGTTAAGCTCGTCCACCGTCTCTATCGAGTCTAGTTTTAGATTGACGTTCTGAAGGATCGCCAGGTCTAGTACGTCTGGGGTGTAGCCTACGTTATAGTGATAGTGGGTATTATTCATCGGGGCGATGATGTCGATGCTAAGGGAGTTAGTGAGGTCGAATAAGTGTCGCCCTCTTATGTTGGATCTAGTACTATTCCAGGAGGGATGTTTGGAGTTGAGGTCGCCCGCTATGATAACGGAGTCGCTCAGGGCTAATAGGGATGTGAGATCGTTTTTAACGGGTTGGAAATCCTCTGCATAGTTTGCAGGAGTTATGTAGGCTGATACTATTGTGATCGGCTGATGGCCTGTCATGCCTAGGCGGCAGACTGAGACTTCTAGTCGTGAAAGGGGAGGAGGATCTATAGGCATACAGTACAGTTCCTTTTTATAATATATTAGGGTGCCACCCTTGTGACAGCGAACCCTGTCATTGCGGACTATACGATAGTTCGCTATGCCAGGGTCACGGTTACAGGGTTTGAGAAAAGTTTCCTGTACGAGGAGGATGTCAATTTGATGGGTGCGGAGGAAGTCCGCGATCTCATCGCGTTGACCATGAATGCCATCGGCATTGAAAAAACCTAACTTGAGGGATCGGGGTTTGAACCTAGCTATAACGGTGTTAGACATTATGGGTCCTTTGCGCGGCGGAGGACATCAGGGCGTGCGTAATGTCGGGATACGCTTTCCATATAGCCTGGATCCTAGGGATATCGTAGGCGTTTTGAGCGGCTGTAAGCTCGTCAGCCATTTTGTAAGCGCGAGGGGACAGGAATGTCATATACGCGGATCTGATTACGTCGTAAGGCGAGTTGGGGGTGGCCACGGGAGTGCTCGTGGGTTGGGGTTGGGTTTGGGTTTGGGGACGCGGTGCTAAAGGAGCAGGTGCGGGTTTGTTTTGGGGCGCGGGGGCGTGCATAAGGGACATTAGGGGCACGGGGGCGCGAGTACGGGGGTCCATTTGACGGGGGGTGGTGGTGGGTGGGGGAGGGGGGGGGGGTTGGAAGTAACCCAGGGCAGGAAAAGCCTGCTGGTGATGGAGGTAGTTCCAGGGGCTAGGCCTCTGGGGGCTTAGTCTCTGGGGCATCTGGGACGATGGGATCTTATATGAGATCGGGGCTTCCCTCTGCTGGCGGGCGTCGAAGCGCTTGGCCAGTTTGGGAGAAGAAGATTTAGGGGCTTTCGGGCAACCTCGGTAGTTAGCCGGGTGTCCTTGTTGCCCGCATAGTACGCAACTAGGTGGGTCGGGGCATAGGCTACGGTCCTTGGGACGGGTGCAGTCGGATGTGCCGTGCTCACCCAGGCATTTGACGCACCTGGGCTTTGCGTGGCAGTTCCGCTGCGAGTGCCCGTATAACTGGCAGTTATGGCATTGCCCTACGGCGCCAGTTTTCCACGGCTTTTCTATAGAAAAGCCTGTTAGGGAGCAGAGGGACTTTAATTGGAAAATCGGGTGATGCCCCTCGACGGGGGTGCATACGACTAGTATCATGTCGTATGCTTCCCCGCGTTTTGCGCGGTGCATACGGTGGACCTCGTCTACCGGGACGTTTTGCGACTGAAGGTCGGCTAGTATGTCGGAGGGGGCAATTTCCTTTGGGATCCGTTTGATCACCACTCGGATTTGATGTTCCTCTGAGAGAGTGTACGTGTGGAATGACACTCGTCGCTCTCTCAGAAGCTTAACTAAGTCCCTATAATCGCGGGAGGTTGGGGTCTGTACTTTAATACCCTGTTGGGTACTACGGGCGCTAGTGTATGCGATCCTTTGATCGCAACACCATTTCGAGATATCCGTCCACTTAGCCTTGTCCTGAATGAACACGGGTGGCGGCGGAGAGACCTTCTTAGGGTCAGAAGTAGGTGGGGTGGGGGCAACCTGCGAGGAGGGTGACGCGGTCGGGCGGGGGGTGAGAGAGAGGGAAAGGGAAACCTGCGAAGAGGTTGACGCGATCGGGCGGGGGGCGGGGGAGGGGGTAGCTACGGGGGTGCAAGTAGCGGGTGGGTCTGGGGATGACGGGGAGAGCGCGAACGTGTCCTTATCCTCGAAGGCTACGACCTTATTGGCCTGGGTGGAGGATTGCTTCCTGTTCTTCCGTTTCTTCCCTTTTCCGTTGACGGAGACTACAGTGGTGTAGTCATCGTCTTCGGAGTGGGACGGAACGGAAGGACCGGAGAGGATTTCCTCTAAGTCGGACGAGGTGTAGGGGGATTGGGGGCGCTTTGAGGAAGCGGCTGTCGGGGCGCTAGTGTCCATATACTCAGGCGGACTGAGCGGACTATCTAGATCTACTGCTGGGAGCGAGCTCTCCAGCGCGTCACTGAATTCAGTGACGCTGGGGACTGAGGGTCCCAGAAGGGTTTGTCGTAAAGCGACAAACCGGGGTTGCCATTTGGCCCTACGGGCGGGGACCACATCGTTGATGATGTCTTCGAAGAAATCGAGGAGCGTCGTGAGGCGAGCGTCCTCCATTATCGGGGGGGATTTAAAAAATATGAGAGGGAATTTTCCCTATTTCTCCTAACAATCCTAGCACTAACTCCCCGGGCGGATTTGCCGGGGATGTGTAAAACCCTCCCTGTCGGGTATAGACAGGGAGGTTGAGTACCTAGGGTGAGCCCTAAGCTTGCTTTTGCCCGTTGCCTATCTTAATGTGCAACGGGGTCCTAACCAGTCTAGTGTGCCGGGTGTAGACACACCCGATCGACACTAGGTGTGTCGCTGTGAAGGGAAAACTGTCACCAATGTCGACTAGGAGATCCCCCAAGGCCGAACACTGGGACCCGTCCAACTGACTGCCTAGCCCTGATGGGGTTCGGCGGGTGTAGTCGGGGCAACACCCTCTCGGTTTCGTTGGCACCGTATAGGTTTCCACCGAGAACCACGAAACTGTGGATTTTCCCAGAAGGGGTCAAAAAGTCGCGACGAATACGTTTTGAAACAACTCTGATATAGAAATATTTATTAATTGTGTCTTGAAAAAGACAGCAATTAATAGGTCGGAGGTAGTCGGGTGACTACGGAGCTCGTCGCAGGGGGCGACGAATCTTGGCAGGTAGGCTGGTTCCACGAACAACACAGTAGCGCACGACCGTCCGCAGCCGATGTCGAGCGTAGAATCACCACTAGTGTTTGTAAGGCTTCTCCAGTGTTATATACTCTAAGGCATAAACGTAATAAAAAAAGAATATAACTTCATGCATACCTTGGCGCTAGCAATTGGCAGTTTTTTATAAGCGTGGAGCGAAAAACACACAACCGTCCCTCATAACTTAACGCCGTATTTAAGTGCATAAATCCATGACTTAATACAATACATAACACTAACGGCTCGTGCGCTTCAGCAATGTTTCTCGATGGTTGAAGGAACCGGCAGAGTGCTTACGATCGCGCAAATGTGCATACCTACTTTCCGTTGAATCACCATCGCTCCCATTACCCGACTGCTATCATTACCCCGCGCTCCCCTACTACTTTATGGAGTTGTGCTTGTGATCTTCATCAATAAACTTTCTTTTACTTATCCTTCTAGGCATGGTATAAAGAACTCAATTGAGCACGTGTTAAAGAGGTTGGACCCTGAAGGCCGCAGGCCTATCCACGTCAGCTTCGACATAGATTCTTTAGACGCATTAGAAGCGCCCAGCACTGGCACACCAGGTTTGTATTCTCAATAACAAGTGTTTTGTTTCGAAAATCTGTAAATTTTCGCATATTTTACTCGTATTTTGGTTCCATTTTGTTTAGTTAATTGACTCAGGCGTAACTTTGCGGAAATCCATTATAAAATACAATAGACCACGAATATTTAGTAACCTAATCCGCATAACTGTTCATAAAGAGTCATAGGGTTCTCCCTGTAAGAAATCGACACGTGTTTCACCTCTCAACGAGGCGTCCTCCAGGATGACGATTTACTTATTGCGAACACACTCACTGCTCTCGACGCTTGATGTGGCAACACGTCGTATCCGGGTTCGCAACAAGTTCATCCTGAGGATGCCTCGTTGAGAGGTGAAACACGTGTCGATTTCTTACAGGGTTCTTTATGACTCTTTAAGAACAGTTAAGCGGATTAGTTTACTAAATAAACGTCGTCTATTGTATTTTTTTTCCATTTTGTTTATCAAAATAATAAGTTTTCTTTATTTTGAAGACGACTAAGAATCAGCCCTTTTTAGGGTTCCGTAGTAAACAAGGAACCCTTATAGTTTCGCCATGTCCGTCTGTCTGTCTGTCCGCGGGTTAGCTCAGAGACGGTTAGTACTAGAAAGCTGTAATTTGGCATATTATTATGTATACATATTAATCATGCCGACAAAGTGGTTTTTTTTTTTTTTTTTGTGTTACCTCCCCTACACGTAAAGTGGGGATGTTTTGTCTACCCCATGTTGTGGGGTATCGTTAGAAAGGTCGTTCAAAAATATTGAGAGTTTGTGAAAACCATTTTTAGATTCAGGGATCCGTTTGCGAAATATCAAGCTTTTAACTGAATTTTTTTGTTAAGAGTCAAGTGTCCGTCCCCCTCCCCCCTAGCTAATTGGTTGTACTTGGACTTTTGAAATAATTCACAGCAGTAGTATATATAACGAAATTAAAAGGAAAACTATCAGAGCTAAGTAGGCTGTACAGGTTAACTAGTAATAATCAACCAACTTAAATTTTCGGTTTGAAAAACATGATCTCCCATACATTCCATATGGGAGAACATGTTTTTCAACTACAATGTTAAGTTCGTTCTTGGGATAAATTCATCCCAACTACGGAACCCTTCATTGTGCGTGGTCCGACACGCACTTGGCTGGTTTTTGAACGTTAAAAGTGACAAAAGACTGTTACATCCCAGAGAAAGCCAACTCGATACCATGTCCATGCTGTTAGATCCGATGATCTAACAGTATGGAAATAGTACAGAGTGGGTCAACCGGAATCAATGTTCAGGTTGACCTGCTAGGCGCAGGTCAACCTGAACATCTACTACCTACTGTTTGTCCAGCCTGCTGGTTTACTATTCTACAGATGTAGTACATATGATATTTTACAGTTCGCGGAGGACTATCTCTTCGTGAGGCCATCAATCTGATGGAGATAGTGCACGCAACTGGTCGCCTGCGGGCTGTGGACCTGGTCGAGATCAACCCAGCTGTGGGCAACGAGAACGACAGGAAGCAGACTATTGAAGCAGGGATGTGTGTTCTGAAGGCAGCATTGGGTTTCTCGAGACGAGGCACTGCTCCCCGCGGGGTGTTGGACCTACCCATACAGGACTCTGAATCTTAGAAACGATGACTGATTAGCACGTAAATCTAGGCAGATACTACTTATGACACTGTTACCTATAATTACCTATAATAGCCAAATATTTATAAATGTATGATTGTTTTCAGTACATTTCAGTAGGTACAGTTACGAGCACCAATATGTATACACTTAGCAACTATAAAAAGTGATTTTCTCCTACTGTGGTAATTGTAATTTTATGTTGTTACGAACATAGTATTTTGGAACCCAAACTAATATGAAATAGGTCTTATCTCAAAGTTGCAGTCGTTATTCCATGCGAAAATCGCTTTTGAATTTTGCTAAGTGGATATATATTGGTGCTCGTGACTGTACCTATATTGTACGTTTTTAAGAAAAACTACATTTTACCTAGTAAACCCACATAGTGAGCCCGGCTGTAAATATGGCATAGCGATCTTAGAAAGAGGCTGCCACACAACAGAGACTAGTGACAGAGAAGACTCTACAAAGCCTAACTTTTTCTAAAGCTCAATATTTTTCATATGTTCAGTCGGGTAGGTACTGGGGGCCTACCAATATTACTTTAGTGTGAGAAAGAGATGAAGCTCTACAGGACGTATAGCTCCATCTCTTTCCCCAACTGAAGTAAGATACTGCTTTATGGCGCCTACACACTTTGGCGCTTTGGCGCTTTTGCCGCGCGGGACGTACCTACCCTGGCTTTTGCCGCGCGGGACGTACCTACCCTGGCTTTTGCCGCGCGGGACGTACCTACCCCGGCTTTTGTGCCTTCATTTCCTTTGCGATCCTTTGTGCGGCAGGGCCGGGCGCGCCGCGGCTTGCCGGCGGCATAGTGTGCAGGAGCTATTAGAGGTGGTGGTAGGCCGGTGTTATTAGATAGGTCAGTATTTTGTTGCATGTAGGTTTACTAAGTAGATAAATACGGTTAGAAATAAAAAGTAGATCAAACTTGAGTTTTTAAACCATAATTATTGAGCAAATTACATGTGTACCTAGAACACTCGAAAAGGAAGTAAAATTTTAATAATACGAACTCTATTGTTAGGTAACAGTGTAGACTTTCGATTGCTGACCGTACATGCATGTTTGTCGCCAAAGATTATGATATCTATGCAGTTGGTGAATAATAATGTTCTTGTGGAACATTGAATGCGCGTCTTTATTACACCTATACCAGTGACTCACAATAAAGTATTACATAAACGTATTGTTTTATTGCTAACGATATATCCATAAAAAGAGCCAAGTTAAAATCAGCGTAACTATCGTAAGTATTGAAATGATAAACTGAATTTTATAGGCTTTTCTATTGAGAAAGCTAGACAGTCATGCTATTTAATTTTCTTAATGCTCCAACATGACTGTGATTCTGGTGAGTACCTAATAAAACTGGTCGATTATTGATTTAAAAAACAGAGTTCCGTGTCGGAATAGGAAAACATCGAAATACTTATATATATATAGCCGTTTGAAATCACTATTTCGTCATCTGTTACCTACCCCGGTGCGTTTCCACCGTGCGCTGAACGCTAAAGTTAATCGACAGTGAGTTACCGAGTGTCCAAGGAACTCGTGTGGTTATACTTTCTGAAACCATATCTATAAGATCACCTTTGTATTATTTCAATATGATTACACAATGCTTACAGATTTTATGTTTGATTTCGGTGATAAACTGTCTAGAACCAATAGTAAGTAACGATATAAATGATGATATAAAAACGATTATCGGCAAATACTTGAGCAAAGTACCTGATATAGAACCGCGTTACGTTATCAACGACAAGTTATCAAAAGTGATAAATCACTACTTTAAAGGGAAGATATCTTCATTACCCCTGTACAAGATTAGTTTGAAGATCGATAGGAATCCAGTGAAGATCCCATGGACCTTAGACGCTGTAGAAGAGACACAAGGCGATACTGTAATGCAGAGGGCCCAGTCGAACGAGCTACAAGATGAAATTGATAAGCATGTTAGGCATTATAAAGTCGTGAAGTCACCCGTTCTTCGTTCATCGACTGAGAAGCCCGATACGACGACGAAGGCGGCAACGACGGTGACGCCCGATATGACGACTGCGTCAACGACGGTGACACCCGATATGACGACTGCGTCAACGACGGCGACAGCCGCCACGACGGAGACACCCGCCACGACGCAGCCGCCCTTGAAGGAAATACAATAAAACAAAACATATCGTTTGGTTCTTTTATTTCTATTGCTTGTTTATTTCATCTTTACGTACTAACAGCTTATCTCAACGTAACGTGTTGGTGTTACTCAGTACATTCTATTTACATGCTGGCTCATAGTAAAATATTAAAGTTGATTACATCAGCAAATATGAACTTTATTGGCAAACTTAGGGCGGATTTCACCAATGACACTGAACGCGATCAGCACATCTAAACCGCGTTCAGGAGCTGTCAGTGTTATCATTGTTGTGAAATATTGACACTGACAGCTCTTGAGCCCTAATAATATTATCTTATCTGAACAAGACTTCCCATTTACATGATGGATATAAATATATCAATTCGTAAGATAATTGGGCATAACGACGTATCTTATTAGGTACGTATTATCAATTCACTGTTTTGTGCGTATGTAATATACCTAATAACAGAACATGTTTATATAAAACTACCAAATCAATAAATACTCGATGTTTTTAAAGTATAACATCATAGGAAGACCTGCTTCCTACATGTCCTAAAATAATAACAATAATTCACAGCAATGGACATGTTTAGGCAGACTCGTATTAGATGCACATCAAACCCTTTTTCAGGACTTTGATAGGTAGGTATATTACTTAGAGTAAATAACACTGGAGAAGCCATAGGCGTACTATTTAGAACAAAAGTCATATTTTTTTTAAATATTTGTTTCGGAATTTAAAAAAAATAAAAAAACTAAGAAAGTCTTACTGAGAAATTATCGACATGACATGTCAATTTTGGTTTCAAACATGACCTCAACCCTACGGTAGTCTCCCTATCATTTTTATTAAAGGACATAGTTGCATGTCAAGTGCATGTAAATTTTGCTGATTTGACGTATATTTTCGTAATGCAAAAGGAAAGTATTTTGATCTTTATGAAGATAAAGACGAGATGTAGCGAGACTCGGTGACGTCACAGAAGCAATGTGAGGAAAATACTCGATTCATGCCATGTTTTATTATGAATCATGGTTGAATCGAATGAAAAATCGAAATGTATTATGAGGTTAGGATTTTGAATTTCAATAAAAACATCGACTAAATATTATAAAAATATAATAACATATGGAAGGTTATTCAGTTCTTTGTAAGTTTGACGTTTTTGAACGCGTTTTACAGAATTTAACAGCACAGCTAAGCATTTCCACGGAGCTCCGCGCGCCTTTAAAACGATTTACGAAGTGCGGTAGAGTCGATTTGAAAGTAGTTTTTATGAACGTGCTAGAACATTTGTTCTTGTACTTTTACAGAGGGGAAGTGTTCGTAAGGCTTCTCCAGTTTTATATACTCTAAGATATAATAATCACTCAAATATTTCTTTACATTTTTTTTTTACTGGTAACTTTAAAATTTCCCTTCGTTGAAAACATGATTTATAGGCATAATGGCGTGATAACAAGTAAAACAAATATCCAAAGTTTTTTCTTAATTGCACGTTTTAATATTTGCACTACATTCATCACTCACTATAATGGCAGACTGTGTTTCTCTTTATTTAGAGCACCAACAAAAATATTCATAATAATATAAATTATGAAATAACTGTACATTATTAATTATTCAATAATAGCACTGGGGTAGTGGCGATATTCGGATCGTCGAAAGTGCCTATTTGACGTTACAGAGAGATTTAGGTAAGTAACAGTAAGGATATCCCAATATACCTTATATCAGTCGAAATAATTAAGCACTATTCTTCAAAAAGAACTTTATATCAACTGAAATAATAGATGTAATATTGTCAAGCAGGCCTGCTCCCGTCATGTTCGTTTCGAATTTAATTAGTGTCATAATAATCAGCCTGTATTGTTCCCACTGTTAGGCCTCCGGGGTTGCGGGTTTGTCCGAAAGGGATATCGCGGCCCCAGCACATAGGCAACGGAAGGAACACGGGTGGGTTTTAGTCAGTAAAAGTCTGACACTCCCTCTCGCTCCGCCCAGAGCGGGAGGAGTCATTTGATGATTTCCCACCCAAAAAAAAAAAGAAAAGGCCTCGTCTCTATGAGAGTGGGCTGTAATACAACACGCGGGCCTAGTGCGGGTTGGTAGATGTCACATGTCTTCGAATTTTTGGTGCTAGGACATGCCGGTTTCCTCACGATGTTTTCCTTCACCGTTTTGAGAGTGGTGATGAATTTATATACACAAAGTAAAGCGCCTGTCTGGGTTCGAACCCACGACCTACAACTCGTAAGTCGGGGCCCTTACCACTGGGCCACCACTGCTCCCTAATTTTGTGTGATTTCTGTCAAATTGAAGAATCAAATTTAACTTCGTCGAGTTAAATGTGAAAAAAAATCTACCTTGAAGATGTCGATATAAGTCAATGTATTTTATGTTGTATTGCTGGCTATTCAAATGGGACTAGTCCCATTTGAATAACCTAATTATTTATGCTAACTATTGAGCTAATCATGTACCTTCAGATTAATATAATAACGGCTGATTAATATAATAACCAATAACAGATATGGGATCAACAGGTGTGGCAAATTAAATTAAAATGTCTAATGAAACAATAAAGAAATATTTCATAGATAAAAACACGCTTTACATAGGATTAGAAGTTGACTTGAGCTCGGTAATGTTTCTGGAACTTATTGTTTTTAAGAGACATCTTCATCTGCCATTTCGCCTGTACGCGTTTCATGAAGTGGATGTCACGTGCTTTCCTGTAAAAAAATACAGTTTATTTAGAAATCATTTACTATCGCGGACACGCGTAAGGAGTATTTCTGCTTACAGCCACCATAGTAAGCCACTATAGTAAGGCTTACCTACAAAAAAAACGGGGCGGTAAATAGATGTGGTCATTTTGTGCACGGGATTTTCTTTTCAAAGTGGTTAGATATGCGTGACCGCAATGGTACTTGCAGAGTAAACTGCGGTAGATTGTGGAACATGAGCATGTCCCGTGCCCACTTCCACGTTGAGACGTTTAGATACGAATGAAGACATTGAATGCTATCACTACACTTGGCGAAATGAAGTTTATTCTAAATACAATAGGGTATATTTTGTATTACCCAAGTACATGAATATTTAGACAAATACGGCCATAAGATCCGTTTCTTGCGTGCTGTAATCAAGCATTAAATAAGTGGTCATGTAATTCAGGAGATTACAATTATTATCAGCCAACCCAAATGGATAACAAATATTTTAAAACAACAATAATGCCGGAGCAGCTAAGGACGCTAACTAATTTTATTTTAATAAGTTTACTTACTTCGCAGCTAAAGCCTGTCCTTTGGGCGCCCAGCCGAGGGCCCGGTACACACCGAGTAGCCTGTGCAGTTTGCGGTCGGATTTCTTCACTAAAGCCTGACTGTTTGTACTCAAGTTTTGTTTGTAGTATCTGAAAATCAAAAAAAAAGTCCATAAGTAAAGGTCATAGACATGCGCAGAACAGTAAAAAATTATAATTTTATAATCAAATGATAAGACATAGTTTAGTTTATCTTCATCCAATGAATATGACGCGAACTATTTTGCTCTGATAATTATCAGAAAATATCATACCTCATAATATTCATAACAACTTACATAATCAAAAGGAAACTAACCACAAAGTTTTTATTTAAGTTGTAATTAATTTAGTTCCAATCAACTTTCTGATGCGAAGGTTACATCCTATAAAGCCGTGCACGCGCTGCAGCTGTTTACAAATTCGCGTAAAGAACCACGCAATACTACTTTGCTTTATATAACCGATTCATTTTATTTTACTTAGGGTACAAATGATGATGGGCAATACGCCACAGGTATAATTATGAAACAGGATTAATTGTAGTTACTGCAGGCAAAAAATCTTTAGCTACAGTTGCAGAAAAGAGCTTGCAAATATGTCCTGTGCATACAGCTTCTTGCAGACAACATTCTATTTGTTAGGTGTTATAAACAATAGAGCAGCGCCCTAATAGCGTAACACACGATCAATCACAATCTGTTTCATTTTGACAGTTCAATAACATTCATTGCGTTATTTACGTTTGTTGAGCAAATTTTTCGAAATATAAAGCAATGAATTAGCAATATCCTTCAAAACAGGTACCGACTGAGTATGTGGCCTGTTACTATATACAAGGTCATATTAAATTAACTGGCGAAACTTCACAGACGAGACGAGTTTTTTTTTTGCTTCTTCATTAGATTTGAATAACTCTCATATCAAATAGTAAGAATTACTTCTGAATAAACGCCTATTACAACGAAACTTACTTCATAAGTGATCGGTGGCCGACGACGACGCCGGAAGGTAGCACCAGTTGGAAGTCATCACCCTGCAGTGCTGCAGGACCTTCTACTTCTTCATCAACCTCCATGCCTTCTTCCCCGTCTTCTTCTTTATTGTCAGGGTATGAAGTGCTGAAAGATAATGAAAAGTCAGATTAATGAATTATTTTGTACTTCTATGAATAAGTGTGGAAGTGAAGACTGGCTGCAGGTGATGTAATGATGTTATTCTATAGACATAATCATTGATTTATATATTTACTTTTTATATGACATTCACAGGGAGTAAGAATAAGATTAAATTATGTATTTTCGAAAAAAAACATGTTGATATGGCTAAGATTGTGATTGAATACTATTTGAAAAGGTTTGATTTTACCTGTAATCATAAAAATCAGCATACTCTGCCAAGGCAAGCCCTTCATGCAACATCTTGCAATGTCCCTTGTCAATCATATGGCCCCGAGCTGCCTCCATTGAGTAAAATGTTTTACCTGTATCATTGCACCAGAGGCACATGAAACCTTGTGAAATCTGTGGAACATAAATAAAAACATTACTTACCTTCATATATGGCAAACAATAACTATTACTTACATGTTGTTATTCATTTTTGATACAGTTTTCTAGCAAAAATAAATGTTTATGTAATTTATTATGATAGAATATGTGAATATTACATCAGATTGTAGTGTTGTATGAATTACGTAACAAAACGTGACTAAACAAAAACAAACAATATGTTTATGTTGATATGTATGTGCAGAGGACGAAAATAGATATGGATGTATGCTTAAGCTGTCTCATTCTGTAAAATTAACCCCAAAAAAGTAAGAAATAAGTTAAATAATATTGCTTTTACCTTTTCTCCTAAATACAAAAGAAGTTCCTTCATTTCAATACAGTATTCAACATCGGGTATGAAGAATGAATGGGCCTCAGACATGTGCTTGAGATTCTTGACCATGTTCTTACTGTGGTGGCCACAGAACAGGCAGTCTCGAGGCTTGATCAGAGAGTCACTGCCCCTGATTCTACATTCCTCCCACTCATCGGAGTCAAGCTGAAAATAAAAATATTATTTTGTAGACAACATCTTATTATTCGGGGATTTAACCAATATTATATAACTTTAACACAATTTCCCATTACTAATTATCACACCTAATAATTATAATATGCGCTGTAGTAGATATCTAAGAAACTAGACATTCTTTTAGTCTCATGGATGTCAATATTTTTCATGGAATAGAATGTGGCTGCTTAATATTTAAGAAAATAATCCATGAGAATTAAAACTACTGTTTCACAATAAAATGCAATATGGTTTATATTATCAGATAGATAAATTATGGATAGTCATGGAATCATGGTAAAACAAACCTCTTCAATTTCAGAATCTGTTTCAACATCCTCTTCTGCAGAGTCGTCCGCCGACACCACAACAAACTTGTTCGGTTCCTTGGAACCGATTGCAATGGAAGCGTTCACACTGGAAGCATTTGCATTAGACTCAACCTTCACAAAACTGTCTGTATCTGAATTACCACTGTGCTCCTCCTCCTTATTTTCAATATACCTTTCCTGAGACAACTTGTGCTTCTTACTGTTCAAGTGATTGTCAAAAGCATTCTTAGTGTTGAATAACTTGGAGCAATACTTGCAGTACTGTGATTCATCACGATTTAAGTTCTGGCTCTGTTCTCTATGTTCTTTAGCCCGTAGTTCAAACTCCTCAAGAGTTACAGGCGGTATTGAAGCCACTTTTCTTTTCAAATTGTACCTGTGCCAGTCCTCTTTATAATGTTCACGTTGTAATTCAGGCGTTTTGAACATCACCTGGCAGGTTATACAAGTAAATGTGTCTGGCATTGTTACTTATTTCTCACAATTCACAACTAGAAGTAATCAAAGCTAAATGAACACTGGAATCGATTTTACTTTAGTAATTGGTTAGATATAAATATGAAATATGAAATTAAAAGGAACGGTGAATACGGTGATAAAATTGATAAAGTTGAACAAAAAAAACGTACAAGTACGTCGCACACGTCGCACATACATACTAGGCCTATTAGTGATGCACACTCCCAAGTTCGCCACGTTTATTTTGTAGTCGAATATTAGCATGTTCGACTACGCTAACTAATAAAGGTTTTCATAAAATAAGAAAACCGCAAAAGCGTATTGTTTGTTTTGGATCTTTTTATCAAAACATAGACTTAGAAGGTGAAAAAAAACATTGAGATGTGGCCTAAAATAATAATTATGTCAACATTTAGTCGATTAATGTTTAGCATTAGTTGAGCTCAAGTCGAGCACAATTTTCTCAAATTTCGCGACGCATTGACCGTATTGACGGTTAAATTCAGTCAGTTGCCAGTGTAACTGTGCGTTTGCACTGGCGAGACATCACAACAAAACATGTACCTACAACGTTTGCACTGACTGAATATTTAACAACAAAACATGATGAAATCTCTAGTTCCTGTCAAATATTGTATAGAAAATTGACAGAAAATAGATATTTCAACAAGTTATTGTGAATGTTTCGCCAGTGCAAACGCACAGTAATGCTGGGGCCACATTATCGCGATAAGGCGAACTAAACTTCACGCGCTCTCCCACCGGTGGATGGCTCGCTGAACAACAGAGACGTTCGCGTTATCGGGACAATGTAGCCCCAGCATAAGAGTTATTTAGACTTTAGACAGATCCACAGACTACAATTATATGTTTATTATAAAATATATTTTTATTCTTTTTAAAAAAATTGTTAGATACCGTGTTTTTTTTTTACTATCCTACGCTGTCCCACTCCTGGGCAAAGGCCTCCCTCCACTCCTTCCATCGTTCGCGAGCCCGCGCGTCCTACTTCCAGTTTTGACGGAACCTATCCACCTTGATTTACTTTGGCTATAATTTTTTTATGACAGTAATACCATGTGCAATGTGCACACGCACATAATTTTGAAAAAGTGCTGAAGTAAAAACGTGTTTATAAATTCCAACTCGATCTTTGTCCAATGATTTGATTTTCAAAACTTGCCCAATTAATCATTATCATCATTTCAGCGTCAGCCGAAAGACTGACTTGTCCTGCCCTAGGCCCTGCCGGCCCTGCCCTAATCACTTGTTGACAGTGACAGGACTGTTGACTTGTTGACATTGACTTTGACACTGGCTTTAAGCAGTGGCCTATGGCTGTGAGGCTGTCAGAAATACAGAAACACTATAAAAATCTTTTATTCGTAGGTCAAAACGAAGTCAGAAACTTGACTGATTGTGTTATTATTCCGAAGATTTACAAAATAATTAATAAAAAGTTGCCTCTCTGCGGTCATGTGGGGTCATTGACCTCTTATCACTGTGGTATAAGAATAATATATTAGTGACCTTCATAAACATAAGTTCAAAGCGTCAGGATGTTGGAAACTGATGAAGTTGATGATGATTTCTTTACTCCAGTAGCTGGGTAAGTTAAAAAATTTTGAAGTTTTGGAGTAGTGTGGTATGAGGTGAAGTGAAAGCCATTAATTTATTATAGACCAATAGACTATAATTCCCACACCACACCTATCTGGTTGAATTCTTTAGCATTATGTGAGAACACTTATTTATACCACACAAACTTATCACCATGTTATCTTTTCAGCACATCTTTGGCCAATATATTTGGAAATGTAACTAAAAGAAATGAAGGAAAAGCAAATGACTCATTAAAATATGTCCCTCCGAAGCCTCAAAGCATTCTACCAAAACAAGAACAAATAAAAACTACGGAATGCATATTTGCCTGTGCTCTTATTGGACACGAGTGGTAAGTTGTTGTGTATACTACTGACGTTTACTTTTATTTGCATACCATTTAAATTTTTAAGACAGGTAGAATTACCTACTTAAATCATGGAATTATCCATGATTTCACTATACGCATCTAATACAGTACAGCCGTTGCCCTCTCTCCGCCGCCGACAGCCTCTCTCTCCCTCCGCCGCTGCCGCCTCTCACCACGCGATGTAGCGCCTACCCCCTCCACGTGGCCGTAACGCTTTTTCGTGACAAAAAAAATCCTAATACCCCCCGTCTATAAAGAAGTTTCACTTCAATAACTATGATGATGCTGTCATGTCAGCCAGATCGTAAAGAAGACAATTAGAGATGTTCCATATTGGGTTATAGCCCTAGCGCATCATTGTAGGATCATTCTACACATTCTAATTAATTATCCTTCTGTAATTTCAGGTTCAACAATGTCTACACATCAAGAGGAAAACTAGGTTTTGCCATTGTTAAGATTCAGAAAACTGGTGCTCATAATATTGTACTCTATGACTCTAGTAAAACTACCCTTTCATGTACCACACTTTTACCTAATTTAGAGGTCACCATTAAAAACGATACTTATATCTCTTATTATGATAATCTTCGAAAGTATTGGAGCATATATGGTACAAAAGAGGAAGTGAAAAAGGTTGCAGAACATTTAATACGTTTTGAAGTAAACATCCAATATTCATCATACACAGATCAAGGCCCACCAGAACCTACTAATGTTGAAATAAAGGTAGATGTTACTTCAGAACAAAGTGAGAAAATTGATAAAGGAAGTGATACAGACTCTTCAATTAACCGAAAAACAAAGGCTTCCATTTTAAATCGAATGGCTAATATGGGTCATTCAGTTTTGCCGACTCGAGCTGTACCTGTAGAAAGAACTAGTGATTCATCAGACACAATGGAAACTGAAGCCCATCCAAAATCTGTAAGACACAAACCAGTAAAAAGTATTATTAAGAGGAATCATGTGGAAAACATGTCTGAATCGCAGCTAATAACTGAGTCACATCAGAGAACAATAGTGCCAAAAACAGAATCCATTGGAAACATTCCATTATACACATCCCATGCTGGGCAGTTATTGCCTATGACAAGTACCAATCTTATCACAGGTCCTAGTAATGAAATGGGTATGTTTATATCAGAACAAAGAATAAGCAACAGTGAGTTAAGAATAAATATGAATAGAATAACAGACAAAGTGGATGCAGTTTTAGACAAAATTAATCATTTTGAACAAAAAGGTAATACAAATGTACAAACAGATATTTTCATGAAGTTGCTCACAGAGTATGAAAATAAAATTAAAGTGTATGAAGAATTACTGAAATCTAGAACTGATAAAAATATTGAGAATATTGCCACCTCTATACATGATGACAATCAAATTGAAATATTGAAGAATAAAATCACTGAATTCGAAAAGATTAATCAGGATAGAAACAAAGAAGTATTAAACCTTCAGGAAGAAATCGAACTTTTAAAATCTAAATATGCTCAAGATACAGTTGACCATGTAAATAATGAAAGTGAATTATTAACAACAATATGTAATTTAGAAAACAGTTCTAAAGGAAAATTAGAGGAATTAGAAGACATTCGAAAGAAATATGAAAACTTAGTCACCATTATAAGTGCCAATAATGATAATATTGGTGATAAGGTAAAAAACATAATGAATGATACATTTCAAACCATATCTGTAAATTTTGATAACAATGAAAGTTACACAGGTGAAACCGTCAAGAAAATTATAGCAACAGTAATAAAAAAAATAACTATACAAACATTAAGTGAACTGTAATCATTTACTGCTTGGTTGGTTCTATTGGGTTAGTCCTGCTGTTTCCATGTAGCCATTAAGTAACAGTCCTTCCATGTTTAATTTTGTTATTGCAGAAATTATTTTTGTATGTAGGTATATAATATAAAAAGAAGTTAGACTAGCCTATGTAAATAAGACGTATGACTTATATAACTGATAAAGTTATATCAAGCAGCTGTACTGATATTATATGAATACGCCTCAAAACACTTATTAATAAGATTATTAAACTTATGAGAAGAATTTAAATATTTATATTTTAGACTAGCTTTTCCTTAGCCCGCGGCTTCGCACGTGTGAATGTCCCAAAATATTCCACGATTTCCACGGGAACGCACTACCGGGATTACATGCTTCATAGCCGAGGAAAAGGTTATTGACTACCGCTGCGCCCGCGTAGCCGTCAACCATTATTTTGTTACGTATAATTTTGAATCTATGATATCTTTTAAACTATTCATTTTAATGATATGATGTCAAGACATATTTTAATCTAAATTAAATGCCCAATTTAAATAACATATTTTTATTGGATAAGGTTTAGGTAGTATAATGCCGGTCAAAATAGCTTCGGAAATAACAATGAAATTTTTATCAAATTCTGAAAGACTATAATGGTTACTGTGGGTCATCCTTAGAAGATAGACATAATATGCCATCGCGGAGTTTTTGTTGAACTTTTTAAATGAACTATTCTATAAAACATAATTTATATGTATGTTTTACTGTTTACTCGGCGCACACCAATAAACTCCCAGTCGGTATGATTTTTTCCGACATCTTCAACAATAACCGTCATATTTCAGCTAATTTATTCAAAACTTTAATGAATTATTATACACTACACCTTCCGCTTGAATCACTCCGTCCATTGGTGAAAACCGTTTGAAAATCCGTTCGGTAGTTTTTGAGTTTATCGCGTTCAGACAGACAGACCGACGCGGCGGGGGACTTTGTTTTATATTACGTAAGGATAGGGTTAATTTTTGACGAAAGCCTAAAAGTTAACCCAGCAGAGCGGAGAAAGGCCATTATCAAATAATACTTTACTAGAAGTAATTTATTTTCAAAACTTTCTGCGGCCCCTCCAAAATGTAGTGCCAGTCTTAATAAAGCACCACCTCTGTCATGCTTTTTTACTCTTGAACTAAAGATCAAGGGTTTTTTTTTTAAATAGGTGCTAACGTAATGCTGATATCTGAAATGAATTATCCTACCTACTAATATTATATTACAACAAATTTTAGCTTGAAGTATTACGGGCAGATTGTTAAATGTACTTGTCCAATTTGAAAACCTGCCCGTAAAACTTCAACTAAAATTATTCACATATAAAGGACCATTATCAAATGCAGCTCAACTGTCCCTCCTATCCCCGCTCTCCGCGCGGCTGCGCACTATATGCATCTAATACAGTACAGCCGTTGCCCACTCTCCGCTGCCGCCAGCCTTTCTCTCTCCACCGCTGCCGCCTCTCAAGTCTCACCACGCGATATATCGTCTACCCCCTCCACGCTGCCGTAACGCTTTTTCGTGACAGAAAAAAACCTAATACCCCATCCACCCCCGCCTATAAAGAAATTTCACTTCAAAAATTGTCCATAATGTGATGACCGGTTTGTGCTGATAACATTAATGGTCAGTTTGTGAATGAGTGATCTATTATAGATCGAACCCCTCCGTACTTTGAAAACCACGGTATGCCGCCGTTGGTCCCGCCTGTCATTCGTAGATCTTTGACAGTTAAAGTTTACGGGTAGTCAAAAGCCCAAAAGTCTGACCACCAGATTTACAAAAGGGTATCGTGTTATCCAGTAACTGGGTTGTAGAACTCGGGTAGGCAGTTGGTCCATGTAATATACTGGTATACAGCTGCACCCTGTTAGACTGGAAGCGACCAAGGCTTGGCTTTCTAAAGCTGAGAACAAATTATCGGACGCGTCCGTAAGCCGATTTCTGTCAGACGTCCGAACGCTCAAGGACGACCCATGGTCACGTCCGCGACTTACGACCGATAGTTTGCACAGTTTAGTGCTAAAGTGCTAAATTCAGATACAAATAAGCCGCACCTGTCAACCGCGATTTACGGACGCGTCCGATAGTTTGTTCCCAGCAGATACAAATAAGCCGCACCTGTCAACCGCGATTTACGGACGCGTCCGATAGTTTGTTCCCAGCTTTAGTCCATCTCTAGCAGCCCATAAACAACTCGTCAAAACACCTGTCAATAATGAAGATGTCACTGTCAGATACGAGTCAACTCTTCAGACTGCTTCAGCTGTGGCTTCAGCAGACCATTATTCTAAAAAGTGCTCTGTGCACTTCAGCAAATTGCAGAATAAATTAATAAATATTGTTGTTCTTGTTCATCAGTTTACAATTTTTCGTGTGAGACTATTAATTTGATAATTTAAATATAAATTTGAGTTATCAAACATGGATGATTTACATCAATCTTTAAACCAATATGAAGAACAGGTAGGTAATAAAAATACAACTCCATTATTCAAGAACTTTACCAAGTTTATTACTATTGAATGTAATTCCAGCTGGCAATGGTCAACTTAACCCTCGAAACTGTTAATGAATCAACGGAAAGAGAATCCTTATTAACATTGCAGTCAGATTTGCAACAACTTATCCAATTGACGAGAGAGAACTTGGAAGCCCTAGTTCCTAAAGACAATCAGCCGGTTGAGACTCAATCTACTGAACCTAAAGATGAATTGGATGATGAGTATGCTTTGTTCATGGTAAATATGAGGAATCATTGTCATTACAGTCAAATATATTAAAAAAGCACTGTCTAATATTTAGTTGTTTTATTGTTTTCAGCAAGAAATGGCTAAAAGTGGTGCATATGAAGATGCTAAAGGGGACAAATCTGAGAACTCTGATGTAGATGCAGCCAATGCTGATAGTGATATTGAGGTATTTTTCTTAATATCATGCCATTACTAGTTCTACAAGATTTCATAAAATGGGCCAAATACCAGCTATTTTCCGGTAATTAACTCTGTAATAATGATTAACTAGGATCATTTAAGTATGGTATTCAAATGGCTAAAGCATCTACGTATACCTGCTAAATGATAAATGATAAATGATTTTATTTCTGTAAGTGGGTTTGGACAAAACACTTTTACACGTCAATCATATTTTTTAAACTAGATGAGGTCGGCATTCCCTATCTGACTACTCCGAGAAGAAAGGCCGAAACAAACTCAGAGGTCACAGTCTCTTTTAAAGTCCAGACATAATCTTGGTCAGATAATGTGAAGATCATGTAGATTGGTGTCTGAGATGGTCTTTTGAGGAAAGAACCACACAGATTGAGAGGACCTGTCCAGTCAGTACACGCATTTGTCAGTGACCGTGCAGCTCAACTCAGGGTTTAAGGAGCTCAATGATTCGACGAACAATACCAAAGAAAGGACTTTTGGGTAGGCCGCATAAATTACTCAAGCTGCCAGACCGTGATAAAAACTAAATAATAAAATAAAAGGAATGACCCTAAACTACTAACACTTCCTAATTTTATGTAAAGCAAGTATACTTTCTACTTCTTAATCACTAAATAATCTGAAACTTTTATAGGATGAGCTGTCTTCATTACTGGGCATGAAGTGTGCAGTATACCACACACACAAGTGGGGTGGGCAGCCAGGTCTTTACAATGCTATGGTCAGTTCTGTAGTGCCCAGACAGAATGAGGATCAGTTCCAAGACCTTCAAGTCAGTATATAATGTTTTCATATTATTATTGATATAACATACATTGTGTATTTAAATGTATGAAAGAAACAGCTATTATTTGTATAAACAGTTTATTTGATTTTAAGTTCCTAATTGGACCCTGTTATGCAGAAAATATCCAACCAACGTTTCATAACACTATGCGTGGATCTTTTCTGCTTAACAGGGTCCAATCATGACATAGCGTTCTACATCTACTAACTATTCAGCAGTGCAGGGATTACTGTATACCTTATTTCACTTCTGTGAACATAAATTGGTGATGAAATCAGCAAAATGTTTTATACTAGTTCCAGTTATTAGATGTGATTTTTTTGTCTTCCTTCATTGCAGGTCCGTGTTCTATTCACTCATCCAACACATGCTGAGATGTTGCCCTGTCCTTTCTTCCTAGAAGGTGAATGTAAATTCAGTGATGAACAATGTAGGTGAGTCCTATCATGGTTACCTAAAAAAATGCACTGCACCCTCTAAAATATATAGTGTTATAATTGAATCTGATTTGATTGTGGTTTCAGATATTCCCATGGTGCTTTAGTACAATTATCGAATTTAAAAGAAGCAATAGAACCTGATTTTAGTTCAATTAAAGTAGGTAGTAGAATATTGATGAAACTGAAGCCACCCGAAAATTTGGTAATTATAGTTTCTGATAACCATTTATTGGGGATCAGATTACAGTCTCGAGCAATCATTTTTACAGTTTCATACCTGACAAACAACTCGTAATATATATTTCGTTACAGGAAATAGGCTTAGCAAAAAAATCTACTGAAAAGTATCACTTATGGCATAGAGCAATAATAAGGAGTATAGACATAGAGAAAAGATCTTGTTCTGTTAAGTTAGAGCATGGTGTACACACAGGGGACAAAAGGAAACAAGGGACTGATGAATATAGAGTGAAAATTGAGGACATTTTCCCATTGAATAGTAAGTTTCTATAGTAATCTTTAGGCTTCCTGTACATGTCGCCGGAGTCGCACTGACGGGCGCCGCGTAGATTTTACACTAATTCTGAGATATTATGAGATAATAGGATTTTTTTTTCATCTTGCGGTCCGCCGCCACATAGGTGATATTCTTTCGTCTACACAAACATGCGGTCCGGCGCCGATGCGGCTCCGGCGTCATGAGGACTTAGGTGGTTTTACACCGGCGAGGCGAGGCGTGGATGGGATGGGCGAGAATTGAAATTTGTCTGGCAAAATTTCTATCCACGCCCTGCCTATCTTTTATGAAAAAAGTTTAGATGCGCGAGGATGTGCGAGGCGAGAATTTAAATATTTGTTAGTACAATATTGAACTTTATTGCTGTTAGAATAAAGTATTTATTTACTTTGTAAAACGATATACAAATCTCGCACCGGCCATCGAGGACCCGGACGGTCTCTCTCCGTCAAGCGCTGACTCGCGATGTCTCGCGCTGGCACGCACCGGCTCGCTCCGACCATCGCGAGACATAACTGCATACTATACGCGCAAGACACGGCTGGCCAGGCGGCGCGTGATAGCGCGTGCCAGCGGCGCTAGATAGCGATGGCCAGCGCGTCATATCGCCAGGCAGCTCTGGCCATCGCGAGACGGCGCGGTATAGAGATGGACATTTTTTGGTGTAAAAGGGTAAGCGTGATTTCAATTCTCGCCCATCCCATCCACGCCTCGCCTCTCCGGTGTAAAACTATCTTAAGGGTCATTGCATGTCTTATGATAAGAGGGAAGAACCATGCAATTATAAAAATGTTTCATGGTGTTGAAATCACGATTTAACACGGTTTGTGGTATCACTAAGTTTTCTTTGGCCTATAACTTATACTACTTTTTATTTACTTTTCATGAATGTAGCTGAAAATGAAGAAAGTGATGACTCCGATGATAGTTTAAGCGATACAGAATATCCACAAAATAAAGCTATGTGTGAGGAAACAGTAGTTGACAATCATGCACTTATTGTTGAAAGAAGTCTTCTAAATCAAAACATCACCCCTATTGGGGAGTGGGAGCAACATACTAGAGTGAGTATGTATTAACGTTTATAACAATTTATAATTACTGCTAGACTTAAAGATATAAAAACTACAGTAAATTTTTATTTTACAGGGTATTGGCTCAAAAATAATGTTCGCAATGGGCTATGTTGCTGGGACTGGTCTCGGCGCAGCAAGCGACGGTCGTGTCCAGCCGGTTGAAGCACGCGTTCTACCTGTAGGCAAGAGTCTCGACCAGTGCATGGCCATCTCTGAGAAACATGCTGCTCAAGATCCATTAAAGGTAGAATATTTAAAGATCATAATCATAGCTTACATTCCGTAGATGATATAAATACTCATTACTCTTTGTAGACTGTTCTTTATAACAACATTCTGTTATTGTTTATAGGTAGAGCAAAAATTGAAAAGATTACAGAAGAAAGACGAAGAGCGCAATAAAAGAGCATACGAGCGTGAAAAAGAGAGGGAAAGGCGAAATGTTTTCAATTTCCTTAACAAAACGTTAGGCGATAAGACCGAAGCAGAAAACGAACCCGAGGCCTCTCTAGATATAAAGCAGTCTTCAAGTAAAGACTTAAACATTGAGCAATTCAAAATTACAGAAGACAAAAAACGAATTGAAAAGGATATAATAAAACTGAATAGTTCATTAATCAGACATGCTTCTGGATCCAATGGTCACAAAAATATTAATATGCATATTGCTGAGAAAAATAAAGAACTGAACAATCTTGTGCAGAAAGAAAAGCAAATATCTAAGGAGCAAACACACAGAAAAGACAAACAGAAAATGACAGTTTTTTAATAGAAAGTTTTATCTTAGGACAATATCGAGTATTTAAAAAGGTAAATGTTACCAATAAATTATGAAATAAGAGTCGTTTTCATTTGATACTACATTTTTATATAAACCTGAAAGAATCTGAATATAAAATTAACTTGCTATTTAAATTGGAGTGGCTGGTGAATTTGGTCTTTCAATATCTTAATACCACCTACACACTATGCCGGCGGCACGGCCTTCGGCTTTTGCCGCGCGGCACGGCCTTCGGCTTTTTCGCCTTCATTTCCTTTGCGATCCTTTGTGCGGCAAGGCCGGGCGCGCCGCGGCTTACCGGCAGGGCCGTCGGCATAGTGTGTAGGTGCTATTACGATCGTTTTAGTTAACTCCATTGAAGTATAGTTGACACTAAAACAATAAATGAAGAAAGCCACTTTTATAAAGTGCATAGATTTAAGGTGAACGCACACTTATCCGAGCCGCACGAAATTAATTTTAGAATTCTATAAATGAAATTCTATGAAACCTCGCACACCTGCTCGCATCGAATCTGCAGATTCGGACAATTCAACGAACATATTTACTCTAGGGAGATCTGGAAGACCGTTCCTAGCGTTCTCGTTGACTTCGATTCGTTCGACGCGTTCGGCTCGGACAAGTGTGCGTAAATAAAATCTTTGTCAACAAAGTGCCTTTTAAAATATTTCGAGTTTCGTGTAACTCGCGGATGTATTATGATTGTCTTGGTAAATCTCGGTCCCTGTAAACTGTAGGTGTCCTATAAATCCTATTTTCCAAAGCATTGTTTTTTAGGGTTTCGTACGTACCCGCTGTCCGTCCGTCTGTCTGTCAGCGAGATGTATCTCATGAACCGTAATAGGTAGACAGTTAAAAATTTCACAGATTGTGTAATTCTATTGCCTATATAACAATAAATAATAAAAATCAAATAATGTTAAAAAATTAAAGGGTCCCAGTATACAAGAAACGTGATATTTTGCTAAATATTATACAGTACGACACAACTTAGATGTAGCATAAATTTGCATTCATTCATTTCAATTTTACGAATGTATTTGGTTATATCGGGAGTCGGGACAACAAGCTTTTCTTCAACGTGTCCAATTGCTCAGTGATGAGTTTTACGCGCGCGCGGGCCCCTCTAGTGCACGAGTACCTACATGGTGGGAGCCGCGCCTATGCAACGGGTCTCTGAGGTGCGGGATTTGGGGGTTGCTTTCACTCCTGAACTGTCGTGTCGTGTCGCGATCGTATTACGAGGATCTGTAAAAGAGCGTTTAGAAATTTGGGATTTGTTCTGAGGCAGAAAAGGCACTTCACTAACATTGCAACCGTCCTGTATGACGCACTGGTCAGGAGTCATCTGGAACATAGTGCTGTCATATGGGCTCCGTATGAGGCCAAGTACTCGGTAATGCTGGAGCGCGTACAGAACAAGTTCACGCGCCACTTGTACAAGAAACTATATGGGATATACCCGTTTTACCCGTTGATGTACCCCACTCTGTTTGTGCTCGGTATGGTCGGGTACAACCAACTGAGGGTACGACGGGAATTCACGCTTGTCGCGTATCTGGTTAGGTTACTTCGTGGAATTGAGCTCATGACATGAAATATGAGTGAAGTTGGGCCTGTGTTAAGTTTGATTTTCTATTAAGAAAATGAGGATCCGGATTTATGCTGGGTCAATAGAAATGGGGTTACCCTAAATAGAGGGACAACATAGGGAATAACATGGTCATGGGACTTAATCTTAACGTT
The DNA here is from genome assembly GCA_916701695.1 of Agrochola macilenta. Lineage (NCBI taxonomy): Eukaryota > Metazoa > Arthropoda > Insecta > Lepidoptera > Noctuidae > Agrochola > Agrochola macilenta. The sequence goes on along the minus strand of OU753554.1, from coordinate 14,819,672 downwards.
CTTATGCGAACAGGGCCAACATGAGTCCTGGAAGCGGATGTTCAAACAATCCCTACAACACTCTTTACCATGTGCAGTGGCAGTGGCCCGACTCTAGTAACTATCCTCGAACAAAACTTGCCGCAATTTCGTCATACACCCCGGAAGGCAAAGGAGTCAGGAGTATGAATCGAAATACTTTGAAAGTTTTAAAGGAATGTATGTGATACGGTGCAACGGAAGACTGTTTCGTCACTATAACAGTAGGGGAAAGTATAATGGTGTCAAAGAAGCGGATGCCAGTTGGCAACAACAATGAAACACTTAGATAATTACAAATTTCTATATTTACATATGTGATGTTTAGTTTAAAATAAGCGTACATGGCATAAAATTACAATTAATATATGACATATTTTTCTATAAATTAGATATTTGTACTATCGATCAATATTAACAAAGTACTTAAAATGTTAATGGGCGTGACTAGCAAATAATATTTGCTGAATTTTATAATTACAAATTAAATTTTAGTGACAGTGGGTCAAATATGTTTACCACTAAACTACTCAATATTATAGATATACCTAAATTAGGTATGGAATTGTGGCTATCATAACCTAATTTCATCATTATCCACTTGCAAGCGTTAACTCTGATGCATAATAGATATTTTTAGAAAAGGTACAATTTATTATAATTAAAAAATGAGTATAAGATGTTAATTATTATAAAATTTAACTTTGCATTGCCATAATTCAAATAATAACTACTAAAACCTCTTAAAATTGCTACGTGAGCAAGATATTTGTACTTTTCTTCAATCAGTTTTCCTAAAGTGCTGATGTCTACATATGCATTCGTCAATGCAGTATAATTTAGTACTAACAAGATTTAGAAATTGGCTAATAGACCCACTGTGCGAAGTTCCCAGGACTATAAGGCAGCTGAATCAATACCAATGTCAGCCCCAGTACATCATGATCAACATAACACTGTGCATTCAGCATGTTTATAGGTAAAGGTTTTAGTTGAAATCAGAAGTCGAAAAATATGGTCCTAACAACAATGTACTCACTCTCGTATGTCTACCATACTCTTTTTAAATAAGGCACAAGTCACATTAGAGGGAGCCAACTGATTTTAGGGTAATTTTTCAAACATCAATCAAATCTTTTGATTTTGGACTTCCGAGTCCTATACCTATAAAACTTCTTGTGCACAACTGACATGACAATATTCCTCCAAACGCGCCATCATGTGACTACTACCTGTACCTGTGTTTGCAACAATACTAATATGTATAGTTATCATCTAATTATATGCTTATGCATTGAAAGTTCACTATAAAAATTTCCTAGACAAATTCATCACAGAGATTTGTTATATCCTCATCAAGATAACCTTATTACCGTCACCATCCATTCTCGCTCATACATCCATTGAATTACATTTATTTTAATATCTATATATTACATTACATAATGCAATAGAGAGTGATGAAATAAAGAGAGACATTCTTTGTACTAAACTAAACGTCTTGAAATTAATAAGTACACTCTTATGAGACTCTTCGCCACGCAAGTAAAAATAATTACCCTATGATTGTTTTATGATGAATTACATTTGTGATGTCTTTATTACGTGAGTTGTGATTAGCCGCTTCTCTAAGCATCGCAATGAAATAACGAAAACGAAATCCAATCGCGATCACAACGAATGTGATAATGCTTGAGATGAGATTCGCTTCAATTGGCGTTGTGTTTAATTACTCTATTATTATAATTAGAAGCGGCGGACTTTATGATTAACAGGCGGCTGTCACTGCTGCCTGTATTAAAATGATTCCGATATACCGATAACAATCGATATTCGGGTGTATAACACAGTTATCATCCATACATCAATAGATTTAAGGTATGTGAGTCCCTGGGACTATCACTTATTGATGCTATAGCGTTGCTCTGAGCCGGCTGACGACGCACGCCATCGCGGAGTCGACGTTGTCGAACACGGGCACTCCGGAGCGTTTCGCTAAGTCTGAGAGGTAGTGGCGGCCCCGGTTGTAGTCCTTGACGGCTGCTTCACTATACTGTGAAGAAAGAATTGTCTCATTAGCACTGCCAAGTTGATATTCAAACTAGAGGGTACTTTAGCAATTTTATGCAGCTTCACATATAAGTGCTAATAGATAATAATTGATCTAAGTGAGAACGAGTACAGTCGGTGCAAATCACGAACGATGTGACTTTAATATCATTGACACTAGGTTTAAAATGCAATGACACGTCAAGTGCAATCATAACGAGGGTTGCTAAGGTATTAAAATTATAAATATAGGTTCAACTTACACCATGTGCTTTCTGCGGGTCCATGGGCTGCACTAAGAGCACAGTGTTGGCAGGACGCAGTCCCATATAGTGTGCGGCCAGTACCATCGCAGCGAAGCAAGGAGAATCCGCACTCATCGCGAACACTAGTACGCGTGAGCCTAGTAATAGGTCCTCGTCGTATGTTCCTGTAATGGAATAGCTTGTTAGGAGAGGTCGAGAAAACAAGTTTTTTTTTAAATTTAACAAACTTTGGGACAACTTGATATTATACTGCTGACTGTCAGAGACTCATCTGGCAGTAGCTGGCAAGTTGTTACGCTAGGTTAGGTAGTCCGCTACCCGTCAAACTTGCTCATTGTTTATGTACGAGTTACAAATATTATGAAGGCGAACCCTGCGTATTCAGCTTCGCTAGTCGCTAACATGTTGCTGACTGACTAACACGGCATGAGCTATTCTTACTAGAGGTGGGCAAAGTGTATCATTTTAGCGATTGGAACATTTGCATCTGGTTCACTGAAATGATCCGAATCATTGATATGTTTCATTTGGATCATTTTAATCATCGACTCAAAGGATATAAAAATGCATAAAGACAAAAAAAAATTGTGAAAGTATGAGTGATACACATCTCATTTGGTATCTCTTTCTGACTTAAATAGATTGTAATGTGTCACCCGCTCACTCGCGACTCGCGAGTCAGTTCGGTAGTACTGACACTAAAGTAACGTAACTCAGCGTCTCAGTGTTTCTCTCTCGCTCACTCGCTCACTGCTGCTCAGTCGCCTCGCAAGCGACGGTCGCGCGGAATGACACAGAGACAAAGTAATGATTCACATTCAAATGATGCGTTTGAAACGTTGTTACTGAACCAATCTTTTGGAACACTTCAATGACCCGGATCAGTGAGTCGGTTCCGTAAAGAGTTACACACGCCTTCTTCGCTCCTTCACTCCTTCTCCGCCTTCTAATTCTTACTACGTAGAATGGATGACAAGTAATGGCGAGAATATGCGTGGATACAGGCGTTCCTTGGATAATGAAACAAAATAATAAGTTACCTTTGAAGGGCTGCGGCGTAACATCTTCCGTGACTGTATAGAAGTCGGACGCACTGAGTCGATCATTCCTATCGGCTCTATCATCAGGCGTGCGGTCTCTTAGCTGTACGTCATCAGGCAGTTCTAACGTGGTACTAGAAGGGCGCGGCTTTTTATCGCGACGCGGTGACTCGGGGTGCGCGGGCGCAGTCCTTCGGCCAGGGGTCGAGAACATTCGGGTGTAGTCGTTGGCGCGGGGCACTACGTATGTAAAGCCTTCCCTTCGTAGGACTTCTTCTGGTTTGATGTTGTGGATCTGGAGAAGGATGGATTTATTTGGTAAGATGGATCTTTGTGAAGGTAGTTGAAATCTGGACACGTTTTAAAGTCAGTGGTTGATAAAAATAGAACAACACCGACAATGTGGTCAACTCGTGCAAAAAAAAAAGTCTTTCAAGTAATCAGGACTGAAGTCAACCACTTCGCTTTTCTACGAAATCAAGTTAGTTTCTGTCAACCACACGTCCTTACTAACAATTTCATTTTGATGATGCCTCTAAGGGTAGTTTTAGTAGTTTAAGTGTTCCTACTAAGGTGCGTTGGAAAGCCGCGCCTGTGCATTTCTGTTTCGTATAGTCCCACAACATTATTATTTACCGGGAAGGTCCCGCCGAGGTAGACATCATGCGTGGGCGCGCCCAGCATGGCGGGCAGTCGCTCGAGGCGTCTCTCGGTGCCCGGCGTGAACACCGAGTCTCCGCTGGAGGCCCCCGCGGCCCCCAAGGGCCCCGCCGGCCCCACGGGCCCCACGGGCCCCACGCCTGCGCTGTCTGCTGCTGGCCGGTGACCACCGTTCTGGAAACAGGAAAATCAACCGGTAAGTAAGCCACTCAAAGTTCCAATTTATCATAAACGCAGTTCTTGATTTTCTTAAATATTTCTAGCAGCAGCTGCTGTTTGTGATCATTCATGTAAATGTATGGCAGCAGATCTTTCTAGCAATAATCTTTTTGCTACAAGGTGGACGGATGCCCTGGTCTTGGAAGGTTGCGGGAATCCGTTGGATGCGGGAGGTATTGGACCGATCCTTGAGACGATGCTTGAAGAACCCATTACCAGCAGTTGACGTATTTTGGCTGAACGATGATAATAATTACAGAATAATAATAATATTTGTTTCTTACCTTAGGAATGAATAAACCAAGCTTTCGTCCGTATGCTTTAAGCCTGGGATTGACAAACCGCAATCCGTTGTTTGCGTCTCTCGACGCAGGCTCGCGCGGTTCACTGCGCAAGTCGCCGCCCGACGCCTCCGCCTCCGTACCGTTTCGACTTTGAGACTCTGCAAGTAAACAACGATCAGATGATATAGTGTGTGAGACAAAGGGGTACCTTTCATATTTACAGCGGCCACAAATAACAATAAGAAGAAAAAAAACTACTATTGGTTGAAAGTTTGCAATGTCGAGCAATGAGTGAGTACCTACTGTGTGAGTGAAAAATTATACTAGTATATAAAAATAAAAACATATTCAACATTAACAGCAAACAAAATCGTTATAAACACGTTGTCTTTTGATATATAAAATAAAATAGATTGCAAGCAATAAAAGGTTGAAATGACTAATAAACATTTGTCATATTTAAGTGATCAAAATAGAATTAATGAAACTGCACAAGCTAGCATAAAGTTGAAAACAAGTACAGCAAGTAGCACCCAAAATACCGAAATAATGAAAATAATAACTGTATGAAACAAGTGGAGCGTGGGACTGCGGTTACGTACACAAACGACTTAGTTAAGATCGTGGGTAGACGTTGAATGCAAGCGGCTCAAAAACCATTCCTTATGATAGTGCGTGCGTCCGGAAGTGGACGAGTTGCGGGTGACATGATGATGATGATGTAAAGTGAATAGTGCGCACACGCACCGGGAGTGGGCGGGGACAGCGGGGACGGCGGGGACAGGTAAGCGCGCAGCGAGCGGAACGCGCGGCGCACGCGCGACGTCACGCCCTCGCTATCCGCCGCCGCCGCGCGCGGGCTACTGCGCCCTTCAACAAACACCACCCCTTACCACACACCCGCCACCCAAATATACGACGCGACATTTCGTTACCGTGACTCGTAAAAACACTGCCAAATCTTCCGCTATGTTTCCACAATAAATCGCCCATGTAAAATGCAGCAATATAACGAAAGCGACGACATAAACAGCTTAATGACACATTAAAACCAGTTTATGGGCGGAACATTGGCAGAAAACGACAGCATTTCAACGAGCTTTCCGGACATCAAGTAGGAGTCGTACTGACCTGCGTCGGCGGCGAGCTCGGCGACGGCGGCGCAGAACGTCTCGAAGTCGACGGGGTCGGCCGCGGGCGGCAGGCAGCGCTCGGCGCGCTCGCGCGGCGCGCGCGTGGCGTCCCGCAGCGCGTCCAGCGCGCGCGCGCGAGGCAGGCGCGCGCTGCGCCCGCCCGCCGCGTCGTAGGCGCGCTTGAGGCGCAGGATGGTGTTGCCGAGCGAGTGGCGCGGGTGCGTGCGCGCGCCACGCAGCACGGCGCGCGCACAGCGCAGCGCGGCGGGGATGTCGGTGAAGGCGGGCAGGCCGCGCCGCTCCACCGCCTCCTGTAGCGTCGCCCGCGCACGCGACAGCTCCACGTACTCGCTGCAGTCGTACGAAACATTAGAATACAGTTTACATTCTGCATACAAATTGACACAATAGAAGCACATGGAAGCGACGATCGTTGCGCGTGATCATACGCCGTGGGTTAGAGTGACTGACGTCAATACTTAACGAGATGATCGTGTTTCTACCTTTATCGACTGTTACGAATGCTTTGACGTGCTAATGTTTACAAAAATTTGTAGACAAGTGACTCTATAATGTTTGTTTTGCAAATTTATTTACACATGTCTGACATTTGATGTGATAGGGTTTCAGTTTTAGGTTTCGATCAATACCAAACGACATAATTACACAAATGTAGCTTTAGTCACTCTGATAGTTACTCCAGGTAGTCATTTATCAGATAATTCATCTTTTCGAAGAACTTGACACCAGGAAAACGATAGTCAGCCAGACAAGATGATGACGAACGGCTATCGCTCATCAAATCGCTCATCAACTTCAAAGACATGAATCATCCTATTCCTCGTGATGACGACCGACTGATGACAAATTAATCATTTAATTTTTTTTGCCCTGCTTGGTTTTGCAATTGCTAATCATCTACCTGTTTTTAGGAGACGTGTGTGTTCAAATGTGGACTAAGCTAAGAATCAACTGTAGTTTTTTCGATGTGGTTGTTAATAGGCGAGCTAATACAACATTCTGCTGGAGCTCGATCTATATCAGAAGCCACAGAGGACTGCTCAAGACTAGTCAAGGTTCACGGCGTTCACTTGACGAGTCCTACTCGTAACCATACGAGTATTATGTGCATGGGATGGTCAAGGTGATATTTTAGAGTAGATGGCACGGCATTTCACTTTTCGTGAAATATTCACCAGATAATAGAGGAAGCCCCAAGTATCTATTAGTACGGAGTATATCTTCTTTTCGCGTCGATTGACTACTCCTCAATAAATTTTGTCCGACCAATAAGAAGCTACCAGAATAGCTCTCTCATTCGCCTCGTTCAAATCATGGAATGTGCAGGTGGTCGGGCATGATAAGCAGGAAAGAAGGTGAGACACGTCTGTTCGTATGGAGTAGATACTGACTGGTCGGAGATGGCCTCGTGGCCGATGGCCTGGTGGCGCGCGTAGGGCCGCAGCACCAGCAGCAGGTCGCGCGGCGCGGCGGCCAGGTGCGCGGCCTCGACGCTGGCGGCCACGGCGCGCGTCTCGCTGTCCAGCACGAACAGAAGCGCGCGCGCCGCCGCCTTCGCGCGGTGCTCCACTTCCATTAGCTCCGTCGACCAGTCTTCGACTTGCTGCAAAACAGAACATGGTTAGTTTTTACGTGAATAAAATTTAATTAATATTATCATACCGACCTATTATTGCCCCACTGCAGGGCAAAGGCCTCTTCTCATACAGAGAAGGCACGAGCATTAATCACCACGCTCGCTCAAGACGGGCTGGCGATTTCAGACTTTTATTAACAGTTCCGGTTTCCTCACGATGTTTTTCGTTCACCGATATCAGTAAAGTCAAAAAGTACATATGAATTGAAAAATTCACATTAGTACTCTACATGAATACGTGTCTTCAGATGGAAGTCACATTTTGATTGGGAACGGTTTTTAAAACGTAGGATAAAAAGAAACCAAAACAGTTTTAGGATAGGGCTATAGGTTTTTTGTAGATAAAAACCGCTTCTGTAGGTTTTTCGATTCGCCGAGAAAAAAATGCACACAATCTATTGTGGGCAACTGTGCTAAATGCTTATTGTGAACACGTGGCTTTGCTCACATAGTGCAATACTTATAATGGGTGCAGTAGTATAATTATATTCTTTATCTAATACTAGCTTCTGCCCGCGACTTCATCCAGCGAGCAGCGAGCCTACTATAACCATCCTCAAGAATTGGGATATCCAATACAAAAATAATTTTTCAAATCCGACTGTTAGTTCCGGAGATTACCCCTTACATACAAACAAACAAACAAATTTTACCTCTTTATAATATTCGTATAGATATATTAGCCGTCTGGGTCACTTTCAGCACTTACAGCTTACATGAATTTGTTAGGTACTTGTGTAACATCACGTTAAAGTGTCTACGTACTATCAAAGAAGATCATAACCAACCACGGTAAGGATTATTCTTGCTTGTAGCACTCGGCGGCTATAGACCCGGGCTGGTAACAGATGTGGTCATCGTGTTGACGGGATTTTGATTTCAAACTGATTAGATATGAACTTCTTTGATGGTACTTAGCAGAAATAGGAATGGCTAAACCAATATCCTTAAACACTTTGGCTTCGAGCGTTCAGCTAAAAAGTAAGTGTGTATAACGTAAGTACATGATTTCATGTGTATTTCAAACCGTTTACTTTTGAAGAGATATCTATTACGTTTGTGTGATAGACGTTTCAATAGAACGTGTCATATCTAATTACCAAAATCATATTTATCGAGAGCACGTTTCATTCAAAGAAGCTGTGAAACAAACAGGCGTTATCATACGCATTATCTGTTAATAACTGGAGAATGATCTTCTTGTGAACATATTTTTATTTTTAAAGGTCTGCACGTAAGCCCAGTTAATTCTGTCCATCGACTCATTATCTGTGGCCTTTTAAAGTTGTGCCCCGACGTTATTGTAATAACACCAAACGTTATGAATATTAATGGTCGCCCACACCTTATATAATAATAATTGTACCTAATTATAGTTTGTTTAAATATTTCACGAAAGAAAAACAAACTAGTTTACAAATTGAATTTGCAAATTGATAACATCATCCTCAGTAATGAATATTTATTCTAGCTGATAAACTTGAGTGAAAAGAACTAAGTAACTGTTGCAAAAAGTAAATAAAGATAAACGTGAGTACCATTATGTTTTTTTCTCAGTAATACATATGTTATTGTACTTTTAAGAATAATCAAGCGAATACAAAATTCATTGATGAGAAGAACTAGTGTACCTAACTGTATGTTATGTATGTTTTGTTTTATAGCTCAACCATAAATATTGCGCCAGGATCAGCGTCGATTTACAAATTAATTAATTTATTGAAGATGCGCGTGTCACACAACACGTGACTAGCTCAATATGGTACATTATTTTTTCATCTAAATTAAATTGGACACGAGCCGACAATCAACAGCTGACCTATAGCACGCTTGGATTATATCATACAGGTTTTCATTTGCAGTATTGTTTAACGATTAATTGACTTCATATCACGTCGTAAATGGCGAACAATGTTCGATTGTTTACTGCATCGTTGTAATGGCGTATTGTAGGTCACTTTGATCTACAAGAACGCTGAAACTGAACATTCGAAGACACTTATCACATTATACTCTATCAATGACATACGTCATCTCTATTTACATACCAACATGGGTTTACGCAGTTATAATGAAATTAAACACATTTGTATAATATTGTAAATATGTAGTGAGTACTCGCTGGTTATTCATGTATCCAAAGTTCTTTATTTACGAAAATAACTAGCAATTTAACTTGATCGGGTTATATTTTAGCGATATAAATCGCTGTCGTCTAATGTTTTATGACCCGTTCCAGTACCACAAAACATTAGACGACAGCGCTTTTATATCGCTAAAATATAACCCGATCAAGTGAAATTGGTCGATAGTTTCGTATTAAACATATCTCACGTATGTTACTTTGAGTTGATTGAATTTGTTGTTGATTGAATTGTCGCTACGTAACTTAGTAGAAGTGCTTTATTTACAAAATTTATATCGTCTCGTGACGGGGACTTTAATCTTTAAGCACATTACACAGTCATGTGGCAGTGACAGCAGTCAACGGCAGGTAAAATATTAGCGTGGCCTTTCAATGAGAACTTTCTATGTTAGGTAATCTAAGACACTATTGACTAACGTGACTAACGCGACGCGACACGGGTAATTGTTCTACCATAAAGTTTTATTAGTCGGGTCGCGCCAGCCTGTACGAGGCTTTATCAATTAAAGCATGGTATAGTATTCGATTTGATACTCATGTCTTCCTTATGTTTGAGAAGACGCCTTTGCCCTGCTGTGGGACAACATAATCTACTGTAAACAAACACGAGTTTTCCACTTAGACAAACATCAACTTTATGTTAGTGTAAATAAAGTTGATTTTAGACCAACTAGTACTGTTGAAAAATATAAAGTTGTAGCGCAAACTGAACCTTATAAGTAGGCATTACAGTTGTTTTTCCTAAAACTCGTGTTTGTTTACATGTTTGGCAAATGAATTGCGAACGCAGATTAGGTTGATATGATTAATAATTATTATAATGTAATTGTAGTTCAACTCACCGGGTTAAAATAAGTAATGCCCATCTTCTTCAGCATCGGAATGGCTATGTCCGATCTCCAAGTAGTAGGGTTGCAGGATCCGCCCAGGAACACCTCGCAAGGCGGAGGAGGCGCCTCGCTGCCTGCGCAACATCATACGTCAAAAATTGTGGCAACACTCATAGTAGGAACACACAAATAAAGTTTCGTGCAAACTAGCGCGACGCGACACCGGTTATTGTTATACCGTGAAGTTTTCTTAGAAATTGTATTGTTTGGGTCGCGTCGCGCTAGTCTGCACGAGGCTTAAGCAGGCATACATAATGGGAATAGAGGATGGACTGTGTGGTAACTGCTGAATAAATTGATTTTCCTTTACCGGAAATTAAATACTTAACAATTTTGTACGAAGGTACTCAAGTTTTTTTCACCCTATCAAAATTCCAATCTCTGATTCTGTTGATTTTATGTGTGCTTTGAAATAAGCTCCGACTATCAATCTATTCTAGCTGATGTACATAACATCTTATCACGTGGTTAACAACCCACGCTTTTCATTGCAAACACCATGTCTAACGTAGTGTCTACGTCAACAACATGAATAATTCCATAGATTGTATGAAGGACGAAACAATCAATCACCATGTGAACAATATTTCATGTGTTCCTTAAGACAGAACTCATAATAGGATGAGTTGACCCTATTTCTAAGATGGGCTCGAGACACGCAAAAGAACTACTGTTAATTGTTAACAATTGTACTGCGGTTGGACACGCAAGCAATGAGCTCAAACCACAGCGGTTTGTTACTATTTGTTGAAGATTCATGAGTGGCCTATACAAACCGGTATCTTATGTTTAATACATGACGTCGGATCTACGTTGAAACAAATTCTATATCCAATAACAATTCACGAAACCTTGGCGCCAACACTTAATATACAAAGCGATACAAAGAACTAAGATGCATACCAAAAATAGTGATAATCAATTAATATGCAAATGTAATCTATCTGCATAATAATAGGTGCATTGATCATAATGATAGTTGATAGCAACATGGGTAGGTACATACGGCGTGGATTAGAAAGCATCACGGCCAGGCGAGTGCCGGTGCTGGGTTCGTTCAACCAGCGATACTCATCGTCAATGATTGATGAGTATCGACCTATAGACTGCGTAGGCTGCACATATGTAGGCCGACCACCGTACTACATTAAACACCTACTTGCATACTCGTAGATTAATGATTACCATAAAAGGTCGCCCATTCGGCCGAGAAAAAAAGAATATAATTATTATTTTGGTAGGTTCTACTTTTGGTCTCATGTATGACCAATTAATTGACAATGATCTTTAAAAAGTTCGTACCTAGGTACTTCCTATACGCCGTGATATCTTCATCGTATTCATCCCGTGGTGTGCTAAGTCTGTTTCTATAGCACTATTGATTACTGAGGATATATTTATTAAATGAAAAAATTACTTAAACTCATTCCAACTTGGAAGACATCTGTGAGTTAGTTTATTATAGTGAGTTTCTCTTTAATCCTTAATTTTTTCAATTTTATTTCCTACAAACAATCCATCACTTTCCAACTTTCGCTTATTATGATTCTAATGGACATTCAAGTAGGTAATATTGAAATGGAGTCACCACACTCCGGGATGAAAACAGTCCAAATTACACGGTGTATATCGTCTTGATTAACCTAATATTTTCTATCTGCTATGATGATCAATATTAATTTAGTATTTTTTGAAGAACATAAGATACACAACACAAAACGACACGCACAGGTAATTCATTCATGTTTACACTGCAGTTTATAAAACGTGGCCAACCAAACACATCAATCCAATTCGGGATCTTCGTTCAATGCCAAAACGAAAACGTAAACACAACGCCAGATCAACAAACGCACAACATCGGCTGCTCCGCCCGCACACAGATCACAGATTTGAATAGAATGTCCCTGAATTGTCACAACTTCAACGTGAACTCACAACACATCATGTACCGAAATCCGGTGTACACAGCCATCCTCTTTTACTTGTGTCACTCAGTAAAATAATTATATGATACAAAACATTGTGCGAGAAAATCATGATGTATAAAACGGAGGAATTGATTATGAATACGTTATGGGTAATTGGAATATACACGGTGTCGTAAAACTGACAGGTTTTCATTGATGAAAATAGTAAAGAAGTATGTGAGAAACGCACAGGGCACAATCATTGTAGTCGGCGGCATGGTTGCGGATGTATCGTGCAGACTGCGTGCACGCTGTCCACCCGCGAACGGTCGGCGGCCAACTGGCGTCCGTTCGCAACTTACATCTACGCCCAAGTACTAGCCAATTCCGCATTTTAAAATATTCCGTTATTTCTATAGCACTACAAAGACATGGCACAAAGACTTATGGTGTTGATGTTGACCATAACTCATCCGCAAACCTGTATTTTCATCTTATCCACAAATGATTTTAATGAGCATTTGTCATCATTTGAAGAATCAAATTAGAAGACGGTATCTACATTTTAGCCTAGTCATACTATTTATTTTATCATGGATGGTGAATTGGATTGAATGCATAAAGCCTCCTGCAAACAGGCGTGACACGACATCAGTAAGTAATTGTACCGTGAAGTTTTCTTAGAAATTGTTTTATTAGAGTCGCGTCGCGCCTGTTTGTAAGAGCCTTTATGCATTCAACTCAATCCAATCCAAATCATCATCCATGATAAAATAAATAGTATGACTTGGTTGAAATATAGATACCGTCCTTTATTAGTTTGAGCCATAAATCCAATCCATTGATGCATAATTAATTAATGAAAATCGGAAAAAAATATCCATTTGCTAGAGATTCGTGCCTTCGTGAGGAAAGCGAAAATGTTACCATTATGTTATGTAACAAAGTTAAAAATTGCAGTCTTCAAAATTTTCATAAAAGGAGAAAACTGAAAGAAAGTCATAAAAACATCGATGAATAATTTCAGTGCGGTACAAAGATCGCTACGTAAATAGAAAATAAAGAAAAATTACCATTGTGTGTTTGTTCTCAAGAAGTCGTCATTTGACAGAATAATTCTTCCGGGAGATAAGGAAGTTGACGCAGTATCGTTTCATCGTTTGTTTACGTTAGGTATATCTGTAGTTGTAGTAGTGCAATGTCATCTGTATTATGTTTTCGTAACATTTAGCGGCCGAATTCGTGGGCGCGTAGTACACTGAACGGAGCATCGCGCCCTCGCTTCCGTACTCTGTTTATAGTATGTGCGGAAGAGCCTGGGAGGCCACGCATCATATTTACTTAGTGATCTCTGCCTTTTACGAATTACCGTGCGAAAGCGGAACTTCTTTCCGATATGTATTACGAGATTCACATCTAAACGCCTTATTTCGTTCCATATAATGAAAATGAAACTTAAACTTTCTCTAACATTCCAAAGATAGGAAAAGAGGTTTATGTCTGATATTTTTAAAGCTTCTGAAGCTTAATTTAGTTGTCTTGTCTCTAATATTATACATTAGTCAGATGCGCCGGGAGATTGACGCAAATCCGAGCATTACATGTGCAGCCTGCGGGTGTAAATAGGAGCGAACGTACAATGACTAGCATAGGGCAATCGCATTAATAGCAGAACAATTAAAAACATAGATATACGCAATAAGTGATGACCACATGCCCCACGAATGTGAGTTAGTTCCTATTTGTTATTATGAATATGAACATCATCGCTGTCATCTTACTGTGTGCTTAGCGGAGCGAGTACGTAACTGTTGATAAGCTTCTGATTGATATGTTACTATAAATTATTTATTCCTTTGCTGTCTTTGATGAACTACTACTATCACTGTCTCTAATGTATTCGTAAACAAATAGTTCATGTGCTATAAATCACCTGAGTCCTATATCCAAACTGATGAAAAGGAAATCTTAAATCAATTACACATTCCATAATTACGACGGTAGTAACGTATACCATGTGGGAATTTAAAATAAATAATAAAAAAGAAATCCATTCTGACTCACTATTCGATAAAGGTAATTTAAGATCTATTAATTTTCGATAATTATTGACCAATCGAATATTAGTAATTCAGCAGCTATCAAACAGCCTGATAACAGATAGAATAGCGTGGGAAGTACTCGGCGACACCGAATTTATAGTGTATGAGATATTGTTGCGTAGCCATAGGGACTACCAATGTGTATTTCTGGATTGGTACCGTGCGGAAAGTTTAGTCACCATTTGTTTCATCACGGGACGGATCGACCTTCCGCAGCACGAGTGTGCATCCTGAAGCGGGGACGGGAGCCCCAGGCGAAGCCAAAATTTGTGTTATTCACAACAAACTTTCTGCAAAGTCAGCCTAATAGCCTTTTCAGTAACTTCGTAACGGGCCAGAATAAGGTCACTTAATTTTTGTATATAAGCCGGTGTTATTATTCTAAGATTCAACAAAATATTCTTACCGTTCACATGTTTACAAATGTTGTCCTTATCTCTGAGCTCCTTGTCTACGTTCCATTGTGGCGACTCAGGTTTGTTCGAACTCCTGCGAATGAAAACTGAAATTAGAAATAAAACACAATCGATGAACTTGCGTAGGCGTTTCCGCATGATAATGCAATGAATAGTGCAGACATTGAATGAAATCATTTCTAAAGAGTGAAATTATACAAAAGCTGTCCTTTTAAGTGGAGATTCCTGGCATGATAAATATCTTATTGTTTGGCATGTACGGGTCAACGCACGCGTCATACGTAGTCCCAGTCCTCGGTTCAAGACCGAGGAAAAGGAGAACGATAATTTTTACGTCATCGGTAAAATTAACCTGATTCGTGTCGTGGTCGCTGCGGAGAATAAGGACATTGCTTGGCCCTTTAATTATGTCGTAGTAGGTATTTTCAATATAACTTTAACAGGGTTATTTTACGTTATTTGAATTCCCATGTCAATTTTATTGTTAGGTACTAAACTGTTTCCTGTTCAATTGCATTATATTACTATAAAGCTTCGTACAGACTAGCGCGACGCGGCAGCGCGACGCGACACCCGTTACCTATTGTTAAACCGGGAAGTTTTCTTTGAACTTGTATTGTTCGAGTCGCGTCGCGCTGGTCTGCACGAGCCTTAACTATGATTTAACAGCAGGTGGAGCTAGCGCCATTAGTAACTTGTCCCAGTTTTCAAATTTCTGTAACACCGAATTGTGCTAATTATCTACTGGTAGTTAGATTAGTTGGGGCTACTTTAAATCATGATCTCCCAACTAAGCAAGTTTTGATTCATGAAGTCCTTTCATAATCTGCTGAACATCTAGACTTTAATAAATAGGTATTAGGTACTACGACGTCTTGTGAAATCGGTGTAATGACATCTCATAATTGAAAACAATTAACATTGTTTTGTTTCCAAGGCTCATTTTACAACCATGTCACATACTGTGACCACATTATTGGGAAAACGTAGAAGTTATTGACATGGTTAAGTGTATTTTTCATTTAGCCAAAAAAGAGACAAAAACGTTGGCGAAAGATCTAGAACAACCTGGGGCGGAAGGAAATAATATGTGGGTCGAAAACTCGAAACGGTTAATTAGCAGAAACTGACTAACGACTGACTAATTCTGTAACAACCATGTGCTCCGCCGCGTCACAAGGGCTGACTGACTAAAATTATTTTCTAAAGAATTTCAAAGAATCCGATATGCAAAATAGTTTGGGACACGGAAGACCCGTCAACTGCAACCAAATATGGATATTTGGGTGCAGGTGACGGCCCCTAGAAGTAACATGAGGTAAGTCGACGATGCGGTTTATTTGTAAATTAGGTACCTATCATGAAATATTGGTTATCTCATGGTATGTAAGGTAACTGAATGAACCGATTTAAGTACTGTGTTAAATTCTAAAAAGGACATGTTAACTTTAAAATAGGACCTTCGCGATTTACTTACTTCAAAATAACAAGTGTTAAGCAGAAACAAATGAAACACTTACTGCCTGGCTTGCCTCGAACACCGACGCAGTTCAGCTGCGAACACGCAGAATTCTCCGAATGTGAGAGTGAGCGACTTGCGGCGGGCGCACTGCCGCGCGCAGACCAGCATTTCGAATACTAAAACAATAACAATTCAGTTAAATAATAAACAAATGTAACCTGGGGTGGGGGAACACAAATGATCAACTAATTAATCTTCATGGACAACTGAGGAAAAGTAACACTTTATTATATCCTATTCATAAAATTTAATTTTTTATTGTCATTAAACTTAATGTCCTGTCAGTGAGGATACGGTAATAGGTTCTAAAGTAGGTACATACAAGTATTTGTAGGTAGAAACGTCTTCGACGCGTACACGGATGCTATATCTCATTATGTAAATTTAATGTCCCAGAATGATAAAGCAGTAGTCATACCAAATTCTTGTTATAAAATAAACTTTACAAGGAAACTTAATGATTCAGATCATACTTCTGTTTAAAAAAAAAAAAAAAACTCAATTAGGTTCTCTCAACTTTTTAGGAATATTATTGTTTTGTGATAAGTTACCGTCAGATAACATCCGTGATTATTTCGTCCTAAATGAGGTTCGTAATCTAGAACCACCGGCCGGACAGCATTTAAATACAAATTAAATGTTTCTAATTTACACAACAAACCCACGCGAGACAAGACTCATTTCGAATAATAAGTAAAGTACTTTGGACATTCACGTCACCCTTCGAGGGCGACGAGGATTGAAGTCCAAATAATTTTGATATTAATAACTGTGTTGTTACAAATATGTAGGTATATGTTCCCAGAGTCAAGCATAGTAATATCCTTTCCTGGTTGAAGTGACTAACTAGTTTAATACGGCCTAAGTAGATACGTGGCTTTTCAATAGATTTTAGATGAGAATTTCTTTGAGATCTACAGCACAACAGCCTTATGTACCACAACAAAACTATAACAATTCCAACAACAACGTGATGAGGCGATCAGGATTTTAAATTGTATAGTTTTCAATATTATGCACTAGCACGAAACCGGTTGCTATTTACAACGAGTTTAACTGCGAGGATAACAATGACAATTATATAGTTAGGTATACATACACTCATCTAACTACTCATATTTACATGAATTAAATGAATAGGAACATTAAAGACATTCATCCAATTTTACTATTGTTATACAAGATTTGAGGAATTTCTATATAATATTTAAGTAAACAAGATTCAGAACCGTCGACGGCGTTTGCAGATCCGCCTACTGAAAAGTACATACTTTTGTGGAACAAAAGACGTATTGTGCAGTTTCGCTCACTAAGTAAACTAGGACTAGGTATAAACATCCGAGGAAGTTTAATTGTTACGGCGCTTTTCAAGTAACCAAAACATGTCATAATATAATAAAATAAACATGGAAATGATGCATTCTATTCCAAATGATGAAAATTTCACACACTAAATCAACGGTTTATTGTCACACACATTATGCCTTGTTGTCTGGCAAACGACTAAAAGTCATCTGCGACAAAGCAGAAAGGCAATTATGGGCACTTGCCAAAAAAAATCTTTGATAATCTAAATGGTGTCAAAATCAGTGCGTACATTACTTTTGTCGAAAGAAATTACAACGAAAACTAACAACTCTTTCCAACACGCGTAGCATGTCCACCATAGAAACGGGTTTTGCAGGATATAAAATACTATCTCTCGATCTATCTACGTATAAGGAATATTATTCGAGTGCTAGAGGTCCACGCTATACTTATTGATTGTCAAATACAGCCAGGTATACCTACCTCCAACGAAAATATTAGGCTTAATGTCAACATATTATCTCAAGGTTATACAAGCATTAACTTAATATTGACACGCAATAAAAATTTGAGTGTGGGTAAAGACACATTAATCTCATAAAGAATGAAAGGACAAAGTCGGATGTCCGTGTGAAGAATGCAATAAACAGTCGGCGAATCAAACGTGGAGTCATGAACTCATTCGGCGGCAATTGGTCATCAGTGAGCAATAACGGTGAGATCACTGGACGCGCACGCGCACACCTGCCACAACAACAATAGCGGATATCTACCGTAATTAAACACGTAGTATCCTATTCCAAGCATAAAATAACGATTACGTTATTAATTGTTATGATTGCCAATAAGCCATTTGGATTATAAATAACCCTGATTTTGTTCATCTAATCTAGGATAGAAAGATCGGGTTGCATGGTGCGGTAAAGTTAGAACAGAGTTAATTTGTTACGAGGTATCCAAATATTGTGTAATATGTCGTGATGGCCCAGTGGTTAAAGGCCTCGCCTCTCATGCACGAGGTTGTGGGTTCAAATCCGGGCAAGTACCAATGTGACTTTTTCAATTCATATGTACTTTCTGAGTTTATCTTGGACATCGGTGAAGGAAAACATCGTGAGGAAACCTGGACTCATAGTCTGAATCGCCAACCCGTCTTAAGCAAACGTGGTCAATGCTCGTGCCTTCTCTGTATGAGAAGAGGCCTTTGCCCTGCAGTGGAACAGTAACAGGCTAGTATTATCCAAACATTGATGGCTGAAATCATATAGCATCGTATGCCACTGTACCTACCGAAACTACCCTGCGGGTGTCAACCAAAGTTCGATATTTATATCAGTTCTGATTTCAGACAGAAATATTTTCTTGTTTCATGATTTTCTGTTCGGGTTTATCGTGGTTGAGACGAAGTTAAGACTCGTGCAGACTGGCGCGACGCGACACCGGTAATTGTTCTACCGCGAAGTAGTTTTTTACCTATGTTTATATAAATTATGTCTAGCTGCCAAAGAACAAATAAGTGTTGAAGAAATAAGTTCGAGTCTAATATTACAGTAGTTAATTAAACCTAATGCTGTTGCATGACTTATGGCATCTAGGTATCACGCAGTCGATCCTAAGAAGAAAACGTAAACGTTATGACCCAGTTTCAGAGGAAATTATAATGGGCTGGGGTTGTTTGAGCAATCATGAGAATTTCAAAATCCCAACTAATATTATAAATGCGAAAGTGAGTTTGTTTGTTACGTTTTCACGCTAAAACGGCTGAACGGATTTGGATGAAATTGGGCACAGGGGTAGACCATGACCTGAAGAAGGACTTTTCATCCTGGATCGCAGACGAAGTCGCGGGGTGTAGTGGCTTTATATTTGAGACGGCTGTTGGACAAAAAATAACTAACATATTTTTATTGCAATAGATTATTGGCGTTAACATTTTTTATCATCACCATCATTAGCCAATATAATAGCAATATCTTAGAAAGGCACACCTGCCTTTTTCTAAACCTACTTCAGGCACCAGTTCTCACACTGTGAATTTATATAAGTAGTTCAAAACTATTGCCCACTAACCATTGTGAGACAAAATAAAAAAAGGCCTCTTCAATTTCAGGTTTTTTTTTTTTACGAAACTGATCTTTTGACCTGTCACAGTAATTTATCAAAGTAAAGTTATTTTAAAAGCTTGTATTATTATCCGCTATTTATATTAATTTCACCACGTTGCACAAGAATGATTGATTCGCAAATGACAACATCGATACTTTCGGTACGTTATTATGCAAAATTAAATAAAATGCACGTATGTCACACAATCACAAGAGATCCTAATCATTCCAATACCCGGGGAATTTATCGATATCAAGTACGTATTTACATAATTTGGATAACGATTTTAATTGGGAATCACAGAAAATTGTCTTGATATACTCAGAATTATAAACAACGTTGCTAATTACAAGTAATTAGCAACGTTTTTTATAATTCTGAGCATGTCAAGACAATTTTTAAACAATTTTTTTTTTTTTTTTAAAGTCAAGATTTTTATAATCGCTTTTATACACTGTTAAAAATGCTAAGTATTTGTCAAACTGTCTGAAAGTAACATTGTTTATAATTCCGAGTATGTCAAGACAATTATTTCAGTTTCAATGTATGAAACAATGTAACACTAAGATATTGTAGATCAGCTTGTATGTCTGTTAGTGGTCATTAACTGTGTGACCTGTGAGTTGATTGCAGTTGTTAGATTTATGGACGATGAATATACAAAAGGGGCGAAGCTTAACGTGGCAAACCCGTAAATTGTTTTATATGACAGATAGTAATCGTAGAATACATTTGTTCTGTTGCGATATCATCGCCGCCTTAAGATGTCTGCTCGTTGCAGTGATATATTGATCAATATTCGTTAAAATAATATCACTGTCTAATTCCTAGATTGGAATTTAAAGGACCACCGGCAATGTGGTTACTGAATTCCGCAGTAAAGAGCGCTTTCGTACCGGGTGTTTATCAAGCGTAACATTAGTCGAGCGAATGGCAACAGCGCGAACGTCTGAGCGGCAGCTTCGCAGTGACTACGTACGCTACGCACGTAGCGTAGTCGCTACGTCTCGTAGCAGCCAGTCAGACGCTGCGTAGAAGTTGCGTAGTGGTCCTACGCGGTACTACGAGGTCCCGTAGGCCGACGACGACGTAGGCAGCGCGTAGCACACGCATAGGCGCTTGCTAGGCGAAGACGCAGGGTAGGTGCGCGGCGTAGCAGTAGCGCAACCGCTGTTCGATCGCTATAGTTTCGAATATTCGACGAAGAAACGCAACTTTTGGATTTGTATCAACTACGGATACTAAATAACGGATTTTCAAAACATCCTTATAAATAATTATCATAAGTATATTATCTGTCTGAATGTATCTCTGTACTTTCCAACTTATCCTATTTACGTATCGATCACTAATAAAGTTAAATCTTTAAAAAAAACTATTAAGCTAGTTTTTTTTTTAAGACAACTTTGTTTATGATCGATGCGTAAATAAGATACTTATAATTTTTCTGCGAATATACTTATATAATTATAATGAAATTTAAAATAATAAATACTTATGCAACTATGACGAAATGGAAAGATAGTGTTCAGTGTGTAAAAATGGCGACAAACTAGCCTTCCGATACACCTAAGGATAGTTGCATTATTAACACTACATCCTGTATATTATGATGAGCAGGACTTGGACAGCTATTGTTATTTTTAGCGATAGGTAAACTTCACTAAGTATAAGTAGGTACCTACAGTAACAGCATGTAGTTAAAGGGAGTAAGCGAGTCACCGATATTTCGGGTACTTACACGCAGTATTTGAAATGTGTTTGAGTCAACAAGTACTCATAGTAAACAAAAGATAACAATCAATACTTTGAAATAACTGTAGTAGGTACCTATCAGTATAATTTATTAAACCGTTTATAACACGTTTCATTCTTTGATTGCAGATAAATAATAAAATGCAATGAATAAGTACTTGATTATTATCTGTGCAGTACTAACTGTTACAATATATCATACCGGCCAATTAACTAGCAGCAATTGGCAACACGCGGAACTGAACTGTGTAATTTTTACTGGCGTATTGACATTTGCTGTTGAATCAGCCTGATCATGATGATGTCACCGCGGTATCGCTAAAGCGTAGCAATCATTAGCCTCTACGTATACCTAACTAATCACGCCACATGACTGCACCTACTCTCAAATTTTATTCGCATTCATATTCAAAAGAATAATTATATCCATCCTTTCCATGTGTAGATACGAGGGTGACACTGAACGTTATTAGAAAATCAAAAACTGAACAAACTAGCAAGTTATTAGTTTTATTATATATTGTGTATTGTGTGCAAAATAGTGTCCATTTACATCAATACATTGCTGCATCCGATGGAACCACTGAGAAAAGCACTTTGCCCACTAGACCTTAGGGGTCTCTTCGACGGCATTTTGAAACGCAGCCACTGTTTCCTCGGCGTCCATAAAACGTTTTCCTCGAAGTTGAAATAAATAAAATTGCAAGGTGCGAGGTCGGGGCTATAAGGCGGGTGACCCAATAATACCACGTCTGACCTCGCCAAGTAGTCGATTGTTTGCTTGGCGGTGTGCGATGAGGCGTTGTCGTGGTGAAGGAGGATCCTACTGCGAAGTCGTTTCTCCCGAACTTTTTCCAAGACAAGTGGCAAACAATTGTTAGTGTACGCACGGCTACACATCAAGCTATACATTTCCAGTATAAGCTGACCTCACATTTGTACGGAAATCCTATACAATGCGAGATCAGCATAAACTGGAAATATATAGCTTGATGTGTAGCCGTGTGTACCACTCTGCAGTAACTATTTTTCGATCCTGACCTGTCCTTCCAAAGAACGAGGCCACCACCTTTTACCCACGCTGCGACCTCTCTTCACTTTAGTTGGCAACTCCTCGTAAGGAAACACCCAGACAGCAGACTGTCTCTTAGTTTCAGGATCATAACAATAAATCCAGCTTTCGTCACCGATTGTGTCGAACACAGCATTTGAGTCACCTCCGTTAAATCTTTGAACCATTTCACGACACCAATCAACACGACGGAGTTTTTGGGCCTCTGTCAAATTATGAGGTATCCACCGGGCACAAGCTTCCTGACCGCTAAATGTTCATGGAGGATTTTGTGCACTTGACTCATACCGATGCCTACGCTTGTCCGAATCTGCTGATAAGTCATTCTTTTGTCAGTCTCTATCATACGCCGCACAACACTGATGTTATCTTCAGTCGTCGCCGTAGAAGGCCGTGCCTCACGCAGGTCATCGGTGAGATTAGTGCGACCACATTTAAACTTATTAAACTAGTTGTAAACAGTGGCACGAGATGGGACTTCATCGTGAAAGGCCAATCGAAGTCTATCATAACTTTCTTGTTGACTTAAATGACATCGAAAGTCATAAAAAATCATTTTACGAAAATTTTCTCGTGTTAAATTCATGCTTTTTTTATTTTTTTTAGGGTGGGAAACTCTCAAATAACTTCTCCCGCTCTGGGCGGAGCGGGAGGGCGTGTCAGACTTTTACTGACCAAAACCCACCCGTGATCCGTTGGCTGTGTGCCGGGGCCGCGATATCCCTTTCGGACAAACTCGCAATCCTGGCAGGCATTGGCCCTAACGGACCCCGTCAGTTGGTGCTGACATCTCTTTAAGGCGCGCGTGGAATACAACGCACCGTCGACCCGGGCCTGGTCCTTATCGGACGGCGAGAACAGATTTGGATGAAATTTGGTATATGGGTTTACCATGATCTGGGGCTGACATAAGACTTTTTATCCTGATATTCCCACGGGATCGAGACTTATGCGGATGAAACCGCGAGGCGCAGCTAGTTATAGATATTTGCCGTATGCTACGTATCAATGATATCATATTTTAACATAGCTATGTATTTGTGTAAGACAGGAACCAAGATAATGGATCATGGTTAGTGACACAACTTGTTGAGAGATCAATAAAGTTTTAATTAATGTTATTAGTTCCGTATTAATCATATTTAATTAATTAGATAGAGGGGTCAAAATAGATATGTTTATGTAAACGGATTGGAGCTATATTTATACGCCAAAGATCAATACCCATCAATAATTTTATAAATTACGTTCCTGTCTGTTCATCAGATAGTTATGATTCGAAATAATGAAATTCGATTAGAAGCTTATTGATCTAAAATGGAAAGGTGCGTAGTGCCTATGCAAGGGCAACTTGAACGCCCTTGTGATAACAGAAATTAAAAAATATGGATAACATCGTTTGGCACCAGATAGCGAACCTTGAAGTAATATTGTTACAAGTCGATGTACATATTATGTTCTAAAACATAGAGGCCGTACCGCAAAAGGTTGATAACTGAAGCAGGGCTATGGGGGACTTCAATACCTATCGATTTAATCCATAAGTACCTATGGTTTGCAATAAAAAAAAATGTTCTTAGTTATTTAAAAAAAATTGTCAACCGACACAAATCAGATCTTGGACTAAACTCGTAACTGTATCTCACTCTCAGATATTCGAATATCGATATTTTATGGGCATCAGTTTTCTTATACGCAATACAAAAAGTTGAATTTAGTTTCCTAGCCAGGCACCTGAGGGAACTGATATGCATACCACTGAAGATCCAGAAACTTCACTGTAGGTACATATTTGGTGCATGAATAAGGATTATTAGGCTATTAACAAATAGGTAATCACTGACAAAATATTTGATGACGCCATCGTTATCACTGGCAAGATACAATTATTTTATCGTCAACTAGCGATAAACTCTATCTTGTTAGCTACTTATTCATTGGAAATAAATGCCAAAACAATAATAAATGTCGGTGACGTCATTGCGTC
Organism: Agrochola macilenta; assembly: GCA_916701695.1. Lineage (NCBI taxonomy): Eukaryota > Metazoa > Arthropoda > Insecta > Lepidoptera > Noctuidae > Agrochola > Agrochola macilenta. The sequence continues at coordinate 14,795,132 of OU753554.1, read as the reverse complement.
ACTATAGCGAGCGTGTACATGGCACTTCCTTTATACTAATCCTTGGCTCTTAGCTACTGATATCTGAGTTTTACCTAGAATTTAATTAAGCAATTCTGAATAAAGTTGGCTTCGTCAGTCACGTTGAAATTGAGTGATCGAAATTTATTTTTAACTAGCTTTTGCCCGCGGCTTCGCCCGCATGAATGTCGGAAAATATCCCACGGGTACGTACTACCGAGATTAGTTAGATCATACCTAATATCCGAGGAAAAGTCGTTGATTCCTACCGCTGCGCCCGCGTTGTCGGCAACCATAATTATTTTGTCACGCGTAATTTTGAATCTGTGATATCTTTTAAAGGATTAATTTTAATGCTATGATGTCAAGGCATATTTTGAATCTAAATAAAATGCCCAATTTAAATAACATATTTTATTGGATAATGATAAATAAAATACCGCTCAAAATAGCTTCGGAAATAACAATGAACTTTTTATCAAATTCTGAAAGATAAAAATGGTTACTGTAGGTCATCCTTCGAAGATAGACATATGCTATCGCGGACTTTATTTTTGAACTTTTTAAGATGTACAATTCTGTAAAACATAAATTTGATGTATCTCTTACGGCTTACGCGGCGCACGCCGGTAAAGCTCCAAGTTGGCATGATTATTTCCGACATCTTCGACAATCAAAACCTTAATGTATTTTACACAAAAAACTTCCTCTTGAATCACTCTATCTATTAAAAAAAACCGCATCAAAATCCGTTGCGTAGTTTTAAAGATCTAAGCATACATAGGTACAGACAGCGCAAAGCGACTTTGTTTTATACGTACTATGTAAAGATAAAGATAAAGAAGAGTCAGTCAGCAAGTATCATTTCAACGATCGCTAGGAAAGTTAAAACGTCATTTGTTGAATATACATATGATACCACTAAACTTCTCACAAAATCTTGGTATTGGACAAGAAGGCATTCATGTAGCCAAACAAAAAGCCAACGTACCCATCGAATATTCATATCTAACCAGTTTGAAAACAAAATTCCGTGAACACGATGACCACATCTGTTACCGGCCCGGTTCTATAGCCGCCGAGCGCTGCAAGCAAGAATAGTCCTTACGGTGGTTAGTTATGAACTTCTTTGATGGTACCTACACGGCTACACCTTCAATTCACCCTGAACTCTTTATTCTATAACCTGACTTTGTAATATAAAAAATACTTATTTCAGATTGCAATAGATTTCCGTAAATAACTGTTAAATAAAATGCTACGCGGTCGTCAACTTTATACCCCAGGGGAAGCCGGAAGCCCAACTCTTATAATTCCGTCGTAGTAAAAATAGCTGCTACAGTTATTTCATGGCTAGCGACTTAATTGTTACTCATTCTTAATGACTCCGTAGTGCCGGTATTTACTTGTTAGGTTAGGCCCTTTATTGACCTATACTTTACATATGTGGCGGGATAACTAAGCAACCTGTCAGTTTTAAAAATAAGCATTAGCTAATAGGTTGACTGGTGAGGTTATTGTGTTGTGTGACTATAAGTCGATGACATCGTGGTGATGATAAGTATACAAAATATGGTCCTTACCCTGAGTCTTAGTAGGGTATAATTCGATGTCGTTGAAAAGGCTCTGCACGCGGTCGGCAGAGGCCGGCTCGTCCGGCGGGCCCACCCGGCACTCCCATGCACTCGCTACCTCCCTGTAACAACAACAGACGTTCATTCATATATTATTACACAAACAGATATGTACTCCACTTTATCTGATACTCCTGTAATGCTGATTTTATCTAACATCACCATTAATAACCTACCTACGACTCGATAAAGTTAGTATTACCATACTGAAAATGCAATCAAACTTTGTATCGAATATATAATTAAACAAAGAGATATGATGATCTAATCTACTTTTGTCGCTTTCAATAAATAAGTAGGTACTATTTTATCACAAAACCACTATGAAAACGAGCAAATAAATGTGAGTAAAATAGAGACACTTTGAGAAGCAGTTTGTAACTGTCTGTAACGTATTTCAATGATTGGTGTTAACTGAAGAACAAAGATAAGGCAACACTATAAATATTGTTAGATACGTAATCGGTCGGGTAAGTCATTCATGTGACGCTACGCCATACACTATGTACTCACACACGTTACTACGTACTCGTGCAATTACGTGATTAAGGTTAGTAGAATAACCACAAGCCCATCAAAGTCATCGACAGCATAATTGATGTCAATTTATATGTGTATACAATAAAATTTTGGTACTATAGGTACTGAGAAAAAGCAAAATTATACATTCAATTTGAGCAATAGTATGAAACTGCCAATAATTGTTAAATAAAAGAGATTTTCATGCTACGTCTAGAAAACTGGAGACATGGACCCATATGGATCCCTATCTTTGATAACTCGGTTGGTCTACTAAACGTTACTTAAATGTCGTTAACCACACTAGTGCAAATAAATCAATTCTATTTACTAATCATCAACGTAAGTTCAATTGGACAAAACTTTATAATCAGCATACCTAGATTTCATGGGAAATAAATGAAGTCCACACCCACGCCGAGATATCAAAGTAACCGCTAGTAAACGTTACAAAAACTAAACCTACGCAATAATAAAGATGTGGGAAGGCGAGGCAGCTTTCCGTTCTGTTGCATCAGCACCACACTTCTTCGATCCCGAGTGCAATCGCAGTCGTAAACAAAGTATTCTGGCGGTCGGCAGACAGAACATCAACTAAAGGCGTTGGGTTACCTATAAAAGGCGATAGCGCCCGGGTGATACCCATGAATGTTCCCACGTGAAACAAACAGTTGATAACTTGCAAAGAAATACCATAGATGCTATGAGGTTTTGTAGAGTTGAAGGTGCAGTTAGCATGAGAAAGTATTAAGTGCGCCTTTAGTAAGCTTCGTAGCTTAGCAGTTTTCGTTTGTAAAACTTGGCCTTCGTGTCGGCACGAGCTATGGACAATATTAGTCCCATGCTAGCTTGCTTATTATTAAAAGATATTTTAAAGATTATATGCTTACAATACTAATTACATTTTCAACTTACGAATACTCAAATAAAAATCCATATTTACATGAATTTGGACAAGTAAAAATCACTTTAAAATTAATAACATAAAATAAAATTAAAAATGCACTTGTAAATAACAACTTCATTATTTTCTGTTTATATCACCGGAGCCGGATACTAAAAGATACGCCCTCGGGACGGTCCCTCAGTGCGTCTACTGAGTTCATTTAAGACAAATTGTACGTATTTATGTAGTAAATAATCTTTTCGCAATGCCTACCGTTAGCGCGTTTCGCATCCAGTCGAGTTCTCGATATTGACCCAAGCGATAACCGTTCGATAAAAAGGCTATTTTCCTTTTCCTAAAACTAAATTAAATAGGTATTTCTGCAATTGTGCTTATGTATGTAGGTAAGTATATAGTGTTGTTAAATGAATTTTAATTATTTAATGATTTATTTATTTTCAAATGAGGACATTATTGCATGCGATCAAAAGTTGTGTTTACAAGTAAAAATCATTTCAAAAGAGTAACTATTTGTATTGCTTGCCTGATAACCTAAATTCGTTCCGTATTCGTCATTTCGATTCTTTCAACTGGAAGTGGTTTACGTGGCGTTTAAAATTGTTTTTTTTTTTTTTTTTTTAAGAATTTTCGTCCTGAGGATTTTATGTTATAGGGAAATAAATAACCAGATTGGAATGCAACAAGTTAAGAGTTTTCTAGACTTCATCATCAAATGAGTAATCTAATAAGCGGTAGGCAGTTATTCAGTTATTGAATGACCATTAAATTAGTCATAATGACATTTCATTGTCAGTCCCTTCAAACGAAACGGTTAGTTGCATGAATAACCCTCAATCATTCAATTTAACGTTCTAGGAAGACAAATAGACGTAAGTCCCAGTAGCCGAAAACTTGGGGTTAATAAGGAGGTCCCTAACTGTGATTATCATTATTATAATATCGCGCTGCCACTGTGACTCGATTCTCTGGGGTATATCACACATGTTATTCCATTCTATTTTTATGAGAGTATACGATGCTATCTCATCGAGTCAGTCGAATAGTTAACGGTTGGACAGTTTTCAGAAGAGAGCCATTTTTCAAACAAGTACGTTTAACTGTGCGTTTGCACTGGCAAAACATTCACTTATAAACATGTTGAAATCTCTATTTCATGTCATTTGACATAAAATAGAGTTTTCAACAACAGTACGCAAGGCGCTTTGTTGTGTTTGTCAAATTTTAATGTCGTCGCTTAGACGCTAGGGAGACGTTGTGCAGACGCTGTCTAGACGCTGCGTAGGCACAGCGTAGATGCTGTGCAGACACGGCGTAGACGCCGCCACCGTACGAAGTGTATCATATTATATTCATATCTTTATTTGCATTCCATAATGTAGGTATACAGGTGTTATAATGGCTCAGAGCTAAAGTACAATTACGGACCCTGTTCGAATCAGTTCTAATCATTTTCAAAAGAGAATCTGTCTAGGAAAAAATAATGCTGTTTTTTTGGTTAATAAGAATCACTCACTGTATGAGATTTTGGCAAACTGATTAAAATTACTATTTTGTTGTTTGTTTTGACATAGTCTTTGTTTCCATAGAGTAGAGATTGTACCTATACGTCGGTGAGAAAACGTGTTGTACACGTTTTCTCACCGACGTCACAGTATAAATACTGTGCCGACGTATCTAATCTAATCAATAGGTATAATCCGTGGGGTCTACGAGGTGTCAAAGCCTTCACTGCACGAACTCCCACTGTGAAGAAAAGAGATACTAACATTATCAGAATAAAATACAATACTCTTCATTTTGTTCGTACAACATATGAAATAAGATGTATTATCAGATGTTGAAGATAGGGCACTTAAAACATTGTACCTTTACCTAAGTTGAAGAGGTCACTGACCGCGCTGCCATAGGATATAATTTCAACTGCAGCCGTATTTCGTGCGCGGACGGTTTACAGTATACGGTGTACCCAACAGCAGATCACATAAAGCGCTCGGGTATAATATTCTAATATGATAAAGTAGTGGCTCATTTTTACTTCTATTGATGTCGGTCATAGATAGAGCTAATGAAAAGACTGAATCTAGAATTCAAGCTAAACTTCTGTAACCATTTTATTTGTGTAATCTAGCTCAACGGTCCTCTATCCAACACTGGTTAAATATATATACTTTCTAATGAAACCGTAGCTCTCAATTGCCGCAAGTTTTATACTTATTTCTACAGCTCAAAACGGAATGGTATAATGACATTCAACAATACCGATACCGATAGTAAAACTACAAACGAAAAGCGCGTGCGACCGAGTTGAGTGCTTACAAAAATATACCATGACATCATGGTGTGCGAATGAGACGTGCTGTTCGGTCTCACTCGCACTGGCACGCTTATAAATACACGAGTGCATTTACTCCATTCGTGTTCGATTATGTATGTTCGATTTGGCAGTCGACATCAAATAGCGATTAGGAGATGGTTTTACCGAACAAGGTCGATGAAAACGACTCGAAGTTATTTACCACATATAAAAGCAATTGTTCCTTCAAAATAAAAAATGGTCATGCCCCATTTCCGGACGGATAACGGAGTTAACGACTGCTTGTTGTTTTGTTCAGCGATGAAGTGTGAGATCATGTATGCCAAATTAGATATTATATTATAATGAATAGCTTTAAATAGATATTACTTTATTTTTTGCTGCGCAATAAAATTGCCTTTTGAAACATTCCGTTTTAGGAAAAGTCAAGTTTAATTATTTTCTTTAAAAAAAGGTCAAATATGTAGTTTTACCCTTGAAAAAGTACGTAGGTACTTATTTACTATGTAGGTACTTTTTTATTACAGAAAGCAATTAAAATATCATAATAGAAATCTGTACTTATGTTATAAATTAATAATTGAACTACTTCACACGTACTATGTATGTCTACAATAACAATGACTGAGTAAATAGCTTTGCAATTCCAATGTTAAAGTTCAATCATAAATGCAAGTCTATGTCATTTAAGTAACTGTGGTCATAAATAAACATTATTAAAATATTCGTGCATGTATTAACACTGTAGTCAGTACGTGACGTCACAGGTGTCTACTGTCTACAGTACCTACATAGGCGACAAAAATGCTGGTAGCATAATGACCATGACTAAGAAAGCTTTTGGATCTGACGTCATCATCCAAAGTGGTTGACCTGAGTTCACATCCACGTATCACTCATTGTATGAATTCACCTATGTGCTTCGAACTGATCACTTGTAGAAAACGTGACAGGTATTGGTCACTTTACAAACTTCATAGTATTCGCGTATACAGTGTGTAGTTATAGTAGAAAACAGAGTTATGATGATATCGTAGTGTTAATCATATCCTAGGAGTTCCGTCCAGACTACATGATAAAATAATCGAAAAGATACTAGATTTCGTCTTATCCCTGAAGAGATCCGGAAGTTTGGTCGTGTTCTGTAATTGTACTAGCCATTTACTTTAAAAGTACAAAAAGCAATTTCTTTATCACTCAGCGCGGTCATAAATTAATGAAAATAATATATAGGTATCCGAATACATAAAGGATAATATGACAAATGGCGATGATATCATGTCTAATTTATATAATGTTCATATTTCCATTAAGAATATGTACTACTGCAACAAAAACTATCAAACTAGAAATGTTAATGAGATTTTTTATACCTCTTAATCTGAATATTTAGAGAATCATAGAAATCACAGATAAATACTAGGAAGTGTGATTCAAGTTAATTGGCTGAAGATGAATAATGATCACATTATCTTTGCAAATTTTAATAATTGCGAAATAATTCTCATTGCACAAGATGTGTGATTTCAAAATGTCATTGCGAGCAGATGAGGACATCCATCACTTCACAAAAACATCTGTGTGTAGTCATAAAAATAAATATGTATAATCCGCGTCTAAATCAACAATTGGTGTAGCATCGTAATTAACGACATCACCTCCACCCCGCGACCTGGGTAAACAATTCACCATGATGTCATGCATTGCTGATGTTGTTGACCTAACCATAAGACGCGCGCCTGTTGTTCCATTGAACATAATATTATTATGTTACAACTTACAATACAGCATGGTCCAAATAGTAACGTCATAAAAATAATAGATTCCTCACGCGCATGTACGAGTATGTGCCGCGATTCTTGATAATTTACGAGTTATAGTATTTCTTTAATTTTTTTCTTGAAAATGGCATGGGAGGAACCTATTTAAAAAAAAAATACCTTTCTTTTTATACGGCTTTTTCACATTCTTTTTTTGCAATTTTAATTGTTATTATTAGGAATATTCTTTCAGACATAAAATAATCATCTTCCTATCACTAATTCAAGATACAAAAATGTTGATTGAATAGGAGGAATTTACCTATTTATATTACCAGGTTCCTTGATCATTTCAAAAACCTAGGCGGAATGTACGAGGAGCCCTCGCGGAGGCATCATTTTAAATGTAAGTTTTTCTTAGCGAATTTTGCATTATATACTGTGAAATGCACAATATCACAAAAAAGTTGACTCGGAAATTTCTACTGACTGACTGATGATGACTTCACTATTTGGACCAACCTGTATAACTCCGGATTGCCAAAAGTTAATTCAAAGATTTGATTGTACAGTCAGCATCAAAAGTTGTTGACCACATTTCGATTTTCAAAATCGCTGTGCACCGTATTCACTATTAGCACTTCCCTATACAGCGATTTTGAAAATCTAAATGTGGTCATCAACTTTTGATGCTGACTGTACCTATAATAACTGCGCACATTTATAACAATATTTATGTGCTTCACTGAACGGAAGTCAATGTTGTAGCATCGCTAGCACGTTGCACATTGTTTTATTTATCCAGATGTTTGACTTATTATTAACCTAGAAATTAAATTCCCATATTTTTGTCTCACCTGGCTAATGTTCCCTTCCATTTGATTAAACCGTTAGGTTTATTCGTTGTCTGGTCCTCGATGACTTCACACTTAATGGGTTGGGGCGGGTCGAAAGTAGTAGCATGCAGGGGTGGTGCGCATGCGAGCGGCTCCATCCGACAAGAGATAGCAGCCCGTTTAGGCGGCGTTGCTCGCGGGTAGGTGTGGTGGTGGCGGGCACTGCTGATCGCGGCTGGCTCGCCACGCCTCTGTTTTGGTAATGTCCTGGCACATAACGCACTGGCTGCATTCTTTAGATGAGATCGAAATCTGCTGTTGTTACTTGAAACACTTAGTACACCGCCCTCCATCTTCATCTCATCGACCACATTACTTTCACTGCACTAAATGATGTTTGAATCCATGGTGGTAGTAAACCACTTCATCACTGTTAGTATCACCTTTTTAAATCCATGTTAGTCTATTTTGTCAACACTTTATACTTCCGTCTCAATCCGTCCTGGAGTAAACGCTGTCCTTTTCATTGTATTCAACCTTCTATGCAAAAAGACGTCAAATTACTATGGTGAAGCTTTATCTTACCATAATATTTAACGGATAGCCAGTATATCTTTGCAGGGGCATTTAAGTTACAAACAAAACGTCAAATATACTTAAAAGAATCATATCAACTTCAGTAATTTTGTAACTAAGTTGATATTTCGTCATTTGCAGAGTCTTAGTCACGACATCATGAATTCATAGCTGGCGACGAAATATAAACTTTTAAATTGACTTAATTTCAGATACTTAGGTACTCTTGACATATTCCCTATTAGATACACTAGCCATCCAAAAAGTAATGGGAAGGAAGATAATTGCTGACGCCCGTTTGATTTATAATGTCCGTCCGAAATTAATTATAATCTCGATCATAATCTAGACGTCAAAGATGGCTGCGTACTTATCGTTCAACCGATCTCTTATCCGCGTGCCATTTTCTGTCATCTTTATTCTGTGATTCGCCATCTCAAAGATTAAAGATGGTTAACTCAATCCATGGATTGGTTGGGCAAGCTTCATACAAAAAAAAATATAAAAAATGTTAATCTACAATAGATGTCAAAAATTGGATCAGGATTGATTATTAATTTCGGGCGTTAGATTCATCTGTGGCGTTAGGTAAGTTCCTAACGAATACCTAAAAATTGGTGGTGCAAGTGCCATGTTTCTAAGATTGTTTTGTTTTCAAAATCTTGAATAATTTTCTCGATTGTTATACTGGGTGAATTTTTGATATGGGGCAGTCTATCCATCGTAAAAAGTAGATCGAAGTCTCATTTCCTACAAAATGTATGGGAAAACTTTTTTTTGCGATTTCTGATTTTTCTAGTACTGAAACCTCAGTTGGTCCAATAGAGTTTTTTGATCCTTAAAATAAACAGGATCGATTGGCATCAAAAATAGTTTTTGTGAAAACTGCCCATTTTCTTACTGGCTGTATATTTTTTTCAAAATCTGTGAATGCAGATCAAAATATCTCAAAAAGTTTTGGACAGTCTCCTTATACCGTTTTAATGTAGCTACAACGGTTAAGGTAAACCTACAGCCCCGTCTCATAAATCCACCCTGTAGGTATATCCTAAACAACGTGTGAGCAATAGATCACGCAAGATGTATTTAAATAAACTGATCAGGTTAACATTCTCACACGCACATTGAGATCCTGCTCTCATTTAAATTTAAAATAATGTGAGGTGGGATAGCGTTTTGCAAGTCACCGAAGGACTACGTCATCTTAGTTCATTATCTTGTCTATCTTGACCTTAATCTATAAAAGCTAAAAGGTATTGCAATTAAGTATAATTTGATGACTAAATATGATATTATTTATGTGAGTAACTACCCACAAGTACTAGCGAACGGTAAAGCGAATTAGTTCGCTAGCAAAATTAGTGGCGTTGCGGTCTACTTGGCGAGATGCATGCTTGACTGCATTGCGGCATCGATTTCGTACAAGAACGTCGTGAACGTCATTTTGAAGACTTTTAACATCATTCATTACTGAGTAAAAAAATCATAATTTTCGGCATTTTCTCCAGATACATGGTAAATAGCTGACTATTTCAGTATTTCGATTTTTATGTTTTAATGACATGAAAGGATCACGATCTTGCGGAAGGCTTTACGGTAGAACCGCAGGTTTGACGGAGGGTCGAGGGGGGAGCGGTCGTGGGCGCGCTGACATCACCGCCGGAGCCAGCCGATCTTACATCACCGTCGACTGCCTCCCACTGGGTACCGCCTGCGCGCCCGCACCTCCCCTCCATAACTCCTTTACGCTTATTGAAAATCAATAGCCGTATACGCATAATATATTATTTATTTTCTTCTACAAATTGCATAAATTTTATGCTCATCTCAGTATATTATTATCAATAAATTAGTTTATTTTATATGGTTACTAATTACCACATTTCAGGTTTATCACGCTCACGAACGTTTCTCAGGCTAAAGTGCTCATGACATCAAATATCTTTGAAATAATTGTTAAACAATATTATTTTGCAGAGCTATGCATACTATTTACTTTACAACAGAAAGTATGATAAACTGTAATAATAAAATGTAAATAAATAAACCGTCAAACAATGACAAAGTTATTTCTTCAAGAAATTAACCATATAATCAATTATTTGCTGTCCAGCAAAGATCAAGGCTAATATCGCCCACGACAACCGCTTATTATCTAATTTCATAACAATTAGCATTCATTAATAATTGTTTGTTACCTTTATTAACCAGTTAATAAGCATCGGCGGTTGTGTTAGACGACTAACTAGGAAAATAGTGAAAATGTAACCTTTTATTCAGAAGATGACTATGAAACACAATTTTTTAAACTAGATACCAGTCAGCAAGCATATTGAAGTGAAATGGCTACAAAATGTTAAGTATTTTATGTTTGTACGAGTATTATAAAATTTAAACTTTAGCAGAAGCCTACGAAATAATGTTTAGCAGTTGCGAATAATAACGTAAAAGGATCACCGAGTTTAGCCAAGAATACCCATGCTTGGGACGGGACTACTCTGATTAGTTAATATTTCAGAATTTCTCATTTAGTTACATCTTCACGAATTACATCACAGATGTATCCAGACTGCTACAACATCAAACTTCATACACCTGCCTTTAGCCTGCGGGATCAGTTCGAAAGATGATGCCAATTCGAAACAGGTGCATAACATGTTTTCGAGGAACTACATTAAGAACATTTTATATTTCTGCCCAAATTAAACACACAACGCATATAATAATGTGTGTCCCCGGCGACGGCGACGCGACATAGTGATTTACAACTTATACCTAATATATACTATGAAGTAACTTCCTAAATACCTACTCATACTTAACACAATAACTGCATTGTATGCATGTGTTCTCTATTCAGTATTCTACTAGAGCAAATAGTTTACTATTAGAGGTGATACGATTACTGCTATGTTCCAATTAACCTCAGTAGATCCTTTGACCGCAACTCTACAATCATGTTTTATGTTAAATTGTAGTGTTGTATGGCTCAGTTGATGAAACGTAAAGCACTATGCATCCCCACATTTCCCACGGCAATGATGTCAAATTGGTTTATCAATCACTGCGGGACGGATGCGGCCCGGAGCCGCCGGCCCGGTGCCGTACGTGGGTGGTGTGTTCTGTAGTGCGTACAAGCCGTTGAATTCATGACACGATGTTAATCGACCGGCGAGATGCGCACAGCTATTTGATACAGTCAAAAAGGTACTCACTTTATATTTGAACTCCTGGAGATAGCTGTACCTGTACGTAATTATTCGACAAGTCGAGCATGTTCGCTTCAGTCAAACACATTTCAGACGTTAGACACGGAGAAAAATATAGCTATTTCCAAACCGTTAGGTGTTAACAATTGGTATAATAGCTTAAACAGGTTTAACGGCATCTCGTGGTGTGCACGCGGATGTGGCCGGTAATTTGAGAACGATTGTGCCGAGTTGTTGCGAAGAGGCTAAGTATTGTCCATTGATCGCTAACAATAGAGGTCCGAGGTCAGACTTTTGTGGCACATCGATTGTGTACTCATCTGAAGAACGACTTCAGAACATCCTCGCAATCTTTGCACAATAACAACAACTAACAAGCGGACGGAAAGTCAATCCAGGCTACAATATCATCATTCTGCGTAGCTTTTCCCAACTATGTTGGGAGCCGTCCAGTCTAACCGAATGTAGCTGAATACCAGTATTTTACATGGAGCGACATCCAGGCTTCAGTAGGTATATGAGTCCACAAAAGCGGCTTTGTAAGTGGACTTTCTCTTACACACAATTTAGCGTGGTTAGGATTTTTTTTAAACATGGAACCTGAAGCTTCTGATATGTTTTCTTGTTGGTTCTAGTAGCCGTAGTATAAAAGTTCAAATGGATGGCTTATGAAAATTTGATTTGAGAGGGGTAAAAACCGGTCAACTGCGTGTCGCGGCGAGAAAAGCCTTTAATTTGTAACTTTATTTATTTTTATTTGTTGTTATAGCGGCAATAGAAATACACAATCTGTGAAAATTTCAACTGTCTACCTATTACGGTTCATGAGGCACAGCCCGCGGACAGACAGATGGACAGCGGAGGCTTAACCCTCAAGTGTACTCCAGTTTTTTTTAACCTAAGTTTTTAGGGTCTGTTACATCATCGTCATCAGCTTTAGCTACGTTTCAATCAAATAATAACTAATACATTTATAACGTTTTAGTTTGAAATACACTAGAGGGATCTTTTGTTAACCAAGATTCATTATTCAAGACTCAACCAAACCAGGTTGCGTACGTTTAAGCCTCCCACAGTCGTCGTTCATAGATCTTGCTCCTAAACTTTTATTATAAATGTCAGAGGACGACTAACTAATCCAACTGCTTATTCTGCTCATTAGCTAAGCGTTCAGTTTTAGGTATACGACCTCCACATGGCACACGGAGCGCCTATCTCATACGAGGTATATCTCGAAATAGAATGCTAAGTATTCCGGATTCTGTTTGCAGCCATATGAGGTATTTCTATTAGTCATACAGTATAGTAATGTGGTTTGATTTATTTATTTGCCAGTGAGCAAGAACCAAGCAGGAAATTGGAGTTAGTTGGTAAACATAGGGGACAACAATTTGAAATAATAATTCGTACTTTTATAGCTAGGTATCATGCGAATCATGCATAAATTAATATTTATCTTATCTTAAAAATGTCGCATTTTAAATAAAGTCTTCTACGTATTTTGAATTCATCAAGTTGCTACACATGTAGGTAGCGTAGGTACTATCGGACCTGAAATAATTTCAAGGTGACATAATATTTGGGCGAATGTACCTAATTTGTTTATAATGAAGAGTGATTAAATCGATATTTGTGGCTAGTAGGTAACCTACATAATTTTCGAAGTGGAATATGCGTTATACTAAATTGTCTACGATGAATGTTCGTAAAACAATTTACATATCATAACATCACGCTTCTAATCCCCGAAGGGTTAGGCAGAGGTGTACTCTATTATACACCCACAATTCGCCAAAAAAGTGAATTTCTAACATCAACTAAATAAATGTTTGGAAACGCTAGTCAGCAAATGATATGTTCCAAAAACTGCAAGCTTGAGACGATGCTATTGCTCCTATTGGTTTCTAAAGAAAATCCGAGGTTAATTTTAATATTACAAACCCGTACAAGAGCAACTTTAACAAAAAACGGGGACATGACCAATGAAGTCATCGTTGTCGGTGTCGGTTCGTCATCAATACGAGAAGCATGGAATCAGGCAGCCGTTGCAAATCAAAATCGTACCGAGGGAAACAAAATGTAATTATATAAATATATTTATATTCAACGCGTTTTATTTATTGTTTTCCTGAATTAGGTGCTAGCGCTCTTTTCTTTCTTTTTAATGGTAACTAAAGCACAGAGTTAATTGAATTTATGTGACCTATTTCAACTATGTATAAAGTTAACAAATGAGGCCTAGCAAACAAATGAGGTCATTAATTCAATAGGAAGAACAATTAATGACAATATAGTTTAAGTATTACTTAAGTAGACTAAATTAAGGATGGACTAACAGTTTAATTTTTCAGGTACTACTCGTAAAAGTCTATGAAAATGCATTGTTGTTAGTTTTCCAGTCAGTGGAAAAATAGAACACTGGGAATCATTTCTTTGTCCGTCGAAAACGATTTTCTGTACAACTTTTATTTTATTCTACATAATAATTTGAAAGGAGACTGGGCAAATTAGTCTAGAACCATTCGATATTTGATTGATATATTATTATAATAAGTAGCAGAAGAACATATATTTTTTTTTTCTAAAATCTGCCCGCCACTTTGGGGAAAAATGATATTTTTTTAAAGAGTGTGTAAAAAAATGCCAGCAATTTCCTTTGATTACGTGGATGGATAATTATCAACTGAATGCAATATTACTGTATTCAGTAGGTAGGTATGTATTATTTGACAAAAAGTTGTGGTTTGCCTAAACTAGTCCATTGTTTCAAAAAGTACCATCCTGTAATATTGCAATAGGAAATCAGTTATGTAGCTGATAATAACAAAATATGAAAGATATTTAATCTTCGATCCTATTCGATCCTTTCCTTACCGATTCGGAAATCTAAAATGGTATTTTTTTTGCATTTCCTTTAATATATTATTTATCGTTTTTCACAAATGAGTCGGGTATTTTTATTGATTTTTAGACCACTTTCATTATGGTGGTTTTTTAAATTAAGTTTCTGGAGTAACAAAATTTATCATATTTTAAAAAATTACAAAAAATATTGCCCGAGGCAATATTCACTATACCGGATAAGGTAGACATGGTATTGCTGCAATTTATTTTGCGAATTGAGTTGGTCATTCAACTCTGAGAGAATTCTATGACAAAACGTAATTAGATCATTCGCTCGTAATATCACATTCTACAACCATTTAAATGGCCTCCAAATTGTTTAAAATTGTAACAACTAGTAGAACTTCGTAAATGACGTAAGATTGATTTTGAAAGCTGTGAATTTTTTTTTTTTAATCTTAAACAAATAATTTCAACATAACTAAGTGTAACTGTAGATTTGTGTATATTGAACAAATATTCCAAATTGTTTAAATAATTCAAGACTAAAGTAGATGAACATGCCAACTGAGGTGTGTAATGAATATTCATACATATGTCAGATATACCTTATCACACTCTACTTGTGTACTAAATGTAAGTAGGCCTACATATGTATATAATACAGATATGATAGGTATAATACCCCTGATGATATTGTTGCAATATTGAATATCAGTTATCGATAAATAGGTGTCACTCTTTGAACAGTTTGTTTTGTGGGTTCACTTGCATAAGTTAAGTACCTTATGTTCTCTTATATGATACGATATCTATAATTTAAAGTTAAGCCAATATATATGTAAATGATTTTAACCGCAGCGCTACTTCCTTATTGAAATGATGAATCATCTAAAATTATTTATTGTCATTGTTCATATTTAAATGTACAAATGATGATAATTATAAACAAATCTAGCAATATTTAGAACCTCAAAATAAATGAATGCAGAGAACTGTAAAAAATGAAACATTATGATACCTAAGTCTTTGGTGTCTTGCCAAACTTCGGTTAAATTAACGTCAGCGTAACTAAATAGTCGAAACTAAGCGTTTGAACAAGTAAGTATCTTAATTATGTATTATGTGTTTATACCCACGCACATAGTGACGACTCAGCAGCACTTGCACCACTCAATTCTCATAAAAGCCTTACATATATCCCTCACCACAATTCGATAACGAGCGGAATACAAGTATCAGTAAGTATACAGTATCCTATCCATTACTGACATACATAACAAAAGTATGTTTCTAGTTTTATTCACCCGTATAAGCTAAACATAGCTATGGCAGTTTTCCACTAATGTAATATTATGTTCATAAATCAGTTTTACACAACGTCACTGTAAATAAACTGGCATGTTTGTTCAATTAGCGAAATTTTAAAAACATGAGCGTAATGTGTCCGCGCAAGTACCACGCGGCGGAGTTGATCGCGCAGCACTGGTGACCGGCGAACGATAGCGACACTCCGACCCTACGACTGGTACCACGAAACCGGTGACGAGACGCACTGACGCAACAGCATCGCAAACACCGAGTACCGCGCCGTTCGCGGCCCCATCGCGGCCACAACTGATGATTGTCCCAGCGGGCAGCGACGCTAAACAAGTATGCTTACCATGCGAGCATTGTATTGTAGCCTCGACGGCTGAAGCTGATAACAACCTGCGTACACGACCACTTCTATCTGATTCTATACAAAACATTCGTTAAGTACTAACTTTAGCTATATTTAATTACGTATTTGATAAGTAAGTACGTATGTCCCTTCACGGTGAAAATGTATGAATGGAAAACAAACACAAACAAAAATGATAAAGACAAAGCTAATGAAGAAACAACAATACTTTCAAAAAGATCAGGGCGAAATTGAATAGATACATTATGGCTTATTATTAATTGAAAAAAAATACGATAGCTTGCACAGTCGTTTCAAATGCCAAAATCATCAAAATTAAGATAGAATCAGACAAAAGAAACTTAAAACGTGAAAACTAATAAAATATTTTCTCATGTACTTTTTTCTTGCAACACCTCAACGCAAACTATTGCCACATTAGATTAGAAGGACATTAAATGATTTTGTAAGCGAGTAGCAGTAACTCCAATGTAAAAGTATAATAAAAATTATAAAAATAACAGCGCTCTACTTCTTTGCTTTCAGAAAATTTGCTAGAGTTTGTTAAATAAATTGGATGTTTTTAAACGAGTCCTATTAATTTTTTCAACGTCAAAAATCATGAATTTGCGTAATAAATGTAATAGGACTCTTAAAACTGGCTATAGGCACGTATGTTGGAGAAAATTTAAGTTAAGATTCTAAGAAAAGGTGACTTATTTACAAAAAATGTTACCATGCCCAGCATCATGCATGCACCATTTGTCCATCATGATCATGAACGACATGCCAGTCGACATTATGTGTCTCACTATGTAAAGGAGTCTTATTTTATTTATTAACTAAAATATTACCATGCCTAGCATCATGCATCATCTTGCGACGTGTTACGTCGAAAGCCGTGTTCTTTCAGCCTCTTGAAATTAGGAGTCTGGGCAAGGTTCTAGCCAACTGTCGGCTTCATGATATTGTCTACTCATCGTCTGCGTGACGTATATTTTTTTTTCTTCTGACATTGTATCAGGTCTCCTTAAATCATTACATCAAATATGGTGTTCATAAGGGTACTATTCTAGGACCCGTTCTAGCTTGTGTGAAACGCCGGGGAACAGCTTGGTAAATGCCATGGATTCGGTGCGATGTGAGATTGATTATGCAATAACAACGCCGCATGAACTGCCGCATGAATTTTACAGTTAGTTTTCTAAACGCAACAAAAGAATATCAACAGCTCATAAAAAGGAAAATATTCGTTTATAGTAAACTGTTTGACAAGTTTTACGTGACTGTGAATGATTTATCACCGTAACGTACTTCCACGTCTGATCAAAATGAAAATTGGCAGGCGCGTAGCTTCCTACAAAAAATACATTTATAGGACTTTTTTTAGAATAATATTTTGGAACTACACGTTCACGTCGTAATTCTTATTCTGTGCCAAATTTTCTGTCCATCATACGTTTATAATTTATATTAATTTATTATAATACAGAAGGTTTAGACAACTTTTATATTTTGTGTGATGAATTTTGTACGTCCCAGAAATCTTATGATTTCAAATAAGGAAGCCTAGCCGGATGGGTCATATCACAAACCTTTTTTTCGCAAAAAACTCGTCAATAAATTATTAAAACGTAGATATTATATTGAACTGAGTTTTGAGAATTGGCAGATAAGTCGTTTAGTTTCTGCAAATGTAAACATACATACTAGGTACCTATACAACGAATTTAATGAATGACTGAAAATAATACTGACATAAAATGAATTTACTGATGAGCAAAGCTTGTGTAAATCCATAATATTTATTTGAAAAAAAGTATGATCACTATACAATCCGAATTGACATACACAACACCCATTACTTCCTACACGTTTTTATTTTCTCATTATTTGAGTAAACAATCATCAATCAAAGAACGCAGATGCACTGCCCGAGGCACTAACACAACATCCGTTGTCGGACAATGACCAAAATAAAGTTGATCGCAGCACATTGCGGGGAGCATGCTGCTATATTTTGGCAAGTCGACCAGTGCGTGTCGCGGACGCCTGATGGCATCATCGCTATGGAGGATCGTGACGTCACCGCGCCTTTTCCAAACGTGGCCGCCAGACGAAAATAGTCCCCGCCCCGCTACCGACCGCGGCCCCTCGCCTCGTCACCGACCGAATTAGCGAGCGAAGCGGTCGGCATTCAGCACCGGCACGACCAGCCATGCCAACCCAACAAAGACGATCCATTTGCAAGTTCAGATGGTCGCCTGTTGACCGCAGGAATAGGCGCAGGTGTATACGGTGATGCAGATAACAAGATTTACATGATTTGACGTAATGCAATCCTGTTAACGATATTCTTTGAATCTACACAGTATTAATTTTTAAATGTTTTATGCTTTTTTTATTTCGGTAAGGTAGCTAAGTTAAGTGGTAGGTACTTTTGGAGATAAAAGCAGATAAGATTAATTATAATTTAAAAACTTTGTGTGGTGTCTTCAATTTTTTTTAGTTTATTTTATAATATCTACCCCACACGATGTCGTAATATCAAATTCTCTGGTGAAGAGTTTTCAGATACAAAGCGATTAAGCGATTAGCGTCTGTGTTAATTTTATAATGGACAGCTCTTCTGAAGATTAATTTATTCGTCTGCCAGTCCGCCTGTACCCTAATTGCGTAATATACGATCAATCAGAATCTGAATAGTTTTGAAACAGATTGCTAATCCAATGCTTCATAAGTTCGAAAAAAATGATTATTCAACAACGTAAATATCAATGATGTTGAACTGTCAAAATGAAACTGATTAGTCGTAATCGTTTTCGAAAATGTTTTGCGTAATTAGATAGCTGGGGATTGCCTGCCTGATAATGCTGAAATTTTCTCTTTCGTTCATTGTAGAAGTCATTGGTAGGCTTTAATTATTACTGTGTGGATGTTTACGGTTCGATAAGGTGATGCTCATTAACTTGTAGAGCCTACTTAGCTGTTATAGTTTTCCTTTTAATTTCGTTATATACAGGGTGTCAGGGACATCGACGCGGAGCCTGTTACCATGGATTCAGTATATATGATTCTAAACCCCCGGCGGCGTTGAAATTTATCGTAGGTTATTTAAGAAAAAAAAGGTTCGTTACATTTTGACCGTGTAAGCACTTTTCTATGAAACAGCTGTTTCAACGCAGGGGGTTCCGGGGTTCAGAATCATGTACTGAATCCATGGTAACAGTTTTCGCGTCGATGTCCCTGACACCCTGTATACTACTTCATATAATATAATTTTTTCTTTTCTACTAAATATAATTTTTTCACATATTCAAAACCAACTATTTAACTGGCACACTTGACTCTAAAAAAATTTGCACTTTAAAGGCCTGTGCACACCACGTTTTTTAAACGCGCCGTCGACGCGCGTTTTTTCCTACAGACAGGTGTGCAAAGGTCCTGACTTGCGTGCGTATCGCGTCTGTATCGCTACAAACGCGCGTCGACGGCGCGTGAAAACGTGGTGTGCACAGGTCCTAAAGCTTAATATTTCGCAAACGTATCCCTGAATCCAAAAATTATTTTCCTACACTTATAATATTTTTGAACGACCTTTCCAGCACCATGGGATAGACGAGAAAAAAGAAAACATCCCCCTTTACGTGTAGGGGAGGTACGCCAAAAAATATTTTTTTTTTTAGGATCTATTTTATCACCTTGTCGGCGTGATTAATATTTATACGCATGCCAAATTACAGCTTTCTAGTACTAACAGTCTCTAAGCTAAGCCGCGGACAGACAGACAGACATGGCGAAACAATAACGGTTCCTGGTTGATTTCGGAACCCAAAAAAGGTAGTGTGACCCCACTCCATCGGCCAGGGTGACACTATGAGGGGTAAGATGCGTAACGTATTTTTATTCTACACAGCCGTTTAAATATAGATTAATATGTGTATTAGTATGAGTATACCTACTTATGAATAACGTAAACATTAATTATTTATTAACTTTTAGAGGTATGAGGAACAGGGTGTAAAGTTCACTCATCCTCTATAGAAAAGGGAGGATCCTCCGACCAGACGGGTGTCGTGTCTGGCGTGCAACTGCCCAACGATTGATGTCGGATGGTCATATATAATATGTCGTTCGCGCGGTAAACTCTAATTGCGCGATGTAGGATTTGTGTGACATCAGGTCTTTGATACGTAGTTCGCATGTGGCGATGTAGATGCCGCTACAAACTTAAAAATAAAAGTCAAAAAAAGTAAATGAATTTAACACCCATTTATCGCCAAGTAGTAGAACCAAAAAGACGCTATCACTAGATAAACATATCTTAATTTTTAAGCTATTGCATAGCTTCTATCGCGGGCCTTGAGCGTGGAGACCGAATCCAGAAATTCCGTAACGAAAAAACCTAACACCCTTATCAGCGCACTCTGTTTTTATTTTTTGAAATTTTTTGAACGGAGCTTCAGTTTTCGTTCTTGTACTGACAGAAAGCCACATAAATTCCTGACATTTTCGTTAGATGGCGTTACGTTGTTAGAAGCATAATAAATATTGTAGCGGTGGGTGAAATCACTTGTTTATCTGTGCCGTGAACAGTGCGTGCTTTGTGTTAGCGGACGTTTTGATAAATACTTGGTACGTAAGTTTGTTATTTGTTTTATACGTAAGATTATATACCATTTTGTTCGTGATTTTACGGTCTTTCGAATGATATATAATGCATGTTAATTCCGAGTCATAAATTGGACGTTTTTTTTTTTTTTTAAGCTATTGCATATCTTCTATCGCGGGCCTTGAGCGTGGAGACCAAATCCAGAAATTCCGTAACGAAAATAACCTAACACCCCCATAGAGTGAAATTTTAAGATGCGCGCGCATCACTGTGACACAAATTGCATAAGTTGATAAAAAATGCTATGCAATAGCTTTACCGCGGCAGTCTCCGAGTGCCACACGTCTTTTTTTTTACAGTTTTTTTTTTAGGAGGTGGCTTTATTTACCCTTTTTGCCAATTTCATATTCCATATTTATTATATATTTCATATTTCATATGACCATCGTATTTAAAGTAAGGAGTAAACTTCAGTCGTGCGTCGGAGCTGACACACACACACACTTTTTTTGGCAATAGTAGACATTATTGACTGTGTTTCAATAGTGGTAGACTGATGCGAACCTCCGAAGAGAATCCCGTATCTTAAACGTATCCCGTGGGTTATGATGCTTTCGCCACTGTCGACCCTAGTGCCATCCATAATATGCAAGAAACGCAACATTCTCCTATAATCCTCTAGCACCAAAGAACGAAAGAATCTACCTCTGCTCTGGATCTCCAGATTTTAGAGGAATATATGTATATGGAACTCTTGTGCAAAATTTCATACTTATATACCCAGCAATTTAGGCTGTGCGTTGTCTGTCAATGAAATTTTCATTTTTCTGTATCTTCATTACTCTTTTCACAAATATTTCAGGCACAAAAGTGTTACACGGTGGTTTATATACCCTAAAAACCATAGGCAAGAAAATCATGGAAGTGCTCCAAGATGGTGACCCGGGTTTGGCCAAGAAACGTGCCTTACTTGGCCTTGGAGCTGGTGACAAACCAGAACTGTCTCAATTCCTGAGGGAAGCCAAGGTTTAGGCAGAAGAAGATGCGAGGGTGAGGGAAGAAAAGAGAGAAGCCAAGGAGGTGAACTATGAGAATATGTTTGATGATTTCGAAGGTAAAGGTTTATTAATGTCTTAAAGAATTTTTGGTCTCGTGTGAAAGTGGATGGGGATACCTAAACAAGCCAAAATAAAATAAAAATTGCATTGAAGATTTTTTTTTAGGTTAGCGACCTCTGACAGTAGGTATAGTAACTATGTAGAAAAAATAGTAAAAAAAAAAATCTGATGTAAACTTCACAGACGTATCTAAAACTACAAAACGAAACGTAACCGTAAACGTAGGTCTGTATCTAAAACTGATTTTCTCAACTCATTCTTCCAGTAACGACCTAACGACACTGCCAAAGGTTGTTGGACTTGCAGCTGGCGTCCTAAGTAGAAATGTTGAGGGTTATCTAACTATAAACTTATAAAAACGAACTATCACTAAGAATTAGGGGCGATATCAGTAACGATATCAGGTGCAGAGGTTTGTTACAATAAAACCTTGAATAGAAAAGTGTTACGACGTTAACAAGGCGTTAGTTTAATGTTTTCGTTCATTTTAGTTATTGTTGTTTTCCATCTTTGCCAGCTTTATCAAACAATTGACGGGATAACAATTGACTCCTTGGATAGCCCACAAGATGAGGATGTTTCTCAAATAATTTGTTTGCTTAGTGACGTAGTAAAATTTTGAAATAATCATCTCTGTTTATTTTATTCTGACGATGTACTAATTTTGCTACTTAACTTTTATTAATCCTTACTTTCAAATGTTTGATATTTCCTTTCTGAATACCGACAAATCTTCAAAAAAGGATCAGCTTTAAATTCAAAGCACAATCAAAGCTATTCGATTCTTTGATTTAGAGTTAAATGTAAAATTATGTCCACTTTTGGATACTTTCCTAAATCAATGAAATTTCGTTATATTTGCCAAAAAGCCAAAGGCTCCATCAATCCGTCACATATTTATTATATATTCACTATCAGGATAGGTTACACTACTGCACATAATAGCTTTTATTCGGCCTGAATATCCTTTAAAAAAAAAAACAAATCTGTGTTTGCAAACTCGACTTTGACTTTGACTACTCTTGTGGTGATTCTTCACCATCACTGGTCATAAGATAAGATAATCATTTATTTGCTCAAACATGAGTACAATACATACAACACAAATTGTCAGCATGCAAGAGATGTGAAAAGTACAGATAAAAACAGATCATCACGTTTGCCGTAAACAATGGCATGCAAATATTAATAAAATAAAGTATGTCAAACCGAGTCAAATTATTTAAACATGTCATGATAAAATAGATCATTAAAATAATAAATTAGTAAAACGTGATCAAAATCTCTCATAAAAAAACTCATCTAAATTTTAATAAGCTCTATCTGCTAGAAAATATATAACTTTTTTCTTGAAAGCTTTTAGGTAGTTTATTTTTGGAGCCATGCAAAAGACACTTTTCCGCATAAGTGCCGTTCTAAATTGTTGTTGGCAAATTTGGCTATTGTCACGTCTATTACGAGGAAATCGATCTGCCATGCGAGAAAAGAGATGAGGGTTTGATCTTAAGAACGTTGCATTTTCTAATATATAAAGTGAAGGTAATGTCAAGATTTTGTATTTTAGAAAATGAGGCTTGCAACTCTGAATGGTTTTAAGGTTGAACATCGACCTAATGCAACGCTTTTGAGTTTTGAAAATGAGTTCCCGGTCAGTCGAGTTACCCCAAAAGATAACACCGTATCATAAAATGGACTCCACCAGACCGTAGTATGCGGTGAGCAAAGCAGCTACACTAATTACTGCTGTCAGTTTGTACAGAGCATATGCTGTGGTACTTATTTTCTTGCTTTTAATTTATTGTCAATAGTAAGTCCTAAAAATTTTATTGTATCAACTTCGTCAATATTATTATTATTATAGTTTATGTCTAGATTTTTTAGTCAAGGAGCGTTGCCTGAAGTGCATGATTTTAATCTTATTTAAATTTATTTTTAAATTGTTATTATTTAACCATTCTATAATTGCAATTAGCAAGTTATTAATGTCAGATTTGTATGAGTCACAATTTTTACACGCAATTGTCACTACACTGTCATCGGCAAAGAGGCTCATAGGTTGTTTTGTGGACTTAGGCAAGTCATTAATATATAATGTAAACAGGGAAGGTCCCAAAACACTTCCCTGTGGGACACCATACATGACTTCGCGTTCTTGCGACCGATGTGATTCTTCTCGTTTTGTTTTTATGTTTATCCTACTGACTTCCGTTATTTGCTTTCTGTGCTGAAGATATGACTCAATATCTCTATCATAGCATAATGCGTGTTTCTTTGTTAGTTATGTTGAAGAAATGGGAAATAATTCAGTACTTAACATGGTCCTTCCGGTTCCACTTGACACTTGAGAATTATTAACTTATCAAAAAATCTACTGTGCTACGGTTGTAGAATATTTTTTGAATCCTTCGTAGTGTGTATTCTGTGTATGTGTACCTATTAGAAACATCGAGCAGCAAACATTAAATAAAATAAATAAATAAAATAAAAAATATTTATTGGTAAAACAAGTATATGTATAAACAACATTTTTGAATCAATCCTCCTTTTAGGCAGATAGTGCCTGTATTGTGTATTAGGAGAGTCCGCTTTTCCATAGCAACACGTGTTGTATAAAAAGCAAAACATATCATTTTTATGTGCGTTGTGTATCCTTTCCACCGCTAGAAATTTTGTTTTGGCTGCATCACCCCAGACAAGTGTACAATAGAAAAGTGCTGACTGGACTAGTGCATCAAAAATCATCATCATTTTGATGGCCTGAATGATTAGCGGCAGTCTTGGGAACGAGGTATCTAAGAGTTCTGAACATCCAGCTTAATTTCCTGACTCAATTGGCAAAAACAAATATCACGATATTTAATCGTTTTATTGATGATAGACCTACTGATATGGCTGTACTGATATTATATAAGTAATGGTTTTTTTTTCTTTGCATCTGCAGTTTTATTTTTTTCGCGCTAGAAACGCTTCCGTACCGGGCGGTAATGTCGCCTTCTACGGAAGCGTTTTCATAGAGTTACATAGCATCCAGTAGGGTTGCTCTACGGTCCGTCACTGCGATTGCGGCTTTGCCGCTGCTGTTTGTAGTCTGCGGTCACCTTCGGAAAATCTCTATTTGAGCTCCAAATGGTTGTCAAAGTGATATTGTGTCATGTCTTAAAAAAGTGATATTGTGCTGAAAAAGTATGCTTTCAGAAAACTTTTGCCTTATTATAGTAGCCTGCTTCACGTGTGGTAATAAAATAGGTAAGTAGGTAGGTACAGGTACAAAACAAACGGTCTGTGCCTACATCAACGAGTTAAGAATGCGGTCATACAGAACGATAAGATAGCGCTGCAATCACTGTGTTAATAATTATAAAAAAAAGTGAAATGTGTTTGTGAAGACGTTTTGCTAACCCATTCATTGCTGAAAACGCGCGCGACAGTGAATCGGTTCCGAGAAACCTACTCGCGTTTCCTGGAAGCGCTACTATGGACGCACACATTTGCAAATCGCTGCGTAGTCAGTATGGCACACATCGTCGCCCACGGCCCTGATAACGCGCTGCCGTGACGACTTGACGAGACGTATCGGTGCTCTCATTAACCAACCAACTCGTATTGCGTGCCCAGCTCGGCTTACACCCAATCAAACAATTTGTTGCACTGACGTTACGACGCAGGCCGTAGTCAACCGTGCCAACACGAAAAATTAATATACAAAATACAATCTCACCACCATCAAATGTATTTTTTTGTAAACTGATTGCAGTGAAAATGCAAGCAAAATATAGACAACAATACGATATATTTTTTTTTTTATAATAACAGTTGAGAACTGCTGCATCACGTGCAAGTACATAATTAGCAACGAACTGTAAGATGACATAAATACAGTAAAGAAGTAGTTATTGACAGGCATTGCCAATGAGCTCAATAAAATGATCGCAGAGCACCGGGGTCAGCGGCGAGATGCCAACGGTCAATAATGATGGCTTGACATCCGAACTGAATAGCAATCAATCAATTAAACTCTTATTTCACTGCCAAGAATATTTTGTTTGTGTTGTGTTGGTCGTCGAACGTAACTCATTTAATTTACGTAAATGGTAATGCTTGTGATTAAATGAAGGACTGATATCCACTGATATCATTGAAGCTGCATTTTTATCTTCACTGTACTCGTACATCCTGAGGCCTGAGGGCCGTATGAATGTGTTACCTATATCTTAAAAATATCATGTTCACAACCAATTTTACCTTTGGTTGTCATTTTACCAAAAGCTGTAATTATAACATGGTTATACGAGTATGTATGTATCGATGATTACGAATTATGCAGTCATTCGTGAGAATTTGGTGCTAACGTATGTGCTTACAATTTAATGACGCCCTAATTTGTAAATTTTCGGTGCATACATTCCTCGTCTATTTGATAAACAAAAACGAAATTTACAAAAAAAATAAAAAAAAACACCTGCCTTGGGCCCTTTGGGGGAAGGTTCGTTCTAGTAATACCCGTTTTCATCGACAATTAAGTGACACCTAAATGAATCCCTAAATAACAGTGCACTTTTATTATTAGGGATTCATTTAAGTGCTGGTGAAAACGGGCATTACAAGCTATAAGTGTAATATGAAGAATGAGACATAAATATTTGACAATAAAATAATAGTAAAAATAAACACGAGTATTGTAAATACTCACTTGGTGAGGCTGGAGGTAGCATCGCAGCGCGCGGCGGCGGCGGCGGCCCGGCGCTCCGCAGCCGCGTCTACCATGCCTCTGCATCACCGCGATGGGCATCACTTGCGAGTCGCGCCACCTCGCCACCTCGCCCCGTCACCTCACCACCACCCACCACACCGCCACTACCACACTGACATCACAATGTACATACAGAACCCTCACAACCTGCCTGCCTGAAACCTGATCACTTGAGGTTGCTATTCAATACGATACTATCGTGTGGGGTTTCAAATTAAAGTTATACTTCGCCTATACCGACGATTGCAAGGCTACATCCAGAACACATAGATGACCTGAAACAAACAAAAACTTCATTACAACTTCTGCATTTAATAAATAAAAGGCCTTTAAAAACCTGCGTTCGTAGTGTGGATGCGGTGAAATTAACTTTTATTAGAAATTCTTTTATACCTTATTTTTTACAAAAGTGATAGCAATTTATTTCTTTCTTTTCTTTCTTCTTTCCTTATGAGTGTCTTATTTTTATATTTTTTGTGGTTTAATATTCGTCAGTCACAGGCTGCTAGAGGGTAATGCTTTAAAGGGAAAAGAGGTATCCGTGAAGGCCAAGGAAAAGGAAACAAGGTTAACTGTGCGATTTGGAGAATAAATGCTCACTCATTAGCTTAATTTCTAGCGATCGACACGTGCGTGTGATTAAAAAAACGATTAAATCTTTAGATTTTGGTACCTACTTGCTCAGCCCTAATCGACCTTTTTATTAAAAGCCAGTCTGACTACTTACTATTTAGTGTCAAAAATTGATCGAAGTGTCAAAAAGACACATAAGGTACCGTCAACCAGACATCACTTGGTTACAATTACAACTGATGTCCGTTTTTAGCGATTTTCCGCTACGAAACATTGCTACGAAAACCGCGCTGTCGAAGTTAAACGGTTGCCGCATTCTGACGTGAGCTGAGCCATTGGTACAAAATATGTGTCCTTCACCACACAATCCTCACCTTTGAAAAGTTCATGAAAATCAATTTTGAAAACGCCAAAAAATAGTCAAGAAATAGTCATAAATAGTCACCAAGGTTAAAAAAATAGTCGGATTATGATTCCGAAGATACAGCTATAAGTTGGTGAGGATTGTGGGGTGAACGTCTCCACACAATCCTCACCTCAGTGCAAGCAAACGGCTGGGAGTACCGATTTGGTTTCAATTCCAAAAAATTGTCAAGAAATAGTCATAACGCTATGCCAAATCTCGAAAATAGTCATTAAAGGATTCCAGAGATATAAAGGGGTCTTGGTGAGGATTACGCGGAGAGCCTTTCTCGGCACAATCCTCACCTGATTACCGCGGAACGCCTAGGGTTTTGAATTTGAATTTGGTGTCAAAAAACTGTCAGTGAATACTCGTAGTCGTCTTGAACCATGATAATTTCGAACTGGTTGACTTTGTAGAAGTATGTTAAACTTCCACGTAAACTTCTACATACATTTTGTTTTAGTACAGTCGCGAACAGTAAAATTGTAAATCTATTTTAATAGTGTTGTATAATTTAAAACAGTAATAAAATATTGTAGTTACTTACTTTTAATTTTTTTTCTGTCAAAGTTTAATAAATACCTACCTAGCTGTACATAATATTCCTCCAATTTTTCCGGTTGGCTTTATAAGACCATATAAATGTCTTTATTTCAGATTAATTTGATTGTAGTATGAGTAATTAAGACTATCTATCTAGTTATATAATGTACAGCTTGGTAGGTATTTATTAAACTTTGGTTGGTGGGTGGGTTGGTAGTACCTTGGTTGGTGGGTAGGTAGATGGGTATGTAGGTTGGTTGGTGGGTAGGTTGGTGGTTAGGTTGGTTGGTGAGGAGGTTGGTGGGTAGGTTGGTTGGTGGGTAGGTTGGTTGGTGAGTAGGTTGGTTGGTTGGTTGGTTGGTGGGTAGGTTGCTGGGTAGTTTGGTGGGTTGGTTGGTGGGTGGATTGGTGGTAGCTTGATTGGAAGGTAGGTTGGTGGGTAGGTTGGTTGGTTGGTTGGTGGGTAGGTTGGTTAGTTGGTGGGTAGGTCTAGGTTGGTGGTAGGTTGGTTGGTGGGTAGGTTAGTTGGGGGGTAGGTTGGTTGGTGGGTAGGTTGGTTGGTTGGTGGGTAGGTTGGTTGGTTGGTGAGTAGGTTGATTGGTGGGTAGGTTGGTGATAGGTTGCTGGGTAGGTTGGTTGGTGGGTAGGTTGGTGGTAGGTAGGTTGGTGGGTAGGAAGGTTGGTGGGTAGATTGGTTGGTGGTTAGGTTGGTTGGTGAGTAGATTGGTGGGTAGGTTGCTGGGTAGTTTGGTGGGTTGGTTGGTGGGTGGGTTGGTGGTAGCTTGATTGGAAGGTAGGTTGGTGCGTAGGTAGGTTGGTATGTAGGTTGGTTGGTGGATAAGTTGGTAGGTAGGTTGGTGGGTAGATTGGTTGGTGAGTAGGTTGGTGGGTAGGTTGGTGGGTAGGTTGGTGGGTTGGTTGGTGGGTGGGTTGGTAGTAGCTTGATTGGAAGGTAGGTTGGTGGGTAGGTACGTAGGTGGGTAGGTACGTAGGTGGGTAGGTAGGTTGGTTGGTGGATAGGTAGGTTGGTATAGATTGGTTGGTGGGTAGGTTGGTTGGTGGGTAGGTTGGTGGGTTGGTTGGTGGGTGGGTTGGTGGTAGCTTGATTGGAAGGTAGGTTGGTGGGTAGGTACGTAGGTGGGTAGGTAGGTTGGTTGGTAGATAGGTTGGTAGGTAGGTTGGTTGGTAGATAGGTTGGTAGGTAGGTTGGTATAGATTGGTTGGTGGGTAGGTTAGTTGGTGGGTAGGTTGGTTGGTGGGTAGGTTGGTTGGTGGGTAGGTTGGTTGGTGGGCAGGTTGGTTGGTGAGTAGGTTGGTTGGTGGATTGGTGGGTAGGTTGGTGGTAGGTAGGTTGGTGGTAGCCAGGTTGGTGGTAAGTAGGTTGGTGGATAGGTTGGTTGGTGGATAGGTTGGTTGGTGGATAGGTTGGTTGGTGGATAGGTTGGTTGGTGGGTAGGTTGGTAGGTACAAACTAAATGGTGAACCGTGTCAATAAATTTTTAGAAAATTATGATATTTTAGATAAAAACCAATTCGGTTTTAGAAAAAAATGCTCAACTACGTTAGCCGTTAGCGGTATACAACTACGTACAAGAAATTTACAGTTGCATTAAGGAACGAAAGTACGCTGTTGGACTATTCCTGGACATGACGAAGGCGTATGACAAGGTGTCACACAAAATTTTATTACAAAAACTTTACGGTTCGGGTATTAGAGGACAAGCTTTTAATTGGTTTAAATCATATTTACAAGACAGAGTACAGTTCGTAGAGGTGGAATATTTCGATAGCGTTGACCAGGAAATGTACAGCATACCATCAGACATGGCTACCATTAATACTTCAATACCCCGAGGAAGTGTTTTAGGATGTACCTTATTTATATTATACATAAATGACTTGCCAAAAAAATTAAGTTCGCCGTGTATATTGTTCGCTGACGATGTTTCTTTATTATATAAAACGCCCGCGAATGTTGACCATCTAGCTATTAAAAAAATCTTTCACAGAAACTGAGCAATGGTTAAACGAACATAACTACGAAATAAACTTAACTAAAATCTGCCAATTCAGAACTTACCAAAGAACCCCACTAAACCTAAATACATTAACACAACAAATGAAATTAGAAGAAATAAACCAATTTACACTTTTAGGCCTAACGCTAGACTCAAACCTAAATTGGAAGAAACATGTAGAAAGTACAAGAGCCAAATTGTCCCAATTTATTTATGCACTAAGAATATTGAAATGCAACACAGACTATAAAACCGCCTTATCTGTCTATTATGCGTACGCCTACTCCTAGCTAAATTATGGTATTATTCTGTGGGGAGACAGTACTGACTTTTTGGACCTTTTCGATGAACATAAACCAACGAGAGAGTTGTAGGCCACACTTTATTAAACAACAAATTCTCACACTACCAGCAATATATATACTGCAAAGTTGTATATTCGTTAGGAAAAATAGGCACCTCTTAAAATCTAATATCGAGCTAAACGAAAACTATAACCGACGGAACAAGAATAGACTAATATTGCCCATCACAAACTTAAAAGTTATCGGGAAAAGTCCATATTCAAGACTAGCTAATATATTTAATAAACTACCGGAAAGTTTAAAATCCCTACCAAATGACTCAATTTTCTCGAAACAGTTGAAATCTCTGTTAATAAAAAAAGGATACTATACCGTTGAGGAATTTAAAACTGACAAATTGTGAATTGATTGACCTTGTAACAATATGCTTGACGTAGTTAAATGTGAAATATTAATAAACATATATAAATAATAAACTAACCCAAACATAAGGAGGCTATCTTGTCTAATTGAGGATATCGTATGGCGAGCTTAATACCAGCTCCATCATCTGATCCTGGACTACACTCTGGGATAACGTACCTACTTGTTAAAACAATTCCAAATGGCCGAAACAAAACAAGGCTATCTTGTTTGGTTGAGGAGTAGCCGGCACCACCTTGCGGCCCCATCATCAGACCCTGGACACCACCAAATGTAATAGCACTTCTCAATACATAACCAATAACACACTTATTGCCAAAAGACCTACTTCTACTTTTTAGTTTGTTTTTTATTTTGTGTTTCCCGAACTGTGTCCAAATAAACGTTTTCTTTCTTTTTTTCTTTTTCTTTAATGAGTCCAAATACGATAGTGCTATCTTGTTTAATTGAGGAGTTCCGATAGCCACTTTCCTGCTCCATCATCAGACCCTGGACCGTGGACCTGGACCATCTTGGGATATAATTCTTGTCAAGACAAAACCAACGAGTTCAAGCTCAACGACAGTTATGTATTGAGAAGTGTATAGTTAAAGTCAAAGTCAAAGATTTATTTGCAGATAAATATGGTTACAAAAGTTCTTAAAATGGTATTATAATAGTAGCTTAACATATTAAATCATAACATAATGACATGCAAATTTTTGGTACATATACAATTAGATTTATTTTAATTTAAACTGAAGGAATTCTTTCACAGTATAGAAGGAATTCTCAATTAACCAACTGCGTAAGGCCCTTCTGAAGCGGACCATTGGAAGTTCTTTGATTTGGTTAGGAATCTTGTTATATATCTGAATACACATAGGATAGCAACTTCGTCCATATAGTTCCGTTTTAATTCTAGGAATAATTAATCTGTTAGGATATCTAGTGTTGAACATACATTTATCTCCCAGTTTTTCAAACATCTCAGGGTGAGATTTGGTAAATTTACATATTTCCTCAATATAAAAACCTGAAAAAGTTGGTGGGTACCAACCTACCCACCAACTAACCTACCCACCGACCAACCCACCAACCAACCTACCCACCAATCTAACACCAACCTACCCACCAACCAACTTATCCACCAACCTACCCACCAACCTACCACTAACCAACCTACCCACCAACGAACCTATCCACCAACCAACCTACCCACCAACCTACCCACCAACCAACCAACCTATACATCATCCTTCCCACCAACCTACCCACCCACCAACCAAAGTTTAATAAATACCTACCTTACTGTACATAATATATAAGTAGATAGATAGTCTTAATTACTCATACTACAATCAAATTAATCTGAAATAAAGACATTTATTTGGTCTCATAAAGCCAACCGGAAAAATTGGAGGAATATTATGTACAGCTAGGTAGGTATTTATTAAACTTTGACAGAAAAAAAATTAAAAGTAAGTAACTACAATATTTTATTACTGTTTTAAATTATACAACACTATTAAAATAGATTTACAATTTTACTGTTCGCGACTGTACCAAAACAAAATGTATGTAGAAGTTTACGTGGAAGTTTAACATACTTCTACAAAGTCAACCAGTTCGAAATTATCATGGTTCAAGACGACTACGAGTATTCACTGACAGTTTTTTGACACCAAATTCAAATTCAAAAACCTAGGCGTTCCGCGGTAATCAGGTGAGGATTGTGGCGAGAAAGGCTCTCCGCGTAATCCTCACCAAGACCCCTTTATATCTCTGGAATCCCTTAATGACTATTTTCGAGATTTGGCATAGCGTTATGACTATTTCTTGACAATTTTTTGGAATTGAAACCAAATCGGTACTCCCAGCCGTTTGCTTGCACTGAGGTGAGGATTGTGTGGAGACGTTCACCCCACAATCCTCACCAACTTATAGCTGTATCTTCGGAATCATAATCCGACTATTTTTTTAACCTTGGTGACTATTTATGACTATTTTTGACTATTTTTTGGCGTTTTCAAAATTGATTTTCATGAACTTTTCAAAGGTGAGGATTGTGTGGTGAAGGACACCAAAATATAGAGCTTAACGTACACGGAATGGGTACACGGTATGGCACACTCTTCACTTTATTTCGTTGAAATGTGTCCCATGACCCATTCCGTGTACGTGACACATTTCACCCTAATAATGTGAAGAGTGTGCCAGACGATGAACAGCCTATTATGGTGAATTGTCGAAGATATTTCAGAGCGATATGGGAATTACTGTAAATATAGTTAGTTGTGTGTGGCATAGTTTCTTAAAAAACCGGCCAAGTGCGTGTCGGACTACACACAATGAAGGGTTCCGTAGTTGGGATGAATTTATCCCAAGAACAAACTTAACACTGTAGTTGAAAAACATGTTCTCCCATACATTCAAACTGCATATGTAAGTTTGTTCGCACAATATTGAGAGATTTCCCATGTTATTTTAAGACCATATCCTTCTTATAGGTTTTTCTGTAATCTATGAGTAAATAACCACTCTCTGTAAAAAAAAAATATGGAACCAAGAACTTTTTGGAACTGATCCTTCTCGAAGAAGGGGGGGGTGATCGGTTTAGCCTTTGCAAAGTGTGTTGATTTGACACAATTGGTTTCTGCTGATGATTGAGGATCGACAATTCAGTCAATATGGACTAGACCAAATATGGTCTAAGGGACTAATAGAATTATTTGGGGTTTAAGAGTGACGATATGTGATGAATTTTCGAGATTTTTACCTTTGGAGTGAGTTTATGAGGTGCGGTAAATTTTATGCAGTTTTGACTTTCTCTTCCTCTGACTTTATAAAGATTAAGCCATTGTTGTTTGAGGTTTTAGTATATTTAACCCCTTCTGGGCTGATGTGATCTGTCACATGAATTTCTTCGTCTTTTCTGGGTGCACATTGGCACATATTCATGTTTAATTTATTTGACACTTACCGCGGTGTCAGATTGTCGCGATTCGTTCGTCCTGACTTTAGCTTTCTTTTGCAAAAGATAGACCTTATATTGTGAATGATACTTCTGGCGTTAGGTAGTTAATCCTATATGTATAGGTAGGTTGATTTAATGTTTGTTTCATATGGATAAAATTGGACACTACGTTAGCCCTATTTTATCCAGTAGCAGTAGCTGATGTAGAGACTTTACTCCATATGTTTTTAGTAGAACCTCAGTGTGTTCAAATAGATGGAAACTTTTAGGAGACAAATGTTGAGTTTATATTTAGAATAGAAAAAATATCAGACAGCGGCCCCCTGGGCTGTCAAGCGGGCAATTAGAATATAAAAATGTATGATTGAATTCTTAAACCAATATAGTTAACGGTTTTACCGCAAGAAGCCTTTTATTTGATATCGTCTCGGTACAGTAGATTAACAAAGTGTCTACTTCACTGTACATTCAGTGTATAATTTGAACTTAATTAGTCCATTATATTCGGAGCAAAATGGATGTGGCAGACGGACAGACAGACAGACACATGAGATCCTATAAGGGTTCCGTTTTTTCATTCGGATGTACGGGACCCTAAAAACAAGTTTTCTATGTGTAAACGCGGTTCACAGTTGTGTTGTTTTCGTAACTACTATGAGGATAATTTTCAGGGGGGTGCATCTTCGGCTCTACGAAGCGAGCTCGATTTTTTTTGCACCCCACCTATGTTACGTTTTGGTTTCTCCATTCATACAGAAATTGTCAAGATAGTTTGGTACCTACTCCAGGTACCTAACTTTGTTGACTTATGCACAAAAGCTTATGATGTAACGATGTAGGATGCAAGAGCGACCAAAGCAAGCTCGTAATTTTTTGCACTCCGCCGCGGAAGCCTTAGATTTTCTTTTGTCTATTTATAATGAATAGGAATAGGATTCGGTTCGTAAAACTATGTCAAGTTATGAAAAAAGCTTATGCACCCCCCCTTCCCACCTCCGGGCGCCTGCGCTATCCTTTCGAAGCGAGGAAAGGCCAGAATCCTGATTCTCTCCTTTCAAAGTAACTTAGTGCTAGACTGCTAACTGGCCTGATGATTTGAGTGACACCAGCCAAAACTTAACATTGTGTTTAGTAGATTGTTAATCGTAAGATGTAAGTAATAAACACACAAGTTTCAACAGCACTGAACTATATTGATAATAAAGATTTAGGTAAGATAGTTTTATTACCAAAACAAGTTTATGTGAGTTGGCAAAACAAATAGTTCCCAAGTAGGTACAGTCACTTTGCAAACACTTAACTAAGTAACTTACTTACTTCAGTATAAATAGCAAAATTCTAAAGCAATTTACTTTGATTTGAGGCTTTTGTTCTATAATTTTTCGCGGCTACGACGCGACATCATTCCCCTCGACGCCGAACTGTCGAACGAAAAAAGGCTCACAAAAAGTTAAAATTTTAAATTGTCGGTGTTTTGCTTGAAATGGCTTCTAATATGAGAAATGTCAAAAAATCATAAATAAATAGTTACATCACCGTGTGCAAGGATATATCGGTTAATCTCTCCAATCCGGAGATATATCTCCGTAATGGAGCATTAGCTTCATACATTTTTTGGAACGAAGTTCCTTATCGCGCGTTGCGAAAGGGGGCTAGACGGAAAAAATTAGGACCAAAAGTTGTAACGACACTTTTTGCTATAGTTGTAAGCCGTGCGGCGTGCGCGTGTTTCTCTGTCTGTCTCTCTCTCTCTCTCTCTCATAGAAAGAGGAACTTCGTTCCATCCGGGTGTCCCTTTACACCTCTCAAGTTTTTTTTTTTATATTGTCGTCAATTTGCCTACCAGATTGCATCCTATGATATATGTATTGTATGCGTAACATTGGCTATTAGAAGCCATTTCAAGCAAAAAAACCGACACTTTAACATTTAAGCTTAAATGTTTCCGAGAGCCTTTTTTCGTTCCACAGTGCGCCGTGTCGTCCTCCGTTTTCCGAGAGCATTGCTCTATGTTACGAAGGCCTAACTGTTCAAGGTCCTGGTA
The DNA here is from genome assembly GCA_916701695.1 of Agrochola macilenta. Taxonomy (NCBI): domain Eukaryota; kingdom Metazoa; phylum Arthropoda; class Insecta; order Lepidoptera; family Noctuidae; genus Agrochola; species Agrochola macilenta. The sequence goes on along the minus strand of OU753554.1, from coordinate 14,759,122 downwards.
TGTGTATGGGTATCCTTTCGTAACTTTATGCATATTTCAGAGGTACTCGCTCCGCGCTGAATTCATCCATTCCTGGAAGCTTAGCTCAAACAATCATTTACAGCTAGATGTATGTGTTAAGTAAAAAACTGTCGTTAAAGGAACAGCTCGGGCCTTGTCAAAATCACCAGAAGTACTTTCTTTCTTCTGCCTGCCCTTGTACTTTTACTTGGAGTCTCCGCAAATGTTTTTCTCTTCAATTCGTACTTGTCACAGTCGTCACGTCACGGTATCATTACCTGTCTTTTCATTCATATCAGCCCTCATAATCACAATTCATCAATCATTTTTTCGGTCTCAGTTTGTAAAAATTCAACATTTATGTTCATCACTCTCTTGGTCACATGGAAGAGCTCGTGGCTAAGTAATAACTGCCGCACGGGTCGATCCATCAGGTTAAACTACGTACGCTTGCCGCGATTGGTCTGCTGTCATTCGTAGATCTGTGACAGTCGTTAGAAGCCTGAAAGTCTGACAACCACAACCAGTCTTACCAATGGATATCGTATTACCCAGTTACTGGGTTGTGGAGTTCAGATAGGCAGTCGCTCCATGTAGAATGCTTGTATTCACCTGCATCCGGTGGGACTGAAAGCCGACCCCACCGGCTAGGCAGATTGACTCTCTTGGTCACATGCGTTTCATTTTATCCCTTCTCATCCCATGCCCAAGAAATCGATTATTTTTAACTTTTCCGCCACTAGCGCGACTTTCAAACTTCCTATTCCTTTAACACTTGCGCGTTAACAGCTAACTCGGAGTTAACAGGTAACTCAGGGCTAATACAATAATTCTCTTTGGATCAACCCTGAGTTAGCTGTTAACTCCGTTAATTAGTTGTCCTGTTAATCCTGTTAATTAGTTGCGATAATTTTATCCAAGTCTTCCCAACAAACTCAATATTATCTGCCGGTTCGCAACCCATTTGGCATTGGTCTATCTACGCTTCTTGTGCCCACTCTCAGGCATCTTTTCGTAACGAATTTACTCCACCTGCCGTCACCACCAAGGCAAATGGCAGTTTGAAATTCTGAATGATTTATTACTTATTCAAAATTTCCAAGCTTTTACCGTACAAACCTGTACTTACAAAATTACTAATAAATCTGTGTAAAGAAGGATACCCACCACTTTTTTGGGTTCCGTAGCCAAATCGTAAAAACGGAACACTTATAATTTCACACACACAGCCATTTTTCTCGCGCGACTATTGTCACTATATCATCATTTCAGCCGAAAGGCGTCCACTGCAGGACATAGGTCTCCCCCAAGCACCGACACTTCGACCGGTTCTGTGCTTCCTTCATCCAGCGGATTCCTGCGGCCTTCACAAGGTCATCGGTCCACTTTGTGGGAGGCCTTCCAACGCTACGTCTTCCGGAACGCGGTCGCACTGCAGAACCTTTCGGCCCCATCGGCCATCCGTTCTGCGAGCAATGTGCTCTGCCCATTGCCAAAATTGGCAATTTTTCGGGCTATGTCGGGTACCTTGGAACTCCTGCGGATCTTTTCATTTCTGATTCGATCACGTAGGGAAACTCCAAGCATAGCCCTCTCCGTCCGCCTTTGGGTGACTTTTAGCTTTCTGATAAAGCCCATTGTGAGCGACCACGTTTCAGTGCCATAGGTCCTCACTGGCAACACGCACTGGTCAGACTTTCGTCTTGACACTGCGGTATGTGGGACGAGAAGATATTGCGTAGCTTCCCGAACGCTGCCCAGCTGAGTCGGATTCAACGATTGACCTCTTTCTCGAAGTTAAACCTACCTAACTAGACAGTTAGTCCTTGGTAAACATACTCGTCCACAACTTCGAGTGTAGCGCCTCCGATCTTCATGAAATTGGATTATATGGGCATTTGACATGACCTTTGTCTTGTCCATGTTCATTTTAAGATCCACTCTTCCGGAAGCTCTACTGAGGTCATCGATCATTGTACTGAGGAACTAAGGTCCTCTATGGTCTCAGCCACGATAACTATTTCGTGATATACTTGCTATTGATGTTGATGCCTAGCCCTTTCCAGTCCAGAACCTTGAAGACATCCTCCAGACTGGCACTATATCGAATATTAATATTAACATCGATCGATGAAGTTTAGAATGAAGGTGTATTCTATAAACCGCGAAACAATGGTCCAGTAAAATTACAAAAAGAAAAAACAGGGGTGGCAGTCCCCAATCCCCATACATGCAAAGGATATGAAAAATAAAACTGTGCACACATACGCCGTCATACGCGTGTGGAGAATTGTAGGACCCATAATTAAAAAGATTATGAAGATTCCATGTGAGTTAGACCCTTAAAGTTTAACCCCATTCGGCGCCTGGGCCTGGAGGGATCACACATCGTGGTCGGGGGGGTCTGTATCGCTGTCGAGTCAACTCTGAAGTACCTGGGATTGGTGCTCGACAGCCGTTGGGCCTTTGGCCCTACTTTCGGCGGCTGGCGCCCAAGTTAATGGGCACGGCGGACGCACTGTCAATGCTGCTTCCCAATTTGGGGGGCCCGAACACCGCCTGCAGGCGGTTGTACGTGGGGATCATGTGATCCATGGCCCTGTACGGGGCCACGATTGGTCAGCTGACCTGACGGCCCGCAGTATCGCAGTGATGCGAGTACCGCAGAGGGCGATGGCCGTCAGAGTCATCAGAGGGTATCGCACGATCTCTTACGAGGCGGCTTGTGCTCTGGCCGGATCCCCGTCGTGGGACCTGGACGCGAGAGCCCTCGCGTCACTGCATCGATGGCGTGAGGAGCAGCGGACCCGGGGCGTGGTACTGGTGCAGCCGCAGATCATGCTGCGCCGGTCCGAGCTCCATCAGGTCCTGGTGGCGGAATGGTGGGACAGGTGTCTGCGCCCTACCTCGTCACCATCGAGACGGTCCGGCGAGTGTTCAACGACTGGCTCGGGACGAGGCATGGCTGCCTGACATTTAGGGCGACGCAGGTGGTGTCGGGCACGGCTACTTCGGGAAGTACTTTTGTCCTATATAGGCAGGGAGCCAGACGCTCGGTCTCATCACTGCGTCAACTGTTGGGAGGACACGCCGTGGCATATACGCTTGCAGAGTGTATAGGTTGGGAGGAGCCGCGCTGTAAGCGGTCCAGGGACGGTGGACTCCGGGGCGTCCGCCGCCCCCTATTATATAAGACCCGAGGTGGTGGCACGTAGTGTTCCACGCGCGCCCCTCCTATCAAATCATGCTACGACATAACAATTTTAAATAGGTACGAAGTTAAAAGGAAAACTATCACAGCTAAGAAGGCTTTACAAGGTAAGTAACGAGTAATAGTCGACCAACTTACATTTGCAGTTGAAATGTATGGGAGAACATGTTATTCAACTACAATGTTAAGTTTGTTCTTGGGATAATTGAACGTGGTCGACACGCACTTGGGCGGTTTTTTTATTTGTCAATAGTTGGTGAGATATGCTCTTCAAAAAGTCGCAAGAAGGTAAAAAGAAATTTGTTTCAATGAAAATCTTCGTGTGTGCTGTGAAGACGTCGATAAAATCAATAAACATAGTGTAATAAAGGACCTAGTGAGTGCATTGCATGTGTAAATATTCATCCTTAGTTCGACGACAACAGAACTATTCACTGTGCGTTGTCCGACACAAATTTGGCCGATTTTTTTAATTTATGTACCTACCTTCTTATTTAAAAAGTAAGTTGGTATTGTAGGTACTTACATAAATTATTAGGATAAATGTAGGTAGGTACCTAAGTAAAGGCCCGGATCTATAGTGGGCTGAGATTTACTTATACGTAGAAACCTACTATTCATCAATATGTTTTGCACTTACCAATGTATGTACTTTAAAAAGTGTTTTTTTACCGTTTCGCGGTCACGCATATCTTTCTAACTACTTTGAAAACAAAATTCCGTGCACACGATGACTGCATCTGATTACCTACCGCCCCTTTTTTTATACCAAAAACGTTTAAATATTACACCTTCCTCTAACAGCCAGGACAAAATGTATTTCTTTTACTTAAGGATTACCTACTACTTAGCTTCTTATTCTTATTTAGGTAGTTAACTACAGAATACCTACTTATTTTATTTTACTTTAAAATGATTATTTGTAAGAAACAAAATAATGAACAGGTACCTAGTCAGGGGCTTAAGCGTAAGTTGTTGACGAAACCTAACAAGCATAGCAATGAATTGTAAGCCAGTATTACAATTTTATGTATGAGATCATCGATATGTATATACAGCAAATGTAATAAATATAAATATGACTCACCCGTTATGTACTCTGCTACAGAAAGACCGTGTAGGTTATCATTATCACTATTGATGAACGTCACACACAATACATTGAACACACACGTCGTCACAAATCGCCCACACTTTACCATTTCCGAGTTTTTCAATGAATACTAAACAATGTAACTAATCATGATCATTTTAGATACAACAAATGTAACTAATTTCTACTACAGGCATTATCGTGAGAGAAAGAGAAGCAACGCTCAAAAACAACAAATTCTTGGTATTGAATTTCTGTAAATTTAACGAGTGCTGCCATCTATGAATTTTCATGAACAACATTCAGCGATGAAATAGAAAACACAGCAGTTTGACATTTGGTATTATGCTTGAATGGAGGTAATAATATGAATGTTTTAAGAATCGAATACGATGATTTTGTGAAGTATAATTTTATCATTTCATTTATAATCTCATATTAAATAGAACTAATAAGATGCAAGGTTGAAACTTGCTTATTATTGGATTATAATAATTTTTCATTTATTAACTCTATAAAGTAAACGTCGCTCCAAGGCTACTGCGTTTAAACAAGTACAACTTTTTTTGTGACAATGTCTGCATCTGTTGATTAAAATTTGAAACATAATAAGCTTCTAAACAAGGTCAACAGTTTTCATCAACTCGTAGTGAACTAAAATAATTAAAAATAAGTGTGTATTATGTCCATACTTTCAAAAATCGTACATTTTATGTGTCATCACCAAATATTCAAGTACAAGTGTCCGCGAAAATGATCTGTACTTTGTTTTTCGCAATCACAACGTTACATGAACATGGATGACCTAAAATGCGAATATGTGAAGAAAAAAAGATGTTTGGGACTCACAAGAAGTGTAAACTGAAGTAATTATAATGTTTCGCACATCGATTATCGACAATCATTTACCTTTTCATGCCATCGCTTAACGATCGGTGAATTGCTTGGTCACAAAAGTGAAAATGTGATGTGTCAAACTGATTGTTTACCTCGCGGACAGGTGAGTGGTTTGTAGAAGTGGTACGCGAGGGCGGCGGGAGGCGGGCGGTATGTCTGATCGATCAAGTCCCGTGAACGGCGGTTACGAGGCCGCAAGGCTCACCGTCCGCAAGGATCTCTTCCCGGAGGTTCGTCTATCTAAGCTGGCGACTGATGGGTCTGACGCTGACTCCGACCAAGAAGAAGTCGAGTCAGGCTCTGGTGTTAAGCTGGAGACTGATTTCGAACAGAGCATAGACGAAATCGCCAGTCATAAGGCGCAAGTGGTTAATGGGGCACTGCCGTGTCCTACGCGGCCGCGACACAGGAAGCACAAGCACCACTCCCGACAGAGTTCTCAATCCTCAACAGTGAATGGTTGTCTTCCTCCAAAAAGTAAAAGGAGAAAAGACTCATCAAAAGATTCATCATATAGAACACATTCTAAACATAGTGTTGTGTCACAAGTGAAAGGTGGTAAAAACTTGAATTTAGTGAGTAGTAGTGAGTGCCAGGAGGATGATGACGAAGACGAGGAGGCTGAGGAGGAGGAGGAGGAGGAGGAGGAGGAAGTGGAGGAAGAAGATGCCGAAGATAGTGAAAGTTCAGAGGATGAACAGCTCAAGCGCAATTCAAAGTTACCGTTAACTAATATGCCTCGACAAAGTGGTAAACCATACAGTCATGAACTTAGTCAATTATCAACAAAAAAGAGTAAAAAGGAGTCTAGAGAGCGTAGAGCTCATGCAGTTATACCATGTAGTGGCAAGCCAAGGTCTATGTTGGACATTCGCAGTTCACGAAGTAAAAAGAAATCGAAGAAGTCTGAGAGTACACCCACATATCGAAGCCAGATAATGGATACTAACTCTATGAAGATTAAGATCAGGAGGACAAGTGTTCATGAAACTGTAAGTAGTTGCTTTAGTCTCCTAAACTTGCCTTCTATGGTTGGCTAGCGACTTCACTAAATGATGCTACTTATTTATGCCATTACTTTAAGACCACAAAACTAAACATTCTTAAAACACATGATGTAAATGCAAAATACTGACAAATATACAATATAGTATTAGGATTTGGGGGTTTTGCTAAAAGTGTTACATTTTGCTATTCCATAGTAATTCAAAATATCTGCCATTCACTCATAATCTTAAAACAACAGCATTATTATTACACTTTCTCTAGACAAAGTAAACTTCTGTGAATATCAATCATTGTTGCAATCTGCTCAATCTATAGCCAATACATAAACTGCTTTAATTGCTCACAATGCATTCAATGTAAGAGTAACACAGTGCATATCAGTGAGCTTCACTTTCCATTCTCAGCTGGTAACTGTTTTTATGTGGTTATACCTAACTTGTTTTGGATAGGTTACATCAACATTTGTTAAATAAAAATTGATTCTGGTAACAAAATTAAGACAGTTAGTCTTAATTTTGTTACCAGAATCAATTTTTGTTGTATTCATCATTGAGTATATTGGTCATAGAAGATAAAGCTATTTATGTGTATAAGCTTTGATACTGGTAGGGTGGTATAGTAACTGCTTGCTATTGCAAGTTCCTTCAGGATAATAAATACAGGTGAGATAAAGGCCAAGAGATTTACTGTTGTGGTTAAAAAAAAAAAACAAACGGCTGGCACGCACTTTATTCTTAATTAATTCTTAGGCCCTTATTACAGAACCTCACTCAAACTCAAGCATTACTTAACTAGTTTCAACCAATCAAAAGGCTCCAAACAAGTTTTCAGTAATGTTTGAATTTTGAGTTACATTTTGTAATACAGGCCATAGATCAGTGTGAAAAAGTAAACTTATAGGTGTATCACTTCAACATACAAGTATGTGACCTTTTATCTTTCGAGATTCACTAAATATGGGTAGAATGCACCCATATTTAGTGAATCTCGAAAGATGTAATAGTCTAGAAGTATTATGATGACAACATTTAGAAGTTCAGCACTATGTAGCTCAGATGAGTTCTTGATTAATGATAAACACATATTATATAAACCATAACATCTCACCTGTGTTCCCCAAATGAGTAGGCAGAGAAGTATATTACACCCACATTGCCAGTTATATTTTAAGTCTCATGTAATAGTTAATAATAAACCCATGGTTAATTAAATATCTGTAATTCTATATAATTTACTTAATAACCACATACTTGCTTGGATGATACTACAAAATTTTACAACAAATAATAAACAGCTGTGATCAAATTTTAATACAAAAATTGGAAGCATTGCAGAGTAAAATGTTGCTTGGGCAAACCAAAGCCTGTAACGCAATTTCAGTAATCTTAACTGTATTGAATAAGATTGGTATATGTACAATGAAATGACATCAATACTTTGTTATCTTTGGATATTAAAAACTTAAAAAGTAATATAACGATAACAGGGAAAAATGCACATCATTTAGATTATTCTTAAAACAGTATGAATCCTTCCAATTTTATTCACAAAATAAACTTAGTAGTTATGTTTGAACAAGGTAGGTTGTATAATACTATTGTTATGCAGTATCCATTGTATGAATATACAGTTTTAAGTTTAACATCTGCTGGGCCCATAATAAATAATTAAATAATTAATTGGAGAAAGTAGAAAACTAGCAGCATAGCAACTCAGTTATTAAACTTCCAACAAAAAAGATCTATACTATGATGAAATTGGGGCTTATTTGGATGTCCGGTTTAATGAATTTATTTATAAAAAAAGTTTATATGTGTAGTTATGACTTAATATACTTACTATTTTATTTTGTACCAACGACAATGCAGCCAAGGGTGATACTCGGACGCGCTTTGACCTTTAAACTAGTGAGTTCGTCTTTTTTTACAATCATATGATAACTTTTATTTTTAAATTTATATTTTTGAAGCCCATTCATGACAGAAATTCCAAAAAATGTAGTCCATATGTACATTGCTTTTGACCTCATTTATTTTTTCTTTTACTTTACCATAAAATGGTCATAGGCCATTCTTCTGTATGCAAGGATCATGCAGCAGCAAGTAGCCCTCCACTACCTCGCTTGTTAACCCTATATTGATACAGGGAACTTTGCTTCCAGTTATGATTATACAATGTCAGCTTATGAAATAAAACAGGAAGAGTGATAAAAGATTTGGTTAAGTAATATTGTTTCCATCTACTGTGGCTACTCTTGTTTATGTTTTTGGTATAATATTTTATCCCTGATAAATCAGATAGGTTTGTTTAGTACACAAAGTTGGATTATTTGGGAAACTTATGGCAAATAGAATACCATTAACTTGCCCTAAACTACTAGTAGATATTCTGCAGATTTCACATCGTAATGGTCTTCACTTGCCACCAACGCAAAGGATTTCCTTGAAAAGTAAAGCCATGTTATATTATTTTTATGTTCTAAATAAGTCATGTTTATTTTAAACATATCAGCACACCTGTAAACACATTTCACTAGATAAGTTCAAGGATCATGTATACCCCTTAGTCGATTGCCATTGTCGACGTACAGATCTGGACACCAGGCAACTAATAACAAATTTGTAATGGAAACCCCAAATAACATCTTTCTTGACCAAGGGATCGAAACTAGGAACCAGGACCTTATTGGTTCCGGCAGTATCTTTACTAGTTTAATAGTGTTGTTTACTAGTGGAGTTAATTACTTGCTTGAAATGATAAGCAGTTTATATCTTCCTTGTACCTATCTTGTTTGATTCCTTTATTTATTATTTAACATAATGTGGACAAGCCTTTATTTTCGGATGTATTCAGCAATATGGTAGTAAAACCACAGGTCAGTCATTCAGTTCACTGTAGTCTTTAGAGAATTTTCGTTACACCCAAATATAGGTGTTATTTATTATTGTAACTAGTTACACATTCTACAAAACACCTCATTTTAAATAAACCTAATATTACAGGTAACACCAACGCCAACATCGGTTGCCGATATTGGCCAAAGGAAATCTAAGAAGAAGCGAGCGGCGTCGCCGGCTAGCGTGAGTTCTGGTGAGGAGTATGACCCGTCGCGTGGTGACACTGCCGCCGCCATGAGCGTCGCCGCGCCAAAGCCGCGCCATCCGCAACCCAAAACTCCTAAGCCTAAGAAAGGAACCAGTTCTAAAAGTAAGCAAAGTAAGTACATCCTCATCTCAGTCTATTACAATTTTTTTTCTATTTTTAAGCTTATAGGACTCCCAATACCATAGCTTATAGGACCCAAATAGCACTAGAACTCGCATCCGTTCTACCTCAGCTGCATGTTTGCATTTGATTACAGAGATAACAAGATAGCATAGCCTTTGTATACTACTGATACCAATGAGCATTTTCGGTCTCGATGCCTTTTGATATCCTTGTGTGAGAAACGTACTAACGTAAATTACCTTGCAGCCTATTCTTAATAAATGTGAGTGCACAATACTTTCACAAACACCTACATGTCCTACATCTACATACAATGTATTGATAAGCAGCAATCTTCTTAATTTACATATTTTAACTCTTCAATGTTACATTTTTGCAGAGAAAAGTGAAAAGACTGAAAGAACTAGAATTAGTGGAGCTGAACGTAAAGAGACTGGACCACAAAGTCCTTGGGGACATTCTATGCCTAAGGAGATTCTATTACAGATATTTGAATATGTTGTGGCCTCTCAGGGCACATTGCCTTCTGTGATCAGGTAAACACTTCCAGGCAATCTATAATATATTGACAATGTAACTAAGATTTGTACATAATACTCACTCTTCTTTTACATTTCTTTCCAGAATTGGTAGAGTATGTAAGTTATGGCACAGTGTGAGCTGTAGACCAGAATTGTGGAAGAATGTAGACCTTGCGCAATACACTAGTGAAAAATGTAAAACAGATTACAAACTGGTGTGGCTCCTGGAAAACCGGTTACCACAATGTCAAACCTTAAATATTGGTAAGTAAATAATTGTGCTGGTTTACTTTGTTACGTGATACATTTTAAAAGAGTATTTTGGATATTAACAACCAACACTGCTTGCTTTTCGTTTACTAGTGTCTTGCAAAATTTTCAATAGCTATTCATAGTTATTGCTGACACTAGGCTCGCTTAAAAAGGGTTTAGCTTTTTCTACATCATTCGTTTTGAAGGCCTAACATTAAAATCGGTTGGTTAGATTATTTTGCATAGATAATCTATCACATCACCATCACATTTTTCACAGGAAATTTTTGGAATGGAATTAGTGTAATTGGAACCACAGTAGAAGATGGCGCGTCTTTTCATACTTCCGCTCATAGTACGCGGTTTGAATCGAAGTATGAAAAAACGCGGAAGAAAATTAATTAACTTAGCTTCTTTTCACTTCATTCCCAGTGTTGCGCTTTAGTTTTAACAGCGATGCCAATACCATCCAAATCAATCCACTATATCAATTACTATTACTAATCGAGTTTCATCCTGCTCTACAGCTCATTGGAAAGTCAGCAACGTGTCGTGGGTGCTAGCCTGCGTCGCTGACTACTGTCCTCAGTTGGTGGAGCTGAGCGTCGCCGGCTGGAGTCGTATCACCTCCGAGCAACTGTTCGACCTCATGCAGGCGTTGCCCAAGCTGCAGAATATCGACTTATCGCTGACGGTATGATATTCTGTTATAATATGATGTCCTTCATAGAGAAGATAATCCTTTTAGTTACCACATTATGTCCAAGATGTGCCCATTAAGACTAAGTATTGCCTTTAATGCATTCCCAGTTTCATAAGTTTGTATATTTGAATTAATTGATGGTACATAAGTATGATTTACATTATAATCTTTGTGCTTCAAATAAGGTAATTAGTCCTAATTGGTTCGATAGTCTATCCAACGACGGAAACGGCAATTTAGGTACATATATCCAGCTTATTGGTTTAGGCGGTGGTGTAATCTACACCCACATTTCGCCAATCAAGTTACTTTAATACAGCAATTAATGTATGTATTGTTACAGTCTGAAACGGGTGGTTCGAGTACGTGCCTGTCAGCGGCTTCGATGACGCGCATCACGGAGAACTTCGGCGCAAGACTGACGCATCTCATGCTAGCGAACAACAAGTTCATAGCTATGCCGCAGATACTGCAGTCGATAGCGGTATGTGTTTACAATCTACCTTGTATTATAATAAATATTTTGTATATATTAAAGTGGAATTGGGCTGGTAAAATTTCGGAAGAGCATTTTGAGCTGAGTCAGTGGATCTTAAATAGCAGGAAACAGCAACAAGATATGAAAGATGTGGCGGGATGAGCCTCCTCTTGAGAACAAAAGAAAGAAGATACATTTATTTAGCACAGACTAAAAGGCACACAATATAATTAAACAATAGCTAAAAAAAAAAAGTAAAGTATTCCCCAAAATCGCAATAAACCAGGAAAAGTGGAAAGAGAGAATAGGCCTTTGCTTGTCAGTGGTACAACAAATGATTACAATAATAACGAATACTTATCTTATGAACTTAGCGTCAATTACCTCACCCAGATCACTTTCCGAACCCTGGCTAATACTGAAAGGTGTAAGGGTAAAGTGCTGATTCTCAGCCTAGTTTGAATAAATTACTTTTGAATTTTGAGGTGTCCGGAACAAATTACCTTAAATAATTTGTGGTTCAATAACAATTCATTATTTACTGAATTATTCCTCAAGTAAAGTTCGATTCGATACTTTGTTTTTTATGGTTCCGTAGCTAAAGGGTGACAAACGGAACCTTATTACTAAGCCTCCGCTGTCCGTCCGTCTGTCTCTCAGCAGGCTATATCTTATAAACCGTAATAGGTAACCAGTTTTTTACACAGACTGTGTATTTCGCAGAGTAAAAAATTAAAGGGGGTCCTCCATACAAGAAACGTGTTTTAAAAAACGTTGTGTTAAATATTGTATGGTGGGCACTTGGCCAATTTTTTGTTTTATTCACGTAAATATTTCGTGATTTCTTGGTTAATAGGCGGGCAATCCCTTTACATCACATCATGTGAAACAACCATAAACTATAGGTTGTTATTGTTTAAAGACTTCATTTACAAGGCCATATACTAATAATAAGCTCACAATGGGCCACAGAAGGCTAAAAGTCACTAAAGGGCAATGGAGAGCTGAAAGGGATATCGCGGCCCCGGCACACAGGCAACGGAAGGAACACGGGTGGGTTTTAGTCAGTAAAAGTCTGACACTCCCTCTCGCTCCGCCCAGAGCGGGAGGAGTCATTTGATGATTTCCCACCCAAAAAAAAAGGGCAATGGAGAGGGCTATGCTTGGAGTTTCCCTACGTGATCGAATCAGAAATGAAGAGATCCGCAGGGGAACCAAGGTAACCGACAAAGCCCGAAGAATTGCCAAACTTAAGTGACAATGGGCAGAGCACATTGCTCGTAGAACAGATGGCGGATGGGGCCGAAAGGTTCTGGAGTGGCGACCGCGTACAGGAAGACGAAGCGTTGGAAGGCCTCCCACAAGATGGACCGATGACCTTGTGAAGGCCGCAGGAATCCGCTGGATGCGGGTAGCACAGAATTGGTTGAAGTGGCGGTGCTTGGGGGAGGCCTATGTTCAGCAGTGGACGTCTTTTGACTGAAATGATGATGAATCTACCTTGCTGATGTGCATCTCATCATAAAGAATTTATGTACTGCAGGTGGGACAAAACAATAACCTGAAAAATGGTGTCACTATTGTTTGTCCCCCCGCCTGCAATACCAAAATTTTATAGATTATAAATAATTATAATGCTTGTTTGTCTCTTTTCATTTACGAGGGCGGCACTGAAAATTTCGGGAATCAAGGAAGTGACACAACATTACTATTTAAAAATGTATTTATTGCTTTTCGAAGTATTCTCCGCGAAATTTGACACATTTTTCCATACGATGGAACCAATCATTGAAGCAACCATTCCATTCGGAAGTTGGGGTCTCCAAAATGGCCGTTTTGTAGGCGTCCACAGCTTCTTCAGGTGATGAAAATCTCTGTCCACGCAAAAACTCTAAAAACTCTTTTGTTCTGTGCGCGGTGTGAGAACTCGCCTTGTCGTGATGGAGGATGATGCGGCGGTTGCAGTTCTCTTTACGGAGTTCAGAAACGACCTGTGGCAAACAAATGCTAGCATACCATTCTGCATTAACCGTTCTTTGTCCCTCAAGAGGAATAGTCGTAACATGGCCGGTTTTGGAGACAAACGTGGCCACCATTTTTTTTGCAACACTCCGTGAACGAACAATTTTTGTTGGCTTTAACTCATTTTCGAACACCCAAACTCGTGACTGGTTTTTTGTTTCGGGTTCGTACGCGTACATCCAGGATTCGTCACCTGATACGATGTTGTATACAGCATTTGAGGATCCTGCGTGGAATCTTTCGAGAGTTCTGACGCACCAAGTAACGCGAGCCGCTTTTTGCTCTTCACAGAGCGAATGCGGTATCCATCGGGAAAACAACTTTTTTACACCTAATTGTTCATGCAAGATTATTTGTATTTGACTCATGCCAATGTCTAAAGTTGCCTGAATTTCGCGGTATGTCACATGTCGATCTTCCTCAATCAGCTTACGCACAGCATCAACGTTTTCTTGAGTGACTGCAGTTTTTGGACGACCTTGACGGGGATCATCACTGAGCTTGACACGTCCACGTTGAAATTCATCAAACCAGCGATAAATTGTGGTTTTGGATGGGGCTTCATCACCAAATGCAGAAATCATCCGGTCAACACACTGTTTTTGTGTTGCACCACTTCGAAAGTCATAATAAATCATCGCTCTTGAATTTTCTCGAGTCAATTCCATTTTCTCAACGACTAAACAAGTTTGACAAAACCTTGTGACAAGACCGAGAATCTTTTTTAAATAAATAAATGGTATTCGATTTTTAAAACCAAGGAGTTTTCAAAAAAAGATTTTAATATGACAGGAACAGTGGAAATATTCCATTCCCGATACTTTTAGTGCAGCCCTCGTATGTGGTTTTGCAGTCGGGTTTTTCAGTTTTTTTATTACATTTTTATTTTCAGGTTTTTAGTCTTTTATTATTTCTCATTTCAAATTACATAACATGTAGGTAATTTGTATATATTTCTGTACTACTCGATAGGTTCGGGAGTTTTTTTTTTTAAACGTACATATTGGAGCCAGACGTTCGCCATTTTGATTTATATTATTTTAATATATCCAGTGACACTCGCGCATTAAAACGAATCTAACGACATATCATTCATCAAAATCGGTTTAGCCGTTTAGTACTTACGAGGGAACATAGGGACGGACATTCATACATACATACAAGTCAAAGACATAACCCTCATTTCTGGTTTCGCCGCAGTTGGGTAATAACCACCTGCGGGTGTTTCCCCTTCACACTACATACCTCATGTTTTCTGTAGTGTTTAGGGTAAAACATGTGCGGGGGACCCGGCTTAAGAAATTTCTGATTTGCCAATGGGTCCAATGATGGGTACGCTCATGCTATTACGCAATGTAACGCACGCAAAACATTGTATGGGTGCATGCAACGATAGGGGGATCGTGTCATAATAATAACATTTAAAACTTGTTTTTTCATATAAAGTAGTTAAAAAAGTTAGAACTGTGGCCTTCAATATTTCTGTAACAAAAAACTACCCCTATATGGTCCAGTACAAAAAATATATATAATAACAAGAAAAATATGTGTTTTTTGGCTTTGGTATTTTTACACCCGTTATTTATTGAATTGATGATAATTTCATTGCCTTTTTAAACTAAATAGTAAACTATACTGTGTATATTTCCAGAGCTACTGCATCAACCTGGAAGTGTTGGACATATCCGGCACGCTGGCGGCGTCGCACCCGGCCGCCGTGCCGCTCGAGGCGCTGCAGAAGGGCTGTCCCAAGATGAGAGTGTTCCGAGCTGCCAACTCACAGCTCGTGCTGGCCAATGCCACCACCTCGCAGCAGGTTTGTTTAATCTATATCGACTATTCTCGCTACGGCTACAGCCCAAGAGTGTTAAATTATTAATTTTTAATTGATTCTTTTGCTTTTACTCTAGACGCTTTTAACGTGCACGTCTTTTTACATCGTTCTCACGTATAATTATAAATTCAACATTAATGAAGTAACAAATATTTTGTAAAAATATAATTATAAAGCGTGTCCATGGAGTTCCTTGCTGGTTCTTCTCCATAGAAACCTACTACGCTTTGGCATGGTCAGACTTTGACTACTCAAAAGTAAATGGTTTAATTGCTGATGTTACTTTTATACTATTCTATATTTTGGATACCATCAGCCACTAGCATGGTTGATCTAGTTTCAATCCCTAGATACTGCTATTCGCAGACGTCGAACTTGTTATTATTTTGGACCTCATTTATTCAGATGGAATGCAAAGGCTGGCCACAGCTGGAAGAACTGTCGATAGCGGGCGAGGCGCAGACGGAGCGCGTGGGCGTGGGCGAGTACCGGCTGGGCGACGACGCGCTGGCGCGCCTGGTGCGTGGCGCCACGCGCCTGCGCCTGCTGGACCTGCGCGGCCTGCAGCGCCTCAGCGACTCGGGGCTCGTGCGGGTGCCCGCCTGGGATCTGCAACACCTCTTTCTCGGCGGTAACATACACTTGATCGTCTTCTATCAAATCAAACGTACACTTTTTAAGACAAAGTTGTCATGCCATATCTCAATATTTTAGTACTGAGTACTTAAAGAAAAATCACGTATTTTATTATTTTCACCAAAGACCTTATCATTTAAATTAGGATAGTGATTAAAAAAAAATCTGTATAAGTATCATCACTACTGAAGATTATGTATTTTAATGCACCTTTACTTTTGTAAGACGTCGCACAAACGAATGGTCCTGATTTTGGTAAAGAAAGAACTAGAGGCTTTTCGAAGTGCCCGTTATCATAGCTGTTCAATTGATAACTTAATAATACTCCTTTCCACTAACACTAAATCTAATATAGTTAATTGACTCAAGCGGGACTTTGCGGAAATCCATTATAAAATACAATAGATGACGTATATTTAGTAACCTATTCCGCTTAACTGTTCTTAAAGAGTCATAAAAAAACCATGTAAGAAACCGACGTGGGTTTCACCTTTCAACAAGGCATCCTCAGGATGACGATTGACTTGTTGCGAACCCGGACGTGACATATTGCCACGTCAAGCGCCGAATGCAGTGTGAGGCATCTCGCAGTTGATCTCTGAGGAGGTCGTCGCTGCTTAACCGGGCTTTCCTGTGGCTGCCTTAAGCTACTAACTTAAAGCCTCCAGGCAGGGCATAAATATAACTTATAAACTAGGCATTAGAATTTATATATTATAGAAAGGCTCGTATTAAGAAATTTCTTAGAGCAAAAAATATATATTAACACAGCCACTAGGCGATCACTAAATTTACGACACCGATTCGCCGATCACTAAATTTACGACACCGATTCGCCGATGCATAAAGCTTAGACAACTCTTGCGGGTTGTCTAACAACAGATTTCTAACAAAATTAATGGGCACCGACATTGACTTTAAAAAACGACAGATAAGTGACAAAGAGGTAGAATTCGTAGCTTACAGATAAAATAAAGGAACGGTGAATCAGGAGTGGTTACTTCGGTTATACCTTAGCTAATTAGGCATTGCTAACCTACTGCAAAAGGGCATTACTGTTACATTCAAACGTATACCGTACACATAAAATGCTTCACCATGCATGGATTTAAAAAAACAATTGACTGTGTCGCCCGAAAAAAAAGGTAGTATTATAAAATTGTATGTGTAGGTTGCAACGTGATCCGTCAAAACAGCGCGTGCCTGGAGCTGATCTGCGAGAAGTGGTCGCACAGCCTGCTGGAGCTGGACCTGTCGTGGGCCTCGGCCGAGCGCGTGCTCGACGATGCCGTGTCCGCGCTCGCCGACTCGCCCGACAGCAAGCTCAAGTAAGTGCTATTCCCCGCATTACTGACATCGGTGAAGGAAAACATCGTGAGGAAACCTGGACAAGCAAGCAAGCGTGGTGATCAATGCTCGTGCCTTCTCAGTATGAGAAGAGGCCATTGCCCTGCAGTGGGACTGTAATAGGCTGGTATTATACATATACACATTGAATTTATCATCTATACATATTATAAATTAAAATCGCTTTGCGTGTTTGTATGCGTGCGCCCTTCCACACTACGCAACGGATTTTGATGCAGCTTTCACCATCAGTTAGAGAATTTATTTCGGAAGGTTTATATGTATAATACATTTATATTAAACTACATACAATGTGTAAAAAAAAACTTTGTACGATCTGAAAGGGCCACATAGGTACTGAAGAACATTAAAAAAAGTAATAAAAAATCTTCGAAATCTATTCGAAAATAAATTCATATTTTCAACAGGGTTAAGGGGCATGCGCTAAGGTAACCCGCGAAATTCAAATGTTCTTTAGTTTTTTGCATTTTGCAGGTCAGTGTCAGGTTTTATATTGATTAAAATATGATTCGCGACCGTAACAAATATATGGTTTTACATAATTATAATCATTACAATCAGGAATACAACTCCATAAGTAAGCACAATGGTCAAATGTCATGAAGTCATGAAATAGTCATTCAATGGAATTATATGAACTTAGAGAGTTGTATTGATCATTTTTATGATTACAATTCTATAAATATACATTTGATACGGCCGCGAATCATATTTAAATCAACTTACAACATGATACTGACCTGCAAATTGCAAAAAACGTAACAAAATTTGAATTTCGCGGGCTACCTTGACGCTTCCGCCTTAAGTTATGACTTGTAGACATCCGCTAAACGAAGGACGCCCGCGCTCTATTTAATAACCAAGTAAAATACCCCATTGAAAAAAGATGCGGCAAATTAATTATTTTTTTCTCCTGAAAATTGTCACATAAATAGACTGAGAGTCTATACTGTCTGTAAGATACTTAACAATACCCTTACGGACCGGACAGGTTTTTTTTTTACATGTTGTATAATAAAGAAATTTCGATGTTTTGCCAGGTTGTAAAAACCGTGCGAAGCAGGGTCGTGTCGCTAGTCTAGAATAAGGGAACTCTAACACTGAAGTCCCGCTTAATTATATCTCTATTATTCCAGAGTACTCAACTTGTGTGGGTCATCAGTCTCCTTGGAACCCATAAAGAAAGTTCTTCTCAAATGTCCCCATCTTGAGTCCATAAATCTAAGCTCTTGTCGCGCTCTTCCAAGGGGAATCAAACGCTTGTACACGGGGATAGAAATACAAGACCTCAAAGATAGCTTAGATCCGGAAAAAATAAAAGCCAAAGAAAAAAAAGAAGAGGAGAGTGCAAAGACAAAGAAAGGCGTTAAAAAGTCAGCAGCTGACTCTAAATCAGAAGCCACCAAACAAGAGCCTTCTGCAGACGTTTCTGACAAATCTGACATTAAAACAGAATCCACACCAACAAAGGATACAACCTCGTCTTCCGTATTTCAAGAACCGAAAGGCTTTTCAGAGTCACCTTCGGCTGTGGCAGATAAGCAATCGGCTTCAAAAATAACGCCAGTAAGATCTTCTCCAGATAGTAAAATACTTGAAAGAAAATCCGGCAAGGAAATGATAACTACGGTACCTGAAGGCAAAAGATCTACAAGGGCAACCACTCCAAAACTATTAAGTCCCGCTGCACAGTCAAGACCAGATTCTTCTTCCACCCCTAGGTCGGATCCCGTCAAAGACCTTGGAAGTCCCCATTTTAGTCCAGTCGCAAAACCAGACAGTCAAGTACAAAATAGTCCAGATGTCCAGACAGAGTTATTAAATCAAAGCCAAAAAAGCAGTAACTCATGGAATCTCGGACAGTTTAAAACCACACCCACACATAAGTCTGAAGCCAGTCCTTTAAGTAGGTTAGAAAGTCACACTAAATTAAAACATGGTAAAGTTATAGAGCAATGTAGTCCAACCACCTCCCACGATAATAAACCTAGTCCTGAAACCCATAGTATCAAACAAGATAATATGAAGAATCCTAATAGCTGGAATTATGGTAATTATAGTCCTATGCCCCGCCAAGACAGTCAGTTTTCCTCCCAAAGGAGTCCCTATTCAGCTCAACCAAGTCCTGCTCAACCTAGCCCTTATTCCACACAGCCCAGTCCGTATTCGACTCAGCCGAGCCCATACTCTTCACAGCGTAGTCCATATTCGGCCCAACCAAGCCCAGATACAAGTCAAATTATTAAACCAGAGTTGCAGAAGTCTAGTGCTTGGAACACTGGAAACTACAGTCCTATGCCCAAACATCACCCACCATTTTCACCTCATCCATCAACCCATGCTAGTCCCGACCCAGGAATCGGTTTAAAAAGCGATAGCCTTCGAAGCAATCCAAATAAAACTCCGGGACATAGTCCAATGTCGCGACAAGACCGCATACACCATAGCCCTTATTCACCCAGACCAAGTGTAGACGTGAATAATAGTAACAAAAAGAGCCCTGGAGTCGGTAACTACAGCCCGATGATGCGACCAGATTGTCACTTACCTAGTCCGGATAGAGCCTCGACCGCAAGACCTACAATTAGTGGAAGGCAACAAGACATATACGGAAGAACTGTAAATAAAGCGCTCGATATGATGCACAATAGTGCACCACAACCCGAGATTCCCAACTCCTGGGGAATAGACAGATTTAATCAGATAACTAGCGGCAACACAACCGCGAGCATCGAGTCACTGGTGTGGGGAGCGTCATCATACAGCACGGAGCCAGCTCCGATGCCGCCACGAGTTGACAACTTTCCCGCTATGCTCAATACGCCATCGCCACAGACATGGCCCGGTTTACCCTCGTTCGACAGTAGTGTTCAAAGACCTAATGACGATTTAAGTGATCCGTGGACTTTTGGTCAATTCCGTGAGCAGCCGCACCATGTGCACAACACCTTCGGGGATCAGAACACTTTCGACTTGAGTGCTCACTTAGGACATCAGGCGCACTCATTACAGAGCTATTTGGACGACAACTTCCCAGAAACGTCTCGCGTAGAATGACGCCCGCCTTCGTTTTAGTAACTCGAATGAAACTGAATGTTGTTATGGACAAAATAATATGATAAATTCCTTCATTGGGGAATATAGGGTGATGTTGTATTTAATAATGATTGAACAATTATATTATAGACATTGTAAATAAGATTTATTTAGTTAGAATTAAGAGTAATGAAGCTAGGAATGCATTAATGTTATTTTGCAGCCGATAGTTTATGAAAGGATTTATGAGATAAGAAAATTATAATTATTAAGGATAGTGAAATTCATCCATCGACTTAGTTATTGTTGGATTATACTCATGAGTTAGGTTTTAAAATGAGTCTTTGTTTTAAAATGCCAAAACCTGTTTTCACTGAGGCCAAAATTAACTTATTTCTATCCATTTTATTTTCTTTGAGTTTTAACTTTTATAGCATTTTTCAGCAAAAGGTCTCATTAACAAGGAGAACATTTATTTGTTTTGTTTAACTTTCTATGAAATCATTGCAATAGCATAAAAACATTCCGTTTTACACTTTCTGTAAAATTGTTTACTTATAACACTGTTTTCTCTCAAAATTGCCGACACCCTAAACCTCTACTTATTTATGTGTTGTTAGATATTTTAGTAATTGTTGTGTTAACAATGAATGAAGGAAAGTTTTATTGTTGACGTGCTTTAGAGTAGGCCATAAACATAGGGATAAAGTTTACATAATTTGGTTTATAACTCAATTAAATAGAGAAGAAAATACCGCGATGGGTGTCTGATGGCGTTAGATGTAACACATATGATTCTGAAAAAGTAGTTAACTAGTTGCATGTCATTATTATATATTTAATGTTTCCACAGTGTTGTTAAAACTTTGCAAGCTCTATCCAACCACTAACCCCAGTATCTGAGAGTCTATTCAAATAAACCTGTTGCAAGAGATTGAACAACAGAATTAAATAAAGACTTGAGCAGGCTTCCAGTAACTGAGGGTCACATTTTATTAATGATTCGACCAGCAGTCAGTTTAAATGATAGATATGTTATAAATTATATTGAGCACACTATTTCCCTTAATTCACGAAAAAAAACCAAGCGATGTCTATTCTAATTACTGCACTATTGAAGTATTTGTGTTGTAGAATTTCTAAATGGAGTGTTACTTGTGTTACTAGTGCAGCTAATATTGCTAGCTATTGTGAAAGTACTTTTGGAGCAAAA
Source organism: Agrochola macilenta (assembly GCA_916701695.1). Taxonomy (NCBI): domain Eukaryota; kingdom Metazoa; phylum Arthropoda; class Insecta; order Lepidoptera; family Noctuidae; genus Agrochola; species Agrochola macilenta. The sequence goes on along the minus strand of OU753554.1, from coordinate 14,737,622 downwards.
TGATCACACTCAGCATCATTAATTCATTTACAAACACCATTATTAAAATCGTGTGTTAATGTCTCGCCTGCGATTTCTCAATAAATCGTTTTTCTTGAAAGCATGATCAAAACTGATCGACATTATTCTCGGCAGCCAAATCTTATGTTAACTGCTGTAATTGCATCTGCCAGTTGTCTTTAATTGACATGAATAAATGATGTTGTTTTGTTATTCAACATTATGACTACAAGTGCTTATTATATTTATCATTACTTTCTGTTGCATTTTAAGTTTTCGGTAAAACATAATAACTGATAACTTAGATCAACCCTTGCATTATAATGTCAGGTTCAGGATTTATTATATTTGGTCTTTATTAGTTTCATCTTACTTTGCTTAGAAATATTATAATTGTATAAAACATAAATATTTCTCCTATGTTGTTGCAATAAAGCGGCGTGGCGTGGGTCTAGAGTTGCACTGTTGTCAAATTGGAATAAGAATCTCAATAAACACCTGCATAGTTATATCCATTATAAGAAAATCATGAATTGAGTATTGCAATGAAATTAAAACTCTAGATCCAGTGCGATGCATTCATTGAAAAAATTTATAATCGTGCTTGACTTTCTAACATCATTTTATATTTTTATACTTTTATTAGTGATGATAATGAAGTTAGATTTTTATAGGAAGATAAATCTAAATATCAATCCTAAATATTTATTTTAAAATTAAAGCCAAGTACAAAGTGCTTTTTTTATAAATTATATGTATAATATATTGCATAGGTACATACTTCGTGTTGTATTTAAAGAGACCGTTAAAACCACCAAATATTGTTTCCAATACCTACATTAGCCTTATAAATGCCTAACTTTTAACTGAAGAGATATTTTATAGTTTTATTAACTTATTAAAAAATGAAAAATTATTATCTTCTATACATAGAATGTATAAATATAATATTAGGTAAATATTATGTTAAATAATCGTGTACTATAGTATGTATAAAATAAAGTTGACTAATATCTGTAAGTTCTGTTATGTAGAGATTTTTGTTTGTAATATTGTTACACTACGAAGCGGACTTCTTACAGGTGGTCCAATTTTTATAATCTAACCAATAAAATATCGATGTGGTTGTACATTTACATTTTGAACAGAATGTACTATTTATTAAACTTCTTTTGTTGAGAAACATCATCCCATCTATTTTATCCACGTATCCCACTTTCAAATATTAAGTCAAGTTGTGTACGACGAATTGGTTTCAATTCCATACAAAATATAAACCGCCAAAGCAATGCCACGCTTTTATGCTTAGGTATAACATACTTTTTTGATGAATCAATCAATCTACAGCCTATCGCAGTTGATTGCTGGACATAGGCCTCTCCCATGGTGCACCACAATACCCTGTCTTCCGCTTTCCGCATCCAGTCTTTCCCAGCCACCTTTTTGAGGTCGTCGTTCCATCTAGCTAGGGGGCGTCCCCCACCACGCTTACCGATACGCGGTGTCCTCTAGTACTCGTTTGCTTCACCGGCCATTGGCCCTTCGATAAACATGGCCAGGCCACTTCAGCTTGCTTACTCTGCAAGCTATGTCGTTAACTCCGGTTCTTTTCCGGATAATTTCGTTTTTGATTTTATCCCTCAAAGAAACTCTGAGTATAGCCCGCTGCATAGCGCGCTGAACGACCTTAAATTTGTGGAGCAGCCCGACTGTCAGTGTCCACGTTTCGGCACCGCGTATGTTATAACAAGCAGGACGCACTGGCTGAAAAAAAGTCTTAAAAAATGGCGGGATTGACGACGAAAAAACTTGACGAAGTTTTCCAAACGCTGCCCAACCCAACTGGATCCTTATGGCGGCTTCTTTCTCAAAGTTGTGCCTACCGAGCTGGATGACTTACCCTAGGTAGACATACTCCTTCTTCACAACTTCGAGAAGCGACCCTTCGATGTGGATTGGCCTCGGCAAGACCTGTGAATTGTAGGTACATGAATTTCATTTTATCCAAATCTATGCCGAGGCCAACATGCCGAGAGGCTCCATTTAGGCTATGCAACATCTGGTCTAACTGTTCCAGCGTTTCTGTTATTATGACGATGTCATTAGCAAAGCGAAGGTGTGATATGTATTCGCCGTTCACGTTGATACCCTATCCAGTTTAGTCTAGCGTCTTAAAACGTCCTCCAACGCATTGGTGAACAGTTTCGGGGCTATCACACCCCCCTGACTCACCCCCTAGAGCAGTTGGTTGGGGCTGGTTTTCTTATCTTGAATCTGGACAGTTATAGAAACATCTCAACACTTTGATGTAACGCCAGTCAATTTGACATCGTTGCAGGGCGGCCAGAACTGCCCATGTTTCGATAGAGTCGTAAGGTTTCACGTAGTCCACAAATGCCGTACACAGCGGCTGGTCGTACTCTTCGCTCTTCTGCACAATCTGCCGAAAAGTATGGATGGTGTGGCAGACTGTTTGTGACGACCATTGAGAACAGCTTGTATACGTGGCTCAGAAGTGAGATGGGTCTACAGTTCTTCAGCAAGGTTTATTCACCTTTTTTGAAGAACGCACCACCGCACCTCTGCTCCACGCTTTGGATGTCGTACCCTCTTGGATGACGATACTTTTTGATAATGATCTTTATTTAGCACTTAAGTTGAAACATGGTATATTTGGGGTGAATTATTGAGATAGGAAAAGGGTGAAAACCAAATATGAAGTATGACATAAAGAGAAAGTGGTTAGAAATAAAAAAAATCGAGAAGATTATTAATCTTACATACTCGTAGAACTTGGAAAAATTACCACCCTACAGGGGCACAAACTCCGTGGTTGCTCTGGGGCTCCAGCACCCGCGAGAGGCAAATAGGACACCCATGAGCATAGACATCAAAACTGATCAATCAATCGACTTTGACCGATATCTCTTTAACATCACTCCCCGCGCGGCAAGACATCTAACTACTTACATTTGTTGCGTTACAACCTTTTAAAGCGTGGTGCTAAAATATTAGAGCTCGCTTCGCTCGCTCTTACATCGTGGATTTTCTCAATTCTATTTAAACTTTTCTGCATAAGTCAGCGAAGTAACACTATTTCTGGTCGAACGTTCAAAAGAAAACTTAACCATCAAAGGTGCAAAAACTTTGGAGCTCGCAGTTCAGTTTTCGGATTCGCCAACACAAACTTCGTTCCTACAGACACTAGTAACATAATTACATGATTATGTTGGTCGGTGATGCACTTAAAACAGTGTACAACAACAAAAGTAAGTGTAATAAAAATAACTGCTTTAGAATAATTTGGGGTAGTTTCATTAGATTATTTTCATTAGTACCTAGGCTATAAAAAAGCCCCTCCCCCCGCACATGAGTATGAGCACCTACGGGGTTTTCCAAAAGACGGCGCACCTGCCACCCACATTGCAAGTTTTAATACAGGGGCCATTTTCTGTGATAGTATTGTTGACAGAGAACTACTTTTATTATTCGTAGCAGAGAACTGTTATTGGAGAACCCGTCAGTGAAGCAAATGAAAACATCGAAACGCGTTGTTAAAACATTTTATTTAGACAACAAGCATACATATAACGTGATAAAATATTTTATGCTGTAACGAGGTATGTAATTTCAATTTTAACTTATAATTATTAACATTATACAAATTGCATTGCACATATTTGAAATATTAGTTAATATCCGACACTGTTACAAGTCAGAGGGTAATGTTAAAGGGATATGTTACAGTAAAAGGCTCGTCATTCATACATACAGTCAATAAGTCGCTATTCAAATCAAGGCGGATATTTTCTGAACCCAAACAAAATGGAACCCCTTTTGGCACAATACGTTTTAAATATAACTGGAAGAGTGCAAACAGAGCGCAGCAAGCACAGACACATAGAAAGCCTATGAGGGAAGCTGGAAAAGATGTGGCGTAGGCGGGCACGCATCGGCGTTTGCGGTGTGTTAAGATTGATAATTATTCCTTAGGTTCCTAAATATATATATATATTCCTGCAACCATTATTATTTTGTCTTACACTCTTTTAAATACTTTCCGACCTATTTGTTCATGCATAAGTTTGCTTATATAACATAAACCGGGCAAGTTACAGTTGGACTCGCGCACTAATGCTCATACAACGAGCGGCACGCGCCAACGGCAGAGGAAACTGCAAACTATAATAGCTTACCTTAGTTACAAACTGAATCGCTACTACGGTTCTAAAGATACAGACGGCATAGTAAGTCTTGTTGACACCATTCCTTTGGGTGCGGAACCCTAAACAAGTAGTCGAAAAAAATTAAGAAAACCATCCAGATGTGGTGCGACCTCTTCATTTCGCGACTACACATAGATAAACTGGTTTTAAATTCCACCAATATAATTTAAATAAAAATAGAATTAATCAATTCATGTTTGCGCTAAATTTTATTTAAACACTTTGAGGGACACACTAAACGCCCATAGGGGGTCATATCAATGAAACTTCTATGTCTCGTTCAGTGTCCCTGAATGCATTAATTTTGAGATTCCTAAAATAATACGTCACGATTTTATGGAGAGTCTCTTTAAAATAGTTGAATTCATCCAAAATCATCAAAAATATTTTTTCTGTAGCTATGTGCATTTATTTGTCACTATCAGTGACCTATCTATTAATATTTATAAAATAACAATTATAATCATAAACAGACATTTTACAACAAAGCCACGAAAATAGACAAATGGAATGTAGAAGTTCAAAATAGTAACTAGATATACGTTAAATGCTGTCATATTCTTCATAATTAAACTCAGTTGCAGGTGAGGGTCCCAATAAGTCCTGTTGAGGATTAGTCGTCTTTTTATCACTTTTAGATTTCTTATGTTTATGTTTCTTTTCTTTTTTCTCCGATTTCTCATTGTAATCTCCCTTATCTTTGTCCTTTGATTTCTTCTTCTTGTGTTTTTTCTCCTGTTACAAAAAATAACATTAGTTTAACATTAATGGCATCTCCACACTATGCCGGCGGCGTGGCCCGGCTCTTGCCGCGCGGCACGTACCCCCGGCTTTTGCGCCTTCATTTTTCTTTGCAATCCTTTGCGCGGCATGGCCGGGCGCGCCGCGGCTTGCCCGGCGGCAGGGCCGGCGGCGGCGGCATGGCCGCCGGCATAGTGTGTAGGAGCTGTAAGAGCGTTTATTCTGAAGGTGGGCAAACGTCGCAAATAGATGACAAATATTTCACTGTTTTGATTAATTTTGCAATATTACTGTGTGGAAATAAAAAATGTGGCTAACTAGCGAACTAGAATATTGATTATGAAATGCAATAATTAATATCGTAACACCGAATGTAAAGCAATGTGTAGCTAAAGATGTAAAAAAAAACTATTTGGAAACTTTCCAAATGCGTTTTTTACACCTAAAATGGGTACAACATCAAATTCAATGTTATAATTGCAATTCATTATTAATATTCTAGTTCGCTAGTTAGCCACATTTCTTATTTCTATTCAGTAATATTGCTATAAGAATCAAAACAGGTAAATATTTGACAGTTATTTGCGACGTTGCCAACTTTTAGGATAAACCCTCTTAATAACAATTATTTTTATATATGGGGGCTTCCATAAATCACGTGATGTTTTTTAGAAATTTTTTGTACCCCCCTCCCCCCTGGTGATACGTGGTGAGGTTTTACACTAACCTCCTACCCAAAATCACCTGTATTTTTTTGGTGCAACGTATCTTAAAAAATTACAGCATATTTTATCTATAAATAGGAAGGCCGCTTTTCGGTTTAGAAATGTTAAACGTTCGTGATATCTCACTGCATCCCCCCTCCCCCTTGAGATATTTTCCGAAGCCCCCCCCCCCCCCCCCCCTTTCGAGCCTCACGTCATGGACGCCCCTTAACAATGATCGATGATAACCATGGTTGAAAAAGATTCAGCTATTACCTTTTCAGTAGGTTCTTTAGCCGGGTCTGGATCTTCGCCGCCTATAGCAAAGTTTAGAAGTTAAAACGACAATTATTACGAGAAACTATACATGGTTTAATACAATTCTTTTATTTTAACTCATGCTAACCTTCAGGCGATCTTCTTGCACTAGTATCGCCAGCCCAAAGCGGGAAATCGTTATCCAACGGTATTTGTGCGTCAATGTGACGACTGTTTTCAAATATAGGCATACTTCCTATATCTACGCTATCAATGTCGTCCTCTTCATCCATTGTAATACGACTCATAATTTTATCAAGTTTAGTAGTGTCTTCATCTTGATTTGCCTTTGAAGTAAATTCTATTGACAATTTTTTCTCTGCTCGAATGTCCACGGACGAACTAGCGTCGAAGTCTAAATCTTCTTGATCAATTGTTACTTTGGGATTAGTAATATTCTCATCCTCGCTGAAATATTATCATAGTTATTAGAGACGTATATTCAACAATTTTAGCGTTAAAACATATAATAGAGGTTTCTTACCTTTCAGTGTCATAGGCATCTTGATTAGGGCCAGATATTGCGGGAAGGTCTTCTAAAAAGCTACTGTCCAAAGTTCCCGCATAAAACTCGTCTAAACATCCAGATGCAATGGCACCGGATGGCGTACTCTGTCCGCTAAAATACACAAACAAAACAAACAGTAAAATAATTGTCTCCTTACACGCAAACTTTTTTGCAGTGACACAAACGCGCGATTGCATCGCGAAACTTACTGTAAAACAAGCGCTCGTAAGTAGTAAAGGAAGGAAAGAGTTGGCGACTATATCGTGACTAAATCGCCGTATGTAACCACTGCTGAAAAAGTAACATAAGGCTAAGGTACCCGACTACGGCAAAGCCAAAGGAAGTTATGACGAAAAAATCCGTAGTCTATTAAATAAATCTATTAAATTCGCCTTAATTACATGACGTGTGACTCCGGATTAGAGATGGGAAAGTATCCGGGTAAATATCGGGTATTTACCCGGGTAAATTCCCAGATGATGGGTATTATTTTTATAAGGACGAAGTAGACTGACTTTGAAATTTGACTGTTCTGACAGACCTCTATGCGTGAAAAGGTTTATCAAGAGATATCCATTGAACTCAAATTGGTTTGCCCTCATTAATTTAGAATTTGTTTTGCATTTCGTGTATTTTTACTTTCTAATTATTATGAATTTTGTCATAAATACACATCTAAGTGTACCTACAATAAATAACTAAAATATAACAGACAAAAATATTTGAAATAATAAGAGTGCGTGTCAGCATCATGTTTTATGTAAATATAGATATAATGACAGATTTTGCAAATTACAACACCAGGGAAGTGTTTTGAGGAATATTATTTATATGGAGAAATGTAACAGATATGGAACCTGTGGTTTGCTGGAAAGGGATATCTGCGTCAAGTTCTCTCAGTAAAATAGAAATTCGTACGTTAACTGTTCCATATACCTCGGTAGCAGCACAATTATCATTTTGTGTTCTCGGCCACGTTCACTACGCTAAGCGGAAACCGACTAACTCCAGAAAGGGAAGCTAAAATTCCGTACGTATGACACGTGTGCCAACTGGAATCTTAAAAAAATATGAATACGGAATTGAAGATGACAATACCATAACAACGCCCGAGACGTGGAGTAGAGGTACGGTGGCGCTGTTCTTCATGATGAACCATAAATCGATCTCCCTTCTGACCCACATATACAAGCTGTTCTCGATGGTCGTCACGAACCGTCTCGCCAAGAGATTTGACGAGTTCCAGCAACCAGAGCAAGCCGGGTTTCGAAAAGGCTTCAGTACGGTAGTTCATACTGTCCTGCAAATTGTACAGAAGACCGAAGAATACGACCAGCCGTTGTGGCATTGTGTATTATGGCATTTGTGGACTACGAGAAAGCCTTCGACTCCATCGAAATATGGGTAGTTCCGACCTGCAACAATGTCGAATTGACTGGTGTTGTTACTTCGACGTGTTCAGATGTTTGTATGACGCTGCCGCGATGGCTGTCCAGATTCAGGATAAGAAAACTAGCCCCATCCAACTGCTCAGAGGGGTGAGACATGGGGATGTGATATCCCCGAAACTGTGCACCAATGCGTTGGAGGACGTCTTTTAAGACGCTGGACTGGACAGGGTATCAACGTAAACGTCGAGTACATCTCACACCTTTGCTTTTCAGATGACATCGTCATAATGGCAGAAACGCTGGAACAGTTAGGCCAGATGCTGCATAGTTAAATGAAGCCTCTCGGCGGGTTGATCTGGTCGTGAATTTGCACAAGACAAAAGTCATGTACAATTCACGTCTTGCCGAGTCCAATCCACATCGAAGGGTCACTTCTCGAAGTTGTGACCGAGTATGTCTACCGTGGGGCAATTCATCTAGCTCGGTAGACATAACTTTGAGAAAGAAGCCGACAGAAGCATCCAGTTGGGTTGGGCAGCGTTTGGAAAACTTTGTCAAATCTTCTCGTCTCGGAGGACAGCGTATTGTGGCGCAGCGTGGGAGAGGCTTATGTCCAGCAGGCCACTGCGACAGGCTGAGTTGATAATGAAGACTATTAGACTAGAAATAATCATAAGTTTTAATCAGTAAACCCTGTAAGTCTGTTATTCATCACCTAATGTGTTATTATAATTACAACCGTGCTCCCGATGAGATTTCCCATCGGCAAAATTTCGAACTGCCATACTACCTTTCATCCTTTATTTAACCCTTTTATAGGATTAATTTTCAATAATCATTCCTTAGTTCTCACATTCGTTATTTAAAGTATTCTTGAGCAAACCTTCATGCGGGCAGACCAAGGAGTTTAAGCTGTGCGTTGTCTGTCAGAGAATTTAAGATTTTTATTAAGTAGACAAGCCTATGTGCATGATCGGATCTACTATCGGCTAAAATAACGAACTTCCATACAAAAATTTTCATTCCCTATCTTTAGGGTTTAGGGGGGGGGGGGGTTTAGGAACAGGGTGTAAAGTTCACTCATCCCCCATAGAAAAGGGAGGATCCTCCGACCAGACGGGTGTGATGTCTGGCGGGCAACTGCCCAGAGGTTTGAAGTTGGGAGATTCTATATAATGTTTATCGCGCGGTAAACTCTAATTGCGCGATGTAGGATTTGTGTGACGTCAGGATGTTATGTGACGTCAGGTCTTTGATACGTAGTTCGCATGTAGCGATGTAGATGCCGCTACAAGGGTATGAATCTAGTGCTCACACACGTTATAAAAGGGACTCTTGTGCAAAATTTCATGATTCTATGTGTCAGTGAATTTAAGATTTTTATTGAGTACATTACGTATAATTTAGCATATTTTTATTTCACTTCAATATAAAATCAATTTGATATAATCTAAGTTCGAGAAAATTAACATTACTATTATTAAATATATTTACTCAAAGTTTGGGTATTTACCCGGGTAAATACCCGAAATTTACCCACATGGGAATTTACCTTGGAATTTTGCCTTTGGGTATTTTCCGGACGCCCATCTCTACTCCGGATTTTTAATTTGTCTGTATGATATCTTGTTTATACCTTTTTAGTTGGCGTTTTTGTCGTAGTTGGGTTGTAGTTATTAACTTTCATTTTTTTTTTAAGGAGCTGTTACCTGTCTTGTTGAGGCAGTCGATGTGTCGTCATTTCCACGCTAACTTGATTTTTAGGCCTTGTTAAGTCTGGACTAATATAATGACTTTGTGTGACTTGACTCTGCATTTTCAATCCATTGCCCGCTAGTGACTGTGCTACCTGCAATAATGATTATTAAAAATATGAAATAGGAACTTATGAAATGTACGTAGTAGTAAGCATTAAAATACTCACAAGTGGGTTTACACTAGGGGGCACAATAGGTTTGCCGGCGCCAAGCACAATGCTGGGAGAACGATCACTAGCAGGTCGAGGTTCCGGCTGACCCGCACTCTGTCTCCGCTTATTTGCAAGACGATCAACAAACAGGTTATAGTGGGACTCTTCTGAATTCTGAAAATAATAATCACTGATTGTAATACAATTAATACTTAAGTAAATACTCACATATCCAAAAACAACGGTTTAGCTGGTAGGGAGGGAGGGACACGTGACTCTAACAAAAATTACCACTTCAAAGCTTAATATTTCGCAAACGGATCCCAAAATCGTATCGACCTTTCCAATGACACCTCACACGATGGAAAAAACGAGTGAAGAAATAGGCGTCATTTTATGTACACGCGGTACCTCATTAGCAGCTTGGCTAAATGTGGGTACACCTCTGCCTAACCCTTCGGTAAATTAGGTGATGGTGCGTGATGTTATATGTACTATGTATAACCATGCCAAATTACAACTTTTTACGGACAGACAGACTTGGCGAAACTATAAAGTTTCGCTAAGTCTGTCTGTCCGTAAAAAGTTAAACAAGTAAAACAAGGAACCCTCATGGCCATAAGGGTTCCTTGTTTTACTATGAACCCTAAAATGAACTTGGTTCAGAAACCTTCACAATACCTGGAAGTCATCAAGTTCTTTTTCAGTCTCTTCCACGTCTCTCTGGTTTCTCTGAAGTTGTTCTAATAAACTTGTTTTCTGAAGTCGTAAAAATGGAACATTAAGGAATTTGTGGAGTAATCTTAGTCCGAAACCATTTCTCATTGAAGACTCAGCATAACGGACGGGGGCAGTCCTATAAACACAAAATAATTAATGAGACAAATTAGTTTATTTTCTTCTATATTATTTTCCTCCTTCACAACAGATGATTACAATTCTACATAATATATGTAGATACTGGAAAAAAAGGTAGTGGCTTCACTTCCATACCTGATAAGTTTGGCATGGTGAAGGGCTTGTTCAATATGGTGGGGGTGAACTTGTCTATGGTGCTGCATGTCACAATGGTTCCCCAGCACCACAACTGGTATATCTGCTGGTACTTGCGATAGCTCCTTCACCACATAGTCAAATGTCCTGAAAAAAAGTTCAGCATTATCAATTATTAGGGGCAAGGGGCCTTTGCCCTCGCCACAATTGTGGCGATAAGTCCCCTCTTTGAGGAGTGGCTAGAGAGGCGCCACGGTATCCTCACCTTCCGCCTGACGCAGGTTAGTTAATGATAAATATGAAATATGATTAATATGGTTAATTAACACGGTTAATTCGGCAGGTTCCTGTTCCGCATAAGGCGGGAGGAAACGCCTGGGTGTCACCACTGTGTGGATCGCCCGGACGACACGGTGGAGCATACGGTGGAGGTCTGCCCGGCTTGGGCGGAGCACCGCCGTGTCCTCACGGAGGCGATCGGCGGCGGCGATCTCTCGCGTCCGGCCCTGTTTCAGGCCATGGTTCGGAGCGAGAGTGCATTGGAGGCCGTCACTTCCTTCTGCGAAGTAGTAATGCTCGCGAAGGAGGAGGCGGAACGCGCGAGGGAGAGGCAAGATTTGCGCCCTCGGGCCCCTAGTCGCCGCAGGAGACGCCCCGGGCGTCAGGAGTCACGAGTCGAGTTCCGGCCACCGTAGGTGCGGGCTTGCGGACGGTGAGCAATGGGTATCTCGCCGTCCGATAAGGACCAGGCCCGGGTCGACGGCGCGTTGTGTTCCACGCGCGCCTCAAAGAGATGTCAGCACCAACTGACGGGGTCCGTAAGGGCCAATGCCTGCCAGGGTTGCGTGTTTTGTCCGAAAGGGATATCGCAGCTCCGGCACACAGGTAACGGAAGGAACACGGGTGGGTTTTAGTCAGTAAAAGTTGACACACCCTCCCGCTCCGCCCAGAGCGGGAGAAGTCATGTGATAATTTGCCACCCAAAAGAAAAAAAAAAGGAGGCCTTTGCCCTGCAGTGGGACACTCATTTACTCGCTGACTAAACAGATAAATATCATTATCAGTGCTGTCGGGGGACTGTTCTATAGAACTCTTTTTAGCCTAAGAGCTCCTCCGACTGCAATGACAATTTTATATAGTGTAAGTAAATGAGTTACCTTACGTTATAAACAGATTAACTACCTAATACAACTTTTTTCTTTCTTTTTAGTTTTTTGGCAGGGCGGTTGTCAAAAGCGTTTATAGTGAAAGAGGGCAACATCGCAAATAGCTGTCAAATATTTCCCTGTGTTAACTTGGCAATATTACTATAGGGAAATAAGAAATACGGCTAACTAGTGAACTAAAACACATAACTATTATACTATAACTGAAGATGTATTTTTTTTGCTTATGAAAATTGGATCAGGTCAGATGTAAGTATTCTAACGATACCCAATAGATCCAAATATTTCAAGGCATTTAAAATTTATAGTGGAATAATGAAGTTTCTTTATATAAAGAAAGTTACAACAAATAGTTTGAGTTTTCTTCTTAAAAGTATTATTGAACTAGGTTTGCACTAATGAAAAGTATTCTTCATACAAAATATTACTATTGTTCATATCACATGTAGAAAACAACCATTTACATTAAAATACTTGTGATAACTTTAATGAGTGTGAGAATATTAAAGTTCACATAGCATAAATTGACTTTTTATTATACAATCTTGCTTTTATATTGATTTTCAATACAAACAACAATGTTACGTTTCGTATGAAGACTTCAGTACAATCAAGCTAACAAATAGTGGCATCTCAGGTTGCAAAACAAAAAATCTTAAATAAAATAGCAGTACCTCAAAATAAATCAACATATCATTAGTAAATACGACTATCTTGTAACTGGCTAAAAATAATTTGAAATATATGTTAATATGACTGGAAATATATTTTTCCAAAATTCCATTTTTGTAAAAACTCACTTTGACTGAGTCACAGATTAGTACAGATGGTTCACTCCACAAAATCATTTAAATAAAAATCGACTCTTGCTGCAACACAATAACGTGCAATTCAGGTCACATAGGGCTAATTACCTACAGTTATATTCAACTAGAAGTTGCCTCTCTTTCTATTGCATGACTCTGATATCTTCTCACTATATGATGCCCACTGAATTCGACAAGTAGAGAACGCTACATACCTACTTGTAGCTTCATACCTAAAATGTGGAGTAAACCATCTGTAACTGAGTTAGAATGGTGAAAGCAAAATTTTAAGATATCACTTTTTACAAAAAAATATTTGTTTTTGTATTTTCTACCCGTATTATTACAAATTCACCATGAATATACATACCAAGGTTTTGTTATATCAAGCATCAGTATCACACCATTAGCATTTTTATATACGTCTAAGAATGTGGCATCAAGAACTGGTGTTTCATAGCCTTCTTCAGATGCTGCTGCAGCAGATTGGTTTTCCAGTTTTAGACCCAAAGGAGGTTTCTTCTTTGTACGACCTTTATCTACTACTTCCCATACTTCTACCTAGAAAAAAAAACATATCAATTTAAAAACCTGTTTCGTTAGGCTGAAATCAAACAATTTAAGTATTCACATTTTGTATGAACTGTGTATTCTTCGTGAAATTTGCCTTTAAATTTTAATGAATCAATAGTATTTAGTGTAGTGTGGAGTTATTAGCTTTGTCAATGGGGAGATGTAATTTTTATTATAATATAAAACATACCAAACAGACACTGTAATATTGTGTTACTTTGTACTTTCACTCACTTTAACAATGTAATCAGTATTTTTATATGTCCAGTGTATAGGAGCAACTTGTATTTGATCAGTTGGTGCATAGTCTTCGATAAATGGTCCACCTTGTAGACGCTGCAACAGGCACGATTTGCCAACGTTTCTGTCGCCTTTTATCAGTATTTTCACTACAATCAATAAATCCTTATTAACCTCATGTATGAAATAAGATTGTAGAGGAACATGCAGACAAAGTAACTTACTGTTAAAATGAACTCCTTTCGAAAATTTCTTCTGCAAAGAAGAAGACATTGGCAAAGGAGCGGGACAGCGATCATCGCCGCTTCTAGTTAGTTTTTTGAGAGCAGAAAACATTGTTGATTCTCTTTTTCGATATTTAACTAACGAATAACATGTAAAATATATATAAATAGAGCACAACACTTAGCTGCAAGAAAAAGATACCACTATCAGCTGGTGTTCAACAGTAAAATAAAAAATATTGACGAAAAAACTATACATCATTGATACAAAACACTCGACCACAGACTAAGTACTTAAGTAGCACTCGACCTCGTAGTAGAGATGTGCTAGGAATTAATTATCTGTTAACAAATACCTAGTAACTGCAGCTGGCAGCTGCAGATAACCTATAGGAACTGAATTCACAGTTCCCTGTTACCATTTCACCGTTTACCATGCCTTGACGTTTGTTCGTTCATCGTTCATAAAAACAGTTATTTTGTCGATGACTGGGAATTCCGCGGTATTTACTTGGGAACGTCGCTTAGTAGTGATAGTGATTAATAAAATTAAGCGACAAAGAATTAGAAATTGAAGCCTCTTTGACATAATAACTTTATTCCGATGGCACGCGTGTGTGTATTGTTTTCAATAATAGTTAACTAATTACTTATCTGTCTGAAATATTACGAAGTATGTATGAATTATTCTATATAATCAGTTACCATAAGAAGGAAATTTCCCTGTTAAAAGTAACAGGTAATTTCAGAGCCTAGGCACAAGTTACCTGTTAACAGTATTATCCTGTTAAATCCCATCTCTACCTCGTAGTAGAGTATACAGGATTTTCGGCAGAAGGTTAACATAAGAAAAATACAGGGTGCTCGGCAGAGGGATGAACATACGAAAATGGCGGATCCGTGGGGCCGTCTACTAGGTTTTTAGGCCCAATAACAAGACCCAGGCCACAAGGGTTTTTTAAAATGTTTTTTTTTAATATTTTTTTCGGAATTTGTCGTTGCCAAAACTTCAAACGTCAATAATTTCATTTAAAAACAACAAAACTGGCAACATTTTATTTTTATTTTTATCTAAAGTTGTTTTAAAGGAAATTAAGCATATTGCATACCGTTAGATTGGGCATGAACCAAAGATGTTTTCCTAAAATTAGAACTGCTCTATCAATGTTAGTTTTTTTTAGTTCAAAGTCGGGCTTTCGGTATTAATTTTTTATTTGTTTGTAGTTTAAGGGCTCGTATTTAATTTTCTAGCAATCATCTGCGTCAAATACGATTTTCATAAGATTCTACAGTTACTTTTGATGAAAATAAAAAAAAATGTTGCCAGTTTTGTTGTTTTTATATGAAATTATTGACGTTGGAAGTTTTGGCAACGACAAATTCCGAAAAAAAATCATTAATAAAATCCTTGTAGCCTGGGTCTTGTTATTGGGCCTAAAAACGTAGTAGACGGCCCCACAGATCCGCCATTTTCGTATGTTCAACCTTCTGCCAAACACTCTGTATATTTTTATTATGTTATAAACTACTTAGTCTGTGGTTATAAAGTACTCTGTGGTATATATGTTCTGTGCACTCGACCGACAGCTCCGAGTAATCCCTTCGACAGTCAACTGTCAAAACGCATTTCAAAAAAACTCTGATCGTGACTTTGACGTGGCCCCGCCCCTTTTGGGTTTGCTTGCGTTAAAACCCCGATTTCTCGCTATTTTACTATGAAACCCATATAAAACAATAACTGTTTCGTAATCTGTACAATATTTCCAATTGGATCATATAAGACTTATAAGAATGTGTTTTACAATAAAACGAGCCTGCCTACACTAAAAAAAAGTTTTGTTATTTTCACCTATTTTTCTCATTCAAGAACATAAATACCAAATTTCTGCATATTTTTACATTATAAAATCATTTTTCTACGAAGATTATTAACTTTCCAATAAGAAAGAACAATAATTCTTATTGGAAATTTATTATTATATGTTCAAATAACGAATTGAAACGCATCATAGAATTTCGTGGCGCCAACCCGACTCACTCAACGCTCTGTAATTATTGTAAACATGTCAAAGTTGTTTATGTTGAGAGATAAGTTGCAAGTTTGTGGGATTATCTAAATGTTACAAACGCTTAAACGTTCAACTAGATTAAATATTACCACTTAACATCACAAAGAAAAACCACTTGACCACGATAGTTCCGACTCACAATTTTTTTTTATAAACAAATAAACTTTTTGTTTCATAATTATTTATAAATTTTAATAAAAACTACATTAAATTACCTCCCTATTGAAAGCAGTTCTATTTTTATGATTTATTTGAGAAATAAAATATAAAAATATTAATTCGCAACATTTGCGAATTGCCGCCATTTTGTTTGCAACATTCGGAAGTAACTTCCGAGTGCCACACATTCGTTTTAATGCTTAAAATGTTGATAGCATGTCATGTTTTATTGCTAGCTCTGTCTTTCATGCTCACAATACCACAAGATCGATAGAGATAGGACGCTTAGTTTCATAGATAATCGCAATATAGTGTGACCATAATCAACCTGCCGTAGCACGGCAAGTGTCAGTTGACTATAATTTTGACAGCTGCCGTGGTACGGCAGTTGTCATTTGAAAGGTTCTAACTAGACATGGGCGTTTTCGTATTTAGTTGCTAACGGATATGTAACCGATATTCAGTTTTCATATCGATATCGAAAACCGTTTTCAGATATCGATATCAGTAGTACGATTTGCACAAGTAACTGAAACGAACGAAACGCAAACTCACACTTTTACCGTTAATACATTGATATAAGTGCTTTCGTTTTTTAAAGTTGCTAACTTATAAAATATTTGTTGTAACTAAATAAATAGAAACTAGACCTTATTGCTAGCGCGTTAGGATATAGATATTACGCACGCACTATTATTAACCAAATAACCAATCACTAGCCGAAGTTACGTAATATTCGCTTCATCACTTTTACGCCAGTAAAACATTGAATGGTAAGACAGAGACAAAGCGAATAAAAACCGTCGATGTCATATCGCTCGTGATGTGAAGTTTGCGTTTTGTTCGTTATT
The DNA here is from genome assembly GCA_916701695.1 of Agrochola macilenta. Classification (NCBI taxonomy): domain Eukaryota; kingdom Metazoa; phylum Arthropoda; class Insecta; order Lepidoptera; family Noctuidae; genus Agrochola; species Agrochola macilenta. The sequence continues at coordinate 14,720,744 of OU753554.1, read as the reverse complement.
ACTTATTCGACATTATTCGTAGTTCGTTCTCGTTGTTGCGCTTTGGATAAGCCATAGCTCGATGAAGTTTTTGTGAAAACGGTTATGTATATTTAGATATCGATATGGTATGATAATAAACACATATCCGATATAAGTTACGTTTTGATATATCGAACCCATGCCTATAACTAACAACCTTAGAGTAGAGGTGTATACTCTAAGCTAACAACCGACAGCGAATAAATTAGTCACCGATTACTTATATAGCAAGCAAGCTTACTTATATTACTTATATAGTAAGCTTTATCAAGCAATTCAAGAATATTTTGGTACCGCCACTGACTTATATTTTCCGAATGTGCCTGTCTTCGGGTCTTTTTCCCGAGTGCCTCAAAAAAGCAGTTATTGTCCCTGTATACAAAACAGGCAGTAAACAGCAAGTAACAAATTATAGACCAATTTCTTTGCTGCCATCTATGTCAAAAATTTTGGAAAAAATCATAAATAATAGATTGTTTAAATATCTGGAAGATAAATCAATTTTGTCGGGGCGTCAATATGGATTTAGACCTAAAGTTTCAACTGCCGATGCCGTACATCATCTGACTGACTATCTAGCCCAAGAACTTGACAAGGGTAACCACACAGTAGGTGTTTTTCTGGACCTCGCCAAGGCTTTTGACACAGTCTCCATTCCTATTCTGTTGCGCAAGCTTGAGACAGTGGGCATAAGAGGAATTCAACTGAAACTTCTCAAAAGTTACCTAGAAGACCGATCTCAGTGTGTTAAGATTGGCAATGTTCTTAGCGCAGACGAAAAAAACACGTCCTTCGGTGTGCCCCAAGGAAGTATTTTAGGGCCTACTCTGTTTTTGATATACATAAATGACCTTTGTAATCTAAACCTAGAGCATGGCACTATAATATCTTACGCTGACGACACTGCCCTCCTTTTTTCTGCTGAATCGGAACATGAAGTCTACAGGTTTGCGCAACACGGTTTTAATATTGTAAATAAGTGGCTTCAACATAACTCACTAACACTAAATACGGCTAAGACAAATTATATTAAGTTTTCAATGCGCAAGCAAACATCGGTTTTGCCCTCAACGATGTATGCTCACTGTTGTATGGTCCCTACAGATTGCCTGCTTACGTGTCCTAATATTAATATAACGCATGAAATAAAATATCTGGGAATTATAATAGATGAAACCTTATCTTTTAAACCACACATAGAAGCTTTAAATAATAGAATGCGTAAACTAATATTTATCTTCAAAAAACTACGTTATATTGCAGACCCAAAATTAATTAGGCGAGTTTACTTTGCTCTCTGCCAGTCAATTTTGACTTACTGCATTACCTCTTGGGGTGGAGCAGGTAAAAGTTTGCTACTACCTATCGAGAGAGCTCAAAGAGCGATTCTCAAGGTTTCTACGTGCCGCCCTTTCCTTTTTCCCACTAACCTACTCTATAAATCCTGTGAAGTACTAACAGCTCGACAGTTATTCATAATGAGCATCGTATTAAAACAACACGCAGCCCTCCCATATAGCACTGAATTTACTAAAAAGAGACGGAAAGACATAGTTTGCCCTACAAAAAGTACAAAACATGCTTTCGCAGCCAAATTTTTTGTCTTCCTAGGACCATTACTTTATAACAGACTAAATGCGAGAGCCAAAATGTATTCTCTTAATTATAATAATTGCAAAAGAACTCTCAAGGAAGCTCTTCAAAGTATGTCATACGAAGATACAGAGAAATTATTAGTTGTACTTAAATGAAAATTGTATTTGTATTAATTAAGTTTAGCTAAATAAGGTTAGGTTTAGGTTAGGTAATAAGATTTTAGCAAGTAGGATTTATTGTACTATTTACACCTTTTTACATACCAATTTGATGACTAGATTTGTATAATTAATGTGATTATTTAGAAATATTATACCTTGCCTCGCCTGAAATACAGGATTACCTAGTTCAGGCACATAACTTAATATAATTTTTCGTAGATTTAAGTAAATTTGTATTTAGTATTTTACCTTTTTACATGAATAAACTTTTATTATTATTATTATTACTTATTATCATGATAATTATATTAATATACTTCGCCTGATATAATTAGACCATGGATTTTTCCTTACGTAGGTACCAGCCCCGGATCTAGGGGTGGGGAGGGGGGGGACGCCAACGTCAGGGAGCGCCAAATTCAAGCGTGGCAGACAAGTGCACTATCCAGCGCACCGCAAAGGACATCATTCAATTTGGTCCAAAAGAAATTAAGTCGGCAGAAAAACAATCCAATTCCTAATTTTTTTTACTATGACACCAAACCCGCCCACCTATTGGTTATGTTTTGTGTTTGCGAAGCAGTAATGCTCGCGAAGGAGGAGGCGGAGCGCGCGAGGGAGAGGCAAGATTCGCGTCCTCTCGCGCCACTAGCCGCCGCAGGAGACGCCCCGGGCGTAGGGAGTCGCGCGCAAGCCGACTTCTGGCCACCGTAGGCGCGGGCTTGCGGACGGTGAGCAATGAGTAGCTCGCCGTCCGATAAGGACCCGACGGCGCGTTGTGTTCCACGCCGCAGAGCGGAAGAAGTTATTTGATAAATTCTCACCCTCAAAAAAAAAAAACCCAAAAAATACTATATATACGTTGCAATAGATAGAGCACCAACACTGACGGGGTACGTTAGGGCCAATGCCTGCTAGGGCTTGCGAGTTTGTCCGAAAGGGATATCGCGGCCCCGGCGACACAGGCAACGGAAGGGACACAGGTGGGTTTTAGTCAGTAAAAGTCTGACACACCCTCCCGCTCCGCCCAGAGCGGACGAAGTTATTTGATAAATTCTCACCCTCAAAAAAAAACAAACCCAAAAAATACTATATATACGTTGCAATAGATAGAGCAGCAAACGGACGCCGAGCAATAGCTCATAACTATTGCACGTGCAATATCTGCAAGAGGACCATCGGATGCTGCTCCCATATCATGACCATAATCTGGTACATGGGTAAAGCGAGACATGCCCTAATCTCACTCCACCGGCAATAACATTAGATAATGTTTTTGTAAGGCTAGGCCAGGTATAAACATGATTGTTTTATAATAATTGGAAGTTGTTTCATTTTTATTAATATTTAAAAACCCTAAACATTTCATGCCGTTTGTTGGCGCTGTTTAAAAAACCGTTTAGTTAAAAAAACATAAGTAAAATGTTTTATTTATGTACAGAGGCCAGCAGGTCAAGCTACCCGAAACTGTCAAATTTTCGCAATCAACCTTGAACCTTATGCTGTAGTGCTAAAGTTGAAAATCTATTAAATAAATTTGACAGATTGTAGTAGCTTGATGTGCTGGCGTCTGTACTATACTTTTAGCTGGTTACAGACTTGATATAGGCTACTACAATATTTTATCTGTGCGGCGCATAGAATCTATACTTAGCTTAAAATTCATTACATTTGAAATATATTTTTAAAACATTTTATTTGACTTTTTATGCTGCTAAACTCGCATGTGACAACTAAACTATTAGGCGCACGAGTTCGTCTTCATAGTAAAAAATGTCAGGGATTGTATATATTCAATCCCACAGAACATATAAACTCTACCATACAACATTTTTTTTTTATGGCCGGTACTTTTCGTTTTTTGGACTAAAAATGTATGAATCGTGAATGATCTCCTTTGCAATAAATGAGAGGCGCAACACTTTTAATCTTTGTCTGCGGGTGATGCACTGAGGAAACCACTGATTAGCGTAGGTGCCATGCGTAGGTGTAGGTCGTCAAACGGTGTGAGCGGGCGCAGTTGAATAGGGATGATGACATTTTTTTTTCAGAAAACGTTAGTAGGTAGTATTTTTTTATTATGACTGACGGAGTCAGTTAATAAAAAAATATTACGACACGTATTTTTTCTTTTTTTACGTAATCTAAAGATTACGGCGATACATAGAGTTAAAATATGCCATGCTTGACGTCACGAGTAGGTACTTATGTACATTTTATACTTACTTGTGACGTAGCGACCCCCACTCCCCAACTCAAAATACGTTTTATCTAAGTATTTTGTTATTAACTATGATAAAGCAAAAAATAAGTGTCTAATATTTTTTTGTTATCTGTCTGACGGACTAATTAGAATTTTTACCCAGCCCAGTCCCTATTCTACCAGGAACTCGATGAGCGTTGTTGTGGTCTATTTTTTAAGTTTTACGCAGTAGCATAAACAACGTAAAACAAAAACGTAAATAGACCGGCTCCCCCCGCTTCGCAGTGTAGCGGGGGGAGCCGGGCGCACCTACGAGGCCGGGCGTCCCGGACTTGCCGACGCCTGTATGTGCAAAGGCGACACGATTTCCTTTAATTTTTCCCACAGTTTTGGCGCCCCTGTTGGATTGGCGCATTTTCGATCGATAAAATTTGATTATTATTTATAAATGCCAAAAAAAATCGAGCTCGCTACGTTCGTTCTTGCAGCCTAGTAACTTGTAATTCTTAAATCGCAAACGAAAATCTAACTTATCTCAGGCAGAGTGCTAAAAGTTTCGTGTTCGCTTCGCTCGCTCTTACATTCAAATCGATCATCAGGTTAATATTGCTCGAAGAGTAAAACTTTCGACTTATTTCAAAGCATTTCCTGTCCTAGCCTTAAAAAAAATCTGCTGTTTCATAGAAAAGTGTAATACCTACGCGGTCAAAATGTATGGGACAGCAGATTTTTTTTTTAATAACCGACGAATAATTTCAACGGTAGGGGGGTTCAGAATCATGTACTAAATCCATGGTATCAGTTTACGCGTCGATGTCCCTGCCACCCTGTTTAAGGTAAGTCCCGACGGGTGCCAAACGGAACCCTATTACTAAGCCTCCGCTGTCTGCTGGCTGTCCGTCCGTCTGTCATCAGCGGGCTGTATCTCATGAACCATAATAGGTAGACAGTTGAAATTTTCACAGATTGTGTATTTCTATTGCCGCTATAAAAGTTAACAATTAAAGGACCCGTCCCCATTCTATAACGATTTGAAAAAAAAAACTTTACCTGACTTGTTCTGTCATTGTCTAGAGCTCATCGAGTAAAGTACAAATAAAAAGTTTATTAAAAGTAAAAGTTGTCATTTCTGTAAAAAATCTATGTCTTCAAAAAATAACTTTGTTCTATTGTCTCGATCGTCTATTCACAGTATCAATAAATAAATTTAACGTTGACTTTTAAAATTTAAGATAACAATATTATTTGTTTAGTATTTTCTTTATTTGCTAAACCGGTAGTACGGAGGTACGGAGCCCTTCGTATGGGAGTCCGACTCGCACTTGGCCGGTTTTTTTATCTTTTATAATTTTAAAAACGTAGGTAACTAGGTACGTATTTTCTTTTTTTTATTTCTTTGATAAACAAAGAAGTTTCATTTCTATTTTTTAGCATAATCCTCGAAAAATATACAGTTCGCGTCAAATAACTTTGCCGCTCTGAATTAGGTTGCGCATGCGTGCTGGCAATCTTACTTAAAAAACAGTAGCGCTAGCGCGCAGCTACTGTTTTTGTTTTGACTACTCATTTGTAGCCTACTTCAGAACGGCAAAGTTATTTGACGCGAACTGTATGCATAAATCTGAAAGTTATACTGGTTGTAACTTTGTTCCGCGTTTATTTATAGAGGAGGGAAAATGTTAATTAGTCGCGACCGCATACCGGAAACCGTAGGGGTGGAAAGCTTCCCACTCCCACAAGGGGGACCGATGACCTTGTGAAAGCCGCAGGAATCTGCCGTATGCGGTAAGCACAGAACCGGTCCAAGTGGCGGTGCTTGGGGGAGGCCAATGTCCAGCAGTGGACGTCTTTCGGCTGAAATGATGATGATGATGAAATGTTAATTTATACAATTTAGTTCATTAAACTTACTAAAATAATTTATTTAACAAAAGTATGTAGATAGGTATAATTTTACAAGTTTACGTGAATATTACTTATTGTTACATTACTATTTACAGTTGATCAGCAGCACCAATAAACATTAATAGATAAGCTCATGCCTCTTCTCAAGTGGGTAGGTAGTGTTTGTTGGTTTCATAAAACAATGTTATAAGTTTGTATTTCAATGCTCTGTAATATCTCCAAATACAGGTGATCACCGTATATGAAGTTGATAACCGTTTTAGTGCCTTTTAGCTTTTCTTTTTCAACTTTCATACAGTTAAACAACTTGCAACCGTTGCCCAGTTGTTCTTCTCTCATGTCAACTGAAAACAACATTCTTTACTAAAACTTTATTAAAATCTTCTACTGTAGATACTTTCACACTTCATATTTCTTTGGACACATGATTAGATTTTCCAGGACACTAAATGCCCATAGATATCATAACAATAAATAACTAATCTCATTCACTGTCCTTGAAAGTGTTATTAACTATGTGGGTGCTGAACCACTCTAATTAGTAGATACACTGTGGTTTAACTAAAATCCATTTAGTCCCACTTTGATTTCTTCTTTTCAAAAAACTCTTTTCCATCTTTATCTACGGTAGCATAGTATCCCATTGATTCGTATTTTGTTCTCATATATGCCATATAACCAAGGGCAAAAGTGAAACATGCAGCCCCTATAGTCATAATAACAATATTCTGGAACAAAAAAATATTCTATTATAAAATTAGGCAAAATGGACTGTTTATTATTGAAAGAAGGAAACATTTCTTCCTGAAACAAGAAACAAATCCATTGAAACATGAAAAACGAAACTCTGTTAGGAATTTCTGTAAGTAGCAATGCTGAAAATTTATCAAATGTTTCTAAAAAACAATCTCGAGAGATGTGCTTGCGTCACATTCAGTAGAAAAGTGAGTTTAATGTTAGGTATTTACACTATAAATGTATAAAATGTATGGTTGCAATATGCAACCATACAATCTATAAATTCAGTCAATTTCTTAAATTTAAACCGAGAAACCTTGAGTAAAATTAGGTATTTATGATATGTCTATAGTATGTTCTAGTTTTCCACCGTATGATTTAGTTTCATACTTAACATAACACTCTTATTTTTTATTAAGCAAACCTAAAATTGTAAGCGTGATTAATATTCCATTGTCAATAATGTTACATAAAGATTGTATAGGTTATATTATTCAACTTACAGGCTTCGCATAAAGCTCAAAATTAATAACTCGAAATGCTGTTGTCGATCTCATCGATCGAATTCCATCTCCGGGCTTTTCTTGTTTATTTTTCGGTTCCATGATTTAACTTAGTAGTTTAATAACAGCAGGTAATCTGAGTACTTGTCAGGAATTTATTAATGATAGGGGTCTAGGAGTCTGTCTTAGCTAGTCCATCGTCTGTTCTGATTTTAGAATATTCTTCAAAGTATGCTAATGATGAATCGGTGTATGATCATCGTCATCATCAACAGAAACGAAAAACACTGTTGCTATTCCTAGGCCAGAGTCCCCTAAAATATTGTAAACTGTGACTATATTTTTTGAACACCCACAGTGACAGTTCTTAGTTGACACTGACAAGTGACTAGTTTGTAATAAATGTTCTGTGCAACTTGTGCAAGTGACAACACTAGTTATTACTCTGCTCTGAGCACAGAGCATAGTTACCCATGTACCAGTAATATAAAGTGCTCTGTTGCACAAACTAAAGCTGAGAACAAATTATCGGACGCACACAAATTATTTGTATCTGGATAGTGCATATAGCACTACACTGTGCAAACTATCGGTCGTAAGTCGCGGACCTTGGTCCGTCCTTGAGCGTTCGGACGTCTGATAGAAATCTGGCAGTTTGGAGCTCAGATCAACGTGCACACTCTTCGGTCGCGATAGTCAGCCGTGGCTTACGGACGCGTCCGATAATTTAGAGTCCGCGGCACCACTCAAGTCCGATAAATGCGGCGCTAGTGTATATGTCATTGCTTCATAATTCATGGTTTCGGTCGGCACGGGTACGTTAACAGTACGTGACCGGTTAAGCTCCTATTTCTTCGAGAGCCTTTTTTAGATCCACAATGCGCCGTCGCCATCGATCAAAATTGCTGCGTGTTTACTAGCCTAAGAAATACACAAAATCGGAACTATCATTATTGCCTAAAAGACTATTGTTTATTTAATATTTTGTCTATTCATTTGAGAAGAATTAGAAAAAAAAGAGAAGACGCCAACTGGACTCTATGGTTTATGGCTATCCATGGCAATTTGATTGTCAAAAAAGATAATTATTTTCGGAATATTCTGAAAATGTTGACCATTACCCTATAATTATTTGTTAAGTTTCAATATTTTTCAATTTTATGTTATTTTAAAGTTTAATTCCTTGCAAAATGGAGTCGGATTCTGCGCTTCACGCTGATGTACCTGATGGCGCGGAAGTGTTGCCTCTAGAAGAGAACCAAGCTGGAGAAGCTGTCGATGCTTCTGATAGTAATGTAACAAGTAATGAAGAAGCCGCTGCTGCTGAAGATTCAGGTAATCTTTAACTATACGTAGCATTGTTTAGTTTTATACATTCCAAATTAGTTCTTGTTAGAAGTGACACCGTTATTTCGATTTGCATTTTGGTTTTTGTAGTGCCATTTCAGTGCTTTCAATTAATAGTATCAGTAAAGATGCACGATTTAAATGCGGACATCAAATACAACATAACATACTATTGTAGCAACAAATGGAGGCCCTACCAGCAGCAGTGATGGAGTGGACATTGATGCTGCGGCACAGCTAGCAGAAGGTGAAGAACGACAGGCTGAACAAGGTGATTAGATCTCCATAATTAGCCTATTGTTTTACAATTTCTAGTTTCAGAAAGTATGTTATGATTGATTGAGGAAAGACATGCTATAACATATTGTAAACTAACTGCTGCCCGCGGCTTCGCCCGCCTGGGGTCGAATTCTTAAAAAAAAAAAACTAGCTTAAGTTACTCCTTATAACATCAGCTATCTGCCAGTGAAAGTCTGGTCAAAATCGTTCCAGCCATTTCATAGATTAGCCGAAAAAAACACAGACTGACAAATTATTATAATATTTTTTCTCTTATATGTACCGTATAATACTAGAGATGCCATGAATACTTGCTATTATTCGGTATTAGTCATTACTCGAGATTTTGTTGTTATTTGTCGAATACCAAATAATAATGTCTATTATTTGACATTCGGCGAATAGTTGTCTAAATAGAAATAAACTTTTAAAGAACAGAAAAACAATAGACTTAAAATTAATTAAACTTTTATTAATTGTTAAAAACAAAACACACTTCGTATTATTAACATTAATATAAAAAGTTTGCCAAAAATCAGTCATGTTGAAGTTAATTAGTTAGGCTTTTTAATTATTGATTTAAGTCCAAAATCACCAAGTCCAAGGCAGATTGTGCTGCAGAAAAACTAGCAAATCGGTTGCGCTTTTTTCAATAAATCAAACCTGCTTCAGTAAATAAATAAACTAAGTATATTATTATTTCGGAATAAATAAACTTGTTTTTATATTCCTTTTTTATGTCGAGTAATAATGCGACTATTATACTATTTACCATAGAGAATGGCGATTAATCGGTATTCGACTATTCGCTATAACAACTATTTGCGGGATCTCTAATATTTACTTTCATATGAATTAAATAAAAAGCTGTTATTTTGACATTACAAACAGACACTTCAATTATATTTATTTGTATATAGAAGAGGATGAAAGGTCTTGAATTATAGATTATGTTTAAATGTTTTGGTCTGGTTGAGATTTAGAATGATATGTTACTAAACATGAAGATTTAAATGATTGAAAGAAGTGGTAATTCTAGGAATAGTATTAATACCTGAATGTGTTAACAAACCTTGTTCTTAATATTCCTCTTGCATGGTCTTCATGACAGTTTAGTGCTGGCTTTTTCTTGGTTTTGCATTGCTATAAATTACATTAGACTCTTCAGAAAATGCAATAATTTATAAACTTCAAAAATGTGTATGATATTTATAAATTATTGCATATTTTATTATAATAACACAATAGTTTTAATAACTGCAGAGATGGGGATGAATATCTCAGATGTTATAAAGATTCCTTCTAAGGGCTTGTTAGAGGTGCATCATGATCAGCACTCTTTTATGTTTCATTGTGAAGACTTAGCTCTGAATATTTGACTGAAGTGAACCTTTATCTATACTTCTAGCAAACCCTGAAGCTGAAGCTGAAGCAGAGGAAGAAATGGACATTGATGACACTACAACTGGAACGGTTGCAGATGAGTCTGCCTACATCGGAGACAACTGCTTGTCTACACCTGTAAGAAATTGATACACTTATCATTAGACTAATGGTTAAAGCTTCATCAAAGCCTATAAAACTTTCATTGTTGACACAGTACTGCAGTTTATGTAAATTCTGTACCTAATTACAACATCTTGTTTATATAGGACACTGAGAGCCAATTGGATCCAATGATGAAAGAACAAAGTTTGGATGGGGCTGAAGGCCTCGCAGAAGCTGCTGAGGAGTCTCCTGACCAGTCTAACAGCTCGGCAATGCCTACTGATAGTGGAGTTGGTGAGGGGGATGGTGCACCAATTGTGCAAGATGGTATAAACTTATACTTTATTTTTCTGAAAATTTTGTTTGTAAAAATCGCCTTAAACAAACAAAAAATATTGAAATTGCAGATGAATCTAGTACAATGGACGAAGATATGGGTGGTGGCGAGGGTGTCGCAAGTAGCGACGATGTCAACGACATCAGCAGTGCGGCGCAGGACGTCCTCAGCACTGGCATTAGGTAAGTTTACCACATATATATTATTATTTACTTCATATTTAAATAAGTTGGTAATGTATGCATTTTCTCTTCAGTTCAAGCACAGCAGAGAGTGGCGCTGATATTTCAAGCAGTGGTCAAACAGAGGCACCTCTTATTTCCTCCACTGCCAACGGACCTGCAGTGCTACACTCATTCTCTCTTGCACCTCAACAGCATCAACCCAATGAGTTAGTATTAAATTTATGATAAACAAAATTAGTCCCATGCATATTGTATTTAGCAAGTACGTTTTAATTTGAATGAGCCTGTAGCGGGTAGGGAGGAGAACGGAATGCCCAGGCGTCGATTATATGTCGTACGGAAGTTCCATGCTGTTGCTTAATTAATAGAGGTTACACTCGCCATTAATGTATATAGAGCAGCGACAGTGCTCTCATGCGTTTTCGCCTAAGACCTAAATCGAGCCTAAATCCTTGGGTGTTCTGATATGGATGCTCATTGTAATTTCATGTTGTAGATTCAGCGACGCAGACACGTCCGAAATGGAAGGTGCAGCCGACACGATGCCGACAGTAAGTGAATCAATGCCGTTGCTCACCATGACTGCAAATGGCTCTGCACTACTCTCACCTACTTTGCTACCAGGTAATATATTTTTGTGGCCATATGAATTCCCCTTTCACATCTCACCTTCGATAAAACAGGGTTACAAATCGAAAAAGTCGAGTTTCAAGTTTAATAAACAGAAATACTTAAAATTAAAAATCTTTGACAAATAAGCAAGTCTTGCTTGCTTGCCTTTGTTTGAAATGCTGTTATGAGGAAGACAGTAATGTGGCAAAAAAATGTATGTTATTTAAAAGTATTGTTTATTTGGTTGTCCCAGGAGACGAAGGCGGCGCGGGCGTTTCGTCGTCGGTGGCCGCAGAGGCCAGCTCGGGCGCCAGCGAGGGCGAGGGCGCCGTGAGCAGCTCGGTGGCGCCGAGCGCGCCGGCGCCGCCGCTGCCGCCCAGCGACGCCGCGCACGCGCTCGCCACGCTGGCCAGCGCCGCGCTGCACCACCAGCACGAACAGGTACCGACACGACCTTATTTTCAGACTTTGTGGTATTCGACTCTTAAGCATTATGACATTTTGAACCCCTGAACTACTAAGCTTGGGATTCCTAAGACAATAAATATTTTTCCAAGCCTACCCATGCTTCACCGCCGAATAGAACAAGTGACAATTTAGCGAAAAAAATGACCGATAATAATCAATCGACATCATTCATTGGTTGTTCAATATATGGTTCTAATATTTGATCCTTGTTCTTATTTCAAAGCATAATTAATAAAGATATACATCAGTGTGATCTCGTTTCTTTCAAACTTCTCAGTGACCATGACCAAAGCCATTCTCAGTGATTTATGCAGAAGCAGAATTCTTGGGAGTTCTGCTTCTATATAAACATTCAGGTTGACTGGTTCTGATATTGATTGCCTAAAGAATATAGTTTGATTTGTCATTAAGACTGTCTGATATACTTTTATAGGCTGAGCCGGAGGAGCCCAAACAACATGACGAAGATGCGTGGTATACAGTCGGGATCGTGAAGGGCAACTCTTTTACGGTAACATTTCGATAAGTATAATACAAATTCGGCCGTATGCGTGAGAAACGAGTTGAAAAAAAAAAGAGATTCACGTGGCATACAGAGACAAAGCCGTACTTTTTCAAAAATTCGAGGTGCTGTATTTACGACCGCGTAACACAGAATAGTACAGAAGGCGCACTCCGCATTTTAGCTATGAAGCCAAGGCTTGTCGGGCCAATTCAGTGACTGTAACGTAGTCAGAAGATATAAGAGTTACGTGATAGAGAGAGGCAACTTCTAGATGAATATGTTATTAGCGCTGTGTGACCCGAATTGCACTTTATTGTGTCGTAGCAAGAGTCGCTTTTTATTTAAATGATTTTGCGGAGTGAACCATCGATGTATAATAATATGTGCGCGTACTGAATATATATTTTTATTTGTTATTCATGTGTTTTACTAATCTAATATTGTTTAAAATCTAGGTCCAGAACTACATTTCTGATCCCAATGTGGACTTGTCCAATTTGTCTCTGGATAATCTGCCGGACTTAACCGGTTTAGCCACGACGGCGCTCGAACACGGCACAGCTTACAAATTCAGGATTGCCGCGATCAATTCGTGTGGGCGTGGCGAGTATAGTGAAGTGAGTAAAATGGAATCAGATCACACATCACATGAGAATTTTCTGTTAAGGGGTGATTGACAAATAAACATGATCGCTATATTCATCACAATACTATTTCTTTTTTCATAGGAATCTGCATTTAAGACCTGTTTACCTGGATTCCCGGGTGCACCGTCAGCCATCAAAATATCGAAGTCAGTGGAGGGTGCACATTTGTCGTGGGAACCTCCACAAGTGGCTGCTGAAGGAATATTTGAATATTCAGTGTATCTAGCCGTGCGGTCTACTACACCATCAAAGGTAATTAATTCTTTTTGTGCCATAAAATGCCAGTTTTAAGTTAAGTCTATCACGTTTTGATCGGTGGTAAGAATTTACATATTTTACTGGAAATGGAGTTATAATTCTAAACACACACTTGCAAAGCAAACGGACTTTAATTGAAATCTAGATAGTATTGTAGTTACCCGTTTCTATAAATCGTGAATTAATAAAGTTTTTATTTTTAGGAGCCAACAAAATCACAATTAGCGTTTGTGCGCGTGTACTGCGGCAAGGCAAACACATGCGTGGTCCCGCAGGCTTCGCTCAGTGCCGCGCACGTAGACTCGTCCACCAAGCCAGCCATCATATTCCGCATCGCCGCACGAAACGAGAAAGGGTACGGCCCGGCTACTCAAGTCAGGTGGTTGCAAGGTATGTCTCTAATTTTCTCTCTTAGAAATAATTATACTTTTTACAATACATTTTGTTATAAGGTCCTACTTTATTAGTCCCGGTCTCTTTGTGTCAATATCAATCATAAACAAGATTAAAACTGAAAGGTAGTGGAGGAAACCTTACAGGAACTTTCTTTTGATACATTGGCTTAGGTCTGTAACAGACGATACGCAATTTTACGACATTCTTATCGCACGTGAAAATGGACAGCACTGTATGTATGTATCACACAGATGCGCTTAAGAGGGATGATTTCCTAAATTATCAGATGAGGATTAAAAAAATATGTGCAAAAAGAATGTTACGTAAACGCTTAAAAAAATAACGTCGTCGGTAAGAGGCCTTAAATGCATTACATTTTTATGAAAGTTTTATGCTTGTCTAATTATGACTACACATTTACAAATTAAATTGATACTATTGATTAAATCAACTAATTAGATAACTAACAGTGATGAAAATCTAAGCAAATGTAGGAATCACTAATCGTTTTTGTTAAATTAATCCATTTATTGATTTTTATTTTTCATCAATTCTTCATTAATAGAAGCTGATTGATGTAATACGGATTAAAATTTCCAAATTCCATAAATTTACAAAACTTTAGCTAGCGAAAACGTCCTTACGCACGTAGTCGACTAGGTGACAGCGGTGAAGCGTCCTCTCCGACAATGAGCTGCCACTGCGGTTAAACGTTTGCTGTTGAACTTCCGTTCGTGTAGCTTACGCTTATCATTAGTAAGTTAGTTGCGAATAGGTAATCTGTGATATCACTTCGATTAGCTTGTACCATGTCGACTGTCGTACTCTAACGAAGCGTACTGTTACTTATTGGAATGTATTAATAAGTGGAACAGATCACATTGCGGCAGTACTATAGAAATTGTGAGGTAGGTCCTTCTATTCGGTGAAGTTTTCAGTGCTTTCAGAGTGCGCGTTTGAACGTTTGCACAACCATGTACACTACAGGTACTGTCGCAAAAAATCGAACGACTAACAGAGGTGTAGAGGGCGGGTCCAAGAACACGCCGCCCGCGCATTCGACCGTGGACGATTAGCTGCCCGGGCCGGAGTCAACGGTTGCCGTCGGTAAGCTACGTAGATAGCCGTTTTAAATGTTCACTTTTTCCGAGTTATTTTAATTTCATTATTCAATGCAATCACGTGTCGATACTGCGCAATGTGCGGCGCGAATGTGGATTTTAATATTATGTTTTCATTAATTTGTATTATTTTTATTTTTGGTGGACCAGGACTAATAAAGTAGGACCATTTTTATTTGTATAATTTATTTATTATTTTTCTTCAAGTAGAACAGCACTCTGATGCGATCGTTGTTGTAAGAAAAATGTACTTTACAGTATATGGAGCTTAGGAGTAGAACCTAAAAAAGTCTTTCAAAAGGGAGAGACACTCTATTCAGATTGGGGTTCAGGTATGGGGAAAATAGTACTGATAACGAGGACCTTTTTTTCGCGGTCGCCTATATTTTTTGTGATACGAAACATGTTTGCAATGTAAATTAATAGCTTTCGTTTTGGCAGTAAAGTAAGCTATTCGTTTCTGAGTTCGTGTTTTCGAATTAGCACGAACGTTGCGCCACAGAGTAACCTCCCACAGCGGCAATGCTTCAAGTTTTGTACTATCGCGCTTTGTAAGTGGCACGAACGTTGCGCCACAGAGTAACCTCCCACAGCGGCAAAGTTTCAAGTCTTGTACTGTCGCGCTTTGTAGTATCACGAACGTTGCGCCACAGAGTAACCTCCCACAGGGGCAAAGCTTCCTAGCTTTATACTACCGCGCTTTTTAGTAGCACGAACGTTGCGCCATAGAGTAACCTCCTACCAGGAGAAATTCTTCCTAGTTTTGTACTACCGCACTTTGTAGTAGCACGAACGTTGCGCCACAGAGTAACCTCCCACCAGGGGAAATTCTTCCTAGTTTTGTACTACCGCACTTTGTAGTAGCACGAACGTTGCGCCACAGAGTAACCTCCCACCAGGGGAAATTCTTCCTAGTTTTGTACTACCGCACTTTGTAGTAGCACGAACGTTGCGCCACAGAGTAACCTCCCACCAGGGGAAATTCTTCCTAGTTTTGTACTATCGCGCTTTGTAGTAGCACGAACGTTGCGCCACAGAGTAACCTCCCACCAGGGGAAATTCTTCCTAGTTTTGTACTACCGCACTTTGTAGTAGCACGAACGTTGCGCCACAGAGTAACCTCCCACCAGGGGAAATTCTTCCTAGTTTTGTACTACCGCACTTTGTAGTAGCACGAACGTTGCGCCACAGAGTAACCTCCCACCAGGGGAAATTCTTCCTAGTTTTGTACTACCGCACTTTGTAGTAGCACGAACGTTGCGCCACAGAGTAACCTCCCACCAGGGGAAATTCTTCCTAGTTTTGTACTACCGCACTTTGTAGTAGCACGAACGTTGCGCCACAGAGTAACCTCCCACCAGGGGAAATTCTTCCTAGTTTTGTACTATCGCGCTTTGTAGTAGCACGAACGTTGCGCCACAGAGTAACCTCCCACCAGGGGAAATTCTTCCTAGTTTTGTAGTAGTACGAACGTTGCGCCACAGAGTAACCTCCCACCAGGGGAAATTCTTCCTAGTTTTGTACTACCGCACTTTGTAGTAGCACGAACGTTGCGCCACAGAGTAACCTCCCACCAGGGGAAATTCTTCCTAGTTTTGTACTACCGCACTTTGTAGTAGCACGAACGTTGCGCCACAGAGTAACCTCCCACCAGGGGAAATTCTTCCTAGTTTTGTAGTAGTACGAACGTTGCGCCACAGAGTAACCTCCCACCAGGGGAAATTCTTCCTAGTTTTGTACTATCGCGCTTTGTAGTAGCACGAACGTTGCGCCACAGAGTAACCTCCCACCAGGGGAAATTCTTCCTAGTTTTGTAGTAGTACGAACGTTGCGCCACAGAGTAACCTCCCACCAGGGGAAATTCTTCCTAGTTTTGTACTACCGCACTTTGTAGTAGCACGAACGTTGCGCCACAGAGTAACCTCCCACCAGGGGAAATTCTTCCTAGTTTTGTACTACCGCACTTTGTAGTAGCACGAACGTTGCGCCACAGAGTAACCTCCCACCAGGGGAAATTCTTCCTAGTTTTGTACTACCGCACTTTGTAGTAGCACGAACGTTGCGCCACAGAGTAACCTCCCACCAGGGGAAATTCTTCCTAGTTTTGTAGTAGCACGAACGTTGCGCCACAGAGTAACCTCCCACCAGGGGAAATTCTTCCTAGTTTTGTACTACCGCACTTTGTAGTAGCACGAACGTTGCGCCACAGAGTAACCTCCCACCAGGGGAAATTCTTCCTAGTTTTGTACTATCGCGCTTTGTAGTAGCACGAACGTTGCGCCACAGAGTAACCTCCCACCAGGGGAAATTCTTCCTAGTTTTGTAGTAGTACGAACGTTGCGCCACAGAGTAACCTCCCACCAGGGGAAATTCTTCCTAGTTTTGTACTACCGCACTTTGTAGTAGCACGAACGTTGCGCCACAGAGTAACCTCCCACCAGGGGAAATTCTTCCTAGTTTTGTACTATCGCGCTTTGTAGTAGCACGAACGTTGCGCCACAGAGTAACCTCCCACCAGGGGAAATTCTTCCTAGTTTTGTACTATCGCGCTTTGTAGTAGCACGAACGTTGCGCCACAGAGTAACCTCCCACCAGGGGAAATTCTTCCTAGTTTTGTACTACCGCACTTTGTAGTAGCACGAACGTTGCGCCACAGACTAACCTCCCACCAGGGGAAATTCTTCCTAGTTTTGAACTACCGCACTTTGTAGTACTTACTGCACCAGTGCACCTATCAATGCATGTTTGCAAGAAATTTTCTCTTTGTCTGGACTGACAAAAAAGTTTATTGTTATAAATTTTTTAGAGTTGTTAATTATAATTTTGTAATCATGGTAATACAAAAAAGGCAGGTACTTCCATTGTTGTAACTGCTCTATATTAGAACGCATCATCGTGCGTTTGTACTTCAGAAGATGACGATGATTCCCGAAGCGCATATTTTTCATGGGATGTCACGACGCAGCGCTGCTTCGCCGGCAGGCGTGGCGTGCGTCGTATCTCTATCTTCGTACGTCTTCGAATCTCGACGTTTGGAACTCGGTCTATTAGCCTGATGCCAAGCATGGAACGCTTCATGGCTCTCTGTGCAACTCTCAGCCTGTACACAACCTGTACGTTTCGGGGAAATGGTGTCGCCCTGTCTCATTCCCCACTTGATCGGTACTGGTTTAGATAGGGAATGCATGCGGACCTGCTGAGTGAGCGAGATGTATAGTTCCCGCAGCACATCCATGTAACGTGAATCGATGTGGCAGCGATTGAGAACGTGCATGTAACACGGTTCAATGCTCCACACTGTCGAAGGCCTTCTCGTAATCGACGAAAGCCCTGCACAGGGGCCGCTTATATTCTTAGCACTTCTCCATCAGCTGTTTTACCGT
Source organism: Agrochola macilenta (assembly GCA_916701695.1). NCBI lineage: Eukaryota > Metazoa > Arthropoda > Insecta > Lepidoptera > Noctuidae > Agrochola > Agrochola macilenta. Next base: position 14,702,591 of record OU753554.1, on the reverse strand, counting down.
GTGGATATGGTCGATGGTTGAATATCCGCTGCGGAAGCCGGCCTGCTCGATGGGCCGGGTTTCATCATATGGGAATTGCTTGTATAAATGATTGAGGCCGTCCTCAATCATTTATACAAGCTATTCCCATATTCCTATACAGGGTGGCGGGACATCGACGCGAAGCCGGCTACCATGGATTCAGTACATGATTCTGAACCCCACTACGTAGAAATTTTTCGTCGGTTATTTAAAAAAAATCTGCTGTTTCATAGAAAAGTGCAGTACCTACGCGGTCAAAATGTATGGAGCAGCTGTTTTTTTTTTAAATAACCGACGAAAAATTTCAACGCAAGGGGGGCGGGTTCAGAATCATGTACTGAATCCATGGTAACCGGCTTCGCGTCGATGTCCCTGACACCCCGTATAATGGGACAGTAGTTAGTAAGTTTTGAAATGTCACTTTTTTTGTGAATGATGGTGACAATAGCGTTCTTCCATCGGTCTGGGGTACGGACATCATACATAACCCTATTCAAAAGTTCCACGAGGATCCTTTGAACTGGTTCCCCTGCTAGCAGTTTCACGGCGATTCCATCCTCACCAGGAGACTTATCTGTCTTCATGTCGTGTAGGGCTTTTATGACCTCACATGGTAAAATAGGTGGTCGGATTTCCGAGTTTTGATGTTCGATAGGTGGTGCTCTAGCATCGTCTTCGCGAGGAACTGGTTCTACAGATTGAGATGCATACAGTTCCTCGTAGAACATCTCAACAATGGATACAATCTGAGTCCGTGGTTACTGACATTACGACGCAATATATAATACTGAGATAAAGTTGAACTAAACTAGATTCTATCGTATAATGAGCAGACAAAAATAGCCCTTAAGATGACGAACATATTTTCGATATGACTGTACATTGTGTTAATAACTCGTTCCTGTCTTTTTGAACTGTCAAAATGAAGATTGCTATCGTAAAGCCCTGTATTCATCAGAAAGAATTCAAAAGTCATTTATTCAAACTAGTCTGAGAATCAGCACTTTTCGAACGTTAAAATTACTTATGACAGTCCCCCAAAAAACGCCCGCCCTTCACCAATTTCTAGTGCTTTAGCTGGGAAGAAGTGGCCCAACAAACTCCCCAGCAGCACAACTGTATGTTCAGTTATAAAAAATCTTGATTCTATATAATAGTATGCAAAATAATTTACATTACTCAAATAGTTGCACAACATTGTGGTGAATAAAATTATGGTGCATTGTAGGCAACATGACAAAGTTTTGTATTAAACTAAATTTGCGGAACATTGTTTCCACAATTTTAACGGCTAACGTTTCCAGAACGTTTGTTTTCTATGAATAGGCATAGCGTAAGCAGCAATATACTGCTAGTGGGGTTTTATATTTTCTTCTGTATGAATGCATGATGGCTACCACGCCGTGTCGTTATTTTAAAAGAAATGTATGTCTTAAAGTTATATGTTTTTTTTGCAGATATAAAATCTACGGGCGTGAAGAGGACAGGCGAAGGCAGGTTACCGGGTGCGTCACCTTCCAAACAACCTAAGCAAATGTTGCACTAAGTGTTGAGTTTGAGACAGTTTTTAGACGTTTAATATAGACCAATACAATAGTTTGTACAGGACTACAGGTTATTCAACAAGATTTGTTTAAATCAAGGTTAGTACCTAACTAACTATGTTATTTTAGCATAAGTCACCATTGAGAGTGAAATCTCATTATGTCGATTTTATAAACACGGAAATGTTTCACCTATCAATACTTATACACATTTGACTCAGCCACTTTGTCTAGCTAGTATTAATAATGTTGATTGTAAACTATAATTTTATGGACTCGTTACCGTTGGTCACGTCAGGCGGTAATAATAGACTGATTGATGTATTAGACGCAATGAGATGGATTGCTAAATATGGAAATGTTATACACATATCTGTGGAATATAAATATGGAAATAATCACTTTATTTTTTTTATCGACCTGTATTTATGTATGCCTAAAAGATGTGGAAAAGATATGATTGGGTTCTTGAGCCAATTTCACAACACGTAAATTTAATTTATAAGTTTGTAGAATGAATTACAGTTGACAATTTGAGATATCTATACCACTTGTTCAAGAGTAGTGAAATTGGCTGTTAAGGATAAAAAATATACATGAATTCCATTTGGCTTTTAATACTTAATTACATATTATTGAGTACACTATACATTTGTTTCATTGCTATAAAATGCTATCTATTCAAAACTCCGGTAGGCATTCCAAAAGAAAATAAAAATACAAATTATTATTATTATTTCATACCTTTCGTTTTATAGAAAATTTCCTATATTCAAGATATTTTGCGTTTTATCATGATATTAAAGCAGTATCACTAGATTTATTATTTGGACAAGTTATAATTTTTTTATTGTGATATAGGTTCGCCTGACACTTGTAGACAGTGTAGAACCTTGGTTACTGAAAAGAAAAATATTTAATTTTGTTAAATTGATACGTAATACCAACAAATTGTATTTGATACAATTCAATAACAATGCCTTACCAATGAAGTAGTTCCGAAGAGTTTGTACCATCCTATGACGATATTAGAGAGGTTAAGGTCATCGAGCATGATCTGCGCCACCCCCATGAACACCTTTTTACCCTCTATGCGTCCATAATCGCCCCACACTGTCACCTGTGTAAGCAAACAATTTACATCGTACTAGCTTTTTTACCTGCAAGGATTGCCAGCTAACCGATGGAGCGTATCCGTCAGGATGACCGGTCACTACATATAAAACACTTCGAAATGGTTCTTAAAAATTGCTATCTAATTTGCTACCTATCGTTAAATAATTGCATCCTATGTAATAAAAAAAATAAACCACTTTTTGAAGTGACCGGTCATCCTGATGTCAGGTTGACCGGTCACCTATGTGCTTTATAGAAACTACAGGGAATTAAAGAAATGTTCTTTGACCAATAATTGCTACCTACATAACTATCAATCTGGATCCCGTAATTTAAAAAATATTAACAAATGAAGTTATTAGTGCCTGAAGAATCAGCAAAACGAAAATAGCAAAGCAAATAACGCTAATAGCTCCTACACACTAAGCCGGCGGCGCGGCCCTGCCGCCGGGCAACCCGTGGCGCGCCCGGCCCTGCCGCACTTAGGATCGCAAAGGAAATGAAGGCACAAACCCTAAAGTAAGTGAAAGTATGTTAAAGTCAAAATTAAGGAGTGTGTTTCTCGATAACGAAATTTAATTTAATTAATTACATTGTTTGTGTATAACGAATAGCAAGCGCTTCTCGCCATCAAACTGGATAGTTTGGCGAGTAAAACTGTAAAAGCAACAAATAATGTACCGATGTTTGAGAATAATAAAAAAAAATAAAAAAAAAACCGGGGGTACGTGCCGCGCGCCAAAAGCCGGCGGACATGCCGCCGGCATAGTGTGTAGGAGCCATTACAGTCAACTTAGGTAATGAATAAAGAGTGGGCGTTACTTGACAGTCTTAAAACAGGGGTATCCAAGCTACAGACGTTCACGGGCCAATACAAATTACGACATAGACTGGCGGGCCGCAGAATCAAATCTTTATCTCTACATATTATAAAACAGTCGCTTTTCGTGTTTGTCTGTATGGCCGCGTTGTTCTTCTAAAATACGCAACGGCTTTTGATGACATTTTCGACATCATTTTGAGAATGTATTTCGGAAGGTTTATATAGGGTGGGGCAAAAGTAAGCCAATTCACATTGTGACTAATGTGAATTGGGTGCCAATTTGTAGAAAATAAAAAAAAATGGTTTTCACGGAAAGATTATTTAAATGTGTAACATTGATTAAGTCAAAAAAAATTGGCAATTTATAGAGTGCCGCTAGCGGCACTAAACTAAATGGGTAGCAATGATTTAACGATTTGTAGCAATTTTTAAGAACCATTTCGAAGTATTTCATGAGTAGTGACCGACCATCCTGACGGACACCGATGGAGCTAGAGATTAAAAAATAATATTATCTAGCAACAATCAATAGGCTGTTGTCTGTAGCGGCTGCTAACCACATGAGCGTCGCAATGCAGTCCTTTAAAGGACACGCTGTTTATGCGATGGACATGCGCATCCGACGTTAGTGTTGGAGGAAAGCCGCTTAATGGATTTTCGTCTTGGTAGTGCCACTAAACATCGCGGCATCCGACAACCGACCACACACCACGCAGCATGCGACCAGTATGTGATTACTATGCGCCGCTTGTGTATTTATTCGAGCACCACACTTGGCGTATTTGTGAAAATATGCGCGAACTTATTTTGTCAAATACGCCAAGTATAGTGCCAGCTATTGAAAAAAAAAATTGACATGCTCACCTGTAATACGCAACCTTTGAAGTTTTCTCTAAAGGTAAGCGTTTGTTGGTAAAGTGGGTCGAGTGTTCGTCGCGCCGTGCTCGTCTTAGCTTTAGCGATGCAGCGCTTGCCGCTCACTAGGTACACTTTAATGTACGGCGCGGGCAGAGTTCGTCTACCTGGCTGCGATACCAGACCTCGGGCACGGATTACTTCCACCTGAAACAGCGTCACATCGCCTCAGTACTCCAGGAAAAACTTGAAATCCAGATGGACGAAACCTAGGTATATTTTTATCTGGTCAGACTTGTTCGGATGATGTGAATATCTGAATTTCAGGGTAAAATTTGCACCCAGGGGCAAAAAAATAACAGTTCCGTCTTTAGCGTCGCGTCTGTGCAACAGCTACCCTCCATAACCGTTCCACGATCTGTATCGTGAAGTTTGCGGTAGGTTGTAGAAAAGTAAGTACCATTAGAACGCTTTTCTTTTAAAGTTTTTTGATCAGCATCTTAAACAAGCATGTCTTATTTTTATGTAATAATTGTTTTTGTGTACTTTAACAGAATCAAGCATTAACCTCAAGGAATCCTTTCTGGTAACACATAGACAGTTGTACGTCGCCCTGTGTGGGCGCCCCGAGCAACTGTCTTCCAACCAGTTGGCCTGGGCCTAAGCCATCGATGAAGTCTGATAGGCCGCCGCCGTCCGAGCCAGAGCCTCTCATACCAGGAGACCATCTAAAAACAGGAATCATGTTATAGTTTATACACGTAACTTATTAACAGCTAAACGGATTCTGAACTGAACTGGTGATGTCCATTATCTTCAAATCGGTTTTGTACACCACACCACTGCTACTAGAATCCCTCGCTTTTGCCAATAAGATAATTTGAATATAAGCAATACCTATTACTTAAAAGTGTAATGAATAAAAACAATTTACAAAAATGATTAATTATGGAAATAAATGCAAATGTGTTATTGAAAATATTTTAAAATAAGGTGTAGGTAGGTATCACATAGAAGGTAAATGTATGTAATGTAATAATAAAAATGTTGACCAGACCTTTTGAGCCACTACCAAAGAATAGTTATTAAAAAAAAAAAACAACATTTACAACATTGATACAATAGTGAAGAAGAGGGCGGTAGTCGTTCGGATGCATCGATTGGTAAACTTAAGGCAGAGCACGTGGATTCCAGGTACTAGGTTCTATCAAGACATCTAAGTAGTAGATGTAATTGTGTAAAGGTGCAAGAAACGCTAGAGAATGGTCTGCATCTATTAAGTAGATAGGTAGTAGATTTAATAGTGGATTAAAGATTAAATCTATGAAGGCAATGTTCAAGAAAATAATAGTAATGAAGTTTGGTACACAATCCATTTCTATTCTAACTTCTTATCAGTCTATCTACAATTTTATTTCATGTACTTCAAAACTGTGATGTTCATGTTTCTAATTACCCATAACCAACACCACAACCAACCTGTTCTCTTCTTTTATATCTTCTCATTTCATTGTCATTAAAGAAACTGATGCTTATGTCCTCCTAAACCACGTTTTACTTAGTCACCCTATGCATAACTTAGTATGGAAAATAACTAGTGATTCTTCCAGTGAGACATGCATGATTGTTGATGTAGGTAAGTGTGTACATCGATCAGACAAAAGTGTGTGTAATAGACCAAAAAAATAAGTGCATACATCATAGGCTTTCAGGCAACATTTATCATTCAATCACAATCGTGCATCATGAATGCAGCTTCGTTCTCGACCGACGACATCGTCTCGCCGGCATGTGACTGAAAATGTTAACAAACGTCGGACACGGAGGTGGAGACACCGGAGGTAAATGTAGCTGTCTCATGTTACCTACTTAACGAGAGAGTGCGATGCCTATGCAAGAGAAGACACGTGCGTGCTGAACAGAAAAGATGAGTGAAACACACCAATATAACTGGAATCATGCTTTGACAAGACGAAAGGCACACAGAGAGGGGCAAAGTATGTAGAAGACGAGCAACATCGAGGCGCACATACAAAAATGGAACTCTGCAGGCAGCTGGCGAACTGCGGCTTAAAACGGAGCGGCAGAGCGCGACTTACGAGGATCCCTCCGAGCTAGATATGGACACGAGGCTGGTGGCGCACACCTCGTGCGAGCGCTTGAAGGCGGTGGTGGTGGTGCCGGAGCGCTTGCGCCGCGCGCCGCCGCCGCCCTCTGTGCGAGACACGCGCGCTGTCGCACAGTCCGCCGAGAACACCGGCGCAACATACATTTATTACCCGTCGAAAAGCACATTACACTACTTAGTTTGGATGTCATACCTTTGCGAAACATTGCGTTCATTTTGAAACCGAGATTTAACAAATTGGTACTTGAAGGAATATTCTAATTTTTCATTAGGTACACAAATTATTTCACATAGGTAGGTATATTATTTGATATTTTGTGAGTTACCGTAGTGTTTTCTATTTTACAGTAGCTGATTTTATCGAGCTAAGTGCGATTATTTACACAGGTTATCATTGAAGTAGGTATATTAAAATTTCGTGATGGCCAATCAATGTAACTTAGACATTAATAATATGCATGGGTACAAAATAGGTACAGATCTATTTCTGGGGTGGGTTAAAACTAAAAACTTCAGCCTCAGCAACTGATGTCGTATCACATGACACGATGAAAATTTAAACACTCGAGTGGTTAAATTGATTTGGTAGTTCTCCGGATACGAACATTTCTACTAAGACAAGTACATCATCTATGGAACTGTATAAGTATAGTTCGCACTGGGGGTACAAATATTTGTGACAATTACTTTCCATTTTATTTAAAAACATTTACCAAATAAAGCTCTACATTAGCTGACTTACATAAGCGACATTGCACATTTATTTTTTTCATGACTGTAACATGCTGTGTTTTATAATTAACCATAATTATTAAATATGCTAATGCAGATGGCTTCTCTGTCGTTTCTCGGTGACCTTCGTAACACGGACCAGTAATACGCGAGTGAGCTACCGCCCCGGGCGAGTGCACTATTGTGTCAATGCCGTCTGTGCCGAGCACCGCGAACCTGTCTTCGTCGTTCTCGCTGGAGGCTGACGAGGCCCGTGACACGCCACCCATGCCACCTCGCATTTCGGGCCCCACTTCCTCGCTCCGTTGCACCGTAAACGAATTTTTTCCACGTTTACCAAAACCTAACCTTCGTTTCCGTCCTGCGATTATCGTACCAACACTTGAATTGTTTACTAAATTAAAATAAATATAAACCTTTGTTAACATTCAAAGGCCCAAAAAATTTCAGGAATAAGTCAGTAAATATCAGTGGTGATATGATGTAATTCACCTGTTGCTGACAATTGCGAAGTGGAATTGCTCTTCTTGCCCATACCAGGACCGAAGTAGTCTCGAGGTTCCGCCTTCAGTAGCACATCGTCGCTGGAAGGCTCCAGTTCGCCCGCCCCACCAAGAGCAGTGTCGCTGAGGCTCCCGTCTTTGGTAAAAGTTACACCTTATTTTTAAATGTGAGTTTTAGGTATCAAATTACCTTTATAATATCTTATGAGTTACCTGCTTTTTCATCTGGTGGCACATCTGCGTTGCTCAAACTTCGAGTGAATTGTCCGCGGCGCGACTCTCGTCTCTCTAAGGGCTGTTGTTGTTGGCTGTTGCCATTACCTCGTCCGTTCTCTCGCCCACCGTAGTCATTACTGCGCTTTGAATACCGACGGTGCGAAGGTTTTTCATGTTTTTTCGACGATTGTTTTTTATAAAGGTTTATATCACGTCGGTGATAATTCGGTTGAGGTGCCGGATGCGTTGATTCAGGCGTGGCGCAGGCAGTCGATTCGTCCAAGGAGGAGGGGTCCATCGCCGCGTCATGAATGTTTTGATGAGCGTCATCAAGTGGCAGGTGTGAGGCGACGGGAGTGAGCGCACGACGGGGCGAGCCGAGGTTCGGGGGAGAAAGAGCAACAGACAAAGAATTAGCCATAATACTAAATTCTCGATCTAGATGATATGTCGCTGCTAAAGAATACGACCGGGTGCGAGCTTTCTTAATAATGGAAGGTAAAGGTTTTTTGAAAGAGAAATCAATACTGGATTGCGGGGAAAGGGAGTTGGGTGAACGATATTCTTGGAAGGTGGGAACTTCATTTATACTAACATTATTGCCGTACTTCTTTTTATCTTCAACTTTGGACTCAGTAGGCGTGTCTAAAGTATTTTTTGAAGTTATACTCATTCTCTTAAACATTTTTTTAATTTGATCGGGTGTTGATAAATCTTGGGGTGAACTTGAACGTGAGCTTTTCAGTATCACTAATGAATCAGAATTTCGTCTTCGCTCGATGTTAGGTTTACCATCTTTATCTACTTTGGCTAGTAATGTGTCAGCTTTGGGACTTTTGACTACTTCTTTAATTTTATTTACGTCAAACGACTTCGTTTGATTAGGACTTTTTTGATCATAATTGGTTTTCAGATCGAGCGATAGTAATTTTTTTCGACTAATTTGTGATATAATGGGATTAAACTCGCTAAACTTTATCGATTGACGTAAATCTGATGCTTCGAACGAGTGAGATTTATTTGATTTAGTGTTCTCTAGATCTAAACTGTTCGGCTTCTCGATACTGACATGTATTGTTGTTTCAGCTTCACTGCCGTTGCTGTCATAGCCGTGATATTGAGAATGTATCTCTTCTTTTTTTACAAAATCTACAGTACTACTACTTATCGCAGCATTCGGATTTGCTTCTTTACCTATGTTAACAGTCGGAATTTCAGGAAGTGATCTTACGCACGGATTAGGTAAACTTTCTACATTAGGAAGTTTTCTTCGTCTAATTCCTTTACTTACATGTGGTTGATAATTATCTGTTGCTACACTAAAATGATTTTCTGAGTACCAGTTACTAGAATCGGGTTGAACTTGCACTTTTTTTCTGCTAGGATGCATAAATATTTTAGCTTTTGTCGGCACTGGGCCATAATATATGTTCGCCGGTAAAGCTCTTTGCTCTCTATTAATAGATATAGCTGTGAAAAGCGATGGTCTTGTTGTACGGGATAGTGCCATGTGAAAGATGTAATCTTTTTTGTTTTCAGTAATTTTATATGTATTGGTGTATACAGGATATTCGGGGCAGCTGTGACTTCGTTCGTAAGCGTGCCGGTGGGAGCGTTCGCGAGTGCAAGAGCCGGTGGAGCGGCTGCGAGCGAGGATGCGGCGCAGGCGGCGCGTGGGGCGCGCGCGGTGCGCGTGCGGCGGGAGCGAGGCGGCGCAGCTTCGCAGGCGCCGCCGCACCGCGCGCGCCGCACCTGCCGGGATACAGATGGACGGCAGGAGCCGGTGAGGGGGACGATCAGTACGGTACAGGTGAGGGACAGGGGTAGCACTATCGCAAGAAGAAGATGTACTGTGAGGAGGGAGGATTCGCTTCCGGCTGTAAAGTTATGTTAATAATAACTTTTTTACTTTAACTTCTTGAAATTAAGTGTATTAGGAGTGAACATAAAAATATTTATATTTGTAGGTATGCGATAGGTTGCTCGTGGAGGTTGGTGCGTTGTGTGGTACCTGAGCATCCTGGTGGGTCGCGGGCGCTCGGACTGCGTGCTGAATGCGCTGGACGTGACGGAGGCCACAGACTCGAGATCGGAGTCCTGCGCGGCCGTGTCGGGCGACAAGCGGCGCCGCGGGGCCCAGCCCCCCGCGCCCGCGCCCCCTCCGCGTGCCGCCAGCTCGGAGTCGGACAGTCCTGCGTAATGTCTTTCCCACCCTACATTATAATTGCTCTCACTCATATACAAGTTTAATGATAGCATTACGCTTAACTGTTTCTCTATTATGTGCGTTCTGAAAGACTACACATTTCTGTTGTTAAACATATAATACAACGTCAGTAATGAAACTGATTGTTTTGATAATTAATACTGTAAGCGTTTCAAATTCTAATAGGTACATATAGTCACACAGCTGGCTGCCGTGGTCTCTGTTTTCATTAAGTGGAGATCAACTCTGTTTATTTTAAGGGGTAGTGTAGGTTCTAGGTGTTACCTACAAGAACTAGGACAAGGTGACACAGTGTGAAGTGTTGGGAAGCTGACCATACACGCGACGGTATGCCTGACAGTTACACCTGCACTGGTATGACTGACCATGTGTGTGGCAAATGACACACGCATACTCATTAGTATTTTGGACGTAGGGTTTGATAGGCGACCTTATCTGTCAGGTACACCGGTAGATGCACGGTTACACTTATAGAGTGCTGGCAGTTTATTGGGGCAGGGCAGCGTGTATTGACCTTGTGGCGTGCTGCGGTACGTGAGTGTGGCGCCAATGTGATGCGGGGCGATCCACTTACGTTCCTCGAGGTCCGCCGACACTTGCGCGCGCACTGCTCTCTGCCCACCCTGCAGGAACACGACATACTTTTAGTTGTCTTATTGATCTTAATTTTAGGGTTCCGTACCTCAAAAAGAAAAACGCAACCCTTATAGGATCACTCGTTTGGCTTTCTATCTGTCTGTCCATCTGTCACAGGCAATTTGTTCCGAATCTAATGGACCGATTAAGTTGAAATTTGGTACACATGTATTTTTGGGACCCAACCTAACTAAGGACATGAAACGCAAATAAGAAAAAAAAAGGCTTACTCACTGTACCGTGTGACATATCAAATGAAAGGGCTTGTTGCGAAGATCTCAATCTATCTTTTATTTTTTTAAATAAAAACTTTTAAAGATAATTAAGAAAGTGAATGCAAATTGACCATTTCGCCCTTTATCTCCGAACCTACTGAGCCTAAAATTCTGAAAAAAATAGAGAGAATGGTTCTTTACTCATAGATTACAGGAAAACCTATATGAAGTCTATGGTTTTAAAATAACATGGTAAATTTCTCAATATTGTGTGTACAAACTTACAACTTACTTGAAGTTGGAATGTATGGGAGATCATGTTTTTCAACTACAATGTTAAGTTTGTTCCTGGGATAAATTCATCCCAACTACGGAACCCTACTTGTGCGTGGTGCGACACGCACTTGGCCGGTTTTTTGGTCTTGGCTTGCGCTTGACGAGTGAGTGTATGGTAACTGTGATCTAAGTAGGCCAGACACACAACAATGATTTAATTGACTTACCTGAGTAAACAAACCAGCCAATCTATTCTGTAAACATATCCACCGTGAAAACTTAGGTGAAGTGAGTTTGAGGTGGACTGTCATCCATAACCTAAGCTAACGTAACGTAACCTAATCCGATGCTAGGGATTGACAGCTCACTTCAAACTCACTTCACCTAAGTTTTTACAAAATAGCACCGCAGTTGCCACCTCTAGGTACGGGGTACCGGACATGCTCACTCCACCTAATTTAGAAACTGCGGCTGTTCATGTTCAAGTACTAAGGCAGGTTCAGCTAACCAGTAGCAAACGCCATTTAGAAATGAATATGGTACCTGGTGATGAGGTATTTGTGGTAGTTGTCGTTTCTTGGGACTCGTTGTGGGCGTGGCCGTGGCTGATCGAGACTGAAAGCGCGGCGCGTAGGCGTGCGTTGGCAGGCGCGACCCGTCACCCCGGTCCTCGTTCACTGCAATATCACATTTCATTGCTTTTTCATCGACGCATATCTCCTACAAATTCTCACAAAACATGCCATTGAAACTTTGATTTTTATTCATATTGGTAATACCTAGTAATATATTCATAACAAACAAGATATTCTTTGAAACATACAAAAGTAGATACAAACTTACGAAGGTTGCCTTTGAAAGATAAATCATTCATTAGGTAATTAGATTTAGAATGACATGCAATTATTAGACATGATATGGATTACATAAAAATTCAGTAATTAATGCGCTGTATTCATAGATTTGCTTTCATACAAATTTTTAACTTGAAATTGCTAAATCAGAATACAACGCACAACAAACACCCATAATGGATAGCGTGCTCATATCAGGTAGATAAGGACGAGGTTTGCGGAAGATGCATGAAACAAAATCAAAGTGGAGAGAGCTAGGAGGTGAAACAGTAAGTGGCAGTAAAGTGGTGATGAGCGGACGCGGCGAAAGAACGTGCGTGTCTCGACGACAGTGTTCCGTGCGGGGTCGAGGCCCGCTGTCATTGCGACGTCCACGGACCAATCGGAAAACGTTTGGAGCGCCGACGGAGTCGGGTGTCGGCGTCCGCGGTAGTGATTGGTGAGTAGAGTCGGAGGGCGCCGGGCGGCACCTGAGTAGCGCCAGGCGTCGCGGTCGCGGTCGCTGGGCGGCGACAGCGAGCGGCGCGGCGACTTGCTGCGCGCGCGCGCCGGCCGCGCCGCGCCCGCCGCCGACTGCGAGCGCGCCACGCTGCAGCCGCCGCTCTACGCAAACACCGGCCCACACTTTAGCTACTGACGACTAACTTAACAAAATATACTATTATTATTCACTACCTTACTAGTAAAAATGTATAATATTCTGATGAGTAAGCTCGCTTTTTCTTTATTCAAATAAAATATAATGTAGGCAACTATGCTTTACTTACAGACTATTTTCAATCAGGAAATGAATGCTACTACGGCTACGCAGTGTTCTATGACTATTGAACGTGAAATGTACGGTGGTTTATTTGTTAGAATACCTGTTGATAAGACATTGCGATATGTCCTGTAACTGTGATGCTAGAAATTGTACTTACGTCAGTCGTACACGTAATGTAAAATTAACGGGCAAGCATGCGCCACTGGTTGCTAACACGATTATTGTTCGATGCGATCATTTGTCCTCAGAGGAATACTGACTAAAGTTCCTCAGAGAAATTGTATCTGGAAGTCATGCAAATAAGCATTTATTTGTTACTGAGTGGGATTCGAACCCATAAAATAGAAGGGGTCTATGAAACCTTATCATGCGCTCGAGTAAGTTTAACTTCAGTGTGATAAGTAGGTAGGTGAGTACGTATTATAAACCGGACAACTCACGCGTTCTCTGTTCATGCCGGCCCTCACCCTGCCCGCCGGAGACATGTCGCGCCGGCTGGAGCGCGCGCCGTCCATATCCATTCGCTGTAAAAAAAAGTTTGTGCCTAACTGATTCGCGTTGCTCCTGACCATGAGTACCCGCCTATCCATGTAGAATTGTAGTTCATTGTAGGTAGGTATACTCTTTGTTTTTTGTGGGTGTTGAAGAAGTCCACCATACATTGTATTTTTTCTAGAATCCTTATTCAAATGAGTAGTCTGAACTCTCATTGTTTCTGCTGGAACTTTAGTTGACGGCTAGTACCTACCTATTATTTTGTTATAACATATGTTATAATGTTGCTTCGATTTTCAAAAATAGTGGCTTTGTAGAGCTTTGTCTGTAAAACTCGATTTGCCATATTAATGAAGATAATTACAGAATACTTACATCATGCGCTGGTGGCGGACTGGAGCTGGATGCGAGGCTAGACAGCGAGTGATGGCGGCGCAGGTCGCACTCGCTGGGCGTGTCCGAGTCGGACAAGCGTGACGTGGACGTCGACGGCGGCGACAGGTGCTCGCCGTCCGCCTCGTCCTCACGATACCTCTGGTAAGTTAACATTCGGTTAGTTATTATTCGTTTTAAGCTCCAGCAGCCTAAAGAACATTATGAACGCCACGGTTACACGTCAAATTGTGGGCAGCATGTCGGGGACATGAGATGACTAAAAGACACAGATGTGACGTGCTGGACACAATTTGGCTTGTCACCTTGAAGTTACTATGGCGCTCAAAAGGATTAAACTTGCATTTCGTGACTCAAGTTATAGGTAATGTAAGCAGCAGGCACTTATTAGCACTTATTGCATCATATATGGGTACTTGAAGTCAGCACAAGCACGTTAAGCTTTGTTGGAGGGGTAAACAGGAACACTTGTAGTTTAAGTAACCCAAATAACTCGTACAGTGGGCTCCAGAGAAACTTCACCCCCTTGCATTGTTTTTTACATTGCTAGGGGGTGAGGTTACTCTGGAGTCCGCTGTACCTTAAAAAATAAAACCGGTCACTTGTGCGTGGTCCCGTGTCGGACCACGCACAATGAAGGGTTCCGTAGTTGGGATGAATTTATCCCAAGAACAAACTTAAAATTTTAGTTGAAAAACATGTTCTCCCATACATTCCAACTGCAAATGTAAATTTTTACGCAAAATATTGAAAGATTTTCCATGTTATTTTAGAACCATAGACTTCTCATAGGTTTTCCTGTAATCTATAAGTATATTTTCTGGTTTTTTTTTAAATTTTAAGCTCATTAGTTCCGAAGATAAGGCGAATGGTCATTTCCATCTATTTTCTTAAATAAAGTACAAGGTTATGTATTTTCAAATTAAAAAATATATATATTTGAGACCCCAACAGTACCCTTAATATATCACATGATACAGTTAGCAATCTCTTTTTTTTTTATTCGCCTATTTGCCACCCAAAAGTGGCCCAAATAATTATTCAAAATTCATTTATTTACCTTACACGTCCATGTTTGGGTCACAGAAATTCATATGTGTACCAAATTTAAACTGAATTGGTCCAATAGATTCGAAGCAAATTGGCTGTGACAGACGGACATACAGAGATATGAGTGATAAGGGTTTCGTTTTATCATTCGGATTTACGGATACGGAACCCAAGAAATGTATCACCTCCTCACATAGATGGCGCAAATTAGGGTTTCTGTTTTCTTGACTTATTTTATTTCTCGGGACTCGAAAATGCTCGACAAAAAATTCCCGGGAATTCTCAACTTTTCGAGAAGTTTTAAAACTTTAATAAAATTATTAAATTACAAATTAACTGCGAATTAAAATTACGATTATTAATAATCATGTCAGGATGTTCATTATCTTGACGCGATTTCTCGACGTTTTTTTTCTCGTCTCGACTTAGGCCAGATTTCCCGGGAATCGAGCCAGCTATAGAGTCGCTCTTATAAAGCGTTTTACACATTCATAGTGGGAAATGTGAAGATACTAAAACAATATTTTCACTCCGTTCATTAAACAATTATTTATGAGAATACGAACACAAACAAAATACTTACGCTGAAGCTTCCCATCTCCTCGTGCGGCTTCAACGTGTACCAAGTAGGTTCGTGGTTCATCACTATGTTGTCTAAATCGAGAAGGACTTCTCCGAGGAAATCGTTTGGGCCGTAACGATTTAAGTCCCACACGGTTACCTTAAAAATAATTCATGTTCCATATAAAACATTCCATGTGTTACCAGCACGTTATATTCTAGGCTTTTTTGTTAGTATTCGAGGTTCAGCTTCATATTTCTGACTGACCGACCTCTTGACAATTCAAAAGTACCTGTAATTGGTTTATTTGAAATAAATGCTTTGAGTTTGAGTTTTCAGAAATCGAATTTAACTTTCACTAGAGTACATTTAAATCAACGAAATAATAAATCAATCTGCCTAGCCTTTTCCCAACTATGTTGGGGTCGGCTTCCAGTCTAACCGGATGCAGCTGAATACCAGTATTTTACATGGAGCGACTGCCTATCTGACCTCCACAACCCAGTAACTGGGTAATACGATACCCCTTGGTAAGACTGGTGTCAGACTTTCGGGCTTCTGACGACTCGTAACGACTGTCAAAGATCCACGAATGACAGCCAAAACAACGAAATAATAAATTGAGCCAAAATAAATAGCTTCACAAAAAATAAACTGACAAGGAATTCTGTCAAACTTCGGCTACTAGCAACATAAATGTCATATTTACCTCCAAAGTTCTCCTCTTTATATCTGTGATACGGATCCCACAATAGATAAAATTTTGATTCCATCGTGGTTCTAAAGTGTTAGCCAAGGTTTTCGTTCGCCGTTTGCTCTTTTCGCTTTTGTCGGGTAGTAGGAATATTTTCGCATACGGACACCGAGGGGAGCCGTCAGACCGGGGAGTGAGACCGCTCGCCGATACAACTGTGACGCACAGCTGAGTAGCGCTCACGTCGAAGTATATTTTGAGCTGTATAATGAAAAACAAAGTATTTACTTAGTCACAAGTTCTATCGATTACTTACATGATACTAAAGCAAGGCTTAATTGTCTTGTTTCCCAACAAGCAACGTATTTGCAAAAGCCGCTCACTGCGGATGGGCAATTTGACCTAGTTAAGTTTTTGTTACAAAAACCACAATAAAAACGAGTAAGCTGGGATTGGAATTGCGCCAGATTAATAACATAGGCTCGCCCCTGGAACTCCGCCCGATTACAGTGACTGGCTCGCATTCTTCAACATTTGGGACTTTGGCTACATCAGTTTGGAGGGTGGGAGGAGTATAATGGGTACTCATTTTGATAAAAACGGGACACACTCCTATGTATTTTTGCATGAAACCTGCAGACTATGATGTCCTTTTCCTTCTCGATGTCTTATCAGTACACATGCCTGCGCCAACCAGGATATCCTGAGCTAGTTCATTGCCGATAAGTACCTAACCGTAATGCAAATTAAATCACATTACACTAAAAGTTACAAATCACAAACCTGGATACGTCCAGCAACATTTGCGTTGTGGTGGTTATACCGCGCGGGGCGGCGCCGGGAGTGCACGTCGGGTGAGCCCGGTGATGTGACGAGGACGCTCGGCTTCTCGCAACCACCCATCACCTCCGTGTATACTTCTGCGTACGTAGAACAAATTTAACTCTTTACAGGAAAATGTTCTTGCAAAGCCTACAGCTATGGTTTTGTTTTAAAAAGGTCTCAATTTCAACTTTTTAACCGACAATACGAGTACATCCAAAGGGTTATTTAATTAGTAATAGCTTAGTAATAATTTAATTGTTTAGAGGCCCGTGAAGTCCTGACACCAATTCACTCCCTAAACGATAATACTGCTGGAACCTTTTGCCAGAACGAAATTTTATGTAGGCCGGGCGCTTGCACCACACATCATTTAATGCATTTAGCGCTAAACATATTTAAAACATGACTCTGTCTGAAATTTTCAAACGAGTTCATCATTACATAATGATTTTTGGTGCCAGCGTGCCTTAGTCTCTTTTATAACGAGTAAGTTAATTATTATTGTTGATATTGGAAGTTGCGTAAGTCCTATAAGCTCAGAGGGTACCTTTGTGAGCTCTCCACGGCAGAGCAGGGTTGCGTGTGGCAGTGAGTGGTCGCGACACCACCAGCTCCACGTGCAGGTCATGTTTACTATCGGCGACCACCGCTGCCACCTCGTCCGCACTCCGACCCTGGAGTGGCACGCCGTTCCACTGCAGGACTTCGTCACCTGAATATTGCAGTGTAGTTGTACATAAATATCGAAAATTTAAAGACGATTAAGTAGTTTATTTATGTTAACAATTTTAAATGTTTTGTATAGATTTATGTAGTTTATGCACCGTAACTTCTACGGATCGAGCCACATCAGTAACTAAAATCTCAACTTACCTATCCTAAGTTGTCCTTCTAGGTCAGCAATGGACCCTTTTTTTACTTTTTCCACCACTGCGACTCTCGTGCCGTCCGGTAGGAGCTTGCCCCCCACCACCTTCAGCCCGAGGATAGCCGCTGAAGAGTGCGAGCTACCTTCTACGACGCTCTTCCGGAGCACCATGTGACCAATCATGCGCGTGCCATCCGCCGACACCTGCCAGCTCAGCGGGAACTGTCCACAACACTATTACATTAATTCTTTAATCATAAGCTTCACTAAAGTATTCGACATTAAAGAGCTCTATTAATTATGTTTTTACTGTTTTATGAAAACTTGTACATTACAAGACAGTAACAGCTAGTCCACGAAGCTTTAACACCGTGTAATTTACAAGGAAGTGCACACTCAACATAGATAGGATGTAATGCATGCTCGCCAATGCAATCATGCTACAGCCAACAATATCCATCGAAATTAATATCGTCAATAAACACGCTTTCTACTTTTTTCGTATAAAATAAATATTTAAAGTGGTCAATCAAGTATTCTACTTACTTATAAACTTTTGAGTAGAGTATGTAAAAGTTATAAGGCCTAATTTGTTATACAGATGGAAAAACGTGGATTTTATATTTTCTAGTCAAGTACGGTGAACGCAATCAAGACGTTTTTTCATAAATAATAATGTTATGCATAATCCAACCGCAAACTGAACTAATAGATAAATGAGTACTAATTTGAAGCAACTAACCGACACAATGTGAAGCGGTCTGTACCTTAGGGCAATCGCCTCTGTTCGAATCTTCACTGGAGGTGAAGGTGCTAGAGGTATCGATGCCCGAATCTTTGGTGGCGGAGTCCTGGCTGGTCTGGCGCTCGGGCTCCCAGCGCAGCGCGGCCCAGTCGTGCGGAGCGCCCGACGCGTCGCGCCCCCCGCGCGGGAATGTCGCGGCACCTTCGTGCCCGTCAAAGCGAACGGTCTTTTTTCTCCTCTCAGTGAACCGTCTATTGTCTGAGGAGTCTTCCCACAAATAGGCACTCTTATACACAGCTCGATCTGGGCGCGGGCCCTCTTCTGGTGCGTACGGGCGGAGGTACGCTCCTTCGCCATCGTCGCGGGCCCGCCACCGGCAATCGGTCACAGAATCGAAACTGCGTCCGCCTGACGGCCCGGTCCTCGCCACGTCGAATGGACCGCAAGCCTCTGCCTCGTAATCGGCCGGCGAATGATTAATCAAATTGTAATAATTGTTGGCAGCCACGTTGGCGCTACGCAGATGCGGGTGCCGAACTGGAGCACATGCCTCTAGTTGTCCTAAGAATGATATCGAATGAATAACAACGTTTGCCTATACAAGGCATCTTGTCATCGCCCGCGTCCGTTCTTGTTATGGACCCATGCGCATGTACGCGCCCGGAACCAAATTCATTTATCAATAGTACAAATTTTTTTTCCAACACCATTCGGAATTCCTATTCTATCGTTCCTCAGTAACGGCATTTGTAAGAAGGCTTACTGAATGTTTCATATGATTATTTAATAAACTAAAACGGCGTGTTTCTCCGGTTCAAAATAAAGTAATCGAAAGCGGTGATCATCACGCACAAGCGGAAAGAATGTGTCAAACTTATCCGAGTAAGACAGTAAAACAGCAACAATAAAATAAAGTACACGACCACAAACAATTCTAACGGATTTATAGTAAAAATATGAACAAGTACACTTCTTTTCGCCCAAGCATGCGTTTGTTTGAACCATAAATTTAGTGCAGAAGCCACCTACTAAAATAAAATTTTACAGTGTTTATAACAGGTAAGATAAAATATCGCAATTTTTGGTTCAAACAACAGAAAACTGTAAAATGAGAAGAGCATTTACTGATTAACCCTGGCATTTAAAAGAAAGTTTGTGTTACAAACATATTCAAATAAAATAAAAAAATGGTTTCAAAATAAAAATGAGTGAATGCTCTTCAGATAGGTTTGAAGACGGGTGTCTTCGAAGAGATAGGACGTTATTAACAGCCATCACAATTGGTCCACCAGAGAAAGAAGTGTTATACGCAACAGTAATACTGATCATCACATCTAAACTTCAGCAATATAATTACAACGCATAATTAGATAAGTTCCCGACAAAACTCGCCCTCTCACCGATAAGAATTTATTCATTTTCTCGTTTAACATCGTCTGACGCTGGCTTCTGGAACTCTCGGAACTGCTCTTATCATTATTTGTACCTGCGAACAGGGGATGGCGTGGTGAGGGCCACTCGTCGCCAGATCGCAGGCGCCAGGCGGTATGCCTCGCGGGGCCGGGCTGCCGGCTGGTACCGGGCGCGTACATAGGGCATAGTGCTAACAAGCGAAACGTACGCGGCGGCAAACGTACAAGTACAGTAATAGTAATGCTCCAAACCTAGCACCACACTGATTGACTCCTGTGTGCGAGGTTTGAAGCCTTAAGACTTGAAGTTCTCTGAAAATAAGACTGATTGAGCAAACAAGTGTTTATGTCTTGAATGTAATAATATTCGGGCTCTACAATGTTACAATGGAACACGATTATAATTGACTACATGGTTCAACGTGATGGAATACATATATGGATACAGATAAGTTTAGGTGCTCAACACTATCAGTTTCAGTGAGATATACAATACTTAGATAACTAACAGTCACAATTACCTGAGGCTACTTAAATTAATGAACACCTCGCACGGAACACCTTAACTTTATCATTGCGTAATGCTAGAGATGAACATGACAAACGTTATGTATACGGTAAAGTACATGTACCTACTTAATGTATTTGTGGTGTAGTGTTGTGTGTAGGGTTCATAAACAAAATTAGCTTGGATGGAAAGGATCTTGTAGTGTTACAAGTGAAAGGATTGGGTGACGGGTGTTAGGTCAGCGTGCATACTTACCGCGGTCACGATACTCTTCGTTCTCATCAGAAACACACTCTGGAACTTCATCATCTGAAGAGGACGACCGAGGCGGGAGGAGGGGGTGTGACGCTGGCGTGAGCGGCAACAACTGGGATGGGGGAGGTACCCCCGATTCAAGCACCCCGTATGCAGCCTTTTGTCTCGGGTGTACGAGGTGCGGATGAGTTCTAGCCAATCCTTCAAGTTCCCCGTAACATCTCTGCTCTTGTTGACTGTATTGGCGACGAAGAGCGCTGCCTGATCTCTGAAGTGGGAGATTTTCTTTTTCCGCAGCACTATGTGCCCTCTCTAGTTTCGGTCGTTTATCGAATGACCCGTCAGGCTGTGGCGGCAGACCTCGTAGATCGTTTTCCATGCGCCATAGCATAGAATCCTGTCCAGCACTTTTGTGGATCCATTGTCCGGTTTTAGATAACAATTCTTGTTTCTTGCGGCATAGTATACATACCCATATAACCTGTAACAACGGACAGTAATTAAACATTATTGTGATGAGTATAATGTATTAAGCTCTTACTCGTTGAATTGAAAACATCAGTGGTCAAGAGTTTTCAGGGATTGTGTTTGTAGCCATAAAAATTAAAATAGCACTAAGTCTGTTAATTTGATTGCCAACTGACCTACACAAAGTATGAAAAAGACTAGAGTGACGATCTTATTAGTAGTTGTTCATTTAAATATTGTTGACCTTGTTAGAACGAAGAGTGACTTTGCCCCCGCATCGGGCGCAGCATCTGACCCTGCAGTAGTGGCACGAGTGGCCGACGCCGTCCGCGAACTTAGTCTTGAGGCAGATGTGGCAGGTGGCCGCGAGCTCTACTCCAGCCGCGCGGTGCATCTCATTCCGAGTCCGGATCGTTTGCTCCAGCACCGTGACTTCATCTTGCTTACGTCTGTGATAAAGTTCGATATAAGAACCAATGTGGCTTGTTCAAATTCATATAGATAAGACTATTCCTATCTATATGAATTTATAGTACCGATGTACTATCCAAGTTTATCTTGCGACTTCACTGACATACGGTAAAGGAAGACAAGACCGTGATTTGTGAGGAAACCTGGTTAACAATAAATTTAAGTCTGAAATCACCAATTCCTAATCAGGTAATCAATGCTCTGTATGTTAAGAGGCCTTTGGCCTGCAGTGATACAATAATATACTGCTAGGTACTATAAAGTTTAATATCAGCTCGTTGTGCATCCGCTTTGACCATTTCAGACACCAATCTACGTGATCTTCACATGATCTGACCAAGATTATGTCTGAACTTTAAAAGAGACTGCGACCTCTGAGTTTGTTTCGGCCTTTCTTTTCAGATTAGTCAGATAGGAAACGCCGACTTCATTTAGTTAAAAAAATATGATTGACGTGTAAAAGTGTTTGTACAAACTTACTTACAGAAATACAATCATTTATCAATATGTTGGTAAAGATCGTTTACCTTAAAATTGCACACCTCTCCACTGTTTGCTGCAAACACATTTCAAATAAGTATTTGTGGAGGGGCGTGCAGTTTTTAATTAAAAGATCTCTACACATCATCATGTTCCTGCCATTATCGCAGTTCATTTAGGACTCGGCTCAGCTTGTCTTTTTCTTCCATATAATTATCTATTTAGCAACCATATCAATACCCTCCTTTCTAGCCATATCCTCTTTCACAAAATCCATCCATTTACACAAAATTTTATATTTCTATTATTACTTCCCTATTGGGTTTTAAAATTGATTACTTAGAATATAAAAATATACAAAGGGCTTCTGAATAGAATCCAAAGAATGTATCAAAAAGGTTCTTCAGTTTCAAGTTGCAAGAAATCACAATACGAACGTGAGGAATGTACGTACTTACTGTTAAGGTGGGTACAGTAATGCTTGGGTTTTCACCTTTTCACAACAACAATCTGGCTTGGAAAATAACACCGTCTGGTTAATCAAAAAATATTGTAGGTTTCATAGCAATCGGAAACTCCTGTAAACTTATGAAACTACAGTAATAAATTCCTTTCAAATTAGTGTCGTGGTGTAATTGAAAAAAATGTTTCTATTATGTCACTACATAATAAATATGTTATCCAAAATTTAAGCTATCTCATATGTAGGTCAAAAAGTAGGTCAGATAAATAAATTGCAATACTAGGCTCTCTTTAAAGTAGGACCAATTTCAGACTATCGGTTTTTTCAGCATCTCAATTTAATTAATTAAACACAATAACACATTGTATTACCAGTTTCCGCACATACGTATCTTTGAAAACTCGATAAAATATATAGATACCCCGTTGTGCAATATAACGCCTCACGATATTGATTAAATTGAATCCGGAAAGAAAATGTCTCACAGTTAGTAAACAGGTATCGTTAGTGAGAAAAAGGACTTAATTGAATTATTGTATTATAATTTATATTGATGCGTCATTAAATCCACTGCATGTTTAATGCGACACTCCACACGCGCGATAACAAGCCATATCCCTGCCATCCGCAAACCGGAGCACGAATGAAATTATGTAAAGCAATAGAGAAATATTGAAATAAAGAAAGTGAAGCACCAAGGAAATCTATTTATCTACGTCAATACTGAACCGAACCTATGAACACGGCCTCGCACGGGATAAGTTTGTGTTTGAAAGCAGAAACTGAACAGGATCAGACAACACAATAGCGGCGATGCCAATATGCAGTGACGAATATGCAATAGTTATTATCAATACCACCCGAGTAGAACAATGGTTAGGGATAGAATCACGGCACTTTCACGAATAACAGTGGTGCAGTACGTCGAATGTGCCTAGGCGACACGGGAGGGGCGCGGGTGGCGGGGGGCGAGGGCACACCTCATGATCTCGTGCTCGCGCTGCTCCTCCTGGCGCTGCCGCATCATGACGCCCTCGATGATGGCGCGCTCCTCGGGCGTGAGGTGCGACAGATCCGGCATATCGGCCATGGCGGGCGGCGACCGCGTGCGGGGCGCGGGCCCGCCGCGTGCTGCGGTGCTGTGCCCGCGGCGCGAGCTCGGCGCCACTCCACTCGGAGGTTTATTTAATAATGCCGGGCGGGCCAATGGCGCGCCGCCGTGCTCTGACGTCAGCGCGGCTATTGATCGTGGCGGCAGGGCGCGCCAGTCGCACAAACCGCCCGCGCGCCCTCGCCCCGCGACTCCACGTACATGCGTGCGCATATCAACTATGCAACGATCTATGTACACATCTGTACTCACCAGCTGCTTACATCTAATTATTAACTTTGATATTCAAATGTTTCACGGCGGTATCGATGTTTTACAACTCAAGGTAGTAGCTAAAACAGGTCGAGTAGGTACCTCACTGGACGTGTCGGCTACGATTATAATGCGCCTTTCTGAAATTCACCATGTTATGCCGAAGTTGAAGTTTGAAGTCAGGTGGAAACCAATTATTCTAACCACCAGTAACCTTATAACTACTTACGTTAAATTCGTGGCCAACAAGAGTTTGGCGGTGACTCTCGACTGCCTCGTAACAGTACCTACCAGTAGACAGTTGTTATAATAATAGGTAAGTAGAATATATTCCTTCTAAATTAAAGTTACAACTGCAATAACATTCAGTGATCTTGAAGACCCGCCTCAACAGGAATAAGTTTATGAGTGTCGGACAAAAGGAATGTAACATACCTCTCTTAATTCTAAGTAGTTCATCTCTGATCTAACAGATGCCACTATCGGCCGCGCTCCCAGTTTTCATACCTCGTACACATAAGTTTTCTTCTTGGTAGAAGTCGTAATGTAAACTTGAAAACGAATAATGCCGTATCGTAAAGTCGCATTATTAATAAATAATAAACACTTGAACACTTACGTTATTGTAGTCACGTCGTAGGATCACCGTAGCTGGCGCGTTGTAGATGATAGCTACGTTGCGATGTAGGTAGCGCGTATTCATTTGTAGAGGTCACCGTAGCAGGCGCAAACTCCATAGATCCGTAGTCAGCGTGCACCGTAGCAGGCGCGTAGTCGATAGTATAGCTACGTCGTAGGCAGTGATGTGGGCTCAATCGTAGCAGGCGCGTAGTCGATAGTTAGATCAATAGCTACGTCGTAGGCAGCGATGTGGGCTCCACCGTAGCAGGCGGGTAGTCGATAGTAGCTACGTCGTCGTAGGCAGCGATGTGGGCTCCATCGTAGCAGGCGCGTAGTCGATAGTTAGATCAATAGCTACGTCGTAGGCAGCGATGTGGGCTCCACCGTAGCAGGCGGGTAGTCGATAGTAGCTACGTCGTCGTAGGCAGCGATGTGGGCTCCATCGTAGCAGGCGCGTAGTCGATAGTTAGATCAATAGCTACGTCGTAGGCAGCGAAGTGGGCTCCACTGTAGCTGGCGCGTAGTCGATAGTATAGCTACGTCGTAGGCAGGAATGTGAGCTCCATCATACTTTTGCCAACAATATTTTGGACATTCGTTTACAGATGCAAACAGTTATTGATTCGCTGGATTTCAGTTCTAAGGCTGTTCCCCATGGTAAAAATGGGAATGAGCGTTAGGTATACTAAGGAATGATATTTTTTCTTCTTCGTGTCGCTGGCACGACAGTATTACAAATCTTGTTAGCCCAAAATTTGCCACTTCCATGGCATCGGTCGCAGCGCAGAGGTCACTTTGACCACGAAGGTATGATATAATAGCCATTGGTATTAACCGACTTAAAGATTGAGGAAAAATTTTGTATTATTTTTAACACAGAGTCGTCACGAATCGTCTACAGCAAAGACTCGACGAGTTTCAGCCATTTGAGGTTGTTCGAGAATACGCTAACCTCGGGAAAACTCTGCAGTTTGGTAAGAACGACTTTGAGATGAGGCTAACAGAAGAATTCAGCTGGGCTGGGAAGCATTTAGGAAGCTTCGTTGCGTATTCCACAGAGCGTAAAGACCATCAGTGCGTTCTGCCTGTTATAACTTACGGAGCCGAAATGTGGACACAAACAGTACGGCTGATCCATAAATTCCAGGTCGCTCAGCGAGCTATGGAACGGGCTATGCTTGGAATCTCTTTGAGAGATAGAATCCGCAACGAAGTGATCCGGCAGAGAACCAAATTTGTCGTCATAGCTCACCGAATAAGCAAGCTGAAGTGGCAATGGGCCGGCCATATTAGGGTGACCCGATGACCGTTGGGGTAGACGTGTAGAGACCGCGAATCGGCAAACGTAAAGTAGGAGGACGCCCTCAGGCTAGGTGGAGCGACGATCTTCGCAGGGTGGCAGGTAGCTGGATGGGAGTCGCTGAGAATCGAGTGATATGGCGTGCGATTGGAAAAGTCTATATGACTTCTATAGGCTGATGATGCCACATTTTGATGACAAATCTGTCAAAAACACTCAATCGAGAGAACCGCTGCACAGTGTTTCGTGTAGTACAAGCTAGCGAGACAAAATTATATTTTTACTTATTTTAATTATTTATGTATTTTTAAGGTGTCTTACGCTGGTCTGTGTTCTGTATGCGTACCTATACGTCAAAAGGATGCAAGGTGGAAGTAGTCTCCTAATTTTACATTTTTGTTTACTGTTATCCCTGATTCCTCTAATTCGCTGCGTCTACCTACCTACTTATTATGCCTGTAAGGCACTATACGTAATATACGAGTATATATACATATTTACAAAAAGTCTCAGGGTAATTGAAAATTAAAACCATAAATATGTGTAAAATTGGTATTTATTTATAATTAACGTATATTTATAATTATTTATATTTGACGTATAATATGAACGGAGTCAATCGCCTACTCTCTTCAAAACACCTTTTTTTTTACTTTCACCGTCCGCGACTCTTTGAATTTGTTTTGCAACACTTCGTTGCCCTTCTTTCCGTGTTGTTAATTCTGTTGCAGTTATTAATTCATTTGCACTTCGCGATCCTAAAAGATCGTCTACTCTCCGTCTTTTTGTTTTTGTTGATGACTCATCAAAGGATTTCTGGGGTCGCCCTACAGAACGAAGCCCCGATGATGTTGAAGGGCACGGCTGGTTCACACATACAAACATTTCAATTCCGGATCCTTCTAACCAATCTTTATGTTTGATAAGAAATGTATCCTTAGTACACTTAGAAGATGTCCACTTTTCGTTCAATTTAGATGAAAGGCTCGAAATTTTCAATTTGAGTTTCCTCAGGGAATCTTCAGAAGCATCCGATATATTATATTGTACACATAAATAATGAAAAATGCGACTTGTTCTTTCAGCTTTATCGTGTTTTAACCATTCTTCGAAAAATTCCAATTTTGTCATAGTTACGAGTTACGACTCGTTCTGAAAGAAAGTAAATAATTTTACTTGCGGGCATTTTCGGGAGCCACATTATATATGAATCTTTGCCCGAATGTTGTAATTATAACATACAAAAGAATCAAGCTGGATACATTTGGATAAAAAAAGTTGCACACCTTTAAAGTTTAAACTTAAGGAAAAATATGTGGGATTATTTTAACATACTTTTATACTCAAATTACAGCAAAAAGGTACGTCTTTTTTTTTAAACAAGTCAAACGAGTGAGTATATACCTTCAACAGTAGAATCTATCACAAAAAAATCGTTTCACTATACTATCTATTCTAAGAGATGTTGTCACAAGTGTGTCAAAAAAGCGACTAATTTGCAAATGCAAATTGCACTCCCTTTTTAATTAACATTGAACCCTCCACAAAATTACTTAATGAGGTGACAAACAAATTATTTCTTTGAATTCCTTACCTGGGAAGGGTTGTTTATAAGTTGTTATCACGAATTCCTGGAAATGATGTCATGAATTTTGTCCCGCTAGCTTGTACTAGACGAAATACTGTGCGCTGTGTGGAATAGACGTCCTAGTTCAAAATTGCAATGGTGATGTTATATTAGCTACATGTGGCTAGAAACATTTAAGTCAAAATATGATTTTTAGTATTTTCTAACTTAAATAGCAGTGAAGGGGTTAATTGTATACTCTCGTTGTAATCGTAAAAAAAGTTGAGGGTATTATATCTTCTAAATCTTGAATTTTTGGGTACATAATGTTCGAAACCTGAATGATGTCCTAAACGCCAGGGTTTACGTGAACGCTGAGCGGTTCAGTCGGCTCCGAGTGCATAATACAACCTGTAATGAGACAAATAAAAAAATTGGAGTCATGTAGGTCATTTACAAGGGATTAATCGAACAGAATACGTGTGAATCCGGATTTTTATTTGTCTCTATGTGGTGACTTGATTATACCTTTTTATTTGGCGTTTTTGTCGTTATTGAGTTAAAAAAAAAAAAATGTTACTGTTATACGCCGCCATGTTGGATTTTGTGGGACGTCATATAACCTATAACCCGCGGCGCCGCGGAACAACATGACGCTTCTAATGATACCTTGTTTGTCAAAATATGATGAGTAGTTTAGAAGTTTTGAGGAAACAGATGAACATACATAATAACCCTCCTTTAGCTTTGCCGTAGTCTAAAAAAAGGTATTACCCGATGTACCTGAAGATGGGTATCCACTAATTTTCGTGTATATTAAATGTGCTCTGCGAATGTGTTACTGGATAGGAGACAACATTTTGCTAGGACGACACAAGTCAAAAGTGGTTTTGTATGAAAACTAAGCCATTCCCATTAGCATGCAGATGCACGGAACATAGTTGATGCACAACATAATGGTTACCCATGTACCTTTACAACCATGTACTGCAAATAAAATACTCATTCAAAATAGGTTCACTTCATTTATCTGCTATAAAAAAACAATTATGTCTCAAAAAATAGCAAAATGAATTTTGTCATCAAAAATTAATCACACTCCGGTTCCGGAGGTTCACATTCTCCAGGTAGATGATTAGCACAAGGGTTGTGGAACAAAGATTTAACACCTTTTCTACCCCATGGAAACCTCTTAGTACGTCTTCGCATGTATTCATAGTCACGACATACTCCTTTATGGTATGCCTCGTGTCCACACGAGTGAATAGCTTGAAGGATCATAAGCGGGACACAAATAAAGAAAAACAAATTTCTATATTTCCTCCAGGCACCATTACCAGGATATCTTGGGCAGCATGGATTCGGTGGAATACGTCCGGGGCGACAGTCTGCCGGGGGACATATGGGCCGGCACGGCTGGCACGGGCAGGGATAACAGACGCACCGCGGGGGCGGTCGCGGAGGACAACTACAGCCTCCGTAATATCTGAGTGAGCTGCGAAAACCGAAGCCCATTATCTACTCACAGATTTTTTTTTCTTTATAATATTTGCTGTTTTGTTTTCAAATAAAATGTAAGTAATCACTCACATTTTAGGTTTAAAATATTTTATAAATAAAAATTATTATGAAAGGCGAAAATTTAACATTTTCCACAGATTAGTGGAAATATTTGACAATTTGACATAATAATTATATTTTTTTACCTTTAATTTTACCAGTTCTTATCAGACAGAATTATATGTACGTATATATGTAATGCGTGTAGATACAAAAAAAAATGGTAAACTATCGTAAAGCCGCATGCCAGTCTTCTTCTTTTCGTGTGGTTAATGACTAACCTGGTGTCAGAGTTTTAAAGCCATGCCCATGGGCCTCTGACATGACTTCACATGCCGTCGAGAAATATCCCTCAGGCAAACCGGTTTCCTCACGATGTTTTCCTTCACCGTTTTTGAAGCAAATGAATCACATGAATCCGAAAAGTCAGAGGTGCGTGCCATGGATTCGAACTCGAGACCTATGACTGGGCAGTTCAACAGTCACACCACTAGGCTAAAACATGTTCTCATAAACATTCCAACTGCAAATTTTAATGTAAGTTTGTATCCACAATAATGGGTGATTTTGTTAAAATAAAAAGAGGTCCATGTTTTTTTTTTTTGACATCTATCTTTTTTGTTCTGAATAAAAAAAAAATAATTTCCTTTTTCCATGTTCTGCCTTCAGTCAGAGACCTTACCTTGCAGCCTTGCATGTTGTCAAAGTGAATAAAACTAAAAATATAAGTTTTATCTCAGCTTTTATTTTTATCAACCAGTTTTTAACATCTCGAGCATTCCACAAACAAGCAGAGGCTGCGTAAGGCGTGGGCGACGTGGGCCACCGCCTACGGCTTCGCGGTCCGAGGCACCTCGAAGTTTTATGCATGACTTAGCCGTGACGCATAAAAAAAATTACACGTCATAAAACAATAAATAAGTATAAATATTTGCTGTTGTTTTTATTTTGTCTAGCAACATGTGCTCGCGTTGTATCGCAATCGCGGGATATCCCCGCCGGCGCCGGGCAGAGCGGGGTGTTGCCCATTCTTCAAGCTTCTCAACGGCTAGAAAGCCAATCCATGTATCGCAGGCAGTATTGCACCGTACGTATGTGACATTATTTTGTATTTTTGTCACTATTTCAAACTCAAACTCAAAGCATTTATTTCAACTAAACCATTTACAGGCACTTTTGAATTGTCAAATAGTCGCGTCAGTTAGTCAGAGAGTTGAAGCTAGTTGCCCATTCCAAAACGTAGATCTTTATGGAGAAGAACGGGCAAGAAAATCCAAGGACACTCTTTTAAATATAGAAAATTATATAATCCTGGGTACATTATTCTTGTTGCTTCTATATGTGAGAACAATGTACAAAAAATAATCAAAACAATTCAAAATATAAGATTAAAAATAAGCCATGGCAGATAAGAGATGATCAGTCACAACTGACGGCGCCCGTTCACGAACATGACGCGTGGATTAGCACCATCCAGCTCAACCATTTTGTAGGGAACCGAATGATCCAACACACTCGCCACCATCAGCGAGACATTTAAGTGAGCATGACATACTCGTAAATCTTGGTTTAAGAACATAAAGGATACTTCTTCGTCTTTGAGAGTGACTTTTGCAAATGGTAATGAAGTGTTCGATGAAGGTGAGGGTAAGGTAGTCTGTGAGTCAGGATTGACAGTCAGCAACGTTACGTATGTACCTAAGTTACCTTCTAACTTATTGAGTATGAATGCAATTGAGAAAAAGGATAATCGAGGTAGTATTTACCATCGATCAATGGTATTTACAGATAAATGTTGTGACATCTACAAGAGAAATGAGTGTGAGGTGCGAGGTAAGCCAGTTGTAAAAGGTGTGGAAGAACGAGGTATTTATAAAAAGAAGTGCTGTTCACAGGATTCTGCGCTAGCAACAACAAAACATGACCAGCAGATGTTATGGCATCGGAGGATGGGACATCTTGCTATGCATACATAACTCAAAGTACTGAGAGATAAGATGGCAACAGGAGTAAGTTTTCCTGATATTTCTTCTAAACTGGAGTGTATATCCAAAACTGTTAAATATGCAATATTTGAATATTTATATATATTTGTAATTACGTTCTCGAAAACGGTTACGATTTCGATGAAAGTTGCATTAAAGGGGTTTACGGAGGCGAAAAATCGATCTAGCTAGATCTCAAATATCTGGGAAAATTCGGTTTCTCTGTACGAGTATTTTCACCCTAGCAGAGCTCGGTCGCCCAAACTTTAGAGCTCAGAGTAATAACTGAGCAAGAATAATGACATAGCAGCGTGGAATTAGTAAGTACCTACTATCATGGCAGCATGGAATTAGTAAGAATTATTAAATGAGCGTTAGTTATTTTCATCAGAGCAGAGCTTGGCCGCCCAGGTACTCTTGCACTATGGGAAAACGAACGAAACATGTGTTTCGTAAAACTGATGCAACGAGAGCTACGGAAGCATTAGGTTTAGTGCAAGGTGCACTCAGACTTGTGTCGACATAAGAGTGTAGGTACCTACCTTCTAATCGCGGTTTCCAATATTTTTTGCCGTTTGTTGACGATTTCACTCGGAAAAACTTAAATATATATTTTTAAGGAGGTGTATAGAGTGCTGCTAGCGGCACTTTATCCCTATTGGATAAAGTGCCACTATTTCCGGCATAATAGTGGCGCTGCCTCGGCCCGGGTAAAGTGCCGTAAGCATAGCATTGTCATTGTAACTGTCACTTGTTATTTTAGTTTGATAGTTGAGGTTAGTTCGCCGCCCTTTGTATTGATTGATCGTATTTGTTTTAAATAATTATAATAAAAAGTCACTACAATGACTGAATTTACGAAAAATGAAGTAGCAAATGAAAATGGCTGAAAGGTAGGTTAGGTTAGGTTAGAACTGTGACCACACAACACAGCCAGGGTCCGTTTAGGCACAAGAGAATGTAATGTTTTGGGAATGATTTACAGCCAACTAACTTCAACAATCAAACAAAATAACAAGTGACAGTAACTCAGTGACAATGACAATGCAATGTTTACGGCACTTTAGCCGGGCCGAGGCAGTACCACTATAATGCCGCATGCGGCATGCTATTTACACTGCCTATTTTTAAACAAAAAGTAAAGTTTCCGATTTTTTTGTAGATTTTAAGGCGTTTGCTGAAAATCAACGCGGCAAGAAAATGAAGATCGTGCGCACTGATAACGGGACCGAGTACGTCAATAAGCGGATGGATGAATGTGAATGAGTGGATGAATGATTGCTGAAGAATTGCGGAATCCAGCATCAACTGATGGTAGAGTACCTATTCGCCAGAGCAGAATGGCGTAGATGAAAGAGCCAATCGCACGATCTGCGATAAAGCAAGAACCATGCTATACGAGTCCGGATTAGAAAAACGTTTTTGGGCTGAAGCTGTCCATCATGCCGTGTTCCTAAAGAACAAGTCATGGGAAAACAGAAAATAGAGGACGATTGCTCTATCCACAGCGGAGGCTGAGTATGTAGCTATGTCAGATGCTGCTAGAAAGGCAATTTTCTTTAAGATATTGATTTCGGAGGTCTTTGGTCAAGTTGAGATGCAAATGAAAATCTTTAGTGACAGTCAATCTGCTGTTGCTATTGCGCAGAACCCTGTACACCACACCATCAACGCAACAAAGTAAGAGAGGCAGTTGAGCATGGCCATATTGAACTAGAGAATGTAGAGACACATCCATAGAAATATAAATAACAGACAAATCGTATGGTTGCTGGGCATGGGTGTTGCGTGATTGTGTGATGGATGAAAGTAGAGAAATTAATTTAAGGAGGAGTGTTAGAATAAAAAGAGGTCTATGTTTTTTGTTCAGTTTGCGACATACTAGTACCTACATTATTTTTAAAAGACGCAAGGGCAAGGGGTAACATAGATGCTGGGGTTGCGGGTTTGTCTGAAAGAGATATCGCGGCCCCGGCACACAGGCAACGGAAGGAACACGGGTGGGTTTTAGCCAGTAAAAGTCTGACACACCCTCTCGCTCCGCCCAGAGCGGGAGGAGTCATTTGATGATTTCCCACCCTGAACAAAAAAAAGGGGTAACATAGAACGGTACGACAGGGAACTTAAGTGTCGTAACCCATTAGCTAAAAATGCAGTAGCAAATGAAAATGGCTGAAAGGTAGGTTAGGTTAAGTTAGAACTGTGACCCTGGCGTTGTGTGGTCACAGTTCTAACCTAACCTACCGTTCAGCCATTTTCATTGTCTATTAATGCTATATTTTCACCAATTGTCTCTTTATCTTTATTCACTATATTATTATAATTCTGCATTACAATTGATCAATTTATGTGGACATACTTTTTCATTGATTCTATGTTACGAGTATCACGCTTCCACAACTGTATGAAATGGTGATTTTCATACTCTTCACTAGGTGACACTAAATCCTGTCATTGTAGTGACTTGTTATACCTATTTATCCAAAACAAATACGATCAATCAATAAAACGGGTAGCGAACTAACCTCAACAATCAAACAAAATAACAAGTGACAGTGACAATGCAATGCTTACGGCACTTTATAGTTTTATACTTATAAATTACAGGAAAACCTATTAGAAGTCTATGGTCTTAAAATAACATTGATTTGTTAGTAGTACTATGCTAGATGATCTCACTGAAATTTTGTCTGTGCATGTCATGTCCAGATGGCGTTAATTTAAAGAAAGAGGACCAAATTATTTATAAGATGAATATCCTTACAATAAAGCAAAAACTGAAAACAAATATTAATTTACTAATTAAGCATACTTTAAATTACTAGAGGATTGTTATGTTCCAATCTATTTCTTAATAATATAATTATTGGGATATGCATACTTTTACTTTTTACTTTACTTTTTTTTTTTTTTCTTTTTTTTTGTTTCTAGGCTCTTTATCAGATACCTTTTCACGATAACAAATTATTCAGATAAATTATTTTGGGTAATAAAGGTATATTGTACCTATATAGGTTGTTGTAATGTGACTGAACCTAAATAGTACCTAACGTGTAAATAAATTGTGACCTGTACTAAATAAATAAAAAAATAAGTATTCAATTGTAAAGCGTTTTATTGTATCTTACTATAAATTAATAATATTTATCTATGGTTAATATTTTCATACAAATATCGTTTTATTTACTCTCACTGCATTTACCTAAATATTTTCTGGTTGGATTCCAACCATCGACTCGTACACACGGCTACACATCAAGCTATACATTTCCAGTTTATGCTGATCTCGCATTGTATAGGATTTCCGTACAAATGTGAGGTCAGCTTATACTGGAAATGTATAGCTTGATGTGTAGCCGTGCGTACCACCACACAAAGATAACATACTTTTTTCAATATTTTGATATTTACAATTATGATTCTGAATTTAGTATTAGAAAGAATTATGTACGTAGATTACAATTTATGTAACATCACACGTAAGTGTAAGTATTTTACACAACAACACACAAGTGGTTGCTAGCTAACCATAACATTTATGTTTCAAGAATACCCACTTATTATACAAATTTGAACAATAAATATTCTTTTACAATTGAATTGTTTGGCTGGTACCTAAATACATGAGTGAAACATATGTACACAGAAAAATCTTATAAACTAACAAATAACATAAACTATACATCGCTACGTACAAAAATAGCATAATAATTAGTCTATAATGTTCCCACTGCTGAGACTCAGGCCTCCTCTGAACAGTGGTGATGAAATAATTTACACAAAGCAAAGTGTCGGCTTGGATTCGAACCATCGACAACAGCAAATAACTCTTTCTCGGTGGTTCTTTAAATTTCTGTTAGATGGCGCGATTCAGGTCACTCACACATGTAAAGATTTTTCGATTTTTATTGGGTCTAATTCTCCTAGAAATACTGTTTTTTTTTATAAAATTTGGCGTTAGGCGAAAATAATACATTATAAAGTCTCATTATACTTGCTTTTATTCTGCAGAAACCGTTTATTTACGGAGATTACAACCCCTGAAAAATGTATGGCGAGGCCTGTCTAGGCATTCACCTTAACGTAGCGCTACTTATTTCCCACGTGCAGTGTGCTGAAGATGATAAAAACCGGCCAAGTGCGTGTTGGACGACGCACAATGAAGGGTTCCGTAGTTGGGATAAATTCATCCCAACTACGGAACCCACGCACTTGGCCGGTTTTTATCATCTCCAGCACACTGCCCGTGGGACTTAAGTTAGGTTTTCCTATAATTTATAAGTATAGAACTATATTTAGTATTTTTTTCAAAAAATTTGGCTCAATATTTTCAGAGATAAGGGTGGAGGGGAGGCCAATTTTCATATATTTTCTTAAATAACTATAAAACTATTTATTTTAAAATTATAAAAAAGTACGTTTGTGACCCTCACAGTAAGCCCTTTAATTTGATGTCACACGGTACAGTTTGCAAAACTTTATTTATTATTTTTCGGTTTTGTCTCCCAAAAGTGAGTGGACCAGAAGTGAGTTAGTATTCAAAACTCATTTATTTACATTATACGTACGGACAGACAGATAGACACGCGAGTGATCCTGTAAGGGTTCCATTTTCTCATTCGGACGTACGGAACCCAAAAAAAAACCACCCGAATGCGTAACGTCCTCCTTTTTGTGAAATAGGTTTAGTACCTACCTACTCCTATACTAGCTGCCCGCCCCGGCTTCGCACGGGTAGCACTACTGCCTACTATGGTTTACTACCTATCTACCTACCTACCTACCTACCTACTACCCTACCTTCACCTACCTAGCCTAAGAACTTTCTCCTGAGAATAACGAACACAACAAAAAAAGAATTAGCGAAATTGGTCCAGTCGTTCACGCGTGATGCCGTGACCAAGGGAAATAGCGAGAGAAAGCAATTGCTTCGCGATGTTCCGAGAAAGTAAGCGAGCCAACCCATGTGTTGTTTTAATTTTTCTTTTTTATTGCGAATTGGACGTACTTTCGAGTTACTTTGTCAACGTATGCACAAAACGGACAAAGCAGGATGC
The DNA here is from genome assembly GCA_916701695.1 of Agrochola macilenta. Taxonomy (NCBI): domain Eukaryota; kingdom Metazoa; phylum Arthropoda; class Insecta; order Lepidoptera; family Noctuidae; genus Agrochola; species Agrochola macilenta. Next base: position 14,666,540 of record OU753554.1, on the reverse strand, counting down.
AAGCAAGAGCGAGCGAAGCGTACTTTAAAACTTCTGGCATCCGCATCATACAGGTTTTCTTTTGCCCATTTAATTCATTTAGAAAAATTCTATACTTTTTCGAATTGTGCAGAAAACTTAGACAATTTAGGGTAGGGATGGCGAACCTTTATGGACCAACGCGCCATTTTTTTCTAAAGAAATGTTTAATGAAGCAGACAGTTCTGCTGTAGCAGGTTCACACGGGTGATTTTTTCCTGCTTAGCGCCGAGAGTTGAAAATACATAAGCCCACGTTCGCACGGACGTAACAAAACCGCAGCGGGATTTTATCGCGATTTTCAACTCTCGATATCGAGCCGAGCGTTAAGAATCCAACGCGCTGGGACGCACTATCGTCCCAGCGCGTTGAAAAAACACACTGTTGGATTTTCAACTCTCGGCGCTAAGCAGAGCGTTAAAAGCCAGTGTACGAAAAAAAATCGGCCGTGTGGACCTGGGCTTAATGTGTCTGGAATCGAACTAAAGTGAAGAGAAGTTCGAAGCGTGGGAAAAAAGATGGTGGCCTCGTTCTTCGGAAGGGCAGGTCATTACGCAACAATTGTTTTAGAGGATAGAAAAACAGTTATTGCAGAGTGGTTCACTAACAATTGTTTGCCACTTGTCTTTGAAAAAGTTCGGGAGAAATTACCTCGCAGTAGGATCCTCCTTCACCACGACAACGCCTCGTCGCACACCGCCAAGCAAACAATCGACTACTTGGCGACGTCAGACGTGGAATTACTGGGTCACCCGCCCTATAGCCCCGACCTCGCACCTTGCGATCTTTATTTATTTCCGAAAATAAAAGAAAAACTTCGAGGAAAACGTTTTATGGACGCCGAGGAAGCAGTGGCTGCGTTTCAAAATGCCGTCGAAGAGACCCCTAAGGAGGAGTGAGCAAAGTGCTTTTCTCAGTGGTTACATCAGATGCAGCGATGTATTGATGTAAATGGACACTATTTTAAAAGATTTTAAAACTAATAACTTGTTAGTTTGTTCAGCTTTTGATTTTCTAAGAGCTGTCAGTGTCACCCTCGTATGATCAAGAAATACTCTAAGCCAAGAAAATGTAAGTCTTATTTTACATCTGGGTTGGAAGGCAGAGAGCAGTAGCTTCTGTTAGGTATGCGACTAATCAAATAAAGTAAACGTAATGCAATAAAAAGCGTTTTTTTATTTTGTGTAAAAAACAGGGTAGCCCGCGAAATCAAATATTTTTTTATAGAATTACTAGCTGCCCGCCCCGGCTTCGCACGGGTAGCACTAAGTAAGTACTTATCTACGATGCACCTACCTACCCTACCTACCTACCCTACCTACCTACCCTACCTACCTACCCTTCCTACCTACCTATTACCTACCTACCCTACCTACCTACCCTACCTACCTACCCTACCTACCTACCCTACCTACCTACCCTACCTACCTACCCTACCTACCTACCCTACCTACCTACCCTACCTACCTACCCTACCTACCTACCCTACCTACCTACCCTACCTACCTACCCTACCTACCTACCCTACCTACCTACCCTACCTACCTACCCTACCTACCTACCCTACCTACCTACCCTACCTACCTACCCTACCTACCTACCCTACCTACCTACCCTACCTACCTACCCTACCTACCTACCCTACCTACCTACCCTACCTACCTACCCTACCTACCTACCCTACCTACCTACCCTACCTACCTACCCTACCTACCTACCCTACCTACCTACCCTACCTACCTACCCTACCTACCTACCCTACCTACCTACCCTACCTACCTACCCTACCTACCTACCCTACCTACCTACCCTACCTACCTACCCTACCTACCTACCCTACCTACCTACCCTACCTACCTACCCTACCTACCTACCCTACCTACCTACCCTACCTACCTACCCTACCTACCTACCCTACCTACCTACCCTACCTACCTACCCTACCTACCTACCCTACCTACCTACCCTACCTACCTACCCTACCTACCTACCCTACCTACCTACCCTACCTACCTACCCTACCTACCTACCCTACCTACCTACCCTACCTACCTACCCTACCTACCTACCCTACCTACCTACCCTACCTACCTACCCTACCTACCTACCCTACCTACCTACCCTACCTACCTACCCTACCTACCTACCCTACCTACCTACCCTACCTACCTACCCTACCTACCTACCCTACCTACCTACCCTACCTACCTACCCTACCTACCTACCCTACCTACCTACCCTACCTACCTACCCTACCTACCTACCCTACCTACCTACCCTACCTACCTACCCTACCTACCTACCCTACCTACCTACCCTACCTACCTACCCTACCTACCTACCCTACCTACCTACCCTACCTACCTACCCTACCTACCTACCCTACCTACCTACCCTACCTACCTACCCTACCTACCTACCCTACCTACCTACCCTACCTACCTACCCTACCTACCTACCCTACCTACCTACCCTACCTACCTACCCTACCTACCTACCCTACCTACCTACCCTACCTACCTACCCTACCTACCTACCCTACCTACCTACCCTACCTACCTACCCTACCTACCTACCCTACCTACCTACCCTACCTACCTACCCTACCTACCTACCCTACCTACCTACCCTACCTACCTACCCTACCTACCTACCCTACCTACCTACCCTACCTACCTACCCTACCTACCTACCCTACCTACCTACCCTACCTACCTACCCTACCTACCTACCCTACCTACCTACCCTACCTACCTACCCTACCTACCTACCCTACCTACCTACCCTACCTACCTACCCTACCTACCTACCCTACCTACCTACCCTACCTACCTACCCTACCTACCTACCCTACCTACCTACCCTACCTACCTACCCTACCTACCTACCCTACCTACCTACCCTACCTACCTACCCTACCTACCTACCCTACCTACCTACCCTACCTACCTACCCTACCTACCTACCCTACCTACCTACCCTACCTACCTACCCTACCTACCTACCCTACCTACCTACCCTACCTACCTACCCTACCTACCTACCCTACCTACCTACCCTACCTACCTACCCTACCTACCTACCCTACCTACCTACCCTACCTACCTACCCTACCTACCTACCCTACCTACCTACCCTACCTACCTACCCTACCTACCTACCCTACCTACCTACCTACCTACCTATCTTTCCAACGAATGCAAAACCGTGGAAATCGGTTCGTGCGTTCTAGAGTTATAGCGTCAGGAAGGAAAACCCGACTTATTTTTATATAGTAGAATAATCATAAAAATCATCAACACAACTCGATAAGTTCATAATTATAATCCTATTTCATGAAATCATAACATTTTAGGATCATTCTAACATAAGGAGTTGTATTGCCCATTCTAATGCTGTAAAGCCATATTTGCCATGGTCGCAAATCATATATTTTTGACCTGCAAATAATTGCAAAAAACGTAACAATATTTGAATTTCGGGGGCTACCTTAGGGCCATCCCCCTCAAAATGATTTTGATTCTCAGATCACTGAAGGTTACTAATTTTTCTGTTACAGCGGACTTATTATGATCCAAACGTGTTACTAACTAGTAATACTCGTATCTAGCATGGCATGGTCTAATTCTAATAAAACGAGGTCTGGCATTCCGGGACTAACACATGCTTACGTCACTATCCAGTTGCCACTCTATTGCAACAAAACACGATTAAGGAAAGATTTTCAGAAACCAAAGCTTTTAAATTGTCGTTTCGTGTGTCTAATCAAACGAAACAATTCAATTTAAACATAAACCAACGTAATTGTTAATTAAAACCTCATTGTTTTAACGGATTCGCAGATGTAATAATTGGGTTGATGATGTTGATGTGTGATGTAATGGTTGGGGAGTTATTATTACAAACTTCTGGTAACACAGATGTGATGATGTAGACTTGTGTTCCCCACGTGACCACTGTGTTTCGGAATGCCATACCTGGCGAAGTATATTATTATATCATGGTATCTAGTATCGATACTCGATATAGTAACACCTATACTCCTTGATTGACACCTATTGACACAAACCTAGAAATGGCAGCCATTTTATGTTCCAGTTCGAGTTGCAGGTATGCACCCTTTTTTGTAGGTATTTCCAGTCCATATATTTTATACGTCTATGGTTGGAAATGATGGATTAAATGCTGGGAACAAATTATCGGACGCGTCCGTTATTTTTTTCTGGATAGTACATTTAGCACTACACTGTGCAAACCACAGAACAGATAAAAGAGGTTTTATCTGTTCTGTGGTGCAAACTATCGGTCGTAAGTCGCGGACGTGCCCTTGAGCGTTCGGACGTCTGTTGGTCGTGACTAGCAGTCGCGGCTTACGGACGCATCCAATATTTTGTTCCCAGCTTTATCTGTCAATCAAAGACAAGTGCCGCAGAGAATGTGTTAAAGTTTGACTTTGATGCAGTCTTTCCACTTTTAGGGATTTTGTCCCTTTTTAGGTTTTCGTAGTCAAAAAGGAACCCTTATATTTTTTTAGGGCCTACCTTACTACACGTAAAGTAGGGACATTTTTTCTTCGTCTCTCCCTTGGTGTGGGTTGTCGTTGGAAAGGTCTATCAAAAATATTGTGAGAACCATTTTAGGATTAAGGGATCCGTTTGCGAAATAGGTATTAATAAAATAGTGCTAATTTTTGTTAGAGTCAAGTGTCTCCCCCCTACCAACTAAATGGTTGGTTCTGGATATGTGGAAAAATTCACAGCAGTAGTATAACGAAATTAAAAGGAAAACTATTACAGCTAAGTAGGCTCTACAAATTAACGAGATAAAATCGACATACTTATATTTGCAGCTGAAAAAATATATTCTCCCATACATTTGTGGCGATGAACACATCGTTCACCTGAATGACTATGTAACATCCCTACGATAGTGACACATCACTACGTTTTTGGACGAAAACTCTGACGGTTATTTTTCTGGTGTTTGATAAATTATTAATCCAGGTTCTCACTATTTCTATTGTGCGACTATCACTTGTTTTCCTGATTGTATCAATCTACCTAGTGTACTAAAATATTGTGAGTGTTCCTGGCTGATTAAACTATATAACCTATCATAGTGAATGGTTTCATTCCGAATGTTCGGGAGCAGCTATATCCCGCATTGGTGACCGCGACTATAATATCACGCTACCTGTTATCAGTAGCTAGACAAACAAGTGCCAACGCCGGCGCCGGTGTGCCCACTCCCTGCGTCTGTCGTCGCGTTTCAAACGAGAGCATACAAGAACATTAATCATTTCGACGCTGATTACGACGCTGCCGACGCTCAACCACAGTCCCGACGCTGCGCCGGTCGGTCTACGGTACATCTACGCTACGAGAATTTCATTGCGTTTCTGCAGACGTGCAGACTACAACTTGCAGTTGGTACTTTGGTACGACTGCAATCGCCAGAACAACTGCCCAGAGTGCATGATTGCATGTTTCGCGTGCTTTGAGTGCAAGTGTAAAGTGAAATCTGAAACAATGGTATGCAGCATTGGACATTCCTAACCGCCTCAAGCAAGTTTTTAATTTATTATTTTTCTTTACTGCTAGGTAAATTATAATTTTCAAAATTCGTTTACAAACTTTCCTAGTGCTCAGGGACTTACTAACTGTCTGTCTACCTGCCTGCTTGCGTTTAATACCTAATAACATAATAATATCTACATCATTGTAATAAGTGCCTATATCTAACCCGCATCATATAAAAAATATTACTCAGCTGATGAATTGAATTTAGATGTTGTAAATTTTATGTATATTGTTTGAATGCCTACCTACTGCTAACATTAAATTACTTTTGTGTTTGTTGTACTGTTTGGTACTGTACTATATATATTTATTATTGTTTGTTTGTTCTGCGGTGCTCGGGTGTGTGGTATATTATTGCTACTTGCTGTATTTAGATTTTGCATCATGGTGAATGAACAGCTTCAGGCACAACTTGAGCTAGTGATGGCAGAAAATGCAGCATTACAAAAGCGACTAGGCCAGAATGAAGTTGAGGCAAAGGTGTGTAGGGTAGCTGTTAAATTACCCACATTTTGGGCTGACAAGCCTGCAATTTGGTTTGCACAAGTGGAAGCCCAATTCCAAATTGCCAATATTGTTGGTGATACCACCAAATACAATTATGTAGTAGGCCATCTAGACCAGAGGCTGGCAGGTGAGGTCGAGGATCTAATAACGAATCCTCCAGTCGAAGGGAAATATGAGAAATTGAAAGAAGTCCTTATACAACGACTATCAACTTCCCAAGAGAAAAGAGTAAGACAGCTCCTAAGCGATGAAGAGCTTGGTGACCGGAAACCGTCCCAATTTCTTCGTCACCTTCGCTCACTTGCCGGGACGGTTCTATCAGATGATAATATCATACGCCAACTTTGGTTGCGTCATCTGCCACAACAAGCTCAAGCAATACTAGCAGCACAGGCTGATCTTAATTTAGATAAAGTGTCGGAGTTAGCTGATAAAATCGTAGAGTTAGCCCCATCACCTGCTGTTTGTTCCACAACGGCAACTTCAACTTTAACGTTAGCTACATTAGCTCAACAATTAGAAGTTGTGAGTAACCAAGTAGCTGCACTCTCGAAGCAGCAACACCGTCCTATACGTGACCGGTCCGCATCTTCCGGCAGGTCAGCATCTTCCAGTAGGTCAGCGAACAATTTCAAGCGATGCTGGTACCACAGGAGATGGGGTGTTAAAGCAACTAGATGTACTAGGCCATGTGACTGGGAGTCGGAAAACCCAACCAGCGGTCAGTAGCGGCGGCAACTGATTGCGATAACATCGGCCGCCGCCTTTTTGTCACAGACCACGTGACCAGCCGCCGGTTCCTAATTGACACTGGGTCAGACCTCTGTTGTTTTCCGCATCGCTGGTTACCGTCACGCAGGCAGCCTACTGACTATGAACTTAGTGCCGCTAATGGAAGTAGTATACAAACTTTTGGTACAGTAAACCTTAAATTAAATTTTGGTTTGCGCCGCGATTTCACTTGGCAGTTCGTGATAGCCGACGTCAGCACAGCCATTATTGGTTCTGATTTTTTGGCATTTTATCACCTTTTACCCGACTGCCGAAATAAGAAATTGGTCGATGGTACTACTGGACTAACATCTGCTGCTTCTACCGCTAGTATTGACCAGCCCAGCGTACGAGCAGTAGCGTCGGGTAAGTCAATATTTACTCAACTCCTGGCGGAGTTTCCAGATATCACTCGACCTCCCGGCTTTCCTAGAGTCATCAAGCATGACACAGTGCACTACATCAAGACCACAGACGGACCCCCTGTCTCCTGTCGACCTCGACGTTTGGCGCCGCAGAAACTAATTGCGGCTAAAAAAGAATTCGAAGAAATGGTAAGATGTGGGACAGCCCGGCCGTCTAAAAGCGCTTGGTCTTCACCTTTACATATGACCGTTAAAAAAGACAACACTTGGCGCCCTTGCGGCGACTACCGCGCCTTGAACGCCAGAACCATACCAGATCGATACCCGGTTCGGCACATTCATGATTTCGCCCATAACCTCGCTGGTGCCAAGATATTTAGCACACTCGATCTCGTTAAAGCGTACCACCAAATTCCGGTTTTTGAAGGGGATATTTCAAAAACTGCCATCGTGACCCCGTTTGGCCTCTTCGAATTCCCGTATATGACATTTGGCTTAAGGAACGCCGGCCAAACCTTCCAGCGCTTCATCGATGAGGTCACACGGGGTCTCGAATTCTGTTTTCCTTACGTAGATGATATCCTCATATTTTCCAAAGACGAGTCTACCCACCTTCAGCACCTGCGTGTCCTCTTCAAACGCCTGCAAGAGTACGGAGTGGTAATAAACCCTTCTAAGTGTGTCTTAGGCGTCGGCGAAACCGTATTTTTAGGCTACCACGTTTGTGGTGATGGTACGCGACCCCCTCAGGGTCGAATTCAAACGTTGCTGGATTTTCCACCACCTGAGACAGTACAAGGTATGCGCCGGTTTCTAGGTATGCTTAATTACTATCGTCGATTCGTGCCTCGTGCAGCGCTATCCCAGGCTCCATTGATTGATGCATTAGTTTCAACTAACAGTAAAGGTGCAAAGCCATTTCCATGGTCACCCGAACTCTTGCAACAATTTGAAGCCTGCAAAAAGAGCCTCTCCAACGCAACACTGCTACAACATCCAATCAGCAACGCTAGACTGGGTTTATTTACTGACGCATCTAGCGTTCACATCGGGTCCTGCCTCCAGCAAAATCTAAACGGCCAGTGGTATCCACTTTCCTTTTTCAGCAAAAAGTTGACTCCGCAACAGGCACAGTGGCCAGCTTATTACCGTGAATTATTAGCGATCTATGAGAGTGTCCAACATTTTCGGTACATTTTAGAAGTCCAGCATGCAACAATTTTCACAGACCATAAGCCCCTTTTGTACGCCTTTTTACAGCGACGTGAGAAACTTCCACCTCCACAACTTAACCAGCTATCATTCATTAGCCAATTCACGACTGACATCCAGTACATTAAAGGTGAAGACAATATCGTGGCCGACGCTATGTCACGCATTGACATAGACACAATCACTCTGGATCAAGATTATGAAGTTTTGGCTAGGTCGCAGGCATCAGACCAAGAACTTGCTAATTTATTGCAAGGTGGTTCCAGTCTAACACTCACCAAAATCAGTACATCAGCGACCAACACTCCGGTTTACTGTGACATCTATACTGGTAAGCCACGTCTCTATCTGACCCCTTCTTTCCGCCGCGCTGCTTTCAATAAGTTACACAATTTGAGCCATCCCGGTGCTGAAGCTACGACCCGTTTGGTGGCAGAGCGTTTTGTCTGGCCTTCGGTCAGAAAAGATTGCCGAGCCTGGGCCCGATCTTGTGAAGCATGTCAGCGCAGCAAGATTTCAAGACACAATTCTACCCCTGTCGGTAATTTTGACACACCATCCGGTCGTTTCATGCACGTCCACATTGACATTGTTGGTCCATTGCCCGTCAGCAACGAATACCGTTATTGCTTGACTGCAATAGACAGAGTGTCCAGATGGCCCGAGGTTTGGCCCATGCGATCCATTACCGCGGAGGAGGTAGCCGAGACTTTTACCAAGGAATGGGTATCTCGCTTTGGCGTTCCGGCGGTTATTACTACAGACCAGGGTTCTCAATTTGAGTCGGGTTTGTTTCAACGATTACTGCAGCAATTCGGCACCAAGCGCATTAGAACCACCTCATATCACCCCAGCGCAAACGGGATGATTGAGCGCGTGCATCGGCAACTTAAAGCGGCGTTAATGTGCCATAATGATTCCTGGGCGAAGTCCCTACCGATGGTTCTGCTTGGAATGCGTTCGGCGTATAAAGAAGATCTCGAAGCCACGGTAGCAGAACTACTGTACGGAGAGCCTCTAAGGCTCCCTGGAGAACTTTTGGTGTCACCTTTAACATCAGGAACATTAGAAAACCCGACTGATTTCGTTGTACAGCTGCGTCACAAAATGTCATTGGTACGACCACTACCAGCTAGTCGACATAGTGAACCAGCTTCATTTATATTCAAGAGTTTGTCGACCGCGACTCATGTATACCTTAGAGACGATACCATCCGAAGAGCGTTGCAGCCACCCTATACGGGTCCATATAAGGTCCTGGAGCGTTCGTGTGATGGGAAAACATTCACCCTAATGGTAAAGGGCAACAAGGCCGTCGTAAGCGTCGACAGACTCAAACCGGCCTTCATTGATCATCCCGATCTGCAAACGACTCACACTATGCAACTGCCCGCCCCGGCTGATCCTCCTCCACGGCAAGCCGTGAGGGATAAGTCGCCCGAGCCCTCAATCCCGCAACAGTCAGTACAGGTTCATTTGCCGGTAAAACAGCCCTATACCACACGCTCGGGTAGGCGCGTTAGATTTAAAAATTTTGATTAATTCCTTGTTTAATTGTTTTTTGATGTGCTATAATTGTGTACATTATTAGTTATTTTAGCCTGGTTTTGTCCTCTCTGTAGGGGGGTGGTGTGGCGATGAACACATCGTTCACCTGAATGACTATGTAACATCCCTACGATAGTGACACATCACTACGTTTTTGGACGAAAACTCTGACGGTTATTTTTCTGGTGTTTGATAATTTATTAATCCAGGTTCTCACTATTTCTATTGTGCGACTATCACTTGTTTTCCTGATTGTATCAATCTACCTAGTGTACTAAAATATTGTGAGTGTTCCTGGCTGATTAAACTATATAACCTATCATAGTGAATGGTTTCATTCCGAATGTTCGGGAGCAGCTATATCCCGCACATTCCGTACGGGAGAACATGTTTTTCAACTATAATGTTAAGTTTGTTCTTGGGATAAATTCATCCCATCTACGGAACTTACTTACTATTACTTTATTGTGCGTGGTCCGACACGCACTTAGCCGGTTGTTAGGGTAAAATGACCATTAATATGCATAGCATAGGGATATTTTGTTTTGACACGGATTTAGGGAATTTTGGGGATTTAGGGAATTTTGAATACTTATTGTATAAAGTAGCCACCACCCAAGAATAAATTCCCTCAAACACAATAATGAATTTAATTCGTCAAATTTTAGTTTACCATGCTAACCGTGGCTAAAGAAGATATCGAAACTAAGTCGCATTATACCTTAGAGTTGGTTTATTTTTCAGTCTGCATCGCGAACGGTCGCAGAACAATAGCGATAAAATATTTTAAAGTGTTCAATGCTATGTATACAACGACAAAGTGTAAAAGTTATGCTTCGACATATCTGATCTTGTAAATTTATGAATATTTTGTAGGTATTTTATGTTATTAAGTGTTATTATATAATCATGCTCCCTAAACCAAGCAAAAAGAAAGACCAAAAAATTAAAATAAATGTTTTTTTGGGGAAATTTTGGGATAATTCATTAAAAAACTGGGGAAAAACCAAAAACGTAAGTGGAATTGTGGCGATGAACACATCGTTCACCTGAATGACTATGTAACATCCCTACGATAGTGACACATCACTACGTTTTTGGACGAAAACTCTGACGGTTATTTTTCTGGTGTTTGATAATTTATTAATCCAGGTTCTCACTATTTCTATTGTGCGACTATCACTTGTTTTCCTGATTGTATCAATCTACCTAGTGTACTAAAATATTGTGAGTGTTCCTGGCTGATTAAACTATATAACCTATCATAGTGAATGGTTTCATTCCGAATGTTCGGGAGCAGCTATATCCCCGCATTGGTGACCGCGACTACAATATCACGCTACCTGTTATCAGTAGCTAGACAAACAAGTGCCAACGCCGGCGCCGGAGTGCCCACTCCCTGCGTCTGTCGTCGCGTTTCAAACGAGAGCATACAAGAACATTAATCATTTCGACGCTGATTACGACGCTGCCGACGCTCAACCACAGTCCCGACGCTGCGCCGGTCGGTCTACGGTACATCTACGCTACGAGAATTTCATTGCGTTTCTGCAGACGTGCAGACTACAACTTGCAGTTGGTACTTTGGTACGACTGCAATCGCCAGAACAACTGCCCAGAGTGCATGATTGCATGTTTCGCGTGCTTTGAGTGCAAGTGTAAAGTGAAATCTGAAACAATGGTATGCAGCATTGGACATTCCTAACCGCCTCAAGCAAGTTTTTAATTTATTATTTTTCTTTACTGCTAGGTAAATTATAATTTTCAAAATTCGTTTACAAACTTTCCTAGTGCTCAGGGACTTACTAACTGTCTGTCTACCTGCCTGCTTGCGTTTAATACCTAATAACATAATAATATCTACATCATTGTAATAAGTGCCTATATCTAACCCGCATCATATAAAAAATATTACTCAGCTGATGAATTGAATTTAGATGTTGTAAATTTTATGTATATTGTTTGAATGCCTACCTACTGCTAACATTAAATTACTTTTGTGTTTGTTGTACTGTTTGGTACTGTACTATATATATTTATTATTGTTTGTTTGTTCTGCGGTGCTCGGGTGTGTGGTATATATTATTGCTACTTGCTGTATTTAGATTTTGCATCATGGTGAATGAACAGCTTCAGGCACAACTTGAGCTAGTGATGGCAGAAAATGCAGCATTACAAAAGCGACTAGGCCAGAATGAAGTTGAGGCAAAGGTGTGTAGGGTAGCTGTTAAATTACCCACATTTTGGGCTGACAAGCCTGCAATTTGGTTTGCACAAGTGGAAGCCCAATTCCAAATTGCCAATATTGTTGGTGATACCACCAAATACAATTATGTAGTAGGCCATCTAGACCAGAGGCTGGCAGGTGAGGTCGAGGATCTAATAACGAATCCTCCAGTCGAAGGGAAATATGAGAAATTGAAAGAAGTCCTTATACAACGACTATCAACTTCCCAAGAGAAAAGAGTAAGACAGCTCCTAAGCGATGAAGAGCTTGGTGACCGGAAACCGTCCCAATTTCTTCGTCACCTTCGCTCACTTGCCGGGACGGTTCTATCAGATGATAATATCATACGCCAACTTTGGTTGCGTCATCTGCCACAACAAGCTCAAGCAATACTAGCAGCACAGGCTGATCTTAATTTAGATAAAGTGTCGGAGTTAGCTGATAAAATCGTAGAGTTAGCCCCATCACCTGCTGTTTGTTCCACAACGGCAACTTCAACTTTAACGTTAGCTACATTAGCTCAACAATTAGAAGTTGTGAGTAACCAAGTAGCTGCACTCTCGAAGCAGCAACACCGTCCTATACGTGACCGGTCCGCATCTTCCGGCAGGTCAGCATCTTCCAGTAGGTCAGCGAACAATTTCAAGCGATGCTGGTACCACAGGAGATGGGGTGTTAAAGCAACTAGATGTACTAGGCCATGTGACTGGGAGTCGGAAAACCCAACCAGCGGTCAGTAGCGGCGGCAACTGATTGCGATAACATCGGCCGCCGCCTTTTTGTCACAGACCACGTGACCAGCCGCCGGTTCCTAATTGACACTGGGTCAGACCTCTGTTGTTTTCCGCATCGCTGGTTACCGTCACGCAGGCAGCCTACTGACTATGAACTTAGTGCCGCTAATGGAAGTAGTATACAAACTTTTGGTACAGTAAACCTTAAATTAAATTTTGGTTTGCGCCGCGATTTCACTTGGCAGTTCGTGATAGCCGACGTCAGCACAGCCATTATTGGTTCTGATTTTTTGGCATTTTATCACCTTTTACCCGACTGCCGAAATAAGAAATTGGTCGATGGTACTACTGGACTAACATCTGCTGCTTCTACCGCTAGTATTGACCAGCCCAGCGTACGAGCAGTAGCGTCGGGTAAGTCAATATTTACTCAACTCCTGGCGGAGTTTCCAGATATCACTCGACCTCCCGGCTTACCTAGAGTCATCAAGCATGACACAGTGCACTACATCAAGACCACAGACGGACCCCCTGTCTCCTGTCGACCTCGACGTTTGGCGCCGCAGAAACTAATTGCGGCTAAAAAAAGAATTCGAAGAAATGGTAAGATGTGGGACAGCCCGGCCGTCTAAAAGCGCTTGGTCTTCACCTTTACATATGACCGTTAAAAAAGACAACACTTGGCGCCCTTGCGGCGACTACCGCGCCTTGAACGCCAGAACCATACCAGATCGATACCCGGTTCGGCACATTCATGATTTCGCCCATAACCTCGCTGGTGCCAAGATATTTAGCACACTCGATCTCGTTAAAGCGTACCACCAAATTCCGGTTTTTGAAGGGGATATTTCAAAAACTGCCATCGTGACCCCGTTTGGCCTCTTCGAATTCCCGTATATGACATTTGGCTTAAGGAACGCCGGCCAAACCTTCCAGCGCTTCATCGATGAGGTCACACGGGGTCTCGATATCTGTTTTCCTTACGTAGATGATATCCTCATATTTTCCAAAGACGAGTCTACCCACCTTCAGCACCTGCGTGTCCTCTTCAAACGCCTGCAAGAGTACGGAGTGGTAATAAACCCTTCTAAGTGTGTCTTAGGCGTCGGCGAAACCGTATTTTTAGGCTACCACGTTTGTGGTGATGGTACGCGACCCCCTCAGGGTCGAATTCAAACGTTGCTGGATTTTCCACCACCTGAGACAGTACAAGGTATGCGCCGGTTTCTAGGTATGCTTAATTACTATCGTCGATTCGTGCCTCGTGCAGCGCTATCCCAGGCTCCATTGATTGATGCATTAGTTTCAACTGTAAAGGTGCAAAGCCATTTCCATGGTCACCCGAACTCTTGCAACAATTTGAAGCCTGCAAAAAGAGCCTCTCCAACGCAACACTGCTACAACATCCAATCAGCAACGCTAGACTGGGTTTATTTACTGACGCATCTAGCGTTCACATCGGGTCCTGCCTCCAGCAAAATCTAAACGGCCAGTGGTATCCACTTTCCTTTTTCAGCAAAAAGTTGACTCCGCAACAGGCACAGTGGCCAGCTTATTACCGTGAATTATTAGCGATCTATGAGAGTGTCCAACATTTTCGGTACATTTTAGAAGTCCAGCATGCAACAATTTTCACAGACCATAAGCCCCTTTTGTACGCCTTTTTACAGCGACGTGAGAAACTTCCACCTCCACAACTTAACCAGCTATCATTCATTAGCCAATTCACGACTGACATCCAGTACATTAAAGGTGAAGACAATATCGTGGCCGACGCTATGTCACGCATTGACATAGACACAATCACTCTGGATCAAGATTATGAAGTTTTGGCTAGGTCGCAGGCATCAGACCAAGAACTTGCTAATTTATTGCAAGGTGGTTCCAGTCTAACACTCACCAAAATCAGTACATCAGCGACCAACACTCCGGTTTACTGTGACATCTCTACTGGTAAGCCACGTCTCTATCTGACCCCTTCTTTCCGCCGCGCTGCTTTCAATAAGTTACACAATTTGAGCCATCCCGGTGCTGAAGCTACGACCCGTTTGGTGGCAGAGCGTTTTGTCTGGCCTTCGGTCAGAAAAGATTGCCGAGCCTGGGCCCGATCTTGTGAAGCATGTCAGCGCAGCAAGATTTCAAGACACAATTCTACCCCTGTCGGTAATTTTGACACACCATCCGGTCGTTTCATGCACGTCCACATTGACATTGTTGGTCCATTGCCCGTCAGCAACGAATACCGTTATTGCTTGACTGCAATAGACAGAGTGTCCAGATGGCCCGAGGTTTGGCCCATGCGATCCATTACCGCGGAGGAGGTAGCCGAGACTTTTACCAAGGAATGGGTATCTCGCTTTGGCGTTCCGGCGGTTATTACTACAGACCAGGGTTCTCAATTTGAGTCGGGTTTGTTTCAACGATTACTGCAGCAATTCGGCACCAAGCGCATTAGAACCACCTCATATCACCCCAGCGCAAACGGGATGATTGAGCGCGTGCATCGGCAACTTAAAGCGGCGTTAATGTGCCATAATGATTCCTGGGCGAAGTCCCTACCGATGGTTCTGCTTGGAATGCGTTCGGCGTATAAAGAAGATCTCGAAGCCACGGTAGCAGAACTACTGTACGGAGAGCCTCTAAGGCTCCCTGGAGAACTTTTGGTGTCACCTTTAACATCAGGAACATTAGAAAACCCGACTGATTTCGTTGTACAGCTGCGTCACAAAATGTCATTGGTACGACCACTACCAGCTAGTCGACATAGTGAACCAGCTTCATTTATATTCAAGAGTTTGTCGACCGCGACTCATGTATACCTTAGAGACGATACCATCCGAAGAGCGTTGCAGCCACCCTATACGGGTCCATATAAGGTCCTGGAGCGTTCGTGTGATGGGAAAACATTCACCCTAATGGTAAAGGGCAACAAGGCCGTCGTAAGCGTCGACAGACTCAAACCGGCCTTCATTGATCATCCCGATCTGCAAACGACTCACACTATGCAACTGCCCGCCCCGGCTGATCCTCCTCCACGGCAAGCCGTGAGGGATAAGTCGCCCGAGCCCTCAATCCCGCAACAGTCAGTACAGGTTCATTTGCCGGTAAAACAGCCCTATACCACACGCTCGGGTAGGCGCGTTAGATTTAAAAATTTTGATTAATTCCTTGTTTAATTGTTTTTTGATGTGCTATAATTGTGTACATTATTAGTTATTTTAGCCTGGTTTTGTCCTCTCTGTAGGGGGGTGGTGTGGCGATGAACACATCGTTCACCTGAATGACTATGTAACATCCCTACGATAGTGACACATCACTACGTTTTTGGACGAAAACTCTGACGGTTATTTTTCTGGTGTTTGATAATTTATTAATCCAGGTTCTCACTATTTCTATTGTGCGACTATCACTTGTTTTCCTGATTGTATCAATCTACCTAGTGTACTAAAATATTGTGAGTGTTCCTGGCTGATTAAACTATATAACCTATCATAGTGAATGGTTTCATTCCGAATGTTCGGGAGCAGCTATATCCCCGCAGAATCACAGCTTTGATGTTTACGTTTGTGTGTGAACGTCAAACACAAACTTTAAACTTTGAGTCTTTGACACTTGACACATTCTCAATGATAGTAAAATATTTGATTGAACTATGTACAGAAATAAGTTTTGGAATTTTGGATTCTTGAAATAAACTAGTAAATCTTTTCGTATTGTAATGCCATCTTAGTCTGTCTTTAATCTTATGGAAAACTAAATTATATTTGGTACTCCGTGTGCCCGAGAAAATAATTTTGGAACACGTTTTTGTAGTGATTTGACGATTTACTTGACCCACTTCAGGAATGTTTTTATGATAAGATATAATAAAACCGTACGTACGATTGGTCACCAGTTATCTTTTGAAAGTAATTGTTATGCGAAAACTATGTTGCTTTCTAGATATTGTCAGTTTTCATAGTTATCGATGTGGGATTTACTGTGTACTTTATGTGAGTTGTAGATTTTTTATTTTTTCTACTGAGCTACTTGCGTGGTGTGTAATAATATTAATAACCTTGAATACTCTTTTCCTTGAATATGGTATCCCCTCCAATTGGTGTGATTCATTCGGCGATGATGAGGCCTACCCGGCGAATCGGCGCCGCGCCGGCAAATGATGTCATAAACATTTTAGTAGTGTTTGTGTGTAGTCGCCGTCAGTACCAGCTCTAAGCACTTATTATAATATTTTATTGTTCCAGTTTTATTACTTTCGGTGTTAACTGCTAACAATACCAGTGAAAACATGGATTCAAAAACCCTTTCTTCTGCTATTGCCCAATTCTCAGCCAAATTCTGTGTTGTAAGTATTCATTTCATTATACCTATTGATTTTATTTCTACATCTCACATTAATATTCAAAATTTAAAATATCATAGTAAAGCAATACAAAATGCTAGGATGGCTTTGCTTAGAATTGAAATTATAAATACTGAAATTATTATTAGTTACATTTGGGAATGCCCCATTACGGTCTTATGGTTTTCTATTTATAGTTTCAAACATCCACGCTTAAATAAAGTGATTGATTTGAGGTCAAATGATTGTACCTACCTATTATTGTTCCTTTAAAGTGTTGCAAAACCAAATTAAAAAATTGCATACCCTATTATTTTATGAGAACTGATTATGTTTTTTCTGTTAACAAGATATATTTTTGTTAAGTACCATAAATAAGAAAAGCAGCTTCATGTCATTATTTTTCCCCTATCCCAATCCATACACAAACTTGTGACTACATAATTTTATTATACAATAGAAGGCTCTGTATACAGTCATTACATTATTTAATCAATTTTGCACTAAGTGCTTCTTGCCTTTCTGAAATGATAATGATAAATTTTGATATACCTACAAATGATGAGTCCTTGATAGCAAGTGATTTATATGGAAATAGTAGATACAACAATACAAAAAAATCAACACAACTTATTTGGTTGCTATACATTTTATTACTTTTTTTTTCCTCTTGTTAAATATAAATAATAATAATCAGCCTGTGTTGCCCCACTGCAGGGCAAAGGCATTCCTTTCCTTTTTATTTTTTTTCTAAATAGATTACAAAATACAATATTTATTCAATATCCCATAATTTACTAAAGCAAATTATACTTCTATGCAATTGTTTTTTTTTTATAAATCCTAAGCAAACTTACAAATTGAGTAATTATTAAAGTCAATTAGTTGTATGTGGTACAACTAATTGATTTTACGAATTACTCATGCCTAAAACTCTCTTAACCATTAATTGTTTAATATGCCGAATTTATTAATTCCCTAGGAACTAGAGAAAGGCAAGAGTGTGGTATCATCACCCTTGTCAGCAGAGTTTGTACTAGCTCTGTTGACTTTGGGCACCACCGACCCAGCACATTCTGAGCTACTAACAGCACTTGGATTCCCTGATGACAAATCTGTAAGTATTATTAACTAAATATGTATGTTGTGGCCAGTTCTTAGAATTGATCATTTCATGAAATGAACATCACCTGCTGGTCACATCATGATGTGGTCTGGCCAGATCATTGAATAGGTACTCAATGTTAAAATTGTTAAAATTCATGGTCTTCCTTTTATTTGTGACACTATGTTAATTAGCAAAAAATAATCCTTATGATGAAGCCTTTCGATCGGTATGATAAAGCTTCAGGGTCATTATTTTTCTCATGTAATGGGTTCAATTCCCGGTTCAACCATGTAATTATTTAAATATCTATGAATGCAGTCTAAATTGTTTTTTAAATTCAAACAATGTCTTATTTCAGTAAAATGTTCCATCTACAATATTCAAGGTACTTTCCCTCCCTGTGGCATATCCGTGGGACGCCCTGTATAAATTGATCTACTGTTGTCAAAAAAATATTTGTCATGAACACTCGCAGCAGCTGTGTTAATTGTGCGAGTTCCTCTTACACAATGTTTAATAATATTAAATGTTCTATTTCAGATTCGTTCATCATTCAGTGATGTGTCGTCCAAGTTGAGGTCGGTGAAGGGAGTCACACTCAACGTAGCAAATAGGGTGTATGTACAGGAGGGTCCTTATGAACTACAGCCTAAGTTGAAAGAAGATGCAGTTAAAGTGTTTAATGCTGCCATAGAGAAGCTTGACTTTAGTGCTGGGGCAGCTGCTGTCAATGTTATCAACCAATGGGTAGGTGCCCAGTGGTGCTTATAAATAATCACCTGCAGAGCTGTACTGTATGCTAAGTATTTGGAAAAAGATAATAATCTTATTGGGTTGTATTTCAGGTTGAAAACCAGACCAATCACAAGATTACAGATCTACTCAGCTCAGACAGTGTGGATTGTGACACACGTCTAGTTCTTATTAATGCTCTCTACTTCAAAGTAAGTCTTATTTTTATACCATTTCTTACAGTATTAATAACATAATGTAAATCTTACTAAATTGTATCTAACGTTTTTTATAGGGTACATGGAAGAAGCAGTTTGATCCCGCAAACACAATGGACCAACCATTCCACATTACTATCAACTCCTCAGTGAACGTGCCTATGATGTACAAAGAGGATGACTATATGTATGGTGATAGCGGCGACCTTGAGGCTCAGGTATAAATATAGCCAAGACTAAAAAAACGCGCCAATATGTTCAATGTGATTCACACTAGTTATGCTTGTTTAAAAAATAAAAAGATAGTGTTAACACTCGCATTCCAATAATATTTGTGTCTACTGATTTTGCGAATATGCCGAGAACGTTCTATTTCAAACATTGCCTACAATACTTTCAACAACAACATTATCATGTTTGCATTATGATATGATAGTTTAAATTACCTATTGAATTGTTTATTATAAGGAAATTCATAAACATAAAATTCTGTTTTTTAACCGACTTCAAAAAAATGGAGGTTGTCAATTCGATACGTATGTATTTAATATTATTGGAACTGCAATATATTCACAAATCTATTAGGGCTTATATACAAAATGTTATAGGTGTATGTATGTTTGTCCACGCATTTCTCCGAAACTATTAATCGGATCGTGACTATTTTTTTGTGGCTTGCATATACTTCAACTAGGGAATTAGGGAACGGTGCAAGTTTCATCAAAATCGGTTCAGTAGTTTTCAAGATATGGACTTACATATAAGTGTGACGGCCTGGATTATTGATACGAGCTACGGATGCGATGAAAGGGCAAAAGAGATTGACCATTTCTGGTATCGCTATTTGTTCTGTGGTGACTTAAGTTTATAATGTTGATAAATCTTGTTTTTAAATATAATAATTTTATCTAGTAATGCGATTCCTTAAATTCTCCGTATAAAAAACTCCATAAAAGTATCAGTTTTTATTTCGATTTCCTATTTTACCTCTAAATTGTTTTTTTCACCTACGTAATGTCACATGTCATTGGCTTCAAAGAGTATGTAAACAATAAAACCTTCTTGACTTACGCAAAATAATTAATTTACGCATCCAATTATTAAAATTATAGTTGAATAATTAGTAACAACAGATATTAATAACAACTAATTATTATTATTACATTGTAATAATAATCTGTTAAGATGTTAAAAGTACATAAGCAAACCTTTTGGTTATGCGAAAGGCAGGTTTTAGAGACCTTTGGCTGTTTCATTCACCAAAAGAAACTCTTTGAAAACAGAACAAACATGTGCTAAGATTCTATGCGTGCGCATCCTGAGCAGAATATGCTGGCGACAGAACGGCGGGCTTTCTCTTTCTAGCTTATATGCACGTCCCATTCGTTTAGTTTGAAGAACAGTCTCGACCGATAGGTATTTACTTTTAAAATTGTTTATTATTATTGTATAATTAATTGAATTATTTCATTTATATGTTTTGTTTTAATCTCTACTACTAGGCCATTATTATTTTGCAATTTGGATTTAATTTAATTAGCTATGTTTATAAGTTTATGTCACATAGATTACTGAAAAATGTTCAGCACTTTGATCTTATAGTTTTAACCATGGTGTAACGTATAGGTCCCATTAACGTGAATGTTTTATGATTATATAAACATTGTCGGAATTGACGAGCATTGTAAATTCTTAAACGTTATTTAGACTAATTCGTATTTTGAATTTAACAGCATACATTGTGACAAAAAATCGAGAGATTCGATTCTAAACCTAGATTTTGAGACCTAATTACCGTGTAATGCCGAGAATTATGGTAAAATGGTAAATTACATCTGAAAGCCCTAAAATTATCCTTTTAATTAAACCATAAATCTTTGAGTCACTGCATGTTTCATACCGATACTAGGTTCCTTAGTCACTTGGTCATTTGTCCTTTATCAAAACCTTGGTCAACCGCAACTAAAAAGAAAAAAAAAAGTTATTTTAAGGAAAATTATTGATCGGTCCTTGAGCCATGTACGAGTTCCTTTGACCTGTCGCAATTTCAACTATATTGTATGGTAATTCAAAGCGTTATAATGAATGGTTTTATATTTCAGCTGTTAGAAATGCCTTACCAAGGCGGAGAAACGTCAATGCTCGTCGTGTTACCAAATGAAATCGAAGGTCTCGATAGTGTTTTGTCCAAACTGGCTTCTGGCTTTGATCTCATGTCGGAGGTCGATAAGATGTACAAAACTAAAGTACAAGTATCCATTCCCAAGTTCAAGATTGAAACTGAAATCGATCTGACTGAAGTGCTCCCCAAGGTTTGTTTTTTTATATTAGATTAAAATCGCAGTAAAACTATGCGTCACACAATACCTACTTGGAATTATTAAATACCCGCATTTTTTGCGACTACAGCTTATCTGGGATTAATGAAGGTCATATTTCATTGTCAACAGTCTAGCTACTAATGAGTACTTTGAAATGGACATGACGCGGACATCGTGAATAACAACTTCAAATTATGGAGTCTATAATGCTCAATTGTTTGTTCTAGCTCGGAATACAAGCGATCTTCAACAAAGAAAATTCGGGTCTGACAAAGATTTTGAATGTCGAGGAACCTCTGTTTGTATCGAAGGCAGTGCAGAAGGCCTTCATTGAAGTGAACGAGGAAGGAGCGGAGGCCGCCGCGGCTACCGGTAAGCGTGATATATTTATAGTACATGTCGTAATAAGAAAGATACTTCCAACATTATTTTTTATCTTTACTTTGGTTACTAACATCGAATTTATATTGAAATTACTAACTTTGGTTGGTGATATGATTATATTTGATAACAGATTTTCCCTGATTGATTAGTGACTGTGCAGGGCACAAGATAATTTAACTTACTGTATCGAGGTTGCGATTATTATTAGGTATAATAGTATTTCTTACAATGCTGTATAGTGCTGTATAGTAGTAATGTCAATTAATGCGATTTCGCATAAATTTCATTAGCATGTGAATTCTTGAGTCTTAGCATGCTAATTACTATTGCTATGCTATTCGCTAATATGACGATAATTGATAATAATAAAATATGTGATATTTGTTAAAATGCGAATTCACGCATTCATTCAATATACAACCCTAAGTACGCGCAAATCAAAGATAATAACATAACAATTGCTTAACGCATCTGCTAATGAATTTCACTCGCAACGAGGTCACGGTCAAGTGTAACCGATAGATTTAGTATTCCCGACTTCCCGTGGGTGCGAAGGAGAGCGCACACTACCGCTGCGTGCGTCGACGCTCTGACGTATGATAGTATAAAAAGTACGAAGCGATAAATTCATTTCGCATTTCACAGAATTTCGCAACTACATTTCATTTGCTAAATGCTAAATGAGCATTCGCAAGCTAACAATGAACGCGAATGCTAATTAATCCATCACTACTGTATAGCCACATAGTATTGTAGTTTTTCAATATATTCTTATGACTTGTGTTCATAATACATTTCACGGAAGGTATATAATAACAGAAAATTTGTGTAGAATATTAACACTGCACATTTTTCTAAAAGTTGCAAAGAAGTTAAATAGCAATCATAAGAATCTAACTTATATCTAATTCTGGTGTATTCCATTTGTTTTCTAACCAAGTGATAAAAATACTGTAATATCTTCCAAATACGAGTAGAGTGTAGGGCTTTTATAAGGTTCATGCAAATTAAGTTATTTTGGCATTAGTGGTAATTTTTCCCTTGATGTCGATCATCATCAGCATTCTTTTCTCCCGCCCTTTTCCGAATGTATTTGGTGGAGGCGCAATATGTCTGTTTCTTCCATACTCAAGGTTCTTTCATACTAATTCTCTATTAGTCAAGGGATAAATTCAACAAGTGTTAAAATTAATACGAAAGTAAACATGGCTTACTCCAACCTGCTCAATAGAGTAATTTATATTGACTGCTAATGCATTTCTAATTATGTTACCATAACTTTCCTTTCTATGTTTCTGTTTCTTACTAACTCTCAATGCACGTAGTTCTAAAATAGAGGTTTTATAACTTCTGGAAGTAGGTGGGCTGGTTGGAATAACCACCAAACGGCCGCCACGGCCCACGCACAATGGTCCACCTGACGGACTAAGTGCGGAAACCAAACCCTTTAACATAGAACATAGAAGCTTTATAATACGGTTTGGCAGCGTTCTACTATCCGCCTAAAATCTACTTCTACTGTGTGATGTGGCGTCGTGTTAGTTTGTTATGTTTTGTGGTGTACTGTTGCTATTATTGGGCTGTTGCACTGTGTAGTCTTGGATCGTTTGACTGTGTCGTGTGGTGTGTGGATGTGCAGCGATGGCGACGCGTCGCGCGCGCTCGGTGCCAACGATTTTCGAGGCAAACCGACCGGCGCTGTGGCTGGTGTGCGCGGCGCGCCACGTGACGCTGCTGGCCAGCTACCGGCCGAGCGCGAGCGCGCCCACTTCCTCGCGGGTTGAACTATAGTGGTGTGTGTGGCGCAGGCATGGTGATAATGATGCGGTGCGCGCGCCCGCCGTCGCCGCGCTTCCGCGCCGACCGCCCGTTCCTCTACCTGCTGCTCGGCTCAGATCGCGCCCCGCTCTTCATCGGAGCATATCGCGGCAGCAACTAGAGCGTACGAGTATCAACACTAGAAACTCACTCTAGGCATTTCGTGGCACAAAGTATTCAAAATTAAATCAATCCCGAAGGTATCTATAACTGATTTTCCAATAACAATGATACCCATTATCTTTGGTCAGGTACACTGGCTAATCTTTTAAACCGCGATTAGAAGTCTTAGACCTATCTTGGAAACATTTACACAAGATTTGAAAATGGTATCCGTTATAGACAGCATTTCGGTTTGATCACACGTTGACACATAGGTATACACGCTGTTAATAAAGAAACGAACATATTTGACGAGTTTTTTTTTTTTAATATCTGTTAGTTTTTTATTTCAAAGCTTTCGAAAGTATAAAAGCGACAGTAAATAACCTGTATTAATTAATTAACTGACTTGTTTCTAAATAAAATTATATTCCCGAATACCTACCGTTTAATAATTAACACCGTGTATAACAAATAATAATGTTGACCTATCTCAAAAGTATTTTAAAATTGTTGTACGATATTACTAAGTAAGATTTTATTAAAGTTTAATCTTTTAACATATTTTTTAAATTCACCTGAAACCAATACACACAAAAATACATTTTAGTAGTGACATTATCACATAATCCATGACAACCAGCGGCGAAGAAAAAATAACAAAAAAAAAAACTGAACAAAGAGTACATGCATGCATGAGTCTAGCATGTAATCTTTGCTCAGTCATACTCCGCAAAGCCCCTGTGGGGGCGAAAATATTAGCCTATGGACGATAGGCTAATATTATCGTCACACTATTTTCACAATATTTGTGGACATAGGCTATGGCGTATGACCAGCAGTGGACGTCTTTGCTTTGTGGCATTTTAGCTGCTTCAGAATCATCCTAATCTCGTACGAATAGTTTCTATTTTTACACGACTACGGCGAAGCAAAAACGAGGGTTATGATTTTGATAGATATGTATGTATGTTCATCTGTTACCTCATACCTTCTAAACTACTGATCATAATTTGACAAATGAGGTATCGTTGTACTTGGAAGCATCTTGATCGTCCGCTGGTTATAGTCTATGTGGCGTCAAATTGACTTCAATATGGCGCCCTCTAGAGGACATAAATAACTTGTTTGTCGTAGTTGGGCTTTAGTTTTTATTTTAACTTTTATTTATATTTAAATTATTTTGGGGCTATAATATTATATATTTTTGGAATGTGCTGATTAAAAGCCCTTTTATTTGCTATCCAATATGGCATAATTAAAAACTTTTATTTTTTTATTCTTGACTTTATGTCCGCTATAGGGCGCCATATTCAATTTTGAATTTTTTGAAGCCGATGTGGTGGCTGCCTATGTGACTCGCCTCACGAAAGCTTGCGAGAGTGATGATGATGATGATGATGATAACGTCACGTTGAAGTAGTTGCACGAACGCGGCTGTGTCGACATTCATACTCAGGGTCACCAATTTAGAGGTATGAGGAACAGGGTGTAAAGTTCACTCATTCTCTATAGAAAAGGGAGGATCCTCCGACCAGACGGGTATCGTGTCTGGCGGGCAACTGCCCAACGATTGATGTCGGATAGTCTTATACATATATGTCGTTCGCGCGGTAAACTCTAATTGCGCGATGCAGGATTTCAGTGACGTCAGGATTTTGTGTGACGTCAGGTCTTTGATGCGTAGTTCGCATGTGGCGATGTAGATGCCGCCACAAAGGTCACTTTTCTAAGAAACAGCAGGTTTTTTTTTAATAACCTAGGTACGAAGAGTTTCAACCGACATACCAGATGTCCAGAATCATGTATGTACTGAGTTTATGGTAACAGTTTGCGCGTCGATGTCCCTGACACCCTGTACGAGTATTTGTCTGTCTATGTCACACACAGCTCAAACTCAGTGAAGTTACAATATACCGGGAATGGTTGGCAAAAGTGGTAAAGCAATAATTAAGAGGTGGAATATACAGTCCGTAACGAAAGTCGAATAATGCTGTTACTTGTACCTACTCATTATCATCCAACAAAATTTACTAAATATGTAGACAATTGTTTTTCAGCATTTCATGTAATAGCTAAGAGTTTATATTATCCTAATTTCCCAACTGTTCCCATTTTTTTTAATACGACTTTCTTTTTGTTGTTCTCCCAGCTGCAGTTTATAAGGCTTTCTTCTGGCATAGCTTACGTTTTATAAATGATTTGAATTTATTATGTAAATGTAAGTTTTTTATCTTTTTTTTGGTAACACATAGGTACTAAAATAAAGTTATGAAAAGACCTCTTTATATAAACTGCATGGTGAATTGCATGTAAGTGTTGCACAGGTTGCACTGTATACAATATAGGTATAACCGTATTATATTATACTACGCTATAGATAGTGCCACCCGCCACTCCGCTCCTGTACTGTAAGCTGTACTAAAGTACAACTTACAGTACAGTAATCGCGGAGTGGGGCCCGTCTTCGTGGATGGCACGATCTGTACTTAATATAATACAACACTACTATTAGTACCACCCTACTTACTGCAAGATAACTCAATTATTTATATTCCAGCGATGCTTCTTACGTTTTTGTCACGTCCCGACGTCTGTCGCCATTTTACTGAACAATGATTCGACGACGTAAAAAACACCACTTTTTGCTTTAGTTTGTCGTTAGGTAGTTTTGTGTTCGACTGATTGTTGGTCCGCTTTAGCCGCTAAATAATTTTGTTGTGTATGGTAATGGAATTGGTGCTCCTTTTAAAAGCTCGTGATGCATCTTGTTATTGTATTTCAGCAATGGGCATCGCCTTGTATTGTGCGATGTTGGACGAGCCTCTCGTCCCCCGCTTCGTCGCAGACCGGCCCTTCCTGGTGTCGATCGTAGTTGGGAGGGTCCCTTATTTTATGGCGGCGTACTGCGGCAGCGAACAATGAAAATAAGCAATTGGGCTTTTAAATACCTATACCTATTTAGGAAAATGTATCTCTCTGTAAATAAAATTAAAACCTTGCTGAAATTACCTTCGATTTTGATTCACATGTCTTATTCCTAGACTATTTAGTAAATATAGATAGTGCGATCCACGAAGACGCGCCGCACTCCGCTCCGCTCCGTAGTAAAATACAGCTTACAGTACAGTAATCGCGGAGTGGGGCGCGTCTTCGTGGATCGCACTATCTGTACATAGGTTTTAAGAAGATCCAAAAATATTTTCGAAAACATTCAATAGAACCCTGTGTTTTATGTGAGTCCTAAGTCCTCTAAACAAAGGCTACGTGATGTGAAACTCTGGAATCTATGACAACTGCTAGGTAATCTTGGTCGGTTTGGGGAATGCTTTTACTTTAAATACTCGTTAACTGGAACTTGTGCTTCGCTCTGTGCTTCTGCCTTTGTTCGGCTTTTAACGTAAGTTGTTTGTTGTTTGAATAAGTCGCTAAATGTGGTCTTTGAATTTGTGGTTCTTCGAAAATGGCATGACACACCTGACTATCTACGTACTGTATTCCAGCGTTTGGAGTTTCTGTGCTTTCTGCCATGGTGAACATGACGCCGGTGCCAAGCTTCGTGGCTGACCGGCCCTTCCTGGCAGCCGTCCTTGTTGGAAGAACTCCGCACTTCGTCGCAGCTTACTGTGGAAACGAAAAATAACAATGGCACGGTTACTTGATACTTTGTTACTCTGCGTTAATAACTCTCTAAGGACTTTTATACCGCACATTTCAATTTAAAATAAAATAAATTATTTTAAAATTAAACCCTTATTTATATTCTCGTCATAATACAAGGTGTATCTAATTGAAATAACTGAAAACCTGGAAAGGGGAATCCTGAAAGGGGTTATGTACTCATCATTATGATGAACAATTTTTGCTATCGAACCAACACTGAAATCGAGAAAAAAGAAATTGCAGTTCCCTATGTCGACTTACGCAAACAGCGCTTAACTTTGTGTAAATAATTTTATCACCACTGCTCTCAAAACGGAAAGGAGCGGCGGGAAGGAAAACATCGTGAGGAAACCGGCTTGTCTTAGAACCGTATCAGCACTAATTGTAACAGTAGGTAACGTTATATTGTGGAAGGTCCTTGAAACCAAATAAAAATTAACGATCCATGATCCTTAAAACACCTACACTCTACAGCTATTTGGATGTCGTGACCGTAATAATACTTGGCCCCACTGACCTAATTACGACTGTACACTTTACTCAGTTCGGTAAGGTCAAGTACTTGCTATAAGTAGGTGGATATTGTAATTAGTATACCTGGTTACATGGGCGTACCCAGCTATTGGCACAGGGGGGTGGCAAATAAGAAATTTCTTAAGGTGGATCCGCATAAGTGGCCCGCGAAATTCAATTTTTTTTACGTTTTTTGCATGTCAGTGTCAGATAGTATTTTTATTAAAATATGATTCGCCACCTTAACAAATATATATTTACAGACTTATAATCTTTAGAATCATTCATACATTTCTCTAAGTTAGATTTGTTCTAAAATATCATAATTTTCATGAAAAGCTCATTCAATGGAAATCTAACTTAGAGAGATGTATTCATTCATGATTCTAATAATTACAATTCTGAATACAAATTTGTTATGATCGAGAATCAATACAACATAACACTGACCAAAAACTGACAGAAAAGCCCATTTAACCTGTCTTTGACTATTGTTGATCTCAGCCATGTTTTTATGCGTACTGAATGACCATTCAATTGTAACCGTTAGAATAAGGCATTGCTAATAAAATATATAACGGCCGCGCAGTGCGGTTTTTTCTCAAATGAATGCATAATATATCGTAATTAGAAAGTAAGTCTTAACGTGACTCTAACATAAATTTTTCGACAACAGTAGATACTTAGGCATACAAAATCCCGGGGAGGCAGCTGCCTCCCCCCCCCCCTTGATACGCCCATGCCTGGTGAACCTGAATGTTCCTTACTTACAGCAATCCAGATAACAATAAATCTGGGGATCAAACTACCTACAACCCCATATTAATTACCTACCTAATTAATATAGAATATTAGAGTTTATTTTTCCTTAGTGCCAGACCCAATGAAAAGCCAATAGTTAGACATGTAATAAAAACTCGTAATTAACATTAATTTGAAACAATTGCAGCGCTTGGAATACAGAGATTAAATGCAAATGTGTGCCTCGAGTTCGTCGGGGATCATCCGCTATTATTCGTGATTTTCCGTAAGAGATACCCAGTACTTTTGGCTTCCTATAGAGGTGAAGCTAACGATGACGAATGGTAGTAGGTACGTACGTATACCCTACTTTCTCTAAGTACATGTCTTTAGGTGATTTTAAATTATACAGCCTGATTAAAGACAACATAACGCCTGTATATGAAGGGGTAGTAAACAGCCATAGTTGCCAGTTATGTAACTCCCTAACTTCGTGTATATCTTATATAGCTTATTGCCATTAACCGCGCAAAAATCCAGACTCCAGACTGTACTTTTCTAGAAAAACCCAAGCGGTAACTCTGTCCGAACCGCGGATCGAACCTGAATCTGGCGCTGGAGATCACAAAACCAAAGGGACATTGGAATTGGATATTTCAAAATTAGATTTCAATGTTTAGATACATTCCATTATCGAACCTTCTCGATCTTAGCAAACCATGGTAAGTTGCTCTTGCTGGTAACACGCAGAAACTCAGGACACCAGCACGCGTAGCATGACCACCGTAGAAACGGGTTTTGTCGACGGAAGAATAGACAAAATGACAGATAGTGATTGTTTATCTGTCATTTTCTCTATTCTTACGTCGACCTAGTCCGTTTCTACGGTGCCGTAGTCCAGTAGGTCGAAATGAGGAAGTTAAGCAGAGTCAGGTATTTGTGAGTTTAGAGTACAACATGTACAAAATAATAAGTATGTCGTTAACTTATTTATGTAGTACCTACAGTCAGTGAGTCAGATGTCCCGTAGAATTAGATTTGTAGTTATTCAGCAATTTCTTGAGAAAATCTTTGTGAAGTCGATTGTGTTGTGGGTTTATCTTCACGCTCTTAATCAATAAATGTTCGATTAATTCGGTGTAGGTAGATACCTGCAACGCGCACTTTAAACTTGAACAATAATAGGGTGGTCGACTTAGTCCGTCAGTCAGATAATAAAAAAATATCAGACACGTATTTTTAACTTTATCATATTAATAAAAAAATATTTAGATAAAACGCATTAAAGTTAGGGTGTGGGAGCTCGCGACGTCACAATTCCAGTATAAAATCTACCGGCCAGTGACGTCATGCCACATTTTAACATGAAATGTGTCCAATATTTTTTTTTAATAAACAATCTGACGAACAAAAAAAATTGTCAACATCCCTATGTAATCTTTAAAGTAGAAGATAGTACTATATAGTCACAACTGTAAGTAATCACATGTAGACTTAATTTAGGTACAGACGCCAGCACATCAAGCTACTACAATCTGTCAAATTTATTTAATAGATTTTCAACTTTAGCACTACAGCATAAGGTTCAAGGTTGATTGCGAAAATTTGACAGTTTCGGGTAGCTTGACCTGCTGGCCTCTGTACAAACATAAATGCCTAAGTATTGTATATACCTACATGAATCATAACCCAGATAATACTTCTTTCAATGTATACATACTTTGTCGCTTCCTTAAAAACTTAAGTCTTAGAGTTGCCACGTAATATGCGCGAATCGAGTATAAAAGTATTCGATATTGGTTATTTAAATTCTTACATTTTTAACCCTCTGAAAATTCTCTTAGCGCCTCATGGGTGACACGGTGTTCCTCTAACTGCTTTTAAGACTGGGTGACAGGCTGCGTGAGTCGGTCGTATATTCCCCGCTCATATTACGTACACATAGGTCTACTCACCTACTTGAGAGACTCAGTACAACTACTACAGCGCCAGAAGCTGCAATACAAAATTGATAAATATTTTTTCCGAACTTGGATAGTTAGATAACCAAAGTAGGTTCTCAAAAAATGGCTTGAAGCCAGCTTTTATTTTCGTTGAACACGATCCATATTCCAACAGAACCAGCTTCTTACATATGATCGCCGTTAAAGTAGGACACTCAGTAAATACTTTGAGTTGTTGCCAAAATTGGAAGATTCTAGACTACCTAATGCTCTTATTTTATCCATTGTATGATGTGGTTACAGCGTAAGTAGAGAGAGGGTGGCATCTGACCTCTGCAAAGGAGGATGCAGATGGAGATTGTACTTTCCATCAGTTAGGTGATCGGGTGTTACCTACCGATAACTCATAATTTAAAAAATACCTCATGTTCACATTAATTTGTACCTCAGTCCTTAGTGTTTATGATGTAGTCCATAAATCCAACAAATCCTTTTTTTGTTTTATCACATACCAAGGTCGTGACATATTGATACAAACTACATAATAAAACAGTTTATTGAAAATCAACCATTTGTTTGCGCACTTTCCGCGTTATTGTAATAATTTACCGTTAGTCACACTGATTCTTTGATTCTAATTTGTGTTTGAATAAAGTGGTGTTATCGAAAAATGCCGGATTAATTACTCCCATTAATTACTCCCATTAATTCGGCGTTAAGTGCTTACGCTTACTTAGTTCAGTTTTATGTGGAACTGACTGTATTTACTACAGATATGGCCGAGTGCTCACAGTATAGTCATAACTTTCGGTTAGTGCAGTATTAACGAGCTATCTCGTGTTAGATTCATCATCTGGTCGTGATTTTAATGTGATAATCATGTGCTGACACCTCCGTCTCGCTGTCTCGCTAATTATTTAGGAACTAAGATTATTATTCATACCTAGATAGATACAATTATTGCGTTATTGAAGCTCAAATATTTTTTCAGTGAAAAGCAGACAAGTCCAAATCAGAAGCATGAAAAAAATATAATGTTTTGGCATCTCACTGAATCAAAATCTAACGTTATTGAGAAATTGGTCAGATGTTTGAAGTAAGATATGATTCAAGAATGTGCATTTATTATATTCTTCTTACAAATTAATTTACTGCCCGTAAAAACCAACGAGATACCAATTTATAATCTTCGGCATGTAGGCCATATCAAACCTCACTCTCTCCTAACGAGTATTGAAAGGTTAAGTAAACAGTATTGTTTTTTGAACAATAAATGGCTAGAATGCGCAGCAATAAACAATTTTTATGATACAATGTACAGTATCACCAAAAAAATTATTGGAGAAACGTTTTTACCTCTTTATGATTCGAGACCTCATAACAGAATACAAGAGTTAAATTCCAACATAAACTCACATTTGTCCGAACCACAACCAGTGTACAGGCGGCTTTACATAACGAGTCCCACCGCACTGAAGAACATACGGCCGTTGTCGGATTTGTACGGCGCAGTGCCTGCTAAACCTTTCCCAATGTATCCGATCAATCGTCCGGGACTGCTAAATCCACTGCCGAAACCTGATGTGAAGCCCAATATGAATACCGCATGGAATGCACCCCTACACACGCATACTACTAGCGGATTAAGTTCGCCAGTGCAATCTACACAGGTTAATAGTTCGAGTTTTGTTTCTCACATCCGTCTGAAGCCGCCAGTGACGATGACAAATGCTGTTTCTGGTGTTCCACAACAAATGATTGAGCATAAAAACTTGTCATCCATTAACAAATTTACCCAAAGCCTTGATGACTTTGAACGAAAATTTTATAAGGTAAGTTTTTCTACATACCTTCCGAGTAAAAATCTTATTATTAATTATTATCTAAACACTTAGTTAAACGTGATTTAGGTGGATATATTTATAGATGTATCTCAGAATTTATGTCACTGGTTTAATGTTGGAATTTAATATAGGTACATCACTTCACTTCACTTCATTTCATTTTGATCATCATTGAAGGTCAATAAAAACGATTTATTTAATAATATATAAAAAACCGATTATTTTCCATAAAGGCCACGTGGATATTAAAAGTGCACTGTGTGAGGAATATTCAGCTTGCTTACGTGTCTACCATAAAGCAAGAGATGCTAACTGCCCAGACAGACAACGGCAGTTCTCTGAGCTTGACTTCCGAAAGACGACAAATTCTCTGTCTATCTATATAATATAGCTGGCAGACCGTAGGTGGGATCAGGATCAAGAGCACCGTCATGGGCACCAGATGTAGGTCTGTTATACGGATATGGACTGCGACACTGATTGGCTTGTATTGTTTTTTGCTCACACCAGAGGAGATAATCCGTAAAGTTGTTTTAATCATCAATCTACTTTTTAAAACAACTTCATGAATAATTAAATATTGACACTAAACACGGATTCATGATTGAACTTGAACTGAGTTTCACTAAGGCATAATTTTTTTAACAGTAAGTAATTATGGGACCATGTCACGATTCCTGGCCCGTTGTAGCAATAAGCGCAACACAGCAATCGTACTATACACAATAACAACACAATTACATTAAATATTAAGTGAGGTGCTGTGACCAAAGTGGACTTACAGTCGTGAAACACATAAAATGAGATTTGTTGTTTGTTATTAAAACTATAGTTGCAAGGCAATTGATTAATTCCGACCGCACTGTATGGTTATCAGTACCGGTGTGGTTATAAAATTGAAATTCAGTGTACTGTTATCAATTGGAATTGAAATAATGTTAAGCCGTCCATAATCTTTGATCAATGACCTGAGCTAAAATGAATTAATTTGTATGTAGGTCATGATCCTACACATACGTATCATTATCATCTAATAATGACTCATCATTAGAAATCAATTTAATGTATTTCATGCCAAGTTATTTATTACACGAGTATCACATTCTGTAGTAGGTATGTACCTACCCATGATTTCTTTATTCAACTTTTTAGATCATAATTTCTAAGGCCGTTAAAAAAGTTCACGGCGTTGTTGCAGATAACGTTCACGAAGCTAACAGCTATAAGTCCTGTTGATCGACAAGAAAATGGAATGAGCTTTGTCCAATCCGGCTTCCTTTTACTTTTGAACCTAATGGCTCTCTGGAAAGAAGTTGACTCCGATACCAGGACGCAAATCGACCAATGCATTGGATTTAATGTTTCGGACATGGTATTTATTTTATCTGACTACCAACTTAAGTATATCTTATTTGGTCACCTTCGTGACCTAATCAACATAGTTTTATTACAAACACTAGATTCCTAATCTAGTGTTTGTAGCAAAACGTAATCAAGCTAAACAGTGCGTTTGCACTGGCGAAAAATTCACAACAAAACATGTTGAAATCTCTATTTTCTGTCAATGTTCCATACAAATGTTTGTCAGGAACTAGATATTTCTACATGTTTTGTTGTGAACGTTTCGTCAGTGCACACGCACAGTTAGGTAGCCTGTATAGTATCGAACTTCATTATGTAATTGCCGAAATTAATCTACTACTACGCTCATCGATGTGTTTGCTCACCATAGTTATTATATTATCTGTGCCGTGCCGTAGGTAGTGATTATGACTATATTAGGTACCCAAAGCATAAAAATAGATCCCTTGGTGTTAATATGGGACAACCGTACTCGATTTAGATAATTGTACTCTTTTTCGCGTAGGCGTACTTTATAATCTACAAAAGCAATAGAGTATGCTATAATACCTACTCTATTTATATTGACTCTTAATTTGAATTGAATTAATTCAGCAGTCACTGAGACTCTTTTCGGTTAGGGCCGTCGTTCCCCGCGATCCATAGGGCCCCCTAGTTCCTGCCAGCGTCGTAGTTAGAGGCTGCAGAAAACCTTACCTATTCGAGGCGGGTGGCAATAGGTTTAGAGTTTACGACGGCTTAGTTATCGGTCAAAATTACAAAGTGGCGGGAAGACAGAAACAGGGCTTCGTTGAAATTGTTAATAACTGAGTACCTACGTCATCAATTTGAACTCAGAATTAGTAGTCTAAACTTCTAGAGTACAAAAAAACACAAAAAATTGTTATAATCCGCAAAAAATATGGAAAATTATGTTTTAAAAATAACATAAAAGAGATTTGTTGTTTGTTATTAAAACAGTACCTTTGTACTCAAATTATAATTATGTCATATCTCTTTGTATTTTACTGTGTGTACATAAATAATAAAATAAATAAATAAAATTACAGGTACTCTTTCTTAAAAGTCTGTACTCTATAATTACCCTCTCTGAAATCAGAAATTCTTTATTGCTTCTAAATAAAGTTGGCAACCCTTTTTTTTTTCTTTTTTTTTTTGGGTGGGAAATCATCAAATGACTCCTCCCGCTCTGGGCAGAGCGAGAGGGAGTGTCAGACTTTTACTGACCCTAGTTAAATAGGAAAGTATCTTACCTATAAACACTCAACATGATCATTTCAGACGAAGTGGACATAGGCCTCCTTTAAAAAGCCACAATTTAGAAACAGATTGCTAATCCATTGCTTCATAAGTTCAAACAGAAAATCTGTTCAACAACATAAATAACGCAATGAATGTTGTTGAACTGTCAAAATGAAACAGATTAGTCGTAATCGTTTACGAAAATATGTTACGTAATCAGATAGCTGGTCCAGCGCGGTCCCTAGCAACCGATAACAGAGCATGGCGGGTACTGCCTATCTATAGGTAACTGCAGCCAGAAAGTAAACTGTTTCCCAACGACCTTAAGAACCTATTTTTTAACTATCACAACTGAGGATAGCTATAATTTTCGTTATTAGGATAGTGTTGGCCTTGTGAGACACTTCATATCAACGTTGCCGAATTCATCGGACAAGCTGAAGTTGCGGCAGTCTTCACGGCTGATGCTTTGGCCAGGGAGAGAAGTGATCCCACGGTTCCAAACAGGCATGGCCGCAGCGCTGATGCTCCAAGTGGGGCGGTTCAATGGCACGGAAACATCGGACGCAATCGCTACCATACTCAACCAAAAGGTAACGTGTTTCTAAACAATCTAAACTGACATTTAGGAGTTTTGAGAGTACATGCTCAAATTGTTAACCATGTACTATCAAAACTCCTATTACGTTTGCGCTAAAGTTAACCCTCGAAGAATGTCACCGGCATTAGGGTAAATATTGTTAAAATATACAACTGATTTTAATTTCTATGAAAAACCTACATTTCAAGTGAGCGCTCCGCGAGGGCTCTTAGGATCCCATATGCGACTTGAGTAAACCCCCCAGGAGGGCTCCTGGCACTGAACGTGATAAGTAGGTAGGTTAGTACCTACTTTGGGCCAATCTTAATAAATGTTTTGAATTGTAAAGGTGGAAATTGACTCCGGTGGTACGATACACGACACATTCGATGAAGATGACGTGTCGGGGGGCGTCACCGCGGTGCTTGTGAGCACGCTGTACGTGCGCGGGCGCTGGCGGGCCGCCCCCACCGTGCTCAACGGAACGAGGCCGTTCCACGACGGCGACAACGCCCCCAACCGGACAGTGCGCATGATCAGGATCAACGACGTCATGAACTATGCTGACCTAAGTGAGTGGAATGCTCAGGTTAGTCACCAAACTACGCTTCTGGTTATAAAGTATTTTTATTTAATAACAATTTTTGTATACAGAAAGTTGAAATGAGAATGAAAGATGTTGTCGCCTGCTGCACAAAGTTATTAATATTGAAAGTAGGTAAATTGAACATAATATTTAAGTTACTTAGTTATCATGAGGAATGTAAGTGCAAATCAGCACAATGTAAATAAGTACCACCACCACTAGGTTAAGTCTATTCAGTATATGAGCGAATTGTATCCAGTCGAAGGTTGGAGGTGGCTTGTCAGCAGTTATATCTGAGTTATGGCCAGTCAACTCTTTAGTGTCGATAGCGTCGCTTGGGTCGAATTCGGTGAATACCACGTACTTGCTGGGACCATTCGCCACCAATCGGTTCACTGTCACAATAAAATCAGGAGCTGGCATCTTTCGTCGTCTTAAAAACATTAAAAATATGGTTTCTATGATCCCAACCAATGTCACTATCATCGAATCACGAAGGAAAAGTAATATGATCGGTGTGTCCGCACTGTGTTTTGGAATATCGTAACCAATTTCGGTAAGAAACATGAAATGTCCATACAAACTGAAACAGATCAACATTAGTCGCGTGTTATCCTTAGCATCCATTGCTAGAGATATCAGAGTGAGCAACACTATGCCGATGGAGGGCACCACGATGATGGCTGCTGGTCCTGCCGCTATTCTCTTCATTACAAATGTATATTTCAACATTGGATACGTGCTGTTCGGACAACAGCTGTATTTCCCTGACAAACGTTCGTTTACCACGTACAACAATTTCCAGCCGGGGCCATCTTGGAAATCGTCCTTCACGACGGGTTGCTTTTGATAAAATGTATAATTAACTTGTTCCCCTGTGTTCATCCACGATCCGAAATACAAAGAGCAGTTTTGTACATCGTAAGGCCAGCTCCGCAATGACGTGCGACAGATTCCGGAATGCGCTATGTGAGGTACACACGTGACCGTGCCGTTGCTCGATAACAAGCAAGTCGTGTAGATCTGGTCCGACTGGTACATGGCAGCATCCGCGTTGAACAGCGCCATCCTCGGCGTCCAGAGTTTGTGGCTTTCCATTTGTATTTCTTCTATATTACCATAATCTTCTGGTCTCCAAGTTAAAAGTTCGTCCTTCCATGTCAGGGCTACCCAGCTATGAAGTGTGAACGTTTCTTCTAAAGTATCGAAACTGATATATTTTATCGCAAAGCGTACTTTCACAGTTACAGTTGTTTTGTGATCCTTCACTGGTCGGAAATCATAATTGTACGCACAGAGTAAATCGTTATGGAGCTTCGCCTCATGATGAGTGAGTTCTTTGCGATCTGGAGGACACACGTCGTCACACGTGACGAGGGTCCCAGTGAGCGCTAACAGCGCACAGAGCCCGAATAGAGTACCGCGCGCCATCATGATTGAAGCGACAGTGTAAGTCCTCATCAACAGAGACTAACATATTTTCACTGGAAACCTAATACTATGAGCCGCCCCCTGCGATAAATGTTGATTTGCAGATGACAGCTGTAACTTGATACCATTTGTTCTAATTAGTGTTATTTATCTGCCTACGAGTAGGTATCTACTACAGTACCTGGTGGTACTGTAGTAGAATGATCAATATCAAATTCTCATAATAGATAATGTGTACCAGTTACCACGGATCCTTGTGTCTGTAGAGATAGCAGGGGTTAGTCTTTTTGGGTTTACTTCAGAAGTAGAAAGAAATTCCTAAAATCTCGGAGAAAATGGTGTCTGGCATTAAACGATGCTTCGAATGCCCAATCTCCTTATTTTTAGGATTCCGTATGTCCAAATGAAAAACGGTACCTACGGTATAGAATTACTCGTGTGTCTGTCTGTCAGTCTGTCACAACCAATTTCCTCCGAATCTAATAGACCGATTAAGTTGAAATTTGGTACACGTATTCAATTTCTGTAACCCGAACACGGATGCTGCGTAAATAAATGATTTTTTAATATGGGGGTCACTTTTGGCCGACAATTAAGAAAAAAAAGTTTTGCACACTAACGTGTGACGTATCAAATGAAGGAGCTCAGAGCGCTAACACACTACTAGGACGCCATGGCGGCGCAGCCAGGTAGCGTCGCCAACAGAATAGATGGTTGGTTGGGTAACCAAACGGACGCCAGGTGAGCCACCCACTGTATATTTAGTAGCAACGCGACCTGGCATTGCACGTCGCGGCGCCATGGCGTCTCAGTGTGTTAGTGCTCTTACTGCAAGGTTCTCAAGTATTTTTATATAAAATTGTCCATTATCTCTGAAACTACTGAGCCAATTTTTTTGAAAAAGTTAAATAAAAATAAATCTCCCAATATTGTGCGTACAAACTTACATTTGTTGTTGGAAAGTATAGGAGAACATGTTTCAACTACATTGTTAAGTTTGTTCTTGGGATAAATTCATCCCAACTACGGAACTTTTCATTGTGCGTAGTCCAACACGCACTTGGCGTCTTTTTTCGAAGTCCGTATTAAATGAGAAAATCCTATCGACAAATAATGCATTAATATTTGTTAAGTAGAATTGCATTAAACACATACCTATTTATATTGTACCCAAACATAATATAGCATAATGTTGTGGACAGGGACTATACACTGAACTATAGTGGATATGTACAAGCCAATACGCATAATCTAGATGTGTAGCCCACGTAGCTGCGCTACGCGTCTACGCCAGAGAGCTACGCGACTACTCAAGCAAGCTACGCGCTACGCTGACACTTTACGCGCCTACGCTAACAAGCTACGCGACTACGCGAGGGATGTGTAGCCCACGTAGCGCAGCGCTACGTGCCTAAGCAAGCAACCTACGCTTGCGTACTCGCGCAGCGTGTACCCTGTAGGAGTGCTCTTCAGTCTATCTCGGCACTGAATGTGTAAGCCGGTGTAAAGTTTTTTTTTTTAACCACAACGAAGCGCTTGGCCTTCATCTCACCTGATGGTAAGTGAAGATCAGGCCGAAGGTGGAATCGACCTTCACCCGGAACCCTCAACCACAGAGGACCGGCTATCTTATGTACCTTTAACTGCCAAAACACAACAATGCTGTTAACATTGTTGTTATGGCGACAGAATTAGATAAGATTGTGGTAACTAACCAGGCAAACTTAGAACAAGCACCAACCAAACAGAGCAGAAAGTTTGGCCCCGTTGGGTATCGAACCCGGGACCTCTGGGTCCGAGACAGGTGGTCTTACCACTAAACCACAGAGGTGGTTAAAGTACCTTCTATCCGGCGTAAATATAAGTACAATTTCGAAGCCTACGGTAGCGGTAATGTAGCCTAACCGCAATGACAGACCGCAGCGAAAATAATAATTTACTTACAAGGCGACAGTGCCGCCTACAGCTGCGGTCGAGCGACAACAGTAGACGGCATACCAGTAGTGCTGTCAATGGGTGTTAAAGTCCCTACACACAGTGCTGGCGGCATTGCCGTCGGCTTTTGCCGAGCGGCACGTGCCACCGGCTTTTGCGCCTCCATTTCCTTTGCGATCCTTTGTGCGGCAGGGCCTGGCGCGCCACGGCTTGCCCAGCGGCAGTGCCTGCGGCCATACCGCCTGCATTGTTTGAGCCATTACTAACAAAGCTATAAGACGTATTACGTGGGGTGAAAGAGACTTAGGTATATAATAATTTATGTACGACGAAACTAAGACTGGTTGATTTTCCTTCCGAATTTAGAAATAGTGATAAATTATTTACGAATGTAGAACATAGATCCATTATTGATAGAATGTACTACGACGTGTTTGTTACTGTGGGTCGGATCAAAACAAAAGAAAACCAGTGATAGGTTGGAACAAACATGTTCGACAAGCGCACTCGAGGGCGCGGCTTGCTTTTCAGAATTGGGTGTTAGGTATGTGGTGAACCGAAAGTGGCTTCTTTGTACGATACCATGAGAGAAACAAAACGGGTTTTTAAAAGCAAATTAAAGTGGTGTCAGGAAAATACAGAACAAATAAAAATGAATGTTATAGTGTCTTGTCACAGAGAGAAGGATTTTAGCAAGTTTTGGAAGCACACCAACAAACTGAGCGGCAAGCCGAGCCTACCTGCGAGTGTGGAGGGTGTAAGTGAGTCTGCCTCCATAGCCAATCTCTTTCAAAATCACTTTGCAATGAAGTCCCCTCTAGGGTTATTGGGAGAGTCATTGTCAACGTTTAGGGAGCCAACAACGGAATCATCACTCGTAAGGGTTACGGCTAAAGATATAGCTGCAGTGTTGAAAAACATGAACCGCGGTAAATCACCTGGGCACGATTCTCTCAGCATAGAATTTACAAAATGCAGGGGTTTATATGCCCAGTGTGCTGGCAATGTTTTCCAACTTCTGCTTCTCAAAAAGAGCTTATGAAAACCTTAGTTGTGCCGATTATAAAAAATCGAACTGCAGACGCGTCGGACATAAATAACTATAGGCCCATAACGTTGGCTACGATTATTACCAAGGTTTTGGACAGTGTGCAAGCAATTAAATAAACATCTGTCGCTTCACGATGCCCAATTTGGCTTCAGAGCGGGTCTTTCAACAGAGCTCGCTGTGCTATTTCTCAAGCACACTGTCAGATACTATACGGACAGGAAGACCCCCGTGTACGCGTGTTTTCTTGATCTTTCAAAATCCTTCGATCTGGTGTCCTATGGTGTTTTATGGACCAAGCTGTATGAGGATACACTTCCGGGTGAAATGATTGAGTTGTTTAGATATTGGTACGGCCATCAGATTAATATGGTGAAATGGGCAGGCTCGCTATCTGATCCGTACGGGCTGGAGTGCGGGGTCAGACATCCCGGTCTGACTTCGCCGAAACTCTTCTGTTTGTACGTGGATCGGCTGATTCGTGAGCTCAGCAGCACTATGGTAGGCTGTTCCATTGACGGAACACTAGTCAATAACATAAGTTACGCCGATGACATGGTGCTGTTGGCCCCATCGATCAGCGCCCTCAGGAAACTCATGTCTGTTTTCGAGCGATATGCAGAGGCCCAGGGCCTCAGATATAATGCAAAAAAGAGCGAGTGTCTGATGTTCAAGGCAGGCACTAAAGACTATCGTGAAATGCCGCCTGTCACAATCGGTGAAACTGCGTTAGAGTGGATAAAATCTTTTAAATATCTGGGGCATTGGGTCACCGCAACGCAAACGGATAATGTTGATATGGAGAGGGAGCATAGGGCGTGTGACAGTTAGTAGCAATATGTTGATCCGTAGGTTTGCAAAGTGCTCGAGGGGTGTAAAAAGTACTCTGTTTAGGGCATATTGCCAATCTTTCTACACCTGAAGTCTATGGGTCGACTACACGCAGAGGGCCTACAGCGCCTTACGTATCCAGTACAACAACGCGCTGTTGGGGTTGTCACGACACTGTAGTGCATCAGGGATGTTCGCAGAGACACGTATAGACGACTTTTACGCAATCATGCGTAAGCGTGTCGCCTCCCTGATGCGGCGGGTGCGGGGCAGCGCCAACAGCCTCTTGATCACTGTGGCTGATAAGATGGAAGGTATAACACTCAGGCACTGGACCAGCACACAGGTATTACCTTCAAATCGTGCCTTGAAGTAATGTTTTTGTTAATTATTGCATATTTGGTTATTGTCTTATTAGTGATTTTGACATTATTGATGGTGATTTTGACATTGTAGTTATGATTTTGACATTAATATTGATGATGATTTTGACATTGTGGATAATTATGATTTTGACATTATTATTAATGATTTTGACTTTGCTAGTAATTATGACCAAAATTTACCAAATATTATTATGTACTAACACTAGTGTTTATGATGTGTATGTAACTAACAAATTGGATTGTATGATCTGTAAATAAAATAATTTGATTTGATTGTTCGAAAACTGTGTTTCGTTGAAGAAGAGAAGTAGTGCTGCTGTCGAAGATGTGATTTCTCGTACGGATTCAAAACCGCAACGGCACTGTAGCCTGCGTTTATTGTTTGCCGCTGCCGTGTGCGGGCTCCCGTCGCCTTCGGAATTATACCTTATTTCATATGAAGTAAGGTACAATTCCGAACGCGACGGGAGACCGTGTGAGTGTTGATGTTCAGATAATGTGTATTGTGTTCCAGTAGTTGGGTACCTACTTATACCCGCAATTTCGCTAATTTGTTTTATGTTTTTTTTTTCTGTCTGGATTAATACGAAAAAGATACCTGCGTCATACATATATTTTATAGTTAATTGAAGAATTATGAAAACTTCTGGTCGTATTGCTTTTTTTTTTGGGATCAATTGTAGTTTCTTCTCATGCATTTCTACTCTATTACCTTGATTACACGTACCGAGTAACCTACCGTACCTACAGTGCCAAATAGAGTAGGTACACCGAACACTCGACCGTGTGCTCTGCCTCTTGACACATGCTTGGCACTGTCCGCCACTCGGTATCGGTACGTGTGCATTAGGAATTTAGGATAATAACGAACTGTTATTTTAAATACATTTTTATTACAGGCCTTAGAAATTTCGTATGCAACACCGGGCCTCACTCTCCTGATGCTGATACCTCGCGGTAACTCGTTAAAGGATCTGGTGCAACGTGTGAGCAACACAAACATCGGAGATATAACAGCGAAGATGAAAACCATGAGGGTAGCCGCCACTTTACCGATCTACACTTTGCGCATGACCTTGCTGCTGCCTAATAAATTGCAGGCCGTATGTCTATATCACTTTTTTAAGATTTTTGTACTGTAGTTCTTTATCTCACTGGAAACATAAAATAGCATAACCAAGTTGTACCTTCGTACATTCACTATCATTTGTTTGGACCAACGTATACGTGATGGAAGTGATAATTACATAAATTCCAATTGCTTGGTTTATGGATGCTGGCATCTATAACTGTCGACTTTTGATGTCGACCGTACCTATGTCTAGTAGTACATATACCTTTTTTAACCGACTTCCAAAAAGGAGGAGGTTATATGTTCGTCCGTCAATTGTGGACCGATTTAGAAAATTATTTTTTTTGTATGAAAGGGTATGCTCCCAAATTGGTCCCATATAAATTTTATTACCTTTGCTTGGATAGTTTTTGAGTAAGCTTCAATAATACGTATTTTTCCCACTTAGTATATGTGGATGATAATTATGATGATAACTTCCTG
This sequence comes from Agrochola macilenta, assembly GCA_916701695.1. NCBI lineage: Eukaryota > Metazoa > Arthropoda > Insecta > Lepidoptera > Noctuidae > Agrochola > Agrochola macilenta. The sequence goes on along the minus strand of OU753554.1, from coordinate 14,622,894 downwards.
TCACTGTTATTTACATAGCAGGTATTCGAATTTGTGTGGGGTAGGTATAACAACTCAATCTGCCTAGCCATTTCCCAACTATGTTGGGGTCGGCTTCCAGTCTTACCGGATGCAGCTAAATACCAGTATTAGGTAGGTATAACAACTAAAAAGTAAAAAATAAAAACTTTTTACACCGACCCAACTTTTTTACCGAAATTAAAGTTTGTTTTTATTTTATAGTGTTTTTTTTTTTCAAAATCGGTTGGTTGTTTTTTTTTTGTAAAAAGTTTTTATTTTTCACTTAAAAAAAAAAGGTTTTTGTTTTCGGATGGAACCTTCAAAAGGCGCCCGGTCTTTGGGGATAAGACCGGAGAGTGTGGGACTCCTACCTCACTAAAACCACCCCCGTGATCACCATTTGCACATGGTAGGGGCACCGTTACCTCTCAAAAGACCAATCCGGAACGCCCTCTGTGCAGCGCCTGTTAGGGCACATCTCTGGGGTCATCTGTAAAGGGGTTTCCCCGAAACCAAAGTGTGCAAGCTAGCACGTGACCACTGTGGGCGGACAGTCCCCACTCTGAGCGCCCGTGATCCCTAATTCCCGTCTGCCTTAAAGGTTGCTAGCGGGCTTTCGGCATGTTACGCGTCGAGGCGGTTGCGTCCCCGACGGTCTCTCCTACGGGGAGGCAGCAGTATACCTACTGCGATAGGTGTTAATATTCTTATTAGAGCATAAGTCAAACCTTATGTTACAAAAGCGAACTAGGATGACATAACTCAAAGCTTTTTGCTGATATGCTATACCTACCTTCTTTCTCAGCTTCGTGTTCCTACCCTACATCGCCTGTCCGTGACTACGTCCTTCTTCTTTTTATCTAGGTACTGATAGTCGATATTCTTGATAGTCTTACCTATCGATTCCTTGTTGTCAGTTGGGTATACCGAGACTAGTAGACGTCAGCAACGTGACTGAAGCCAGTTCCCTGAGGCTGTCCCATGCTGTGCAACGGATCATGTTCTGGGCAGAAGCTGGACGCAACGCATATAAAGATGACGGTGGGTAACCCACATAGGTACCTATATTTATTTATATTCACTCTTCCTACTCATACTGGCTAGTGGCTACAGCCGTGCTTATCGTGTAATGAACACATTAAAATAAATGAGCTTATTACTTATTTCTATGAACGAGATAAGACGATAGATAAGTAAAAAGACATTCTTGCACAGGTGTGCGCCTATGGGTGACAGAGGCGTCGCTCTACGGGGTTCTGTGGTATTCTAAGTAACATAACATCATGCCTGTTTTCCCCCGAGGGTGAGGCAGAGATGTATAGTACCTACCTACACCCACATTTCACCAGCCTGAATTACCAAATAGGGGGCGACCTTGGACGGACAGACAGACGGCGTAGGCTTTAGTAATATTAGGGTCCCGTTTGACCATTTTGGGTAGTTAAAAACTAGTTTTGTAATGTTGTATGAATTTCACTTCAACCTTTTGCACCATGAATATCATCATGGTATAAATTGTGAATCTGAAATTCCTTCTTACAAATTCCTAATCTGAAAGTCCTTTTCTATTATATTATGGTAGGTAGGATATCAAACTTAGTTACACAGTAATAAGTAACATTTTATTTAGTCACAAAACTGAAAAACTTTATTAATTTAGTAACAAAATATAATCTCAAATGGTGGTGGTCAACGTATTCATACTCGCACATTACAGTTTTAGATAAGCCACCAATCAATTAACTATTATCTCGAACGATATCGCATTGCGAGTGTATGTATGTTTCTAGTAATAATATTGATTACGTATGTTTTCAGGTATCGAGTGGGACCAAGCTCCAGAATTAGAAGCCGTTGTGGATAGACCCTACATATTTTTCGTTCGCTGGCGCAACGTAACCCTTATAAATGGAAATTTTGTACTGTAATTTACAAAACGATTAATAAAAACTCGATTTTTAAACATAATTGACGGTTTTTTCTAGTATATACCTAGTTACCTACCTACTATAAAAATCATAGGGACATTAGTGGATACAATGCCATTGCTGTTAGTATTTTTTCTTGATCTTATATGGGTCACTGATTGTATGCTCTCCTGTGGGGTTGCCCTGTGGCTGGCAGAGCAGTCGTCCGTGCGTTTGCACCGCGATCCCGCTGCGGTGGAATATGGCGCTCAGTTCCGGCGAGCTCGGCCAGTAGGGGGCGCGCGCGAACGCCGCTGCGGTGTCGCCGTAGCAGTCACGGATTATTAACACTTCACTCCCACGACGACCGAATACCGCCCATTGATCTGCAGTCTGGTCTAGTAACGTGTATTTACCTGCTTACAGATTAATGATTAAATAATAGATATAGGTAGTTTAAATGCGTAATTAGGTAGGTTTAATAAACCTTTAGCATTTTATAACTGTTTGTCTAGCAAAAGAGGGTTCATTTAAAATAAAATTTTACAATCAAGATAGGTAAGTGCATAGGTGCATGACAAAATTCCATTGAATTTATTTAAATACTGATGAGTCAAGTTGGTATCAGGCTAACAGGAAGTTTACACCAAGATAAGACTCGCCTACTTATCTTGCACATTACCTATGTCCTGCTTAGTCTTCGATATAGTTATAAGTATGCCGGTATATGTAGGAGGTACTTATATAGGTGCATAGTTGCTTTACCGTGTTCCTTCTCCATGATAATAACATTTTCCATGAGTCCTGATTCTGCACCGGTGCCCATTAAAAAGTGTTTACCCAGTGGCGTATCCACTTGCAATAGGCATAGATTCCATTCCACGCGACCACCAAAATCACCATACTTCATGATGTATTGTTCTCGTTCCTAAATACACAATAGATTTTATTTAGTACAAAACGAGTGCACAACGACTGATTCACCTGTGAACGCAGTTAACACTGACTTCATCTAGATAATATTCAAATAACAAGTAGGTAGGTACCTACTACGATTAAACTGGATGATAAAAGAATAGGTGAGTCTATTTTTGATTACATATCCTCAAATGTGTAGACTGTAACATTGTAAAAATTAAGGTAGTTATGTTACCTACACCAAAAAGAAAAATAAACACCACAAGGTACCAATCACCATATGTTAGGCAAGAGTGGTGATTCTTATTAGAGTAAAGTAAGTAAGTATATGTGCAATACTAACATGTAGAAGTGTTATTTCGTTTGGATTAACAGTATAGTACCTACCTACTCATTATTTAATAAGCACCTACCAATTCCATAGTAGCTCTAATATGAAATTTAAAACAGTCTGGACCCTTTGGCTGCGTGTAGACGGTCATCCAGCTTCCTACCACGTCTTGAACGTTTAAACGATGCCCCTTTTTATATAAAGGGCAAATGTCATACATCGATATATTACGTGTTTGCACTAGATTATCACCACTTGCCACAAATAAAATTGTTAAATTAATTATACATTTAATATTCATTATTCAAATATAACTCGTTTACTCGCGGAGTCTCCTGTACGAGAAGTAAAGATTGTGGTATGAATCTCAACGAGATAGGCTTGTTTAAAGAATATCTTATTAAATTAAATCAATATTGAAATGTTCTTTACCACACACCATTGAAATTTGATTAAAGATTACCAAACAAATGATTAAAAATATTTAATCGTTCACTTCAGTATCTACTTCGTATGGTCTCTTTAATTAACATCAACTCCCAGTAATTATTCATATAAGACAACGCTTTTCTCTGTGGTATGTGACTGGCCGCCATAGGTCGTCAAGTAAAAAAATCACTGGCAACGTTTTATGTAGGTAGTTCGCTATTTCTATTATCCATCAATCTCGATGTCTCTACTGTGGTGAATATCTATTGATTGTAATTAGTAACAAGGTCATATTGATGAGTAATATTATATTTTATTTACATAATCAGTACGGAATATAAATATTAAGACAAAAATGGGTACGGTATACAGTTTCATCGATGCGCTTACAGCCAATAACAATCTACAAGCAAATGCCTTCTAAGCAGGAAGCCCTGGATTTAAAGAGTATTTTTTCGATTAGAATTAATATGCAGTTTACATTATACATAATAATCTACAATCGTTTTCTACAATACATAATTCATTTAACTATTCGTTATTTCATACCAACGATGTATATTTGATAACTATTGATTAATTCTTATATTGTGTGAAGCAAGAATTGGATATAGTCACATATGAATATCTACATGAATATACATAGGTACATAATGATTACTTTATATGGCCTTTAAAAATATAAATTATTCTCTAAATTAAAAATAGTACTTAACCATCACCAAATTTAAAAAATATTACGGCAAGAGTTGAATGACATTACCGATAATTTATAAAATTATAATCATCATTGATCAATAAAAACAATGTTACGTTGTATAATATATTTTAAAGCGAAAATTATAAATCGTAATAAACGTATAAAAATATTAAATATGATGAACAATAACTTTAATTAGGCTTACATATCTGTACCTATGTTCATTGCTGGTGATTATACAAGTACGTTCCTCTTTTCTCTTACAAATAATGTTAGACTAGTTGTAGGTAAATACTTCATGTGTATTTTGGAATACTGCTTCCTGGAAATAAGGAGAAAATACAAATTAAAAATATTACGAGTTTTCAAAGAATATAGTAGTTTTGTAAGCGATAAAGTAAGCTTAAAACTAAAATGAGAGGTATCGGTTATTTCAATAATAGATTTAAAGTTTCTTATGTAGATTTTTATTTAATTGAAAGTTTATAAGTGTAGTTACATTTTAACATTCTTATTTCTTGACATTGTCGTTATAAATACTCGTTGACTAGTACCATAACTTTATAATAATACACATTAGACATAACAAGTAGTCCATTTTCCTGCTCGCAGCTGTGCTGCTGCGTGAGCCAGTGGAACATTAATGAAATCTAATCATTTTCAAACGGTTACAACAACAACTACAATAATTTACAGTATCACACACATTTGAAACTAATGCAATATAGGTCATATTTAGTCAAAAAGTTAACAGTGTAATATTAAAATGTGTAGCATAAGTATTCATTAAAATGTTGTAAATCATCAAGCTGCCGTAACTGGCCGTGGCTTACAAAGTGGATCTTAACTAACTTCTTCATTGTCTATCATTATCATACTATAACAAACGATCGATTTAATTCATATTATTCTTACCTATATTAGTACAAATTTTATAACAAGCAAGAAAATATGTAAGTAATGTAATGGTATAAATAAATAGGTACATGAATCTGGGAGGCAAATAGGGTGCTGTACACAATTAGCACAATCGAATGTCTACAGATAGATAAATTATGTTCGCAGTAGCACAGTACCTAGTAACTGGATTTCACATAATACATTTTGGTTTGGGAAGGAAACTTAAATTGAATCTCTTATTCCAGTTCACACGTAAGCGTAAATAACATTTCCTCGGTAAACAAATTTTTAAAGCTCATCATAAATTAACGCTACCAAGCAACAGTTTTACTTTAACATTTCGAAGGAAGATTGAAGATACGTGTCCAATACTCTTAAGACTCGAATTGAATTGTCGTAATTTCTACTACCTTACAAATTACCTCATAAGTTTAATTTTGGTCGACAACTAGATATTTATGCTAAAAATAATTTTGCTTATGAAAAATCATTAAAACCCCAACATAGACGTTGGAAGGCTAATTAAAGCAATAAAAATACATTTACGATACATAGATAAAAGGTACTTTCAATTAATCAAGCCTAAAATATACAGGTCGATAAAAATCACGAAAAGTAATGACCATTATGAATAGGTACATAATTATATATTGTAGTTAAAACAGGATTAGTACTTACACCAAATTACACGTTATTAGTGATAATATTGTAGACTGTCCCAAATTTAACCATGCTAAAAGCCAAGAAAATCTGGCTCATTTAGCTAATGGTAACAAAATCTGTTCTGCCCTAATTTAATATGGAGGGATAATTTCAGTTTCAGGCGTGTATAAATGTCATGGACAGAAACTGCATGGAATTTAGGAAACACTGCCTGTGCAATGGCCACATTTTATAAAACGGTTATATTGGTTGTATTCAGGTAAATTGGGTCAGACGTTGGTTTTTTTTGTGCACCTAAATTATAAACTGTATTAGATAAGGCTTTTTTATGCGCATAAAAAAGCCTTATCTAGCTTAACGGCTGTTTATCAGTCTTCCTTGTATACAAGGAGACAAAAAAAAATAGTCGTTATGGTGCACAATAGAATCATCATCATTATAGCTGATATCAGACGCTTCATAAAATTCTGTTGCGTGTCGTGTGAAATGGAATGAAAAAAAAAGTGACTGATATCTGCTTATGGTTATAATTATGTCAGGAGTGCTACACACCTTTTTGGGTCGGCATTAATCGGCACAGCCGGGCAGTAAAATCGAAAATATTTTGTTCTGGAGAACGCCGCTCGGCTTAGCCGCATCATGTACCTAAACAGGCGGTAAAAAAAAAACAACTGTAACATGCAAATTCAGTGAAGGTAGATGCCGAACGGAGTTTGCCGATCAGCACGAGCCGAATATATGTATATAGGTACAATCAATTACTACGGGTCTGTTTTGTTGTTCATCAAATACCGCCGAATCGAATGTGCCGACCCGGACAAGTGTGTAGCACGCCTCACAATACCAAATTAATCGTGTTAGTGCCACAGCAGTGGGACTGATCCTTTTGATAGGTAGGTATCTAGGATGTACCTACCGGATGAGTATGATGATAAAAATAATATAAATACAGAATGTTCCTGTTATAAATGTTATAACATGACTTTTATACATGTTTACGTTTGTTACAATCTACGAGTTACCAAATCAACAATATTATGTTTAATATCTTAGTGGACATAGCGAACTCGCGACTAAAATCAACTACCGTATTAATATTACAGTGCCTCCTATATCAAAAATTCCTACTTACCGGTAGACAAAATTGTTTTAATGAATGAGATCACTGTAGGTTCCAACTGCAGGTCGTGTTTGTAATTTTAGACTCAATTTATGACATCGTCCATCCCAACAATAGAAGGTCAAATGTTTGTTTAGTGCGGGATCATAGAGCAATTAAATATTATTTTACAACACATATACTAGGTTGGAATGTTAGTTTAAAAATGTTGCAAGTTTCTATAAAATACTTCGATCAATAATGCACTAGATACACTATCCCATACAAAAGTTCTCTTAAAACTGTCGCCAATTGTGTTTACGTACTTCTAGTTTAAATAAATATACATTAATGTAAATTCAACCTTAAATGCAATGCTTAAAGTTGTATTCATAAAAATATGTACAAAAAACAAAAAAGTCAAACATACATCAAAAAACATTCAACCTTACACGCTTGTTTTAAAGTTCGAATTACAAAGTGCTAATAAAAGCAATAAAAATTTATGACAGAGGCTCGCCGCTTGGACATGGAATGAGTTGAGTCGAAATGTGTTAATATTTATTTCTATTAAATATAGAAAAAAAATAATTATACTAACAAATTCAGTTTGGCCTTGACACTCAAACATAAAGTTTAAGGCATACAATGGCAAAATTAAATCTTTCTGTCGTCGGAGAAACAAATATTTAATTACAATGGTAAAATTAAATCTTTCTGTCGTCGGAGAAACAAATAATTATAATGTCATGTTGCTTGAAAATAAAAAGTAAATTTTATAATGACAACTGCCGTACCACGGCAGCTGTCAAAATTATAGTCAACTGACACTTGCCGTGCTACGGCAGGTTGATTATGGTCACACTATATTGCGATTATCTATGAAACTAAGCGTCCTATCTCTATCGTTCTTGTGGTATTGTGAGCATGAAAGACAGAGCTAGCAATAAAACATGACATGCTATCAACATTTTAAGCATTAAAACGAATGTATGGCACTCGGAAGTTACTTCCGAATGTTGCAAACAAAATGGCGGCAATTCGCAAATGTTGCGAATTAATATTTTTATATTTTATTTCTCAAATAAATCATAAAAATAGAACTGCTTTCAATAGGGAGGTAATTTAATGTAGTTTTTATTAAAATTTATAAATAATTATGAAACAAAAAGTTTATTTGTTTATAAAAAAAAATTGTGAGTCGGAACTATCGTGGTCAAGTGGTTTTTCTTTGTGATGTTAAGTGGTAATATTTAATCTAGTTGAACGTTTAAGCGTTTGTAACATTTAGATAATCCCACAAACTTGCAACTTATCTCTCAACATAAACAACTTTGACATGTTTACAATAATTACAGAGCGTTGAGTGAGTCGGGTTGGCGCCGCGAAATTCTATGATGCGTTTCAATTCGTTATTTGAACATATAATAATAACTTTCTAATAAGAATTATTGTTCTTTCTTATTGGAAAGTTAATAATCTTCGTAGAAAAATGATTTTATAATGTAAAAATATGCAGAAATTTGGTATTTATGTTCTTGAATGAGAAAAATGGGTGAAAATAACAAAACTTTTTTTTAGTGTAAACAGACTCGTTTTATTGTAAAACACATTCTTATAAGTCTTATAAGATCCAATTGGAAATATTGTACAGATTACGAAACAATTATTGTTTTATATGGGTTTCATAGTAAAATAGCGAGAAATCGGGGTTTTATCGCAAGCAAACCCAAAAGGGGCGGGGCCACGTCAAGGTCACGATCAGAGTTTTTTTGAAATGCGTTTTGACAGTTGACAGTCGAAGGGTTAAGTTCAAAAATACTTATTGTTACTGTTATACTGTTTTTAGTAACCTACGCCTTTGCATGTTTCCAGTTATTTCCAATCTACTCGTATTAAAATGAATCGAACAAATTGACGAATTTTTATAAGGCTTATACATTTCTTTTCCTCTTTCTTTCGCGACAGTAGATACCCATTCTATACAGCGAAATGGGTCGCTAGGAAATCTACAAACAGAAATAAAATATAAAATAACAATACTACACCATGCATTCCCTGTTCCAGAACAGTCGATGTTTGTTACAATAGTTGGTAGTTGTCACAAACATTGGTCAAACAATCATAATATTTGCTAATTGATTTATATTTACTATTTAATTCTGTTTCTATTTTATGAAAAACACTTACTGATAATAAACTTACCGAAAAAATAAATATTCCTTCCAAAATCTTGGTGTTACGGTGGTTATTTACAAATTTTTTGAACGCGTGCTGCGGCATTTTGACGTCTTAACGTTGGCTATGATTGGACCATACTAATTTGAAATAAGACCACAACCGAATCTGTGCTCTTATTTTTCGGTCCGTTTTTGAAGCGCTTACCGGGAATCTAGTGCATTATTGATCGAAGATAAAATAGTTACATTTTAGAATCACTTCTATTTCGAATCTTTAGACCTCAGTATAAGTATATTTTTAATTAACTTTAATTAACCAATTTAGCCCCAGCACGCACTGCGGTGCGGTGACTTGCGATGCGTTTCTTTCGCTGGCACAATGAATACGAACGCACCGCACTGCGCACGAACTACGATGCGTTTTTCTAAAAAAATCACATCCGAAAACAAAGCAGGATTTTATTCGTTGCAGCGAAAAAAATGTATCGCAAGTCACCGCACCGCAGTGCGCGCGAGGGATTCTGATAATTACATCTTACGCCAATGATTATTTACGAAATTAAGCTGTTGTATACATTTACCAAATCACATTTTTATTTCACATATTGATACACTGTATTTTAATCATGTATTTATTAAAGTAAGAGAGCACGTTATATCTTACTGGCTTGTCTGGATGTGAATATACTTTAAAAAAAACTAGATTTTAAGTTTTTGGCTGAGAATTCCCCAAAGACCTTATTACTTATGTGGTATTGAGCATTATCTTATAATTACTATAGCGATGACCCAAAATAAATTACAACAGGTATTGAGTTTAGAGTACCCGACAAATAAGTATTTAACTTCCGTTAAAACACAAAATGTCAAAGCTATACTTTCATGGTTCCTTACGCCACGCGATTTAATTTAAAGTGTACCTAAATATTTTTTTTATTTTTTTTTTAATATTAAGATTTGAGGACTTTAAGAAAGGTGAGTTTTTGAAAAAGGACCGCGTGGTAGATACGCCGTCCGTTATGCATAAGAGATTATCTCTTGTAACCGGTCCATGGGTCGGAGGGTGCGCTCGTGGAGCGTGGAATAACCACTCCATTTGCGGGAAAGTGAAGTGATGATCGCTAAACTCGCAAAGAATACGGCGGAAAATGTGCGAGTGCTACAGCCGGCCAGAGGTAGTTGGAAGAACATCATGTGGTTTTAGTCGGCGAGAGTGTGAGGCCCCCTCCGCACGCTTCAGCGAGAAGGACATGAGGATTTCAACACGCGAAAAAAAGGCATACGAAATTTGATGATAGATACCTATTCATCGAGTTTTCAAGTTTCACATGGCAACTTTATTTGGAGCCCTTACTCTATCAAAAAATAAAAATAATTTAGAATTTATTTTTATTTTTGGCCAAGCATGACATTTTTATATTGTTTTCATAAAAGAGGTAAAAATTGTCACTATTTTCAAGCATTTTTTTTGTAAGTTCAATTGATTGAATTGTAGTAAAGTTACATACCAATAGGTAGATCTATTAACAGTTTATTTGTTATTATTACAACTGACGAATTGATCCCATATATTAATTAGGCCGTCCGGAGGTCTAGTGCTCTAAATATGACTAAAATTGCATTTGAATTCATTTTAAAAATAAAAATTTTTTTTGGAAGAGTTGTTTCCCCTTTTTATTTTTTCTGACATTACGAACTTATTGTTTGTTTTTTATTTAAACAAGTTTTAATTGTTGAGTACTCCAATGGATAATGATTTTCTTTCTTTTTGGTAGTAAAGTAACATTCTATTTAATAATCTCTCAAATACATTGCAAACTAGTTTTGTATAATTTAGAAGCATTTTTTCGATTTTTGTAAATGTGAGTACCATGCAGCCGGTTTTTATGATAATATGATGTATGTTGACTTGAAAGAGCATGGCAGTTGAGAGTATGTCATGTCATGCTCACTTAAATGTCTCGCTGATGGTGGGGGAGTGTGTTGGATCATTCGGTTCCCTACAAAATAGTTGAGCTGGATGGTGCTGATCCACGCGTCATGTTCGTGAACGGGCGCCGTTAGTTACGACTGGTCATCTCTTATCTGCCAGGGCTTATTTTTAATCTTTTATTTTTATATTTTGAATTGTTTTGATATTTTTTGTACATTGTTCTCACATAAGGAAGCAACAAGAATAATGTACCCAGGATTTTGTAATTTTCTATATTTAAAAGGTGTCCTTGGAGTTTCTTGCCCGTTCTTCTCCATAAAGATCTACGTTTTGGAATGAGCTTCAACTTTCTGACCAATTATTTGACAATTCAAAAGTGCCTGTAAATGGTTTAATTGAAATAAATGCTTTGAGTTTGAGTTTATTTCATTAGCAAATTAAGAATATTTTAACAATAAGATGCTTTGTAATGTAATCATCATCAATCTTTATAAAGTTCACTGCCATAATAAGTAATAAGTAGGCCTCCCACTGCTCAAAAACATCCTTTATTTACAAGACAGTATGGTCATATGCTGCTGATTGTCATATTTTGGATGTGGTTGTGGTTGATGTATTAAAAGTGTTTTGATGAACACGGCTAATTTACTGAATACATGAAATGTACATAGTCACATTTTGGACGCTGTAACTCATAAATAAATGGGCTAGTACCTGAGAAAAATCATTGTAGTAACAAATATTCTCCTTAAAATCTATCCATTGGTTAATGTCTTACGAGATAGGAGGACAGGGTAACTCCTATATACTACAAAGATACCCAATACCTATTTTGTTTTGATGAAAACGAGTTAGCTAGTACATGAATACCTACATAAACTCACACTTTTTCCCAGGGAGTTGGTAGAAACCACAGAATACCACCTGCTACTATCCTTAAATACAGCTTTGTACAAACACCTCTATTTCTACTAGATATTAACAAATGTCATTATGCCTGTGTATTGAATGGTGATTGATTAAGAGACAATAGACAATTAAAACTTGACAGCATAATTATTTGAATAACCTCCCATAAACTGTGCATCAGTCAAGAAATGCACTCATCAAATTGAGTTAATAGTAGTGTTACTTTTACCTCTTATTAATCTACTTTAAAAATGCCTAACATGATTTTATAATTTCTGTAATACACAATTTCTTCAAACAAAATATTGTTCAGGGGCAAAATGTCCAATTCTCAAAATGTCCAACGGTGTCAAAATGTCCAAATCCCAAAATGTCCAATTGTCAAAATGTCTAATTGTCAAAATGTCCAATTGTCAAAATGTCCAATGGTCAAAATGTCCAATTCTCAAAATGTCTAATTCCCAAAATGTCCAACTCCCAAAAGGTCCAATCTTTGAGAATGTAGTAAATTTGTTCAATAACTCATTCGTTACTGGTTATTTTTAACCGACTTCCAAAAAGGAGGAGGTTATATGTTAGACGCGTATGTATTGTTTTTTTTTTATGTATGTCCGCTGATTTCTCCGTCTATTGTGGACCGATTTTAAAAATTATTTTTTTGTATGAAAGTTTATGCTCCCGGATTGGTCCCCTACAAATTTAATTAACTTTGCTTGGATAGTTTTTGAGTAACCTTCAATAATACGTATTTTTCCTACTTAGTATATGTGGATGATATGATGATAACTTCCTGTGACTGTTATTTACATAGCAGGTACTGGTATTCAAATTTTTTTTGGGGTAGGTTCCACAACTAAAAAGAGAAAAATAAAAACTTTTTACAAAAAAAAACAACCGACTTCCAAAAAAAACACTACAAAGTGAAAAATAACTTTAATTTCGGAAGTCGGTGGCAAAAAACGAAAATTAAAAACCAAAGACACCGACTTCCGAAATTAAAGTTATTTTTCACTTTGTACTTAGTGTTTTTTTTTCGGAAGTCAGTTGTTTTTTTTTTTTTTTTTTTATTTTTATTTTATATTACATTATGACAAAAATGGTGATTTCAGGTACGTTGTGGTCTTCTCTGGTCTTAATTTGTTACTATAAATGAAACATATTTTGATTCTGCCATTATTTTGTATTTATTGTTTGTCATAAAGTCATAAGTATTAAAAAAGCGTTTTGATGAGTTATTGAACAAATTTGCTAAATTCTCAAAGATTGGACCTTTTGGGAGTTGGACATTTTGGGAATTGGGACAATTTGAGAATTGGACATTTTGACCATTGGACATTTTGACAATTGGACATTTTGACAATTGGACATTTTGGGATTTGGACATTTTGACACCGTTGGACATTTTGAGAATTGGACATTTTGCCCCTGAACGCAAAATATGTACCATCAATCAAAGTTCTCTAATCTTTAATGATTCTACCACAAACCAAAAATTCTTGCAATACAAAAATAACTGCAATTCTTGCAATATTCGATACTGATTTTTTGCCACTAATGAACTCTCCGAGTTAATGTTAACATCTCATCAATGTCTTATGATTTCATTAAAAAACTGTCAACTTCATTAAATATTACACAATCTCCAATTGACTACGAATATTAGTCGCAATAACTAGCTTTACTCTTATATATTAGTTTTAAGGCCAAATTGAAGTATTTTTAGTAATTATAATCATTATGCATGTATGCTAAAATATGATTAGTTTGATAATGCAAGAGTAGTGGAAAAAGACCAGTACCAACACCATGTGTGTGTGTCGATCATGCAAGATACATATTATACTCTGTTTAATAGTTATGTCAAATGGAAACAAAGGAAATATTCTATACAATATTGGAAATACTGTGTTTCACTAACATTACAGTGGCGAAATCACAGATTTCTTCAGAATTTCAAAGTATTTTATAGCTTTTAATCAAACAAGCTTCATAATCCCTCATTACTATGGACCTAGTCAGACTGAATATAGTTTGGTAAACACATTGTGAAGTAAATGCACATGATTAAAGTCTTGTAGTTAATCATTATGAAAGGACAAAGGATGTTTTTCAAACACTTTCTTTTTGTTGGTTAATTTCATGTTTCCGACATTGCATCTACTATGTTGGCATTTAAAAATCAAGATCCAATTATTATTGATGTAAGTATATTCAAAAAAAACTTAATTTTCTTATCATGTTGCTTGATGTGAATGTAATAACCCTTTAAATCGGCTCTATCATTGAGAAGAACCATTAAAACACTAACCTGCATATAAATAGAGAAACAAGTATATCAATATGTATAATGGTAATTACTTATATATATCAAGTTTTATAGCTAACTAGTTGGATATAAAACTTTATTTGATATATAATAGGGTATTGTGTTTATCTTTAGGACATGAATAGAGTTTATGAATATTCTCTTTTATTCTTATTATATAACAATGTAATGATCAAATAAATATATATCTTACTCATATAAAAATGATTAAATATTTGCAAAGATGCTGCATAGAGAGTATAGCTATTTCCCGACAACTATTCTGTTTTTTTTTAACAATTGATACGAAAGTAATACAGAAAAATAAGTCATTGAATGTCTACCTATTTTGTAATATAACTGAAAATTATTTTGAAGATGCTTACAGGTACTTAAATAAGGGGTTGACATTTTGATGTAGTACTGTTTTTGCTAGTTTAATTTGAAATTCCATAATTGACCCCACCTGTGTTCAAACCGGTGTTTTCTGAGGCTCCAGTCGGAGCAGGTGCAGGCATGGCGATGGGAGGCGCCTGCTCTCCCTTGGGACGGCCTTCTCCAGCCGGCTGCGCGGTCACGGCCTGCACGCCGTCTGAGTCATCCCTCTCCAGCGTGTGGTAATCTCCGGACTCCTCAGGAGGACGCGGCTTGCACTTGCCGCAGCAGCAGTTGCAACAACAGCATAGGCAACAGCAGAAATAGCATCCGGTCAAAATGCCGCATACGATAAACAGGGCCTTGCACCAAGTGCTTGTCACTACGAAATAGGCGTTGACGTTTTCTTCTCCGAATTGCTCAGCGATATACAGCCCGAGAGATCCATAATTATCATATATATTCCGTTTCGTAGCATCACTTAGAATCGTGTGTGCACGGTTTACTTCTTTAAATTTATCGGCAGCTTCAGGATTGTTAGGATTTTTATCGGGATGATATTTTAACGCTAATTTCCGATAGCTTTTCTTGACGTCGTCTTGTGTAGCAGTTTTTGGGACTTGTAGTATTAGATACAAGCTGTCCCCCGCAGTTGATAGTTTCCTTTTATCCATTTTAATAGCACAATTTAGTAAACGGTTTTATACAACGTGAACTAGAAATTATATTGCAAAACTAAGACAATCCCTGAAGAATTTACGAATTACGATAACACGAACATCTCACTCTCGCGTCAGTGTTGCCAGTTGTGATTTTATTTAAGTTAAAATTATTTTATAGGTGTGTTTAGCTAGATGCCTCGTATCTACGAATCCACGCATGTATAATATTTTTTAGTGTGTAAAGTTAATTTTAGATAATCGTTAGTGTTATAGGTCAAAAATGTTCCAAAAACTATCCGGATTCCAATCTACAATCCAGTCCACACACAAACTTATCTCTACGCAGCACACAAAAGTGTGTGCCCAAACATTCTTCGCGGTCATGAGTTGGACCGGCTTTAGGGTTCCCGCATAAAGGCTTCAGCCACCATTGCACCAGGCGCAACGCGACACTATTTTATAAATAAGTGCCAATTTCTAAACTTCACGTTGGAAGAATACCTACCTACCTACTTACTCTTACAAGCCTGGGTACTTTTTGTTCGGTGTCGCGTCGTCGCGCGACAAGTCGTGCTATTCTGCACATTGAGATATGAGAATTATGTCTATGATTCTGCACGAGCCCTAACTAGTATATCTAGGTAGTCTGTGGTTTGTGGTTTCCCCAAACGCTTATAAAAAAATCGTATTTGACGCAGATGATTGCTAGAAAAGTAAGTACGAGCCCTTAAACTACAAACAAATCAAAAATAAATACCGAATACCCGGTATTTGAACTGCGTTAAAAAAAACTAACAGTGATAGAGCAGTTCTAATTTTAGAAAAACATCTTTGGTTCATGCCCAATCTAACGGTATGCAATATGAACAATTTATTTTAAAACAACTAGAACAATTCGCCAATTTTAACTGCCTGGGATGTTTCTCACCGAAAGGATTGCAAAGGTTTGAGAAAAGTGAAATTAATTAAGAGCGTTTATTCTGAAAGTGGGCAACGTCGCAAATAAATGTCAATTATTTATGTGCGTGTGGTGTGAGGGCCACTTTGATAAAACTCTTTGAAAATTTGCTTAGGATTTAGTGAACATTCCCAAACAATTATGAAAGTTGGAATCAGAATTTGTGAAAGTCAAATAACCGAGTTATGGACTGTAAAGTTGGGCCCTCAATTCTCACATAGAGGATTGAGGGCCCACCTGAATCTGAAAAACTATGGACACTGCAGAAAAAGTCTTTATGCCAAAATCTAAGCTAATGCCAAACAAAATTTGTGAAAACAAGATATTATCGCAAAACACTGTCCTACTTTGTATATCTTGGTACAAAAATGGGCCCTCAATTCTCAAACACGTAAAACTTAATTACGCAAATACAATGAAATCATTAACTTACAGCTACTGTTTGAAATCCTATATGCTACAAATAAAATGTGAAAATTTGTGAAAGCAAGAACAGGTCACCACTTTTTGTTGTTTGAAAGTTATAACCTTGATAAAATTCGGGCCCTTAGTCCTCCATTTTTTTTTTGTTTTCGTTTTTTTACGCATAACGTATGAAAGATAAGACAAATACAAAATTGTCTCTTTTTGTAAAAAAATTGTGCAACGAATTCGATACCAGAAAGAAATTAAAAGACCCTTTATTGTATAAGAAAATCGAGTTTTATTTTTATTCTCTAAATTAGGAAATAGAGTGACCACAATTTCTTTTAGATTGCAATTGCAGTAAAGATTAGTAAATGTAGTGTCACAGGTTTTTTTTTTTTATAGAATAGAGGGCCCAACTTTACAGTCCATAACTCGGTTATTTGACTTTCACAAATTCTGATTCCAACTTTCACTATTGTTTGGGAATGTTCACTAAATCCAAAGCAAATGTTCTAAGAGTTTTAACAAAGTGGCCCTCACACCACACGCACATAATTATTTCACTGTTTTGATAATTAATTTGGCAATATTACTGTGTGGAAATAAAAAATGTGGCTAACTAGCAAACTAGAATATTGATTATGGGGAAGAAATCGCAAAGCTATGAACAGGTGGCGCTGCTAACGCATTGCCCATAACATCGCACTGTCATTTTGATCTCTCAATGTTTTTCGTGTTAATAATTATAACAGGAACTAGTGTGTGTTTTTTGATAATTTAACAAACTATATATTCAACGTGGACTGTACCTCAGTTAAAAGCTGAACCGCAGAACCGAGGAGCTTCACTAAGAGGCCGAAAAGCAGATTTGGTCAGCAGGTATTTACAGACAATTTTATTGTTAATAATAGAAGTAAATAACCCAATTTTATATACAGAAACATGTCGTTCATTTATAATCGTAGTAATTATAAACTTTTACGTACTTACACAGTAGTTATAAAACATATTCGATGTTACATAAGCTACGAACTTAACCTAGAAATTAAAATCTGAATTTGGTTACAGAATCGAATCATTTGATAGAAGTTTGAATTTTGGGATACCTCAGCGGCATGAAACTGATGATACCAAGATGGATCTTCCACCTCCAGACAGTTATCATGACATAAATAGCAGCACAAAGCTTCCATCCATAACAAAGCAACATATTCATCTTTATTACAATGAATAAGTATGTACCTAAGATGAGGATAATAATATTTATTATATCATAATTATACAGCGCGGCTTATTTTGTCAGGTGCCGTCCAAACTTTTTGGAATCAAGTTTTGTATGTAGTTTGACAGCTAATGTCAGCCAAGCGTTACCAGCGACACCCTCAGCAAAACTTGTCAGTTTTCTTCCCCATTAATATCGTAACACCGAATGTTTAGTTTTAGATGTAAAAAATGTATTTGGAAACTTTCCAAATGCGTTTACACCAGTTTACACCTAAAATGGGTTCAACATCAAATTCAATGTTATAATAATTGCAGTTCATTATTAATATTCTAGTTCGCTAGTTAGCCACATTTCTTATTTCTATTCAGTAATATTGCTTGAATCAAAACAGGTAAATATTTGACAGTTATTTGCGACGTTGCCAACTTTTAGAATAAACCCTCTTTGTCACGAACCAATTTTTTTTTACATAATAGTTTCTACAATTATTGTAGAAAAAAAAAATTGTCAGTTTTGTTATTTTATGAAATTATTGACGATTGAAATTTGAGCAACCACGAATTACCTTTAAATTTAAAAAAAACATTTTTTTTTAATGGTGGATCCGTGGGGCCGTCTACTACGTGTTTAGGTCCAATAACAAGACCTAGGCCGTCTTATTATTGGACCTAAACACGTACCTAGTAGACGGCCCCACGGATCCGCCATTTTCGTATGTTCAACCTTCTGCCGAACAGTCTGTATTATGATTCTATTTTTAAATTTTGGTATTGTGTTTAGAAAGTATGTCAATTTAAACTCGTTTTGAAGTTTATAATTCGAATATTACGTTATGAGATTATATAAAACATATTTGAAGTTTTTGCCATAGATACATTATAAAGTAGAATACCTGTATAGTATTATTATTATTCTACTCACCTTATGTAACTACGAGTATACAGACTGGATTTTTGAGATGGGGCAGTAAGGACAGCTACCTTAACCGTTGTCGCTAGAAGAAAACGGTCTTAGGAGACTGTCCTTAACTTTTTGAGACATTTTGATCGGCATTCACAGATTTTGAAAAAAAATTACAGTCAGCAAGAAAATGGGTGGTTTCCAAAAAACCTTTTTTTCCAATCCAAGCCAATCGATCCTGTTTCTTATAAGGATCAAAAAACTCTACTAGACCAACTGAGGTTTGAGTACTAGAAAAGTCAGAGAACGCAAAAACCTTTTCCCATACATTTCGTAAGAAAGAAACTCCAACATACTTTATTAAGATAGACAGACTAGCCAAACAGAAACAAAAAATTTAAACTTCGAGCGAACACTTGTTATAATTTTATTTACTCTACGAACAAGATAGGTAGTTTGTTGCTTGTGATGTCCGACGTTCTGAGAAAAAAACCAGCCAAGTGCGTGTCGGACCACGCACAATGAAGGGTTCCGTAGTTGGGATGAATTTATCTAAAAAACAAACCTGTAAAATTGTAGTTGAAAAACATGTTCTCCCATACATCGATATACGTTACGGTCAATTCTGTGCAAGTGTAAGATTGTAATTTTTTTTTTTTGTGTGGTAAAACTACAAATGACCGATTTTCGGCCTTTTCCCTTTACTTGTTACTTGTGTTATGAGACCTTGCTTCTTGCCTAATTTCATCATTCAAGGTTAGCAAGAAGTACCCTGTAGGTTTTGATTTATTTGCGAGTATCAAAATAAGTATGTCGTATAGATAGATAGATGGCCGTATTTTTTATTGCGTTGACTTAGAAGCTTGTTTTTTTTTTAACTTCATGGGACCACAGACCTACGTATTTGATGTTATTTCAACTTGATACCTCCACGCGTTAGAAAAAGAAAAAGGGTCGTGAGACTGATGGACGGACAACGATGTGATCCTAAAAGGGTTCCGTATTTTCCTTTTGAGGTACGGAACTCTAAAAATGACCTCAAATTATTTATAACTTTCAGACTTGTTTGGAAAACGTTAAAAAAGACTGTCCTCTACAAAAGACAGAAATTGCAAAAAAACAAACTACCCTTGTAAAAAGTTTTTTCAAAAGCAACAAAGGTTCAAAATTTTGTTCTCTATTCGTTCGAAATTTGAAGTTCAATTTGTTTTAGTTTAGTATCGGCCAGTCTATCATCATAAAATAGTAAGTTGGAGTCACATTTCCTCTGAAATGTATGGGAAATGTTTTTTGCGATTTTTGACTTTTCTAGTACTCAAAGCTCAGTTGGTCTAGAAGAGTTTTTTGATCCTTATAAGAAACAGGATCGATTGGTATCAAAAAAAGATTTAGTGACAACTGCACATTTTCTTGCCGACTGTACATTTTTTCAAAATCTGTGAATGCAGATCAAAATCTTTCAAAAAGTTAAGGACAGGCTCTTAAGACCGTTTTCCTGTAGCTACAACGTTTAAAGTAGTTGTCCTTACTGCTCCATCTCAAAAATCCACCCTGTATACAACGTGTCCCAAAATTCAACGATAAGCGGGCACAAGACGGTGGACCTGCTCATCACACTACCCGAGTAAAAATACAGAAAAAAAAAAACATTATTTTTTTGGAAATTATAAAACATACATTGAAATCCTTCGGAAATTGACACCCCAAGATATTTTTAACTACCATGACCACAATTTTTCTTATATTTGTTTTTTTTTTTTTAAATCGGCAAGCTAATTAGCACTGCTATCCACCAGAATCCTTAAAAATCCCAGAATTCCTGTAGGTTTTACAGAAAAATCAGTCAAAATTATTTTTTTCCTTAAAATTTTCAGAATTTTTACTTTCAGTTCAGTCATCGTGGTGTAAAAAAAAAGTATGGACACTACTACGGCAAGTTTAAAAAAAAAAATGGCGCAACTAATCAAGATTCCAAAATGGTATAATACTCTTAAAAAAAATAGACAAAAAAATTTGGGTACTATTTCTAAACAAGAACCAAATTTCAGAAATTGTTATTGTTGATAGTAGGTATAGTCCGCGCGCAAGTGCTAGTCCCCGCCTGAGGTATGTGAGTGGTGGGTTCCGTATAAAGCGGGAGGAAACGCCCGGGTATCACCACTGTGTGGATCACCCGGAGGACACGGTGGAGCGTGAGTGCATGGGAGGCCGTCACTTCCTTCTGCGAAGCAGTAATGCTCGCGAAGGCGGAGGTGGAGCGCGCGAGGGAGAGGCAAGATTCGCGCCCTCGCGCCCCTAGTCGCCGCAGGAGACGCCCCGGGCCAGGGTTGGATTTTGTACTATAATTATAGTATATAAACTATAATTTCGCCCTTTGTACTATATACTATCCACATCTCAGGATAGTACGCTTAAATACTATAATTTAAAGATTGCTCCCGAATGCTTAGTTTTACGTCATATTATGAATATTTCGACCGTGCGTGTACTCGTAGCAACACAATCCATAGACGCCATTTAATTGTCTTGTGACGCTATCAAAAGCGGTAGCAAAAGTGGGAATTGTACTGATTTTATTCCTACTGAGGATATGTTGATGAAATTAAATGCCAAGGATGAAGATAGAACTAAAAGTAATATTCAAGAACTGATAAACTTAGAAGAGGAGTAAATTTTGCCTTTACGGGTATTGATTTTATTGACTATTATAATGTTAAATTAAAAATAATGAAAGTGTACTATATTTTTTTATATTTTAATTTAATTGTTTTTGTGCTATCTTTTTCAACATACCTAAATCCAACCCTGCCCCGGGCGACGGGATTAGTCGGGAGTCGCGAGCCGACTTCCGGCCACCGTAGGCGCGGACTTGCGGACGGTGGGCAATGGGTAGCTCGCCGTCCGATTAGGACCAGGCCCGGGTCGACGCGTTGTGTTCCACGCGCGCCTCAAAGAGATGTCAGCACCAACTGACGGGGTCCGTAAGGGCCAATGCCTGCCAGGGTTGCGAGTTTGTCCGAAACCCGGCACACAGGCAACGGAAGGAACACGGGTGGGTTTTAGTCAGTAAAAGTCTGACACTCCCTCTCGCTCCGCCTAGAGCGGGAGGAGTCATTTGATGATTTCCCACCCAAAAAAAAAAATAAAGGTCTATCTTGATTAGTTGCGCCATTTTTTTTACACCACGATGACTGAAAGTGAACTGAAAGCAAAAATTCTGAAAATTTTAAGGAAAAAAATAATTTTGATTGATTTTTGTGTAAAACCTACAGGCATTCTGGAATTTTTAAGGGTTGTGGTGGATAGCAGAGCTACTTAGCTTGCCGATTTAAAAAAAAAAACAGAAATACTTGAAAAATTGTGGTCATGGTAGTTAAAAATATCATAAGGGGTGTCAATTTGGATATCGCGGCCCCGGCACACAGGCAACGGAAGGAATACGGGTGGGTTTTTAGATTTCCCACTCAAAAAAAAAAAAAAAAGGGGTGTCAATTTCCGAAGGATTTCAATGTTTTATAATTTCCAAAAAAAAATTTTTTTTTTTTTCTGTATTTTTACTCGGGTAGTGATGAGCAGGTCCACCGTCTGGTGTCCGCTTATCGTTGAATTTTGGGACACGTTGTAAATCTATATATTATTTCTATTTATAATGTAATGTTTCATGTTGGTGTTAGATGATTGTGATATCAGATGGTGAGGCATGAGATCATGACACACCATCTGATATCATTATCTCAGGGCAAATGGATAAATAAAACACAGTGCATTACTAGTATATTATTATTTAATAGACAAGGAAGAAAATTTGCTTAAACATAATTCGAGATTGCTTTTAATCTGCTATATTTAAAGAAAAAAATATCTAACTAATATACTTAATACAATAATATGATCTACTTACAAGAACATAATTGAACTTAATAAATTACATGATTAAAAGTAATTGAAAATTGGTTTTTATTTGAATGCAAACTATTGTTCAATCACTCGGTGCTTGTTTATTTTCCAAGACAAATATGTATTCCAGAACAGAGCAACTACTTGAACTAATAAAACTTGATATTGGAGGGGAACATAGGCAAAATTTACTATCTGTACCCATGGCCAAAGTAAATAGTTTGATTTTAAAATGTCTAAGTAATTAGCTTGTAAATCACTGATAATATTTTCAGAGTCCTTACCTTGCATAAATGCCACTGCACTAAGAATAGCAAATAAAAATAGTGGTGCAAATACAATCTGATCAATAAACACTTTCTTCAAGGCTACAGTTGTGCCACTGGAACCTACATACTTGTACAATGCTCCATACCAAACACGCAATGCAGGCCCCTAAAATGATAAAGCAAAAGATAAAACGAGTTAGAAACATTAGCATGAGTCACAGACAAGTGTTCATAAAGGTTTAAGAGATAAACTAGACCCTGACTGCAATGTTACTGCAACCTTGTGCTGTGCAGTAGTGTTTATTGCAATGCAATTGCTTGAAAACCGATACTTTATATTCTAAGCCATAGCATAGTGTGTACAGTGTAATTATTTATGAAATTTATTCATTACTAGCTTCTGCCCGTGACTTTGTTCGTGTGGAAGTAGATTGATACACAAACAAGTACTAAAATAACCATATTTTAATACTTCCTCAGCCCCATAAAACCTTGCTTCACATTGCGCTATTACTTTGTCTATGCGTAACGTTCTTTCTGACCTTTTTCTTTTTGCTCGGCTCCTAAGGTCATAGCATATTGTTAAATAACCTTCCTAAGAATTGGGCTATCAAATGCAAATCATTATTTTCAAACCCAACAGGTAGTTCCAGAGATTAGCGAGTTCAAACATCAAAGCAAACAAATTCTTCAGCTTTATTAAATTTTTAGACTATTCTATGGCTTCAAATAAAATCTCATTAATTACATTGTACAGACTGCAATAAGACAGGAGCATAACAGAAAGGATTCAACCCTTATGTAGAAGGGACTATGGACATGATGTTGGATACAACTGCGATGCTGCTCTAGATGCTACAACCAATAGTACAATATCAACATATCTTTCTTGTTTGCATGAACCAATATTTGATTTCGATGCTGCATGAGCGTGACTACAAATAAGGTTTTTTAAGCTATCCTTAATTATGTTACTTACCCCTACAAAAAAGCCTATAGAAGAAAACTTTAACGTCCTCATAACATCTATATTTAAGATGTTTTTCCGCTCAATGAAGGTCTGGCTGATTAAATCACCCGAGCCCATCAGAGCTCCAGTCTGTACTGCTTGTACTAAGTATGGTCTTCTGCGTAAAACGTCTTGGTACAATTTAAATAAACCACGCAAATTCATAGTTGCTTCAATCCACACACATTAATATCCCAAGACAGACGAACAGTTAAAATAAATATTTATGGTTCAAAATACTCTGCTCGGAGAGTCAACTTATTCGATCCATAGGCATGATTGTATTGGATCTGACCAGTTGACCGGATTTATTTTACCCGGGAAGTAAACTTTTCTTCAACGACTTGGCCAGATAATTGAAATCATAAAAAACAGTGGAAATCAGAGATCACTGGTCGAAACCGTCAAAGAATATGTCATTTTAATTAGAAACCGTCGAATCAAAATTCATATTTCATTTAATGACATTGACAAGTTGTTGGCGGTCAAACTGAGTTGCCTCGGCAAAAAAGAACTACCTAGGTAATTATTATGTTAGATTTTGTCATTGATATACTAAAAAACCCAAGATACACATTCAGCGTCTCAAAACCGTCCGCAAGAAAAGAGCGCACAATTGAAAATTGTGCGCTCATTTCAAATAGTATCACGTCACTCGCGTCATTGAACGCACGTTAAAAATGCCGAAGTGTTGCTTCGATAATTGTAAAAATATTACGTCAAGAACGTTAAAAAAGGATGGGATATCATACTTTCGGTAAGTTAAAGAGTTTGTTGATTTGTTTATGTTGTTTTTATGACTCAATATAGGGAGCAATAGGTGATTTTGATTTAATTTGTCTTGAAATTTCACTCAACAGTCCAAGTATAATACGGCAAATTTCAATGGCCGCTTTTTCAGCGTAAGAACAATGCATTACAACCTCCTTTGAATTTAGTCGTACAATATAAATCGACCCTGTTCTTTTCAATGGAGTCGATTTTTTTTATTATGTTTTAATTTTTTTTAATTATTTATATTAACTTTTGTACTTTTTTGTATTTAGACTAGAATTAAATTAATATTCTTGTATAGTTTTTAACCGACTTCCAAAAGGAGAAGAGGTCATCAATTCGAAGATTTTTTATGTTTGTATATTGATTTCCTACTTATTTTATGGGCCCAACTGAGTAATTCTTTTTATGGTCTTTGTAAGAATAGTCTTTGGTTGTGCCTATACAAACATTATTATGACCTGATGATGAACATAAGAGCTACATAACGGAACTCTTCATAGAACAATAATTGCTTTTCTTCGGCAACATTAGAAGTCAAGGAGGGTTCAATAATAATCCCAATTCCCGCCAATTTAAATCCGCGTATAAAAAACTTTTAATGCATCTGGAACTCGGTTCCAAATTTACAGGCAATTCTGTTCCCTTAGAAAATGTGCCTATTTTGAATTGTGGGGCAACTGTATCAAACATTAACAACACCAGTGTCGGATATCGTTTTGATATAGAAAACGAATATTTGCCAGAAGAAGATAGCAGTTATGAGACATATCAGAATAATTGTGATATCTTATCAGAATCATTAAATAATTCCAGTTTTGAATACGTTAATCAAATCGTTGGTTATATAGCAGGATTTGTGGTCAGACACCTACTAAAAAAAATTAAATGTGACATCTGCAACGATTCTACACTAGCTCGTAATAAATTATGGTTTCACAAACTTATCGATTTAAAAGATTTTGGTGGTCTGTGTTACGCTAGTGAAGATGTTTACACTGTATGTAATAAAACCGAGGAGATAATACGACGAGAACAGCGCATACATGGTCAAAAAAACACAACCAAGGCCTATTTGTGTTCCTTAGTTTTAAAATATACGTTAAATTTAAATATATTTTCTAGTATTGATACACATTCCCTTCAACAACCTGCTTTATTCAATCACAACATTTCTCTTATAAAAGCTATTGTAGAAAAGTTTATAGATGTTCGTTTACATTATATCGCAAAAAAGACAACAGTAAGGCTGAAATCTAATTCAAAAAGACAACTCTACAATAAGCTAAACTTATTTCAAGGAAATTAATGTGTTGTCTACTGTGTTAAAGGAATAAATACTGAAATTTGCATTTATGAGTTTTATTTTATTTCTTTGAATAATTTTGTAATAAATACGACCATTACAGAATCATTCATAATCCACATTCTCAATATTCACATAAATAAAATAAATAATAGTATTTATTTTATTTAATATGTTTAATGTTTTGTCGTAAGATAAAACATTAAACATGTATAAGTAGGTACAGTATTATGATAATTATAAGTTTTAACCTAATTAGTTATTTAGTTTCGATAACAACAATACCTATTATTATAAAAGTATAAATATGTATTTGGAACACACATTTATATACATTTTAAAAACTCTTAAAATACTAAGCAAATGCATAAAAAAATTAAAGTATAAAAATATATTCGACTCCATCCATGCCGTGTTCTACCGGCAAACTTCTGTCATAAAATTTTATTGCTTTATAAACATTGCTTTGTAAAAACAACTTTAAAACATGCGCGTAAGGTTGAATTTCCAAACAAGTATGTTTATATCATGACAGTTTGTTCATTGACATTGGGGACAGTTTTGAGTATTAATTTTGTTCGAGACTGTGCATCTTGGGTTTTTATATATCAATGGATTTTGTTCTCAAAGATTTCATGAAAAAGTAATTCCATGGAACAAATCTAAAGTCATCCGTGCAAGGCTCAAAACCAGTACTTTTCGACCCAGTTAAAGAAAAAAAAAACCGGCCAAGTGCGTGTCGGACCACGCACAATGAAGGGTTCCGTAGTTAAATAATGGATAATTTTTATTCACGTAAATTATAAAAGCACAACCGAGCGAGAGCGATGAATCATAATTTTCAGCTTCGAGAATGTGCGGGCTGCCCGAGCACGGCCGAATTGCCCGAATTAGACCGAACCGAACAAGTCAAGTCACGAACCCACCTACGGCGTGCGAGAGTCGCGTTGACGCGCGACGGAGCGACTAGACGTGTAAAATACTTCGTTAATCCCCAAGCCTTGTTGGAAGAAGAAATACTTGCATAAAACATTGATTCGTAACTTATGTAATTTAAATATGGAGAGGAATCGCATTTACAAAAAAAAATATACTCCCAAACCTTTAAAGTAATCAAAATACTGGGATACAACATTGATCCGTAACATAATAAAAAATAGGAGCAGAATCACGTCGAGCGTAGACGGAGCAAAATACTTTGAAGTCTTGCGAGTATTTCGGGTCGGCACTTAGTCAGCGTACTTGCAAGTGAATACCTAGTATAAAAACCTGGTTGCGTAAATACGCACCTTCCCTAGTGTGGTCCACATCTGCGTACGCGCACGAACAGTGCGATTAGCGTGCATCTTAGGAACATAGTATATTACCTTTGCACGTTGGACATGTTCGCGAGCGGTTAAGCTACGGTTTCCTAGGTACTTACCCGTTTTAGGTGTAAAAAAGGCATAAATTGGAAAGTTTCCAAATACTTTTTTTAAATAAAATAAAAACCGCTGTCATCCTTTTTATGACAGCTCTCACTGCGGCCGTCAAGTGTGGCCACCGCTTTTCTAGGAAACCGTAGCTTTACGGAGGAAATTATTTAAATACGATATTTTGCTATTTCTAGGTCAGTTTCAAGTCGTATCTTGATCAAAATATGACCCGTAAATAGGGAAAAACTAGTTATTACTCTGAGGGAAAAACTAAAGAAAATTTGAATTTAGCGGGCTGCCTTTGCGGCTTCACTTTACCTAGATATGGCAATTTTATAAGAAGGTGGAGGTTGAGATGATCTCTGGGTGGAAGTGACTAATTTAATTAGGTACATTTCAAAATTTTCAACACGCGCCTGCTCTAAACTGTAGTCTTTGATGTCTTGGCATTAGAGCCTTTTTTTACTGACCGGCACAGGCTCAAGCAAAGCGACTGTCCAGCAAAGATTGAGGCAAACTGTACTCGTATGAATAATTATAAATTACATACTAAGTGTCGAATTGAAATCTTTTGCCGAAGTTGAAGACAAGCCATAGATATATTTGGATTTATTTGTGCTTTCTTTAGCTACCGGGTAACCGAGCAGTCGCCTTACAATGTAGTAGATGACGACTGGTTGGGCACTGCCCAGTCGCTAAGTAACTGCCCAATGGGCAGTTACTTAGCACAAACCAGCCTGTGGAAAAAGGCTCATTGCTAATCGAGACAAAAGACTGTATTCAATTTCTCTAGACTCTTGCAAGAAAAAAAAAAAAAAAAAAATTAAATAATGTCTGTCAGCTGTTAGTAAGAACGTCAGTGCTTTAGTTATTACTCTGAGGTCAGACTACCTAGTTAATTCCATATTTTTTGAGGAATACCCTTGAGTCCTCTGAAATCTTATGAATCTTATGAAAACAAAACAGCGAGATAGGCTGTCTACTGAGTCAATCACTGTTCTATTACATCCAAAACGACTCTTTAATGACGCTAATTGTTATGACTTGGAAATTAATTCAAAGATGACCGCGGCTATGGCCAAAGAGTAGAGTATGACCCTAAAGATCGAAAAAAATCATTATATTTAAGTGTGTTTGGTTTGATGTAAATTAGACTCTTAATTTATTTTTTGATAAATAAACGAATTTGATTGAACATTGTATTTTTTTTGTGATTTTGGGTACTAATGTACCGAATTTTGTGGGCAGCTCTACCGATTTCGCACTCTGACATTGGAGACCACTGAGGTCGCTTGTCACCATGTGTCATGTGTCATTGTCACTATTCTAACCATTTTGTTTCTTTGAGAATTTTCAATGTCATTCAGTCGATGTAGTTCTGTGGTATTGGAAGGAATTATCGGTATTCACGCACCTTTTCGACCTAATTTACGCACAGTTAATTTACTGCCTCAGTTTTGCGTAACACTCACAAGGCAGGTAATCCCAGACAAACGTAGGTACTATATTTTTGTTTTTTAAATCCCCAAAATATAGCCGGTGTTTTAATATCATTTTATTAAAATTTGCCCGATCGGTACCAACCAAAGATATTAAATTATGTACCTACGTACCACCTAATCGTGGCTTACGTCATGGTAAGCTTTTTCACATGATGTGCTGAATGATAATTTATTTATTTATTATTAGTTGATTTATAAGTCATGTTCAGCAGTGGACGTCTTTTGGCTGAAATGATGATGATGATAAAAGTCACAGATAACTAGATAAAAGTCATGGTCTCTGTTTTTAATTCAGTATAATTATGTAGGTATACCTATCTAGAATAATAATTGTCTACTGCAAAAAACATATTTATTTCTTGATACAGTAAAATAATATTTGCACACATTTTGTTGGATGACTAATATATTTATCATGCCTCAAGGCATTTTCAGTTTTTTGTTACCTACTTCAATTACTGCCCACCCCTGATTTGCACGGGTGCAATTGCGACATGTCAAAACATAGACATTTGGAATTATACATAAAATACTTCCAGTATTTAAAATGCTCTACAAAATAATGATGAAAACCGAATCAAATCCAACACGAAAAGCTTCTTGTTGTTTTATACTATAATATATATAGATAAGTAATAAAAAAATACAATGTCAACTTATAGTTTGGATCAACAATTTTTTTTTCGTCAGTTTAATTATGTATTTGGTCTAAGTCATGTACATGCAAAGTTTATTTTTTTTTATCTGACAATTTTGAGTATTCCCCTCTGTCACCCTCATCCGTACGGGTGTGATATATAATTCTATTATTTATTATTGTGATATATAATGCTATTTTTATAATTTCAGAAAACCACCATGGAAGGTTTATCATTGGTTTCATCAAATAAGATATTTGGGGGTCATCAGAAGGTTTACTCCCACGAATCATCTGAACTAAAATGTAAGATGAACTTCTCAGTATACCTGCCACCCCAGGCAGAGGGTGGTGATGTCAAGTTGCCTGTCATATTCTACCTTTCTGGACTGACTTGCAGTGAGCAGAACTTCATCAGTAAATCAGGGTTCCAAAGGTATATTTTTTTTAATAATAGTTAATTAAAAGATAAACATGTTGCAAATTGTTGAATGTTGGTGATATCAAAGTCTCAAGTGATTGTGAGCACTTGGTTTCCACCAGGGGTAGTCTACACTTTTCTTGGCCCTCATTCACTTAAGGCTGATGAGATAATTGAAACATGCATGTTTGTTAAAAAAATATATAATTTATTTGAAAAAAGCAGTTATAAAATAAATAGTAGAACACGACACATAGACAAATTGAAATTACCCCAAATAAAGTTAATGCTATTTAAAAGAAATATTTACTGCATGGCAATTATTATATATAACCATTTGCCAAATAATATTCAATATTTGCCATTGTTGTTGTTCAAAAGGTCATTGTTCAGATTATTATTAGAGAAAAATTATTATAGTGTTAAAGAAAATTTAGAGGATAAATCGTTAGTATCATAATAAAACAAAGGTAGCCTAAATTCTATCATATGCCATCATTATTATAATTACATAAAAATTGCAATATTTATTCCAATAAAATTAATTCATTCATTCAAAATTACTAATCTAATGTATTAGTGTTATTAATATTATAAGTCTCGATTATTTAGATATTATGGAAAAATTTGTACGCCATATAATGGCAGGATATGCTGGAACCCATATTGTAACGCCTATTGTACCATATTCTTGCAAATAAACATATTTGATTTGATTTGATTTTGATAAGGGCCGCTCCACAACACAAAGCATTTAAAAAATCCTACTATCAATAGTCTGGATTGAAAATGTCTCACATGATTGCATATTATTCGATAATTATACAAGGCGGTACCACGCAACAGAGACCTGATACGCCAAAATGATACCAGTGTGGACAAGGGTGTACTTTCATAAATTTTGTATGAACTATCACACACTACAAGGCGGGACACACCATGCCTATTTGTATTGAAATGCGACGCAGTTTGCTTCGACTGTTATGTTAATATGCACCTAGCTTTAAATTCCCTAGGTACATTTATTAATATCTACCTATTTTAATACATAACATTATGCCAGTCCAATGAAAAGATATAAACAATTCGTGTTTTTGTAGCTTTTTGAACTTGTGCAGATTATAAAACTGTATTACAGATAATATAATACACTGTATGTTAATTAGAACCATAACTTGCTAATTATTGTCATTATCGAAAATATGAATAAGTTTATCATTATCTTTAGGCATTATAATAATACTGGTTTTTTCTTAATATTAATAGTTTTAGGTATAAAGTATGTGAACACAAGACCATAATATTGTATCAGGAAATGCTTGACATAAATATGTAATAATATTTTGTAGGTATGCAGCAGAGCATGGAATCATTGTTGTGGGCCCAGACACATCTCCCAGAGGCGTGAAGATCCCTGGTGATGATGATTCCTGGGATTTTGGAGTAGCTGCTGGATTTTACCTCGATGCCACTAAAGAACCATGGTCAAAGAATTACAGAATGGGCAGTTATATTAATAAGGAACTGTATGAATTAGTGCTGCAAGCATTTAGCAATGTGGTTGATGCTGAGAGGATTGGCATTATGGGACACAGGTAAATCTATAAAATATACGTTATTATTTAAATCAATTTAATTTTGGGGCAATCAATCATGCATAGTTTTTTAGGCAAACTGCATTTAAAACTTGAATAATGTGCTATGGTATTGTGAAATATTAGCATAATATTGTGATTGATTAATCCAAAATCAGGCACAACTTTAAATACACATTATTGGTGATATTAACTGTTGATAACTTTGTTGTGGATACTGTTGTAGTGTGGTCTTTTATTGATAGGAGCCCAGAGTAATATCGTTTTTATGCATTACTTACAGACATTACTTCCGGAATTTATTTCATACGACTACAATACTTATATAATCACATATATAGATAGTGCGATCCACGAAGACGCGCCCCACTCCGCGATTACTGTACTGTAAGCTGTATTTTACTACGGAGCGGAGCGGAGTGGGGGCGCGTCTTCGTGGATCGCACTATCTGTAGTATTGATATGTATGCGTTCTAGTTTAACATATTTTTTTTGCATAATTCACATTATGTGAAGACGTAATGACAAATTTAAAAGTCACAAAAATTAATACGGGTTACATTAGTGAACACAGCTAATATCCATTGTGTATTTGTCTTAATAAACAATTATATTTTGCTAGAGATCCTAAATAAAAAAATAAAAATACTTTTTCAGCATGGGAGGTCATGGAGCTTTAGTATCCACTCTTAGAAACCCTGGTTTGTACAAATCAGTAAGCGCATTTGCACCTATCTGCAACCCTATTGAATGCCCATGGGGTATCAAGGGCTTTAATGGCTATTTGGGAGAAGACAAATCTAAGTGGGCTGAGTGGGATGCGACAGAGTTAGTCAAGAAATATGATGGACCCCCACTCACTTTACTTCTTGACCAGGTAAGATTAGTTAGCAAATTAATTAATTCAAAATCTTTAAATAAGTTATTCCACATCATGACATTCATCTATTTTTTTTTAATTTTAGCTAAACATTATTAGAATTATTAAGTGGTTAATTTTACCAAAAAAAAAAATCTTTCGTGCAAAAAGAAATTGAATGTTGTGTTCAGATACCTAATTACGCAACACATTTTCGTTAGCAATCTGTTTCATTTTGACAGTTCAACAACATTCATTGCGTTATTTACGTTGTTGAGCAGATTTTTTTTCCAACATATGGAGCAATGAATTAGCAATCTGTTTCAAAACGATTCAGATTCTGATTGATTGTGTCCTACGCAATTAGGGTACAGGTTGTTCCACAAAGTTTTTTTTTTGTTGCGAATTCGTCCATCCCCTGCTTTCGGTCAATCACCGAATTTAAATATAGAAAATTTAATGTTTTGTTTCTTTTTCCAGGGGTCTAGTGATAAATTTTACTTGGAGAAGCAATTACTTCCTGAAAACTTGGTGGAAGCGTGCCGGTCAGTCGGTGTGCCAGTCATACTTAATTTACGCGAAGGTTATGACCACTCGTACTACTACATCTCCACTTACATCGGCGAACACATCGACTTCCACGCCAAAATACTGAAAGCTTAATTAAGAAAATCATATTGACAGTCAATATTGTGAAATGCATTTTTAATAATATCTGTTTTTATATTTACAGTAAAGTTGTTATTATAAATAATAATATATTTCTTTCTATACTTTCTGATTACAGTCGTTATGCAAATTTAATTTCTATCACCATCCATCAATAAAAACAAAATTTTATTTTTCAATCATTATAATATAATTTGTCAGGTTACATTTTTTAAATTTTCTTAACAAAAATTGTTATACTATGTATTTGCCAGTTCGTCAAGTTGCTACCTTTCCGCGTCGTTTTTCCTAAGAGTATGGTAATACTGTAGGAATTTATCTCTGTTCCCCCATATGCCGGTGGTACCCCAGTGACACCAAGCCCTGGAAATTAAATTGACACTGAGGATAGACGTAGGTATTACGTAGGATACCTAAGGTGCATAGATAGGTAGGATACGTGGCTTATTACCACTACACGATGAGGTATTTAATTTTAGTAGGTATGCCGTATGACACATCGAGGTTTCCACCCTCTCTCAGGTTTCTCGGACAGTACCGTAATGCCAAATGCAAAAAAAGAAGAATTAATACGAGTTAGCACCGCCTATACCATCACGTTTCATAACCGACTCGATGAGGGCAAAACACGCAGGTCCGGAGGCGCGACATTTCATCAAAATGTTGAACAGAATAAGTATATCAATTTCGGTTTCAATTGAATAGGCGCAATGATTTAAGGGTCATGCGCTAAAGTAGCACGAAATTTCAAATTTTCTTTAGTTTTTTACGTTTTGCAGGTCAGTGTGAGGTTTTATGTTGATTAAAATATGATTCGCGACCGTAACAAATATGACATAATTATAATCATTACAATCAGCAATACAACTCCATGAGTAAGCACAATCGTCAAATGTCATGATTTCATGAAATAGTCATTCAATGCGATTATAATAACAGACTTGTATTGATCATTTTTATGATTATAATTCTATAAATAAACATTTGATACGGCCGCAAATTCTATTTAGATCAACATACAACATGATACTGACCTGCAAATTGCAAAAAACGTAAGAATTTTTTAATTTCACGGGCTACCTTGACGCTTTCGTGTCATTGACTCTGGCAGGGCCACCATCAGGGATTTTAATTTATATTACACAAAAAAATTGTCGCTAATTAGTCGAAATTTGTCGCCAAATATCAGAATTTGTCGGTCACTGGTTCAAAAGATATAAGGGTTTATAGGTGGCCGATCTGGAGTCTCCCCAGCAGGGCCACATTTAAATCTCAAAAACTAGGGCACCTAGCGAAGATGTGTTTTCTCCCATAATTTTTCGCCAATTTGTCTCAATTTGTCGCCAAGTTACAGATTTAATCGGGTCTTAGTTTAGGAGATATAATGAGTTCAATTAGTAAGGTATAGTCCAAGAGCTAGATCGAAGAGTTCACGAAAAATTGCCAAGAAAAAATATTTCTATTAATATGTGTAAATATACTTCTAGTTTTATCGGTCTAAAGTCCTTAGAAATGTCCGAGAGACATAAATTCTCAATTAAATACATGTTTTTATGTTTTAAATTACTAGGTTAGAGTGGCTTAAACTTCTTTGAAAACATTAAACCTTGCTCTTGGTCTATTTGGCGTCAAGATGTACAGTCGCATGTAACTGTTTTACCAGTTTAGACTGTTGAAACAGTTGAGCTCTAATTAAATAATTACATATATTTATTGTAGATTTGTTTATAGGTAATGAATACAGCTTTCCTTTGGTGGTTGAAATTATAGAATAAGTTTATATTTATTTAATTCGAAACCAACATTCCTCCATATGACGTCATAGATACTGTCTAGAAACTACATATTTTGTACTTGCTTGTACCACTGTATGGGGAAATTGAATTCTTTAATATCTTTTGAATTACACACCGACTGAATCTGTAACTTGGCGACAAATTGCGACTAATTAGCGACAAAATATGGGAGAAAACGCATCTTCGCTAGGTGCCCTAGTTTTTGACATATAAATGTGGCCCTACTGGGGAGACTCCAGATCGGCCACCTATAAACCCTTATATCTTTTGAACCAGTGACCGACAAATTCTGATATTTGGCGACAAATTTCGACAATTTTTTTGTGTAATCAAAATTCCTGATGGTGGCCCTGCCAGAGTCAATGACACGACGCTTTCGCCTTAAGCGAATGAACTTGTTGAGAAAAGCCATCAGTAACAAAATTAAATGCATTGCCGCCAAGTGCCGCTATTTTTTTAACTCCGAGTTGTAAGTTAACCCACCTTCTAGTAGTAACCTGTATGTATTAACGCCTTCTCAGATTCGTCTTAAAAATTCTTGGACACACACTGTTTAAACAATATATCAGTGTTATTATTTATAGTTTGACCGAGAGCGCTGTACCGCGCCTTAGGAATGCGCGGTGAGGCAGGGGGCAGTGTTGACGAATAAACGGCGGGGCGCCGTCAGCATCGACGAATGAACAGCCTGCACTGCCCCCCCGTCTCGCCGCGCACATACCTAAGGCGTGGTACAGCGGTATCGGTGAAACTATAATACATAGTTTTGCAATCATCTATAGAGGACATGTTAGTTTTATACTCACATTCCAAATAAAGCGCCACCAAGATGCGCCGCGTGGTCAAAGAATTTCCATCCGAAAACTACGCCAGCTAAGTCAACGCTCATTATGACCTTTATAGCCTGCAACATAAACATCATATTTATATAGGTAACCTTATGAAAATCAAGCTACCCATACAACCAAAGCAAAGTATGTGTTGTGCTTTACCGTGCCAGCAGCGAATGTGTACATAGGCAAAAATATTATGCTTAGCCTGGTGTCAGGATATTGAACACACACGTAGGCCAAAACGGACATTATTGCACCCGACTGAAAGAAAGAAAAGAGGAACGTTAATATTATTATAGGATTATATTATATTTTATTATATGATTAATAATAACACGAGATATCTTATACTTGATTTCCAACGACGCCTGAAATTAAGTTTTATCGGTCATCCATCTGTCGCGGCAATGGGATGCGCAGGACCGCTTGTTGTTGTGGCGAAGCTTGCGTGGGAGACCTATGTCTAGCCGTGCACACGTCATTCGGCTTACATAATAAGTAAAAAACTCGCAAAAAAGCAAGTTGTGTAATGATAAGTATTGCCTGAATTTATAAAGCCTTACTCGTTGGATAAAAAACAAAAAGTAAAAATATTAAGTTTTAATTCCGCACAAACAAGATCCAGGCTTGGGTGCACACTACAACACCGCCCCTACCGCCCGCAAAAACATGCCTCGGTCGGCGTATCTTGCTAATGGGGATGGGAGTGTATCGGGCGGCCGCTCCAATCAAGGGATTGGGGTGCAGTCAAAAAATCGCTTTGAGAGACGTTTCATGAACTCCTGAACGATAGGCATTCTGAGAATATAGAAAGATGAAGATTCTCATTGCGAACATAAAAGGGGGTCCCGTAACGTTTCTTAGGAATCGGAAGGTCTGCATCCTATGGAAATGAAGTGACTTAGTCTATGAGAAGACGACGCAAGCATAGGCCATGATGGAACGGATGATCGCGATATATACTCGCAATTTACACTTGTGTAACATTTTGCTATGTGCGATCAATATGAAACGCCTACTGAGCGCGAAGGAGCCACCTTTATGTGCTCACTGCTTGGTGGTGGTCAAAGGAACAAACCTAGGTATGATTGAGACGCGGCCTCAAGAAGAGAACCGCCTGAATCTTATCGGGGTTGACCCCGATTGAGGAAGCCTTTTTACTCTTGCGAATGTCGCTACTGAACAGCGTGAAGATGAGGGGAGATAGAACGAGGGGAGGGGATGAAAATAAACCCTAGATGCGATAGCGAAATGTGCGATCCGACAAAAAAAACTCGTAAGATGAGCACGATATGGTCTGCCACTCCGAGTTGGTAAACCTTATATAATAAGCCGTTGTGTCAGACTGTCGAATGCTTTCGCTATTTCGAAGAATAACACGCCCGTCATCGCGTTACGCTGGAAACTAGCGCTTAAATGCCGTGGACTTGTTGGATGCAAGAGTGTTTGGTTCGGAAACCAAACTGCTCGTTGGGGATGACGTTTTATGTTTCGGCATGGTTTCAAAGACTACCCTCATAAATAAGCCTCTCGTAGATTTTACCGAGAACATAGGGGAAATTGGTGGGACGGTAACTCATGGGCTTAGACTAGGGCTTGCCTGGCTTAGGGATACCGATAACGGTGATTAAATTATGTGCTACGTGCACTACTTATAACCATCGCGATGCATGTGTAGGTAATGCGACCATCGAAGCGATTACAGAAACCACACACGATCAATCCATAAATTTTCGAAATATTTGTCTCCTCAACGACGTAATGAATGTTGTTGAATGTCAAAATGAAACACATTGTGATTGATCGTGTGTTACGCAATTAGGGTGCTGATTAGTAAATCAGAAAAAGCTTTGTAAATCGGAACAAATATTTATTACACCAACGATTACTTTCGCTTTGAAAAATTATACGGACGAATATACTAAAAAATAATCTAGATAAATAGGAAAATTTGATCTCAATAACACAAGGTGTGTTTCAGAATGAACACAGTAGGTACGCAACAATAGCTACTCGTATTTTGGCAGGAATTCGATCAAATTGAGACCAAGTTTAATTTCTTTAGTTGTTCAGCTATCTAATTACGCAACACAGTTTCGTAAACGATTACGACTAATCTGTTTAATTTTGACAGTTCAACAACATTCATTACGTTATTTACGTTGTTGAGCAATTATTTTTTTAACTTATGAAGCAATCGATTAGCAATCTGTTTCAAAACGATTCAGATTCTGATTGATCATGTATTACGCAATTAGGGTACAGGTAATTTGGTATGTTTGTTCATTCGTATACAGGGTATCGACGCGAAAACTGTTACTATGGATTCAGTACATGATTCTGAACGCCCCTGCGTTAAAATTTTACGTCGGTTATTTGAAAAATAAAATACCAGCTGTTCCATACATTTTGACCGCGTAGGTATTGCACTTTTCTATGAAACAGCAGATATTTTTTTACGCAGGGGCGTTCAGAGTCATTTACTGAATCCATGGTAACAGGCTTCGCGTCGATGTCCCTGCCACCTGTAATATATTAGTGACGCTGATTGTATTAGTGGATTGTTTCTACATATGTATTGAACTATACTTATTTATATTGAAAGTATACTTACTGCACCAAGACTAAGACCAGGCTGGTTTAGTAGAACCTTGTACAGAAAACTGGCAAAGCTGCTAATTACACCAGCGCTCAAGTACATGGCCACAAATTGTTCCTTCCCTAATGAAGCTACTGCAGCTGTTTGGAGAAAAATTAATGTCTATTATTATAATTTTCGTGTAAACCATTTTCTTAAGTTGCGCATTAAATATTTTTTTTGGTGTGGTGTGACTTTAAACCTTCCGAAGTTCTTCAATGTATGTAAAAACGTAGATAATACCACAGATGAATTAAATACAGACTCGGGCACTCTGCATTTTAGGTATGAAGCTACAAGTAGGTACGCGGCGGGCTCGTCTTCGACTTCTGTCAAATTCAGTGGGCGTAACGTAGTCAGAAGATTTAAGAGGTACGCGAATTTACGCGATAGAAAGAGAGGCAACTTTTAGGTGAATATAACTGTGGGTAATTAGCGCTGTGCGACCTGGGGGCCTACCACCACCTCTAAAGCAATATTATTTTAATATTACTTTAGTGTGGGACAGAGATGAAGCTCGACAGAACGTATAGCTCCATCTCTTTCTCTCAACTGAAGTAAGATTAAAATAATACTGCTTTAGAGATGGTGGTAGGCCACTTGAATTGCACTTTATTGTGTCGTAGCAAGAGTCGCTTTTTATTTAAATTATTGTGCGGAGTGACCCATCTGTACTAATCTGTGATACTGATAATACGCAATTTAGAAAAGTTAGTAAAAAATTAATAACTTAGTTTTATTTCAGTGTTAGGTCAATAATATACCAATAACTGAAGGTTTCCACCCAGTATCCTGAACCATAACCACCAGACCAGACTGGCACATGCAAAGCTTATAAAGAACCCATGAACTCAACTACAGACGAGAGTATAGCAATTTCTGTGACTGTGAATCAAACATTACGATACTGGGTTACCTCAAGAATTAAAACTACGTAGATCAATCCTTAAATTTTGTCATAAAGCCAGGAATTTATTTCATTTTCTTGAATGTTGACAGACAGAAACATTAATTGAAAATTGTTCTGTTATGAAATATAGTTATGGTTTACTAGGGTGGGGCGCAGCCTAATAGCCTAGTGGTGCGACCGTCGGACTGCCAAGTTATACGTCTCGAGTTCGAACCTAAGGCACGCACCTCTGACTTTTCGGATTCATGTGCGTATTGTATAATTATCACTTGCTTCAAAAACGGTGAAGGAAACCATCGTGAGGAAACCAGCATTTTTTTTTTTTCGGGTTGGGAATCATCAAATGACTCCTCCCGCTCTGGGCGGAGCGAGAGGGAGTGTCAGACTTTTACTGACTAAAACCCACCCGTGTTCCTTCCGTTGCCTGTGTGCCGGGGCCGCGATATCCCTTTCGGACAAACTCGCAACCCTGGCAGGCATTGGCCCTTACGGACCCCGTCAGTTGGTGCTGACATCTCTTTGAGGCGCGCGTGGAACACAACGCGCCGTCGACCCGGGCCTGGTCCTAATCGGACGGCGAGCTACCCATTGCCCACCGTCCGCAAGCCCGCGCCTACGGTGGCCGGAAGTCAGCTCGCGACTCCCGACGCCCGGGGCGTCTCCTGCGGCGACTAGGGGCGCGAGGGCACGCATCTTGCATTTCCCTCGCGCGCTCCGCCTCCTCCTTCGCGAGCATTACTGCTTCGCAGAAGGAAGTGACGGCTTCCCATGCACTCTCGCTCCGGACCAGGGCCGGACGCGCCCAAGCCGGGCCTCCACCGTATGCTCCACCGTGTCCTCCGGGCGATCCACACAATGGTAACACCCGGGCGTTTCCTCCCGCTTTACCCTGAACAGGAACCTCCCGAAACAACCGTGTCCGGTGAGGACCTGCGTCAGGCGGAAGGTGAGGACGCCGTGACGCCTCACTAGCCACTCCTCAAAGAGGGGACTTATCGCCGCAATTGTGGCGTGCCCAGAGGAAACCGGCATGCCTGAGAGATATTTCTCGAAGGCATGTGAAGCCATGTCAGAGACCCATGGGCGGCTTTAAAACTCTGACACCAGGTTAGTCACTAACCATACGAAAAGAAGAAGACTGGGGTAATTCCGACGGGAATTTTTACGACATGACTAGAGGTTCGGTGAGTTAAGTAGTTTCATATTTACGCCAATAATATGCGACTTCTTTTAACTTAATGGAAAGATTAAGGGCGCCGGGAGGGGAGGGAGGAGCAAGGGGTGCACTTGCACCTCCCTGGCTTCAAAATAAAATATAGGTGTAAAAACATTCATAACTAAAGAAATATCTCAAAACGCCTAATACAATAATAGAGAACTTAACCTATTCGAGGCGAGATCCAAAAATTTCCGAGGTCGCTTTTTTTTTTTTCGCGACATTTATCGCGGCGACGCGTCGCCGCTATAAATGTTGCGTGCGATGCCGCAATGCCATCCGCGGGCTCCGTCTGCATTTCAAGCAAACGCGTGTAAAATCGCTTCTCCGTAAACGCTCTCATACAACGCCATGTTTGAATTTAGTGCGAGCCGCACCGCCCAACACGACGCTCGATGCCCCGCGTCTCCGTAAACGAGGCCTTAGTTATCTTTCTGTATGAATAGACAAAATAACACTTATCCCATTCGAGGCGAAATGGAAAAATCTCTTATTTTTTAAGCTTTTCTGCATAAGTCGACAAAGTTACTCTTTGTATGAATGAAACAACGATAACCTAAAATATCCGAGGTTAACCGAGGTGGATCGAGTTCGCTTCGTGGAGGTGTAGATGCACCCCCTGAAAAAAACCTGCGGCGCCCATGGGAAAGATTTAACCTATGGATATCTTAGATTCATAAATTTATAGTTGGATTCGGTAAATAGAGCATTTTGAATTATTGAGTTATATTTTTTTTGGTGTATGGGAAATTACGAACTATCTTGGAGTTAATCCGAAATTATTCTAAAGTTATTTATTGGATTACCAACGAGATACATTACAATAATAAAAACTTGTCTAATATACATTATCCTGTAATGAACACTCAATTACAGGTAACCACAGCTTACACAAGTTTAAATTAACAAGCAAATTTAATTGCACTTGGACCGAAGGTTTAAATTTCTTTTTCAATCGTATTTACCCCTTACACTTAATATTATAAACCGCGGCTCAGAACCCACTTGGGTCACAGTCCGAGGACAAACGATTATAGATCTAAATCTAACACTTGCTACAGAAAACGCGACAAACCTTATTACAAACTGGCACGTATCGGACGAACCTTCCTGCTAAGTTACAAGTTAACCTTCCTACATCACAGAAGGATCTGCTTTACACTAACTACCGACACTAGGAAACCCGAACCGAGGGGAAACTCGAGACGCACCAATGTTCCCGGGTACAAACGCCTCCTCCCTATTAACTAGACACCTAATGCCCTAACACAAGTAACCCTAAGAGACCAAGCATAATAAGAATACACCGTGACAAAACTATCAGAATACCTAACTGAAGCATACCACGCATGCTGTAAACTAAGAGCGCTACAAGCCAAGAAGGAGAGAAACCCCTGGTGGAACGCTGAACTTAGTAAACTCAGAGATGCGCTATGTAAGCAATTTAACAGAGCCAAAAACACTAGACTCCTAGACGACTGGGAGATATACAAATAGATCCTATATACATACAAAAAGCAGATCAGAATCGCCAGGAGGACAGCATGGCGTAAATTCTGTGAATCCATCGAGACAAATAATGAAGCCGCAAGGGTAAGGAAGTTCCTATCAACCGATCAAGACCAAACTGTCGGCGCGCTTAAAAAACCCTTGTCGGGTTTTTTCATACACACTAACTGACCATGAAACCAGTAAGGTCCTTCTCGAAACTCACTTCCTAGACTGTAAAGTCCTAGAGGACAGGACGTGGGAGGCTTAACCAGAATGGACCCCAACGAATGAAAACTGGTCAAGAGCCCGCAATATAGTAATAGAAGACCGAGTAAAATGGGCTATCAACACCTGTCAGCCATACAAGGCGGGATGGCATCTTCCCAGCCCTGCTGCAGTGGGGGGTAGATTATCTGACACCATGGCTGGTGGAATTCTATCGAGCCTGCATAGCACTCAGACACGTACCTCTCGCATGGTGCAAGGTGAAAGTCATTTCATACCCAAACCTGGCAAAACCCAAGGCTTATATATATAACCCTTGAGACTCTGTGACAGGCACATCTGAGACCTCTCCGGGTAAAACCACTACACAAATAACAGCATGCGTACTCCACAGGCAAATCAACAGAATCAGCGCCGCACAGCGTTGTTTCTAAAATTGAATGTGCAGTGGACCACAAATGCTCAGCACTGGCTGCCTTCATTGACATCGAGGGCACCTTAGACAAAAAAAATTTTCAACAGTATAAACATGGCCCTCGACAGACACAGCATAGACTCGCCCCTGAGTGGCTGGATCACCAATATGCTCAATCTGACAAGGCTGTACAAGTTACACAGTAAATGACACTACGAGTGCCATCGTTACAAAGGGCTGCCTGCAAGGGGGAGTCCTTTCGCCGCTTCTATAGAATCTGGTAGTAGACAGCCTCATCAAAACATTCAATAACAAAGGTTATTTCACCGTAGGCTACGCCAATGACATAATCATAATAAATAACGGGACCCACGAAAACACTCTATGCAATCTCATGCGTCAAGCCCTGAAAATAGTATAGGAATGGAATGCAACAAGCACCACCTCTCAGTGAACCCTACACAAACCGAACTGATTCTCTTCACAAAGAAGAGAAAACTGCCGACATTACAATTACCACGATTCTTTGGAACAATCTTA
Source organism: Agrochola macilenta (assembly GCA_916701695.1). Lineage (NCBI taxonomy): Eukaryota > Metazoa > Arthropoda > Insecta > Lepidoptera > Noctuidae > Agrochola > Agrochola macilenta. Next base: position 14,579,675 of record OU753554.1, on the reverse strand, counting down.
AGCCTCTCAACTGAAACCAAATACCTGGGCATATTTTTGGACAAACAACTGAACTGGGCAAAACACACGAAGTATATCATTACAAAAACCAGCATATCCCTGTGGCAGTGCAAGCGACTGCTTGGCAGGAATTGGGGATCACCCATTGGTTATACACCACAGTCATCCGAACAATTATCACATACGGCTCACTGGTCTGGTGGCCCAGGACAGACCTTAGCACGGCCCAAAGAGATTTCGAAAAACTGCAGCGGTTTGTTGTGTAGTAGAACTACACCCACCGCCGTCGTACAGGCAATGCTGGGACTGCCCCCTCACCATGCGGGAGGAGGCGGCCTTGGCCGCCTTTAGTCACCATTTATCAGAAACCCTAAGCAATGCCTCCAGAGTTAAGCACACACGTATAAAGATGCGATCAAAATAAAGGCAATGATGGCATCATCCCGCGACAAAGCCCCGAAAACACACCATTTTCAAAGGCACTACAACATAATACTTACAGAAGAACAGTGTGACTACTCAGGCCCGAAAGATATGAGAGTATACACCGATGGATCGAAGACCGACTCCGGTACGGGAGTAGGAATCTTCTCACACGACCTCAACATAAATATATCCAAACCGCTGGGAATGTTCAACACCGTCTATCAAGCGGAGTGTGTGGGCATCATACAAGCGGCCCACGCCCTAAAAGCCAGGAGGGAACACTAGAATGTCACAATGCACTAGAACAAATAACGGTATCTAGCCGCAACACGGTGACACTGCTATGGATAAAAGGACACCGCGGATCGCTAGGTAACGACGCAGCTGACGAACTAGCTGGACGAGGATCCACCACGGCAGTCTGTGGACACGAGCCTATCGTAACCATCTAGTTCCAATCGCAACCCAATAGCAATCCTTGGATAGCAGGCTAACCAGGCGTATTACGCCTGGACAGGAACGGCCTGGGCCTGGTGACGGGGACCATCACGGGACACTGCTCGCTAAACAAACACTTCTACACAATAGGCATAACAGACAGTCCTCTGTGCAGGACATGCATGGAAGCTGAGGAGACCATTGCGCACGTGCTCTTGGAATGCACGGGCGTCACCCAGATCCTACACAGATGTTCTGAACAGACCAGGAGATTTAAATATCTTATGGTGGGAGGTGGGCTGGTTGGAATAACCACCGAACGGCCGCTATGGCCCACACACATAAGGTCTATCTGAAGGACTAAGTGCGGAAACCAAACACTATAACATAGAACAAAATACCCCTTACACAAATATCAGTGTTGGGGTTATTACGAATCAACAAAAATTGCGCGAAAATCACTCTTTTGATATAACTTGACGCTAGGCACGTAATGTTGACACTAGCTTCTGACGAGTGACGACGACTGATGCTGCTACGGCGAGGGTAAAAGATGGCGTCTAAACCAATTTTGCCAATACAAAAAAATCACTAAGAGTAGTAGAATTTTGGAACTTTCAGAATTACCCCAGTACAGTCTAAATATAGTTTTCAGAAGTTTACACTGCTTTTAAAAGCAAAAATTTAAGACACATGATTATTAATTTATAAAAGTAACTCACCTGGCATGAAGCTGTATAGAACATACATATTTGCAGCCAAGTGCATTGCTGAGTAATGGCTGAATGTAGACAATAACATTGGAAGGCATCTTGAACCTGATTATGAAATCAAATTAACTCTATTATTAAGTTTTACTATTCATCAAAAATAATGCATGATTCTTATTGCTAAAATTGAATGAAAACGTACTTCCTGATGGGTTTGAACAGAAGTATTTGATCATATAGGGCTGCAGAGCCCTCACTCGCCAGGCACAGAAAACCAATACATTAGCAGCCAATATTGGATAAAACACTTTCTCACTATCTCTTAGTGACCTCCACCATTTGGTTAGTGGTCCAGGCTCTGCTTTTTGCTAAAACATAATTCAATATCAAATTAGTTTGGTTAACTGCATACATTCAATTATTTTTGTTAAAGAGTTTAAAGTTTGATACATACAAGATGTGTCTTGAATTTTTTTTGCTGAGCGCTCAGCCAGGTGCTTGGTTTGTTGAGAAATGTTGAGGCATGTGCACGTAGAGTCTCATATTCCCAAATCACGCAGCCAGTTAGACTTATTGCGGATACCTAGAAGTGATAACAAGTACTTCTAGATGATGTAGTCATTCTTAATGAAAAGAGATGTAGAATGTATTATTTGCAAATGTAGGTACTGTATGCAATATTGGCGATAATTATCCATCAGTCAGTATAAACGCTTGTACTGTAGTCATGTTTATTAAGCTCTCATCAATATCAATAATATTTTTATGGACATAATCAAAAATAATGAATTTTTGCATATGATAAGTATCATTCTCACCCCAACTGTAAAGAAGAAGGGTTTCCACAGCGTCCTAGCGAATAGTGGTCCGGATTCTACTTGTATTTGTGATAATGGATCGGGCTCGAGGACCGTCCGCCGACCTCCTCGCCGACTGTTGTGGATAGAGTTGCGGACCACCAACCGCACATTGCCGGGGCGACCAGGGCCTTGCTGGTGAAGCAACGGTCTACTAAAATGTGCAAAAACATAATTAAATTTCAATTTATCACCAATTTAACCTGTAATTATATTTTTTTTGTACCAATTATTCGTCATCTGGGCCGCACACCAAACATTTCTAAAGAACATTATATTGTTTTTTTTACTAAAGTTATTCTGTTACATTATTAGAAAACCAACGTAGTTATTTGGTACGCTATGCAAATCTATTACAAAACATTTAGGAAAAATTTCAAATTGAATAGCTTTTTGACAACAGACTGACAATGACAATTAAACACTATGACAATGACACTGAACTGACAGTAGTGACAGTGACAAAACAATAAGGTTGAGGTTGCACCTCCTGAGGGTTGCACCATAAATTTAAAAAATATATGGACAGTAAATACCTTGAGAGTATATAACACTGGAGAAGCCTTACGAACACTTCCCCTCTGTAAAAGTACAAGAACAAATGTTCTAGTACGTTCATAAAACTACTTTCAAATCGATTCTAACGCACTTCGTAAATCGTTTTAAAGCTTAGAGTATATAACACTGGAGAAGCCAAGCACAATATTCCGAACAAAACAGTCTGTCACTTTATGCGGGAGACGCGGTAGCGGAAAGAGAAGTCCGTTTCATTAATTTTTATTTTATCGATATCGATATTCATTCGAAATTTTGCTTAAATCCATGAAATAAAACAGCTGTTGCATATAATAGTTACATTTTAATAAGAAGATAAAATAACTTCAACCGCTAAAGGCCCCCCGCGCAGCGCGCGCCAATCCGTTGAGTACCGATATCCGAACGACCCCCCGCGGTGACAGATTTACGACCGCATATAAATAAACAAAACACTCGGGCTTTTTTGTTTCGCCTCCGGTGTTATCGCTAGTTGATTTGGGTTCGTGTTTAGACGTGTCTGTAATACTTAGAAATGTCGAGTGGAACCCCTTGAAATCACAATTACGCATTGTTATCGACGGCTGCGCCATTTAGTGATTAGACGATTTGTGATAAAACTACTGTTCCAATTTACACGAAATTTTGCAGGGTACATTATGAATAGATAAGTCATATAAAGAGAGCGTTTTTTTACAGATAAACACAGTAAATAAAAACACGAAAAATTACGACTTGAATAGGTACTAACCGTCTGTTTACGTAAAATTATTTTCGTGTTTTTAAATTTACAATGTTTATATTTTAGTTCATTTATCGTTTATAACGATATTTGAACTATTTATATGAAAGAAAATAAGCACTTACCAGCGACTACACACACAAATCACTCACAAAACACAAAACAACACCACAATCACTTTTTCCACAGACACTTTTGCTCACATGTTTTTGGTTGCCCAAAATAGGTATAATACGATGTTATTTAGTGTAAATATTATTCACCACGATGTAAAAACTACTTAGTAATGCAATTAATATCACTTCCCGTCGATTTACACAAGAAAACCATTTAAAATAACGAAATACATGCGGACCGAGCACTCATAACCAGCGTAGTTTGACTCGCGTTTGACGTGCGTGAACTGTCAATTTCAATTTTTTTTTGCAATTTTGTTTGAATATTTTTGTCTGCCAATGATTTAGTATGCCTATCTGTGCTGTTAAATGGTGTAAAAAGCGTTCAAATACGTCAAATTTACATAAAGAACTGAATAACTTTCCATATGCATTTTTTTTATCTAAGATTTAGTCATGTTTTTATTGAAATTTAAAATCCTAACATCATAATACAATTCGATTTTTCATTCGATTCAACCATGATTCAATATAAAACGTAGCATGAATCGAGTATTTCCTCACGTTGGTTCTGTGACGTCCGTTACCGAGTCTCGCTACATCTCGGTTTTATGTTCGTAAAGATCAAAACACTTTTCTTTTTCATTACGAAAATATACGTCAAATCAGCAAAACTTTCACGCACTTGACATGCGATTATGTCCTCTAGTAAAAATGTTAACGAGACTACCGTAGTGTTGAGGTCATGTTTGAAACCAAAATTGACATGTCAATAATTTCCTAGTAAAAATTACTTAGTAATTTTTGTAGTAATGTTTTATAATTTGTTATGTCCATTGAAGTGGTGGTCCAGTGAAGTTGTAAGTATAAATAAAAAAAATATTGAACTTGACCTAATTTTTTTAATGAGATTTTACTTATTACAAATTTAGTTACTTTTATTTAATTGAAGTTATTTTATCTTCTTATTAAAATGTAACTATTTTATGCAACAGCTGTTTTATTTCATGGATTCAAGCAAAATTCCGAATGAATATCGATATCGATAAAATAAAAATTAATGATACGGACTTCGCTTTCCGCTACCGCGTGCCCCGCAAAAAGTGACAGACTGTTTTGTTTGGAATATTGTGCTTATGGCTTCTCCAGGAAATACCTACAAAAAAAGAGTGCTTATCTACAACTCGAAGTGGAACATAAAATGGCTGCCATTTCTAGGGTTGTGTCAATCAAAGAGTATATATAGGTCTTACTATGACGAGTATCGATACTAGGTATGAGTATTACTAGTTAGTAACACGTTTGGATCATAATAACTCCCCTGTTACAGAAAATAATGAGTAACCTACTGTGATCTGAGAATCAAAATCATTTTGAGGGGGATGCGCTAAGGTAGCCCGCGAAATTCAAATATTGTGACGTTTTTTGCAATTACATATTTGCAGGTGAAAATATTATGATTCGCGACCGTAGCAAATATGGCTTTACAGAATTAGAATCAGCAATACAACTCCTTATGTTAGAATGATCTTAAAATGTTATGATCTCATGAAATAGTCATTCAATAGGATTTTAATTATGAACTTACCGAGATATGTTGATGATTTTTATTATTATAACTCAGAGTAATAACTAAATTATAATTCTTAAAATATTTGATTTCGCGGGCTAGGGTAGCCCGCGAAATCAAATACTTTTTATAGTTTTTTTTTACACAGAATAAAAAAAACGCTTTTTATTGCATTAGGTTTAGGTACTTATCACACCAATAAACAAATAACAAAGGTCTAAAAATAATTCTTATATTATTTTACACTCCACACATAAAAACATTATCTTCTTCCTAGTGATTATCCGCATACCTAACTAAAGCTACTGCTCTCTGGCCTTCCAACCCTTAAGTAAAATAAGCGTAAGCACATTTTCTTGGTCATATGGATCTATCTCAGTGTATTATCTAAGATCCTCATCCTCATGACATTTGCGATTTCCTAGCGATATCGATTGCAAATCGATAAAATAAATTAAAAACCAAAAAAAATATATTTGTCCGAAATTAAGGTGTACAAAAAAAATGAAAATAAATTAGAAATTTAAAATAGATTGCTATTTCTAATTTATTTTCATTTCATTTCAACAATTATTGTCTTAGTCGTTTTGTAGAGACATCTAGTACGGCCTACGTGTACGTGTATTATTTGCCTTTAATTTGGAAATCCGTTAATAGATGGCGCCCTTAAAAAAATCGCTGTGGACATGTATGGAAGTTTCACCCCCCCGGTTCAATTATGTCTTTATGTCTTCAACAAAAGTGTTCATACATAACAGTTCAAATCACAGAGTAATAAACAACATATTATACTGAAAGTTCAAATCACAGAACAAGAGGTTCAAATATTGTTGCTATGTATGGTACCGCGCCGGCTATAAAAAGATAAGCAACAACGCAAAATTTCGCGGATGAATACCCCCATTATTACCTATTCTACTCGTAGAATGACAATGAAAAATGAAGGTCATTTGATTAACATAATCAAATTATTATGAAAAGGTAATTAGACTTTGTTCTGTACGTGTTTCATGCGATTCATTCACACCAACCAGGGTTGGATTTAGTTATGTTGAAAAAGATAGCACAAAAAAATGAAAAGGATAGTATTTATAAAAAAATATAGTACACTTTCATTATTTTTAATTTAACACAATAAAATCAACACCCGCTAAGGCAAACTCCTCTTCTAAGTTTATCAGTTCTTGAATATTACTATTAGTTCTATCTTCTATCTTCATCCTTGGCATTTAATCTCATCAACATGTCCTCAGTAGGAATAAAATCAGTACAATTCCCACGTTTGCTACCGCTTTTGATAGCGCACACAACACAAGCACAGAACATATATACTCAAAGAGGTCACAAGAAATGGCGTCTATGGATTGTGACGCACGGTCGAAATATTCATAATATGACGTAAAACTAAGCATTCGGGAGCAAACTTTAAATTATAGTATTTAAGCGTACTATCCTGAGATGTGGATAGTATATAGTACATTTTGGAGATTAATGTAGTAGAGCGTGTTTTAGCCAAAAGAAATACGTATAATCACAAATACACAAGAACAATACTTTACAATAAAATCATATAAACCACCACGAGTTTTTTCTTGACACGAGAGTGACAAAACAATAGGTATGCAGTTGCTAAGTAACCAAATTGAAGGTCCAACGTGTATTATCTATGGGTCCAATTTTAATATCTCCTCTCAACAAATACCTATTCGGTCAGAGATCTTTCTGATCCTCGGTCTTGCTAGTGGCTTGGTCAGGATATCTGCCAGCTGATCTTCACTAGATACCTTATCGACTTTTAGCTCACCACCAGTCACCAATTCTCTCACAAAGAAATGTCGAACTCGGATATGCTTAGTCCGTCGATGGAATTCTGGATTTTCAGCCAGCCTGATTGCAGCTTCGTTATCCACTCTTATGCATGGAATCTTTTTAAGAACGATAAGATCATTCATAAGCCGAGATAGCCAAACAGTCTCTCTGGCTGCTTCACTAGCGGCAACAACTTCTGCCTCGGTGGTCGAAATTGAAACGCTTGCCTGTCGTTGGCTTAGCCACGACACCGCTCCTCCTGCATACATGCACAGCACTCCAGTAGTGGATCTACCAGTGCTGATATCTCCTGCATGGTCAGCATCACTATAGCATTCCAAAATGCCTTGTTTGTAATTTTTCTTGTACATGATACCTAGATCTGGCGTGTATTGCAAAAATCGCATTATGCGCTTCAGTCGGACACAGTCTGCTTCTTCTGGCTTTTCCAGACTTCGTGAGACTACACTTACAGCATATGCAATGTCAGGTCTAGTGCATACCATCAAGTAAGCCAAGGCTCCAACAATTTGCCTGTAGTTATCTTTCATATAACTCATGTCCACCTTCTCGCTCCATGTGCCGTCTTTTGCAATCGGCGTTGAGACCGGTTTACAGGTGTCCATTCCGAATCTCCGCAAAATCTTATGCACATACGACGTTTGGAATATCTTAATTCTATCTCCTCTGCTATCTATCTCTACTCCAAGAAAATAGGACGCAGTTTTCGTGGTTATTTTGAAACGACGTTTGAGCTCCTCCATCAACTCGTCTATCAGTACGTCATTGGATCCGACGACTAAACCGTCATCCACGTAAAGAGCTACTATAAGCTTTCCACATCCTCTCTTTCGTATCAGAAGACAAGGATCTGCCTCACTTGCCTTAAAACCGATTTCTTTGAGACAATCTAGAATGCACCGGTTCCAGCACCGTGGTGCTTGCTTCAACCCATACAGACTCTTCTTTAGAAGACATACTTGACCGGAGCCGTCATTATAACCTTCTGGCTGTTTCATGAAGATTTCTTCATCTAAAGAGCCATACAGGAAGGCAGTCGAAATGTCGAACTGTCGCATTGACATGCCTTCGCTTGCTGCTGTACTAATCACTGAGCGAACAGTTGCCATTCTGGTCACAGGGCTAAAGGTCTGCATGTAGTCTATACCTTTCTTTTGATAAAAACCTTTTATCACCAATCTAGCCTTGTACTTATCTATAGAGCCATCAGCATTCATCTTAACTTTGAAAACCCACTTACTAGGTAAAGCTTTTCTGCCCTTGGGTAGATTCACAAGCTTCCATGTGTCATTATCCTTCAAAGAACTGATTTCGCTGTCCATGGCCTTTTCCCATAGCTCTTTATCTGGGCTTCTGATCGCATCTTTGTACGTTTCTGGTTCATTGTATCCCATTATAGCGTTCATAACAAAGTCTTTGAATCTATCTGGAGGACGTAACAAAGAACGGTCTCGAAGTATCATCTGTTCCGGGAACACATCTTCGCTTTCATCTGCGATAATTTCATCATTGATATCATCTTGATATTCATCAACGACATTATCATCTTCGTTAACGTTTCCATCTCCCTCTGATTCAACAGATTGTTCAGTTATTAAATTTTCTGCGTCATGAAACTCTTCTCCGACATCTATATTTTGTTCACGTATATTCATGTCAGTTTCACCGACTCTTTCAATATCAGGCATAACAGGAGTTCTTTGTCCATTATCTCTTAGAGCACATCTACCAAGGTCTACTTCAATTTCATTTGCCGGACTGCAGACTACTTCAGGGTATTCATTCATTGAAGTCTCTAGCGCTTTTTCATCGAAAATAACGTCCCTAGATCGGACTAATGAATTTCTCTCTCGATTCCAAAGTCTGTATCCGTCATCATTGTCGTATCCAATAAAAATGCACCGTGTAGCTTTCTTTTGCAATTTCCTTCTCTTCTGCTTTGGTACATGCACAAAGCAAGGTGAACCGACTATCCTCAGGTGCTTTATCTGAGGCTTCTTCTTAAGCCACAGTTCGTAAGGCGACTTGTGTTCTACTGATGTACGCCCTGTCCTGTTTAGTATGTAAACAGCAGTATTTACCATCTCAGCCCACAAATTCCGAGGGATCTCCTCATGCGCGTGCATCATCGCTCGAGCAGATTCAACTATAGTGCGATTATCTCTCTCACTACACCCATTTTGTTCCGGAGTGTACGGCATAATGAGTCTTTGCTTTATTCCAGCTTGTCCAAGTAGATCTCGTACTTTCCTGTTATCGTATTCGCCTCCATTATCGCTTAAAATCTCGATAATAGTATGTCCAGCATTTCTAGCCTCAGACATCATCTGTTTCAACTTTTCAGGAACTTCAGATTTATTTTTAAGGAAGTATACATATCTGTATCGTGTGAACTCATCCTTAAACAGTACGAAGTATCGATATCCAGAGACACTCCAAGGAAAGGGTCCACAGACGTCTGAGTGTATGCGCTCACCAGGTTTTGTTGCCTTTTCGCGAACACCAAATGGTTTCCTGTGCGCTTTACCAAAGATACAACCTTCGCATAATTCTCCACTGTTAGATGTCTTTACTCCTAACTCTTTCTCTATCAATCTTTTGATATGTTTCTTGTCTTGATGTCCCATACGCTCGTGCCATACTTGCAGCGTATCTTCATGCTCAATTAAGTTGACTGAAAAATCAGCACATATGGCTTTGCAGTCTATCTTGTACAAACCGCCATACCTTTGCCTTTTTCCTGTTAAGACAACCTTACCATTGATCTTCATGGAACATGTTGTAACCCGCGACTCAAAAACACTTGAGGGGTTCTTGTCCTGTGTACTAAGCACAGAGAAAAGGTTCTTGCTAATCTGGGGAACATACCAAACATCTCTTAACAAAAGGAAGTCACTTTTTCCTTTAACAATGGCCTCTACACGGACTGTGCCTTTTCCAACAGCGTTTAACATGTTTCCGTCAGCTGTCGTTACTGTGTGAGTTTCACTAAAATGTTTAAAATCTTGAAATAGATCTCCTCGACTTGTGACGTGATGTGTCGCTCCATTGTCTATGTACCAATGATCACAATCACGTTTAGTCCCAGAATCTGTTAAATTCACCGTCAGTAACATCATGTTGGAACTGTGAGCTTTATTTTCCTTGTCTTTCTTGCCATTATTCGGGCAATCCTTCTTAAGATGTCCAGACTCTTTGCAAATAAAGCATTTGTACCTCTTTTTATTTTGCTGGTCTCTTTGGTCATTTCCTTTAGCAACCTTTCTATTCGTTTTTACATAAAGCGCACTTTCGCTCGATTCAGTGTCAGCCATCGTTGCCTTCAGCGCTTTTTCATGTGCACACAGTTGGGCCGTAATATTGTCTACTGTTCTTTCCTTCTTAGACATCAATAGCCAACTAGACTTGAACGAAAAATAAGTTTCCGGCAACGTGTCCAGGATCTTACAAATCAAGAGAACTTCAGGCATTTCAACGTTCTCCTCTTTGAGCAGTTCTTCCCAGTGAACTGCTCAAAGAGGAGAACGTTGAAATGCCTGAAGTTCTCTTCCTTCAGACTGTGCCACAAATTCTTCAGTTTCGAGACATGAGTCGACATGTTGTCTGACGGATCCCTTTTAAGTTTAAAGAAGTCCAAACATAAGTCGTAGAGCCTGCCCTCATCAGGACCCTCATACAGCCTATGGAGTTCTTTCCATACTTCCTTGGGATTGGACAACCTTATTACTTTCCCTAGTGTTTCATCCGTTACATTGTTTGTTATTAGCAGTAGGGCTGTGCTCTCCAATGTAACAAAATCTCGTAAAGTTTTATTGTAAATTTCAACTACGGCATCACCACTGCCTTCCGCAGGTTTCGCCGGTTTTTGTGCCTTGCCTTCCACAATCTCCCAAATTCCGTTTATGCCTTTTAGTAGGGCAACCATTCGGTATTTCCAGGCGACCCAATTGTGGCCATCAAGTTTTGTGATCTGTATTTTTGAAAGCTCCATTTTACACTTCTGCGTTCTGGGCCCATAACCTTTTGGAGATTAATGTAGTAGAGCGTGTTTTAGCCAAAAGAAATACGTATAATCACAAATACACAAGAACAATACTTTACAATAAAATCATATAAACCACCACGAGTTTTTTCTTGACACGAGAGTGACAAAACAATAGGTATGCAGTTGCTAAGTAACCAAATTGAAGGTCCAACGTGTATTATCTATGGGTCCAATTTTAATAGTACAAAGGGCGAAATTATAGTATAAATAAATACTATAATATAGTACAAAATCCAACCCTGACACCAACTGCAATAGTAGGTAGGTATGTACTTGTACGAGACTTGTACCTACTCTGTGCAAACTTGGTTTGTCATCGCCAATGACAGACGCGTAGCGGGAATAAACAAGAATTTATATTTTACTGTGTTATCAGTGCAAGATAAAACCCGGTACCTACTACCAAGTTCTAAAGTAAAAGGTTTCCATTTAAAATGTCGCGTTTAGACCTGGTGATATTTGGCGCCACTGGCTTCACAGGCAAGCAGGCTGTGATTCACATGGTAAAGTTCGCCAAGAAGTATGAACTTGGATCTTGGGGAGTCGCTGGTCGCTCCGAGACGAAACTTGGTACCTTATTGACTGAAGTCTCTGAAAAAACAGGGGAAAATCTCTCCAGCGTCAAGGTCATAGTAGCAGACATAGATGACGAGACGGCTCTTAAAAATATGTGCGCTCAAACAAAAATGATAGTGAACTGTTGTGGCCCTTATCGTATGTACGGAGAGCCTGTAGTTAAAGCGGCGGTGGAGAACAAGACTAACTACGTGGATGTCAGTGGTGAACCGCAATTCATGGAGTTAATGCAGCTCCGGTATGATGAACAAGCGCGCGAAGCGGGAGTTTTCGTCGTTAGCGCGTGTGGTTGGGACAGCATCCCGTGCGACATGGGCGTCATTTTCTTGAAAAAACACTTTGCTGGCACACTCAACTCAGTGGAGTCCTACCTTAAGACATATATACCACCGGAGATTGCAGCAGAGTCGCGGGAGCGTGGCCTTGTCAACTATGGCACTTGGGAGTCACTTATCTATGGCATTGCTCACCATAATGAGCTTCCAGCTCTGAGAAAGAAGCTATACCCAGAGCCTTTGCCACGCTTGAAGCCTAAGCTGGAACGACAAACACTGCAAAAGAAAGATAGTAAATGGTATCTTCCGTTTCTTGGGGCTGATGAATCAGTTGTCTATCGTACCCAGCGCTACTTATACCACAAGGAACAGCAGCGTCCAATTCAGTTCAAAGCATATTTCAAATCTGGAAGTCTGACACAATCAATACTGTCTATCTTTGGGGCAGTTTTACTTTTTATCATGACAAAAATAGCATTTACAAGAAATATTTTGCTTAAGTATCCGAAAGTTTGTTCTTTGGGCATGGTCACAAAGGAGGGTCCCGCTGACAATGTGATGAATAATACCCACTTCACATTTGAACTTGTTGGGAAGGGATGGGAGAGTGGAGCTGATGTGGACAACACAAAGCCAAATAAGACTGTTGTTGCTAAGGTGTCTGGAACAAACCCTGGATACGGTGCCACAGTGGTTGCACTTCTGATGTCAGCACACACCATCCTTAGGGAGAGAGAGAACTTGCCTAGGGCTGGTGGGGTTTTAACTCCAGGAGTTGTTTTCAAAGACACTAAAATTATTCAAAAACTCATTGAAAACAACCTGAATTATGAAATAGTTGAGAGCAAATAATTATTTTACCTTTAATATTTTATTTTTATTAAAATTGCATTCAAAGTGAAATATGTTTAGATACGTTTTTTTTATTTTCTTGTTGTATTTCTGTAGGTAAATACATATGTATGATGAATCATAATATTCAACCTGACAGGTGATTGGTATTGGTAATGGTAAAACATTCATTAGGCTAAACTTGGATTACATCTGTATTTACTTAAAGTACAGGTGATGGTCACTCATGTTAATTAGATTCTCTTAAATTATGAACTAAACTAAAACTATCAATCTTTTATATCAAAGTTGTTCAATAAATTACTTTCTTATAATATTTAGTTTTTTTTTTACCTGCAGGTGGAGGTGTTGTTTAAAATATTTTGGGCTAAACACCCTGCTGCGTTCTGAAGGTGAGTATAGACTTGACTAGTCTATAATCACCTTCAGAATGCTCGGAATCATGATATTCTGCTACAAGTAAATGCTCCAGTCACTAGAGCATTTACTTATAGACTTGGGTAGTTCCGGAACGAGTCATGAAAATGATATACTTCCAGTCCCGGTACTACACCACTCACTCGTTCACTACTAATTCAAATGTGTCCTTTAGTTCCTCTAGTACCGAATAGTGCCGTCAGTGTACGAGGTGTCTTGGGAGTAGTTTTGTACTCGTATAGTCCCGAGGTAATAATATATCAGTTTTGCTTTGATCGTTCTGAACTACAACGGTACTGCAGCTTTTCTGTGGTACTAACGAACTGAAAGCGTTCCCCGGTACTAAAGGAACTAGTGAACTAGGTGAGTGGACTAGTTCCGGAAGCAAAAATATACATATCACTCCTTATCTTTTGTTGGACACGTTTTGCGCATCTCTATTTACTTATATCCCTGGCATCCCTACTGTTCAGCCGTTTTGTTTTTTTTTTTTTTCGAAACGGGCCCACGCATGAATCCATGTCCTTAATATTATAAAACAAAGTCCCCCTGCCGCGTCTGTCTGTCTGTCTGTCTGAACGTGATAAACTCAAAAACTACCAAATAGATTTCAAACGGTTTTCACCAATGGACGGAGTTATTCATGAGGAAGGTCTTAGTGTATAATAATTCATTATTAAGGTTCTGTATAAATTGGCTGAATTATGACGAATATTGTTGAAGATGTTGGAAAGTCATGCCGACTGGGAGCTTTACTGGCATGCGCTGCGTAAACCGTAAAAGATACATAAAAATTATGTTGTATGTTGTTCATCTTAAAAAGTCCGTGATAGCATATGTCATTGTCTATCATCTATCTATCCTATAAAAGGCAGAAGGTTCCAGAGGAATTAACATCATTCTACGCCCGGCATCGGTTGCGGACGGTCGTGCGCTACTGTGTTGTTCGTGGAACCAGCCTACCTGCCAAGATTCGTCGCCCCCTGCGACGAGCTCCGTAGTCACCCGACTACCTCCGACCTATTAATTGCTGTCTTTTTCAAGACACAATTAATAAATATTTCTATATCAGAGTTGTTTTAAAACGTATTCGTCGCGACTTTTTGACCCCTTCTGGGAAAATCCACAGTTTCGTGGTTCTCGGTGGAAACCTATACGGTGCCAACGAAACCGAGAGGGTGTTGCCCCGACTACACCCGCCGAACCCCATCAGGGCTAGGCAGTCAGTTGGACGGGTCCCAGTGTTCGACCTTGGGGGATCTCCTAGTCGACATTGGTGACAGTTTTCCCTTCACAGCGACACACCTAGTGTCGATCGGGTGTGTCTACACCCGGCACACTAGACTGGTTAGGACCCCGTTGCACATTAAGATAGGCAACGGGCAAAAGCAAGCTTAGGGCTCACCCTAGGTACTCAACCTCCCTGTCTATACCCGACAGGGAGGGTTTTACACATCCCCGGCAAATCCGCCCGGGGAGTTAGAGTTAGATTGTTAGGAGAAATAGGGAAAATTCCCCTCTCATATTTCTTAATCTCCCCCCGATAATGGAGGACGCTCGCCTCACGACGCTCCTCGATTTCTTCGAGGACATCATAAATGATGTCGTCCCCGCCCGTAGAGCCAAATGGCAACCCCGGTTTGTCGCTTTACGACAAACCCTTCTGGGACCCTCAGTCCCCAGCGTCACTGAATTCAGTGACGCGCTGGAGAGCTCGCTCCCAGCAATAGAATTAGAGAGTCCGCTCAGTCCGCCTGAGTATATGGACACTAGAGCCCCGACAGCCGCTTCTTCAAAGCGCCCCCAATCCCCCTACACCTCGTCCGACTTAGAGGAAATCCTCTCCGGTCCTTCCGTTCCGTCCCACTCCGAAGACGATGACTACACCACTGTAGTCCCCGTCAACGGAAAAGGGAAGAAACGGAAGAACAGGAAGCAATCCTCCACCCAGGCCAATAAGGTCGTAGCCTTCGAGGATAAGGACACCTTCGCGCTCTCCCCGTCATCCCCAGACCCACCCGCTATTTGCACCCCCGTAGCTACCCCCTCCCCCGCCCCCCGCCCGATCGCGTCAACCTCTTCGCAGGTTACCCTCTCTCTCACCCCCCGCCCGACCGCGTCACCCTCCTCGCAGGTTGCCCCCACCCCACCTACTTCTGACCCTAAGAAGGTCTCTCCGCCACCACCCGTGTTCATCCAGGACAAGGCTAAGTGGACGGACATCTCCAAATGGTGTTGCGATCAACGGATCGCATACACCAGCGCCCGCAGTACCCAACAGGGTATTAAAGTCCAGACCCCAACCTCCCGCGATTATAGGGACCTAGTTAAGCTTCTGAGAGAGCGACGTGTGTCATTCCACACGTACACTCTCTCAGAGGAACGTCAAATCCGAGTGGTGATCAAACGGATCCCAAAGGAAATTGCCCCCTCCGACATCCTAGCCGACCTTCAGTTGCAAAACGTCCCGGTAGACGAGTTCCACCGTATGCACCGCGCAAAACGCGGGGAAGCATACGACATGATACTCGTCGTATGCACCCCCGTCGAGGGGCATCACCCCATCTTCCAGCTGAAGTCCCTGTGCTCTCTCACGGGCTTCTCAATCGAAAAGCCATGGAAAACTGGCGCCGTAGGGCAATGTCATAATTGCCAGCTATACGGGCACTCGCAGCGGAACTGCCACGCAAAACCCAGGTGCGTCAAGTGCCTGGGTGAGCACGGCACTTCCGACTGCACCCGTCCCAAGGACCGTAGCCTTTGTCCCGACCCACCTAGTTGCGTACTATGCGGGCAAGTAGGTCACCCGGCTAACTACCGCGGCTGCCCGAAAGCCCCCAAGTCTTCTTCTCCCAAACTGGCCAAGCGCTTCGACGCCCGCCAGCAGAGGGAAGCCCCGATCTCGTATAAGATCCCCTCGTCCCAGATGCCCGAGAGACGAACCCCCCAGAGGCCTAGTCCCTGGAACTATCTCCATCACCAGCAGGCTTTTCCTGCCCTGGGTTACTTCCCCGTCAAATGGACCCCCGTACTCGCGCCCCCGTGCCCCTAATGTCCCTTATGCACGCCCCCGCGCCCCAAAACAAACCCGCACCTGCTCCTTTAGCACCGCGTCCCCAAACCCAACCCCAACCCACGAACACTCCCGTGGCCACCCCCAACTCGCCTTACGACGTAATCAGATCCGCGTACATGACATTCCTGTCCCCTCGCGCTTACAAAATGGCTAACGAGCTTACAGCCGCTCAAAACTGCTGCGGACTGGAGGAAAGTAAGCTCCCAGCTGAAATCCAACACGTCCCCCCAATTGGACTCTATCCCCGACCAATTCGACTCTATCGCAGCAACAACGGCCGCGATCGACTCACTCACTGATCACGTACAATCCGTCGTGAGCGACTGCTCGAAGGAAGTCCCAGTGGGGGAAGACCCCCGCTGGAAACTACCTGACGATGTGCGTGACCTATTGACTGAGAAGAACGCAGCCATTCGTGCATACAGCAACTTTCCCTGCCACGCTAACAAAGTCCATATGCGCTATTTACAGAGATCTGTAAAGACACGCATACAGGAGCTGCGTGACGCGAGCTGGGACAAGATGCTGAGCGACCTAGAGCCGAACCACCTAGCCTTCTGGGAACTTCAGAGGAAACTCAAGTCCCAGCAAATCGCTTCCACACCACCCCTAGTCCGCCCCGACAAGACCGTAGCCTTCGACGACATCGACAAGGCTGAATGCCTAGCCGATAGTCTAGAAGCGCAATGCTCACCCAGCACTGTACCAGTAGACCAAGCTCACCTCCTAGAGGTAGACGCCGAAGTCGAACGTAGAGCCTCTCTCCCTCCCGTTGAAGACCCTGAATGTCCTCTGCCCCCCGTCACACCAGACGAAGTGCACGACATCATCAAGGGTCTCAAAGTCCGTAAAGCCCCTGGCTCTGATGGAATCACTAATAGGGTGATTCAGCTATTCCCTGCCCACCTGATAATGCTATTGACCACCATCTTCAATGGTGCCTTAAGCAACAATTTCTTCCCACAAGTGTGGAAAGACGCCACCGTCATCGGTATCCCGAAGCCCGGCAAACCCAAAACCGAGCCTTCGAGTTACCGCCCCATCAGTCTGCTCAAAGTCCTCGGCAAGGTCTACGAGAGGCTTATTTATAAGCGTCTCAGAGACTACGCCGAGACAAAGGGCCTCATCCCCAACGAACACTTTGGGTTCCGCACCCAGCACTCTAGCGTGCATCAGGCCCACCGGATAATCGAACACATAAGCGCTGGCTTCCAGCGTGGTTTGTATACCGGTGCAGTATTCTTCGACATAGCGAAAGCGTTTGACAAAGTCTGGCACAACGGCTTAATATACAAGCTGTACCAACTCGGTGTGCCAGATCGTCTCGTGCTCATCTTACGAGACTTTTTGTTGAATCGCACATTCCGCTATCGCATCGAAGGCGCAATATCCTCTCCCCGTCCCATCCGCGCAGGCGTCCCTCAGGGCTCTGTGCTTGCCCCCCTCATATTCACTCTATTCACCAGCGACATCCCGAAGAGTAAAAAGGCACAGTTGGCTCTGTTCGCAGACGATACGGCCATTTACTACAAGGGCGCTGGACCCGACTCGATAGCCCGCATTCTCCAAACCGCAGTCAATAACCTTGGCGCCTGGTTTAGGAAATGGAGGATCGAAGTCAACCCCGACAAAAGCCAAGCAGTCATGTTTTCAAAACTGCTGGCTCGATACAGACCCCCCTTGCCCCGACCCATCACCATGCTCGGCAAGCCGATCCCTTGGGAGAAGCGAGCCAAGTATCTAGGTGTGGTCCTCGACCAACACCTCACTTTCGCAGACCACATAAAGCAGGCCCGAGCGCGGGCCGCTTTCGCTCTCGGAAGACTCCACTCCATGTTGAATGCACGTAGCAAAATGTCACTTAGGTGCAAATTGCGAATCTACACAACGTGCATTCGCCCCATCCTGACCTATGCGGGCGCGGTATTCGTCCAAGCTAAACCCCGTCAAATCCATAGATTGCAGGTAATACAGAACAGATTCCTTCGTAGGGCCACGGGAGCCCCTTGGTTCTGTAGGAACGAAACCCTCCATCTCGACCTTAGACTCCCCACAATCCACCAGTTTCTAAAACGCAATTCCAAGCGTTTCTTTGATTCCGCCGCCACCCATCGCAACCCTCTGGTTGTCGAGGCCGCCAATTATCTCCCGAGTCAAATCAGTACAGTCCGCCGCCCGAGGCAAATCCTTTCCGACCCAGACGACCCCATAACCCTCCTCCAGGAGAGCAATAGGGAAACCAGTACAGTTAAAAAACATTATATCATTGATCCAGCCTGTCCCTCTTGCCGTCCTCCCCCCAGCGAACGCCCTAAGCCGAGGTTCGTACCCCACAGGGGGTGCCCTTAGCGAGCGTTCGCCTAGTTTTAATTAGCATAGTTTTTGCCCCTGGCTGGAGGCTTTGAGTGTAGAAGCTTAAGGCAGCCACAGGATTGTCCGGTTGAGTAGTCATGACCTCAGTGGTCAGCTACGAGATGCCATACTAAAAAAAAAAAAAAAAAAAAAAGAGGAATTAAATAACTTTTATTTTATTTTATGGCGTGTTTTTATTTATATAAAAAAATAGACTTAAATCAAATCAAATCAAGTCATTTATTCAAACTAGGCTGAGAATCAGCACTTTTCGAACGTCAAAATTACATAAGACAGTCCCCCAAAAACGCCCACCCTTCACTTTTACATAAAAATCTCTTAACTATTTAGCAAAACTTAGAAAATATGGTGGTAAAAATATTCCCACTGCCCGTCAACGACTACCTAAACTAGCGAAGTAGGTACCTACCTACCAGATGTTATTTTTTATGGAATTTAGAAAAACAAGGCGTAATGCACAGCGGGACATTGCATTTACTGCATTTAATTTTGCTTCTTTTATCTTTGGCTTTTGTACTGCAGAATTTACAGCTTCGGTAGGTAAATCTGCTGGCATATGGTCACCTACATTTAGGAACCGCGATTCTGCAGGCACAACATTAACGCTTTTTTGATAGCTATCTGGACATGCCATGCGTGATTTCTTTCAAACGTATGTGGAGATGTTGGATTTTATTTTTCAGCTGCTGTAGCCACTGATCAGTCCTCTTGCAACAGCTACCCGAAATTCTAAATTGGTTAGTTTTTCTACTCTTGATGTCATTGAACATAAAATGAAAGCGTTTGTCAGGCATGCGTTCCACTAAGAAGTAGAATATTCGCAGCCACCAGCGTTTACTTCTTCGTCCGACGGCATATGTTCCCTTTACTTGGTGGAATCGGTCAACACCGCCCATTCTTTTCGTGTAGGTACTCTTTTACAACCTTAGGGTAGTCGACAGACTCCCTGGTGCCATCTTTTTGCTTTCTTAGTACAGATGTTATTCCTATTTTAGGATGAAATGGGGTGGTGGTTAGCAACAAAACCTCTTTAGTATCTTGCCAAACAATCACCTTTTCTCAATTTTAGGCTTTTGTTCCTTCCAGTTATTTTGGTGTTATTGTAACTTTGTTTTTCATATATACCTACCTAATTACTGCATAGGAGAATAGTCACAAAATAAATTATCGAAAGTAACGTGTCTTGATCTCTTCTTCTGTCAATTTACTTGATAATTTCTTTACAACATTAGCCCCCAATTCCCAATCCTTCTTCAGTTCCTTGTCCCGTCTTGCCTGTGTAAATTTCGTAGTTATACAGACAGATATCCTGTGCTACTGTCGCGTCGCAACAGCACCACACTATAGGTATAGCCCCTTTTTATAGGCTTAAATGGCATGTACTGTTTTAGGCTGGATCTTCCTTTGAAGAGGATCATGCTCTCATCGATACTCTGAGAAGATAAGTTAGAAGCATTGTTTTGAAACGAGATGAAAGAGAGGATGAATTTTATATAATTTGTCAAAATTGGGACTTTCTCTGTTGGGTTGTTGTTTATTATCATTCAGATGTATTGCTTCCAAAATTTTCTTGAAGCGTTTCACAGGCATAACTTAAGCCACTTCATTTACTCGAAATCCAGGATCTGATGACCAATATAGATCTATTTGAGGAAGAATGTGATAACCCATTATAATTAGAATGCCCAAAAAAGCAATAATTTCTTTTTTATCATCAAGTTGCCAATTCTTTATGTATGGCTGCGCTACATACAAGTTTGTCTGAGTGATAATCAAATCAAAAACATCATCATTGAAGAACTTTCCGAAGTGCGCTATTGGACGCGCTCTTCTTGTCAATAAATACTGAGGCTTTATTTTTACCTTATCGAATTCATCTGCATCTGGCCTCGAAGTCCACATTATGCTTTCCCCATGACTCATCTCCACATTCAGATTCAACACTAGATTCTACCTATTGTGGTTGTGGTGATTGTATTCCCAAAGGCTCTTCTTCATGTGAGTTTTCTAATGACCGATGATGTTGATGTTGATGATGATATTGATGATGGCGTTGTTGTGGATGTACCAGTCTCTGATCTATTCTAGGGGTGGGTAATTATAAGGGTAATTTGGTAAAACATCATCACCTGATTCCAGTATTCTTTGAATTGTGTTGACATTGAATTCATCTGCCTCATCAGACTCGAATCAATCTTCTGAACCATCATCCGGAATGCCGAAAATCTCCTCCAATGTCTTTTCAATATCGCCGTCATTCAAATTGCATTGCATTTTTCATGAATGTCTGAAACAAGTACGTACTAATTCAACGAGCATACATTACACGTCACGGGCGGTGAGAATAATTTTCCCACCAAATAAATTGTCCTTACCAATAAAAATACGATAGTGATTTCTAAAAGATCACAATAATTTGCAATAATAAACACAAATACGTAAAACAAAATCAAATAGTTAGGTACTTCTTTTCAAGTAAAAAATTTCAGGATCCACAGAGATGAAAATTTTATTTGAAAATGGCGCAATTTTCGTGACAACTAGTGTCTAATGCCGCCAAGAAGAAATATGACACTCAAACGTCAGTTTTTTTTTTTAATGATTTGATAGGTCCTAGGTCTTTCCCATATGAGGGTATTACACTATCAAATGTTTGATCAAAGATATGATGAATTAGTAAAATAGACATAATATGGGTGATATTACACTATCATTATTATATCATATAACTATCTACAAAGCTCACAAATTACCCATAGTATGTCTATTTTACAATTTCATTATAACTTTGATCAAAGATCTTTGATCCTACCATGCTTCTTGCAAGAGGAAAAATAGGATATGTTGGTGGTAAAAACATCACCTCTGCCTTAAAAAGGGCTAAGGATGACCCACAATAGCATTTTATCTTTCAGAATTTGATTTAAAAAAATGTTGTTATTTCCGAAGCTATTTTGACCGGTGTTATTAATCCATAACCAATTAAATATGTTATTTCTAATTGAGCATTTAATTTAGATTAAAATATACCTTGACATCGTATCAATTAAATTAATAGTTTAAATGATATCACAGATTAAAAATTACGCGTAACAAAGTAATAGAGCATGTATGGGATAAGCTTGGAAGACAAATTAAAAAAAGAAATCCTGCCCCCACTAATTTGTGAGATCTTAAAAACGCATTACAGGAAGAATGGAACGCAATCTCTCAAGATTTTATCGATAACTTGTTTAGGAGGGAGTATGCCAAGGAGACTGGAAGCAGTTCGAAGAGCTAGAGGGGGCAACACTAAATACTGATAATAGCCCACGTTATAGCCTTTCCTAAGTATTTATGAAAAATTTAAATAAATTGTAAAAAAAAAACCTGTAAAATTGTTCCTTTTTTCTTGAATTGGTTAACTTTTGTCATTTGATCGTTTGTTTATTGACGTTTGCAATTTTAAATTAACGAATAATAAACAGAATCCAAATTAATAAACTAAATTATCACAAATATCCATATTATTTTGTCTTATTCACACTTTTTTTTGCGTTCGTCTAAATATGTCTATGAGTGTATAATAGTTAGACATATGCTGTCGCGACACTTTTTGTAAATAATGATGTGTTCTGCAAAGCCCACATACCTACCTACACCTACCTACGTACCTACATTATTTTATTCTATCATCAATAGTTTTCGCAGCGCACGCGATGTAAAAAAAATTATGTAATTTTTTTACACCTTGGGTTACATTATTGGAGTTTTAGTAAGGATCCCATTTTTTTTTGAAAATATAATGTAGCCTATGTCACCCGGGGATAGTGTGGCTTCCCAACAGTGAAAGAATTCTCCAAATTGGTTCAATATAAAAACTTGAGATTCTAATCTATTCTCTCCCTGCGCCGCTGCCGCCTCTCACCATGCGATATATCGTCTACCCCCTCCACGCGGCCGTAATGCTTTTTCGTGACAGAAAAATCCTAATACCCCCCGTCTTTATAGAAGTTTCAGTTTAAAAACTGCTATGGCTGCGTACCATGGCTACGTCGGGTCAGTTCTTAGATACGGTGTTCTTTTATGGGGTAATTCTTCTCAGGCTAAAAATGTCTTTATCACACAAAAAAAATGTGTCAGAGCAATCTGTGGGGTTGGACCATTTCAATCTTGTAGACCTTTGTTTAAGAAATTAGGATTACTAACTCTACCTAGTCTGTATATATTAGAAGTAGGATTATTTGTTAAAAAGCACTCTGTGCGTTATACTAAAGACATCTTACTTAAGGTGAATGCCTAGATGATCTCACTGACATTTTGTCGCTAGATGGCGACACATCCACAATTTCGAACATTTTCAATTTTTACACCTAACATAGAAATTTTTAATAAACAACTTTATTCTATGCGAAACCTAGGGCATTAACTTGATTTTTTTAGATCATCACTGTCCTTGTTAACTGGTATCATACAAAGATTAGAACATAATAATGATTTAGCCGCATGAATTTACTCTTTACACAAACATGCAAAGTAAATAGTAGTAACTTCCGACTACACTAGATGTCGTTTTATTCAAACATGGTTGGAAATTAAAATGTCCAGATGGCGTTAATTTAAAGAAAGAGGACCAAATTATTTATAAGATTAATATCCTTACAATAAAGCAAAAACTGAAAACAAATATTAATTTACTAATTAAGCATACTTTAAATTACTAGAGGATTGTTATGTTCCAATCTATTTCTTAATAATATAATTATTGGGATATGCATACTTTTGTTTCTAGGCTCTTTATCAGATACCTTTTTACCATAACAAATTATTCAGATAAATTATTTTGGGTAATAAAGGTATATTGTACCTATATAGGTTGTTGTAATGTGACTGAACCTAAATAGTACCTAACGTGTAAATAAATTGTGACCTAAATAAAAAAATAAGTATTCAATTTTAAAGCGTTTTTTTATTTTATATTAATTTTTTTATTTTATATTTTATTCAAATTTCTGTTAGATGGCGCGATTCAGGTCACTCACACATGTAAAGATTTTTCGATTTTTATTGGGTCTAATTCTCCTAGAAATACTGTTTTTTTTAATAAAATTTGGCGTTAGGCGAAAATAATACATTATAAAGTCTCATTATACTTGCTTTTATTCTGCAGAAACCGTTTATTTACGGAGATTACAACAACTGAAAAATGTATGGCGAGGCCTGTCTAGGCATTCACCTTAATATAATATATAAATTACGCGTCACGTTGTTTGTCCGCGATGGACTCCTAAACTACTTAACCGATTTTAATGAAATTTTGTGAATGTGTATGGTTGGTTCCAGGTTGAAAGGTAGGATAGTTTTGGACCCGATAGGGGGCGCTCCGTGCGAAGCAGGGGCGGGTCGCTAGTAGTAAATAAAAAAATCCTTTCAAGAGATCCAATCCGACTGGCTGTCACAAGATGTAGAAGCACACTAGTTCAGAACAATTGTTACAATATGTCTGTCAAAATCTATAACCAAATACCCAAACAGATCCAGAGAGCTACCACTAAAATACTTTAAAAATAAACAAAGCGTTCTATACTATACGTGAGTTCTTAAATTATAAGCAAAGCTCGAAACATGATCTCAATAGTAATATAATTAAATAACGTAATTTTAAGGTTTTTTTTTTTTTACTTCATTATCTCAATAGTAACAATTGAAGTGTTTTTGTGTAGAATTTTATTATAAGGTATTTTTTGCATGCTGAAATAGTAAGTAAGCAAGATAATTGTGGAACTTCTTATAATTAAGTTAAGACCTATTATGTACCATATTTTATGCAAAATAAAGAAATTCTAATTCAAATTCCTACAACAGTGGAGCCAACATTACGGCATAGGAACTATTTGATGAAAGGCACTTTACATGTTCGTCATTTACGTCAACTACTATTTTTAGGGTTCCGTACCTCAAAAGGAAGAAAAAGGAACTCTTATAGGATCACTTCGTTCTCCGTCTGTCTGTTAGTCTGTCAAGACCCTTATTCTCAGAACCGCGTGGAGGTATCAAGTTGAAATTAATATCAAATATGTAGGTCTACGTTACGGTCCCGTGGAGATCTATAAAATCAAGCTTCTAAGTCAAACCATAAAAATATGCCTTCAACTATTTTGTCGTTCGGCGATGTCCGATATCCTGTCAAAGCCGAGATCAGCCTGGGCCGCAAGGATATCTGGCACATGCTGAGGCAAGTGGTGAAGCCATAAACTGACGCAAGATTCTGTCGTCGTCGTCGGCGGGTAGAGGTACAATTTCAGCATCAAGAGTCAGGCTTTTGAGAAGTAGATTGGTTAATGAGTGAGAAGGTTGTAACGAATGAGGAATTAACCGTTACAATAATCCTTAACCGTGTGTGGGCAGCGGAATGAATAAGACAGACGGCTTTTGCCGCGCGGCACGTACCCCCGGCTTTTGCGCCTTCATTTCCTTTGCGATCCTAGTAGTGCGGCATAGTGTGTAGGAGCTATAATGTAAGCGTAAAAAACACAAACAAAACAAAAACGTGATGTTGTATTCCCCTCGGGGATAAAGGTGCCTTCGTCTTCGTCCTCGGGGATAAAGCAACTGATTTCCAAAAAAAACACTATAAAGTGAAAAATAACTTCAATTTCGGAATTCTGTGGCAAACAACTGAAATAGAGATCCTGAAGACACCGAGTACCGAAATTAAAGTTACAAGACTTATTCAATTTTTCACTAATATTGTTTTTTTTTTAAAGACCGTTGTATTTTTGGAAGGAAGTTTTTCTAAAGTAAAAATGGCTTAAGTTACTCCTAATAACATTAGCTATCTGGCAGAAAGTCCCGTCAAAATCGGTCCAGCCGTTTCGGAGATTAGCCGGAACAAAAATTGTTTTAAGTACCTACTTACCGTGTAGGTACCTATATTTTCCCATATTAATAAACTTAGTAAAAAGCTGTTATATAAACATTACAAACAGACACTTCAATTTTATTTATTTAATTATTAGAATATTGGGCGGGAAATTTGCATTACATAATATTCGAAGAATATAACAGGATTATTAGGAAAGAAGAATAGGATTGACCTTTTGCCATAAACTGGCTAGAGGCAGCTACATCACGATCACGACTAAAGCTTCGTGTAGATTAGCGCGCCGCGACAGCGCGATGCGACATCGGTTATTGTTATGTTATGAAGCGCCGCGCGCGTGAAGTTTTCTTAGAAATTGTATTGCTCGAGTCGTGTCGCGGCGTCGCGTCGCGCTGGTAGGCATGAGCCTTAAAGCTAATAATAAAAATGTGCAGCTAACGAACGAGTCCCGTCAAGGTCATCCTTATTATTTCTTATTCTTTTCGTGTAGTAGTAGAGTCTTAGTAGGTACCTTCTTTGTTGTATCTATGGTACCTAGTTACCTACCTATTTGTTGAGTTGGGGTGAGCTTTTCAATATGAACCTGTAATACCCAGTTCTCGAGTTCACGCTACGTTGGTCTCGAGTAGTCTCCACTTGAGAGGCTGGCGCTGGCTACCTGGCCAAGTGGCAACTGTGGTGGCAACAGACAATAACCTATGGTTTTTAAGAGCGCATCTGAGAGAATGATACGTAATTGCGAAATAATTGCGTTAGTTTGATGGGATTGCTGCATCAGTTATGCAATTAATTTATAAGATATTTAAGGATTCACTCTATAAATCGTATAGTTATTTACTTTAGCAACATGATTAAGTACCTACCTACTTACTTGTAGTTTCCTCCATTGAAAAAAAAAACAATGCACCTAATCTCTAAAAACAAAATAAACCCTTAGTAGGTACGTACGTACGGCTTAAATACTTCACGGATGATGACATCGTCAGTTTTTTAATAATCACAAAACTACATGTTTGCTCGCCTACATTTTACATTATCAAAATATGTATTTGTTTTAATAATACGAAGGAAATACCTAAATTAGCGCCCGAACCGCCCATGCATCGCGTAGGTGTGCAAGGCACCATAGATAAACACGAGCAGCGGCGTCCGCTGCGCGACTGCATGACTGTAACCTACTGACCGCCTGCTATCTAAATCCCGTAACATATTTTCGTAAACGATTACGACTAATCTGTTTCATTTTGTCAGCTCAACAACAATCATTGCGTTTTTACGTTGATGAGCAGTTTTTTTCGAAGTTATGAAGCAATGGATTAGCAATCTGTTTCAAAAATATTCTGATTCTGATTAATCGTGTATTACGCAATTATGGTACACCGTACAGTATTATTATACAATATGAGCTCTGTCGTACTGACCCTCTTGCTTCGCAGTCACTTCGGTCGCGCAGGTTTGAAGTCCCTGCTCCTCCTCCTGCTCAGGAAGACGGGGCGCCCTGCGGACTCGCCGTCCGCGTACTGGCCCATAGTGCAGCTTGACGAGGTGGGCAAGCTGTTCGAGCGGATAATCGCAGCCCGCCTCGTCGGCCACTTATGCAGAGAGGTGCTGGACCTGGACGACAGCCAGTTCGGGTTTCGGCATGGGCGCTCCACGATCCACGCTGTGTCGTGGGTTAGAGTCCTGGCGTAGGAAGCGGTGTCCCCGGGCGGGGTGATGTTGGCGGTGTCCTTGGACATCTCTAACGCCTTCAACACCCTGCCCTGGAGTTGTATTCGGGAGGCACTGCGGTATCATGGAGTGCCTCCCTACCTCCGCCACATCGTTGGGGCTTATTTGTCCGACAGGTGTGTCACCTACATGGGACGTGATGGCGGAAACCAGCGCCGCATGTCGTACGTGTTCCGCAGGGCTCGTTTTTAGGCCCGCTCCTGTGGATCGTGAGGGGCGAGCTCAGACCGGGGGTAGACCTGACGTGTTATGCGGATGAGGTCACTGCCCGGGGGACCTCGCACAGGGAGGCAGCGTTGCTGGCGACGGCTGCGGTCTCACAGGCGGTGAGACGCATACGTCGCCTAGGTTTGGAGGTGGCCCTCAGCAAGTCGGAGGCCATGGTGTCTCATGGCCCCCGGCGGGCGCCGCCACCCGGCTAACACATCGTGGTCCGGGGGGCTCGGATCGCTGTCGAGTCTACCATGAAGTACCTAGGATTGGTGCTCGACAGCCGGTGGGACTTCGGGCACCACTTCCAACGGCTGGCGCCCAAGTTTCTGGGCGCTGCTGGGGCGCTGTCAACGCTGCTTCCCAATCTGGGGGGCCCGAGGCTTGTGGCTCTACGTGGGGATCGTGCGGTCGATGGCCCTTTACGGGAGCCCCGATCTGGGCGGCTGACCTGACGGCCGGTAGCTTGGCGGTTCTGCGCAAGCTGCAGAGAGCCATGGCCGTCAGAGTCATCAGGGGGTATCGCACGATCTCCTACGAGGCGGCTTGTGCACCGGCCGGGCCCCGGCCCTGGGACCTCGAGGCGAAAGTACTCGCGTCATCGTATCGGTGGCGTGAGGAAGCGAGGGCGCGGGGCGAGTGACCGATGCAGCTCCATGTGTCGCTGCATCGGTCACTCGCCCCGCGCCCTCGCTTCCTCACGCCGCGACGAGGACATCCATGAGGATTTTCCACAACGAAAAAAAAAAAAACTTGAGAGGTGTCAAGGGACACCCGGATTGAACGAAGTTTAGAGAGAGAGCGAGAGACAGACAGAAACACGCGCACGCCGCACGGCTTACAACTATAGCAAAAAGTGTCATTACAACTTTTGGTCTTAATTTTTTCCGTCTAGCCCCCTAAGCGATAAGGGAATTCGTTCCGAAAAAAAAAGTTAGGTTAGCCGAACCGAAAATTTTAATGTTATTACAACAAAAAAAACCCATCGATTTTGCAATTGAACAAGACAGTAGGTCTTTTTCAGGATCAGTATAAACATATTGACATGTATCATATGACTGTTGGAGGGGAGGGAGAGGGTGGTTCTATACAAAATCGCCCATGGTCCTTTAATTGTTTAGTTAAAGTCCGCACAAAATAGGTCCAGATCCGAACCGCGCATTCCGGCATTTGATGACTCCTGTGTTAGAGCATAAATCGAATAGATTACGTGTGAATCCTAGGACTTAAGGAACTAGCGGGCCACACGGATCGCGGGGCCTTGGGGCACATTGTGACCAATTGAAAAGATGGCCGTATCCGATGCTGAATTCAATTCAAAGTGAGAGGCAATATAAATAGAATATTTAGCGTATTCTATTTCGCTTTTGTAGATTATAAAGTACGCCTACGCGAAATAGAGTACAATTCTCTAAATAAGAGTACTTACGCTTGGCAACCCTATTTATATGTTATCCATGTTATCCTAAAATCTTCAGCATTCATCATTGAAGCAATGTCTTGATAGATATGCATTAAGGCCAGACAACAGTCCATTCAGATGATCTTTTTTCTTACTGCTGCAAAGATATGTCTTCAACCGGCGTGTAAGGTGTAAGTTGTAAGGTGGAGAAAGATCGCTCGGCAGTGCTGGTTGCCACAGGAAATTTTTAATTGCCTAAACGAAACGAATTTTATTAAAGCGCTATCGTATTAATCTCCCCGTTTTTATTTTACTTAATCCGTTTGGAATGCCCCTGTGTTCCAAGGATCCGCCCGTGAGTACTAGTATTGCCAGTAGGTACAAATGTTCTTTTACACAATTAAATCACCTATAATTTTTGAGAAGCAGACTTGTTACAGACTAACTCAAGTGTCTCTGAAAAAAAAAAATACCCGCTCATGATTTCCATGTAGGTTTTATCTTGTTATATATCCTGATGATGAAAAACCAGTTTGCCTAATATGACCTTTGAAGAATTCAGACGTTCTGAAGATTTGAGGATCAATCATACTGGGAATAGGCATTGGTGTTGGTCATAAAGTAGACGGCAATAGTGGAGAACAATTTATTTAAGAATTGACTTAGCATTTTGTTTTACTGCCTAACGAGATCAATTAGATATGAAATGACACGAGACACAAATTGCCAAAAATAAAATCTATGTATAACAAAAGCATTAAATAAAAGAAAAGGTCAATTATTAATACTGCTACAGGGTGACGGAATCCGATGCTTATACGCAAATTTTAATGGGCTACATTGGCTTTATTAAGCCGGTTGCCCAGCTGAATACAGTTGGTAACGTTAAGGGTTCTTTTGCCACGGAACAAACATTTTTATTGTGTTCGCGTCTGAATAGGGGGGTTGGAGTGGGGTGGCTAGTGCCCCACGCGCATGCTCCATTCAGTCGGCGACCCGGGGCGACCCTCGTCAACTTCAGTCCACACCTGAGGAGCTCAACGCGAACCCTCGTGCTTCTTCACTACAAACGATTTTAGGACTATAAAATCCTACCTTTTCAAAAGTAAGTGATCACGTTTTTCTTATATTGAAACATGTTTGATTACCTAATTGAATCGCAAGTGTAACGCCTAATTAGATTTCATTGAGGCGAGACATGGTGTTTAGTACATAGGACACGTGTTACCTATACGGTAGCTGTGACACGAGCTGACACTTTAAAAATATACAACGATGATGGAAACTGAGGACGCATGTGACGCAATTTTGATCCAATTTTTACTGCGAGCTCCTTTCAAAAGAAAAAAGAAGAACTAGCTGGTTTTTCGGTGTTTATTTTGCGTTGGTTACTATGTCGTAGTGATCGTTGTTAAGTGAGATGTTAATAAATCAAATGGCGTCGAATCGATATCGTGAAATCATGTGGACAACCATTTTGGACGCTCGCTCTCATTTATTATGTGTGATGAATGGGATACTTTATAATAAAGTCCAGGATAAAGAATTACTATGTTCCTATTTGAATCGTATAAGAAAACCTACTGTTCCATACTTAATCTGTTCTATATATATTAACTGTAATTTGTGATCAGTGTAGGGTCTAGATTACAAATACCTTGTGAAATCTATTTATCGATTCAAGCTTCTCATTATTTTAATTTGTTTTACAGAAATGATGAAGCCAAAATTAACGAGCCATCGTCATCTATACGAAATACTATTTAAACATCAAACATTGTGACGCACAACCACAACATAAGTTTCGAATTACTTTATTTCTAAATATTTAAAATTTATAACTGATTTATCGATTGCTTTTCAAGTCGTAACTAATTAATACTTATAATTAAAACTTTAGCTATTACATATTCTATAGTTATTTTTCTATAAAGGAATGGAAATTCGACTGTTTAAAGTTAAGAAGGGATTGTTTTCAACAAGTGTTAAGGAATTAATATAGATATAGAGCCAAGCTTATTGTTAACTATGGTAATATTTGCGTTTGGTTAGGTGCTACAGAAATGTTTTTAACAAAATTGGTTAGTTAGTAGAATTAGATAACTGAAAAGGCAAAACAATGGAACCGTTTTCTGATGATTTACTATGGCTTGTGGTTAGTGGGTTTGTGGTAGCGTTCGTATTGGCTTTCGGAATTGGTGCCAACGATGTGGCCAATTCGTTCGGCACCAGCGTCGGCTCCAAGGTGCTGACGCTCACGCAGGCTTGCATTCTTGCAACTATCTTTGAGATCGCCGGCGCAGTGCTTATAGGTGAGTAAAATTAACATTTATCACAGTAATGACTAAAACAAAAGAACCTTTGGTTAAAAATATTTTTTACAAAGTGACCTTATTTGCTGTCCCTATAACCTTCGGGAGGTTTTCTACTAAAGAGGTAGTTAATGATTCCTAGTTACGTAAACCTATTATGAGTCACGAGGTGAAATTTAACCCCATGAGGACGTGAATGCCCCAACGTGAATGCCTAGATGATCTCACTGACATATAAGAAATCTACTCGTAATATCAGTATAATTCGAAACGATAGATCACCGCCAGCAAATAAATAATGGACGTTAGACAACTAGACATTTGTGTAATTTTAGTACGTTTAGCTCACGCTTTTCATCTCCATAGGATATAAGGTATCGGACACAATGCGTAAGGGCATTTTGGACGTGTCTTTATATGCTGACGGTGGCGAGAAGTTGTTGGCTGCTGGTTGTCTGTCGGCGCTGATATCGGGTGCCATCTGGCTGATCGTGGCCACGGCACTGCGGCTGCCTGTCTCCGGAACCCACTCCATGGTCGGGGCTACTGTGGGCTTCACGCTCACAGCAAAAGGCCCCATTGGTGTGCGCTGGTCTACTCTCGGAGCTATTGGTAAGTCACTGTTTACCTTTCGACCTGCACGCTTAGTATAACCACAATAGAAATGGGTTTTGTAGACGGAAGAATAGACAAAATGACAGATTGTGATTGTTTATCTGTCATTTTGTTTAATCTTCCGTCGACAAAACCCCTAAAGAGTAGCTTGCGACAAGGACCAATCAGGGAATGATTGTCAAATAATACGTAATGTTACATAGTGTTATCATGTTAGCTTTTTTGTTTTATATTTAGTTTATTTAGGACCTAATTATGATAAGTATTTAGTTATAAGAAGCATCTTCCCCTTGTAGCATAATTAAAGAGTTATTTGATGGTTAGATACCAAAAGTAAAAACATGTTTTTACCTAACTTTAATAGCTGATTATTATATGACTGAGACCGAATCAGAGAAGGACTCATGAAAATACGCTGGGTTCGTTTGATATCTTTGGATTTATGGCCCATTCGCTTGATTATTCATTACCTATTCGTACTTACGCCTATTGTTCGATGTTTTCAGTTCAAGGTTAAAGTTTTTCATTTGGTTTGCGAATTGCGGGGGATGTTTTATGTACCGGAATAAAGTCAATTTCTAAGTGATAACATGGGATAAAGTACTTTTGGCACTGAGATACCTACATTAGTTTCAGGAATTTAGGTAGTCAGCTAATTAATCTAGATAGCGTCAAGGCTAACAAAAAAGCGCGACGTGACACCGGTAATTGTACTACCGTGAAGTTTTCTTAGAAATTGTTTTATTAGAGTCGGGTCGCGCCAGTTTACGGCAGCCTTTATTAAGCCAGCCCACCCACTGAAATCTGATAAGTACCTACATTCTACACGTATCTACCGTGAAGTTTTCTTAGAAGTTGTTTTATTAGAGTCGGGTCGCGCCAGTTTACGGCAGCCTTTATTAAGCCAGCCCACCCACTGAAATCTGATAAGTACCTACATTCTACACGTATTCAGAGAAAGCTATTAACATAAGCGTTACGTTCAATGTGGGTATATAGGTACTTGGGTTTCATTATAATGGCTGTAAATAGGAATGTTTGTGCTGCTTAACCTTGTACTTAATTGTGTCGGATCATAAAGGGTATTTACTTAAACTCTCGCGCGGTCAAAGGAAGCGGCGGGACCTTGAATTCCTGGGTTCAATTTAAAAGAACGATATGGACGATGTAGCTAACTAGCTACTTACCTACATATACGTACCAAACGGTATTGTACTTTTTTATAATAAAATTGTTTATTTCCTCATTCCATCTGTCGCGTAGCAACACTAGCAACCGTAGATAAGGATCAATTTATTTCCCGTAGAGAGTAGATTTTATTAAAAGTTATGCAAGCAAAGTTGTTAAAGATAAGTCATAAGATGAAGAAGAATTTCAGCGGTAGAATAAAATTAAGAAGAATTATCGTTAAAAGTTTAGTGCGTAACAGTCCGCACAGCAGTACATAGCACTTCTTTGTAGACCTTCGTAGACCTTCGTAGACCTTCGTAGACCTTCGTAGACATATGTTATGTGTAGTGTCTTTTGTCCCCAGTGGCGTCGTGGTTCATATCCCCGGCACTCAGCGGTACGGCATCAGCCCTCCTGTACTGGTTTGTGCGTCGGTTCATCCTGAGGTCGCCGCAGCCCATCAAATCTGGCCTCAAGGCGTTGCCATTCTTCTACGGAGCTACCGTGTCCGTGAACGTGCTGAGCGTGGTGCATGATGGACCTAAGTGTAAGCAAGCTAACAAAAAAATTAGGTTGAATCAACCTCAAAGATAAAGCGAAGTACCTATAAGATTTTGTTATTTCTAGAATTGATAGCCCTTTTTTTTTCTTTTTTTTTTTTGGGTGGGAAATCATCAAATGACTCCTCCCGCTCTGGGCGGAGCGAGAGGGTGTGTCAGACTTTTACTGACTAAAACCCACCCGTGTTCCTTCCGTTGCCTGTGTGCCGGGGCCGCGATATCCCTTTCAGACAAACCTGAAAACAAAAGGACCAATGCCTGCTGGGGTTGCCCCAGCAGGCATTGGTCCTTACGGACTCCGTCAGTTGGTGCTGACATGCCTTTGAGGCGCGCGTGGAACACAACGCGCCGTCGACCCGGGCCTGGTCCTTATCGGACGGCGAGCTGCCCATTGCTCACCGTCCGCAAGCCCGCGCCTACGGTGGCCGGAAGTCGGCTCGCGACTCCCGACGCCCGGGGCGTCTCCTGCGGCGACTAGGGGCGCGAGGGCGCGCATCTTGCATTTCCCTCGCGCGCTCCGCCTCCTCCTTCGCGAGCATTACTGCTTCGCAGAAGGAAGTGACGGCCTCCCATGCACTCTCGCTCCGGACCATGGCCTGAACCAGGGCCGGACGCGAGAAATTGCCGCCGCCGATCGCCTCCGTGTGAGGACACGGCGGTGGTCCGCCCAAGCCGGGCAGTCCTCCACCGTATGCTCCACCGTGTCCTCCGGGCGATCCACACAGTGGTGACACCCAGGCGTTTCCTCCCGCTTTATCCTGAACAGGAACCTCCCGAAACACCCGTGTCCGGTGAGGACCTGTGTCAGGCGGAAGGTGAGGACGCCGTGGCGCCTCTCTATCCACTCCTGAAAGAGGGGACTTATCGCCACAATTCTGGCGTGCCCAGCGTTGGGTTGCGACAATCGCACTCTCCATGCCGCCATGAGATCACACCGGAGCTCTGTCCGCTGTGCCGTGATTTCTCGTGGCAGCGGAGTTACACCCCGAGAATTGATAGCCCTTGCGTAGCAAGTTGCTACGAAAGGGCTACGAATTCTAGAAAGCAACAAGTATTGATAGAAAATGCTGCATTGTAGCTCTTTATATACTTTTCTTTGGAGAGCCAAATGTACTTACCTCTTTTTAATTGTCGGCCTATTGTGAATGTGCCGTTGTAACTTGGGCAGAACGCATGAAATCAGTGATACGAGTATTTAGAATTATAAATAACCGTCCATTATTTCCAGTACTGGCAATGGACAACATCCCGCTGTGGCTGGCTCTAGTGTCCTCGATGGCGGTTGGCGCGCTGGTTGCGGTGTGCGTACGCGCGTTCCTTGTGCCCTACTACAAACGACGGCTCGTCGCGCCTCCTGTGAACTTCTCGCTTGGATTATCTAATGGTGGGTATTAATATTTGAAATAAATAAGACTCTAATTTTGATTAGTGTAATTTAATTGTTATCAAATATCTCAACATTCAGCCTTATAATATAATATTACAGAAACGACTCCAGCGAATACTCCAACACACTCCAATAAAAGCAGCGTCGCGCAACGTCCAACGTCCCTTCTGTCTGAAGACGGCAAAGTGCTCGAGGCTATTGCGGAGAGTGCTGAGATGGTTACCCTGAGCGACGCAGACAAGACCTCCGTCGGGGTGATGAACGCCAGAAACCGCGCACTCTTAGCCACCATGGACGACTGCAGCATACTATCCAGGAGTCTCAGCCCACCAAACAAGTCACGGTTACAACTCATAGATGCGGACCCTCAGATTAACACCTTGAAATACATAGACGAGACGTTGAGCTGTTGTAAAAGTTTGGACTCTGCGCAAATGGCCGGTATGGGCGAAAGCTACGACTCCAGGAATGGTTTTCTGGGCGACTCTTGCGACACGATAGCGCGCGGGGAGTTCGACAGGCTAGCGGCCGCCAGGGCCACAAACTGCGTGGAATTTGATACACCACCACCGCGACTTGACAAGGTGAGCTTACTTTGTATTTGCTTCACGGGGCTCATGGCTAAATGATAAAAGTCCCGCACGTGTCGATGGAAGGTTAAGCTACGCTTGCCGTGGTCAGTTCGTGGATGGGGTAGGTATACTATCGATTTAATATAGAGACGCCTCACTGCCTCGGAAAGCACGTTAAGCCGTTGGTCCCGGCTGTCATTCCTGGATCTTTGACGGTCGTTACGGGTAGATAGTCAGAAGCTCAAAAGTCTGATAACCAGTCTTACCAAAAGGTATCGTGTTACCCAGTACCTTGGTTGTGGAGGTTAGATAGGCAGTCGCTCCATGTAAAATACTGGTATTCAACTGCATTCTGTTAGACTGGAAGCCGACCCCAACATAGTTGGGAAAAGGCTAGGCAGATTGATTATGTTGTCTACCTGCATTGCGCCAATGATTTCCCTATGTTGGTATTCTCCAGGGTCCGGACGCAGGCAGCGCGTGGAGCATCGAGCGCTGCGCGGCGCAGGACCCCCGGCGCGCGGCCGGCATGACGCCCAACTCCAGCGCCGCGCCGCTGCTGCGCGCCGTGTCCCCGCCGCCCGCGCCCGCGCCCGCGCCGCCGCCCGACGAGCTGCGGCTCTTCTCCTTCCTGCAGGTCCTCACCGCCACGTTTGGTGCGTTTGCTCATGGCGGCAATGACGTCAGGTAAAAAGTTGCTTCAAGATATTATGTTCAATGATACTTTGGATGAGTTTATTTTTTTGCAAACATGAAAACTATACCACGGTTCTTTTGGTCGGCAGTAACGCGATTGGTCCCCTGGTGGCTCTCTGGCTGTTATACTCTGAAGGGGGCGCCCACTCCCGCGCTGAGACTCCTCTAGCCATCCTAGTGTTCGGCGGCGTGGGCATCGCAATGGGACTGTGGCTGTGGGGCCGCCGCGTCATCCGCACCGTCGGGGAAGACCTCACCAGCATCACACCTGACACGTTAGTCGAGCTTCTACTAATTTCATGTAAAGAATAGCACGAATTTGTTGGCACGCGATTTTTCGACAAAGAATGGTCTTGCAAACACAAAATATGCGGTGAAGTGATTTCAGTTCCTGAGCTCATAAATAGTTTAGGAACTTAAAAGCACCCTGTAAATGGATCAATCTCCAAAACGGGCGTATTCGTGTGATCTCTCTGGTGCTTTTCAGATATTGATATTTAATGGTAATTATGTATCTCATTAAAAATAATGATATTCAAATAGTACATTTTTACTATTGGCCTTCAATTTACACAAACAGTTATGAAAAAATTTAAGTTCAAAAAAATTCGCGACCAGAGCAATCATAATTGGTGCCAGAGCGATCATAAATGGTGAAATCAGTGAAACAAAAAAAATAATATTGATATAATATTATTTATTTAGCCGTTTTCAGTCTTATTCAGTGTACGTGTAAGAATATTTTTTTTTATCTTGGCCATTCTACGACGCTCAGCCAATTTCTTCCTAAGACGTTTTTCTTCAATAGATAATAATTTATTTCGAGGCATGATTTCAATCTGAAACAATAGTTGCCATTAAATTTTAGAGAAGAAAGGGTACAGTTTGTGGTTAGCTAAATGCCAATATGATAATATCATCAAGGTAAAATACGTCAAAATCTGTTTATGGGTTTAGGTTACCCAAAGAAATCCAGGAAAGGTTATATGCATAGTTCATCGTTTATCATTGTTACAGTCCGGTACTACTTAAAATAGATTTATAACGTACAATTCATGCAAAATATCATCGCTCTGGTCTTTTTGGACAGAGCAATCACAGCCATAGCGATCAGAAAAAGTCACAAATTCATAAATATAGCCGAATTTAAAAGCAGTATAAAGTTGTGATTACGTCTCATGAAAAACATCATAACGATCACTTAATTCACATAACAAACACATTCACAAGCTTACTATTTAATTTAAATAACGTGCCATAGCAATCATAAAATTCGAGAACCAAATCCAGAGCAATCATAAACTTACCTTCGTAATGTTGGAGCGCGGGAACGTGGCACACAGGTATCCTCCTCGGCGGTTAGACCACTACCGACGTTGCCCCGCGGGAGGGGAATAGAGTGTCAATAACGCGTAACTAGGGATCAGCGCGATGTTTTACCTCAGCGCAGAGCGATGAGATAAAATGCCCGGTCACGATTTTAAATTCAAATTGTGGCAAAAGTATTGTTAATATAACTAAAAATATTTTATTACTATGAAGATTAACTATTTATTATGTAATCTAAATAAGTTGTTTCATATGAACCTTCTCATTAAAAAGTTAAAAAATATTTTTTTCATTCAATCGGGAGTTGGGTCAACCCAGAGCGATCAGGATTTAAGGGTTTAAGATTTTT
Source organism: Agrochola macilenta (assembly GCA_916701695.1). NCBI lineage: Eukaryota > Metazoa > Arthropoda > Insecta > Lepidoptera > Noctuidae > Agrochola > Agrochola macilenta. Next base: position 14,541,643 of record OU753554.1, on the reverse strand, counting down.
TTTTTAATATTTAAAATAAACTTATTCATAATACTAGCCTTTTTTCACGTAGATTAGACACCGAACTGCATATAAAAAAATATTTTGAAAACGTTTTTCGATTTTAAAATGGGTTTATCCAGCCCGACACGAAAAAAAATGCCTCTGGAGATCTACCCAAATACGTATGTGCTTTAATCATTACCTATATAGCAATTTCATCTAAATTCAAAATCGAGGATTTGTGTCGATTGTATAGATAACTGCAAATAAAGTAATGTTTCTGGCACACAGGGGCTTTACGATCGAGCTCGGAGCTGCGCTGACAGTCCTGGTGGCTAGCAAGGCCGGGCTGCCGGTCTCTACCACACACTGTAAAGTCGGTTCTGTCGTCTGTATCGGCTACTTCTCCAACAAGCCAGTCGACTGGAGTTTATTTCGGTATGTTGATACAGATTTTAAAGTTTCTTGCTTGTTAATAGAAACTATACAAGGTGGCAGGGACATCGACGCGAAAACTGTTTCAAAGCAGGGGTTTCAGAATCACGTACTGAATCCATGGAAACAGTTTTCGCGTCGATGTCCCTATCAATCTGCCTAGCCTTTTTCCAACTATGTGGGGGTCGGCTTCTAGTCTAACCGGATGCAACTGAGTACCAGTATTTTACATGGAGCTGACCTCCACAAACCAGTTTCGCGTCGATGTCCCTGCCACCGTATATTTTATATATTTACGTGCTGGTTATATATACGTATAACTGTTTGCATCATGTTTTACGAAACAAAAATGACTGAATATCACTACTCACTAGTATCTAGTTCGATTCTTGCATCTGTTACTGTTTATAATGATTATTACACATCTTGTTTAAGTACACAGATTGTAATAGGGAAGGTCCCTTTTCTGTTATAAATTTGTGAAATTGTGACTAATGACATGTTTTGTCGAACAGGAACATAATATTCGCGTGGGTGGTGACTGTTCCTGTCGTTGCGGCCATCGCAGCTCTCGCCATGTTGGCTCTAGAAGCGTTTGTCGTATAGGTTACTTTACTTATGCATTGACGTGTAAGGTAATAACTACCTAGAAACTAACAATAATTCACAAATGTCTAGTTTTCCTCCTCAATGTACCTAAGTATTGTGCTGAGATAAAATTGATACTTATGTCAGCCACGTAGCGATAATAACTCATTTACGGAACTTAAATTAAATTGAGTGCTCAATATATTTTTTTACTCCTCTTTATTGCAATCTCAGATCAAGTGAGCTAAGCTAATGCTAGCCAATAAGCAATAGCCAATTTTAATTTTGCGAATACCACAAGAATAGGGATAATGCCTGGGTGGGTGCCTAATTAGTCCGTCAGTCAGTTAATAAAAAAATATTAGACACGTATTTTTTGCTTTATCATATTAATGAAAAATTACTTAGATAAAACGCATTTTAGGTTGGGGAGTGAGGGTCGCTGCGTCACTAGTATGTATAAAATCTACATACTCGTGACGTCATGACACATTTTACCTCAATGTATCGCCGTAATCTAAAGATTCCTTAAAAAAAAAAAATCTTGTCCAATCTTTTTTTATAATCGCAAAGCCTATGGGAAGACGACTAAACTATTATCCTGGATGAAATAAGTAGGTATAAAATGTTGACTTTCAGCAACAAATAGCCAGTTTAAAATAGATCAGTAGGGAACCAATAAAAAAAACGAAATAATTTTTGCAAGAATAGTTACTTATTTGAGTTTTAATAATTTTATTGTGAATGTTAGTTAAGCGGGCGTGGCTCCAAACCCTGTGCTGTGTGTGGCGTAGGAACGACCTAAGGCAAACGCCAATAGATCTTCTAAATTAAATAATAGTCCAAGTATTTGTCTCACTAGAAGTTCACGAGTAATATTGATTTTTCTTCTTGTTAAACTTACTACAGCGTAATAGTTGTTAGACTAATAAATAACTACTGTTTAGTCCTAGGACTTCTTGGATTTTCATCTCTGCACATTTCCCGATAAAAATAACAAGCCCTTATTTCAAATTATCTAGTTTTGTACTTACTGTATGGACTGTCACTAAAATCTAGATAGCGATACTTACTTACCTATAACTTACATAGTTACAAGTTCAAATGAATCTGATTGTCTGTCATCTAATTATTTATGAATTGGATATTTTTAATCGTAGGGATTAACCGTAAACTCCTTACGAGGACTTTCATTGTTGTATTGGATGGAATTGTTTTATGATTCCCGCTGTAAGATATTTGCTAAAGAGGGCTGAAAGAATTGTCAAAATGTAAGTTTGTTTAAACATTTTAAATCCAAAGTGTCTTTGTGAAACGTGTACTGTACTAATACATAAGTTACGAGCCAAAGTAAAAATATTATGTTAGTTGCCCGAGTGATGCTTTGCGAATATTTGATCAAGATGTAAAAGCTCCGGAAGCGTAGGTAATGAAAGCCTTTTACTTCTGTAGGTACCTGATTGTACGTTAATACTCTACGCATGCGCTCTCGGAGTTGGCGCAGATGCTAGTCTTATTACTTGCATGCAAGCTATGATTGTACCAGTTGCACTGGCCTATTAAATGAACGGTATAGCGGTGGTGTACGAACTCCTCCATCCTAGCAGACCTCTGTGACGGACTGTCACTAACTTGGCAGCCTGGCAGATAACGGCCCTTGCCAAGAGGTTCGATATACCTAGGCATGTAATGTTGAAAAATGTGTGGCATAAATATAAAGTTTAACCCTCAACGGAAGCTTTTTCTACACCCCGACCACATTCTGGCGCGAATGGCGTGCCTCTTGACAAGCCCCTGTCATAACCATAGATATAAGATTTCTATGGCCATAACTGTCAGGGTACCACGTTAGTGACAGTCCGTCACAGAGGTTCGCTACGACGGAGGAGTTCGTACATCGCCGATATAGCGGTGTGTATTTTCACGTAAATAGAGGACTGACTATTAGGTGTAGAATGGGGCTTAGAAGGGTGAATGCGAACTGTAATCTCGAATTGATATTACCTACTACACTGTATTCTAATTGTCAACCTGTCTGCATGTTGAGTTGTTTAAAATTGTCGCATTCCTGTTAAAGTTGACGTGCTTGCGTTTAACTACCACCATGCCTACCTATGTTCGTGTTTGTTGTCGTTACTAGGTACAGCCCAATGCAAGCTTTATGGCAGCTCTGACTACGAGGCGAGTATATTTCGGTTCAAACTTAATGGTGGCTCGGAAGTTAGCCACTCGCTGCGCAGTACCGCACCCCTCACCCCCGCTGACACATGAATTCGTTACTGCGCAGCGACTCGCCTCATGTTCCGAGCCGCCATTATGTTTGAATCGGGCTGTAGTTACGCAGTAATAAATTCATGTGACCGCGGGGGTGAGGGCTGCGCAGCGAGTAGCCCACTTCAGGGCCGCCATATAGTTTGACGCACACTGTATTTATTTGCAAATTGCATTTGGACTAATGCCATGGATGTTCACTTTTTCTTGGTGAATAAATATACTATTATAGGTAGATAATAATATAGAGTTTGTGTAAAATAGGAGCAAGGTTACCTCTATGAGAAATGTCAATTGTGTTGTGCTCTTGTTTGCACAACCACTTTACGAAATTTTCCAGTTTGGTCCTTTTGCATGAATTTACAATTTACATACAAGTTCAAGTGTACCATTCTATAACAACTTCTTTATTCTGTTTTGTTACTAAGTATAGTGTGTCAAACTGCCTATTTTATTATGAAAATGTTATCTAAATAAGAAAGTGTTACATCGGTATTACATCGCGTTTTTATAAACAACTTAACGTGTCGCATATGAATTAAAAAAATATTATCAATAGGCGATATTATTGTTGAATAAACATAGTTGAAAATATCGTGTCTTATTTTATGCTTTTAATGAAACCATCATCCCATCAAAGAGTTTACCTACTATCGCTTCGAGTGCCGTCTAACTTCTTCTTAAGTGGGACATGGCATACTCCGTTAATTTAAATAATAAAAATGTTAATTTAATTTCACCTTGTGAAAAGTTGTGTTTTTATATGAATAATCAATAGGTACAGTACGACTCAACTTTAATGCAGCATAAATTTAAAAATTTGCATACATTCATTAAAATTTTACGAATGTACTTATTTGTATAAATGACATCACGTTATTGCGTTTGCGTAAATATCATTTTCACCTACAGCAGTAATAAATATTGGTGATTTTGATGGCGCACTCAGATGGTGATTGGTTTTACGAATTTTGCCGATGCTACATCTAAGTTGTGTCGTACTGTAAATGCTTACGAACGAAATCTACAATGAAAAGAAAATGGATTTTTACCATAGATTTTTACAATATATTTTTCAATGTAAGTAAGTAAGTACTTACATAATATAATTTGTCCTACACCAGAAAAATACATTATAAAAAATAAATTTAATGCAGCAAAACATACAATGGGTCTTTATTCGCTATGTGCGATCTTTATAGAAAATTTCTACAGATCTATTTCGACTCCACCCACTTTTCATAGAACTCATACGCTATGCCGCCATACAAATTGGAAGTGAACCCTCGAGGAGGGCTGCCGGCATTACGTTTAGCTAAAGTTAACCATAAAGAAAGAAAGAAAAATGCGTTTATTGGCATTACAGCAGAAAAATACACCTTATAACTAAAAAAATACAGAAAACAATGATTATAATGCCAATAGGGCCTCAGCTCAGCATAAATGTCAGATGGCAACACAAAGTGACACCTGACGCTGATTTTCAGCTGACCATCGCGGACGATCAACGGCATTAGGTTTGAAACCGTGTTATAAAACGCTAAAACGAAGTAAATCTGTGTTTTCAGGGAGACTTGTCGCTATACGTAGTTTCCAATCTTTCAATTTTTTTGTGAATATTTGTAATTGATAAGAAAAAAGAAAAAAAAAACTTGTATTCTAAAACCAACGCTACATGCGTTTTAAAATACAAGTTTTTTTTTTTACTAATAAATCTGGTTAAAATATACATCAGATTTTACTTAAACCTACATTGTGATGAGACCTCCGCGGGCGCGTTTTTTTTTCATAGTCGACAAATTGTATTAAAAAATATTACTTAGTTAATCCGATAAAATAACTAATAAACAGAATCCAAATCGAGCCAATAACATAGGAGATATGGCAAACGCTACCAAAAAAATAAAAAATTGAATAACATGAAAAATATTAAAGATAGTATTTTTCTGAATATTCATGAAAAATTATGGAAAATTAACTTTAAAAGGACTCCCCCCCCCTTTTAAAGTTAATATTCCATAACATAAAATTAAAAAAATATTTTGGAAAAATACGGGCGGGCACATGTCCATGGGCGACATTGTATATTTATATGGTAAAAAAAACCAATAACTCTCTTTTTTATAGCCTGGGCTTATAATAAGGAATGACGAAGAATCTAAATCTGTGGGAATCTTGAATGTAGGTCTGTGTGGCTGCAAAAAGTTTTGTAAATTACAAGTAGAAAAAGAAAAGAAAGAAAAGAAAAAGTATTTATTGAGACTCGCACAGGAAATCACAAATTAAACTAACTAAAACACACTAAGTAAACATTAATAAAAATAAAATAAAAAACAAAGTATACTTAAAAATTAAAGTCCTGTACGAGGCCAAAAGGCCCCAGCTGCGACATTTAAAAAATAAATGTCGCAGCGCTGCTATTCTGATAGGGCCCGCAGTAAGTAGTAGGTATTGCTAATTAGCCACCCATCAGGCCCATAGACTAATGTAAGTAGGTATATAGATGAGGGATAGCCTGCACAGAGTTGGTAAACAGCCGACGACCTTATCCTCATGTCTTGCTCCATGTCACGTGTAAAATATGTCTACATAAAAACTTATTACGTCATGCGGGGAACTCCCCGAACTGTAAACAAATAAACCGTTACCCATCTAAATGCGAGGTCGGTTGCATTTAGAAGAGAAAAGGCTTGTGCAGACCAGCGCGACTTGTCGCGCGACGCGACACCGGTTATTGTTATACTGTGAAGTTTTCTTAGAAATTGTATTGTTCGTGTCGCGTCGCGTGACAAGTCGCGCTGGTCTGCACAAGCCTTAACGGTAGCGCGAATACTTACGAAGCGAGAAAGAAAATGCTTTAGGTACATATCGAATCTCGGAAATTCAGACTTAAAAATCTTTTGAGAATCATTAAAATCGTTTATGCAATAACATCAGCTCATCTGTTTCTTCTACATTCTGCCTTCTTTGTGTCATTTGTTGACCTCTACAAACCATGAACCATCGAGGCTTGAACCTTCCCGTTCCCGTAAGTTTTTTTTATTACTGACAGTAACTTCAGTATCTAGTAGGTACCTAAAGCACAAGGAAATTCTCGATAAAACGAATCGGTAATTAGCGAGCTGGCTCGTAAGGTCTAGGTTCCGTACAAAGTAAGTAGGTAAAGGCGATAAAGTTTACATGTGTGTTGCCAAATAGTTTCGGCAAGAGCTGGGCATATTTAAGGATTTAAAAAAATATAGCAGGTAATTTTATTGTTTAATCAACGTCAAATAAAACTGATTCAATTCATACTACCTACGAGTACATAGTTCAATAGGGATGATGCCTGGGTAAAAAAAATGAAATTCTAATTAGTCCATCATTCAGATAATAAAAAAATATTAGACACGTATTTTTTGCTTTATCATATTAATAAAAAAATACTTAGATAACACGCATTTTAAGTTGGGCAGTGGGGGTCCCCACGTCACTAGTATGTATAAAATCTACATACTCGTGACGTCATGGCACATTTTACCTCAATGTATCGCCGTAATCTTTCTATTACGTAAAAAAAGAAAACATACGTGTCCAATATTTTTTTATAATCTCAAAGACGGACTAAAAAATAATTTTTAGTCATCATCCCTATTCATACTAGACCTACATAGGTAGGTACTAACTGCTGTTAAAACATAATTATGTACTATTAGCTTTACCCGCCCCGACTTCGCACGGGTAGCTTTAAACCCTACCTACCCTACTTACCCTACCTACCCTATCTACCCTACCTTACCTACCCTACATACCCTACCCTAATTTTCTCACCGTTTAAACCTTCCCTGGAATATGATAAACATTTCAAAAACAAAATCAGCTAAATCGGCCCAGCCGTTCTTGCGTTATAAAATTACAACGAAAAGTGGCATTGATTTTTATACATATAGATGTAGCGAATTTGACTTTATTGAAGATCAAGTCTAGACTGAATAGGTATAATACATTTCATAGCTGTTGCTAACATTAGGTACGTGTACATGGATGACATCATTTTCATTTTGGTAGGGAATACTAAAACATCGTTCGGTAAAGTCCGGATGAGAGTTCGGATCGATTCGTGCCAGACGCTTTTTTTTATTTAGGTGTCGGGCTTTGTTCAAGATAACTTTGTTGACTTGATCGACCATTTGTAGCTTGCGCCGTGCGCGTTGCGTCCGAAGGACTGGTGCGAGCGGTCGCTTCGTGAATCGTACCATTCCTATCTTGTTTGTCCGGTTTGCATCTGTGTCGTAAATAAATTTTTAAATAATTCTAAAACCAGTTTTCGTCTCGATTCGGATCAATGCAAAGGTAAGATGAGTTTCTTCGTAGTTTTAAAAGTTAACCCCTCTAACCTTGATATCCGTGACAATGAACGAACGATGTTTGTTTTTTAAAAGAGACATCGAGAACGATGTGCAGGCCACGTTGTGTTTTCATTATCGCTATGGGTTTTTAGAAGTCACGCTTGATGTTTTGCATATTTTGAATCTTGATATTATGAGCTGCATTCATTCTGTGAAATAGGTTTGCTTTTCGAGATCCAGACTCTGTCTGTAGAATATTTTTTTAAATTAAGTAGACAACTTGGTTCGACTTGTTGTCATTGTGAATACATTTGATGATTTGAGTACCTAATAATAATATACTCGTATTTAGTATATGTACCAAGCAGTTGAGTTGATCACAAAAAGCGAAGGCTGACGATAATTAGGTAATTGGTTCCTACCTACTTAATGTATTGACGAAAAAATATTGTGAAATACACAGATTGAATAAAAACGTATCGAATTGTTCAATATTCAACTTCATCGTCATCTAAATAAGGATTTGAATTATAAGAAATTTCCCTATCCGATTTTATATAAAATGAGAAACAATGTTTGTCTTTGTATCCTTCCTACTTCTAGTACCGTAGGTACCGTGGTGGTAGTATTCAGGCATCTAAAATACTATAAACTATAATGGGAGTATTTACTACTTTGCTAGATTAAGTAATATAGGTACCTACCTAACATTCGAATTCGATCAAATCTCTCTAACAAACATGATAAATTAAATGAAAGGAAAATCATAAAATTTAAATTACTTAATAAATTCAATGGGATAAGATAAAGCAGTTTTACTCAAAACTCCATCAGATTACTTAAATGTTAGTTAGTACCTAATTAACAATTATCTTTAGATATTTTTTTAAGGGTAGTTATGAGTTTACCAAAAATCCTATGCAACTGTAAACGAGTTAAAAACTGAGGTTCTCACTAGGATTTTCAATAATTCATCACAACTCGTTATTCAAAAATACTTCTAGAAAAGATTCCATAAAATAATAAATTTATCCAACAACATGGAGCGCTCATTTCGAGCAACTAATTAGTTAGTTTCATCATGTTTGTTAGAGAGATTTGATCCTTATGAAGTTATGATTGATCCTATCGATTGATGCCATAAAAGGACAATCTGTAATTTTTTCGGATTTTAGCCGGTTGGATTTCCGAGTTTGACAAGCGAATATTAGAAAATCTTGATCTTGAAATTATGTGTCGTTATCGTTGCAATGGCTTTTCGGCGAAACTGACGCTCGATCTAATGGCTAGTCGAAATTATGGACATCGAAGCTATGGAATTTCGGCAATTCGGACGTTCGATCTAATGACTTCGGGGAATTAGCCATCGGGCTTATGACATTCGAAATCAAGCACTAAATTAATATTTACCCGAATCCTACTTAGGTACCGTACCTACACGATTAGATCTCACATTTTGATTGAAATTTTATTTACCCAAATAGGTACCATCAAAGAAGTTCATATCTAACCAGTTTAAAAACAAAGTCCCGTGAACACGATGACCACATCTGTTACCGGCCCAGTTCTATAGTTGCCGAGTGCTGCAAGCACTCAAGAATGCAAGAATGGTCCTTACGGTGGTTAGACATGAACTTCTTCGATGGTACCATGTATCAGATCACATCATCACTCTCCTGCCCTTATCACAATTTATTTGCGGTCGGCGCCGGCGCAACATGTCTCTTTCTTCTCTTAGTTGTGATCTAGGTACCCTTCCTAGCCATATCATTTTTCGCACAGTTCATCCATCATTTCTTTGGTCTTCCCCTACTCTACAGCCATCTACATTCATACTCACGACATTTCCCTCATTCCTCTGCTTCACATGCTCATAACATGACAACCGATTTCCACACGTTCATTCATTAACCATTCACAATAGGTACCACATATCATTAATTAAGTATTATTGTCGTATCCCGGTATCCAGGAGGACTTCCCAACACCTACAACCTAGATACTTACGTTACGCGTCAGAATAAAAACAAAAAGGCTACATTAAAATGAACTCAACTTAACTACCCTTAAGATTTAATCAGATCAATTTACAACATCATCTGCCTCCATTTTCCTCCTTCGGGACTGGGTTCCAGGAAAAACCGAGTGCAATTACTACACAAGGAAAACAAGCATTTAGATGCGTAAGCGCACTCAACTCTTGAGGCTTGGATTTATTGTGTCATAATAATTCATTGCTAATTATTATTGTTGTTATTAATAACATTAAATGACATATGAACGAATCATTATTTAAATTAAACTTAAAAGTTGAGATTTGCCTCGTTTTGTTTTGCAACATCTTTGGATCAGTAAATATAGGTCAGTAAGTACCTAAAATTTTTTCCGACTGCACAAATAAATTGGTGGTTAGGTAGGTACCTACTTTCTTGATATTTTTCTCCCGGAGATCAAACTCGTCTTATCAGTGTCTCTTCGAATGTTATAATTGGGATTTTCCTCGTTTTGTTTTGCAACATCTTTGGATCAGTAAATAGGTCGGTAGGTACCAATTTTTTTTTCCGTACGTGCAAATAAAATGGTGGTTAGGTACATTGTTGATTTTTTTGTCCCAGAGATTAAACTCGTCTTATCAGTGTTTCTACGAACGTTATAATGATTTGGTTATTTTTACTTTTGAAAATATTTTCCTCCCTATATTATGTGTTCTATGCCCATTTAGGTCATGTGCATTGTTCAAGACATAAAGTATGCAGATCCAAATGGATATTTGATATGAAACTATGCACTCGCACTGCAATGCTTGCATTGTGAGAACTACGCGGTAGTATGTAACATGATATTATTATTGCTAGGTTGCATCCTACATTTCGATATAAAATGCAGTTGTTGTTGAGTAAATAATACAATGTAGGTAATTATAATTGTGTCATATCGATCACATTGCGGCATTTTATATATTTTAAAATCTTATTATGTAGGTAGGTACTAGGTGCGCCCCGCGGTTTCACCCGCATAAGTCTTAATCCCGTCGGAATATCGGGATAAAAAGCATCCTATGTCATTTTCCAGGTCATGGTCTACCCATGTGCCAAATTTTATACAAATCCGTTCAGCCGTTTTAGCGTGAAAGCGTAACAAACAAACTCACTTTCGCATTTATAATATTAGTTAGGATATACATATAATACATATACTCGTACATATATGTACGTATATAATATTATAATTAGGATAGTTTTGTAGATGCAGATAACGACTGTGTCAAACAGATGTGGCCTTACAATGTTCGCACAGTCATTATCTGTTCCGAACTCACTAAATGGCTCATATAATATTACTAATATTAGCCAGCAGATAATAACATGAATAAAGACTAATAAAAACTAGGACCAATAATGTCCAGTCAGTGTCCAAATACCTACCTAAATCTATTAAAACTGTCTGCACGAACGCGTCGACTGTGTCCACTGCCCAGACTTGTTCAATTTAATTTGACAATTGAACAAGACATATTTTAGTGTGGTTTTTTTGTTGTCGGCCTTCGTAGGCAGTGTCCCTATACGATACCATCAACTAAATTAATTGTTTTTTGTTACAGACCGGCCATGGAAAACGACGGACTTCCTCTGTATCCGGAGTTCGAGAACCAAGCTCAGGTAATTTATAAAAATAATTGTTTCTGGTTGTTTTACCTAACATTGACTCGTACAGTCGACCGCACGTTAGTGGTAGCACTTGCACTACAAACATCACCGTTACTGCTACGACATAAAGGTGCTGTCAATGTCAAATTGTTGTCAGCAACGAGACTTTATATAGTTTTATATCATCTAAATTCTACTTAATAAAAGTCGTAAATTCACTAACAGGCAACACACAGCCATAACTGCTGGGTCTAGGAGCATACAATGTTGCACAAGACTGGAAATCTTATGCAATATTTTGCACAATAGTTCCATAGTTCAAGAGTTATGGAAGGAAGGATTTTCTTCCTCTAATGGGGTTAAATTGGGGATGAAAGTTCGTCATTTTGCCGATGGGAAACCCCATCGGGTACACGACTTGTTCTACTATAATTTTAAATTGACACAAAACTATACGATACTACTAAAGTCTGGTCGCGAAGCAGAAAGAATTTCGTTTTAGAATTGATTCTACACTGATTTCGGAATTTCTTGGAATAGTTAAAAGTTTTTCTACCGAAAAAGATGTGAGATCTAATGTAAAAAAAGTCTGTTAATTTATTCCCATCTATTTATCATCTTTATTTATTTATTTAAATATAATGACATTTTATTAAGTACATGTTATGTTTTTGATGGGATTTAAAAAAATCTATCCGATACACTGCTTCCGGAATTTCTTCGAATAGTTAAAAGTTTGTTGTATAAAGTTTTCTGTACTGACAAGTGCTTATCGACTTTCGTTCTTGACCGTTCCTCGAAGAGGATATGATAAGCACATAACAAGTTAATTCTTTTACACTTTCATGCACTATACGAGTATCAGTAAGTATACCTAAAAGAAACCGCATTACGCATTACCCGCCTACACAAACTAAGTACACTAACAATATGTCAATATCTAATGATGTAATGTCCCCAGAATAGAATAACTCCCTGACATCCCTGAGTAGGTATGTTTAAGTGATTTTTTATTAGAAAATGTTCAGTAGCATACGGCCATCTATTTTTAAATGGTACTTCTATCATACTAGCAGAGGCGATATGTGGCAGGAGGTGCATTCTAATACCTTTCCTACCATGACGATGTTATGATATCAAATGTCCATAGTACCTTTATCAAAGTCGCTTTTTGAGTTTATGTGTCTGCTTATTTCTTCTAAACTACACAACAGATTTTGATGTGGTTCTCGCTATAATTTAGAGAATTTCTTCCGAAAAGTTTATGTGTATAATACACTCGCGCCCCGTCTCAATTCCGTGCGAATATCGGTTTAAAAAGTATACTATGTCCTACCCCAGGCCATGGTCTACCCGTTGCCGTTTTAGCGTGAAAGCGTTACAAACAAACATACAAAAAATCTAATCTTTTCTCTTTATTATAATACTAAATGTTGCCCACGATTTTGTCTGCGATCCAGGATGAAAAGTAGCCTATGTCCTTCTCCAGGTCATGTCTATCCATGTGCCAAATTTTATCCAAATCCGTTCTGCCATTTTAGCGTGAAAGCGTAACAAACAAATGAACAAAATCACTTTCGAATTTATAATATTAGTTAGGATTAGTTTATATTATTATAAGCACAGCAATCTTGATGTTTTGACTTGCGCCACACCAATACATCGCACCTATGAGAAGCAGGAGCGAGTCGCTACTTAATTATCAGAGGATCTATATAGGTATTTCATCTCAATTTGTATGTTTTCTTCCAGATAAAGAAGTTTAACCCAAAAGCCCAAGCACCGGCGGCGGTGCAACAAATGCCGGAGCCAATGCCAGCAGCCGCAGCGGTATTTAAAAATAATATTTTCTTCTCTACAGTTTGATTACGTATATTTTACATACATATATATACAATGATATACATAGAAGTCATACAATGTCATGAGAAGGACGACGACGAATATGAATGACTAGCGCGGGTAACGATTTAGAACGAGTTGGTTAGAATTATGCTTTTTTCGTCAATGCATGCCCGCCAAATGTTGGGCTGGGCATTCGTCGTTGCATTATAAAATTAATCATTGCAAAAATCAGCCCTTAGGTGCATACTAAGGGCTGATTTTTCAATAGTCAGTTAGGTAAATTTTATCAATATTTATTCCTCAGATAAAACTTATCAGACTATTGAAAAATCGGTCCTTAAACAATAAAAAAAACTTAGTTGGAGAATCTTTTTATATCTGAGGAATCTGTGGGGATAAGAGAGAACAATGATTCTGATGTAGCATCGGAGCTAAAAGTACAATTGTTTCAGAAGCAGCTGCTGGGTCCCGAGAACACTGTGACGACTTGTCAGTTCTGCCACGCGTCAGTCAAGACTGCAGTCAAGTACACAACCACGTCGCGCACGCATATGGCGGCCGCACTTTGGGGCATGCTGTGGTGTGTAAACTATACATGTTTAATTACAGTTCGCGTCAAATGACTTTGCCGCTCTGAAGTTAGGTTGCGCATGCGCGCTACTGTTTTAGAGATTGACTACTGCGCAGTCATTTGTAGCCTACTTCACAGCGGCAAAGTTATTTGACGCAAACTGTATTTAGATTCCAAATTATGCGATTTTAGAAATTAATCTTTAACGCCTACACATAAAGTTTAGTTTCCGCTGCGCTACCTATTAATTTTGAAAACAACTTGATTGAAACGAGAGTAAAGTTGGTATGTTTATTTTTTCCAGTTGTTTGTGCTGTGTTCCGTATGGCGCTGAATCGGCTAAAAACTCCGATCACTACTGCCCCAACTGCCAGAGATACCTCGGCACTTATGTGAAGTAAATAAAACGTTATATAGTTCACGAATATTATTTTTTATAAACTATTTATAGATTCTAGGCTCACACAGAAAACTTCTCGAATACGTTACGGATGGTGCATTTAGATCCAAAATAAACCAATGAAAAACACGCCACGGATTTCGCGCGATGTTTATTTTCATCCACATCGCTGCAAGATGGTTTTAGGTCAATGACCGTTCATGGTGTTAAAACCATAAAAGGAGCTTGTTATTAAATGTATATCTCCATAACCTACAGAATATAAATGTTATAAACTTTTATTAAATTGTATAATCTTTGGTGTACCTACCAATAAAGCGCAAAAGTATGTGATAAATATTGTATTGTAATAAAAACTCGAAATGCTCTCTAAACAGGAAAACGACTGATTTTTATGTAGTGTGAGACTATTATGTATGCATTTATAAGACGTGTAAAAACCTAATGGTTCATTTTACTGATAACTTTTTATAATCATGATATTGATATTATATAAAAACAAATATCTTAACTAAGTATATCAAAATAAAATAACTTCATGTTGTAAGTGTTAACAAGAGTAACAAAATTGAATAATTTGTGCCATATTTTTTTGAAGGTACCTACTACATACCAATTCATCATACTAAATGGTATCCTATGTTCAATAAAATTGAAAAAATATTAATTCCTGTTTGTTTCTATATATATGATACACCGATGGATTTACGTTATAATATTTCTAAATACGAACCTATGAGATACATACAACATGTCATTCTAAAAGATGAGATTTGCAAAATTTATGTTTCGGTAAAAAAAATACGAACCTACACGTCCTCTACATTATCGATGACATGTTTGTAATGCATCTTATTTTTAATAAAGCATTTACTTTGAATAAACACGTGTTTAATTGTTATTTTATGAGAGAAGTGATGGACAAGCTAATAAAACTTCAAATTGTTAATGATAATAATAATTATATATTTTTCTATGTTACACTTAATCACAAGAAACTATCTTAAATCAATACAAATCAAATGAACCAAAGAAAACCTACGTTCAGTCGTATGCGTAGGAGTGATCACGCGACGTACTGGTTTGTGAGCGCACGCAGTAACCTTGCGCGGCGTATGGCGGCGGCTTCGCGCTGTATGTCCTCGCTGTTGTTTGCGTTGAGCTCGAGCGCGCCCGCCGCGCGCACGGCGCGGGCACGCCGCCCGCCCTCCCCGCGCCGCGCGTGCAAGGCCACGCCGACCTCCAGCAGTGTGCCGTCCCAGATGCAACCGTAGTAACCGTCCATGGCGTCAGCTACGGTACCCGTCTGTGGAAAAAAAAAACAGATTAGTAGCAAAAGCAGACCTACATCCCACAGTGGATTATTTGTAAGGATCATAATTATAATTTTTAAGTTCTTACATCACGCCTGTTTTCCTCAAAGGGTAAGGCAGAGGACCTATAGAAAGAAAACACCCACATTTCATCTAAGTCCTATGTAATAAGGGGCGAGCTTATAGCTATCAACCAGGCAAATACAGACTTCGGGCTGCTACGGAGAAAACCCTGATGGAAAAATTCGGTAACACTGCCCAACCTGGGAATCGAGCCCAGGACATCATGCGCTTGCAACCACTAGACCAACGAAGCAGTTGCGACGAAGACGCGTTAAGACGTTAATTAATCCTGTTTTAAAGACCACTGTGGTTTTAACATTTATTTTATTTTATTTATTAGGGACAAAAAAACAGTTACATGTTAAGGTTAAAAATTATGAGTCGTAACACAAATAGGTAAACATATAACCCACACCATTGTCCACGAGTTAATAACGTTAATAACGAATAGTAGATGAATAAATCAGGAACGGAAATGTATTTACAATATTATCTTATTTTGTTTAACTGAATTTAAAAATTATTGATAGGTTAAGATTGTGGTGAAAGAGTATTTATAGCTAGTGTTTTAAATTTTTTACTTGAAAGAGAGAAGACATCTATGTCCATGAAGTGCGTGTTATAGGTTTCAACAAGTTGACGAAGAGGCACTCGTGCCCCGGCGTTAGTCCTGCATAAATCTACGTGGAACAGCCGGGGCACGCGCGCTGCCCGTCTGATAACAGTTCTAGGCACTGTATAGCGCAACTTATTTGTGATTTCAATACAGTCAAATCTATTGTTACACAAACATGTGTCTGAATTTCCATTTAATTCTGTTTGTCGATACGTGCCAGTCAAATAGTTGTACAATAAGATGCGTACCTTTTCTGCGAGGCACTTGAAGGCGGTGGTGTAGTCAGGTTCGTCGGGCAGCTGGCACAGCGCGGCGGCCTGTGTGGGCGCATTGAGTGCCTGACAGCAGCGCGCCGCGCGCCGCGCTATGCTCGGCTCATCGGGAGCGCGCTTGGCGAAGTGCCACGATCCCGCCGCAGCACCGCAGAGGTATCGTCGTAGGGCCGCGCCCCAACGACTCTCTGCCATCTCCACGTCGCCATATAAACGGAGCCTGCAGGAAACGTTATACGGACTTAAACGAGTGTCACAGCTAATAATTCAAGAGTCGACCAATGGAAAAAAAAATATTATCTATTGTTTCGAGACACGTGCCCATTAATATAATAAAGTATGAAAGCGACTTGTAATTTATGGACGGCATATTAAAACGTATCTTTGGTATTATTAAGATATTGGTCGTGTGAAGCATTGTATGGTAATCATGTTGTCTCTTTAGTCCAGCTAAGACCAGATAAGTATGAAAAACTTGTTAGAAAAGCTATGATATCTGTTTGAAATAAAAAATTAAAAAATTTAGAACTTACCAAGACGTATTATAAGGATACAGTTTCAAACTCCTTTCGAGAAGATCCGTAAGAGATTCCAGCACGAACTTAGCGTTATAATTATTCACATTCGATATGTTATTCGGCCAGAGATTGGTATAGTCCACCACGAGTTCTAAAGAGTTGTCATCTATTAGAACATTGTGTATTCTGGCGAGAAGTGAGAGCATCACGCTGACGGCGAGGGGTTCTCTTAGGGTGGATAGGAACCCGTTGAAAGCGTTCCGAGCTTCGGAGACGCCGGGCGCTTCGCGGGAATGTGTAGGGTTTCCACCTGCCGACCGCTTTACTGGGGCGGGGCCGGCGCAGTACACAGCCACGGCTGAACAGAAACATAGATAGACCTAGATTCAATCATTTTTTGCCGTTACAAATTAAGATCGTGCGACATATAACTCCTAAGGTAATTGACATAAACTTCAAATTACAATAAGCGCTCGTAAAAGTTTACGACTGTAAAGACCAATACAATAAGATCAGTCAGACATAAAAAGGCCTAACATGAGAGCAAATTCGATTTTTTTATTGAAACTGTTCTTCTAGGTATTTAAAACGGCACTTACCGAAATCCCACAATGGTCTGGGAAATTTCCTAGTGGCTTTCCCTCGCTGCAACTCAAAGCAGGCGGCACAAAGCGCTGCGGCGACCTCGCCCGGCCCCGTCGTGATGCCTACTCCTTCCCATTCACACGCATTTATCAAACAAATCCAACACGCTTCGATTACCTGCCGATAAACAGAAGTAATTTATGAAATATTCGTTTTATTTTTTTTATAAAACTTTATTGGAAGGAAATAGTTTATCCCTCTCACCTGTGGTCTAGGAACAACGACGTCTCCGGAGGTGACGGTAGCGATACAAGCTTTGCATTTGTTTGCCAAAACAGTCAAATTGATTCTGTGGTGTGGCCATTCGTTCAACACTACATTAATTTGTAGCAGAAGAACCTCCCAGGACAGTTGACGACACAACCGGTACAGTATAGGATCGTTGCCAGTGCCCAATTGGCTGCGAGCCTCGCCTTCTAGTACTGAGAGCAATGATAGAGCCGCGCGGGAGCACCCAGCCTCCGCTCTCGCTCGCGCCGCTCCAGAGACAACGTAACCAAAGTCTTGTAAGAATCCTCTCGGCAAAGATATCAAGGCATTACACAACTCTCCCGCTGGCTTCCACGATGGGCTTATCTTCCACAGAAGTGACGCTGGAGCCATCTTCGCCAACTTCACCAAACACATTCGAACTTCGTCAGCTGTCGAAGCCTCAATAAGGCGCTTCTTGAGTCTACCCATATCTAACTCTGGCACAGACTTAAACTCAAAGTCTGGTGTTTCCCAATCATCTGTAAGTAATTCTCGAGGTATATCCATGTTTTCATCGTCGATGTTGACGGGATCATTGAGAATCGTGTCCAATTGCTCATCGGAAACTAACTTCTTCCTTATGCTCTCTGCTGATTCACCAATGTGCTTTTTCAAATACTCGTCAATTCTATCAATTGGGAGTCTACACTGTGATGTAGCTAAGTGAAGGTAAAACGTTCTTAAATTGTCCCAGTCGGCCTCTGATAAATCAGACATTAAAACAGGGGCGAGTGCCCAGAACAAAAGATCAAAGAACTTTATGCCAACTGTTTTGAATTTGTTCAGGAAGTCTTGATGAGTAGAGGGCAACCCTCCTTCTAAGGCGTATCTGACGGCATTGAGCGCCGACACTCTGTTTAGTAGATCACGTGCTACGGTGAAGGCGCCACTTGACGCAGACCCTTGAATATCAAGCTCAGCAACTTGTCTGTGAATCATTGGGATCTCCCGCGCCAAGTTATCAGCTTGTAGAACTGCGATGATTCCCGTGTAATGATTTGCTATGGAATCTTGAAGTTTTTGTAACAATGAGGGCTCCTCATTTAACACTTCATAGCCCAAATTCAATGCCCTTATGTATCCTAAGATATCATCTCTCGCCATGCTTGCATAGTGAAACTCTCCCCAGGGCATAACTCTGTGTGGACCATATCCATAGATTGATGTTTCTCTCTCTAGCAGATTTGAATTTTCTCTACATCCAAGTATGTGCTTCTTGGCCAAACTATGTTGACCATAGAAGAAATAATTATAACATAAGTCAAAATGTATTTGCATTGCAAATTCATGCTGACTGATCAGAACACCACCAGCATTCCAGTTATGGTTCATATCACATGAGTCTTCAGTGAGATGAACAAAAGTTTCACTCACTGGGACTTTCATCTTTTTCGACTCTTTACGACCAGTACTTGACGTTGGTTCATAATACGATAATATCTCATCTAAGAACAAAATACTTTGAGAGCGAGAGGCTTCGCACATTCGCAAGATTTTCTCGAAGTTTTGATTTATAGGAGTGTAGGCGCTGTCCAGTTGCATGCCAGGTCTGTCATAACAAAAAGTGTGAATGTAGCAGGAGCTAATAGGCTGCTAATAATAGTTATGTTAAATAACATTATACTGAAATTCAAATAGTTACTTATTCAATATAATGTAGTTTTGAATAAGAATCTTGCATTCTTTATTCACACAAGACTATTTAAGGTTACATTGAAGTAATTTTTTTATATGAAATTATTTGGTTTTTTTTTATGGTAATAATTATGGTAAATGAATTAAATAAGCCTTAATTGAAAATTCGCAATAATAAAAACAACTGGTACATACATGTGGATGTAAGACATTTTGTTTGACTTGGCATAGAGTGCTGCCTTCACTGGGAACCTTACTATCCATCGGTGGTACAATACCAAAGCAAACTGTACCTGTGGCTGCTGCAGCAACTCTACTGGTATTTCCTGTGAAAGAGTTGGATTTTTTGTTATGGATTCCATTTAGTCCTAGAAGCAATTTATATACCTTTTAAAAAGCAGTCTTAATAACTACAGAACTGGTTGTTCTAGTGCAGCTGGGGCAGGAGAAACTCATTTCCAGAAGTGGACTGTTAGAAACTGGGTTTATTGATTGTGAAGCAGACATTTTGTAATAACAAATGATTCTAGATAATAACACTACATAATATTGGATTTAATTTATTACCTGCGGAGGCACGGCAAATGCTGCATCAGTTGACATGTACACTAGATCCTGCATTAACTGTTGCTGAATCTGAGGAGGCAGCTTGTTCTCAAATATATCTGAAAATTTCATAGGAATGTTTAGTGGAGCATATAAGAAAAGTAGGAATAAGAATGAAGGTGACAGATTTCTGGGTCGACGGCTCGTTGTGTTCTACGCACATCTCAAAGAGATATCAGCACAACTGACAAAGTCTCCTAGGACCAATGACTGCCAGGGTTGCAGGAAAGTCCGAAAGGGATACCGTGGCCCTTGCCACGAAAAGGTAACTGAAGGAACACGTGTGGGTTTTAGTCAGTAAGTCTGACACGCCCTTCCCAGAGCGGGAGAAGTTATTTGAAAATTCCACACCCAAAAAAAAAAAGTGGCTGGTTTCTCTCTTTCTAACTAAACATTACAATAAAAAATTCTGATAAAACAAAAATCGTGAAAGTAACAATCTTGAGAGGTCAATAATATAATTTGGGCCTGTGAGTGAGCCCCAAATAGGTAGCTACCCCAATAGCTATATTAGGTAGCAACTGACCTGACATTCAGTCAGGTCAGTTGCTACCTAATATAGTTATAGTTAGTATTAAGTAATATAAAGAACTTCAAAATATAATGAATAAATTATATTAAATATATGAGCTTACCTAAATTCCAATGTAAAGTTGAAGCAACTTTCAGAGCAAGGATCTTTAGAGCCAGTTGTTTCCGAGTGAACAGTGCCGGTGCAGGAGTAGTGGCCAATGGGGGGGTTGGTGGAGCATCCACATCCACCACACGTTCACTAGTAGGCTTGGAGGTACCATTCTTAGTGTCAACTGATAGAAACTCCTCTATCAACTCACATGCTGTAGGTTCTGTGAACATGGCATAGTAACAAAACATTTAGTAAAAGTAAAAAAAAGTATAAACGAAAAGTAAAAAGTTTTATTTTGGAACAACAACAAATTGACATTATAATTGCAATGGAAATGATGACAGCTACAAAAGTTTGAACTGTGACACAGATATCCTTACCTTACCTTTCAAATTGATTGAATTTGCAAAATAGTTTATTATAAGTAACTATTCGTAGTAACAGTTTTTGGTAGCTGTTAGGTGAGACTGGTAACAGTCGCTAAACACAGAAATATAGTCCAAGAAATAGTTTCTGGGTAAGTAGTGTTTTGGAAATCAAGTCATGCTTGGTAAAAATATAGATTTGAACAATATTTGAAACTTTATAGTCAACATAATTTTCAACTCTTAATTTTTCGTTTGTTGTTGATTTCTAGTAAACAAAATTTCTTACCAGGATTAGGTTTGCTGAGATGTTTCTTAAGTAAATTTGGGTCTAGAAGAAATTCAAACCATAGGATTGTGTCTGGAGAGATAGGCACAGTGCCTGGACGTAGCAGGTCTACGTCCATTCTGAGTTATTTATGTTAGGTATTATAACAATTTGCTCATTTTAGTAATACACACAATGTAATGATCATTCAGAGGCTATGACATTTCACCAGATGGTTTCAGATATATTGTAATTTGTTTTTATTTATGAATCTTTAGCTAAAATAATGAGACGAGATGAATACTGAAGCCGCATCACAAAAATCAAAATTATTTGACACTGACAGTGACAGCATCACAGAGACTTTAAGGCCGCTTTCCGAATTAGAATGTAGTCGCTCACAGCGCTGACATCAATAATTGGCGTTCCGAGTTAGACCGCTTTCCGAATAAGAACATATAATCGCTCACAGCGTGCAGCGCTGACATCAATAATTGGCGTTCCGAGTAAGATATCACGATTATGACAGCTGAGGGCTGTCAACAATTCGGAACGCTCGTGAACGCTCTCACGGTGCTCGCTCAACGTCAAAACTTGCATAACATATTTCTTTGTGTTTAAACTACACATTTCTTTATCGGAGGTAAGATAATTCTCAACACACACATCACTGATAGACCAAGAACTTGTGTCTACATACCCGAAGGCATTCCTATCGCACCACTTACTCAATTCTGTTCCAGAGACCTGACAGCTGTCAGGCTCCAGACCGATGGTAGCGTTCCAGATGTTGTACTGGCTTCGGTATACATGCCGGGCGAACACGCGGACTGCCCGCCAAAGGAGATGACCGACCTGGTACAACACTGTGAACGCGCCGAACTGGAACTGATCATCGGCACCGACTCAAACGCCCACCACCCGCTCTGGGGCAGTGACTCACCGAACTCCAGAGGAGAGGTACTATCCACCTATTTATTCTCTACTAACCTTAACATTGTAAACCGCGGCTCGGAACCCACTTGGGTCACAGTCCGAGGACAAACGATTATAGATCTAACACTTGCTACAGAAAACGCGACGAACTTTATTACAAACTGGCACGTATCGGACGAACCTTCCTGCTCAGACCACAGAAGGATTCGCTTTACACTAACTACCAAGATTAGGAAGCCCGAACCAAGACGTAACCCGAGGCGCACCGATGTTCCCGGGTTCAAACGCCTCCTGGCTTCCCTATTAACTAGGCACCTAACACAAGTAACCATAAGAGACCAGGCACAATTAGAATACACTGTAACAAAAATATCAGAATACCTAACTGAAGCATACCACGCATGCTGTAAACTAAGACCGCCACAAACCAAGAAGGAGAGGAACCCTTGGTGGAACGCCGAACTTAGTAAACTCAAAGATGCGCTACGTAAGCAATTTAACAGAGCAAAAAACACAAGGCTCCCGGATGACTGGGAGATATACAAAGAGACACAATATATATACAAAAAGCAGATTAGAACCGCCAGGAGGACCGCCTGGCGTAAATTCTGTGAATCGATAGAGACAAATAATGAAGCCGCAAGGGTAAGCAAGATCCTATCAGCTGATCAGGACCGAACTCTTGGCGCGCTGAAAAAACCCGATAACTCATACACACTAACTGACTTTGAAACCAGTAGGGTCCTTCTCGAGACTCACTTCCCAGACTGTAAAATCCTGGAGGACAGGACGTGGGAGGCTGAACCGGAATGAACCCCAACGGATCAAGACTGGTCAAGAGCCCGCAATATAGTAACAGAAGACCGAACAAAGTGGGCTATTAACACCTTTCAGCCATACAAGTCGGCAGGGCTGGATGGCATCTTCCCAGCCCTGCTGCAGTGGGGGGTAGATTATCTGACACCATGGCTGATGGAGATCTACCGAGCCTGTATAGCACTCAGACAGATACCTCTCGCATGGCGCGAGGTAAAAGTCATTTTCATACCCAAACCAGAAAAAACCGATTACACGCAACCCAAGGCTTATAGACCTATAAGCCTCACATCCTTTCTACTGAAAACCCTCGAGAGACTATGTGATAGGCACATTCGAGATGGACCTCTTCGGATGAAACCACTCCACAAACACCAGCATGCGTACTCCACAGGCAAATCAACAGAATCCGCGCTACACAGCGTGGTTTCCAAAATTGAATGCGCAGTGGACCACAAATGCTCAGCACTGGCCGCTTTCATTGACATCGAGGGCGCTTTTGACAAAACCATGTTCAACAGCATTAACATGGCACTCAGCAGTCACAACATAGACCCGACCATGAGTGGCTGGATCACCAACATGCTCAAACTGAGAGCGGTGCAAGTCACAGTAAACGACACTACGAGGGCCATCGTTGCGAAGGGCTGCCCGCAAGGCGGCGTCCTCTCGCCGCTCCTTTGGAACCTTGTAGTAGACAGCCTCATCAAAACACTCAACGACAAAGGTTACCACACGGTAGGTTACGCCGATGACATAACCATTATAATAAACGGCACCCACGAAAACACTCTATGCAACCTCATGCGTCAAGCTCTAAAAATAGTAGAGGAATGGTGCAACAGGCACCAACTCTCAGTGAACCCTACAAAGACTGAACTGATTCTCTTCACAAAAAAGAGGAAACTGACAACACTACAGCTACCAAGGTTCTTTGGAACAACCCTGAGCCTATCAACTGAAACTAAATACCTTGGCATCTTTTTAGACAAACAGCTGAACTGGGCAAAACACACCAACTATATTATTACAAAAGTCAGCATATCCCTGTGGCAATGCAAGCGACTGCTTGGCAGGAACTGGGGAATTAGCCCCAGGGTCACCTACTGGCTATACACTACAATCATCCGACCAATTATCACATACGGCTCACTGGTCTGGTGGCCAAGGACAGACCTGAGCACAGCCCAAAGGAATCTCGAAAAACTCCAGCGGTTTGCTTGCGTTGCAATCACTGGCAGTATGAGAACTACACCCACCGCCGCCCTGCAGGCAATGCTTGGACTGCCTCCTCTGCACCTCATCGTGCGAGAGGAGGCGACCCTGGCCGCCTTTAGGCTCCATGTATCAGGAACACTAAGCAAAGACTCCAGAGTTAAGCACACACGTATAAAGGAAGATGCGATCAAACGACGACCAATTATGGCATCACCCTGCGATAAAGCCCCGAAAACACACCACTTTCATAGGCACTACAACATAATACTTACAGAAGAACCTTGTGACTACTCAGGCTCGGAAGAGATGAGAGTATACACAGACGGATCTAAGACCGACTCCGGGACTGGAGTTGGAGTTTTCTCACACGACTTCAACATAAAGATATCCAGCCCGCTGGGTATGTTCAACACCGTCTATCAGGCGGAGTGTGTGGGCATCATACAAGCGGTCCACGCCCTGAAAGCCAGGAGAGTTACGGACACACACATACGCATACTCTCCGACAGCGCCTCAGTTCTTCAATCCTTACAGAAAACACATATTACCTCAAAGTTGACACTAGAATGTCACAATGCACTCGAACAAATAACGGTATCTAGCCGCAACACGGTGACACTGCAATGGATAAAAGGACACAGCGGTTCGCTAGGGAACGACGCTGCTGACGAACTTGCTAGACGAGGATCCAGCACGGCGGTCTGTGGACCCGAGCCTATCGTACCCATCCCCTTCAACCAGATACGCAGATGGCTGCAGGAGTTCACCCATACTCAAGCGGAGCACTGGTGGACCTCGACACCGGGTTGCAGGCAATCCAAGGAAGCCATGCCATCCGTAGATACCGGGCTAACCCGGCGTTTACTACGCCTGGATAGGAACGGCCTGCGCCTAGTGACGGGGACCATCACGGGCCACTGCTCGCTGAACAAACACTTTCACACAATAGGCATAACGGACAGTCCTCTGTGCAGGGCGTGCATGGAGGCTGAGGAAACCGTCGCGCACGTGCTTTTTGAATGCACAGGCGTCACCCAGATTAGAACACAGACCCTCGGGACACCCAGATCTTTCACAGATGTTCTGAACAGACCAGGAGATTTAATTAACTTCTGGAGGGAGGTGGGCTGGTTGGAATAACCACCAATGGCCGCTATGGCCCACGTACAATGGTCCACTGAAGGACTAAGTGCGGAAACCAAACCCCATAACATAGAACATAGAACTACACATTTCTTCTTCTACGTTGGTTAGGTGGCCGCGGTAGTCAGAAGCACAATTTCGAAGATGCCACGTTTGTCTAAAGATAGGATGCGACTCAAAACAAAACAGCACAACTGTCATCTTTGGCAGCGCTCACGGTGATATTAGTAAAAGGCATGGTTCGGCGTTATCGCAAGATGGCGCATGTCATGACGTCATCTATGACGATTCACAATACATCGTTATCACGCTCAGGCTGATTCGGTACGGGCGTTAGCACGCTCAAATCGATTACAGCGTAACTCGGAATGCAGTCTAAAACATACTGAAAGACAGCATCAATGTCAGTTTAGGCTGCATTCCGAGTTAAGCTCTTTAAATGTTCTAACAATAATTAAAATATTTATGTAATTTTCTTTATTTTGTTTGTTTCAGTCCAGTACTAACCCCACAAGTTGCTCAACTGTATCATCGATGATTTTTACTATTTTTTATATTTATTATTTTAACAATATCTACACACTTGCTTTTCCAAATTCACTTTAGACCCTTTAGACATTGGCAGAATAGTCGACATCAGCTTTGCTTGCCATAACAAAAAAATAGAATAGAGTTACGCTCTTCTAGTTTTTTTTCAATTGTGGCTACTGATCTATTTAGGCTTGATTTGTTATTGTACAGTCTAAGTTACAATATAACACATTATGTTAGACTATGAATCTGGCATCAGTTCAGTCCGGGGTTCCGGACAATTTTTAGACCATTTGAGGTGAAATAGTCTAAGGGACAATCATGTTTTTGGGACAATCTGATTGAGACAATTCAAAATGTACAAGAAATTTTGCGTCAATCTAACAATAGGCTCACATAAACAATGCTTATACCATTTCGACCGGAAATGACCGCGTTTATTGCATCCGTGTTCGCTAGAGGTGTTCTCGTATAGATGCTAATCATATTAATTTATACCAAAGTACTAATAATTGAAACAGTTTAGCTGTTTTTGATATTTTTAAGTCCCAGAGTCCCCTGCGTAGATATTGAATGAGTATTTTTTTGTACAGAATGGTAATACCTACATTCAGGATTCATTCTGAAAAAGAAGTGGTCTGGATGGCGGGTACTGCTAGTCATTTTAAATTTTACACTTCCGTGGGTAAGTAGGTATTTACGTTACAGCTCACCTGCGTAATCTATAATTTATAAAGAAACAGAAATGTGAAAAATTATAATAGTACAAGGTTTTTTCGTTAGATCGTGCATATGCTTTCGTTTTCGTTTCCAGAAAACTATTACTACCTATTAGTTTATAAAGACCCACACAGTTGAACACTCACACGTCCTCTACATTATCGATGACATGTTTGTAATGCATCTTATTTTTAATAAAGCATTTACTTTGAATAAACACGTGTTTAATTGTTATTTTATGAGAGAAGTGATGGACAAGCTAATAAAACTTCAAATTGTTAATGATAATAATAATTATATATTTTTCTATGTTACACTTAATCACAAGAAACTATCTTAAATCAATACAAATCAAATGAACCAAAGAAAACCTACGTTCAGTCGTATGCGTAGGAGTGATCACGCGACGTACTGGTTTGTGAGCGCACGCAGTAACCTTGCGCGGCGTATGGCGGCGGCTTCGCGCTGTATGTCCTCGCTGTTGTTTGCGTTGAGCTCGAGCGCGCCCGCCGCGCGCACGGCGCGGGCACGCCGCCCGCCCTCCCCGCGCCGCGCGTGCAAGGCCACGCCGACCTCCAGCAGTGTGCCGTCCCAGATGCAACCGTAGTAACCGTCCATGGCGTCAGCTACGGTACCCGTCTGTGGAAAAAAAAAACAGATTAGTAGCAAAAGCAGACCTACATCCCACAGTGGATTATTTGTAAGGATCATAATTATAATTTTTAAGTTCTTACATCACGCCTGTTTTCCTCAAAGGGTAAGGCAGAGGACCTATAGAAAGAAAACACCCACATTTCATCTAAGTCCTATGTAATAAGGGGCGAGCTTATAGCTATCAACCAGGCAAATACAGACTTCGGGCTGCTACGGAGAAAACCCTGATGGAAAAATTCGGTAACACTGCCCAACCTGGGAATCGAGCCCAGGACATCATGCGCTTGCAACCACTAGACCAACGAAGCAGTTGCGACGAAGACGCGTTAAGACGTTAATTAATCCTGTTTTAAAGACCACTGTGGTTTTAACATTTATTTTATTTTATTTATTAGGGACAAAAAAACAGTTACATGTTAAGGTTAAAAATTATGAGTCGTAACACAAATAGGTAAACATATAACCCACACCATTGTCCACGAGTTAATAACGTTAATAACGAATAGTAGATGAATAAATCAGGAACGGAAATGTATTTACAATATTATCTTATTTTGTTTAACTGAATTTAAAAATTATTGATAGGTTAAGATTGTGGTGAAAGAGTATTTATAGCTAGTGTTTTAAATTTTTTACTTGAAAGAGAGAAGACATCTATGTCCATGAAGTGCGTGTTATAGGTTTCAACAAGTTGACGAAGAGGCACTCGTGCCCCGGCGTTAGTCCTGCATAAATCTACGTGGAACAGCCGGGGCACGCGCGCTGCCCGTCTGATAACAGTTCTAGGCACTGTATAGCGCAACTTATTTGTGATTTCAATACAGTCAAATCTATTGTTACACAAACATGTGTCTGAATTTCCATTTAATTCTGTTTGTCGATACGTGCCAGTCAAATAGTTGTACAATAAGATGCGTACCTTTTCTGCGAGGCACTTGAAGGCGGTGGTGTAGTCAGGTTCGTCGGGCAGCTGGCACAGCGCGGCGGCCTGTGTGGGCGCATTGAGTGCCTGACAGCAGCGCGCCGCGCGCCGCGCTATGCTCGGCTCATCGGGAGCGCGCTTGGCGAAGTGCCACGATCCCGCCGCAGCACCGCAGAGGTATCGTCGTAGGGCCGCGCCCCAACGACTCTCTGCCATCTCCACGTCGCCATATAAACGGAGCCTGCAGGAAACGTTATACGGACTTAAACGAGTGTCACAGCTAATAATTCAAGAGTCGACCAATGGAAAAAAAAATATTATCTATTGTTTCGAGACACGTGCCCATTAATATAATAAAGTATGAAAGCGACTTGTAATTTATGGACGGCATATTAAAACGTATCTTTGGTATTATTAAGATATTGGTCGTGTGAAGCATTGTATGGTAATCATGTTGTCTCTTTAGTCCAGCTAAGACCAGATAAGTATGAAAAACTTGTTAGAAAAGCTATGATATCTGTTTGAAATAAAAAATTAAAAAATTTAGAACTTACCAAGACGTATTATAAGGATACAGTTTCAAACTCCTTTCGAGAAGATCCGTAAGAGATTCCAGCACGAACTTAGCGTTATAATTATTCACATTCGATATGTTATTCGGCCAGAGATTGGTATAGTCCACCACGAGTTCTAAAGAGTTGTCATCTATTAGAACATTGTGTATTCTGGCGAGAAGTGAGAGCATCACGCTGACGGCGAGGGGTTCTCTTAGGGTGGATAGGAACCCGTTGAAAGCGTTCCGAGCTTCGGAGACGCCGGGCGCTTCGCGGGAATGTGTAGGGTTTCCACCTGCCGACCGCTTTACTGGGGCGGGGCCGGCGCAGTACACAGCCACGGCTGAACAGAAACATAGATAGACCTAGATTCAATCATTTTTTGCCGTTACAAATTAAGATCGTGCGACATATAACTCCTAAGGTAATTGACATAAACTTCAAATTACAATAAGCGCTCGTAAAAGTTTACGACTGTAAAGACCAATACAATAAGATCAGTCAGACATAAAAAGGCCTAACATGAGAGCAAATTCGATTTTTTTATTGAAACTGTTCTTCTAGGTATTTAAAACGGCACTTACCGAAATCCCACAATGGTCTGGGAAATTTCCTAGTGGCTTTCCCTCGCTGCAACTCAAAGCAGGCGGCACAAAGCGCTGCGGCGACCTCGCCCGGCCCCGTCGTGATGCCTACTCCTTCCCATTCACACGCATTTATCAAACAAATCCAACACGCTTCGATTACCTGCCGATAAACAGAAGTAATTTATGAAATATTCGTTTTATTTTTTTTATAAAACTTTATTGGAAGGAAATAGTTTATCCCTCTCACCTGTGGTCTAGGAACAACGACGTCTCCGGAGGTGACGGTAGCGATACAAGCTTTGCATTTGTTTGCCAAAACAGTCAAATTGATTCTGTGGTGTGGCCATTCGTTCAACACTACATTAATTTGTAGCAGAAGAACCTCCCAGGACAGTTGACGACACAACCGGTACAGTATAGGATCGTTGCCAGTGCCCAATTGGCTGCGAGCCTCGCCTTCTAGTACTGAGAGCAATGATAGAGCCGCGCGGGAGCACCCAGCCTCCGCTCTCGCTCGCGCCGCTCCAGAGACAACGTAACCAAAGTCTTGTAAGAATCCTCTCGGCAAAGATATCAAGGCATTACACAACTCTCCCGCTGGCTTCCACGATGGGCTTATCTTCCACAGAAGTGACGCTGGAGCCATCTTCGCCAACTTCACCAAACACATTCGAACTTCGTCAGCTGTCGAAGCCTCAATAAGGCGCTTCTTGAGTCTACCCATATCTAACTCTGGCACAGACTTAAACTCAAAGTCTGGTGTTTCCCAATCATCTGTAAGTAATTCTCGAGGTATATCCATGTTTTCATCGTCGATGTTGACGGGATCATTGAGAATCGTGTCCAATTGCTCATCGGAAACTAACTTCTTCCTTATGCTCTCTGCTGATTCACCAATGTGCTTTTTCAAATACTCGTCAATTCTATCAATTGGGAGTCTACACTGTGATGTAGCTAAGTGAAGGTAAAACGTTCTTAAATTGTCCCAGTCGGCCTCTGATAAATCAGACATTAAAACAGGGGCGAGTGCCCAGAACAAAAGATCAAAGAACTTTATGCCAACTGTTTTGAATTTGTTCAGGAAGTCTTGATGAGTAGAGGGCAACCCTCCTTCTAAGGCGTATCTGACGGCATTGAGCGCCGACACTCTGTTTAGTAGATCACGTGCTACGGTGAAGGCGCCACTTGACGCAGACCCTTGAATATCAAGCTCAGCAACTTGTCTGTGAATCATTGGGATCTCCCGCGCCAAGTTATCAGCTTGTAGAACTGCGATGATTCCCGTGTAATGATTTGCTATGGAATCTTGAAGTTTTTGTAACAATGAGGGCTCCTCATTTAACACTTCATAGCCCAAATTCAATGCCCTTATGTATCCTAAGATATCATCTCTCGCCATGCTTGCATAGTGAAACTCTCCCCAGGGCATAACTCTGTGTGGACCATATCCATAGATTGATGTTTCTCTCTCTAGCAGATTTGAATTTTCTCTACATCCAAGTATGTGCTTCTTGGCCAAACTATGTTGACCATAGAAGAAATAATTATAACATAAGTCAAAATGTATTTGCATTGCAAATTCATGCTGACTGATCAGAACACCACCAGCATTCCAGTTATGGTTCATATCACATGAGTCTTCAGTGAGATGAACAAAAGTTTCACTCACTGGGACTTTCATCTTTTTCGACTCTTTACGACCAGTACTTGACGTTGGTTCATAATACGATAATATCTCATCTAAGAACAAAATACTTTGAGAGCGAGAGGCTTCGCACATTCGCAAGATTTTCTCGAAGTTTTGATTTATAGGAGTGTAGGCGCTGTCCAGTTGCATGCCAGGTCTGTCATAACAAAAAGTGTGAATGTAGCAGGAGCTAATAGGCTGCTAATAATAGTTATGTTAAATAACATTATACTGAAATTCAAATAGTTACTTATTCAATATAATGTAGTTTTGAATAAGAATCTTGCATTCTTTATTCACACAAGACTATTTAAGGTTACATTGAAGTAATTTTTTTATATGAAATTATTTGGTTTTTTTTTATGGTAATAATTATGGTAAATGAATTAAATAAGCCTTAATTGAAAATTCGCAATAATAAAAACAACTGGTACATACATGTGGATGTAAGACATTTTGTTTGACTTGGCATAGAGTGCTGCCTTCACTGGGAACCTTACTATCCATCGGTGGTACAATACCAAAGCAAACTGTACCTGTGGCTGCTGCAGCAACTCTACTGGTATTTCCTGTGAAAGAGTTGGATTTTTTGTTATGGATTCCATTTAGTCCTAGAAGCAATTTATATACCTTTTAAAAAGCAGTCTTAATAACTACAGAACTGGTTGTTCTAGTGCAGCTGGGGCAGGAGAAACTCATTTCCAGAAGTGGACTGTTAGAAACTGGGTTTATTGATTGTGAAGCAGACATTTTGTAATAACAAATGATTCTAGATAATAACACTACATAATATTGGATTTAATTTATTACCTGCGGAGGCACGGCAAATGCTGCATCAGTTGACATGTACACTAGATCCTGCATTAACTGTTGCTGAATCTGAGGAGGCAGCTTGTTCTCAAATATATCTGAAAATTTCATAGGAATGTTTAGTGGAGCATATAAGAAAAGTAGGAATAAGAATGAAGGAAAACGTTGTGTTCTACGCACATCTCAAAGAGATATCAGCACAACTGACAAAGTCTCCTAGGACCAATGACTGCCAGGGTTGCAGGAAAGTCCGAAAGGGATACCGTGGCCCTTGCCACGAAAAGGTAACTGAAGGAACACGTGTGGGTTTTAGTCAGTAAGTCTGACACGCCCTTCCCAGAGCGGGAGAAGTTATTTGAAAATTCCACACCCAAAAAAAAAAAGTGGCTGGTTTCTCTCTTTCTAACTAAACATTACAATAAAAAATTCTGATAAAACAAAAATCGTGAAAGTAACAATCTTGAGAGGTCAATAATATAATTTGGGCCTGTGAGTGAGCCCCAAATAGGTAGCTACCCCAATAGCTATATTAGGTAGCAACTGACCTGACATTCAGTCAGGTCAGTTGCTACCTAATATAGTTATAGTTAGTATTAAGTAATATAAAGAACTTCAAAATATAATGAATAAATTATATTAAATATATGAGCTTACCTAAATTCCAATGTAAAGTTGAAGCAACTTTCAGAGCAAGGATCTTTAGAGCCAGTTGTTTCCGAGTGAACAGTGCCGGTGCAGGAGTAGTGGCCAATGGGGGGGTTGGTGGAGCATCCACATCCACCACACGTTCACTAGTAGGCTTGGAGGTACCATTCTTAGTGTCAACTGATAGAAACTCCTCTATCAACTCACATGCTGTAGGTTCTGTGAACATGGCATAGTAACAAAACATTTAGTAAAAGTAAAAAAAAGTATAAACGAAAAGTAAAAAGTTTTATTTTGGAACAACAACAAATTGACATTATAATTGCAATGGAAATGATGACAGCTACAAAAGTTTGAACTGTGACACAGATATCCTTACCTTACCTTTCAAATTGATTGAATTTGCAAAATAGTTTATTATAAGTAACTATTCGTAGTAACAGTTTTTGGTAGCTGTTAGGTGAGACTGGTAACAGTCGCTAAACACAGAAATATAGTCCAAGAAATAGTTTCTGGGTAAGTAGTGTTTTGGAAATCAAGTCATGCTTGGTAAAAATATAGATTTGAACAATATTTGAAACTTTATAGTCAACATAATTTTCAACTCTTAATTTTTCGTTTGTTGTTGATTTCTAGTAAACAAAATTTCTTACCAGGATTAGGTTTGCTGAGATGTTTCTTAAGTAAATTTGGGTCTAGAAGAAATTCAAACCATAGGATTGTGTCTGGAGAGATAGGCACAGTGCCTGGACGTAGCAGGTCTACGTCCATTCTGAGTTATTTATGTTAGGTATTATAACAATTTGCTCATTTTAGTAATACACACAATGTAATGATCATTCAGAGGCTATGACATTTCACCAGATGGTTTCAGATATATTGTAATTTGTTTTTATTTATGAATCTTTAGCTAAAATAATGAGACGAGATGAATACTGAAGCCGCATCACAAAAATCAAAATTATTTGACACTGACAGTGACAGCATCACAGAGACTTTAAGGCCGCTTTCCGAATTAGAATGTAGTCGCTCACAGCGCTGACATCAATAATTGGCGTTCCGAGTTAGACCGCTTTCCGAATAAGAACATATAATCGCTCACAGCGTGCAGCGCTGACATCAATAATTGGCGTTCCGAGTAAGATATCACGATTATGACAGCTGAGGGCTGTCAACAATTCGGAACGCTCGTGAACGCTCTCACGGTGCTCGCTCAACGTCAAAACTTGCATAACATATTTCTTTGTGTTTAAACTACACATTTCTTTATCGGAGGTAAGATAATTCTCAACACACACATCACTGATAGACCAAGAACTTGTGTCTACATACCCGAAGGCATTCCTATCGCACCACTTACTCAATTCTGTTCCAGAGACCTGACAGCTGTCAGGCTCCAGACCGATGGTAGCGTTCCAGATGTTGTACTGGCTTCGGTATACATGCCGGGCGAACACGCGGACTGCCCGCCAAAGGAGATGACCGACCTGGTACAACACTGTGAACGCGCCGAACTGGAACTGATCATCGGCACCGACTCAAACGCCCACCACCCGCTCTGGGGCAGTGACTCACCGAACTCCAGAGGAGAGGTACTATCCACCTATTTATTCTCTACTAACCTTAACATTGTAAACCGCGGCTCGGAACCCACTTGGGTCACAGTCCGAGGACAAACGATTATAGATCTAACACTTGCTACAGAAAACGCGACGAACTTTATTACAAACTGGCACGTATCGGACGAACCTTCCTGCTCAGACCACAGAAGGATTCGCTTTACACTAACTACCAAGATTAGGAAGCCCGAACCAAGACGTAACCCGAGGCGCACCGATGTTCCCGGGTTCAAACGCCTCCTGGCTTCCCTATTAACTAGGCACCTAACACAAGTAACCATAAGAGACCAGGCACAATTAGAATACACTGTAACAAAAATATCAGAATACCTAACTGAAGCATACCACGCATGCTGTAAACTAAGACCGCCACAAACCAAGAAGGAGAGGAACCCTTGGTGGAACGCCGAACTTAGTAAACTCAAAGATGCGCTACGTAAGCAATTTAACAGAGCAAAAAACACAAGGCTCCCGGATGACTGGGAGATATACAAAGAGACACAATATATATACAAAAAGCAGATTAGAACCGCCAGGAGGACCGCCTGGCGTAAATTCTGTGAATCGATAGAGACAAATAATGAAGCCGCAAGGGTAAGCAAGATCCTATCAGCTGATCAGGACCGAACTCTTGGCGCGCTGAAAAAACCCGATAACTCATACACACTAACTGACTTTGAAACCAGTAGGGTCCTTCTCGAGACTCACTTCCCAGACTGTAAAATCCTGGAGGACAGGACGTGGGAGGCTGAACCGGAATGAACCCCAACGGATCAAGACTGGTCAAGAGCCCGCAATATAGTAACAGAAGACCGAACAAAGTGGGCTATTAACACCTTTCAGCCATACAAGTCGGCAGGGCTGGATGGCATCTTCCCAGCCCTGCTGCAGTGGGGGGTAGATTATCTGACACCATGGCTGATGGAGATCTACCGAGCCTGTATAGCACTCAGACAGATACCTCTCGCATGGCGCGAGGTAAAAGTCATTTTCATACCCAAACCAGAAAAAACCGATTACACGCAACCCAAGGCTTATAGACCTATAAGCCTCACATCCTTTCTACTGAAAACCCTCGAGAGACTATGTGATAGGCACATTCGAGATGGACCTCTTCGGATGAAACCACTCCACAAACACCAGCATGCGTACTCCACAGGCAAATCAACAGAATCCGCGCTACACAGCGTGGTTTCCAAAATTGAATGCGCAGTGGACCACAAATGCTCAGCACTGGCCGCTTTCATTGACATCGAGGGCGCTTTTGACAAAACCATGTTCAACAGCATTAACATGGCACTCAGCAGTCACAACATAGACCCGACCATGAGTGGCTGGATCACCAACATGCTCAAACTGAGAGCGGTGCAAGTCACAGTAAACGACACTACGAGGGCCATCGTTGCGAAGGGCTGCCCGCAAGGCGGCGTCCTCTCGCCGCTCCTTTGGAACCTTGTAGTAGACAGCCTCATCAAAACACTCAACGACAAAGGTTACCACACGGTAGGTTACGCCGATGACATAACCATTATAATAAACGGCACCCACGAAAACACTCTATGCAACCTCATGCGTCAAGCTCTAAAAATAGTAGAGGAATGGTGCAACAGGCACCAACTCTCAGTGAACCCTACAAAGACTGAACTGATTCTCTTCACAAAAAAGAGGAAACTGACAACACTACAGCTACCAAGGTTCTTTGGAACAACCCTGAGCCTATCAACTGAAACTAAATACCTTGGCATCTTTTTAGACAAACAGCTGAACTGGGCAAAACACACCAACTATATTATTACAAAAGTCAGCATATCCCTGTGGCAATGCAAGCGACTGCTTGGCAGGAACTGGGGAATTAGCCCCAGGGTCACCTACTGGCTATACACTACAATCATCCGACCAATTATCACATACGGCTCACTGGTCTGGTGGCCAAGGACAGACCTGAGCACAGCCCAAAGGAATCTCGAAAAACTCCAGCGGTTTGCTTGCGTTGCAATCACTGGCAGTATGAGAACTACACCCACCGCCGCCCTGCAGGCAATGCTTGGACTGCCTCCTCTGCACCTCATCGTGCGAGAGGAGGCGACCCTGGCCGCCTTTAGGCTCCATGTATCAGGAACACTAAGCAAAGACTCCAGAGTTAAGCACACACGTATAAAGGAAGATGCGATCAAACGACGACCAATTATGGCATCACCCTGCGATAAAGCCCCGAAAACACACCACTTTCATAGGCACTACAACATAATACTTACAGAAGAACCTTGTGACTACTCAGGCTCGGAAGAGATGAGAGTATACACAGACGGATCTAAGACCGACTCCGGGACTGGAGTTGGAGTTTTCTCACACGACTTCAACATAAAGATATCCAGCCCGCTGGGTATGTTCAACACCGTCTATCAGGCGGAGTGTGTGGGCATCATACAAGCGGTCCACGCCCTGAAAGCCAGGAGAGTTACGGACACACACATACGCATACTCTCCGACAGCGCCTCAGTTCTTCAATCCTTACAGAAAACACATATTACCTCAAAGTTGACACTAGAATGTCACAATGCACTCGAACAAATAACGGTATCTAGCCGCAACACGGTGACACTGCAATGGATAAAAGGACACAGCGGTTCGCTAGGGAACGACGCTGCTGACGAACTTGCTAGACGAGGATCCAGCACGGCGGTCTGTGGACCCGAGCCTATCGTACCCATCCCCTTCAACCAGATACGCAGATGGCTGCAGGAGTTCACCCATACTCAAGCGGAGCACTGGTGGACCTCGACACCGGGTTGCAGGCAATCCAAGGAAGCCATGCCATCCGTAGATACCGGGCTAACCCGGCGTTTACTACGCCTGGATAGGAACGGCCTGCGCCTAGTGACGGGGACCATCACGGGCCACTGCTCGCTGAACAAACACTTTCACACAATAGGCATAACGGACAGTCCTCTGTGCAGGGCGTGCATGGAGGCTGAGGAAACCGTCGCGCACGTGCTTTTTGAATGCACAGGCGTCACCCAGATTAGAACACAGACCCTCGGGACACCCAGATCTTTCACAGATGTTCTGAACAGACCAGGAGATTTAATTAACTTCTGGAGGGAGGTGGGCTGGTTGGAATAACCACCAATGGCCGCTATGGCCCACGTACAATGGTCCACTGAAGGACTAAGTGCGGAAACCAAACCCCATAACATAGAACATAGAACTACACATTTCTTCTTCTACGTTGGTTAGGTGGCCGCGGTAGTCAGAAGCACAATTTCGAAGATGCCACGTTTGTCTAAAGATAGGATGCGACTCAAAACAAAACAGCACAACTGTCATCTTTGGCAGCGCTCACGGTGATATTAGTAAAAGGCATGGTTCGGCGTTATCGCAAGATGGCGCATGTCATGACGTCATCTATGACGATTCACAATACATCGTTATCACGCTCAGGCTGATTCGGTACGGGCGTTAGCACGCTCAAATCGATTACAGCGTAACTCGGAATGCAGTCTAAAACATACTGAAAGACAGCATCAATGTCAGTTTAGGCTGCATTCCGAGTTAAGCTCTTTAAATGTTCTAACAATAATTAAAATATTTATGTAATTTTCTTTATTTTGTTTGTTTCAGTCCAGTACTAACCCCACAAGTTGCTCAACTGTATCATCGATGATTTTTACTATTTTTTATATTTATTATTTTAACAATATCTACACACTTGCTTTTCCAAATTCACTTTAGACCCTTTAGACATTGGCAGAATAGTCGACATCAGCTTTGCTTGCCATAACAAAAAAATAGAATAGAGTTACGCTCTTCTAGTTTTTTTTCAATTGTGGCTACTGATCTATTTAGGCTTGATTTGTTATTGTACAGTCTAAGTTACAATATAACACATTATGTTAGACTATGAATCTGGCATCAGTTCAGTCCGGGGTTCCGGACAATTTTTAGACCATTTGAGGTGAAATAGTCTAAGGGACAATCATGTTTTTGGGACAATCTGATTGAGACAATTCAAAATGTACAAGAAATTTTGCGTCAATCTAACAATAGGCTCACATAAACAATGCTTATACCATTTCGACCGGAAATGACCGCGTTTATTGCATCCGTGTTCGCTAGAGGTGTTCTCGTATAGATGCTAATCATATTAATTTATACCAAAGTACTAATAATTGAAACAGTTTAGCTGTTTTTGATATTTTTAAGTCCCAGAGTCCCCTGCGTAGATATTGAATGAGTATTTTTTTGTACAGAATGGTAATACCTACATTCAGGATTCATTCTGAAAAAGAAGTGGTCTGGATGGCGGGTACTGCTAGTCATTTTAAATTTTACACTTCCGTGGGTAAGTAGGTATTTACGTTACAGCTCACCTGCGTAATCTATAATTTATAAAGAAACAGAAATGTGAAAAATTATAATAGTACAAGGTTTTTTCGTTAGATCGTGCATATGCTTTCGTTTTCGTTTCCAGAAAACTATTACTACCTATTAGTTTATAAAGACCCACACAGTTGAATATTTTAATCAAAATAACACATGTAGGAAGTTTGATTTCAACAAGTAGGTATGCAGGAAAGTAATTAGGTGCTTTTACTAAGAGAATGGCCTGTTTGATTTATAGGTAGCGTTATCTATTCGATAACCAATATCGGCGCTTCATTGATAAAGTATCATTGCGCTGGCAGACAACTTATTTTCTGAATACGGAGTTGGTGGTTTACCATTTTAATAGAGGATCGAATAAAAATAATAACTGCGATATAAATACGTTACGATTAGTGTTTATCAATTAATCTTGGGTAGATCGCTCCTTGATTAGTAGTTTGTGTGGTAATCAAACATTCCTATAGTGTGTGTGAAGGATTTATCAGTGGTGACACTTGAACGTTATCATTCGCGGCGCATTTTCTAAACAACAAGTAAGTTTAATATTATTTATATTTTCCTTGTTTTTTTTTCCTCCTCTAATTAAATGAGAATATTAACAATTTCGTATATCTACTTAAGTACTTACTTATACGATATAAATGATAACTTGATAACTACCTACTACTTATTTTGCACATTGATTTTTCAGCATTAGGTACACAATCCATTGTAAAAAGTACCCGACTTTCAGTTTTTTCAACCATGAATTTTGTTTTTAATGTGCATATGATATTAATTTCATCTGTTGTTTACATTTGGTTATTGTATGTATTTGTACCTACATAGCTAATACGTAAATCTAGATTTTGTTGTGTTTCTCTTGGAATAAGATAATAAACGTATGAAAACATGAGGTCTATACCTATGAGTCATTCATATCACTAACACGTCAGAAAATAAGTTTTAATCATAAAAGTAACTGCTTCAAATTACTCCCGAGAAACTGTAGGGAAGTAGGTATTTAAGCTACTGGGAAATGTCTCGGTTCTCTTAGGAGTTCGGTAGAATGAAGCCATATTAAAGTAAAAATTACGGGAATCGTAAATTGGATCCCCTTGATTTTGGTTGCTTTTTGAGGGTCCTTAGGTAGTTTGGTATAGGTAGGTACCGACCTACTTCCTTAGCAGTTGATCGTCATCTCATCAGTATTAATTTCCTGACATGTTCGTTATTCCGCAGTGGAGTCGAACGCATATCATCAGATAGAGGATGCCGCGGGTATCGAGATGGAACTGCTGCAGGTCGGCTCCGAGCCAGTCGGCATGCGGTGCCCTTTCTGCTACGAAGATGTCATGACAAAAGCCCATTATAAAAACTCTAGATTCACGCACATCATCGCTTTAATTCTGGGCATATTCTTTTGGTGAGTATTTTTGTTAGGCCATTATTTGTTGCCTACAGCATAATCAGCCTTTAACGTTCCCACTTCAGAGGCCCATGGGCGGCTTTAATGTTCCCACTTCAGAGGCCCATGGGCGGCTTTAAAATTCTGACTGAGGAATGTTAAATTTGGAATTTGAAATTTAAATTTAAATTTGAAATTTAAATTTAAAATTCTGACTGAGGAATGTTCCCACTGCTGGGACACAGGCCTCCTCTCTGTGAGAGGGAGTGGGCCATAATCCACCTTTTGGGTCCAGTGCGGGTTGGCACTGATGTCACATGTCTTAGAATGTTTGTTTCTAGGACATGCCGGTTTCTTCACGATATTTTCCTTCACCGTTTTGAAAGCAGCGATGATGAAAATATTTTTTACACAAAGTGCCTGCTTGGGATCGAACCTACCACTTACAAATTCGTAATTCGCGGCTGTTGCTTTATGAATGTATGTATTATACACAACATGTATGTAAATGGTACACCACTGACTACCTGCAGTATTTGTCTCTCCTTCTCCCTTTAATCCATCCAAAGGTTGTCTGTAAAAGATCGCTTTTAGCGATAAGACCGCCCATTGTGTCACCCTATCTAAAATGACTACATTTTTAACTGTATTTTTTATGGTGTACATAATAAAGATATTCTATTCTATTCTATTCTATTCCATTCTATTCTGTTACCACTGTGCCACCGCTGCTCTCGTAACCTACTCGTACTCTTGTAACCTACCTACATCTATCTTTAATAAGATTATGTATCATCAACATGATTATAGCAGTACTAGATATAAAGGGTTCACAAATTGTACAAATTGTTCTCGACTTCGGATTGAGGTAGGTCCTACTGGCATTACACTCGTGCGTTAATTTAATTACTACCATCGTCCTTATTAGACCTTCGCTACCAATTTCTCGCACTAATTATTTCGTACGTAGGTACATCAAACATGTTCGATTTCAATATCACACATGCACACTTTGAGAAGTTAGAATCGTCGAATCAAAATATTTACCTTTGTGTATAAAACGTATTGTATTTACCTACATACGAGTAATTGTGAGACTTTTTGAAGCTTTCAATCAAGTTTTCGTCATACCTTTAAATAGATAAATTAAACACAAATGCATTCTACAAAACTCGGCCTCATCTCAGTTAGGCTTATTCATTCTACCTAGTCTTTTCCCAATATGTTGGTGTCGGCTTCCTATCTAACCGGATGCAGCTGTATTTTACATGTAGCGACTGCCTATCTGACCTCCACAACCCAGTTACTGTGTAACACGACACCCCTTTGTAAGACTGGTTGTCAGACTTTTTGGGCTTCTGACTACCCGTAAAAACTGTCAAAGATCTACAAACGCCAGCCGGAACCAACGTAATTACACAAGCGTAATTTAAACGTTTCATTTTAAAATGTGGAACGCTTCACGATTTTGCGTGTCATCTTTGCGCAGGGATTAACTTTTATTCATAAATATGCCTGATGACAGTACGAGCGCTAGTGTTGACATTCATAGCCTGTAGCGAGTAACGTGAGGTTTTCCTCAGGGTTGTGGTCTTCCTCGAATCCAAAGTATATAACAAAGTTGAGTTATTGAGTATTAGGTAATGATAGTAATTACCTAACCAACTAATGATCATAACAATAAGGATAACGATAACTGTTAAAAAAAGGGGTTTTGAGAAATTAGAAATGATTGAACTAATCGTTGAGGAAACTGAAAACATGGCATTTACTAATTAGGTAGGACTCAAACTTGTAGTGTTTCCTTCCCTGTAAATCACTAACCACCGAAATGTTTTCCTTGAAATTCTAGTTTGAAAGTACTTTTCCTTATAGCAAATTCTGCGTTTGTTATTTTCCTATACATATCTGTTATTTTTTTTGGTTTATGTACATAATATTTACGTAATTGTATACATATTATTTAGTAGGTAATAGTATTCTTTTCTATTCTATTCTTTCTCAATATTTTTGATTATAATAATTGTGAACTGTTTACAGGTGGTTGTGTTGCTGCATAATTCCGTACGTCACGAAGAGGTGGAAAAACGTTGAGCATTACTGCCCTAACTGCCGCCGGTATTTGGGCATTTATAGTAGACGAACTGCTATATTGTAAGGTACTTCTACCCTTGCGGTTATTACTAGTTGAATGTTCCTAATATATTTTTAAACATAACGACTGTCGTCGGCGGATGATGAAGTCTGTATTCCCGGAAGATTCCAGTATAAGCTGACTTCGCATTGTTCGGAAATCCTATACCATTGCGAGATTAGCATAAACTGGAAATATATAGCGTTGTGTAGCCGTGTGTACATCCACCTTTATACAGTTATGTTACCGGCTGAATCTACTCTCATTATGTATATATATTATATATATACCTAGCATATTTCAGGTGTAGAATGGGATACCTATATATAATTTGATTTTTAAATCATTTGTAATCTGTATTTATAACTATGTTGTATTTCACAGTAGGTACCTAATGGAAACGCGTAATCAGAATTGGAAACAAGTACTATCGAAGAACTTCATATCTAAGCAGTATGAAAACAAAATCCCGTGAACACGATGACCACATCTGTTACCGCCCCGGTTCTGTAGCCGCCGAGCGCTAGAAGCAGAAATAGTCCTTACGGTGTATAGATATGAAGTTCTTCGGTAGAACCTACCTATAACTGCGTTTGCAATTAATTTGCCAAACATGTAAACAAACACGAGTTTTAGGAAAAACAACTGTAATGCCTACATATAAGGTTGAGTTTGCGCTACAACTTCATGTTTTGTGTGACTTTTTCAACAGTACTAGTGTGTCTAAAATCAACTTTATAATAAATAACGTTGATGTTTGTTTACATGTTTGGCAAACAAATTGCGAACGCAGACTAGGTACTTTGTTGGTGTAGAATAGTGTAGCCAGAACGCGACAATTAAAGTTTTTGGGGTTTTATGAAATACCTAAGCATTTGCCTGATATGGTTTAGCAAAATGTAGCTACTTGACCAGGGATGATTTCAGCAGATTTTTTCAGTATGTACTCAGTCGAATACTTAGATGAATTTATCAATCTATGCTAAGCCGATAAATAAAAGTTCTTATTCCGTAAATAT
The DNA here is from genome assembly GCA_916701695.1 of Agrochola macilenta. NCBI lineage: Eukaryota > Metazoa > Arthropoda > Insecta > Lepidoptera > Noctuidae > Agrochola > Agrochola macilenta. The sequence goes on along the minus strand of OU753554.1, from coordinate 14,498,630 downwards.
TAAGAAAAAAGAAATTGTTCTTGAACATTTATTTATTTATTAAATTATAAGTAGGTAGAAATCGTATAAAAGACCCTTGAAAAAGTATATCACAGAATTAAATATACAACATTTTATTAAATGACAGTCAGCGAAACGTTTTAAAATAACTTATATTTTCATAAAAAATATACTTAATAGTTAGCTATTACTACACATAAAATAAATTATAAATTCGAGAGGTATTTGGTCAAACGTGATCAAATACATAATTATATTATTTATTTTATAATAAGAAACTTAAAATTATGCGTCGTAAAGTTGTACCTATTTAGATTTTTTAGGAATTTTAGATGCCGCTTCAACATAGATATAATTAATTGATATGTACTTAGATACCGACTTGGTATATGCATCTGAGCTTTGAGATGCAATGAAATGCTATCCCAACACCCATCCCAATGATTTTGGGAATACGTGCAATTTATGTTGCTGAAGAAATAGAGATGCTCGAAATTGAAAATTGTTTTAGATGGTAATAAAAAATATTTTATGACAAGTTAAATGACAATGAATATAATGTTTTACATCACTAAGATTTGTTTGTTTTTAAAGCCCTGCAGATTATAATATTGCTATTTATTAAACTATAAATATATAAGGTACATAATATACGTCTTCGAGTGTAAGAAAGTTGACATCAAACCATCTGGCAGAATGGGTTACTTATCCTATAAGAGAATTGAGATACATCACATGAGATTTTTTTATGGTGACACGTAAAACACCTACTTCTCATTTATATTACTTTATAGCATAATATACCTTTCAAAATATGGAAGTTTTGATGAAATACGAGTAAGAGGAAGATGATTAATGATATGATCACGATGGCGTATAGGAACCGACGAACGCCTTGCACTGAGGACAGTAGTGGTTGGCAGTCTTGCAAGACCGCATGCAATACGGCACGAAGCAGCCGCAGCAGCATCTATAAACAATGTAATACAAGTTATAATCAATCATATTTCTTCTTATAAATAAGTTCTCTTTGGTTTTAAAAATTAGGTTAAGAGTTCAGCTGATAATTCTGCCTCTATTTGGTAGTTTTCCAATAGCGTGAATAGCGTCACGAGCTACAAAGCGTACGCATGATAACAATGAATCATCGTTAGGTTTGCCTATTGTAATGATTTGTCGCTAATTAATAGAACATGACTTGATCTCCATATAGGTACAGGATACATGCGCATTATCATTGTTGGAATTTGCCGAGAAAATTATTTCTGCTTATGCGACACGCGTTTTGTAGATGGTTTTGTGAACTATCCTTACTAGTTCACGGGAGACATAATGTTATTTGTATACTTGCTGTTCCTACGAAACAATTTCTATACACCAAATTCCTCATTATTAACCTAGAGAAGTTATTACAAACAAAAGATGTGTCCCCGCGGATGTGAAATGTGGCAATGTCCGCGGTGTATGCGTATCTGAGACGTTTGTTGCCCCGGACAACAAAATGTTGTGTAAAAATTTTGTTCGCGGTGTCTGCTCTAGTTTACATTGAACCTCAAAGACATGACCATGACAGTGCAATGTTGTCAAAGTTGACGTCCGAGCGAGGTGCCAACGAGGATGTTAGTTCTTTCTTATCAGTACGCAATGTCAGCGGCGGATTCTTTAGCCCTGTACCTAAACAGGTGATTGTAGTCGTTATCAGAGTCTAATAATAGCATTAATCTAGCTGTAGTTAAAATAATTTTACAGCTGTTTGTCGTCGGTGTTGCGATATATTACTATTGGTAGTTTTAGTTTAGTAACAGTGCTGTAGCACCTAATACATAAAACAACGTTTCTAATGAATTTATAACCATTAGTCATATAAGTGTGGAAACTAGTTACGAAACTTGTACCAAAAACTAGTTCTTTGCGTCATGATTTGCGATAAAAACAGAAGTTGTTTTGAATTTAAAATCCAAAATGATGCCAGTCAAAAATCTGATGGAACTAGAAAGAGTCGGTTCTTTATCAGGTGACCTCAAAGACACGAATAATATTGACGGACATTTGAATACAGTAGTTGTTCTTCTGAATAGGGAATAAATTATCTTATCGTCATTAATAATATAATATTCTTGCTTACCCAGCTAAAACGCACAGCGCTGCTGAAATTATGTGTGTGCGGTTGTTGGGAACATATTCAACTGTGGTCACGATAGATTTGTTGCAAGTTTGGCAGTGTGTGCCTGAGGGTCCAGGGCCCATCTTTCCTGGGCGCCCGCCTGGCAGGGGTGGCGGTGTCGTGATGACGGTGGTGCGGGGCCCTGGTGCCGGTGGAATCACCAACCCAGGTGGTGGAGGAGGGTTGTCACCAAAGTACGATGGTGGCGGCGCAGGGTTAGGCCTCGTTTGTTCGTACGGTGGCGGGAGACCCATTTTGTTTTCCACTGAAATAAAGCATTCGGAATTGTTAAGTTTTGTTGTTATATTCTATTTTGCGAAATGATTCTTGCGGTATTCGTGACGAGCGGACGAATCATCAGTTAAACAAACATTACTGAGAGACAAATGTGATGCAAGTCATGTAAATGGTGTGTTATTTGGGTCAAGTAAAATTTTCTAACGCAGACCTTGTAATTTTTTTAGCTAGACAAGTTATTAGTAATCGTGATACCATCGTATTGGGATAAGCTAAATTCAAAATAGGAGTTCGTGCTAAAAGGATATCTTGAATGTTTTGTTGCTGAACATAAGCTGCATGGCATTTTCGTCGCCTAATCCACTCACTGAATGAGTCATAGGATTTATTATAGAATTCATGATTGCGAGACGGTTCAAACTCTAATCGAGGTGATTTTAAAGATTGTGGTTTCGGAGGCGTTCTTCTGTGACGTGCGTAATCACTTCGACATCTTTAACACAAACCCGCAAGAATAGTGAACCTTGTGCGAGGAATATTGGCTTCGAAATGTACTCAAGGAAGGGGTTGCAATAATTCGTGTCGGTAAATTGTAGTGTCCTCTTTCGCTCACTCAGCTTTGTTATTGAAGTATTCTAATACTTATAAGTATAACAAAAGACAAGAAAGTTTAAGGAAAACGTTCTGTGATTTACAATTACTTAACAATAATTACGAGTAATCCGTTTTATGCTACTTTATCATCCTTTAAGAAGTCGAGGTAGGAAACAGAAACAACAATCACTGAATTGTGCGTGATGATTAACATGTTACACGAGGTTAATGTGTTGATAAAGTTTTGTTGTAACTTGTATTGTCCGTTCCACAGATATTGTTCGTTTTAGCTCCGTCAGCTGGGGACGGTTATGATGAAATTACAACTGGCGATATTCAGGGCGTGACAACACAGCCACAAGGCTTTACGAACGGAAAGTGATAACTGCTTAGAATTATAAGCAATATTGTGCGATTTAATAGAGCTCATTATTTAAACATTAACGGCGTACTAAACATGATTAACTACTCATTGTTCACGAATTTGGTGTTCAGTTTTTTTAATTTTATGTAAAGTAAGTAGTCTTGGTTTAAAATTATTTAGAAAGGACGAAAACATTTTGGTTCTTTGCGCATATTGCGAGATTGTTATTGAAATATGATAAGAGTTTCAACAAAGTTTGTTTACTTTAACAAAGCAGGGATGAGGATTTTCTTTCATCTAGTTATATACAGTAGAACAATAATACTTCCTAGGAAAAAGTTTACGCGTATTTTTGGCTATGATGTACGAGGAACGGTTTTATTCAATATCTTCCTTTTTGTTTTTTTGTACGTTTAAAGTTGTGTTCGAGTTTTTACGGTACTGTATATCTCTAAAACCAGTTTACTTACTTGTGGCGTCCATAGTGTGATGAAATTTAACCTTCGGCTGATTTCTTAATCCCTTATTTGAATGTTACAGTCGCACAACACTTACACCCTGTTACAGTCTTTATAGAGATCAATGTTCTCAATGTAACAATTAATTTTATTTAACACAATAATGAAAAAAAACTTGTTGGAATATCTTCTACGTTGTGATCTTGCGCGGTTTACGCCGTGAGTGAATGCACTCGAAGAGTGCGCGGGCGCGTTACGTCACGACTGAGGGAAAGAGACCTCCCGCGATCTCTGACCAACGAGAGAGACAGAAGATATGTTGTCACGTAACTTGTTGTTTACTTCGTATAAACTTACACGTTTGCCTCCTAATTACAACAGCAATAAATGCGCAATACCATTGTAACAAAGCCTATGTTTATCCTTATGTCACATCACAGGAGGGACCGCACCACTTGGCAACTGCTCGGGATTTCTCGGTGCATTGTCTAGCGAGCGCCAGCATTGTTGATGCGGAATGGATCGTTAAAGTTACCTATATGGTATGTGCAGGCATTCAACAATTGACATCAAAACTGGACCACCCACAAGGAAACATCGAGTCTTATCCTAGCAATCGTGTTATAAAATACAATGAGCGAAATAATATCAACAGTATCGGTCTTATCTGTGTTGGCATCACTTAAAGTTACGGGGACCGTTATTGAGATGTTTTTTTACTCAGGCGCTTGACAACCGTCTCGCTTGATGATTTCTTTGTAGGCTATGAGCTGCCGAAGACGTGCACTCGAATGGCGTAGGGTTGCATAATCACTTTTGAAGTCAGCTAAGTGTATCCAGATGTTTCGTTTAAAAGGCAGAACCATTGTATTGTTGATTGTAATGTTCGGCTCCATTCGTTCTGTGTCGACCTGCAGACCTTCTCCTACTTGGATATTTGGATGGATATAAAAGGAATACTCACTCTAAATGACAAAATTCCACAGGGTTTAATCGGACTAAGTTAGCTGTTGCTTCTTACAAGGATGTGTCATAGGACGTATTATCAAGCTAGACATAAATAAAGCACGTCATAAAAAATACTGAATGTCCTAATACAGTGACAGATTGTAAGACAAGGAGACAAAATAAAAACTAGGTATTGCTAACGATAACTTTATGCTAGTTTTTGCCGAAATTCGTTAATAAAATCATCAGGAATTTAGAATTTGTAGATACTGTCACTTAATGATTTCTAATGATGATATAGGATTACAGATAATCTGTTTAAGTACAAGATTATGGCAGCAGTTGGCTACTCTACATAACTCATTAACTCAAGAGAATGCTCATGCAATGCTATGACCATTGCTATGATCAACAAGTATCCTATCCAGTTGATTATAGTCAAACGTCACTGATGCAGTTGCTAGGGACGTGCACGTACCACGTTATTACGGAATGCCTTCTTGGGAAAGGCCTACCCTAATAAGCTTACTAGTAGACTATTAGAATTTAGATATTCATGGTGCGTGTCGGACGTTTCCAAACTACAAAATAACGTATTATTGAGACCTAAATGTATTATTTCTACCTGCACTTGGGTATTTCTTGAGGTCGTTGCTGCTTACGGTTCCGTACCAGAAGGGTGCCAAACGCAACCCTATTACTAAGCCTCCACTGTCTGTCCGTCCGTCTGTCTGTAAGCGGGCTGTATCTCATGAACTGTTATAGGTAGACAGTTGAAATTTTCACAGATTGTGTATCTATGGCCGATATAGAAATAAAGTAATAAATTATGGGCAATAAACTTTTGATACTGAAAAAAAAAAAATGTTCACCCGCCCATGTGGGGTGTCATTGTCTAGAGCTCGACAAGTAGAGAACAAATATATTTTTCATTTTATTTATCTTAAAATATGAAGAAATAGAATGCCGTAAAAATTTTCCGTTTTGGACCATTTTTGTACGAGCTCTATCGCAACAACTAAACAAGTTAGGAGTTTGAAACTTCTGTATATCGTGTACCATTAACTGTATTTATTCATCAAAAATGAATAAAAAAATGGGCGATTTTCTGCAACTGCAAAAATAACTTTGTAATTCACAGTATCATTATGAAATGATACTGTATATTTTCCATGCATTTTTTTTTGCGAACGCTCTTGAATTAAATCTTGCGTTTTCCGCAGCTAGAGAACCTCCTCTACTTTTCACTTAATTATTATTTAATTTACTTAAATTTGAGCTCAATATGGTAAATATTGAGCTCAAATTTAAGTAAATTAAATCATCAGTGATAAAAATACTGGCTGATAGAATGCCACAGAAACAGCGGCAATTCGATCTTCAGTTGGTTTGTCAAGTGCTAATTATTTTTACATACTGATATTTGTAGAAAATGAGTTCATCAGATTCACACTGGTAAAATAATTATTTACAAACTTCCAGTAAAACAAACACAATATTTTGGGATTTCTTCAAATTTTGCTATTTTCATCTTTCATTTAAAGTCCAAGGTATTGATTCTGCGTGTGCACTGTAGGATATAAATGGAAAATGTTGAAACAGGTTGGGAAATATATGCTGTGATCCATTAAAACAATGAAAGTTAAATTGTTTATTTTTATTAGTTTATAGAGGGTTTGATCAGTATGACCATGTCTCTACCTACGCTGAATACCCAAGTTTTCAATTTTGTATAATTTTTTGGCTGTCCTGGACAAGGGAGCAGCTAAGATACTGTTATACATGCCAAAATTAATATAATTAAAACCGTTTTCTATGAAACAGTTACTCCTCGCAACCTCGTTCCGGATATAGGGGAAGGTTGCGATCATTGAACCAGCTCTTTCATTGGACCACCAACGTATTTCCAAAACTGTGCATGATACCTGTACCTAAACTAGTCGAAACGAGTCCTTAGCGGCTCAGTTGCACCCCCCTCTTACCTCAGTGACGCTGCGGCACGTGGCGAGGAAGGACGCGCGTTGTTGTGTTTGCGGCGGTCAAAATCTAATAATTTCACTCAGGATAATTTGACGTAAGTATAATTGCATCCATATTTATCTTCAGGCAATGTTATGACATATTAGAGAATTTAATTGTGATTCCAAGAGTGTTATTCAATTTTGTTTTATCGTGATCATGTATATTTTAGTTAGTTTTTTCTTAACGAGTACCTTGTTGCCATCATTGGACTCCAAGAGAGATCCACCATTGGACCGGTCCAATCATAGCAACTTTTTTACTGTTATTTTCTGGTCATAATTATGGGAATAGATTTCGATTATTTAACTTTCTGGAAATAAATCATAGAAAAATCACTGTAAATTTGAAATTCCAGAATGTCGCTAAACAAAAGGAAGTACTTCGCATGGAATGAAACGAGTATGAACCTTGCCTTAGAATCAGTAAGGAAACAACGAGTGGGCTTAAATGAAGCAAGCAGAATATACGGAGTCCCGAAAGCGACTCTGAAACGGAGGTTAGATGGTGTAAACCAAAAGGCCAAAGAACACGTCCAAATACCAGGTTCCGAAAGTGACCTCCCTCCAGAATTAGAAGATGAGCTGTGTAAACACGTGCTTGAGATGGAAGGTTGCTTGTATGGCATTACTCCTACAGATATTAGACGACTGGCATTTGAGTTAGCGGAGAAAAATAAAATAAAGCATCGTTTTAACAAAAATAAACAATCTGCGGGAAAAAAATGGTACTACGCGTTTATGAAGCGACATCCCAATTTAAGTTTACGACAACCAAGAGCAACATTCATGAGCAGGGCTACAGGATTCAATAAGCCAGCTGTTGATGATTTTTTTAACAAATTAGAAGCAGTCTTAGACAAACATGACATAAAAGATGCGCAGCGGATATATAATATGGATGAGACAGGCTTGTCAACTGTGCAGAAAAAGACTAGAAAAGTACTGGCGTTAAAAGGTAAACGCCAAGTTGGAGCCATTACTAGTGGAGAACGTGGTGTAACAACAACAGCCGTATGTTGCGCTAATGCTGCTGGAAATTTCGTACCGCCACTCATAATTTTCAAACGCAAACGCGCTAAAGACGAACTGAGGGATGGGGCACCACCTGGCACCATATTTGCTTTCAATCCAGACAGTGGATATATAAACAAAGAGATTTTTAATCTGTGGTTGCAACATTTTGTTGAGACTGTGAAGCCAACACCAGAAAAAAAGGTTTTGCTTCTGATGGATGGCCACGCTAGCCATACTAAAAACCTAGAGGCTATAAATTATGCAAGAAGACATGGCGTAGTTATGTTTTCGTTTCCAGCACACACAACGCACCGGCTGCAACCCCTTGATGTGTCATTCTTCAAACCGTTGAGTCTTTATTACATAGACGAAACTGAAAAATGGCTCCGGCTAAATCCTGGAAGAACTGTGACTGTCTTCCAAGTGTCTATGCTCTTCGGAAAGGCCTATTTTCGAGCTGCTTCCGTAGGCACGGCTGCGAATGGATTTCTGTAAACAGGCATTTACCCTCTCAACAAAGATGTGTTTGCAGACTATGAATTTATAGAAGCAGCCGAACAAGAAAACGCAGAAGATTATTTTGGAACGGTGTTGCATGTCCAAGATCCGATAGACCCATTGTCTGTAAATGCATCATCACAAGAAGAATCTATAGTCCCAATCATAGAAGAACCAATGCCCCATGCAGAGCCGCTACCTACAAAATCGACTGATTACTCACCTAGAGATGCAGAGGTGAGCAACGTAAATGTTGGATCTCCAGCTTCAGCACCAATTCAAATAAGGCGAAGTGACAATGTCCAAACGCCTATAGTGGAGAGTAATTCTACCAACTTTGAATTCCACATTCCACAAATATCTCCTGGAGCCAAGAAGATAGCACAGGAATTACGAAAAAGAAGTCGAAAAGCCCAAAGTAGCATAGAATTGACTTCGTCGCCGTACAAAACTGCCCTAGATGAGACTGCAAAGGTTCCAAAGCAGAAGAAGCCAAAACTGTCCACAAAAGAACCTCAACCATCAACCAGTAAGCAAGCTAACGAGAATATAGAAAAATGGTTTTGCAAAATCTGCTTAAAATGTGAAATAGAAGACATGATTCAATGTATGATCTGTAAAGCCTGGGTACATGTTGATTGTGCTTGTGTTAAGAAACATATAAAAAAGTATCTGTGCCCTCATTGCACATCATAGACATCACTTACAATAATGATTGAAATCTATTGTGCCTTTATAAAATGTGATTTTTATAACCTGTTGATCTTGTTTTATGTGACGTAAGTGACTATATTACCTCAAAGAGTTAGCAGTAGCTACAAATTTAAGACTTTATCTAGATCTTTATAAAAGTTTTGTTGATTTCATTTTCTTTTTTTATAAGATTTAATTTTTAATACTTGTTAACTTGCTATTACTTATATACTACAAGTGACCTTAGATTTTTAATAAGTTGATTTTTATATTTGTTAAATTAATATTAAGCAGAAAATATGATTTATTCACTCTTAATGTTACTTTTATTTAGATTGTTTCTTAATTTTGATGACGCGTTGATCTCATTATGTGCCAAAGTTAAAATTTAATTACTAATTAAGTATTATAAGACTGTAGTTTGTTTGTTTGTCGTATGTGTATGAGTATTGTTTGTCTCTTTTCGGTTGTCATAGTTGTGTAATATTGTTAATTATAATAAGTTGCCTCGATTGGACCTTTAGAACAAATTTCTCGAAGTCCAATGGTGGCAACCTGGTGGTCCATTGAAAGTGCCTATGGTCCAAAGAAGGCGACAGCCCAAGATTTTGTTTTCTTCGTATAAATTAAAAAGTATAAGCCTGAATTGTTAGTGCGTTTGATTATTATAAATAAAGGTTCTACGGAATAAAAATAATGAACTGCTTTCATTTTAATACTAACACTGTTTGACATATGAAGTCGTAAAGTTAAGTGGTCCATTCATAGCAACCTTCCCCTATTCCGCTAAAATATGAGTGGTATCCTCTACTTTATCACACTCAGAAAAATTCATTCATCATTAATAGTTTAAAAAACACTAGAAAAACACGCTTTTCCATCATGAAGATCCAGTTCATATCTTCCGGCTCCATCATTAGATCAGTTCGACAATACCATTGTCATCAGAACTACATACAGCTGCCAATTTTAATTACGCTACGACCCTTGGAAGATGGTTCAATTAGTTACCTTAGATTCCATTACATAGTTAGTTACATACAGGTCGACCAAATAAAAGTGTGTTAAAAAGGAGAAGCTATTCAACGGAACATGTCCCAAACGTAGTCTGAAAGCAGTAACAATCTCATTTCAATGCATAATATATACATATTAGTCGGTACCCATAAACCAAGGAAGGCGGGACAGACTGTGCTGAAGGGTTCTTAGATACCAAATTCCCTTACTTAGTGACTTCTCTCAACTCGATACAAGAGGTCACTAAATAAGGGAACACATTCAACCGATATTCCATCTATGATAGCCTCTTTTGCTAAACGATCTACTTCCTCATTTCCATACAATCCAATATGGGATGGTACCCATTGAAGAACAATTCTTTTGTCTTGGACCTTACCAATAGAGTTCAAACTTTCATAGGTTTAGGTGCACCTCGACAATTCGAGGTGCATCGAGCCAGGTGTTGCAGAGGACTTCTAGAATCAGTCAGTATTACATAATTCCCTGATTCGAATGAATCAATTTATGAAATAGCTTCTGAGATCGCTAGCAGGTAAACGTACATTATTGAAATTTTGGCACATGATCTAAACTTTATCGATGCTTTCGTTTGCGAATCAAAAACAGCCCATCCCGACTCGTTACCTTCCTGTGACCCATCAGTATAGACTGAGTAAAAATTTAAATAATTAGCCTTTAGAAACTGATAACAAATTTTATGAATGTTGCTACATCTATACTGACGTTTCGGTTTATCTATGACATCCATATAAGGCTTAACTACATTGGATAGGTCCACACTGCTAACCCATGTGTTCAAAGAAAATCAAGTGTGGAAATATAAATAACCCTAGTCTACAAATACAAGATATCCTCCAAACTGTGGATACTTGGCTCCAGATCCACAACTTGGAAATTAATAGTAATAAAACTAAAATAATACAATTTAGATCATACAAAAAGCCACCTCTCAATCTAAAAACAACATTCAGGAACTCGCAAATAGAAGAAGTTAATAAATTTAGCCTACTTGGCATAAATATTGACACACACATTAACTGGAAGTCGCACATAGAACATATAAAAATAAAACTCTCCAGATTCTCTTACGCTCTTTTTCAAATTAAACAAAGCACTAACATACAAACAGCTATGGCTGCTTACTACGCATGCGCATACTCATGGCTGCGATATGGCGTCATGCTATGGGGAAATAGTGTTAACGTAGATGAACTATTCATAATGCAAAAGAAGTGTATAAGAATTCTAGCCCAAATTGATAATACGGAGAGCTGCAAACCATATTTTTTATCATATCAGATTCTAACTCTGCCGTCAATATACATACTTGACATTTGCGTATTTGTTTTTAAAAATATCGAAAAGTTCACTAAAGTAGAAGATACGCACAACGTCAACACTCGCCATAAAAAGAGGTTATAATAATAATAAATCATTTATTTCGAGCAACAGGACTCATCGTCTTATTACAAAAAACAGCATAAGTAATGGTTTAAACCAAGACTAAAAGGTCTTGGATTGTTACGGTAACAAAGCTAGTACCAGCCTCAAAATGTGTTCCGATTACAAAACGAAGACCAATCGAGGATCAGTTAGTACCAAAGAAGGTTCATGGTTCAAATAATATCCACAGATATGAAACAAAAATGGCATTCTATCATTCGTTCACGCAGGCTTTATTTGAAGCAACGTTCTGTTTCTCTAAATGTTGATATTGTAATAACACTTGAAATGCTTAAATAATTATTTATCAATACCAAAATATGTCCTAAATTGTTTTTTGTTTAGGTTACAATATATTGAACAAGCAAAACTTGTACTTTTGATGCGCTTTTTATAATCAAGTTGTCATTATTTTTTTTTACAAAAACCTCTGTTGAGGTTTCTTTTGTGAACGAAACGTTAGTTGGCAAAAAGCTGTCAAGTTGACTGAATAAACGCAAGTGATGTTTCTCTTGGGAAAAACGACTCGAAAGGACTTATTTTATTATTAATAATTCCTGAATATTAACAACTCCACTAATCGAACCTGAAATATACATTAAAACATCCAGAGATTCGGCGACGGACACTGGGCGTCCGTGAACTTGCTAGACAACCTCTAGCGTGAAGTGCAGCGACTTACGGCGGCGGCGCGCGTAATTTTAAACGCATGTTTATGTACATGTGTATGTGTATGTTTATGTGTGTAATGCACTTTTTATTTCTATTCATTGTTCTTAATATACCTAACTGTAAATCTCAATACACACACAAGGCGGGTGCGTATCGGGCGCGGGTCAGTACGGTACGGTGGTACGGCGTGCCTTACCACCGTACCGTACCGAACGGGCGTTCAAACTACCGTTCTAGGATCGCGACGCTGCACGCTGTTATGAAACAGAGATACGGTACAGACAAAAAAACAAATTTCTTATATAGTTTGTATAACATTTAATGAAGAAAATCCATTTCTATTAATACTCGTATATAACTGACCCCCATCAGCATTTACTTTCTACTCTTTTAAGAGATCATTCTATTGATCCAATTACTGTAGGAAAATTAACAATACTGGGGAACTTCCTAATGCTTTCCTCCTGTTTATTTAGAGTAATAGGCATTTTTATAAATCTTCAGGACATTTGCTACCTTTTTACATGTTTTGCTGACAACTGGTTGAGACACACCATGTAAATCAGCTGTATCGTGTTGAATCTACGAATAAAACAATAATATTAGTATATTATTTGGATTTTGTCAATTGTTAGGTTAGCATTGACCAAGGCTAGGTACTTACATACTTAATGGCGAGCCCAGTTGCGTAATGCGCAAACCACTTGCACTTCAGGTTTCAATGGGCATCCTCGAGGGTCGTGGGATAAATCCTCACGTAAAACATCCACATTTTTTTCTCCAAAACGTTTTGTGAACCTATACTTATTCTAAAATCTTCGTCACTGAATTCAAAAGGATTTACACGATGTCGATGTCTGTAAGATCTCCAAGACGTTTCCAGCGTATCCAAATCTTCCAAATCCATCAAGTCAATCTTATTAATCTAATTTTTTAACGATTTTTATATAAATTGACAAACAATATTATTCAACGCAAACGTCAAATAAATTAGTACCAAAGATAAACTAGGGGACTCGGCGGACTAACTTTAGTACCATAAATAATTCTGGAACTACTGATAAACTTCATTTTATAATAACGTTTTATTTAGTCATGGTACTAAAGCTAGTACTAATCCCAGTACCAAATTTAGACCGTGTTTTGGAATAAGACGGAGTGTCAGTAACAATATACTTACAAACTATGTTAGTAGTACACTTACAAACAAAACAAAACAGAAAACAGATTGTGACATCATTGCTGCAAGGTGACAGGCCCAGCCGAAACCTTGCAGCAGTGGTTCACAAACACACAATCAAGCCTACTTGCAATCATAGACAGGATGCTGTTGGCGCTGCCCCGTACCCCACGGACCAAGGATGCGCACCTTTTCCGCAACACCGTGTAGAAAGAGTCTACGTGAGCTTCAGCAAACATCCCTGATGCGCTGCAGTATCGGGGCAACCCCATCAGCACCCTGAATGCGTTATTGTATTGGACGCGAAGGGCGCTGTATGATTTTTGAGTATAATGACCCCACAGACTGCAAGTGTAAAAAGACGTGCAGTAAGCAGTAAATATAGTGCGCTTGACCTCATTAGATGCACGCCTGAATCTGCAGGCAATCATATTAGCTCTCACACACAGCGCCCTCCGCTCCCTATCAATATCCTCATCGTCTTTGAGGTCAGTGGTCAATAAGTGACCCAGATATTTAAATTGGTCTACCCTCACAAGGGGCATACCGTTCAACTTCACTGAAGGCACTGCTTCTGGGTATTTACCCCTGGCCCCAAAGACCATGACTACACTTTTTTTTACATTATATGCCAGACCATGTAGTCTGGCATATTGCTCGCAAGTGGCTACGATTGTCCTTAGCCCGCAGATTGACGCACTCAGCAGCACCATGTCGTCGGCGTAGCTAATGTTATTACAACACACGCCATCAATATGACAACCGACACGCATGCTGCTAAGCGCGTCAATCAGATCATTCCATAAAGGTTGAATAGCGTTGGTGAGCACAACCCCCCTTGCCTCACCCCGCACTCCAACCCATACGGCCTAGACAGGGCACCAGCCCATTTCACACTATTGACTTGGTTTCCATGCCAGTATTTTAGAGTATTTGTCACCTCTGGTGGCAAATTTACCTCTTCCATCTTTCTCCATAAAATGTCGTAGGAAACCAAGTCAAAAGCCTTGCTCAAGTCTAGGAAACATGCGTAAACTGGAGTGTGGCGATCCGTGTAGTACTTCACAGTATGCTTCACACTCAATATAGCGCTGTCAGTGGATAATCCAGAACTGAAACCAAATTGGTTATGCGCTCCAGCCTCAAGAATTAAAATGTTAAGTGATAGCCCGTATTATATGGCAATAAAAATATATAATAAAGTTGCCCAACATCTTTAAAACTGAAAAATCAGAAACAATATTCCAAAAAAGGCTAAAACTATACCTAATCCAAAAATGTTTCTATTCAGTAAAAGAATATTTAGAATCTAGCTTAAAATAAAGATTTTCTCTCATGTACAAAAATGCCGATCTGCCCTATACAAACAATACAAACAATACGATTTAGTCTATCCTATTTAACTTCGTATAAAACTATAATTATAATTTGTACTACCGGAAAAGGATGACATTCATATTGCTGATTAATTATTTGTATTTAAATTCATTATTATTGACATTTTGACATAACTATAATTTCTTAATTTAATTGTACTAATATAAAAGAAAATAATTACGCACTAATAATGTTTAATGCATGCTAATTAAGGATGATAAGGGCAGGCGAATGATAATTGCAATGCTTGTAAAAGGCTGCTAAGTCGCAAGTACTAACATAAGATAACACCAACATTGTACACTTAGTTCGCAATAAACGTTTTTGACTTTGACTTTGAATCTTTCCAATAATTGCTGCGATGAAAGTATAGGGTACTTAAATGAGTGTAACGCCATCTATGGGTACTTCATGTCAACAGTTGCTACCAATGCTTAATAGCACGCTGTTGGGCGGGCGGAAAATTGTGTGTGTCGCGAGAGGGCGGCTGAGGCGGCGGGCGGAACCTAAGGGTGCGCGCGCACCATTACATAACGGTAGCGGAGGCTTTGCGGGCGCGCGCAGCGGCGGGTGCGGGGCGCGGGGCGATCGATGCGCGCCCGGGGGGAGTCAGTCGAGCGGCGAGCGAGCGACATGGCGGCGCGCCCACCCCGCGCGGCGGCCCCGCGGCCCGGGCCGCGCGAGTAGGTCGCCATGCGCGATGCGGTATGAGGCAGCGCCGCGCCCGGCGGGCCGGCCCCCGCTAGCGGCGCCGCCCCCGCCATGCGAGCGCCGCCGCTGCTGCTGCTGCTGCTGATGGCGGCCGCGGGCTTGGCCGTGAGTCCGCTCGCGCGCCTCAACCCCTGGCTGAGCGCGTGCGACCTGGAGGAGGAGGGCGCGAGCAGCGTGCGCGAGTGCGGGGGCGCGGCGTGCGGCGGCGGCGGCGGCGCGCCCGACGCGCTTACTTTGCGCGACGTGCCGCACCTGTGCGCGCTGGGTATCGGTGCACGCGCGCGGCGCCTCGCCGAGCTGCGGCTGCGCGCGTGCTGCGAGCGCTCGCCCGCCTCCGCGCTGGACCGCGGCGCTCGCGCCGACGTGCTCGCCGGCGGGGAGCGTTGCGAGCGCGCGCTGCACGACCTCCTCGGTCTCGACGCTATGGTTGCGCGCGTGCACTGCGATTTTGTCGACATCCTCAGAAGATACGATTGCGACCAGCCCTATTCCGTGCACACGTGTCACGAGTGCCAGGTGAGTGTCACCACCAGACGACACCGCACCATGCGCTCATCAGCCTGTCTGTTCCCATGTGTAGAAACGTTTACAGTGCTCGCTGCAATAATGGAATCCATCACAGTCATGTTTAAAACTTACTGATCCCTAGAGACTGAAGTGTTTATGGTCTAAATGAGTAACAAACGCTCGTTTCCCAAAGGATGTCGCTGTGTAGGTTATTCTCAAATGATGCGGAAATTATCATGATTTTCACGTGATTCAATTTCAGTTGCTTATAAAAGATCATGGTAGTGATTAATCACTAGTACATTGCGTGAAATCGCTACCCCGGTTAGACGATTATATGCGTGTATCGATCCAGTTGGGCAAGACACGTTTCTTAACCCGAGTATAGTGCGGGCCGAGCTGGAGGTCGCGTGGAGGCTGGCTGGTGTCAGTGTGGGTGATGGATCCGCCGCCCGACCATTTGTCAGCGCGTAGTGCGGGTGACAGGCGGCCGCAGCCACGCCATTACTGTGTGTCTGCCGATGAAAACTACGAGACAACTAGCAATTGGATAATGTATAGGAACATTAATACATTTAGTAAAATGTTTTATATTGTTGTAGCAGGCTTAGTTAGAAATCTAATGCAAATATATATATTTAGATAAATTATAAACAAATACTAAAATGCAGATGACATCCATCATATTATCATCACACACAAAATCATCAAAAAAATAGTCTCTTAATCTATCCAATATTCATTCATCCTACCATAAGTATTAGAACTATTTATTATCATCCTACAGCTATTATGTAGGAGGTTCTTCATAAATACGTAGGATGTCAAGATCCATAAACTCTCAGATATAATATATTGTGTGTTAATGCAGGGCTAATGCGGGCGCCAGATACACGCCCCTGCCACTAGTGTAGTGCTTGAGGAGGAGGCTCCAAGTAGGGTGGAACTGGTTAATCCCTCACGGAGATAGCGCAGATCGGTGCTCCCGATACTGTCGCACAAGACCGACCAATTAAATTCAGGGAAACGTGAATGATTGCTGTCATAAATTATTCGATTCACCGGTAATAGCCGGCAGTTACTAAGAAAAAAGTAGTCTTGGAGAAGTTATTGCACTGCCGTGTGTCAACGTTTTGTCATTGTATCGAATATTACAAAGAAGAAATATAAAAGAATTAGGTTAGTTACCTATTTATTAAAATTATTTAACACATTCGGTCAACCTTTGCAATAATTATATGAAAAAAAAAACCCATAATAACCATACTGGATAACGTCATGCGATGAATCATAGATAGCAAACACATCATGAAGCAGCCATTCAGCAGCAATATGACGTGAAATCGATACATAGCTACAAACGAACAGACGGGCCGGTCAATCATACAGATTTATTTATAAATCTGTTGTTCTCTGAGATATTGGAGGCGGACCTGTGGCGGCTCATCTATATTTTTCTTCATATTTGTAAGTGCATGATAAAGAGCCAGAGACACATGAGACAAAGTTTTGTAAATAAACAGAATCTTGTATAAGAAAGGGTTTTCGATGGGATTAACGCCAATATTTTTTTAATGCTACAATCACACTAGTAAACGTTAATGTTTTCCATATCTCGAAGGTTGCTTACTGTTCAGCTCAGGTCGCAAAGCAAGCCTTTTATCATAATAACTTAAAAGGAAGCAAACCGAACGTTACGCAACGCTTGAAGGCTTGTAGTCAATATGAATAAAAATACACATCATATTGCTAAAATATACTTGTTACACGTACCAGACCAGACCAGCACGCGTAGACCACAATAGGAACGAGTTTTCTACGGGTTTTGTCGACGGAAGAATAGACAAAATCACAGATTGTGATTGCTTATCTGTCATTTTCTCTATTCGTCCGTCGACAAAACCGGTTTCTATTGTGGTCATGCTAAGCGTGCAGATGTGTGAACGTAAACGAAGCTTAAGGAGTATGTGAGAATCGTTGCTGGTGGCTCTCTGTAAGTTCTGCCTACCCCTCTGGGAAGCAGGTGTGAGTTTCTGTATGAGTATACTTGCTAAATTATTTAATTAAAAATGCTTTAGTATACAGGGTGGCAGGGACATCGACGCGAAAACTGATACCATGGATTCAGTAAGTACACGATTCTGTACACCCCTGCGATGAAATTTCTCGTCGGTTATTTTTTTTTAAATCTGCTGATTCATAGAAAAGTGCAATACCTACGCGGTCAAAATACATGGGCGATCAAAGTGCACAGCAGATTTTTTTTTAAATAACTGACGATAAATTTCATTGCAGGGGTGTTCAGAATCATGTACTGAATCCATGGTATCAGTTTTCGCGTCGATGTGGGATGCCACCCTGTATTATTATGATTGACAGATACGTACTGAAAACCTACTCTAGCATTGTTTTCTAGCTATGTATATAAATACATAATTATGACTAAACAAACGGTATAACCACAAAATTAGTGAAATCTGACGGGACATCAAAATAACAAACGCCTAACAAACATAATGGAACATCACGCGTGTATAATATGTTCTATCTTATAGGGTTTGGTTTCCGCATTTAGCCCGTCAGGTGGACTATTGTGCGTGGGCCATAGCGGCCATTTGGTGGTTAATCCAACCAGCCCACCTTAAATCTCCTGGTCGGTTCAGAACATCTGTGTAGGATCTGGGTGACCCGAGGGTTAGTTTTTTCTAATCTGGTCGACGCCCGTGCATTCAAAGAGCACGCGCGCAACGGTTTCACACCAGTATATTTTGTGAGTTTTTTGTTATTACAATGTAAGACCCTAATAAGGGCGACCCTATAGACATCTAGCGGGCAAAAAACTAGACTGCTATTAAAATAATCGGAATGGAAAATAAACAAATGATTCTTTGCCCGATCTTAGGACCCAACGCTCAGCAAGTCAGCAGTCGCACGAGGTCATTGAGGCAGACTTGTGAACCTCTAACAAACTTTCAAGATATAATACATTTTCATAGTAACTATATATACGAGTATTGTAAGATATACAAGAAACATACATATATATAAATATACGAGAAACATACATATATCTTTGCAGGTAGTCACTTCATAAAAAACTTTTCAAAAGCTCTTCCCCATTTCGCATAGTTTTGGTTTGGTCGTCTTTGTTTGCTATTTATTTTACTTTGATGCATTTATTTCGTTTTCCTTAATTCTCCCTAAGTTATAGCTATAAATCAACTAAGTCTTATAACAATGTAGATACTCGTTTAAGTCGGTTCCGTTACTGAACAAAATTAGTGAAAGTCATGAATCTATGAAAACTGTGTAGTGAATGTTACCAGAAATATAGGTACAGCTATTTAATAATAGATCATACTGGTACATCTTAATCATCCCAAGATAAGTATAATAAGGTTTGTGTATATGTATGTATTTCATGGGTGTGTTTTCTCTTTAGGAATTAAATTCCCTTCTAATAAACTTTGTCGTAGGTACTAGTATTTCCTCAAGTATGATATACTCCGTTCCGCTAAGCTTAGTGATTATGTCAATACTTCACCAATACCCTAAGGACCATCTATTGTGGTTCAGTATTAGGCGAATGTTCTGAAGTAGAGGTTTATGAGTTGTTATGTATAATAAAGTTACCTCCTGTAGCAGCGCATTTTAATACACGTTGTATTCTAATTTGTATTCTAATAACAAATGGATTATGTTGATACTAGTGCAATTTCCTTTAGTTTTTCAATGTCATGGGGCGTTTTTATAATTTCTAACGTGACGATATTATCGTGGACGACCACGGCATCACGATAACACAGGGAAGTAAAATTATATGGAA
Source organism: Agrochola macilenta (assembly GCA_916701695.1). Taxonomy (NCBI): domain Eukaryota; kingdom Metazoa; phylum Arthropoda; class Insecta; order Lepidoptera; family Noctuidae; genus Agrochola; species Agrochola macilenta. The sequence goes on along the minus strand of OU753554.1, from coordinate 14,478,903 downwards.
ATACATGAATACGCATCTCGTCATAACGTGCACGTGCACACACGAAATCTTCCGAAATCCTGCATAAATGGCACCAACGTCCACAATTTGTAATTTTTTTTAAACAAATTTTTGTGGACGTTAACATTATCGGTAAAATCGTAGACATCAACGCCCACGATAACGTGACGTGTGGAATTATAAAAGCGCACATTGCAGAGTTGATAAAAGCAACATAATTTTATGTGACCAAATTCCATTTTCAAACAAACTTCGTGAGCTAAAGAGGCTGATGTAAAAAGAACACAACCTCTTTTATGAGTTTAACCTAAAATAAATCTAGCTGAAAAATGTTAAGAATGCCTTAATATGAAAAAAAAAATTGTTGGTGGTATATCTCTGTGTATGCGTACTTAGTATAGTTTTCAGCCAGCTGGTTTTCAATTACGTTTTATAATGATTGAACTAAGACAAGAATTGGGCTCAATATTAAAAAACAACGAACATTTCACTACATATTGTCCAGTGCTTAATATTAGGCTGATAGTTAATTGTATTTAATGGAACTGTTGGATATTTTCATGCCTATGGTTGGTAAATCAAGCCATGAAATATGTATGTATCTAGGTCACAGATCTCGGTAATATTAAAAAAGTCTGGGTTGTCAATTTAAATTGATTAAAGCGAATGTCTAATACCTGGTACAAATTCTAAAGCCTTTTATTTAAAAAATTATGTAGGATATCTAGGTATTCAAAAGTGTTTGAGAAAAAAGTGTTTTAAATAATTAGGTGTCCGCGATTTAACTGTAAGAATCTGTGTGTTAATCTAAGACATGGTGAATGATCAATCTGTGCCAAACTGTCAAGATTCATAAAAATCCAGTTTAGTCGAACTTATTAGATTATTAGTTTAGTAACAAACATCTTTACATCATTGATGGCATAGAATGTGGTTCCGTTTAATCTGAGGCATAATATCTCAGATTAAACGAAAATAGAAAAACACAAAAAAATAAAAAATACAAAATAGTCGACGTTAGAGTATAATACTCTAACGTCGACTATTTTGTTGGTGAATTACAAAATGAAAATATGCCCGTACGTTTTATAGTTTAAAGCTTAGGTTTCGATGAACGGTCACAAAATAACTGCTGCCCGAATATAGAGCGTTTTTGGTCAAATACTGGTGAAAATTACAGATTTTCTTGACGGCCGTTGAAATATGACGGAACCGCTTTCCTAGGAAACTAAACACTGTCCACTGTTATTACTTTATTTTTCTTTTATGTTACGTTTATTAAGAGATGGTTGTCAAAGGATTGCCTGAAGGTGGCGTGTCGGTAGCCATTTCCTCTTAACGGCGATGTCACCTGCAGTTGAAACATCTGAAAGCTTTCAGCCGTTTGCCACTCCGTTAACCCCACCTATTTTTATTTTATTTGTAAAGTAATAAAATCCACCGGGAAGTAAGTGCCTGGATTAGTTTCGCTTAGCGGAGGGAAATTTTAATATTGAATATTAGCGGATATTTAAATCCAGAATGTTATATTTTTTAATATTATTACTTAGCGCGTTTGTTTCTTGACCATGATTTGTGAGTAGGTAGATAGAGACGATTGTACCCACGAATCGAACGCCATGACCCCTGAAAATCTAGCATACCTTTTTGTTTAAAGTTCGTTTAAGAATACCATTTCGTTGGAATAATTGAAATAGCTATCTAAATAGAAGCCTTAATTTCTCTAAATTTCTAACATTTCTCATGAAGACCACACTACTTAAGAGCGTTTATCCTAAAAGTTGGCAACGTCGCAAATAGCTGTCAAAAATTTTCCTGTTTTGATTCATTTGACAATATTACTGTATGGAAATAAGAAATGTGGCTAACTAGCGAACTAGAATATTAATTATGAATTGCAATTATAACATTGAATTTGATTTTGTACCCGTTTTAGGTGTATAAAAAGGCGTTAACCCCACCGATTTTTATTTTATTTATAAAGTAATAAAATCCACCGGGAAGTAAGTGCCTGGATTAGTTTCGCTTAGCGGAGGGAAATTTAAATATTGAATGTTTGCGGATATTTAAATTCAGAATGTTATTTTTTTTATATTATTACTTAACGCCTTTGTTTCTTGAACATGATTTGAGAGTAGGTACTCGTAGATATAGACGATTGAACCCACGAACCGAACGTTATGACCCCTGAAAACCTAACACACCTTTTTTCTTAAAAGTTCGTTTAAGAATACCTTTTCATTGTAATAATTGAAACAACAACATCTAAATAGAAACCATAATTTCTCTAAATTTCTAATATTTCTCATTTTCTGTGTGGTTGTGTGTGTCTCTATTTTTTGTGTGGTTAGTGACTAACCTGGTGTCAGAGTTTAAAGCCGCCCATGGGCCTCTGACATGGCTTCACACGCCGTCGAGAAATATCTTTCAGGCATGCCGGTTTAATCACGATGTTTTTCTTCACCGTTTTTGAAGCAAGTGATAATTATACAATACCCACATGAATCCGACTTATGACTTGGCAGTCTGACGCTCACACCACTAGGCTATCAATGCTTTCGTATAACTTCCTAACATTTCTCATGAAGACCACACTACTGAAATGCTAGGCATGCTCATGCTTCTGCCATTCTGATTGCTTTAAAAAGCTCTTAGTCATTATTTTCATATCTATAACATTATAATACCAGCCTATTACTGTCCCACTGCAGGGCAAAGGCCTCTTCTCATACAGAGAAGGCACGAGCATTGATCGCCACGCTTACTCAATACGGGTTGCCGATTTTAGACTTATATTACTTAACTATACCGACGTTTTCCTTCACCGATGTCAGTTATGTCCAAAAATAAACTTAGAAGGTTAAATAAACAAGAACTATTTTCTTGAGGCCTCGATTCTCATGCACGAGCTTGTTGGTTCAAAATGCGGGTAAGTACCTACCAATGTGACTATTTCAATTCATAAATAACAGTAAGTAAGTTTATTCACTTTAGATCTTACACCTACTTTGAAATTATTGCCTTTAGTCGTAAGTCAATCTCAATCTGCCTAGCCTTTTCCCAACTATGTTGGGGTCGGCTTCCAGTCTAACCGGATGCAGCTGAATACCAGTATTTTACACGGAGCGACTGCCTATCTGACCTCCACAACCCAGTAACTGGGTAATACGATACCCCTTGGTAAGACTGGGGTCAGACTTTCGGGCTTCTGACGACTCGTAACGACTGTCAAAGATCCACGAATGACAGCCGGGACCAACGGCTTAACGTGCTTTCCGAGGCACGGAGGATTCTCGGTATGTAAAGATGGTCACCCATCCACTGACCAACCCCGGCAAGCGTAGCTTAACCTGATGGATCGACTAGTGCGGCTGTTGTTACTTAGCCACGAGCTCCTCGCCTTTAGTCGTAAGTACCGACTAAATAGAGTGCCTGTTTCATTTTATATAAATGTTTTTCTATTTAAGGATTACCCCTGTGTATGTGAAATTACTCGTGTGTAGGTATGTATTTACACGACATCTATCAAACCTAGACATCTCGCAGCGATAGAATCGTATTGTTGATTGATAGGAATTTTGTTTATCTTCGCTACCGAATCATACCACTCATGATTATTGTAGGTAGTTACTAGTACCTACATATTATTTGGTAAAAATTTAGTTCTGTTGTCATCATTCCCAAAAAAATATTTTATTTCTCTATGTTGTTATTAAAATGGTACCACTTTCATTCATTCTTTATTAAGCTTAATTCTCACAAGCAACATACATGCAGCATCTTCACTGTAGTATTTCTTGAAAAAAACTTACGTTTCTGTTCCTAGCTTACCATTGCAATAGACCGCACGACAAGGTTATCGTCTTCCGTCCCTGCCTGAAAAATTCACTATTAAGAGCGTTTATTCTGAAAGTGGGCAACGTCGCAAATAGATGTCAAATATTTCCCTGTTTAGATTAATTTGGCTTCTTCTTCTTTTTGTGTGGTTAGTGACCTGGTGTCAGAGTTTTAAAGCCGCCCAAGGGCCTCTGACTTGGCTTCACATGCCATCAATAAATATTTCTCAGGCTTGCCAGTTTCCTCACGATGTTTTCCCTCACCGTTTTTGAAGCATGTGATAATTATACAATACGCACATGAATCCAAAAAGTCTGAGGTGCGTGCCTTGGGTTCGAACTTGAGACCTATGACTTGGCAGTCCGACGGTCATACCACTAGGCTATCACTGCTTTTTATTTGGCAATATTATTGTATGGAAATAAGAAATGTGTCTAACTAGCGAACTAGAATATTAATAATGAATTGCAATTATAACACTGAATTTGATGTTGTAACCGTTTTAGGTGTAAAAAAGGCATTTGGAAAGTTTCCAAATACTTTTTTTTACATCTACTACTAAATATTCGGTGTTAAGATATTAATTATTGCATTTCATAATCAATATTTTAGTTCACTAGTTAGCCACATTGCTTATGTCGGTAAAGTAATATTGCCCAATTAATCAAAACGGGTAAATATTTGACAGCTATTTGCGACGTTGCCAACTTTTAGGATAAACTCTCTTAATACAGACGCACTTTCACACCTAAATACGAAGGTGTAATACGACATTGTTAGAACACTCGGTACCATCGTTGACAAAGTTTCAGAACAAAATTCTCTCCGTAATCATAATTCATGTTTGTTTGTTCGTCTGATGTGAGAGTGCAGGTGTTTTCCATGAATTAATTTAATATGTCAGGTAGCAATCCCAGGCCCATCCTGCGTAATCACGAACCCAACGTGTATCCATTCTTGTGCCATTGTTTTGACACTAATGATTTAGCGTAAGTGTTAAGTTTCCTACTATTTGTTCTCGTATTTTATGTGTTATTTTCCGTTGAGTATTTAATTAGGACGTACGTTACTTTCGTTTCGTTCGTTTTGTTTGCAAAATAAACTTGTTGTATACCTAAACTGTTCAATTATACTCATCATTAATTAAAAGTTATATCTATGTTAATGATGTTGTATCTAAAATTAAAATTAAAAACTGCACTCGATATTATCTGTGGTTATGAAGTGGTGGTCGGTTTAAATGAACCAATTTATAGAAAATTCCACAGAACAACCTACTTTAGTTACTATGGACGCTCTACGACTTTACTCGATGTCTGAAAATTGTAACTGATGCCTGTACTACAGATAATGACTATGACTAATAACTATGGTGACGGAACATGTGTATTTTCTCCTCATTCCTATTGGTCGTAGTCAATAATAATGTGGTGCTGACTCTAAAACAGTGCATAAGTATTCTGTTAAAGTTTATAAAAATCTACAGAACCGTGTGTTGCTGAATCGTCAACACACGTCTATATTTGGCGTCACCTCACGTCGTAATTCAAAACTGAAACAAGTTATTTCATAATTAAAAACTATTTAGGAACTTATTTAAAATGACTTCTAAGTACGTATAACTTGTCGTCTTAGGTACCTATATCCAATACCTCCATTATATCATATTCATGCTTCAAGATAAGGTTTTACCCAAACATGGCAGTGTTTCCTCCTATTATCTCGTTTCTGACAAGTCCCAAACATGTTATCGTTTGTTTATAATAAACATAATTTAATGTAAAACGCATTACGGTATTATTTGTATTAATTAAAGTTCATTCATTCGCCAATATTGCATGCTTTTCCCTAATGATACATGCGTGGTGACAGTGGTATTAACTGAAAACCGCAAAAGTGTGGTTGGTGCAACTGTTATGGCTGCAGATACGACTTCTATGTAGGTACATACTACCTGTGCGTACCGAGAAGTCGTATCTGTTGCTTAGTCACCAATTGAGGTCACAATTAGTATTACTGAACGTTCAGTATGCCTATGTATACATATCTAATGCCATCCTTAATATGGAGAAAGCTCAAACACCCCTTTATGAAGTAATAAAAAGAGTTCATGTCAAACTATTTTATAATGAAAAATGTATATGTATAATAAATAGTGCTGCGAAGAAAATTAACTCAAATTACTATGATTAGTACGTCATAGTATGACAAAATGTAGGTAATATGGGTTAAAAAGGACTGAAATCGATTCTATTACTGATTCCGAACAAACTTCTTTGAGGTTGGTAGGTACGTAGATGTATGACATGAACGTAAACGAAGCAACGAGTGTGTAAGGGTCGTATCAGGATTGCGCTCTGTAGTTTATGCATACCCTGGTAGATTTTCGTAAACTGCTGAAAAACGATGATATGCGCGATCGAATAACGGCATAAAAGTCTCGCTAGCTAGTCTAGCACTCTCGCTTCAGCGAACATGCTCGACGCGCTACAGTACCGCGGAAATTTCATTAAGATGCGGGAGGCATCATTGTACTGCACACGCATGGTACTTAGTGTCGACCTTTTAAATTTTGTCCAACCCCCGTGGAAAGAAGGTGTGAGTTTATGTATTTATTATTTTAAGTTCACACTATACTAAAATTGAAGTTGAATCATCTAAGTGTTGCCTTACTTTTTAGGGTTCTGTACCTCATTATAGGATCACTTCGTTGTCCGTCTGTCTGTCTGTGTGGGGTATCAAGCCCCTTTTTCTCAGGATAGCGTATGGGGGTATGAAGTTGAAATTAATATCAAATACGTAAGTCTAATCCCTTAATCTCTAAAAAAATCAAGCTTCTAAGTCAACGCAATAAAATATTACGGACATTAATGCGACATATTTTGATACTCGCAAAAAATCAAAACCTGTAGAGTACTTCTCGTTGACTACATGATAAATCATGATATTTGGCAAGAAGCAAGGACTGACAAAATACACAAATAAAGGAGAAAGTCCGAAAATCGTTAATTTGTAGTTTTATCACCTAAAAATATTTGTTGCGAATACAAACTTACATTTGCAGTTGGAGAATTGACCGGGTCGTACACATATCTATATGCGGGAGAACATGTTTTTCACCTAAGCACAATGTTAAGTTTGTTTTTGGGATAAATTCATCCCAGCTACGGAACCCTTTATTGTGCATGGTCCGACACGCACCGGGCCGGTTTTTATTTTTAACAAAAATACAGGGTGTTCGGCAGAAGGTTGAACATATGAAAATGGCGGATCCGTGGGGCCGTCTACTACGTTTTTAGGCCCAATAACAAGACCCAGGCCACAAGGATTTTTTTAAATGTTTTTTTTAAAAAAATTTTCAGAATTTGTCGTTGCCAAAACTTCAAACGTCAATAATTTCATATAAAAACAACAAAAATGGCAACATTTTATTTTTATTTTCATCTAAAGTAACTGTAGAATCTTATAAAATTCGTATTTGACGCAGATGATTGCTAGAAAAGTAAATACGAGCCCTTAAACTACAAACAAATAAAAATTAAATACCGAAAGCCCGTCTTTGAACTGCGTTAAAAAAAAAACTAACAGTGATAGAGCAGCTCTAATTTTAGGAAAACATCTTTGGTTCATGCCCAATCTAACGGTATGCAATATGAACAATTTCTTTTAAAACAACTAGAATAAATGAAAAAAACTGAAATATGAGCAACCACGAATTTCCTTTAAATTTAAAGGAAATTCGTGGTTGCTCAAATTTCAAGCGTCAATAATTTCATTTAAAATAACAAAACTGGCAATTTTTTTTTTCTAGAATAATTGTAGAATGTAATATGTAAAAAAAAATTTGGTTCGTATATTATTAATTTCACTTTTCGCAAATTTCCTTCGCAATCCTTTCGGTGAAAAAAGTCCCAGGCAGTTAAAATTGGTGAATTGTTCTAGTTGTTTTCAAAGATGAAGGATGAAGATGTTTTGTCAAATACGAATTTTATAAGATTCTACAGTTAATTTAGATGAAAATAAAAATAAAATGTTGCCATTTTGTTGTTTTTAAATGAAATTATTGACGTTTGAAGTTTTTGCAACGACAAATTCCGAAAAAAAAATAAAAAAAAAACATTTATAAAAACCCTTGAAGCCTGGGTCTTATTATTGGGCCTAAAAATGTCGTAGACGGCCCCACGAATCCGCCATTTTCGTATGTTCAACCTTCTGCCGAACATCTTGTATATTTTATTCTTCTACAATGTCCATTACATAACTCAAAAATTATTTAAGTGGCGGTCGCAAATCCCTTACAAACAGTGTCAGAATCAAAATCATTTAATTTGTAGTAGGAGTTGCTAGCTGTCATGCCACGTCCGTGGCGGTGTGTGCCTGCCCGGAACCGGCAGTTGTTACGTTCTGTATAGTGGGCGGATATCTTTTGTCGACCGTCTTCAGTCTCACATACACATTGCTTAATAGAGAGCCTTTTATATTTTTCTCAGTTTAAATTTAATATCAATGAGTTTTAGAAGTACAGATTATTTGAAGACTAGAAATAGGTAGGTATAGTTTAGCCAATAATAATAATAACTAAGAAATTTCGTGATGTTGCAAGGAATAAGTACCTAATCTTACTTTACGCGAGATTTCTATGTAGTCAGTAATTATGGGGTGCAGGTAGTCCCGTTACTTATTTAAATGATTATAACTTAAAATATTTATCTAAAGAATAAAAAATACATATCTGATTGACTTCCCTTTGCCATTAAATGTAAAATATTCAGAATTTCGAGTGAAACTCCTTCCCACTCTGTCTGTAATTGAAGCTTGCTTGCCGACTCGATACTTATGTTGTAGACGTACATTCGTAAGGTTAGATAAGTCGTCTCGACTGCCGAAATCACCTAAAAGCAAAGTACGGTCGCGGGGCCGGCTCCGAATGAAGTTTCATTCAAAAACATGCCTCGGATTGAGGTTAAGTGGCGGTGCGCATGCGTGCGGGCCGCGCATGCGTCCTGCGCCTCTGTCTCGCAATGATTTCACCTACCTTCCGTAGCATTTTGAATTTTACATATGTTCACTCTTGTCACAGATATCGCCAATTTATTTTTAATATAGTTCCAGCTATGTGTCCATGTCACGGTATGGATACTATCAGCAGCTCACAAATGAAACGTTGTCACGAATTCACAACCTTAGATAACCTGCGTTGACTCCAAGGCTCTATGTTATGTTTGAATATTGTTAAGTGTTTCATGTCAATGTGGACTTGAGCTACCGTGTTAATGATGTGAGGCAGATAATTATCATCATTAGACACAGTAATTCATTTGTTAATTTAAATAGATAAAATAGTTATTTTACAGTTTAGGTAATATAACTATTGTATGATGGGGAGTGATAGCCTAGTGGTGTGACCATCGGACTGCCAAGTCATAGATCTCGAGTTCGAACCCAACACCTCTGACTTTTCGGATTAATGTGCGCATTGTATAATTATCACTTGCTTCAAAAACGGTGAAGGAAAACATCGTGAGGAAACCGTTATACCTGAGAGATATTTCTCGACTGCATGTGAAGCCACGTCAGAGGTCCATGGGTGGGTGGCTTTAAAACTCTGACATCAGGTTAGTCTCTAATCGCACGAAAAGAAGAAGAGACAGTATAGTATACCTACGTATAAAATGACATACAATTGGGACTCCGCAATGCGAAAGCGAAGTCAAGACAGATGGAGACACATTCCTGCCAAGCCCTTTAATAAGTTATGACTGTCAATACCGCGGGATTAATAGATTTACGCGAAAAAAATTGGTCCCAAAACATTGGTCGTCGACACCTAACCAAAGATTCGAGTGGAACTGTATTTGAGACAAAGGGAACAAAAGGCAGGGGAATTACGGTTTCAAGCCTTTAGGAGCGAAGTTCTGTGGAGCCTTCATTAAAATCTACGCTTATGTAATTAGATATACTTACGTCTCTCAGTTTCCACACATGAATTAGCCGCGAGAGAGGTTTCCTCAAAGAATCAGGTCACGATATTGATACCTACTTATTTGAGATGGTATGCATTGTCTGCTTCGTTGGTATTGTTGTCGAAAACGTCAAACGGTACTGCTGAGCATGAGGTCCTGGGTTCGATCCCTGCCTCGTTCAAAGGGTTTTTCCATCTAGAATTTCTCAGTAGCAGCCTGGAGACAATTTGTGCCCGGTTGATGGCAATAGGCTAACTGGGGAAATACACCTCTGCTTAATCAATCGAGACATAAAAGCGTGATGTTATGCACTTATGGAAGATGCGATATGAATTGAAAAACCTTCCACAAGTGCAGCCACAGTAGTGACCCTTGATATCACCAAGCTTGGGTGACTATAGGTCATCATATTTTTATCACGGCGTGATCTATTCTTGTTTTATTCGTACTTATTTAAGATAATGATAAAGATAAAGATGAGAGAAGCAGAGTTGTTAAATATTTCGTTTGACAGTAATTTATTACCCTTTGAAACTGCGCCGGACGTACACGTTGAGTATCGTCACCCGCGGAGGCGCCTCTTCAACGAAATATAATAGTGGCTATAGTTGTAATTTCGAGAAACAAAGAGACTATAATTAGAATAAAATGCATTCATTTATTAAAAGTCTATTTTAATCTAATCAGTTTGCTTTGTAACTTCTGGGGAGTTTGTTACGCCACTTCTTCTTCCCAGCTAACGCATTAGGATTTGGTGATGGGTGGGCGTTTCGGGGGACTGTCTTATGTAATTTTGACGTTCGAAAAGTGCTGATTCTCAGCCTAGTTTGAATAAATGACTTTTGCTTTATTTGAACTTTCGATACGATGGACAGAAAAATATCTTTTATATGTTTCATCCTAATTTTACTCTAAAAGGAATGTCTGTTTCACAACCTTCTTCAGTTCTGGCTAACTTATCTGATAGATAACTGTATTCAGAAGTTACATTTTTACACAAATGTTCAAAAAGGAGTGTAATTTGAAATTGGTATTTTAGATAGTGCCTGTCTAGTAACTCTAGTAGATACATACATATATGACTTTATATCTCGTAGAAGTTTCACGAAGCCACAACGAAGCACACATCCTATTATTATGTCGAGTTCTAAGTCGAGCACCTACGACAGTTTCAGCACGTGAAATAAGGAATGTCATTGTCACTGCACGACACTTGTCTCTACATCTTGTCGACTGATTCTGTCGCTAGCTTCTTCAGAACTATCATTAAATATGTAAATCGTGCTCTACATTAAAATCTTCACGCTGAGCCTTTATGGGGTAGAAGTTTCACTTACCGTTATTTGTCTAGGACAAATATGGGTTAGTGAAACTTGACATTCGAAACTTAACTGTGTTTTTGATGGCTATATACATTATTGTTAAATGACTTATCTGAGTATTTTAAACGTATCGTATTATGGAATAGCTATTGCCCGCGGCCTCGCCCCCGTGGATGTCGGAAAATATCCCACGGGAACGTACTACCGGTATTAAAAGTACCCTATGCATTAATCCAGCTAAACAATGTATTAATTCTGTAACACATTGTTTTCATATAACTCTATTCTTTTTTTTTTCCGACATTTTCAACAATCATCGTCATATTTCAGCCAATTTACACAAAACCTTTAATGAATATACAATTAAACCCCGTTCATGAATCACTCCATTCATTGGTGATGGATTTAGAAATAATTTTCCAGTTACGACAAGAAATATGACTGTAAGATTTATGTACGCGTTAATGAACTTTAATTTGACGATTGCAGCAGTTTACTAAATCGCCATCCTGTAAGTATTTATCACAGAAGAAAAACAAATCATTACATATTATAAAACAAAGTCTCCCCGCCGCGCCGCGTTTGGCAGTCTGTCTGTCCGAACGCGATAAACTCAAAATCTACCGAACGGATTTTCATACGGCTTTCACCAATGGAGTCATTCATGAGTGAGTAAGTGTGTAATTCATAAATGTTCTGTGTAAATTGACTGAAATATGACGATGATTGTTGAAGATGTCGGAAAAAGTCATGCCGACTGGGAGCTTTACTGGCGTGAAATACACGATAGTATTTCAATGAAATGATGAAATTTGGCGCACAGATAGTTTATAACCTGGATTAACATAAAACATGTTTTTTATTCTGGTAGTAATTTCCGTGGGATAATTTCCGCCCTCCACGCGGGCGAAACCGCGGGCAAAAGCTAGTTAAAAATAATTCCGTCGTATTCAAAGTAAATGAAAGTCCGAACTTTATGCCACAGTGCGAATTTAAGGGTTAACCACGGGTCACATTTATTCGATTGTAGGCGTAACTAAGAACACTCGATCGGTATGATTGGCGTTCAGTAAAAAGGACTATCGTGGGATACATTTTCCTGTTAGTGGAACGGTGATGAAGTCGGGTCGGCGCGGCCCGTCTCCGGCGCTCCGGCGCCCTGACCTACTTGCATTACGACCCACATTTACACACACATTCGGGAATTTTAATATGACTTGTCACCATTGAGGGAGGCTCGTGTTATAGCAGTAATATAAAATAACAGGCTAGTACTTGATATTTTAGTTGTGCTGACCGAAGAAGTATGGGACATACGTACACGTCTTCCCGGTTGGTAAGTGCGAGCGCGAGTAAACACCACGTGGTAAGTGCGATCCTTGCTGACCATTTTGCTGCAAACCGCTTTATACGAGATTTGTATTTTTCAGTTAGAAATATCAAACTTTTGTTGTGATTTTTGCAAGCTAAATTTTAAAGATGCCAAGTTACCTCTGCCACATTTTATATTAAGAACTTATTAAACTTAGAAATTGTTATCTTTACACTAGCTTTCTTAGTAGAAAATGGTAAAGTAGCTCTTCTTAAATGTGAAGTAAAGAGTCACTCTGGGCTAGTTCGCATACACGAGCATACGGCAACTTCTCCGCATATTAGTGCTCTTGTAATACTCGCCTCTAAAATATTTAGTCTATACGTTTACCAATGCCAACTTACACACACAAGCATGTATGCTCTATTACTTAAACAATACCTGTGTGTTTTGCGAAGTTTGGGAGGCTATTAGTCCATATTAAACGCATTGTATAGAGTAAAATAAACATGAACATAAAATAATTACGCTACATTAATCATATCCAAGCGTTCCTTTATGGGGTATTATAGAAAACACAGCCATATTTTCAAGTGGTTGATTTACAGCACAGGTCTATGCATTGAAATGGACTAATCATCAGCATGTACATCAGCTCGTGTCCATTCATTGACAAAGTTATACTGTGAAAATTCAAAAGAATTATCGTCGAAAGTCTCGTCCAGTAATAAGCCGTAGTAAAGTAAATAATCCGTCAGTTTGTCGCTGTATTGTGATGCAAGCCACTCAGTGCTGACGGGCCTCCCGAACTGCGTCAACGCGTTTACATAGTCATGTTTTATTAATGCGATGCATAAATTACTTTGTGCAACGCTCGTTTAGTGAGGAAATTACCGAGCCTCACTCTTAGTGGAATACTTTGGAAGGCTTCCATATTGACACGAGACCGCGGCGCTTTGATTGTTAATTTAAACTACATAGTAAGGCTTCGTAGGGCTTCCCGCACATGATAGATTGATGTTTTTGAGACCATTGTAATAGACCTGTTGTTGTTAAGTTTTGAATACGACTGTTGGGTGGAGTTAAGTTTGAAAACTTTAATTATTTCTAAAGATTTTGTTTTGTCTCTGTAGGTATTCTTTTGTTTATTTGCCACTATAACTTGCTAATAATACGCAACATGACTTAAGTTTTGGTAAGGGGGTGAGTCTTCTAAATGTCGGCTTCAGGCATGTGCCATACAACCAAAAATTCCCAACCCGCAATGGTGGTGGATTATGTCTCATTTCCTCTCACAGAGAGTGACCTGGTTTCCAGCAGTTATAAGCTGATAATGCTTATGCTTTTAAATGCATTAATTAGATTGCGATTTCTTACTCTAAGTGAGGCCGCACACCAGCGTCACATGCTACACGCACCCCATATTTACGTCGTCACAATTACTGCGCTAGACTTTAGCTCGGAGCAAATGTATCGTGTGCACGCACATCAGACGCCCATTTGTGGCGCAGCTTCCAGTATATCGACAACATCGTCTGACAATACAGATTTCTTGACGTAACAATTAATGAAAAAAAAAAGATGTTATTGGGTTCACCCGTTTAATCAATATACTACAACTTACGGTGATTTCAAAATATCGGAAGAGTTACAGTTCGACGAAGAAAATTTTCATTTATATCATCGAATGTCTCAAAACACATGCATGGTTGTATAACAGGGTTTTTTTCTACCACTGCAATAACTCAACGTAAAATTCAATGTTGTCTTTCATTTTTACAAATCACCGCGCCACAAAATACGAAGGTGTTCGATCTTGAATTCGTGTAGTGTGGCAAACGTCTCGCCACAAACTGCACCCGCTACAAATGTGTCCTTGGTGTGCGTGCTTGCGCGCAGACATACGGGGGCGTTAAATGTGTCGCCTTTCAAATGTGGCGCCATAATTGAAGTATACAAGTGTGTTTGGTGTACGGCCTACCTTAGGACCAAATTACATCAAATATTTTGCACTACACATCTGCCTAGCCCTTAACAAATAACATTCGTGTCGTTACATTCAATGTTTGTTTTATACAAAGGTAGCGTCACTTGCATGTCATGTGAATACAACAGCCTCTGTGTTCGAGTGAACAGTAAACGGCTTACAATGACTCTAACCCATATATGCCCAGAACTTTTTTTAAGATGAATTTTTAAGATTTTTGTCTATGTTGGTAATATATGATTATAAATAACGGCTGTAATTATAATTTGCGGTTTTCAGTTCCGGAAGCAGGTTTTTTTCAGTGGGTCGATAACGACCCCATGGGCATATATATACGCTAGTATGTAGTAAGGAGCATCAAAATAAAAACATTTATACGCTAATCATTTTTTATTATTAGGTTCAACAATGATAAAGGAACTATTAAGTAATTAATTTAGTCAGTCAAGTAACAAAAAAACATAAAAAGTAATATTCAGTTATGCATGAAATGCTTCAAAGCATTTGTCATGCAAATTGACGTTACATTTGCGGCACATTATAACCGTTTTGTTTTTACACAGCACACATCGTCTTCTGACCTGACCGGTGAGGATAATATGTTGAGCTGAATGCTTTCTAACAGAAATTGGTACAACTGTACTCACTTGGTGCGATGGGCCAGGGTGAGATTGGGACCACTCGTCTTGTTGGGGACGTAGGTCTCGCTTTACTCATTTACGTGGTCTGATGTTCGAGACGTTGCGCTGTCATAAACGACTTGAAGACGGGCCAGCAGGCTGATTGAGGGCCCTGGTAGATGCAGGCTGATATATTCGAGGAAGAATGTCCATCAGGTTTGGTGTTTTAATTGTTCTACCAGTTGACTGTACAACAGGACGATAACGTCGTGACCGGCATGAGCTGAATCCGGATGCCGTAGAAATTGGTTGGAGATATGTGAACTACTCGTACAACTAGGAACAACAAAAAATTCATCGACGGCTGTGTCGTCATTTATATCTTCTTCGCGTTGCAGCACTACCAACTCAGCTGGAGCGAGTAATTGATGCCGGTTCAACCGATTTATACTGTCACAATCCTCCTAACCTAAGTCGCCGTCTGATATGGTACCATCACAAGGCTGATCTATGTATACATCGACGCCTAGGATATCTTCATCGTCATCAAACGCCTTCAGGGCGTCAGCTATTTCATTTGTAGAGAGTACGTGCCGGAACCTAAAATAAAAAAATAAGAACATAAAGCATGAGATATGCCCAGGGTCGTTATCGACCCACAAAAAAAAAATGATTGATAGCTAATAAAAAAATACATTCGATACAAAAAAAAAAATCTGTATCTCTAAAATAAATATTTCATTTACCATAAAAATCATTTGTTTCAGTAAAATTACATAATACATAAAAAAATCTTACATTTGCGTGCAATCAGTCGTAAACTTTTGTCACAAATAAACAAGTATGAACTTGCACTCCCAGTTATCGCTTGAATTATTATAGATTTTCTATGGTAGTGTGCTGTGTTCCAAAATAGGTCTTCAGTCTAACTTAAGATGGCACTATAATTTAAATTAATGCAACAGCTCGCTGTCAGTCTGTATTAGAAGTCATGAAGGAATTGTTGGTCGTTATCGACCCTGTGGGCGGGCATATATGGGCTAAGCATGCAGCTTCAGCAAAATACTACGATAAATCAATATACGAGTAGGTAATTACTGGACAGACCGGACCTTGAAACAGGTGCACACGAGTAAGTACGTAGCTTTACGTTATACAACGGGTTCAAGGACCTTTGTTCTATATACATAGGTATATTATATCTTTAAACTCTCGGTTCCAAATTTAGGGTCTAAATGCATGAAACTTTGCACAAAAGTAATCTTATACCTAAGGATTTTTCAAAATTCACCCCTTATAGGGGTAAAATAGGTAAAAGTTTGTATGGACGTTCGTCATTTTTGCCGATGCGTAAATCCATTGGGGACAAAGCCATTTTTGTAATCATTGTGAGCTTTTATAATTTCTAACGCGACGATATCATCGACTGCCACGTCCACGTCCATAAAATGTATGTAAATACGTACGTGCATGTTATAACGTTGTCAAGGATGGAAATTTAAAAGCGTCTTCATATATTTCCATAAATTTAACTTCCCCGTGTTATCGTGAAGCCGTGATGTGGATTTGGACGTCCACTATAATACCGTGACGTTAGAAATGATAAAAGCGTAAGTTATACATCAATACTTTTGTCATAAGGTTAAGAAATGAGGGCTGAGTAACTGACCTACCCTGTCGAAACCCCATTGACCAAAATATGATTCCACGACTGACAAAGCAATACTCTCCTACGCTAGCCTGTTAGGTAAACATAACACATTTAATAACGACAAAGAATAACAACGCTACACGTAGGCAAACACCGTCCACCGTCCATTAATTTAATGAAGTGCACTTAAAACATATTAACTAAAAAGACCACAAAGTGTGTTCATACTTTAATATTAACGATCACTATGTATTATTTGGGTCTAAACTATACGTAGGATGGCCGGTAAATAGTCTGGAATATTGCTCATGTAGTAACTACATAAACTAGTGGTCGCCCAGAGGTCGAAATTCAACCATAATTCATTAAATGTCATGATTCTAAGGTAGCCATCTTGTGTCAAACGCATGTTAGTGTGTGTAATGTTTTTTTTAATTAATTTAATTTATTTCTAGTGTATATTATATAAAAATATTAGCTTGCTGCACTCCTTCTCCATAGAAACTTTAACTGTGCCAAATTTCATACTCCTCCGTCCGCGTAATTTTCGTAAAAAGGGGTACAAAGTTTTTGCTTCTCGTATTAATATAATAATTATGTAACAGTACATAAATATTGTAGGTATGTATAGCCATCATATTATTTTGTAATTAAGTATAGTATTTGGATAACAATGTGTTTTGCATTATGTATTTGCTATTCAATATTATAATATCCTGCCTTTGTGTGTCTATTATTTTATTTTTTCATTGTAATTTAATTTGAACTCAAATGTTGGGTTAAGTCAAAAGTTCTTTATCCTCGATCCATGTGACTACCTACCTTGAAAGTATTATACTTCTTCTACGAATGTTTAGAATAAAGAATAACGATATAATCAAGGTCATAGACGATGGTGGACCGTTCACATTTTTAGTCAATAATCCCGTGGAACCCTAAAAATTAAAAACTTTACGTTGAAAACAACGACTAACAGAGCTGTATGTAACACGAGCTAAGTTGCCGAAAGTTTCTCGTTATAATTAGAGGGTGGCAGCAGGTCGCGAAAATTAATACCCTCTGTTTTTGTGGCGGCTGCGAGTTGCGGCAGCCCGGTCGGGCGGTCGGTCGGGCTCATCTTAAAACGTATAACATGTTCCCACGCATCATTGTTGTATTTAATTACCAACCAAATTGTAACAAATTACATCTATACTATGTTGCAATGTAGATGTGTTCTTATCATTATGTTAGAATAAGTTGGCAGCCAAGGTTGGTTGTAGCGCATCTACGAACAATGTAGTACAATATTTCTCGTAGCACTTCCTAGCCTCGTAGACCCAGACGTAGAATGAATCACTTCGTTTTGTAAAATAATGTTCTGGCCTGCATCTGTATACTTGAGGGAGTTTAATATGAGGGAGATTTTGGTGCAATTGTTCCCCATACATAAACAATATATGTGGACAGATATTTTTACATATTTATTAAAAAAATTGTAAGCTACACAAAGTATTCGTAGTTATTAGTTTACTTAAACAAAAGAAGGTTAGTCCTCTACTTTTTGCATTTTATTTACATCTTTCACACCTTTTGCATAAAAAAATGATATTACAAACCTAATGGCATGCTGTAAATATTGACCAAACGCTATTAAATTAAACACTCGCGACAGTTTACAATATTTGCTAAAAGCGAGTTAACGACGTTCCCTCTCGGATGCTCAACTGATAAAATATAATTGCTTTATATTTTCCGTGGCAAGCGATATGTGAAAATTGGTAGCGCTGGTAAAAACGAAGCAATTATGTAACAACGTCAGCGAATTAGTGTTTGTGTTGGCGTGAAGCCAAGTGCACGCGAATGCAGCCTGACTGCGGCGCGCCGCGGAACTGTAGCGACCGGCGGCTCACCCATGTTTGATCAAATAAACAGTTTATACTATTTATGTATTGTTGCACCCTGTTGGCCCGAACACGCCGTCAGGTGGAAAGGGTTGCTATCCGTCTGTGACTTTGATCATCAAATGAGTAGTGTTCATAGCTTTATTCTAATGTTGTTTTTAATTTGTCTGTCGTTTCTGGCAAATATATTGATCGTTTATGTCCAAAGTTTTCGTAATTGGACATGTGCACCAGCACCCTTCTTTTCTTTGTGCTTATAATATCGTAGATTAGTATCTAATGATAGTATACCAATTCATTTGCTAAACGTCTCAAATCACATGTTCCTTTCTAAAATCCATATCGGTAGACAAAGCTGATATACATATATCTACGCCATCTTACTTACAATACGTATTTTTCTCGGGTAACTTTCAACTCGTGCGGGATGATAAACAAGTGCCTTGTTTTTATTCTTACCTGATTATCATGAAGAATATTAGATTAGGAAATTGCGTGGCATGTAAATAATGCTTGTTTCCTTCATCATACCCATTTTCCTTTAATGTATATATAATACTTCGTATTATGTTTAGATGCGAAACTCCCGCTCCAAACACGTTCATGGGGTATGATAATTTCAACCAGTCATGATTCATACAGTTACAGACTGGTATGGTTCAGACTGATCGCATTCGCATTAAACGCTCTGAAAGCGTTCAAACTGGTACACTGGTGCGTTTCTCTTCAATAAGTAGTTACGAATCCTCTCCGCTGTTAACAGCGCCTAATGTACCCGGTTGTCAGTTATGTCAAAATGGTTGACGAGGTTTCCTCACGATGTTTTTCTTCACCGTTTTTTAAGCAAGTGATAATTATACAATACGCACATGAATCCGAAAAGTCAGAGGTGCGTGCCTTGGGTTCGAACTTGAGACCTATGACTTGGCAGTCCAACGGTCACACTACTAGATTAATTTTTCTGTGCCAGTGTTTAATTTGGTTGAACCGATTTTACTTGCTTTTAATGCAATGTATTAATGAACGCGTCGTTATTTCGTTTCTCGGACTGTGATCAAGATTCATTTCAGTTTTCATACGAAGACGAAGCAAAGAACTATCGTTTAAGACAGTTTTAGTAAACAGGGGGTTACCCGAATTTGCCCGTTTTTGAAACAACATTAATGTATTGAAGACCAGTTTTTTTTTTATCATAGATACATCTTTGTTTTTGGGAAACGGTTTAAAACACGACGATCTATTGAACATTATTCCATCAAAACCGAACTTGGGTCAATTTTAAAACCATTTTTTGTCTCATTTCATAATTACAGCCCAAAACAATATGAAAATCGCATGTATTATGGTATGGTAGGTAATCGTATTTTATAGGGAATTTAACGGTTAGATTTTTAGTTTAATAGATTAGTTTTAAATAATCACATAAATTCGTCATTCGGACGTCATCAAGGTAGGACCAGTGTCAATATTTTGTTTTTTTTTTTCGTAATTATATTATAGTTTTAATTATTTCTATGCGGTATTAATACATAACACATTTTAAATATAGTCAAGTGCGAGTCATATAAAGAAGTTCTAATAAAACTCATTTTTCTAATATTTTAAAATCAGATTAGAATTAGAAGAACACAATGTGTTCGGTTGTCAAGAATATAATCAACTTTCACTTTGGAAACAACAATAAAATATTTGGAAAACTGATTTTTCAAACAAAAATGCAATACTAACAAGACCTCAAGTATGGAATACGATAAAAGTCGGAGGATTTAGAAGGAGGTCGAATTTAGTCTCGAATCCGTGATTCTATCGCATTGGCACTGAGTTCAGTTTTTAATACAAATAGTCGCTGTCAATGGGGAAGGTCGGGCAAAGCTAATTTTAGATGATCATAGCTAGGTCCTTACAAAGACATATAAGGGTCCCTACGGCCTACAATAAATTTGACATTTCGTTCATTCATGAGTTTGTTATTTCACTATTTCGTTGTTTTCGGTGATTTCAAAATTTTAAATCAAGTATTTGACATGGATAGTGTCAGAATTTAGAACCTTAAATATTTCCTCGAACTTCCTTCAAAATGTTTCCGACATAACCTCGAACTCTGTTTATTTATTTTTTTATATTCCACGAATAGCTAACAATTAGGGAACAATCTTTTAATTTAAGGGGGATGTGCTAAGGTAGCCCGCGAATGATGTTTAAATCAACATACAACCTGATACCGACCTGCAAATTGCAAATAAACATAATAAAATTTGAAATTAGCGGGCTACCCTGATGCTTTCGCCTTAAGGGTCTTTCGGAAAATGGTGGACTCGAAATTGTGGAGTATTTAGGAACACAACAAAGAGTAATTTTTGATAAAATAATGCCAGCTCACGCCTTGTAACTTGTTTTGGGAACAAGCTATGACACCGCCATTTCGACAGTTATAAATGAAATAAGTTAGCGAAACTGCGCAAACGTGATGGGTACCGATGCCGATATAAAAAATAAAACTCTTTTTACAGGCAGTTTTGAATTGTCAAGAAGTCGGTCAGTCAGAAATATGAAGCTAGTTATCCATTCCAAAGCGTATTAGGTACTATATTTAGGGACAAGCACGGACAAGAAACTCCATGGACACTCTTTGAAATTATATTGTTACAGAACATTAGTTACATTATTAATGTAGAATTTATAATTATATGTGAGAACGGTGTAAAAAAGACTTACACGTTAAAAACGTCCAGGGCACACGTACAGCAAATAGAAACAAAATAAAACCATTCAAAAATAAAACAATTAAAATAAGCCGTGGCAGCAAAGAGATGACCAGTTCAGTGCAGTTTTTTGTTTTATCGTGTTTAGATTGCAATACCAATCACTTCTGAGCAATTTAAAAAACACAAGTGCAAGTAGAACAACTCGAGCCATTCAGTATTCTTTGTATGAAACTCCTTGCAACGCACACTAATCGGAATCGTAACGTTATCGCCTCGCTTCGGGACAAGCCTTTCCCTTTCCGGGTTGATATGTGTGCATGCTATAATACCTTAAGTGCACAAAACGTAAACAAAAAAAAAACTTTGTTTTTGTTTTATCATGTTACGATATCGCATACATCTCCGATATCATATCTACTCCGCAGACCTGGCGGGTGTACCAGGTCTGCGGAGTAGATATGATATCGGCTATACTACTATTTAGCTGGCTAATTTAATTTGGCCCTATATACGATAAAATAAATCACTTGAAACAAATAAAACAAGAATGAATAAAATCCAACATACTCGTATGTACTCGTATTTCCTATCAAACTAACATCTTCCGTGACTTCTCCCATTTTAAACGTTCTCCTTACTACCACTAAAACATATTAGCATATTTTATTAATTTGTTAATTAGGCTAAACCACTGTTCAACACAACATATACATATACGAGTATGTATGGAATTTGACGAGAATTAAGTTAGACACGGGTTGAAAAAGTGTCTATGCTTTTGTGCTAAGGCCCTCATAGTTAGGCAAATATTTGTATTTTTGTTCATTTACTGTTTTTTTACTTAAAACGTTCAGTGCCGGGAGCCCTTCTGGAGGGTTCGTCTAGTTGCATATGGGATGCCGAGACCCCTCGCGGAGGTCTCATTTTAAATGTAGGCTTTTCTTAGTGAATACAGCATTATAAACCGTGAAAATAAAATCTGATGTATCTGATGTTTTAACAAGATTTATTCTTAAATGCGTTGGTTTTAATATCCAAGCATTCTTACTTTTTTTAAATTTTTTGTTCACGCTTCAAATATTCATAAAAATTTAAAAGTTCGTTCGTTTTCCAGTGTTTTATAACGAGGTTTTAAACCTAATGCCGTTGACCGTCCGCGATGGTTAACTTTAACGCAAACGTAATGCCGGAAACCCTCCCGGAGGGTCACTTCCAGTATGTATGGTGACATAGCGTATGAGTTCTATGAAGAAGGGTGGAGTCGTAGGTACTTAGTTTTCGTAAAAAATAAAAATATTCATGCTTATTCTTATTTTTACTTTATTTTTTACTACAACTTTGTGAAATGTCCACGTCGTTGTGTTTAGCCTATTTTATACTTCTTGTCCATACCTACTTACTACTTAAATGCGAAAATTTACGAAAATGTACTATATAAATGCGAAAGTAATTATAATCTGTCTATTACCTTCTCACGCCTTAGCGGCTCTACGGATTTCGATAAAAAAATTCACACAGGTCGACCATGACCAGGGTGAGCACATTTAAGATACTTTTTATCCCGGTAGTACGAACCCGTGGTATAATCGCGCGATCGTCATCGGTATTCGCCGATATTGGGCCAATAATATATTGGTATCATATCGGTCGTTATCTGTTAATTTGAAAACGCTCATTAGGTATCTTGAGAATATTTTTGGTTCACTACACTACCATCCTTACATATAATAATTATAATGACAATTATTATAAAACAAAGTTCCTCGCCGCGTCTGTCTGTCTGTTCGCGATAAACTCAAAAACTACTGAACAGATTTTCAAACGGTTTTCATCAATGGGCGGATTATTCATGAGGAAGGTACAATTCATTAGTGTTTTGTGTAAATTGGCTGAAATATGACGATTATTATTGAAGATGTCGCAAAGTCATACCAACTGAATGCTTTACTGGCGTGCGCCGCGTAAAGAGATACATAAAAATAATGTTATACAATATTGTACAGCTTAAAAAAAAGTTCAACAAAAAAGTCCGCCATAGGATATGTACACCCACAGTAACCACTTTTATCTTTCAGAATTTGATAAATATTTAATTGTTATTTTTTTCCGAAGCTATTTTGACCGGTATTATATTAATCCTTATCCAATAAAATATGTTATTTAAATTGGGCATTTAATTTAGATTAAAGTATATCATTTAAATGAAGACAAAAAGATATAAGATTCAAAATTACGTGTAACAAAATAATTATGCTTGTTGGCGGCGGGCGCAGCGGTAGGAGTCAATGACCTTTCCTTCGGCTATTAGGTATGTAATCCCGGAAGTACGTTCCCTTGGGATATTTTCCGGCATCCAAGCGGGCAAAGCCACGGTCAAAATCTGGTAATATTTAAACTTAAGGACCGAACGTAGAAAAAACTAATTCAGTTGATCAACTGCAAATATTTTATACAGTGACATGGATTTTTCCGCGAAGAGGTCAGCGGTGCATCGTAAATAAATACGTCGCGTTGAATTTAGGGGAGGTGGAGGTAGCGTTTCAAAGGCCTACAGACCCGGATATAGGAGAGGATAGGAGATCAGCGAGGTGCCTTAAGTTCGTTACTGTAGCTTTTTAAAAAAGATAAAAAGAGGGGAGTTTATTATGGCCACGTGTATAGTACGCGTCTATACATAATATAGGTATTAAAATTGGTTTTTCATGTTAGCTGAAAATGTTCAGATAGGAATAAAGAAAAATAATGAAAATGCGTTTATTGGCATAAATTATTACAAATTAAACACACACAGACAGGGTTCTTTATGACTCTTCAAGAACAGTTAAGCGGACTCGGTTACTAAATATACGTTGTCTATTGTATTTTATAATAGATTTCCGCAAAGTCATGCCTGAGTCAATTAACTAAATTAAACACCTTCAAAGTAATTCTTAGTAGTAGTTGGTTTCTTCAGAATCAAGAGCAACTGAATTGTAAACCGCTAAAGTCTTCAGGTCTCGTTGCAAGCATTTATGTCAAAGCCAGTTCGTGCATTCTAAAACCAGACAAGTAGCGGTGTCACTCAGAATTTTATTACTGAGAAGTTATAAAAGTGGCTCTCGATTGAACATCGGTAAGTGAATAAATCGAGTAGTCAACTAGAGCGGTAACCTATGGCGCGTGGTTGAATGGCTTATAGCCTTCCGCCCGCGCCCACCGCGCGCCTCTAATTGGTAGCTTAATGTACCAAACCATGTGTAATGTCAACATAATTGGAACAGCCTACTTTTGCTATACACTGATTATGAGTGGTCGTTTGCACCCGTCTCTCTTTTCTTCGATATTTTTGGGTTGAGCGGTCTGGCGGTTTTATTGATTGCTCGAATCTTTAGAATACAGTTCTACTATATTGCATCTTTACTAAAGCATTTTTGTTTTCATGGAACGTCGTAGTTCGTCTACAACTGAATGAGTTAAACAAAATGCAATTATTACCTACGTGAAAATACTATGAAAAGTTTTAAAGTTAAAAAAAAACAGGTAACTACGTATATCTGTCTCGCTATTTTGAAAGGAATGTACGTAGGTGTTTCTCAACACAACGCTTGCTCACTGAAGGGTACATTCTCAAAATAGAAAATTATCTAAAGGGCAAACTGTTTTGGAGACATTATTATATTAGAACTGTTTCTCTTTCTAATAATTCTTCTAAATACGGCTTCCGCTGACTATTCTGTGTAGAAGTAATTATGGAAAATTCCCACATCGATAGTCGCAGGCGAGCTATATTACTGGAATAGAAACTATCAGTTTCTCAATATTACATTACCACACAATTACTGGCTTTTAACCCACTCGTTTCTCCTACAATGTACTTACCACGTTAAATTCCTGCCCACAAACGACCCTGCTGAACTTGAACGGCGACCGAATTGACCGCTGATATTTGACACCATGTTGATATTGTCAAAACTGTCCCACATAGTAGGTGGTTTGCGGCGTTATTTGTAAGCAGGTGTTGAAAATAGAAGTTCGTTTTATTCATGAACTTAGTGAAAGAATGCAAACAAACATAAATATTATATTTTTCTGGCAAATAAAGGATATTATAGGCCACTGTAATTAACTTATTGCTGTATATCAATTTTAACGAGCGGCTTGAAAAGTTGAGTTTAGATAGTGTATAGCACACACACATGGTGGGTGTATGTGTGCGCTCGGCGGGCGCGTGGCTCGCCTGCTCTCCTGCACGCGCCACTTCTTCACGGTAAAAGAAACACTTGAAATTCGTCTACGCCGCTCGCCGCTCGCCTCGCCTACTTTACTTTAGGTCCCGTTCAATTTAGAGTCGACTCGAGTTAGCCAGTCACGTTTCGATTTTTCTTACATACTTTCCTATCTCTCGTGCCCACTTGTTTACAGGAAATGTACAGACATCATATTCAATACGGTCATTGTTTCGCTCTATAGCCCAGTCTATTAATTACTGCAGACTGATGCCGCATTGTATCGAACAGAGACGACTTTGATTTGTTTTGTACGAGCACTTTGGACCGTATCGATGTAAACAGTAGCGAACCAATTGGCACGATACCGATAAGAGGCATAGAACAATCTCTAAAAACCTTTTATGATCAGGATTCTGTTTATTCCGACGATAATTCATCGTGGCTGCTGGAAATAACAGCGATTTACTGCGGAATAAATTACTGTAACACAACACAATCCCATTTTAGTATTAAAGATCAGCTAATCTAGTAACAGCCTACGTTTATTGAACTTTGCTTTTATCGAATAGTCTGGAATTAAGCATGCAATCGTATATTATGTGTGCGTTTCCCCCGTTTCGCACTTTACCGGTAACATTAAATAGGCCATCGTTCTGTTTGAGTTGAAATCATAAAAGTTGTTCTCGTCTATTAATCCGTGGAGCGGGTGTTGGTGCGGAGTGGGGGGGCG
Organism: Agrochola macilenta; assembly: GCA_916701695.1. Classification (NCBI taxonomy): domain Eukaryota; kingdom Metazoa; phylum Arthropoda; class Insecta; order Lepidoptera; family Noctuidae; genus Agrochola; species Agrochola macilenta. Next base: position 14,452,685 of record OU753554.1, on the reverse strand, counting down.
GCGGGGGACGGGTGGCGCCGATCAAACAGGCCGGGGAATCAATATGGCCGCCGCCCAGCTGATCCGTGACCTCCGCATCCCGCGCCCCCGCGCCCCACACCCGCACACCCTTGCCGCCCGCAAACTTGACGCTTCTCTTTGCAAGTTTTCTCATGACGATCTCGATGTTGCTCACTGACTATGCTTATATCGCACTTATACCCTCTTATTATTTTTCCGCCTAAATGGGGAAAATAATTACTATCAAATTCCAGTGTTTCATTACTGCCTACTGGCTATTATTTTTTCGTTACACAGACTATGTAACTAAATCTTTCCAGAACTGTAAATTAGTTTTGTTAAAGATAGGAAATTTTATTAATTTAGAAGATTATTTTTAATTACTACTCAAATAAATAGATAAGATTAAAAACATTTTTCTTGAAGGCTTGAGTTTATTTTTATTATAAAAACATTTACAGAAAATAAATGTGTGCGTCGTAGCAGTTGCCTACGAGCGCTACGAAAGCTACGAAAAAGAGTTACGATTGTGCTACGGGTGATCTCAAAAATTATTATATTAATACGTGAAGCAAAAACTTTGTACCCTTTTTACGAAAATTACGCGGACGGAGGAGTATGAAATTATGGAGAAGGAGTGCAGAAAGCTAATATTTTCATATAACATACATAAGAAATAAATTAAATGAATAAAAAAAACATTACACACACTACCATGCGTTTAACACAAGATGTTAGAATCATGACATTTAAATGAAGTATGGTCGAATTTCGACCTCTGGGCGACCACTAGTATTTTTTAAATGGAGAAAAACAAAGGCAGGTAAAGAGATGGCGGAACCCCGAGTTACGCGTTTGAATCTAGTGTGACTGTTCTTGGAATTTCAGCAGCGGGTGATACGCTGGCCCGGGTCAACTGAATGAAGGTCATACACCCAATGAACGCTGTATGTGTAGTGAGTTCTACACATACAGCGAATACGAATATAAAATACTGAATTCCTACCGAGGTTCTGACAATTCCAGTTATCCAGAAAGCATGGTTCAATTAGTGAATACTCACGCCTCTTCCTTTAGGAACAGGAACAGCAGGATGGTCCATAAATATATTTCTGTAATTTTTAATACAAAATAATATGGACTAAATAGATATATATATATATATATATATATATGGAGATATTTATATATCCTGCTTGTGTGGTCTTTAGTATTTTTTATTTTACATACATAGTGCGGATTTCACCAATGAATCTGAACGCGATCAGCACTTCTAAACCGCATAATCAGCTGATAATGTTCCCATTATCAGCTGATTATGCTGTCAGGTTTGAATATTCTTGATTAAGTTGGCAGATATTATGTTTTTACTAAAATATTTGGGTTCATAATGATGTCCTGATAACTGGAAGTCGTGTGTCGAACAGTGGAACATTAGGCTCGTACCTATTTTGTTAGAGTCCACCCCGAGTTTTTTTTTTTCGTATTTTTTGAGGGTGGAAAATTATCAAATAACTTCTCCCGCTCTGGGTGGAGCGGGAGGGCGTGTCAGACTTTTACTGACTAAAACCCACCCGTGTTCCTTCCGTTGCCTGTGTGCCGAGGCCGCGATATCCCTTTCGGACAAACTCGCAACCCTGGCAGGTAGAGTCCACCCCTGATTTTACGAGTGGCCATTATGAATGAGCGTTGAAGCTTAAGACGATTAACAAGGTTAGTTTGTAAAGTGAGGTTAATTAAAAGTTATGACCGAAACGGACAGCGGCTGCATCGCTCCATAACCTTCCTCTGGGTTATAAAAGTTGATGTTGGTATACGCACATAATGACGGTATGAAAAACTTAAAACTAGACTACAAGCAGTGTATTGTTAGTGGCATGCTCATGAACAAATTACAGCTCATTTGATTTTCAAGCCATGTTGGAGCTATCGAGTTCAGTTTCGGTGATTGGGTGACATTATTGTTTTCCTATTTGCTTTGCAACATCGATTTGATCAACTCTAAAAATGTGTTTTAATTGTTTTGTTTTTTTTTTTGTGTAACGTTTGATTTTCCTTATTGTTTGACGCATCTGCAGCATACGATGAAAACGGAAGCCCCTAGCAACTGCTGTCTCATTCAGATTATATTTCCATTTGAGTTCAACGTTTTACCATTCAACTTCAAACTAAGCTCCTTCTTGCAGTCTTATCACTGCGTGCAACTTTTAAAATTGATGTTTTTCTTCCATTCAGTTGACGACTTTAGTTTTAAAATGTGTTTTCAAGCGGAGTAGAAATGGTTTTACGATTGCTGGCACACTTAGATAATAAGTCTTCTCTGTAAGGTAGCCTGTTTTCTATTTTTTTCTGCTAACGGCTCTCATGTTCCTATTCAAGATTAAGAATGCGTCATTAAACACAAAGAGACATCAGTGAAGAGGATTTTCTTTTTAAATATTTTTCGGTATCGAGTGTTGGTGGGATCAAAAAAGAAGATCTCTCACGGTCGTGCGGGAACGTCTCAATGGATTGAATTACGCGGGATTGTGGGTAATCGATATGATACCTATTTATTAGGTTGATTGTGTATGTATGTGTGTGTGCGGCTTCATCGGGACGAGCCCTGGGGACAGCCCGCGTGCCCGTCTACACGTGCTCCGCGACCTCCGCTACCTCTAGTGTTTTGTACTCCAATGACTAAACACCTGTTTCTTCTAACAATTATTGTGTTATTTATACGAGGGATGCATGTAGATTTCCAGTGAAAGTTTCGAATATGTGAACATAAAATCCACTAACTAATCTATTCACACGTCTGTTGTTATGTTTCCGCATACAATTGTTTATGCGAGAAAGGAAAATGGTAAAAGGGGACAATGTTATCTAATTAATTGCCAAGTGCTGAAGACTATTATGGGGCGTTGCTTGTTCGAAATAATTCTAATACAGGTCAGAGTATCAAATCGGAATCCGTATCCGCAGCGTCGCAATTAATCCTAATAATATCTATTATTCCAATCAAAAACTTTGCTCGCGCCTTGTGTAAGAAGCAAATTCGTACAGCCGTGATTTGCGGCCAGCCACCGGCGCCGTCCCTAGTTAACTTGAAATTCTCTCGAAGCGAAGGAGCGAACGGTTTAAATGCAAATAAGATTACAATTAGATATTTAGATCCTCTAGCAACCCACTTATTTTGAAACAAGGTTTTTAATACCAGCCCTGTTTAATTAAGTATTTCTTAGACGATACTGACAAACAAGGCCGTGTTAAAAAAGTAGCTTATTCAGAGACAGCTTCATTCAAATAGTTGTTGTTAAAACTATAGATAACGGCAAAGGCTCTCATCAGTCATTCACTCTTCACTGTAGAATCCTTAGTATTATTTCATAGCAAAAACGAGTTATGGTACGTAATTATGAGTCTAAGTATCTCTGTATAGTGTAGGAGTGCGGTAATACGCCTCGCGAAGTATGTGTCGGTTGCGTTGGCGAGGCCCTCGTGTCGTAATAACGGTGGAGTTCTCTCGAGGCACAATGCCTCGGCCGGATTACTCGTCAAACGGCTCGAGATGTCGAAATTCATAAAACTCACCTTTTTTGATACGCGCTCGAGAGGCTGGCCGCGATGCCGTTCTCAACATCTTCCACCGAACCCCTGTTTTATGTTTATCGCTATTTTAATTTTTATATAAATAAAAAAAAATCAAACGTTTTATTATTATATTTATAATTTTTCTGGATCTTCTGGAAATAACACAAAAATATACATGAAATCCGCTTTCATCACTAGTTGTGTTAGTGTTACTATGCAGTTATAAGCTGCATAGTAACACTAACACAACAAGTGTAGTACACTTAAACAATGCAAAACAAAATTTTTAATGGCATTCAAAAAAGCGAATATCTAATCTAGTAAAATAAATATTCGAAGAACAGGCAACAACTGAAGTTTAATCTTGAACTGTTATGTCATGGTCACTTATACTATTTTTATTGCTGTAACACTCAGCTGCATTTGATTCTGTTTACGAACATTCCTAGCCGTACCGAACAGCTGACCTACATCAGTCTGGTGATCTACATCAGATACCGACTCGATACACTCAAGTTCAAAGCAAGTACAAATTCCCCGAATTATCTGTGATTTCTCCGATACATTCTGTATATTGAACATGCATTCAGTAAATTCCTGGATATGAGAGGGCAATCCCTAAAGCAGCAACACCGGTCACAACCCGCTTGACCCAAAAACCCGGTGGAGTGGCGCGGAGCGAACGATCGCGCCGATAGCGCGCGACTCGCCGCGTCGAAGCCTCAGCACTAACACATGACAACCGCATTGGCTCGTCTACCCACTCGACAACACACCCACACCTACATGTCTACTTTATTAATTAACAAGATACACTTACAAAGGCTTCAGCTGTATGTACTCTACGTTGTACGACGGTGCCGGAATGTCATTAGTATGTATCGGTTTTATCATAATCTGAAACTCGAGGTTCATGCAAATGAAGCTGAATATTCGTATTTTTGATGGTGCATTAATCTTTGGATCCCATATAAGTTTGTCATTCGACCTCACAACGACTGAACTCATTAAGTGCTATTATATTTATGTATCTCTCGAATATGTAGGCTTTAAGTGCAACATCGAGACCGTTTATCAGTTTATACTAGGTATTTACGCCAACATTCAAAGACCCCAAATCGTGTCTAAACACAGGTATTATGCACCTGTTCTCTATCTACTTCAGTTACACCACCATCCGTGTTAACCACTTGAACTACATACTAACCATTTCTATTAGTCTGTAAAGGATCTTTATCAGTTTGCAAGTTAAAGATACCCTAATATTACACATAATACTATTAATTCTGTGTATTCATGACAAGCGTTGGCTCGCGCTCCCACTTGACCAACACACCTAGGTACTCTGTCTGCACTTTAGTAATTAACAGAATACAATTACAAAGGAATGTCAACCGTGTATCAGTTTCATCACCGGCTGAAGTTGGCTATCAGCTTCGTGTTTATTACTTAATTAATTAATAGAGCTACTTTGTCTTATCCAGGCACCAGACATAGAGGTAACCTACAAAGAAACGATTTGGTGTGCAAAGTGAAGTTTTGATATTTTTCACTTTGTTATTTTGTCTTGCAAGGTCTTCAAATAACATTCAAATATTTGATTGAAGCTTATTGTCAATGTTTTATTGATAAACAAAGATACTACAGAAAAGTGTATTGTACAGTCAACACGTCAGTGGACACAAATGTACTGCGTGAATCACCCTGATTGCTACAACATAAAGGCGCTGTCGATCTGAAATTATTACCTCTGATGTGCGGTTGACTGTAAAGCAAAAAACTTAACGTTTTTAGGGTTCCATAGTAAACAAGGAATCCTTATGGTCCGTCTGTCTGTCTGTCCGTCTGTCAGTCCGCGGCTTAGCTCAAAGACGGTTAGTACTAGAAAGCTGTAATTTGGCATATGTATACATATTAATTATGCCGACAAAGGGGTAAAATAAAATCTCAAATTTTGTTTAGGGTACCTCACCTACTCTTAAAGTGGGGATGTTTTTTTTTTCTCATTTTCCCCATGTTGTAAAACTATTTTTGGATTTAGGGTTCCGTTTGCGAATTATTAAGCTTTTAACAGATTTTTTTAGTTAGAGTCAAGTGTCCCCCCCCCTTGCCAGCTAAATGGTTCAACGGAAAATTCACAGCAGTAGTATATATAACGAAATTAAAAGGAAAACTATCAGAGCTAAGTAGGCTGTACAGGTTAACGAGTAATAATCAACCAACTTAAATTTGCAGTTAAGTTTGTTCTTGGGATAAATTCATTCCGAATACGGAACCCTTCATTGTGCGTGGTCCGACACGCACTTGGCCGGTTATATTATTTACATAGCAAAATTTACTGTCATAATTTTGATTAAAGTTAGTTATTTAGTAAGATAATTTGTGAAAAAATATTCTATTCGCTTTATTCAGGTTCAGTAGAATGATGCATAGTAGAATAAGCTTTTTGAAATAGCTCAAAGTAATGGATTTTCTGTTGATAGTCGTAAAATTGACAGACAAGGGAATTGATCCACATGCATATTGAAACCGCGACTATTCGTGTTTACGGGTTTCTGTATATTACCAGTAATCTGTTAAAACAAAGTTTATAGATCTTGCGGATACCTATAACATTTTTGGTTCGATGGGTTTTTTTTTTGTAGGAGACCTTAGAGGTCTAACCGTCTGGAGAGAACAGTGGGTTACCTATGTCGGACTTCTACCGAATGAAACCCCACTGACTTACTCCTGGTTCCTACCATGAGTCGGTAGCTCCGAGTCCATTACTACTTTCATGATGTTTACGGTGACTTAAACATATGACAACATAAAAATGCAAATCTTTTAATTACTTAGTTACTGACACGAGTAAAGCTAATGTTTGTTCAGACGAAGCACGTAGTTATTTTTATAGGCACTAAATATTTTTAAGCCAAGGTTTTATGTTACTACAACCAGTCGTTTTATCAAGATAGGTATTGGTTTATTGAAAATAAATACGGTTAAGCAAGTATCCAGTTTTTAAGTAACTATGCTTTTTAACTATCTTTGTGTGGTTACAAGTTTACTCATACATGCTAACTGAAGTAGCTCAAATATTTCTCTTGTCGCTTGACCTTAAAACTTATTATTAAATTTGTCTAAAACCCAGCTTGTTCTAGTTTAAATAAGTGTCTCTTATATAACTGATTGTTGCTGTAGGTAATAGTTTGCTGCGGTTACCTGTCCTACAATTATCTACAGGTAATTGTAGGTGTTGCTATCCTCAACTAATCTCCCTAATAACGTCACAGTGATTAACAAGTCTTTTCTTCAAGGAATTCTAGCATATTTATCTAATTGATAGTTCTGGGACCAGAATTGTAGCGTTTCAAAATCGTATAACAGCAAAAGTTTAAATAATTTTAGTAAAAGAAAGTAGAATAGATTTACTGTACTTTACCGGAGTTGACAAGGTCTAAATAAAATTCTCTGCATATTTCTGCTCATAACCATGCTCATAACATAATTCTGATATCGCGGCAGTAATAAGCACGGGATCCGACCACTAACACTTCCAAGTTCGAAGAAGATGGATTCGATCCCCAGATCGAGAAAAAGTATAATTGAGTTTTACTGTAAGAAAATTTCTCGATTACGGTCCGGAATTGGAACTGTGCCCAATAAATAACGATAGGCGTGCCTTCTATCACATTGAGACCTAATACCGTCATTGGAAAACTGGGTTATATGCGATATAGGTACCCTTCTAACTATTCAACCGGGAATTATATAAGGGAGGAAATGAAGGATCACTTCAATGAAAAATCAAGGTTTGATGTTCGCATTAAACTTTTATCTCCGTTTGTGCTTTATAAAAAGATGGGGAAGATTAAGTCAGTTTAAGTTCGGATATTTTATTTTTATTTACTTATAGTATTTGGTTAAAATGTATGAAACTTTATGCCTTACGTATTGCAATGAACTGATTGGCATAAAACTTTTGAAAGTCATAGGAAAAATGACTAAAGTTGCTGCTGCGCTTGTCTTGCTGATGTCCATGATTCAGGTTTAATAGTTGAAACCTCAATGAATATGGTATAATTATATTATCATTCTTCAGTTTTCAATAAGTCAAGAAAATTCTGAAAACCATGAGATGCCAAAAGTCAAATGAAGCCGGAATCTCTTTAAGTATTTTTTAAAAGATCAGATTGAATGGGTTGAATTCAATATTAGCGGGCGATTGTTATCTGCGAGTTTTCAATAAACATGTCAAGAAGACATATGGTGTGTACGGGCGCGCCCGGCTCGCTCGGCTCTCTCGGCCGACAGCCTGCGATGTCCTCGCAGCCTCCGCCTGAGGGGGGCGCGGGGCGCGGGGCCGATGACCTGCCCTTCATCCCTCACCTCACTTCCCCAGCGACTCCTAAAATACATGAATGTCAACCTTAAAACCATGGTCTTAAAGATAATTTTCCTAAATTACATGTACATAAGTGAAGGTTTATCGGAAAAATTGTCATGCGCCATTCCCAATAGTATTTCGAGTGAGTTTGGTGTAAATTATTTCGTCAAAACCGGGTCTATTTGGATATGAGCGCTGACTTTTATTGTGCTGATTCGAATAGGAGAATTAAATTAGAATTTTGAACTGAATGGCGAGAATATTTTTACTTTTGTTTTAATGTTACATAATATGAAACGTTGTCTGTTTTAAATCAATAATTTTAAATTAGACTTATTGAAATATTGTATGAGCGTCTGTTTTCTTGAATTTAAGAATGGATAGTAGGTAAGCTGAAGTTACACAATAGATTTTCATGACGAGAAGCATGCTCTAGGTCCATACAGTCTCACCACGACAATATTTGTTACGAATTAATTAAGCCTTCTAACTGACATCGACATCTGAAAAAGGCCATCATAAATAAAAGTAGGTACTAAAACACGTAGGTCCACGCACCAATCAAATCAAATACACCTAAAATTCGGTATTTCACAGGAAGTCACTGGCACCTGACCTTTGTAAACTACCGGCTTCCCGCGGTTCGGTTGTCAATTTTCAAGCTGTCAGTTATCTCCATGAGAGGCGGATCGATGTAGCTTAACATGTGCCCTGCCATCGAGGTGCCACGATTACATGCGTAAACAACGGCCACCCATTCAAGGCTTAACCGCACCAACATTGCTTGACCGCGACAATAGAGCGATCTGCATCGTGCTCGTAGCCATAAGCTACGAGCTCCTCTGCAAGTGCAGAATGAGTTACGTACTTTAAAAAATATCTGTAATTGACTCATTTTCTGGAAAAATAAAACTCACGTTAATTAATGATTTATGGTTCGTAAAGGCCACCATGTGAGTTGGCAGCGAGCTAAACTGTGTAGCAGCTAGGAAGCGATCGTATATGGTAATGGTATCATTTCGCGCTGCAATTTGCTAACTTCGCAATACTTTGGCTGTTGGATTTGTCAGCAGGGTTGCAGCCCTGCAATCTATATTATTATTTGTATGTTCTGCAGTATAGCTGTTGTATAATGACTGGTACAGGCACCACACACTACATCCAATTAGCTGATAGTATTGTTTTCATGTGGTAGGCTATCTGGTAAAGAGGTTTCATTCTAAGGCAAGTAAGAATTTCCTGCATGCAATTAGCTTTCTATCTCATATCATTATTGTAATTTATATTTGAAAATTGTAAGAATTTCGATTTTAAGTCCAGGCCTCGTTTGACAGCCGCGCATGCACTCGTAGTTGCAGTTTGTTTTGTTATTCTCTGATCGGCAGTGGTTATCGAGATCGATAGAGGTGGTTATATGTCGGTGGCCACGTGCACCGGTCGTGCAGGCCCGCGCCCCTCCCGCCCGCCGCCCGCAACGTGACAGACCCGCCACGTGAATTACGCTTTCACGATTAATCTAACCGCTATGGGCTTCTTTCATGCCTAGCTTTGTCGGCCGTCCGTCACTGCCAGCGTACCTACCCACTTTTCCTGCAACATCTTAAGGAAATTTTACAATGTTTTCCTCAATCAAATAATTCACAATTGCCTGTTTATAACGATATTGTAAGACATCCGACTTAATTACTTGGTTACCCAGAAAGGGGTCATGCGGTGCGAGTTGCGGATCAACATTAAAAATGAGTTGTGAACTACATCCGAATGGACTTTTGTACTACCGGTTAATTTAAAATCACAGACGGAAGAAGTCAAACTGAAGAAGACGAATCAAGTACAAGACTTCTAAGAACGAGATGGATCTCAGGACCACTGCATTAGATGTCAATAAAAACCGTATTAACTACCATATCAAATACCGTGTTTGGCACCCATCGCTACCTCTTACCATATCTTTCGGACGTTTTAAACGCAATTTCGGCATACAGACTACTTCTAATATTAAGACACAGACAGTATATGTCTAGACAGCAAGCGAACGTAGATAAGCAACATTAAAATAGCTTCCAGAAGGTTTACAGGCAGAACCAAAATAGTGTGAAACACATTAGACAGTATCGGTGTTACGTCAGGTGCCTGCCGAGCTGAGCTGTCAAAGTAGCATCGTGATATCCATTTGTGCTGTTGTGACTAGGAGGTCGGAGCAAGTTGCCCACTCGACGTGGGAAATGTGGTGCATATTTGATGGCTGGCAACCGTCGGCGCGCGCATCAACAATTTACGTCGTCGCTTACCTAACCGAGCCCGAGGCGATGCTTAACTACTCGACGCCCGAGTTGTCGATCGATGTTGCCGTTTAAATCAGAATTAAGCTTCTCTGATGAAGTGTTCTGCATTGTTTGAGTACAGCTGCTCCTCGGGGACACTTGCCTACAAAATTCAAGGCATGTGATTAATCACGCCGTTCCCTGTCGAAAGCTTATCTGGTAAACATTTAATTTTGATCGTTGTTAATTTCACGAGAGGGTTGCGCCGATTTAGTAGAAGGAATCGATCCACAAGTCGTTGATTGACATATTCGCGATGGAAAGTTAGCTTATGGTGTTATGATATGCCCCCATCCTCCCACGCCTTGTGGCTCCCGACCGACACCACGTGGCCTGCATTCACAATAGGATTTCCGAACATAATAGGGAATTATTTACGAGAATTAACTGAAATCTAATACCGTCACACTTGTAATCTTTTAAGAAGCCATAATATATGTGTATTATAATACGAAAGCAGTTTAGGCGTTTACGCGCACTCACACGCGTCTATTAGGCAATTTCAATCAAATTGATAACGACTGAAATTTTTGTAAAAAAATTAGGAATTTTATTTATTATTTATTTATTTAATACTTTAAGCACACAAATGTACAGAGGCGGACTTAATGCCATAGGCATTTTCTACCAGTCAACCTTTGGGTGATGCAGAGACAAACAGTGGCAGGTGCAATAGCTAGAATTGAGGAATAAATATTTATTTAAATATAAAGATATACATATATCTATCAAAAACTATAAATATAATATATACACCTAATTATATATAAATATAAGTACAAATAAATACACATAAAAATACTAAAACAACTAAGACAATCAATGAGAAAACATTACCGTTGTGATGATACTGCCAGTTTCTTGCGAATATGCTCGCGAACTTTAACTTTAAACGATAATCGGTTGGTCACCATTCTGATTTCCTGGGGGAGCGCATTACACAGAGAGATAGACTGAATGAAGAAGGAAGAGTGAATGAAGTCTGTGCGGTGAGTGGGACATTGAAGAAGACGATTGTGAGATGAACGAAGATTTCTATTGTGGTTGGCGCAAATGTACTGAAAGTGGGGAGCTAGATAACTAGGGAAAGAGGGAGAGTCAAGAAATGAAAACAAGGTGGTCAGCGCCCTTTGCGCTGGCGTATGGGCAACCACTTTAGAAGCGACCGATGCGCAGAGACATGATCATATTTACGCAGATTGAAAACGAATCGAATGCAGTTATTGAAAAGACGGTCAAGTTTGTCGAGTAGATCTGCATTCAAGTCATAGTAGCACACATCACCATAATCGATGATAGGGAAGATTAAGGACTGCACAAGCATTGTCTTCGTACTGGAGGGTAATAAATTTTTCAATCGGTACAGAGCCCGCAGCGTTCCAGTAACCTTCTGGCTTACCCTAGCGACTTGAGTACGCCAGTTTAGTGTACTATCAATGTGCAAGCCTAAGTCCTTCACGTCAGTACTAAAAGGAACGATCGTACAATTGAAGAGTGGTGGCAAGGTTGTACTATCCACCTTGCTAATACCGCGAGGACTGCCAATGATGATCGCCTGACACTTTGTAGGGTTAACGGCTACACCAAATCTATCAGCTCAGGTTTTTATGGCTATCAAGTCCCTGTTTAATTTGTCGATAGCACCAGGCAATTCGTCAACCCTTCCCTGACAGTACAACTGCAAGTTATCTGCATACAGATGATACGCACACTGAAGTTCGGAAGTTATACGATTAATAAAAATAGAAAACAGAAGAGGAGAAAGTATACCGCCTTGAGGAACGCCAGTTTTCAAATCACACCAGCATGAAGAAGAATCCCCAACATGAATAGACTGCTGACGTTCCTGAAGGTAAGAGGAGAACCATTCCAGTGCTTCGGGAGAGACCATAAGATATGACAGAATGGCTAACAGGATGTCGTGACTGACGGTATTAAAGGCATTCGAGAAATCCACCAACACTAGAACCGTAACTTTGGTGTCTTCCAGTCCTGCCCTTACATCGCCAGTCACTTTAAGGAGGGCGGAAATAGTGCTGTAATGAGTGAATTGCGATGAACAAAGTTGGAGAATTGTTTGTGGACACAGGCCTCAAGCACTTTGGATAGGAAGGGAAGGATAGAAATTGGACGGAAGTCGGTTGGAAGAGAGGGATTGGAAACCTTAGGTAGTGGACGAACATAGGCTTTGCGCCACAGGAAAGGGAATACTCCGGTGTATAGAGAAAAATTTATAATATGGGTAATCGCGGGTAGGAGATGATCCAGAATAGTAATGATCATACCACGAGTGATATCGTCACATCCCACCGCTTTTGATTTGATGGAGAGAATTATCTTTCTGATCTCTCCCGGTTCAACTGGAATGAAACTGAAAGGATTAATATGAGGACGCGTTAGACCAGAAATTAGAGACAGAGTTTGTTGCTTGATTAGACGATCCATAGTAAAAACAGTGGAGAAATGCCGGTTGAGATCGTCTAAGTCAATTGAATTGGGAAGGTCTAAATGTCGCGATTTGCCGATACCAAGAGTTCCAAGAAATTTCCAAATATCGGCAGAAGAAGAAGAACTAATAGTATCGAGAATGTGGCGGCGTTTAGCATAAGATTCCGATGTCCGACAAGTGCCGCGCTTCTCACATCTAAACTGTTATTTTAAGTTTATTGTCGTTGTACTTTGAATCACAAAATAGTTACACAAAAATTTATCATAAAGAATGACGAAAATAAAATCTCTATTCATAAATTAAATTGTTAAAATTACTTGCAATAATCGCCACACCACACAATTCGTGTTGAAATAAACAATTTTATGTTAATGCCATACGTTATGGTTGTCGAGAAACAATTTTATGACATGCATTATTAAATTGCGTAGCTTCGAGTGAGGAGAAATTTTAATAAAGCTCCCGAGAGAATTTCGTCAGTGTACTGAGTACGACACTGTGTTTAGCTGATAGTGATGTGCCAACAATTTTAGGCCGATTAACTAATTACTGTATATTCCGCTTTTGGCAAACGGTTATTATTTAGTGCACTGTATTTTCATAGTTGAGTAGTATTGATGCGGCTGGTTCTGTATAATCTAGAATAATGTTGGTTGACATTTACTGACTTTACCTGTGTATGACGTTTAATAAGTGTTAAACATCGGTCCCATGTGGTAGGGGAGAAATCTTTTATTAACAGGGACTGCATTAATCGAATCCTTTTAAGTCCAAAAATGCTAATTACATTGGTTTGACGTGGTTTAGCTTTTGATATATATCGCTACTTCAAACTTGACTATTGAAACTACTTTGTAATAGACCACTAAAGCAAAGGTAATTTAAAGTTTTAATGAGAATTGCTTACAAAGATTTATTTATTACATTATGTATTAAACTTGTACGACAACTTTTGGTTAAGAAAAGAGAGTAGGCTACATCGAAACTAGGCGTATAATACGCCTTAAAGATATTTAAAGAAAGAAAGTTTATTTATGTTTTTTTTTGTAATGTGTGTTTAGTTTGAGCAGAACAAACTAAAGGCACATTACAAAAAAAATCATACGCGAATTTTCTTTCTTTTCACAGTATAGTCTTATAAACTGATTTTGACCTCTTTCTGAGCGAGTTCGGTATGTATTCTTTTTCATTTAATGTGTACACTCATGCTTGTAAGACATAATTAATATTTAGTGCGGAGTGAACCCGTCTCTTCTAATAACTGCGAAGGTATTTCTCAAAGACAGTTGCCGTACTTTTGTTTATAATTAATTCAGTCAAGTTTCAGCTTAGAGACGCCTCGTCTCGAGGACCCAAAGTACGGGTTTGACTTATTTATTCACTTTCAACGTATATTTCACTTAACTTTTACTTACGCACACTCGTTTATCAGTCTAAAGATATGACAGCATTGTTGGCGGAGCGGTCGCATGCGCGTCAGCTGTGAGGGCCAGGCTTCGTTTTTCAGGCAGGTCAAAATATTGTTACATCTTGAATTTTTTGCAGCAGTCCGGAAATTTGTTTGTAACTAGTTGATGAGAATACGTGATATTATGTTATGTTGTAAAATAAATCAAAACCTTGTCTTTCTTACCAAGTCTTGCATAAGTTGTTTTAGGCCGGTCGCGGTCGGATTATTATCTGTTCAGATAACGGTAGAATACGGCTTGTAGTCCCGGTATCCCCAAACCTATCTTTATATTTATTGGGATAGAGCATAATATTTGACTTGTATCTAAAGGGACTTTAAACGATGTCAATATACCAATGTTGCATTTACTTAAGTATTAAAACGATTAAAATTTTTAATTTTCTACTAGTTAACCTCACAGTCACACAAATACTCCACAACAGACAGAAGTTAAAATAACATGGAAGCCCGATAGTTTATAAAGTCAAATCATATCATTTTATATTGTTTCCTGCATATCTCTCATAACGGTAATAAAACAACGTCAGTTTGCAGAAAACCAGATCGTGAATTCGATTTACACGGTCATTGCATCTATCTTTTAGAAAGTAACCGTTTCGATAGTAGAGTTAACAAATTGTTACAAATGGCGGCGTGGGCCGGGGTACGTTCGACGGGCGGAACCGGCGCACAATAACATCTGCCGGCGGCGGCGGCGCTATTCACCCAAGAGGCTGCGGATGCGGCCCGGCGCGACCGTCGCGAGCCCGCCACGCCGCAGTCCTCCCCGTAGCCGCGTAGCCGACCGTAGCGCTACGGCTTCAGGCGTAGCATCATTTTTCCTCTCTCAATTCCAATATTGTTGCAGAGTATTTTAAAAATAATGACTTCCTCGCATGGAGTATTTCAACTTTATTTCAAGTTTTGCGCTTAGCTACACAAAGATTTTAATAACAATACACGTTCAAGTATTTAAACAAATAATGAAGCGATTTTATTTTCATTTGAGTTATATGATGTCTAGACGTATTCAATAACGATTTATGTGATACCGGGTGAGCAAAATCAATGCAGGTTTAAGATAAAATTTACAGTATGCAAAGGTAATAAAGAACTTTAACGCGACCATTAACAAAATCGATCTCAATAAGTAACTAATACTGTTCATTTGATACTCCGAAAAACCGGCACGTTTTAATGTCAAACTCAGGATCGAGTTCATTAATTTTAAGAAAGAAAAACTTTTTGTTTTCCTCAAATAATAGAACGAGGCCTTTTCTTAAACCCAAGGCTATTTGTTTTCTATTGAACTAACTGTGAAGAAAATATTCGTGAGACCCAAGTTCATTCTGGGTTTCGATTTTAGAGAAGGGCTGAATATGGTTGTTTGGATTACGTATTCGCTTTCCTAATTACGCTACTAGTTTTAATTTACTTTAGAATTCAATTTTGTCTCACTATAGATTAAATAAAACTAAATTAAAAAGACAAATAACAACTATTCCGACATGTTGGATGTCCTCCAAGAACAAGTAGTAGTTGGTTGGCGCGGCCTGAGATAAAGGACGGATACAAATACATGTTTTGTTTTAAACGGCTTATCTTAGTTCCGAGTGGTTCCGACTACTTCCGACTGCTTCCGAGGCGGCGCGGCGCAGGTAACGGAAACAAAATGTCTGATCAACCGAGGCCGGGATAACGCGATAAGAGGATTACTCCACGCCAGGAGGCTACTGTTTGTTTGCTGTCTGTTTATTTTGTTAATTTTGCTCTTTATTCTGAAATGCTTGCTATTAATTTACGTCTATTTGACTCATTTGAGCGCTTTCTCGGGTTTGCGATTGTCTTCGTTTCTTATTTTTGATAATTGGGTTTTTGGGTTCACATGTTGTCAAGTCGTCGGCAGTTGTATGCTGGTGATTGAATCGTTGCTAAGAAGCAAACAACAGTAATGTGTAGTCTGGATTTTTAAACGTTTTTAGGTAATAGTAGTGTAACTGCAGAGATTGTCAGACGCTAAGATCTTCTATATAAACTGTACTGGGTGGCGTTCACTAACGATGTCCCTAACATGGATAGTAAATAAATGGCCGGGATCACCTGTAAGCTGAAGTAATGACTGATCAGCGTTTTTAGTTCATAAAACTAATTTTATTCAACTTTCTGCTAATATTTGTTAAAAATAAATATTAGGGTCAATTCGATACGCAATTATCCGGTCCGTTTTTACAAGGATTGAATAAATAATCTTCTTTGTATTTTTTTTTAATCAATTTTGTTTACCTAAAGAAAGAAAGAAAAGAAAGAAAAATTGTTTATTCTGCACAAACAAAACGCACATATAAAAGCAAAAAGACATAAAATATACTAATACAATAAGTAGCCAAAAGCCCTGTATTCAAACAATAAATAAAAGCAAAAAAAAAAATGTTGTTCATTGGTTGAGTAATAACTGTGTGTATATCTTGCAGTTACATCTGTTAAAAGTTTACGATTTTAAAATTCTAAAACTGTTCTTCGGTAAAATAACTTTATTACACACACACACACACACACGCAGTCCTGATATCAATGACAACCAACTTGCTTCGTAGCTCCAAGATGACTGCCTGTCCCTTTATAATAAATATAATTACTTTACTCTTTAACTACCCGTCCGTAAAAATTCACCAGTAGGTACTCAAACTCAACTGACGATGAACGCCATTTGGTCACCAATACTTATCGGAAGTCAAAATTGAGTTACTAAGAATTTAAACTAACAGTAAAAATTATCAAAACTATACTGAAAATACGAGTGAAAATCATTGTTTTTTAATGGTAGTTTTAGTTTATACAAACTTCCGTAATTCTCGATAAGTTTTAGTAGAGTTCAAAACTTATTTTCAATAAATGAGGCAAATGTATCTAGAAAATGCGCAATATTTATATGAAATTAAAACATGAATTTGAAACAAGCTTACACATCTTTAGATGCAATTACAAAATTGATCAAATAAGAATGTGGTGGTCTTCCGCAAACGATGGATACAATAAGAGCTGTATTGCGTGCCCTCATTCCTGCCCGGAATTAGGGCACGTAACACCAGCTAGGATGTTTAAATTATTTAGATTTGTAAAGTGAACACAGTAAAGCAGATGCTGTGCGATGATAAGTTCTGGTGAAAAATATTTTCAGTTATTTAGGTCAAGAAAACTGATAGGTACATTATTATTATTATTATACATAAAACACAGTTCTCTTACAGCAGGACTAATAAATTCAATATCCGTGGCAGACACAATAATTAAGATTGCTATCGACACGCTAAAAATAAACAATACAAAACACAGACCGATTTTAATCGAATTGGAAATAATTTATTTGCATATAATGTTACATACAGTTATGATGTCAGTTTTAGAAACAAAATGATGCTTTACAAATTCGATCTCCAAAATGTCCCTTGAAAACGTTGTCCTAATAAAATATGATTATGAATTGATACATTTCTCAGCGGGGCGGGTGCTGTTTGGCGGCACCGTTAATGTTAGCCCACATTATGAGCATGATTTGATAACCGTGAGTCGACACTTGTCCGGCCGCCTCATCCATCAACCATGTCTGTTATAATTCCTACTAATACATTACACACCTTTAGGTATAAATATTTTTACTTTGCTGGCATATTACATCCAATTTAAGTTAAGCTTGAGTGTTTAGCAGTGTTGCAGTGTTATGACTAGCTTATGTTATGCAGAGCTAAGCTATAACATTACTGTAGATTAGTTTGTCCATGTAATAAGAATAAAGTTTAGATTAGCTACATAGAACTCGTGCAAAAATATAATAAGTATTCGTTCTTGTAACCGCGTAGGTACCGTATGAATTGTCGGGGGTATGCAAAATTGTAGGGATAAATCATAAATATCCCATGGGAACTTACTACCGGGATTAAAAGTACCATAAGTGGTAATCCAGGCTATAAACTATATGTGTGCCAATTTCATCTAAATTCGTTCAGCCGCTTTTGTGCCAATCCGGAACAAACAGGCAAACGGACAAAAAATCTAAAAACTGTATTTTCGGCATCAGAGTCGTTCCCTCTACCTCGTAAAAATTACTTTAAAAAAAAAACAATGTTCAGTTTCTACTTCTTAACTATTTTATTAGGTATATGTATAGATAGATGTTGAATTTCCTGATTATCTTTTTAAGTAACAGAACAAATTATGGCATTTTATCATTGAATAGGTAAGTAAGTTCATAACTTGCAGTTGAATTCCACGTTCCTCGTACTACCTTATCTTTAAATCTCGGAAGAATGGGGAGAAAATATTTTACTCAAGACGTATGTACTGCTCCAGTTTCAAAACTAACATTCCCCATAGGTATCGTAAATATCCGAAACTCGGTCCTCGATATTTTCATATGATTTTCAACGGTCTATGTATTTACTTTAAAACATTTTTTCTTTTGTATTGTTTTTACTGCAGAAGCTCAAAGTGCAGGCTATTAGTTTAACAGCACTGATTATTCCCGGTACGGCGTAAAACCTGTAAAGTTTTTGCATAACTTAGTGTGAGGTTAAGTTCTGCATAATTTCTTTCGTAGAATTGTGCAATTTTCATATAAACAACTTTTTATTGAGAATGTTCCGAGAATAGTGTTCGTGCCTAGATTTAATGCGTTTCAGAATATGTTTTCCTAATTAATTACTGAGTACTGAAAATATGTATAACTAGAAGCAATAAATTAATGTGATGTCTGTCCATAATATAGCTATACAAATCGCAAGTAGACGTCGCTAAAGGCCATAATCATTGTATTTATTATCAGTAATCCCACCGTAATGAATGGGCAGCTAGTGCCAAGTATACGTCAGTTAATGGTAATAGAACCATATCACTGTAAGGGTTGTGCAGTGTTTACAGGAGAACTAGCGGAACAGGGGTAGGAGAACTACAGGGCTTTTAATTTGTACCAAATATCTCACTAATAAAAACTTGAGTAATAATTTTTATAATAATTATATATATCGCTTCTGTACCATGTTCCCTGTAAATTGAGAGGTCTGGCTCCTGTGATACAGTGAACTCCTAGTACAAGAGCCAGGGCTACACAGATGTTTGTGACTTAATAAAGAAAATATTATTATTAATTCGTTTATTAAAATTTCCAACATATAAAATACATTTTTAAATATTTCTTAAAAAACGATATTACAATATAACAACATTTAAAAATAGTGTTCCGCCGGTGTCGGGAGCAGGGTCCAAGCTACCGGTGGTTAGGGCTGCAGAGACAGGAACCTCCTCACAACTCCACACCTTATTATAATTAATAAACCGAGGTTTTAAAACCCATCTCGCCGCAGCACCGATTACTATTAGTTTAAGGCCCTATTTCAAATGACCGAACACTGTGACCGCCTAAATTGTGATAAAGCATTTCCGTCGATGCTATCTTAACATACGAGTCAAGACACTGGCTATTAGTACGTAATGTATTTATCATAGTCAGTGAGTCATCCGTCGCTATTGGCCTACAGTATACAATATAGATGCGGCTGTTAATCGGCTAGCGAGGTCACTGGGCCGATAACCGCACTGACTTGTACGACGTACGTATGGCTATTAATCGCTAATGCTTTCATAATAAAATAATCTTCTTGTATTGGCGTAAAATATATGCGAATTGCTAATTCCATAGTAAAAATATTAGCTATTCAGCAGGTGGTAGTGGGGATGACAGTTAAGGATGCGCCGGATGTACAGTCAAGTCTTTAACACCTTCGTTAGTTTTCAAATTGTTTCATATATTAAATCAAGACACATAATACCTTTTCAAGCTCCGGCGCCGAACAAACTATTGCATAGAAAACTATATTTAATTACTTGAGAAGGGGTTGTCATTTATTTGAATATACATATTTACAAGTGGGTACAAACAATGTATAACTAATTAATTAATAAAAGTAGCAAAATTATATACTATATACTTACTACTTATATTATATATACTTCAAAAAAATAAAAGATAAATAATATAAT
The DNA here is from genome assembly GCA_916701695.1 of Agrochola macilenta. NCBI lineage: Eukaryota > Metazoa > Arthropoda > Insecta > Lepidoptera > Noctuidae > Agrochola > Agrochola macilenta. Next base: position 14,432,487 of record OU753554.1, on the reverse strand, counting down.
AAAAATAAAGACCTATGTAAACCAAATCACATAATTGCCAATCCTTGATAAAAAATTCAAAATAGCACACCTTTGACGAATGCCGAGTTGACATCAACCTAAAACCGTTTTAAAGGCTTGGCTATTTTCTGAAATAAAAATTATTGTTTTTTATCAGAGTCAGTTTCGTATTTTTAATGTAAAGAAGATGGCTGAATTTCATTCCGCAGTTTTGAAGTTATAAATAAATGCTGAGTCGGAAACAGATTCTATATTATAGTAGATGGCAGACAAAAATGTGCCCTAAAAGTGACGAACGTATTTTGACAGTGATTGCACGTACATTTATGTATCGCCTTATTCGCCTAGGCTACTTGAGTGCAGGATACGGAAGAAGAGCCTCCACGATTACTGGAGCACTGACCAGTCAGCTCCGCCAACCAACCTTGCTAATAAAGTTATTAATTAGCTAATAATTTCACGACGACATAATCTATTTTTGTGGGATATTATCTTGTAGCGACAAGAAAAATTGTAACGGAAAGGACGACTTAAACGGTTCCATTAATTCACTGCAACCTTCCCGGTTTAGGAGGAAAATAGTAAAGAAAATATCAGTATCTATATCATTTCGTAACAGTGGAATGAGGGTTTGTCTTTGGTTGACTTTCAAAGTAAGTATTGGTGGACTGACGAAATGAATGAAGGCTCATGTTGACTCCCCAATCTGCAATTAACAGGATAGTAATATTCTGCAAAGTTGCTTACTTCCCTCCATTGATTTGGTGGCCTATAAGTTTTTGGTAGTTTCAGGTCAAATAATTAAATACAGGCTGGCAGGGACAGCGACGCGAAAACTGTTACCATGGGTTCAGTAACAACACCACCCTGAGTTGAAATTTTGCGTCGGATTTTTTTTTCTAAATCGGCTGTTTCATAGAAAAGTGCAATACCTACGCGGTCAATATGTATGGAAAAGCTGTTTTAAAAAAAAATAACCGACGAAAAATTTCAACGTAGGGAGGTTCAGAATCATGTACTGAATCCATGGTAACAGTTTTCGCGTCGATGTCTCTGCAGCCTGTATAGAATTTTCAAATGTAGGATTAAACATTCAGTTCAATTTAATTTACTCGACAAGATCAATGAGAGGCATATTTAATTTATGGTGATAATGTGTGTTTTTATCATTTGTAACGTGCCGACATTACCGTGGACGTCCACGGCATCACGATAACACAGAAAAGTAAAATGTATGGAAATAAATCAAAACACTTCTAAATTTCGGTTCATTAGGCCGTTTGTCCACTGCACCGTAAACGGGACGTCAAACGAAAACGAGATGACGACGCCGAAGTAGCGGCAGTACATTTTTTATGGCCGTGTAATCTCGTTTCTCGTTGACGTCCCGTTCAGGGTGCAATGGACAAACAGTATATAACATGCACGTCCACGTAATAAAGTGACGGTATTGTAGTACACCAAACTTCCCTGTTACTCTACCGAAATCCTACACAAGTGGCGCCAAACATCCACGATGTGTAATTTTTTTTAAAGATAATTTATCGTGGACGTTAACATCAAACAACAAACGTAAAATCGTAGACGTCAACGTCCACGATAACGTGACGTGTAGAACTATAAAAGCGCAATATATCGCATGCTAACCTTTAATATTAGTGATAGAAAATCTGGAAATAGTCAACTTAAAAAAAATCTATATTCTAATTTCGCGTAGCACGTCGTAGCACTCCGTAGATGTCCGTAGATCCAACTCTGTCACTTATACAGCATAATATGGTGCAAAGATATAACATATTATAATATAGTATATATCGCTTTAAAATTAATGACAAATATCTGGATAAAACCAGTCTGTTAATTTCAGGCGTAGCACTACGTAGCCTTTCGTAGCTCCAACAGTTGTAACTAGTATGTATGGCACCAAGATATTATAATATGTATTTATGTTTAAAAATTAATGACTAATACCTGGTATTTTTACCTGGTATTAGGTTGTGTTTGAATAAATTGTCAAATCTCAAAGCATTTCGTAGCAGCTACTGTAACCGCAAGAACAGGAAAACGTTCTCCTTTTTTTTTATTTTTACGGAAAGCTTTCCAAACGTAACCGTACCGTGAATTTCGTACTCACAAACAAAAATAAAACCCCCTTCATAAGAAGTGAACACACACCTATCAATTTATTGACACATGAAAGTCACCGTTAGTTTTATCTTGGCTTATTAAAAGGTAATAGTATAAACAGAAAGCACACATGGATGCGGTTATCGAGCGACACATCGCGCCCACTCTATGATTGATTGGATATAGGGTTGGAGGCACGTCCCCCACCTGCCCCCCTCAGCCCCGCGGCGCTGGATCGAGACACCGACGCCCGCTGAGACGACGTTGCTTGACATGATGTTCATTTGTTCTGATTTGTTAGACACCCGGGCACACCGCGCGCCGCAACAGCCAACATTACGTGATTAGAAAATATTATTATGATGTACCTCCCGGGATACGCAGCGGATAGTGCGTGGTTCTATTGTTGTAGCTATGTGATATTGAGTTTTTTTTGTTGAAGAATCCATTTTAGAAATGTTTAAGTTAAAACCATTTTTTTGCCCTCCTTTAAATAGGCATATATAGCTAAAGCCAAGCGTGACCGATGCAAACTGGTTATAAACACGCAACCACTTTATTTATATTGGAAGTAGTTGCGTGATATGCAGGTTCTTATTTTATGAAAAGCTACAGTTGTCTAATTTTGGTAATAGGTTTGGATAACCTGGCGGTATTCGACTTAAACACAAAGAAAGGTAGCAAAAAAATAGTATTATTTTCACCTTAAATAAATTTCAAATGTATATAGGCGAAATGCAGTGTCAACGAGCTATTAGATAAACGAATGGTCGTAAAAGGGCATTGTATTGGATATTAAGCGATCGGGGTGTGTTAATTGGGGCATCCTCGACTAACGTGCAACATCAATTATGCGATACAACGAGGACATTACACCTTTATGCCGGGCGTTAACGGTTACACAATATTTGTATTACATTATACGTAATGTCATTAGTGTTTTGTGTATTAAATAAGTCGATTAGGGGAGGATAATTAAGTTTTAAATGCGGCTAATACCTAATTAGTTTATAACATATTCAGTTGTTATTAAAAACTTTTTACAAAAAAGAAAAACACGAAGTGAAAAATAACTTTAATTTCGGAAGTCGGTGAGAAAATTTTGTACCAAAGACACCGAATTGAGAAGTTTTTAATTTTGACTTTTTAGTTGTGGTACCTGCCCCACACAAATTCGAATACCACTTACTACTTGCTATGTAAATAACAGTGACTGAAACTTAAATAAATAGGATAGTAGGATAAATACGTATTATTGCAGCTAACTGAAAAACTACCCAAGCAAAGTTAATAACATTTATATGGGCCTACCTACCTACCTACCTACCAAACAAAGAATCATCAATTTTAATTCATAATTGGCGAAGTAATCGCGTAAAAAAATTCAAACAAAAACATTCAGTCGAATTGAGTACCTCCTTCTTTTTGATGTCGGTAAAAAATTTAACTCTTGACCGGAAAGTTATCAAGTTCAGCCTTCTAGCATTTTGTTTTTCTCATAGGTAATTATTTTGGAAGTCCTGGCAACAGTGTACCACAGGAATCATCAATTTGTTGAATTTTTTAAAGACTATCGCGGTCCGTTTAGTAGACGATTACTAGCAACTAGGATTAAAAATAACTTTTCTTAAAATCTGCGAATCTGTTTTCAAATTCCGATTTAAAGATCATTAACGCATGTCTTATATTTGCCGACGCCAATCTCGTTGTCACTGTTGATTTTTTATTTTTATTACGAAATTTCAGGCGTCCATTATCAAGATTCTAATTCAAAAGATTGCTATTTTTTCGGAAAACCTCTCTTCTGACAGAATTTCCTATACAAGTTTTCCTTTCCCTTGAAGTTTAAGGTTCACGTCATTGATATGTTTAAAAAATTCCGATAAGAAAGCTATGGAAGCTACATTTTATTTATTCTTGTCCATAAATTTCGCGGCGCGCCGACCTGTTTTGTGCTGACCTTAAGTAAACAGTAAAATTAAATAGTAAAAAAAAAAAAGTTAAAGTAAACTGCCGCGGCGGGCGGTCCGGATCCGGACCGCGGTCCGCCATTTGGTGAGTCCTGGTATACCATATAAAACACTGAAACGGAAGAGCAATTCACCAATATCTTAATCTGGAATGACTTTCCAAATTCATGTATACCTTGATATGTTTTGACAGAATTAGATTGAAGCACCACTATTTACTACCGATCCCTGTTGCCTGTATCTACTACATCATCTTCCTATCTAGTCGTACTATTGTCATGCGCGACTGAAAGCTCACTTGATTTACGATGACTGTTTGTCCCACGTACTGGGGGAGGTTTTCGCAATAACACTGCACCTTACCTTTCATACATGCGCCGTGAATACCGCTTAGGCTTGATAACTAATTAATCACTAGCTTAGTGAGCGTGATTTCCTGCGGGAATGAAAAATGCTGTCACGATAAAAGTGAGAAGGGTCTTGCGGCGCCACTAGCTGTCACCGCGAGCGCTTGCACGATTCTAACTATAAGTTTAAAAGCACTAGCGATTGTAATCTAGATTGGAAGGAAGGTGATCCTTTGTTCGATTATTTAGTAGTTAATAGTTATGATATCAACCAGATTACAACTTTGGATGCAAGTTTTAATAGATTAGTACAATGTCTAACCTCGTGACAAACTAACAGGAAAGACGACGTTTGGATCTCTGGCGATTCATCAGAAACGCTGTAGTGAAGTTCGGTAGAGAAACAATTTCTAACAAGTCTTTGATATCGTAGAAACTACTCTAATATGATTAAAATGGTTGCTATATAGTGAGTGACATCGCCTAGTTTAGTCAGATTCAGGGCTGATACTCGCGGGTCCATTGCACGTATCTCTACATCTATTGGATAGTCGATTACCGCTCCGTCTTCCGATTCGTAATCGCTATACGGATCTTTGTGCTCGCAGATCTATGTCGCGAATTACTTCAAACTATTTATGATTCGCATCAAATGTTACTTCTGCCCGAAGGGTTTCACCGTGTAGTCCGGATCTTTTAACTGACTTTTTAAAGTTTGGGATGCAATCTCCGTACGGTAATTACAAAAAGGTTTGTTGATCGTGTGTTTCAGGAGACTTATCGACGTTGGGCGTGCAGTACAATGGTGCCACTGTGGGTGGAAGAAGGGGCAGAAGAGGGCAGTGAGGAGGGGGGCAGGTCGCGGCGCGCGCCTGCCGAACACGCGGCGCGGTGGCACGCGCGGCACCTGGAGCGCGTGGGGCACCTGGACCGGCGGCGCAGCGGCGCGGGCGGCGTGGTGGGCCGCTGGGTGCGCGCCGCCGCCGCGGGGCCCGGTCGGCCCATCGTCCGCCTCAAGCCTTGCCTTTCCGTCTGCCAGCTCGTCGAGCAACACTGCCCCTACTTCCTGCCGGCGGATCGCGCGCCCGCATACCCCACACAGTACGCCGGCGAGCCTACGTTCCTATGTCTCGGTGAGTTTTCATTATTTGCCTAGACGTTTTAAGGCCGACTACAATTCAACCTCCACAACCCAAATAGTTGAAGACGTCATCCTAATGTCAAACCAGTTTGCATTTAGCTATTTTTAGAGTACTACTTGTGATTCATACTAAAAGGCACACTTAACATACCATAATACTTACTATACCAACTTATATTACTCCCAAAAACATAGTTAGATATCTACGATGTGCAAGTAAGTACTTTAAATGTTGTAAATACAATATTATATTGTCTGTGCTGGCCGTCAGCTTCATTTGACTTTGAAGACCTAAAAACTGACACTTACTTCTTATGTTCCGTTTTTTTTCTTCGGTTTATATTATTTACCTATTATCATTTTCGGATGGAGCATACCTTATAAACTACACATAAACTTGCGCCTTTTTCCTATGGGGGTAGGCAGAAACTACGGAACGCCGCCGCCGCCTGCTACAATCCTTTTTCTATACTCATATACGTAGATTCTGTAATTATACAGGGTGGATTTTTGAGATGGTTAAGGTAGCTACAGGAACACTGTTTTACGAGACTGTCCTTAACTTTTTGAAACATTTTGATCTGCATTCATAGATTTTGAAAAAAATGTACCGTCAGCAAGAAAATGGGTGGTTTTCACAAAAACTTTTTTTGATGCCAATTGATCCTGCTTCTTATAAGGATCAAAACACTCTATTGGACCAAAAGATCCAACTTACTTTTTTATGATGGACAGACTAGTCGAAATTAAACAAAAAAAAAAAAAAAACTGCGAACGAATACGCGTTATAATTTAATTTGCTTTGAGAACAAAATAGTTTGGTTCTTGTGATTTCCGACGTTCTGAGAAAAAATTGACCTCAAATAATTTAAAACTTTGAGTCTTGTATGGGGAACGTCAAAAAAAGACTGTCCTTTACAAAAGTCACAAAACGCAACAAACTTTTGTATGGAAAAAAGTTTCAAAAGCAACAAATTTTGTTCTCAAATCAAATAAAATTATAACGCATATTCGATCGAAATTTCAAACACAATTTTTTTTTCTTTATTTTCGGCCATTCTATTCATCGTAAAAAGTAGGTTGGAGTCTCATTTCCTACGAGATGTACGAGTATGGGAAAAGTTGTTTGCTCAGTTGCTCCAATAGAGATTTTTTGATCCCAAGAAACAGGATCGATTGGCATCAAAAACAGTTTTTGTGAAAACTGCCTATTTTCTTGCTGACTGCATATTATTTCAAAATTTGTAAATACAAATCAAAATGTCTCAAAAAGTTAAGGACAGTTTCCTAAAACCGTTTTCCTGTAGCTACAGCGGTTAAGGTAGCTGCCCTTACTGCCCCATCTCAAAAATCTACTCTGTACCTATATCTATACCGAGTCCGCTATACCTAATTGACTAATACGTTTACGAGATATATGAATGTTATAACATTATCGTATTCGGTGACGTAACAGTTAAAAAAATATTGGTAAGCAGGCTATTTGTATGAAATTCAGGAGCATTCTGCACACTTATATACGTTGAATTATCAATGGATTTTAAGATTAGCCGCAATTAGCCTTCCGCTATGGCTTGGCCGCAGTTCAAAACGATAGAGCACAAAGCAAACACCACCTCTGGCGAGTTGCATGTTACTTTATTTTTCTTTGTGCTCGTAGAAGTCTTTGTCTATGACCAATTGTTGCTTTGCACTTTTCGGTTTAACTTTCCATCCACTTTAAATTCTGGCATCAGTTCGGGAATTAACTAGGCCTACTTGTAAACTAAACACAATTATCCCATTTAAAACTGGTTTTCGTAAAAAATTACTACTTGAAACTTGGAATTTTGACCTTTAATATCTCCGTAACCAAGTTTCTCATGTATGGTCCAATACACAGAGAATATCACAATGACGGGAAGAACAAGTGACTCTGGGGTTCGCAAAGTATCTTTTTAAACCCGTTTTAAACGGTACTAATCAAATTGTTCACATTTATTGAAATATGTAGATATAGCATGATGCGTTTCGTCTAATATGCTGTGACGACTGATTTCAGACCCGCGCATCCCGGAGACGGGTGCGCAGGCGAACAAGTCCAACTACGGTCGGGACGAGTGCTGCTACTGGTATTGCGAGGGGAGGCTGTGTTACCGGTGCGAGCTGCGGCTGACCGAGACGGTGCGGCCAGACGCCGAGCGCTGCCCACCGGTGGAGGAGCGCGGCGCCGGTTGCTCCGTGCCATACGCAGCGACCGGTGCCGGCGCCCCCCGCCCACCGCCCCCGCGCGCCCTTCTCGCGCTGCTGCTGCTCGGCCTGGCCGCGCTCGCACGGACCCACTGGACCGCCCCCACACGTTTAGTGAAAGTGCGCGATTCGAGGTTATAGTTTTACGTTCACGTGCGTCGCACCCGCGCGTCCCGCGATCGCCGGCCAGCGATCAGAACCTCTGTTAGTGCAGAACTTATAATAATAAATATCGTGCGGTTACGAGACCGACGGCGGACGCGCGTCGCGGCGGCGGAGCGCGCGCCGCCGCACCGCCGCCGCCCGCTACATACACTCTAAGTTAATATTTGTGTCCGCTCGTTGGTTACACCCGAAACATGGAAACACCAAATGTTCACTCATGAATTAATTTATGCATTTACCTCGTAAGCGCTGTTTGCCGATGTTCCGGCCAATATGTTAATATTTTTGGCACGATTTGTAAACAAAGATACATGTTTTGCGTTGAGCGAAGATGTTGCGTATATTTTACATAGTGTTTTACAGTTACATTGTTCATAAAGCACAGAGTTTGTGTTCTGAATGCTGATCTAGTTTGTGTACCTTCATGAATAAAAGCAATATTTTACACGAAATTGTTAAGAAGCATAACTCAATAAAGGTCGCTCATGAAGTTTCAACCAATGTACCTACATACATAGGTACATATGTACGAAGTGTACTTTGTGTTAGGTATCGTGTGATGATACTTTTATACTACATTATTATGTAGACCATACACCTGATGCAATAAAATACTTATATATTACATACGCGCCATAATCGCAAGCTTTGACAGGTTGAGATTCTCAGCATCCTCATTCGCCGTGGGATAAAGAGTAGACCTCACGTCTGGGATCTCTTACCGTACCTTAGTTTGTACATCCGACTCACAAAGTTAGCGCGACAAGTTTCGGGAACACGATCCGGACGAGAGAACTCTACTCTTTTGAACATGTGACAATAGGTAGGTATACTCGTACTGGAGGATGGTTTCTTAGAGAGTTATTTTTGTAATGTTGCACTAGTGCAGCGAGTTCGGGTTCGAGGTCCCGGCGGCAGCGCGCGGGTTGAGCACAGCACAGCCTAGCTCACACCGCCGAGTGACTCCTCAGAGCGCCTGCAGCCGCCGCTGCCGCCGCGACGACGCCCGCCCGTTCGCACGTCAACGCCTAATTAATAGTGATTACATGATTATGTATAAATGAAATAATATAGGATTAATAAAGTAGTTGTTGTTTTGTAAGAAGTAAAATATTATGAATAATGCATATAATGAAAGTTATATGCAATATATTCCGTCTTATGATCTAACATTTTGGTAATACAGAATGGTTGAAAATGATTTTTATATGAATTGATTTTTAATATATATTATTGTATATGTATATCGTGTCGACTATTGATAATGGTAAAATGACCTTCATCGTATTGTTGTTTCAACATTTATAGGTAACAACATTTGTTAGTTTTGTTTTATTTTTGAAGAATATTAGAAGAGTATCGTTAAACATTATGTGATGAAAAACATAATTTAATGGTTATTAAGACTTTATTGAATGAACATTTGTTGAGAATATTGCCCTCGGAAGGCATGTAGTTGTTGTATTCAAATAAATGATAATAATATTAAGTAAGTTATTTTTTACGTTTTTATCGTGTGTACATATGTCAAAACGGTTTGTTGTTTCCACTCCCATACTTAATCGTCGTCACCGAAGGTGCTAAAGGTCTATTAACGCTTCTTAAGACTTGGTTTGTGTCAACTTCAATATGAGCTGATCTGTTTGTCTGTCTGTGTGATGCACGCGGGCAGCTTCGCGGTACTTCCCGCAGTCTCGTTGTTCTGGTTCATACTCATATCACTCGACGTATACAAAACTTCGTCTACAAGCCCATCAACTAATTTCATAGCATTTTCAAGTGAAAATATCCCTTCAGTAAAGAGTTCACTATATAGACTAGGAGTATTAGAAAGTGTGAGCAAGTCGTGACAATAGATCAGTGAGTCGTTATTGTTTCAGTCGAGTACGTTGTTCGCTCGTGCTCCTCAGTGCCTTCACTCGGAAGTGAACGCGCCCTGCGCCTCATAGCTGTGCTGTCACTGAACTCGCATGAAGTCCGCGTCGGACAATCGCACTACATAACTGAATGCGCGCATAAACTATCCGTTTGTTTTAGCTAAATGCATCGGTTTATCACTCGTTGTATTGCCTTCATCTCGTTAACGCTGTGACAGGGAAGGGTAGTGTAGTCTCTCCATCGCATCGTCATTACATTTGGTAACCGCAGTTGCAAGTAAAATGTTGAAAATCATAGTGTTAGTCTCTTCAAGAGAGTTTATAGTAGGTATTAGAGTTCGAGAGATGTTAACAATAAAAAGTTTGAGATCGATTGTTTGCAATTACTTGACTACAGAGATATTGTAACACTTAAATTGAAGTTCATGTCGAAAATGAATATTGTTTGATAAATTCACAAATATAAATAACTTTTAATTTCATATTAAATCTAAGAATCTAACTAGAATATCTTAATAGGGGAAGTTTCTGGTAAATTCATTTCAGAGAGTCAGGTCTTTATGCACATAAATTAATTAAAATAAACAGCAACATTTTGCGAGTTGATCGTTGCCCTACTGCGTAGGCGCTCTTTCACGGTATCTACGTGTATCTATCTATATATAAATTAAATTATCAAAATGTCTAAAATTTAGTAATAGAAAATGAATTACTAGAACATAATTAATTGGATCAATTTCGAGCACTCGTTAAAACTTACACATTGACCGTGCATTTCTTCTTGTGAGTGTTGCCACTCTACACTATCGATGTCTTCACTCGTTCACTTTATTAGAGTAGATAGTGAAAGACCAAAAGAGAGGAGTTCGGTTCGGATGTTAAGTACTGTTACTTTGATTTGTCATCTGTTCAATAACGACAATCACCCCACCACAGCCCTGCAAGATATGTTGACAATTTGCTGCAAATATAATACAACACATGTTTTGTCTAAAATATACATCGTATACCAAATAAACAACACACGAGCGCAACGAATAATATCAGTTTATAGCTGTCTCCATCTGTTCCCTAAATCGTTTTGATGCAGACATCGAATCAGCAACAATTCAAAGAAGATCTTCATACTAAAACCCGTGACGTGAGACGAGCGGTGACGATCGGCGCACACGCGACGCACGCTCACCGACTCACACACGCACTCTTGCACGCGAACACACACAACGTGCCATTCTCTCTAGGTTTAGTGTAACGGGTGTATTCTTAATATTTCGTTAAACGTTTGGTGATAGTGTATACATTATGTTTTGAAATAATATACGTATGTTTTGATGTACATAAATAAAGTGTAAATGTTTAACGCACAAATAATATGACGACAAGCTGATGTAAAGCAGTGTACGAAAACGTATGTATTTAGCTGTAAAATGTAACTGGAAAGTAAAGATTAGGAAATAATGAGCGTAGGAACTCCCATGCTCCGTCTGCTGCCAGGTCTCGTTCCTTTGTCCGCCATATCGTGGCTCTCTTGCTGACGTTCCGTTGTACTCCACTCTGTGCTCGTTTGTCAGTTCCAGACTTCCAGTGCTCGCTGCCGGCCTTCGCGGTGAGGCAGCGAGCCTTACCTCAAGTCCATTTCAATGTAAATTATTCGATAATCAGGAATTAACTAGTTGTACTGTTCTATATTTTAAGTCCCTCACATTAGGTTGCGCGGCAACTCAGTTGACTGTCACACACACGCACAAAACAAACAGAAATATAGGCTTTCGGGGTCGTCCATCGATGATTAAGCATTTTAAATGTGTATTTACGTACATTATTATTCTCAAAAGTACATATAGTGTAATATGTAAGCAAAACACCAAATTGTAGCCTTTACATTTTCAGCAGTTATCCACGACATAGTAAGTAATAAACAAATCAATGTACGGAACGTTCTACATTTTTTCAATCTCTGTGATATGTACTTGATTTCATATAACAATGTTATATTCAGTCAGTACTGACAAGTACTAATACATATTATGTATTGATGGTCATTCGATGATGTTTCCGTAATGGTGATGTTAAAATATTTTATACAACTTATGATTATTATTTTCGATGACTGCCAGTAGCTGTCACTATGCTTAGGGGTATTAAAAGTAAGATGTGGCTCAGCTGTGGTATTAAAATAAATGAGTAAATATGGACGTTTAATGTAATGCGCGTTTTTTACATCATGACTTACACAGTACAGTTTCTGGTTTGGATAAACTATACTAAATTTAAAAAAAACTTTGGATCGGAGACGAAGTAGAACTCAAGAGTTAAGGATGATCACCGAGGCTTATCGTATTTATATTTATTGTAATGCCACATCCGAATCTTAAGAAACAACGAATATGATTCACATTTGAAGATTTTGTAATGCATATTATCGATTTCATTTACTTTGTATTAATGCAGTAAAATAATATCGGAAAACATGTGGATTTTTTAGTTTCTGTGTTGTATAATAAGCATCAGACATAAAAATACGGAAAATTATGAAATAATGGACGTTTTTATTTGTGTTGTCACTCTGATATTGTGCGAATCCTCTGAAGAAGTATTGTGATTGAAATCGGCTAACGTTACGGTTACCGACTACAAGTAACACGATACGATATGGCCTTCAATTGTTTAGGCAGGAGTTAAGTAAATTAAGACACATTTGAGAATGTATCAAGTCTTATGAAGTTATAGTGTATCAATACATAATACATTTAAATAGATTTAACAATTTGTACGTTATTTTAAACTGAAGGTTCATAGGTAAGCGATTCATGTTTCAACCCCGAAAGTTTCTCTTTAGAGTACATTGTCTGAATTAAAATCGTTGGGTAATGTTACTTTTATTATTTCATTAAATCAACTTTGTTTACAATACAAATATGTAGATAAATCTAAGTCATTTTTGGAATTATACAGTAAAATAATATATAAAATATATTATCCTGGGCGTTTATAAGGTACACGGGTAGGCAGATTACATGACTTAATGGCATGCATGAAGTCAATTACTTTCGTGGATGTTAACATCCGAGGATAAGGTATGTGCACACAGCTGGTACGTAGACTTGATGACTTGATGATTGGTGGAGGGAATTTTGAGTGAAATCTGTGAAACAAGTCAAGTGAAGTTTATTATTTTCCCAGATAAACGAGTTTTTTTACTAGACTTGTACTTTGTGAAAGTGCAATGTCAATTCAATTAATATAAGGGAGTTTTTAGACCACAACTGCTAAATAAACATTTTATTAATAAAATTGTATTTATTTTCTGTTTAAAATATTCATTAAAAACTATTTCGATTTCAAACAAAATCTATACCAAATAACATTCGGGAGAAAGTTAATATTGTATAATATTCCATTCTAACTTTGTGTACTTGTCCAAGTAAGTTCGCCGCAATACTTTGACAAGGTAAAATTTAAGTTAACTCACGAACTTAGGAAGAGCTTCAAGTTAACTCAATCCCTAGATATTTTTTAAAATGACAATGTCATTTAAACAAAACAGAAAGAATTCGAACAAGAATGATTTAATTATTCATTTAGAAATATTTTAAGTTCCTTTCGGTTTGAAAAACTGTTCAATTTAAAAAACAATGTTTTGTTAGTTAAAATTCATTATTTATTTATTATATAATAACTGTCGACTCGTGTACTAGCACCAAATTGTTAATAGAGACGTCACATGCCTGTATTTAATACACGTTAAGGAACATAGACGAATCTAGTGCTGTTGGAAGTTACGAAGGTTGAAATGCCTGCGATCTATCTACTTATTTGTTTCATTGAAGGGTCTGTTCATAAATTAGTATAAATATAATGAATGTCATTAGTGTTATTTCCATTAAAAGTAAATGTTTTGTATTCATTTGATAGCGTTACGTTGGCTCTAGGTGAGACTTGTAGCCGTTCATCTGACTGTACCGTTTAGTTACACTTTAAGTACGTTTTGTACTGTTTACACTGAACGTGTGGTTGCGTGTTCGTATTTAGTTCTAACGTATTCTGTACAGAATCGCATCGGTCTCATTTATTCCTGATAAGTTCTAGATCATATAAATATATGTATGATTATGAGGACTTTAAAAGCACATGATATACCGAAGTTGAATGTTTATGTTAAATATCGTTTTGATAAACTATGTAGTTAGGATTGCACTGTTGATGAAAAGTACATTAAAATAATTGTCGATCTGTCATCAGGACTGCTTAAACATAATTTTAATCTCTATAAATAATATCATTAAATTGCCTAATTCATAGTGAGAAAGGTAGTGTAGAATAAAATCTTAACTCATAATGATAACAAGGGTAAGCACGTCGAGGGCGAGCGCGGCGCGCAGCGCGGGCGCGGGCGCGTCGCGGCGCCTTCTCTCACACGCGGGCTCAGATATATTGATATGATCTAGGATGTGTTTGTAGGTGTTTCTCGAGTAGTGATCGTGTAATAAGTCTTATGTTACGCCTTCTAAATGATTATAAACTGTTAGTGTGCGACGAGGGCTCGCGGGTGGCGGCGCGGGCCGCCACTCCCGGCCGCTACGCCCGCCTACGCCGTAGGCGCGGCGTAGCAGCCGCGTAGTCCGTCGTGGGCCGCGCCACCGTCGCATGTAGACATCGTTCGACACTCGAAGTAAGATTAATCACGTTCGAATAATCGTAGACAGATTTTGAAATTTAATATTATTTGCATTTTCCTAAGAGTTTAGAACGATTGAGACAGTAGGTCGCACGACCGTGTTATGATGAATTGTGAAGATGTTTATTAAAAAAATGCGTTTATGAAAATGGAATAAAAACGAAAAATATTGTCATATTTAATAAAACTGTAATTAATAACTTAAGAAGAATTATTGGGAAAACAGAAAAACGTTAAATAAACCGATTAAAAATACAAACGCGAGTCTTATTTCTCCCTGGGGCGTTAAGGTGTCAAATAAAAAGCAGGATTATGTTCTCTTTAAATATTTTAATATAAAAATCGTCGCTTACGTCAATATCACACACGAGCTTACATCATCTATTTATCTTAAGTATAAAAACTATGACTTCGCATTAAATTATCGTTCTCGCAGTATAAAAAAGGCGCACTCGTCATCACAGCAGCGCATTCGCTATACACAATATACCGAACGCGTCCAGGCACACAGCACACATCACAGTCAGTGCCGCGGTCAGCGCGGCGCGGGCAGGGGCCCGGCGGGGGCCAGGGGGCCGGAGGGCGCTAGGCGCGCGGGTGCAGCGCCTGCGTCACCAGTGCCACTAGCGTCGCCAGCGCAGCCAGCGACAGTGGTGTCAGCAGGCCGCGGGCGCTCGTACCACTGTGCCCGCTGTTGTCGCCAGAATCCGACCCATCTGCATACACAACACTTTATGCTTAACACGAACTATAACATATTATGGAAACGTTCACTTTTCCCAACCACTTGACCATAAAGGGATGAATCTATTCTATTTTATTCATTCAGGTAGCTTATGTTTGCCAGCAAACCACTTCTTTACTGGCCAACTGAAGAAAAACAAATCATTCTTGGGGAACTGAAAGAATAAAACTGATTCATCCCTACTTTGGACTGTGTGGGACAAGTGGACGTGCCCACATTAGATCATGCTGTCGTGCTATTGTGTACTGTGAGGTTTACCAATCTAACATAAAGTGACAACTTAATGAACATGTGCATTAGGACATTGGACAAATAACAAAACGATTCCACAAAATGTAAAAAAATATGCGAATATCTGATACTGTAAACTCCATTTTTCTCTAATTTGAAAGAGATACAACAAATGATCAAATAAGATGACTAGCACATAGTCAGCAAATAGTATTATAGTTTTTTTATTTCACGATTAAGCGGCTATCATTGAATTTTAAACTTAATGTCAATGATGTGAAAGTTCACGAGGCGCGCCCGTCGTTTTGAAAACAGAGAAAAAATAGAGTTGATAGCACAAAAATAAAATGAAATTAAAATAAACCTACAGATGCGGATGAGTGAAGACGCGGCGGAGGTGGTGAAAGCCTCCTATTAAACGACGCGGCTCGGGGCCGCGAGTGAACCTCATGTTACAGTCTAGCGCCTGAAGACTGAACGCTCACCACTGAAACATCAACTTGCCTTTAGCAACATTACTTTAGTTCCCCGACACCGGTACCACTAATATGTGCAACTACTTCTAACTACAACACCATACTATTTACATGGTTTTTTTTGTTGATGCTTTCGACTCTCAGTCCACATAGTTACAGTACACTATTCGTGAAATCTGAACACTGTATTTTTGAATTAAAGATGCCATTTACAATTTATAGTTAAGAGTGTTATTATGGACACAATAGTCTCATATCATTTGAAAACCACATCTCAATAAATCATGCTTATTTTGAGTTATAGTTTGCCTCACGAAAGTCACTCCAAAAACTGTGTAAGATTTCATGAATAGTTAGTTTTATTTGTATATGCAAGTTAGACGAATCACAGTTTCAACTCGACTAAAGACATGCATTACCTACTATTTCCATTCAGAGTATTTTGAAAGGCTCCGTTCTTAATGCTTAACATCCAGGAACCCTTAAGTTAATATTACCACTAATTTCAACACTCAGTTCTCTACCGTATTATTTTTTATCAAATAAATCTACTTTGATGTTAGAATATTAACTCGCTGTGTCACAGTGAGTCAGAGTCATGCTTCACGCTTGTGTTAGTCACAAAACTAATCTATTAAATATATGGACATGAACATTTATGTCAACAGTAATAATTGCAATCAGTGTTCATTCTTCATGCAACTGTAATAATTATTTATATCTGTATACGTGTCAGCAATACTAGGGAACCATTACTTTTTTTATTTATGTCAGTATTTTGCCTGTTTTCAACTCTTTGAAACACATGTTCACTGACAAAGCAGTCGAAAAACTGCAATTTATTTCACAGCAGTTAGTTATTTGTTATATCTTGTGTTATTATTCTAAAATCTGTGATTATCAGTGCTAATAACCCAAATCAAACGTGCATATATCTGCTGGATGTGGTTCAAAAACTTCATCTTCTTACACTGATACTGATCTTCGTCGAACTGACGAAAACAAACGCTGCAATTTATTAAATGTTCAACACGACTACGTTTATTTTATGCTTGGACACTCCTGCAAATTGATGTTTTTTTTTTAATATTAAACATTTTATTATATTATCTATTACCGTATCACCATTTTCGTGAGAAATCTAAATTCGTGTTCAAACTTATTGTACTTTATCTAAAGTTAGTTCCTAAACCAGAGTAAAAGATTACCTAGATCCCGAAATGCTGATGACTAGACTATACATTCTTAGGTAGACAAATGGTGTAGGCAGCTGAGGACCGTCTAATGATGAAATGGCTAACTAATCCACCTTGCTACGCAGCCTGGTTGTCTAAAGATTTATATACCTAGGAGCATACGTGAGTTAAAAATAAAGTAAGTTTGAGTAAGCAAAGCGTTATAGTAATATACAGAGCTGTACAAGCTTGCATGATCGCCTCCACCGCATGCAAGCACTAACTACCATGCTAAACATGCAAGTGTAATGAAGGTAACGTACAGGCAGCGCGTGACAAGCTCGCCGGTACTAAAATCACCGCTTATGTTCTATAATCTCACTGGTATTCTTATATTGTATGTAACTAATTGAGTCTTTGTTCTTTATGTAATTTCTCTATGTACAATATTCAGGAACACTCCACCGAGGCTATTTCCTGAACCAGAAGAATGATCTGGGAGCGGATGATTTTACACCTAGAAACAAAACACAAACATGGACACGTGAACACGCCCCAGCCACCGATATTTTAATTGATATTACAACACGGTGACTGATTGTTGTTGGTGACGTTATAACTAAGTGATTAATAAACAGACACATTTAAAATTTTGGTGCAAACACTGAACAAAAATTGTGAAAATTGGGATCAACACAAGTTTGGTATTCCGTATCTGCCGGATCGACAAGCATTATTTTGTTAAATGTGATGAATGAAAACTTCTTTTCAAAATAGCTCGAAGTAAAATACATAAATACAGGCTATTGTAATTTTCAATATTTGTAAGACCGTGTGACTATTTTATCCCTTATCACCGTGATCGATTCGGCAAATACCAACTTTTCATTAACAAAAGTGTTTTTTTTTTTTTACTGTTTTAGTGATCTGGTGCTAGTGCTAATAAATTAACTGTGCTTGCATTGCAAAGTGAGACTAAATTATATTTTTTCACCGAAAACATTGCACTATTCGATTCCGTTGTAAAAACTGTGGCAAACTAGATGGAAAGAGTGATAGTTTAGTGTTGTTTTGTGAGTTTGCCACAGTTTTTAACAACAGCAGGTAGGTTCGGATGCGCCCAGAAGCCGCGAAGTCGTCGAAGTCGAGGACCGGCCACCGTCAGCCACTGCACTCATTCAATAAGACACCACACAGGCAACATCTTTCAGTATTAGTATATTGCGGTCATCTTAAGCAATATGCACATTTTCATTAGTAGACTAAGCTGTCTGGATTAATTCACACATTACTAGGGTTAGTTGCTTTTCATAAAACAAATTAGCTGTTAATTAAGCTGAAAATTAGTTAGTATCTACGTAGTAAATCGATTAGCAAATGAAAAATCTAATTTATGTTATTGAGTTAGTACATGAAACCCGTTACCGAAATTAACGTAGAAGGTTACCAGAAATTTATTGATTAGATTGTAACAAAATCAATAAAGAAGTAGGTATTGATAAACACCACAAAAAAACCAACTGAATTGTTAATTCAGTTGGTTCTATGTTCTATAACAACATACAAGAATTATTGGACAACAAGTTTACGAGAAGGTTTACAAAACAACTAATAGACAAACATTCACATAGACACAAGAGCAAACATGGAACAGTGGAGTCGACGAGTGGTTCGTCCCTACTGTAATTTGTTAATGAGTTGGCCAGCTTTCTTTATCACAGTCAAGTTTAATTTTACCTAAAGTCAACGTATTATTTCTCTCTGGGGGCCTGTTTCGGATTGAAACAAAGCATTTTACAGTACCTTAGTTCAAAACACAACAATTTTAAAACAGGGAAATTGGTCAGTCAAACGGCATACAGATGACTAGACTGACGCAAAAATTAAGGTATTTCTTAGTAGGTCCTGTACATTTTGGACTGTAGTTCATCATATCCAAAGGAAAAGTAGAAAAATGCAGGTTATTAAATCTGAAAACTTGATCTTTCTAAACGTAGCCCAAAAGTGCATGCAATGGCTACATTGGACTCGCGTTGAAGTCTTTTGTTGTGCGCAAGACATTTTTTTTAAATGAAATAATTTGTGATTTGAGCCTTTCATTAAATTAAAACAAAACCACTTAAAGATTACTTTTAAAAGCTTTGAGTGGTTTGCACAGAGTATGCTTTCAGTCTGGAGCAAACTTTTGAAAGTAATCATCGTCGTTAGTGTCACTACGTTTCAGTCACGTCAACGTGTCAGAGCGTCATTGGTCACGATGTGAAGTCACAGTCGCGCGGTCTGGGTGTCCGCCTACCTGCGTCGAACAGAATGTCTCCAACGTCGTAGTCGCTTTCGGTGTTGTCGGACAGGCGCGCGTTACCTCCCACGGTGCCGCGCGGCGCGCTGCTGCAGCCGAGCCACCAGAATGCTGTTGACCGCGGGAACGCTGGGTTGTCTGAGTCCACCTGAACATTATAACAATGACATGTATTTGATAAATTGAAAATTGCTGAAGCGTTTTTTGTCTCTTGGAAGTGGGCAGCTAGTCTCCTGAAAATGGACAGCTGGTGTGCCACTTCTTCTTCCCAGCTTAAGCACTAGGAAGTGGTGAAGGGTGGGGTTTGTAGGGGACTGTCTTATGTAATTTTGACGTTCGAAAAGTGCTGATTATCAGCCTAGTTTGAATAAATGACTTTTGAATAATGTTTTCTTTGAAAAACGATGTAATGTGCGCTTATGTGCTAATCGCAATACAACGCACTACCATTATATTGTTTGATTGTTTTACACTGTGTCCAGAAAAGCTCAGCCGCGGCTTCGAATAGCAGCTCCTGTTAGATGGGAAATAGGTTAATTAGAATCTGAGAGCACTGATGTACTTACACTGAAAGTTCTATCATTAAACCGCCAGTACGATCCTCCTTTGAAGAAGTACGTGTATCCATTAGTATACTGTAAGGCAGCATCAATGCCGTCAGGGATGCCTTCCCAGTTGGAGAGGGGTTTGGGATAGGTAGCCTTGACGGGCGGCCTCTGTGACGGGTCGAAGCGCCAGAACTTCGAGCCTTTGTAGAAGTAGATCTTGCCATTGCCTGACCAGACTAGAGCAGCATCCAGGTTGTCTGGGATACCGGTGAAACCTGAACCAAGAGTTACATATTAGCTGATTTGCGTATTATGTTTGTGATAGGTGATGTTTTTTTTAAATCGGTAAATCATTTATTTATCTAGAAATAACGCAGAATTTGATCGGCTGTCTCACTCATTGACATCAAAATGCGATCAAACAATAATATAATGACAGCATTTCAGAACCCTTTATTTCAGATACAATAAAAAATTTAAAGCCTACCTTCACTGATGTCTTTAGGATAATCCCCGTCGACCTTCTGTCCGTTGTACCTCCAGTACTTGGATCCCTTGAAGAAGTACGTCTTGCCGTTCTTGTAGGTGAAGGCTGCGTCAATGTTGCCTGGCAAACCGGGCCATGCGCGGGAGATCAGACGTGGGTAGCCAGACGCGACGCCGTCCTCTGTGAGTCGCCAGTAATGCTCGCCTGGAAACGAATAAAAGAAAGATTTAGTTAGATAATATTCTATTCATTATTAATCTATTTCATGCTACTACAGCTGGAAAATTAAAAGCAAAGCCCAATCCACAATAGAGGTGATGGTTTAGTTTGGTGTGGAGTTGGAGTGTCCTAAAAGACTGCTCTCGAAATTCGAGAATCAATCATCATCAACCAGGCAAGCTACAAAAATGTCAGTGCGAGTTTACTCAGATAATTGACGGTGCCATGATTATCTTTCTCAAGAGTAGCTTGCGTAGGTAGATTGTTAGATTCTTTTTGATTTTATCGAAAAAGTTACGATGGTGGCTAAGCTATAAAAGTCCCCGAAACAAAGCTTCGTTGGCAGATGTAAAGGACCATCAATCTTCTGAAAACTTCGTATATCACGTCTAATTTCTATACCTTTGAATACGAAAGTGCCGCCGTCCGCAGAATTGAAGATGGTGTCGAACTTAGGGTCACCACAGAGGGCGGGGTCCTCAGCTGAGGGTTGCTGCGTAGTTGCGCGAGGTACAGAGGGCGCGGCAGGTAGTGGGCCACCGAAGTCTGTCTGTGACTTGTGACCGTAGAGAGCCTGTGGATGATAATAAATGTTAGGTGTGTTTGGATTTGAGAGAAGACTTTCTTTATTCGTTGTTCGAGCCTTTTTGTAAGTGGAGTTATGTGTCAAGTTAGGGTTGGCTGGTCAGCTGGACTGCAAAGTGTGGTCACTTTAAGACTCGTCGAGATCTTTCGATGTCTTTGCGTTAATGACTACTAGAAAACACAACAAAATTTGAAAAATCTGACCTTTTTTGTGACAAGACCAACATTATAAAATAATCGATATTTACCTGGATTCCTTGGACGTCATCCTGGTCGAGCTGGAAGGCGGGGTCGTATCCTCTGTAGAAGGGGGCCATGAGTGCTGAGCGCACGTCACTGTGGGACAACCCTAGTGAGTGTCCGAACTCGTGCGCTGCGACCTGCGAATGTGTTAATTGGAAAAAAAATATTAGGAATTCGAGCCATCTTTCCAAGGGATCTATGTAGCTTTTAGAATTTCAAGTACTTAATTATTGATTAAAATCTTATTATTAGTCTGTCTATTCTAGAAAGACATACTGGATTGGTTATTAAGAAAATTTTAAGATTGTATAGGATCAAAATATACTACTTTAAAAATCACCATTAAACAAAACAATTTTTGTCCCATAATTACCTGGAAGAGATTGGTTCCTCTCCTCGAGTTAATCGACCACATCTCGGCGTCATCGAAGTGAGCGTCGCCTCCGTACACCTGCACAAACGAGCCAATGAGGAAAAATGGAAAATCAACATCAACCGATTAATCAATAATTGTCATATTGTTGTAGAACCTTAGCTGGCCGCACATACAATTCTTGGTAGGTAATTATAGTGATTGATTCTGCAATAACTCATTTAAATTGTGTTGCATGGATACAAACGGCGTTTGTGAAAAATAATTAGCATGATCTAACTCGTTTCCTAAAAATGCTTTCTAAAATTGACGATTGCCTTTTGTTTTTGTGTTTTAAATCAGACCCTCTCAGATCTTTGTCTACACCTATTATAGAAGATTATAAATGAGACCTTCCCTGATGCGTTCCTTCATATTGCTATGAATAAACTTCATAGAGGTCATACTAGGCCATCTAATTGTGACTTATTATTTATTTATTTATTTATTGACTTGTTCCAAAAACACCGATACTTGCACAGCAACAGTCATATAAATTCTTGTGTCAACTGTGTCTGCCTAAAAAATATCCAACGTTTACTTTTCGTATTAAGACTCGGTCGACTCGGTCGTAGTGTAAGTCAGTCAGTAAACCGCGAACGATAAACCGATTTTCTAACTATACAAATATTCTCGTCGTTTACCGTAATTTATGCAAAACTGACTAAAAGAAAAGTCTGTGTTCCGTATAACCAGTGTTTAGCGGCAGGTCCGGAAAATAATGAATGGAACAACAATAATGGTTAGGGTACATTGTAGTAAACAGAACAAATATAATAATTTGTTTCGCACAATAAAACGATTTATTATCCCATTATCCGTACAAAGGAACTTTCACTATTGAGGCGACAATCTGTGACATCCGTTATTTTTATTTGTAACAACTTAATTGGACATTCTATTTTGTAGTAAGTTCACGTGTTAGTTCATCTGATATTACGAAAA
Organism: Agrochola macilenta; assembly: GCA_916701695.1. NCBI lineage: Eukaryota > Metazoa > Arthropoda > Insecta > Lepidoptera > Noctuidae > Agrochola > Agrochola macilenta. The sequence continues at coordinate 14,409,588 of OU753554.1, read as the reverse complement.
ATTATTGCTGGTTTCTAATTCAATCAATGTTTTACAACAAGTAACGCCCTTAATAATTTAGACTACATTTTAATAGGCGAACTAGTAAGCACAGTTTAAATTTTTCAGAGCCGATGAGATTTAATACTTTCCATGGCTTACATTATTTGTCGTTTGTTAAATTATTCAAGAACCGGCCAAGTACGAGTCGCACTCGCACACGAAGGGTACGGAAGGGGAGAGAGCAAAAAACGCCGAAAAAAGCACGTTTCTTGCATGGTGATCCTCTTTAATGATTAACTTAATTTATTTTTAATTTTGTGTTGTTGCATCGACAATAGAAATACACAATCTTTGAAAATTTCAACTTTCTACCTTTTACGGTTCAGGAGATACAGCCCGCTGACATATAGACGGACGGACAGCGGAGGCTAAGTAATAGGGTTCCGTTCGGCACCCTTCGGGTACGGAACCCTAAAAACTATCGGACAATAATGTAGGTATCTTACTTACTAGATTCGTCAGACATTTCGTCAGGTAGGTAACGATTAGCATCGTCACTAACAACGAAATGAATAAAAAACTATGCTGGACAACCTATTATAATTCCAATTGTTCATTGCGACATGGCCTGAATAGTAAAATATAATTTGCCTAAATGCTATTTAATGTTAACACAAATAGCTTTACTCACGTTGGAATTGACCGCGCCGTTACTTTAAAATGACTTTTAAACCATACTATAAAGGCAGCAAAAAAATTAAAACTTAATCTTTGAATTAGTGGAAGTTATTAAAACGCATGTTTTTTATAATATACTAAGTTATTAAAACGCATGTTTTTTATAATATACTAAGTTATTAAAACGCATGTTTTTTTATAATATACTAAGTTATTAAACGCATGTTTTTATAATATACTAAGTTATTAAAACGCATGTTTTTTATAATATACTAAGTTATTAAAACGCATTTTTTTAAATAATATACTAAGTTATTAAAACGCATGTTTTTTATAATATACTAAGTTATTAAAACGCATGTTTTTTATAATATACTAAGTTATTAAAACGCATGTTTTTTATAATATACTAAGTTATTAAAACGCATGTTTTTTATAATATACTATATTATTAAAACGCATGTTTTTTATAATATACTAAGTTATTAAAACGCATGTTTTTTATAATATACTTACGGGGAAGTAAGCGTGGGCAAGGGTGCCACCAGGACCGTCGAAAGGATCGCCGTCTCCATGCTCTCCCTTTTCAAACCTAGACGGAAAAGAAATGTTATTAAACTATGACTTTACAGTACTTAGAAAACTAATAAACATAAAACGACGTAATACGACAAACTATGAAATCGCAGTGACAATTAATAGTAATAAAATGTCCTATCCAATCAATGAACATCGCGAATCAACAGTACCTTGCATTACTATAAGTAGTTACGCGTCCATTCAATGACAATCATTCACGTTACGCAACAAAGATTACCCGCGGATTGTGACCAAAAACCTATTATGAGTGATTCAAATAACCCTACGTACAATACGGCCGGCCACTGGCGCTGGCACGATTTCAATATCTGTGCACAGATCTAAACGATGCACGGTGGCCGCGCTATACCACGAAACACTCATTTTGTTTATTCTAACTTCGTTTCGCACGAACAGTATTCGAATTTTTGAATAAACTTTCGATTAAGCACGTTACAATGCGAAATTGAGCAGAAAGTCGCGGAACCAAAATGACGGATTACCTAAGACCAGACTGAACCAGAGTTACTTTAGCAACGTTATTTGTAATTCCATTGCCACCTGTTGAAATTATGATCTGTTTAACTGTAGAAATTATATTAATAGGTGAAACAGACATACGAAATCAAATTTGAAACTTTCAATTCAATCAATCAAGTAATCAAATACAAGATTCAATCGATTCGAGATTTCAATCTATGTATATGAAACTTCAAAATAATGGTGAAAATAACCACTGTGACCTTCTAGCATTATTGATAATTGACACGCCAACTTAATATCTTAAAACTACTGTTACATATCCCAGTACATGTTGAACTTGCCTAATTTCAATGTGGACTTGTCCGGACTGCTTCTGTGTGAAGGTAAGGTCTGTGTAGTCTGACCACACTGAGAAGGCTTTGGCAAGTTCAGTGTCAACCTCGGCACGCTTCAGCTTAGATGGGTACTTAGAGATCCTATAGGTGAGGTTCTTGACACGCCATCTTGAACCTAGACAAACAATTTGCGTCAATATTTACAGGCAGTTCACAGAAAATTTATGTTTGTTGAGGTTGATCATGGTCATGTACAAATAATTATTGTATTAAAACAACAATGACAATAAATAATATTTAAATGATGGGAACTCACCCTGCAGTGCGTATCTCTTGGCTCGGCTCTCTCCAAAGCCTACTTTGTCTCTCACGCCGCACCTTGGCAATGACATTACTTTTGTCGTTTCCTCGTCTAATTCACCTGTAAACGAACGTAAACAAATTATATTTTAAGATGTTGCTACTGTGATTTGCGGTTTTTAATCGCCATGACTAACATCATCTTTGTTCTTACTACTAAGGCAGTTTAGGATCGTGCGCTAGAATAGTTGAATTTCAATTATTATCTCATTTGCATCGTAAAACACTGCGGAGTGTCAAAGGACAAACATAGACTTTTTGTAACGAACGATGACAAGGAAGTAATTATAGAATCACATCGACCAAAACCGCACACGGAAAACGATGAATAATGAGGAACCATGGTCGCCACGACCGCTGATCAGCTGTGAGTTGGAATTTTACGGCGACGCGATCGATTTACATTCATAGTTACGGGGAATAACAATGTACTTGTTGAAATACGCCATAAGGAAAACTACTTCACATTTAATATCTGTATTACAGGAAGAGGAATTAATGACCGCGTGTCACTAATATAAACAGACATTTACGTAGATGATGCTCTCATGTTTCAGGTAGGTTACAATTCCTGATAAAAATTAATATACTTAGTCGTAAGTGGACGTCATCATTAAATCTTTAAAGGCATCATAACGTAGTGTTTGTGACAAGCTCGTCCGAACTCGTGCAGTGACCGATAATGAATTATGTATTTATATGTGCCGTCTGTGCGTTATTTGCTTACATAACAACACTGCCTTCAGTCATAGTCAAGACCAATAAACTACTTCTCGTGTCAAGGCACGTACGTGTACGAAGACGAGCCGAGCTCTGCCCACATAATTCTAGCGTGTTTAAATAGTCGGTTGTGGAGATCGCAGACTTATAAATTGCTTCGTGGATGTGTGTGATTTTAATAACTGTGATGAGGACCAAGGCTGCCCGACCAACTGTACAGAACTAACGACCGGCTAATTCAAGGGTTACCGTTAAAATTTAATATTTTTAAATCTCATATTTAAACCAAATATAGCGTAGCTTTTTATCGTCATAGATGATCACAAAGGCTTTTGATCCGTTTTGGTAGATAAAGTGAAAATTTTCATTGAGGAGTCTGACCTGGCTTCTGACCAATGACAACCCTGATGAAATTACAGGTTAGCAGACAGATAGTTTCAGCTAGAATTACCGTCTTGCAAAGTCCGACAGTGGGTTAACATTAATTATGTCAACCTTTGTAATCTAAGAAACGCTTGGTCACTTACACTCATCAAGGCTTGCTTCTCTGTTACCGCACTTCATTTACATAAGCAGCTATAATAAACCATGCAGTTTTACATAGGGAGTTGATTAATGATCTTTTAAATCCAATTACCATAATTGATTTAAACCATTATTTAAACATCGATAGAATTAAAATTTATGAGAAAGAGTTATAATTAATGTGGCAGTCATACATTATCTTTTTATGATCTTGGTATGTGTTGATAGATGGCAGTGTTTTTTATTGGCTGTTTTGTTTGTAATATTATGATAAATCGAGTTATATTTTCCCATCAGATCAATACAAACTTACTGATACAACACTAATTCAATCAAAGTAACAGATCGTAATCATGGCTTACGCAAACGGTTTTACATTAAAATTTCAACAAAGTAATGATTGCAACTTTCTTAGACCACAATTGATTGTCTCCTAATCAAAGTGTAATGGTCCGTGAATATTTGAGGACGGCGACACCTTCGCACAACATTTACTTATAGAATCATTCTTTTTAGACATTATTAGCTCAGGACACTATTTAATAAATAAGTTTCAACAAAAGTCACGAAACAAATACGAGTATATTAATCACTACAACAGACCTATCCGTAATGCAAATATTAACATCAAGTGATTCTGCTTTGATTATGTTAATGAATTTGGTATTTTTATTTGAGCATTGATAAAATTCTGGCGTAACTAAAAAAAAATGAAGATTACTTTACTATTAAAAGACTTCCCTGTTGTGTGTTCCCTGGGCATACAAAATATCCTTTCCCAACATTTATTATAAATGATGAATGTGCCAGTTGCCAGTAAATTGTGGAATAATGACAGGCTTTCAACCGATAAGCCGATGTATTTGTAGATAGCCTTACCTGTAGCGTTGAGCCCGGCAAAGCTCTGGAACTCGGCAATGGCTCGGCGCCACGATCCCTCGTCCATGATGTGGCCACTCGACGGATTCCTCACAGAGGGACTCAAGTACCCGTATTGCGCTAAGTACATCTGAAAGTAGACATCTCCTTCAGTCTGCCGTACCCAAGTTTGGAGTAGGCCTCTGTTCTCATACGAAAGATGTCTAGCTACTTGTTAGATTGTGCTCAATAGTGTGAATAAGCTTTCGTTGGTGCTTGTCTAATGTGAATTAGGTTCTAAGTGTAGTTCTAAACTTGAGTCGAATGAAAACAGAGATCCATTAGCATTGGTACATAAACACAATAGAGCAAACAGCTCTATGATTCACAAAAAGTAATGTTTTAAATGACTTAGGCGTTGAAATGGATTTCCCTACATATCTACAACTCATTTTAGGAACATAATTAACGATTATTATACAATGTTGCTCTCAATGTGAAGAAAGACATGTAGTGACGTGGTCTAAGCTACTAATTAGCTTGCAGAGCTCTCGTTTATCTCTTGCAAGTACTCACAGACGTTATATTATCTCACCTCACCGCAAGGTTACCCAGCCATTGTTTATTGTCAACGCGCTTGATAACGCGAACCACGTCGTTAGAGCAAATACATGGATAAGAAAATATTTTCTTATCCGACATGTTACTTAGTTCATTCCATTAATTTCACAACGAGATAATATCATTAAGGATATTATATTTACGTAAACAGATGTAAGCTTTGGGTTCTTCGTGTTTGGGTTCAATGCTTTAAGTTCAGTATGTAAAGAAAGGTTTCGTATATCGTTAGAGAGTTGCATTCGCTTGTCACGGATGGTATACGGAGACATGGCAACCTTGGGCAGTGGCGGTGCGCGTGCGCTGCATCTCAATGCGCACGCATATCTCCGCACACCAGCGCGAGCGCCTGCAGGCTCTTTGTTCCCCCTCACGCCGGGGAATACTCACAACAATGTCACTGTTAATCCCGCAGTCAATACCCCGAAAAGCCCGTGTTTACTATTGTCTGTCCAGTGCGTCCCATGCCACGAGAATATTAAACATTTTCAAAGATTTCTTCTATTTGTTAAGCAAATCAAACGTACGTTTTACAGATATCATCACGAATGAGTGATTGACCTCAGTGGGTATGAAATATACCTAGAGGTACTTGCGTTTCATATTTTATTGCTCAGTATTTCCATTGTTTATATCTGTTATTTCTACAAATTAAATCAACGAAATGAAAAGCTCTCTTATATGCCCATTACTTAACTAATATTATATTGTATCTTTAGTATTGAACCCAACGCATGCATTGTTTTTAATCCAAATAAATCAATGTAAATGTCGATGACTAATCACGAGAGAATTGGTCACTTTTTGGGCGCGTTGGGCCAGGCTATTGACACTGTGGAACAAAGTTGCAAGCCATTGTTCGTTACACAAACCAAAACGAACCAAAATGCATGACTTGAACGTTTCACCTCGTACCAATGTAAATATTGTAGCATGCTATTCGGTCTACATATCGTATTGGTAACAATGTTCCTGAGCAAACTATTGTTCCTTACATGTAAGAATTCTTTGGAAGTACGCGGGGGTTTCAAGATACACAACGAGCATTGTCGGGCAACTGCAAAAAGTAACGTCTCGCCGGTAAAGCATATTTATCTTAGGCTTATAAGTGAAAGGAATAAGAGCGACCTGTATTACAGCGGAAGGATTATTGATGGAGGCGTTTAAATAATGGATTCGTATGAGCATATCGGGGTCAGTGTGTCCCCATGAGTAACGGGTACTGTCGGAGCCTGCGCCCGCGCTGATCTCACGGCGCAGCCTGCGGCACGGTGCTCCACAGACCTACTTAACTCATGCAAATTTCTACAGCCTCGGGGGACGTCCAACGGCATGTATCACGCATCATTGCTGTGTAACAATGCTAATTGGAAAAAATAACACCGTCCCGATGTTTGACATCTTAAACAACTTTACACTCCGTCGAGCATAATGCAGGTGATGGTCATATCTGTCAAACCCATCTCAGGTTGGACTGGTTTTAGTGGCAATTAAATTCTGAAAGAAATTTTTACAATTTACACCGTTACTGGTAATTTCGTAGTATTTTGAATTCCCAATATCTCACCGTAAATTATATTGGTAGTGCCACGGTTTGAGCTTTTATTTCAAGATTAAATCAATATGAACGCGCTCCAACATACGTACATATGCAAACTGTAAATCGCAAACTTAAACAACTGAACGTGATCACACTATAGTAGATATTAAGGATGTCGATATGTTATGCCAGTTATTTTCAATCGAAGTAACGGGTCGTCTGCGATTAACGGCATTTTTAATAGAAAGGATAAGTAAGTACCAACGTGTAGAGCTGTGATACAAAATGTCCAAAACCACGTGGTGGCACTGAGTCATCACATTACTAATGTTTTTGCGTTAACTACGAGCTTTGACTATTCAAATTAATGAAGTTTGCAGAGCTCATTGCTACTACAGACGATTTTGTATTGTGGCCAATAAGTATATAAGACAATGCCTGTAAATGAAACATGTTTATACTAAAGACTGTTTCATTTATCATTAAAATTATTTTAGTTAAATTTCGGGTCAATATAAGTAATTGCTATATTGATGTTTTGGGCAACCAATATCTATAGACAGTTTTACTGTTACATATAGATGTAAAATACGTATACTAATATTACATGCACCAATTGTCGTGTAAACAAAAGCATGCTTCATGAAAAAAAACACTAGTGTCATTGACCTATTTATTTTTATAATAATGATTCATAATTTTCTCTGTTTGTAATAATATGTAGGTGGGTACTTACTCATTACTATAGAATAATCTTACTCATACTTTGTTAGTAATATCCACTTCCGGTTCCTGACCTACCTTTTGTTTATTTAGTATGTCATTGTATTAGTTATTGTCCCTACATTTTGTGATATGAGCTTATGTTATCAGAGATAGGAGTAGAAGATGTCCTTCCAATTTCATGGTCTGTACGGCTTTGGTTGGCAGGTAGGTATATTACTGCCAGGGTTGCGAGTTTGTCGAAAGGGATATCGCGGCCCCGGCACACAGGCAATAGAAGGAACACAGTAAAAGTCTGACACTCCCTCCCACTCCACGCAGAGCGGGAGAAGTTATTTGATAATTTCCCAACCAAAAAAAAAAAAAAGGTATTAAAAAAAAAAATAACAAAAAAAATATTAAAAAAAAAAAAATATTCGGCACTGTCCAAAAGGATTGATCAAATGTTTTGCTTTGCTATATCAATAAACTTTGTAACACTTACTTACTAGATAAACAGAATTAAACGGTACTTATGTGTCAGATCATTCACTAACCCACATCGCACACATAAAAAAATTATTACTCATTCCTCTTAGTTCATTCTTAAACGATATCGAAACTTTTATTCGTATTTCAGATCGCACGCAAACACACAATAAAGTCTGCCAATAAAGCAAATACAATAATTACATTAGCATACGATGTTACGTAACATAATGGAGTATGATAATCGTTATTAGTATTCAGAGGGGCACGACAAAAAAGGCGCAATATGTACAAATGTGCAGGAGAACGCCATGAGCCGATTATCTATAGCCAAGCGATTACAATGTAAACTATGCGGGCATTTAATGACACCTATGTATGATTGCGTACTTTGCTCATTGTACCCGCTGACATTGGCTCGGATTCACGTGGAACCATCATTAAATTGCCCCTCCGGTATTATGGCAAAATTGACAGCCATCTATACATTGCCATAATGTATTGTGTAACGATAAATCACCTTTAATTTGCATGAGAATTGCTTTTTATCACGTCAAAACAGATACGTTCGATGTAGATGATGATCGTGCTCTTAGGAAACAATGATGATGTTACTCTATTCTAAGTATTTGAAAAATAGATTTACTATAATAGAATGCGTTTATAACACCAAATGAACTAAAGTATTGTCTTGAACTTTAATGTAATTGGCCGATGGTAATTTTATATTAAAGTAAATAATTTAATTAGTAAATATTTAGAAAGCAGAAACACTGAACATATTAAAACCCAAGAACCAATCATTGTTCACAAGGTTCTCACAGGTGTGAACGTAAGTTATGCTATCAACTCTGACCCTACCAAATAAAGCCCGTGACAGCCTGACCCTTATTAAGTTAGAAGCATGTAGTGCACATGTTCTAACAAACGAAACAGGTTGCTCATTACAGGCTATCACAATGGCCAGCGAAACATAATCAGTAGTCCGAAGTGCTTAATAGGAATTGTTGTAAATATGCCTCAGCTGTCACGCGAGCATGTTCCAGGAAATGCATCTGCTCTCAGCGATCACTCCCGGTAAGATTCTGACACGTGTAGGTATTCGTCAACACTTCCCTGTATGCGTAATATTAAGCATGTGCCGAATATGTCGAGTTGTTGTCTGTGTCTCATGGTGATAGCGGTTTTGCTTTGACGGAGATTGAAGACGACACGTGCTAACTGTACCGAGATTGAAGACGACACGTGCTAACTGTACCGAGATTGAAGACGACACGTGCTAACTGTACCGAGATTGACGGAGATTGAAGACGACACGTGCTAACTGTACCGAGATTGAAGACGACACGTGCTAACTGTACCGAGATTGATTTTTCGTGTCTCTTTATCAATTAATAACGAATTCAACCTGTTAAAAAGCTTGGTATTCTCGACAAAAGAAATCGACTGTTGGTTGTGTTGAGTCAGACCTGCTTACGTTTTTTTTCCAGTGAATGTTTTGGTATGTGTTTTTTGTACGATTTGTTTTAATTTATCAAAAGCAAACACTAGATAGGATAGAGTGCATTAATCCTGAGAAGTCTAAGCAGGCAATAAATATAGTGCATTTATCTTGTTACAATGCTAACGACTCGCGCCGCCTACGCCACTTATATTGCAGAACCTCTGTACATACCATCTGTTATTACAATTACGCGTTAAAAACCTTAACCACGCTCTTATATAGGATGTATTCAAACCAAGATGCAACCAAAAACACTTAGTGTTAGAAAAAAAGGAAAATAATTATTTTGTAATAATGAATAATAAAATAATTATTTTATATTAATGAATATTAAAATGATTATTTTGTAATAATAAAATAATTATTTTCAAAAGAATAATCATTATTCTTAGTTATAATATCTCTATCTATCTCGTAAAATATTAAGTTAGAATCAAATTACTTATTAGTCTATTAGGCTAGATTGTAATGAATTTCTATGAACGCCAGTTCTTATTAAAACAGAAACAAAAATTAATGATGAAATATTAAGAGTAAATATTTTACTAGCATAAAATTTTTGTAGAAAAAATATTGAACGACAACTAACGAAGTTATAGGGGGCAACTACTCTAAGATGACCACTACGAGTAATAGAGAAGTAGATACGGAAGAAGAGGACATGCCACGCCGACTCTAAATACATTGGGATAAGGCCAAGAGATGATGTTAAATATACATTTTATTTTATTTATATTATTTTATTTTTATGAATTATAGAAAGTTAATATTCCACGGTCTGTTTTTAATGTACACATTGTATAAACAGCGCGGCATCTTGTTTTCTCATTACAACATTTCGCATACATGTAATTAATTTAAAAGTATGTATATGTATCACGCAATTACATAAATAAGTAGAAATTACCGGTGATCTCGTTTTATATACCACGTGGGTACATACAGGGTGACATGTTTTCTCCACTGCGCCATCAACTACTCGTGGACTATATTAATGTTATTATGGTGTTCGCACAACATAATTAGTTCGCCTGTTACAGTTATTTATTCCCTATTAGTGTCTTGACATAATTATGCACATTGAAATGTGACACCTATGATAAACATATCAATTTTTATGCACGGTGTTAGGAATCACCCTTAATGGATAATCTATAAAACTCAATCGCAAACGCAAAGAAGTAAATGACAGATATTAATTATGTAATTACAGCCTATGCTAGTTAATTCTTTCACAATCTTGATAATAACACTGAGTACCTACACATCGTAAGCGCATCGGGGAAAATGGTTTTTCTGATGTTAATAAAATTACCATTCAATTCAAATCCAACACATTTGTTTACATTTTTCTAGGCATAAATAACAACATTATGTGAAAAAAATCTGTTTATATGACTAATAAAATGGCGGTAAGCTTTATACACGTGTCGTCTCCATAATTAATACATAAATTTTCCTGCGAACGTGAGACGTTTCAGAAATATTGAAATATGATATATTAGATAAAGAAACATAAAGAGACTTCCATACATTTCTCATTTAAAAATACACTTATGAAGATAAATGACTACCATACAAACATAAAATGAATATCATAAGTCAAAAAAATATGTTTGTTTGTTCATCCTGTCATTGATTTATGTTAATAAATCACATAAAATTGCAACTTAATTACTTTTTGCGTCTTATTGTTGTTTTTTAGAGTAAACAGCAATTATACGTATATATTGTAAGTATTTTGTTTTACATTTCACAATAGCCTATATTTAGATAGTTATTTAGGACTAACTTTCGCCTGTGGCTTCGCCCACGTGTTATGTCGATAAAAAGCCTATGTCCTTCTCCAGGGTTCAAAGTATCCCCATACCAAATTTCATCAAAATCGGTTCAGCCATTTAGCCGTGAAAGCGTAAGATACAAACACAAAAAAAAACAATTCTCTATAATATTACGAGTAGTTTAGATAACTTGCTGGGAAGACTGAACATTATGAACAAGCTAAATGATTCAGGGAAAACATAAGACAGTTATTATAGGTATTGAGATTTGGTACACCTAACCTGTGGTTATACAAAATTTGTACCTACAGAAATATTGACCATTGACAAACTGCGGTTTAGCGATAGGCGCATCAAAGCTGCGCGTGCGGACCGCTGACCGCACTTATTCATGCGCACGCGAGATAATTACCTTGTAATTAGTTTCAATTATGTTGCGATTGACGAAAGATTAAAATAGAATTTATCGCGTGTGAAACCCCACTTTTCCATAGTAGAACGTAGAAAATGTTTTTTGCGGAAAAGTTAACCCGCCCTTTGTGTGTGTATCTTCGCGTTTGTCACGTGGATCACAGCACTTCTCTTACCTTTCAAATATAATAGACTTTGATCTGATGATTGCTTGACAATTATACAACAACGTGTAACGCGTCATGGCTTTTAAATACATCGGGTCAACCCACGAATGCACAGGATTCTTTTCTATCGATGAATGTAGAGGTACCTTCGCTACCTACTGCATTCCATGTAATTCTGAGAACATATAGATTACATGGCTTCAAGTTAAGTGCCTTATCCTATGAAAGGATATTATAGGACGTTATTGTGGAATGACAGTCTCAGTAGGTAGGAATTTAGCCACCAATTTTATAACTCAACTAACTAACATTACTTAGCCTCTTTTATTAAATTCTTGCTATATTTTTAAGGTGCCGTACGTCTGAATGAAAAAAACGGAACCCTTTTAGGATCACTCGTGTGTCTGTCCGTCTGTCACAGACAATTTACTTCGAATCTAATGCACCGATTAAGCTGAAATTTGGTATAAGTATGAATTTCTATGACCCAAACACAGACGTGTATCATAAATAAATGAATTTTGAATCACATTTGGGGGACAAACTAGAAAAAAAAAAATCCTATTCTCTTTTACTGAGCCAAAAACTTTGAAAATTTACAGTAACTCGTTTTATTATTTTACCCAATGATTGGCCATTTGAGAATTTGGTATTTATAGAATTAGCCATTATGAGAATTAGTCCATTAAAGACTCAAATGCCATTTTGAAAATTGGGCAATCTTAAATAAAGTGCTGTACATATAGATTACAGGAAAACCTACCTATAAGAAATCTATAGTCTTAAAATAATATGGTGAATATCTCAATATTGTGCGTACGAACTAACATTTGCAGTTGCAATGCTCATACTTTGCCAGAACATGTTTTCAAATACAATGTTAGTTTGTTTATATCAATGATCTACTCCATCTACTAAAAAATCAACCACAAATGGTGTTATTTGCTGACAATACTTCCTTAATTTTTAAGGTAGATAGACGTGCTACAATTTTTGACGACGTAAATAACGCCCTACTGCAGGTCCAAAGTTGGTTCACTGCTAATAATTTAGTATTAAATGGAAAAAAAACGAAGTGCATAAAATTTTCTTTACCAAATGTCAAAAGTAGTGATTGTGAAATAGTATTGAATCAAGAGAAACTAGAATTCGTCGATAAAACTGTTTTCCTAGGGATCATTTAACATCTCTTGCAGGACGGCTAAGTTCAGCAGCATATGCTGTCAGAAAAATCCGTCAATTTTTTTATGTAGATACCGCGAGGCTGGTCTATTTTAGTTACTTTCATAGTATCATGTCTTACGGTATTTTACTGTGGGGACGGGCTGCAGACATCGAGTCTATTTTTATTCTGCAGAAAAGAGCGATCAGAGCCATATATTATCTCCGCAGGCGTGACTCTCTGAGGGAACTGTTTAAGGATATTAACATCATGACGGTACCTTGTCAATAAAATATGAAACCATCATGAACGTAAGAAAAACTGTACATCTTTTTAGTAAAAGAGGTGATAGACATAATTATAGTACAAGAAATAGGGACCTATTAGTTCAACCAGGTTTCAGACTGGCTAAAGTGGACACATCTTTTATGGGATACTGTTTAAAGTGTTACAATAAAATTCCTCCCCACATACTTCAACTAAATGATACGAAATTCACATCTTGTATAAAACGCACACTATGCAGGCAGGGACATCGCTGATAAAAATGCTTGGCTCAATGCTGGTCCTGCTCCACAACCACAACTAAGTATTTGATTAACATTTGAAAACACTGTTGGAGCTGCTGAAGAGTTTAAGACCATCTTTGCATTGTATAAAATCAATTTCCTTTGTATTATATAATTTCAGAGCACAGGTGTGAGTACTATATACTAAAGAGCTAACATTTACCGGGTAATACGTCTTTTATTGACTTGAATGTACCCTGGCGGCTGTGAGTATGTCATGCTCACTCAGATGTCTCGCTGATGGTGGCGTGTGTGTTGGATCATTTAGCTCCCTTCAAAATGGTTGAGCTGAATGGTGCTAATCCATGCGTCATGTTCGTGAACGGATGCCGTTAGTTGGGACTGGTCAACTCTTAGCTGCCTTGGCTGATTTAAATTTTTGAATTGTTATTTGTTTTATCTTTTTATTACGGACGCTTCTAACGTCTTTCTACATTGGTCTCACATGTTTAATTTCAACATGGAAAGATGTAACCGATATTTTTGTAACAATTTATTTAAATATAGGTACGCTTTGGAATGGGCAACTAGCTTCATATTTCTGACTGACCGATTCCTTGACAATTCAAAAGTGCCTGTAAATGGTTTAATTGAAATAAATGCTTTGAGTTTGAGTTTGAGTTCTTGGGTTCAATTTATCCCAACTATGGAATCCTTTTTAGTGCGTGGTCCAACACGTACTTGGCCGGTTTTTTTGTAATTATTCAGAGCTAATGAAGCAATTATTCTTTTTAGCGGGATAATTGACTGAAAAACACACTTCATCGATAAATAAGTGACACGTGTAGGTAGTAATTATTACTATTGAATGGACATAATATTAGCCACCTGTTACAGTTTGATGAACACTCAATTATAATGCTTAGAAAAAAACAACGTAATTTTCCAACATTTCAGACTCATCGAACGAAAGTTCACCCAAGAATGAACCCCAAATCATTACTTATTTCACGACTGTAAATAAGATGTAGGTAAGTAGGTACGTCATGTATGGATATAGCATGGTATCACCGTGCGATCAAATATATGGTAGCAATCAGTTGGCAGTGACGACGCCGTGAACAATAAGCAGTAGCGATCAGAGGACGGTGGCCGTGGCGCGCGTGCCGAAGGTCGCCGCGCGCTTCCTGCGTGCGTGACGCGCATGCGCGCCGACCTGCCACAGCCACCACCAGTCCCCACTCACCACTAACTCACCACTCATCACAAATTCATTTCCACAAATGCATACATGCAGGAAGAACAATCCCGTTACCAAAAAAGCAGTCCGTTCAGATTACGGTAATACAGAGGTGACCCGGTCGCTTTTTGTCTCCGCTGGACACAAGCTATTGTCCAAGCATTACACACGTCTCATTTATGTCATCGGCACGCTTTACCGTGCTAAAACATCTCTTAACTTTATCTTTTTATATAATAATTTATCTTTCTTCATTCCGATCAAAATCTTAAAATAGGCTAGTTAGGTACCTATCTTTTAAGAGATCTGGCGACATCTCACAGTTCGTCATCATGTTTTTTATCATCATGTTCTGCGAAATCCTAAAACATATTTATTTCCCAGGACCGTGAATCGTGACCAGGGTTAGAAGACGTACGGTCGGTGGCATTGTACGTTAAAAATATTTTGTTTTTGATCACGATCTCAAGAGCCTGCCGCTCGCTAGGCTCTGGTGTACTCTTGAGATACTGAGATACGCATTTCCCGAAACGCATAACAAGGAGGCGGTTGACACCTTGTCGACAGTTAGATATGCACGCGGCATTTAAACGAGCACAACATACTCTAAATAGACTACTGCGGAGATGATACAACAAAAAGGCATAATCTTTTTAATAAATATTGAAACATCAATAAAACCTAAATGAAACACGTCAACGATTATGTTTCACCAGTTCATTGTTCTAAACATTCAAAGGAAATTTTCCGAGAGATATCCCCTCGTCGTGTGAGACATGCGTCGAATTTTTATATCGCATTAATCGAGTCGAGTAGGAATGATGAAAACAAAGAACATCACAGGTTCTTGGCACTTTCTGCCTCGGCTATTGTTCTCAGGAGGAGCCTTAGACAGGAGAATGACCCTCTTTATATGGAGACGTTTATCATAACAGTACCTGTTTCAAATGACAGGAAATGCCTGGCCCATGACAATGTGCCGACCATAACATCTTGGGTTTATCACATGGGTAAGGTGCAATGACCTATAAATTGTGGCCGAAAAATACCTGCATTACATACTGCCTTACAAAAATACCTTATCGTGACCGAATTCGATGCTCGACGCACGACATTCGTCTGTCCGGAGCCGTATCCTAGTAACGATTTCTGAATTTCAATATTTAGTGTACCGCTCGTTACAGCCCGAACATTTGTTTGGTTGGCTTCATGTTGTTTCAACGTAATTTATCTGATATTCTATTGTAGGTACGGAATGAAATATGGGATAATTTGATACGGAACTATTATGACCAATGACATTTTTATGAGCGCAATTGAGAATGTAAACAAGTCTGGCGTGACAGCGAGTTGGCGATTCTGTATAATATTCTATGGTTTTTCCATGTCATCGAGTGTCGTACACTGACAATTAAGAGTGGGCTTACATATCTGCTAATTATGCTTTGAACCGGTCTTCATGGTAACGAATTACTGAAACCACAGATTGCTCTTGATTGCTCTTGGTATTAAGCCCAGATAAGTGTTAAGTTAGCGTCTTAGACTTTAAAACCATACAAGTGAATGAAGCTACATTGTTAGCTATTGACTTATTTTATCGTATCCCATGTTTCAGTTATTTTTTTTTATTAATTATTAAAAATTTAGTCAAGTAAAACGTAACGCCACCATGATGTGGCCCTACATTCGTTCAGTCACATTGTCGACATTATTATGAATCCCGTATCAATAAAACTCAGTGCTTTATGCTTTACAAGAGCAACCGATTCGCTGTTATTGTTACTGAAATGGAGGTTTTAAAAGGATGTAAAATATTACGGCAATCAACTTAAGATTATTTGATCGAATGATTGATTACAATCCCAGTAATTGTCAAAAACCACAAGCACAGCCCAATTAGGCCTAAGGTTCTATGTTTTCATCTTTTAGTAAGTTGGTATATTTTACCGGTTAGACTTCCTCGCATTACTAACTAGAACATGTGTTATTTCTTTGCCAGACATAACATTTCGATTTCAACAAACAAAGAAAAGCTGCGAATAATTTTCCACAGTACCTATGTAAATAAACTAAGGCACTGAGCGGTCGCCTTTTGTAGCAGAATTTAAAATATGAATATAATTACCCTAAGTTCGCCAAACGAGTGGAAGCGGGTTAGTGGGACGCATATTAGCCTTGACATAACCACGGCTATTTTACACGGTTTTTCAGACCTTATCGTTTAATTGATTAGATTGTAATTTGGCGATTCGCAATTTTTCCGCGAAACTACATGACTGTTATTATCACAAGGTATCTTTCTTTCAACGTGGTGTGAGGCAGACCCCCGTTATATAACCCGACGACTTTTAAAAGGCTGTTGGGTCAGAATGGATGCGGTAAGCGGAGAACAGGGTGCTGTGGGGCACGGCCCATGTCCTGGCATGGCGCTGCGAGCTGATTGATCGTCAGATTTAACTGTGTAGTGAAGTTTTGTCCAAGAATGTTAAGGAAATGCATCTTTATGCTCTAAGACTTTGGCGAGCCTCCACAATAAAACGTGATTGGCTTTCAAATTGTTAAATTTTTTGCTATAACTTTCCTTTGTTGGCCTCAATCCTCAATAGTTATGTCATTCCTACTTATTCCCATTTATATGAGTAAGTGTTTAGAATGTTAATAATGGAGCTGATTCATAATAAAAGGGCTAAGATCATAGTTTGTTTTATTTTATTGTATGTGAGTACCTAAATCAATTACTTTTTATTGTATTGGACTGTGGTTTCCGCGGTTACACAATTTACCTTTCTATCAGAGCAGTGAGAAAAACTACCTTTTCCGCTTTGATATTTCTACAGAATTACACTTTCTGTTCCCTAATACATGTGACTTAAACTTAACTGGCGAAATGTGGGTGTGACTATACACCTCTGCCCAGCCCTTCGAGGAATACGTGCATAATGTTAGGAGCGTTTCTAATATTTTGTATTAATATTGTCTTTGTCTATAAATGATTTCCATTAAAATAACAAGCCTGAACAACCAATAATGATTAAATAAATATTATAATAATACCCATTTATATTCTAACGAGTAATTTATTTAATATCGATATTGAATTCAAGACAGCTTACTAGAAATTATTAGCAATATATGACTGTAATAGGAATGTCTACTTATAAAGCATTAAGTTGTGAGTGGTCTAAGGCTAAGGTTGTAAGTCAGCAGGCAGCGAGTAGCGAAGCGGGCGCTGTTATAGATCGATGTGCGAGTATTAACTACATTTGAAAAATCTAAAATTAATATAACGTTGTCATTTGTGAAAAATTATCATATTCACATTACAATCTGTATACACTTATGCAAGTTGTACGAGTTGTAAGTTTAGATTCCTTTATTTTTATACCTAGATAGGTATACTTAATCTCTCCTCTACATCTAAGGCAGTATATTATATTCTATGCTGTGGTATTAGGGTAACGTAATAGAGTAAATTAATAACATAATTATATACTTAGGTTTTATTAGGTGTTGATGCACTTTCAACAACTTTTTTTAAAGTTTGGCAGATTTTCTATTTTTATTTCCTTATTTATATTCACTAAACGTCCCCGCCACGCTTTCTACTGCCACATAACCGCAACCTTAGTATGTAGAGTGGTGCGGGTATTGCGTTGCCGTGCGGTCGCCGGTCGCTGTGCTCTATGACCTAGAACTTGACGGCTGGCGAGCTCAACAACTCGTGACTCAGGCGCCCGCGCCGTTTTCCGAGAAACGATGAGATTTTATTATTTACGTGTATCCTCTAGAAGTAATAATTCTTGCTGCACTGAGTGTGAGTCAGTTTGTGATTAGAAGTTTATGTGCACTGTCCCTTTTGTAAGTAAACTTTTAATTGGGTAGGTATCAAACATAGTAATTGTATGATTCTCCTACTCGTATTGTGGCGTTACTATACGCGTGTGTAATGGCCCTGCTACTCCCAGATCCCAGATCAGAGTTTATGGAAACATGCCGTTTGTTTAATTCCTATGAACGCCTGGTATTTTTGTTTAAAACCAAATTTTCATGGTATCTTAAAAGATGATTGCGTATCTAGAGCAATTAGAAATAGTTTTTATGTAAGAAAAGATTTACAATTTGTAATTTTTTTTTATCTCATAAGCTACAAATTATTTGATGCTAACATAGAAACAATATTTTTAAGTTTCTTCATCATGAAGTTCAACTTGAACCAACATGTTTTTTTTTTCTTTTAATATTATTATCAAAGAACAGAAGGCCAATTCCCGTACTTAAAAACGTTCACATTGTAGTCGCAATCTGTCAAACTTGTCAAAAATATTGGTAAATTGATTGTATTTTTGACAGATTGCGAATGAGATGCGAATGCGAACGTTCTTAAAAATTACGGGAATTGCCCCTCAGAGCTTATGTCCTGAGGGGCAATTCCCGTAATTTTTAAGAACGTTCGCATTCGCATCTCATTCGCAATCTGTCAAAAATACAATCTATTTATCAACATTTTTGACAAGTTTGACAGATTGCGACTTGAATGTGAACGTTTTTTAAGTACGAGAATTAGCCTTCTGATCCACTATGAATGAATAACAAAAGCCTGTGTAATGCAGTCATCGTCGCTCTCAATTTTAACTACATATACACAATGTATGGGCACTGTTGGCACATGATCTTATCAACCAAAATGACTTTATCTTAGAATAAGTCATAAACAGACATCTTGATAACTCTTTTAGATTTAAAATAGCAATTAGGGCAAACAAACTCAACAAACATCTCATGTTTGAAAAACCTACTATTTACAAAGAATTGAATCAACATTTAAACAAAATTAAATAAAGCAATTTAGGTAGTATCAGACCGGACTCGGAAAAGGGATGTTGATTCTATGATCAATTTATAGCCATTGATTCACACAACATTAGCGTATTTTACAAATACTACACAAGTGACGTAATGCCCATTGAAAAAGTATAATGACCAATATCTTGCTACACCCATACACACACACTTAACACACTTGTCTTATATGGTGCGCGTGAGTCACGATCTGTGTTAAACAAACGAAATGAGAAGACAAACAAAGTGTTCTAGTATCGAAGCGAAAGGTGAGCCATTTATCTCGGCTGGACTACCTCGATTTATGAATGAACACGTTATTACAAACACCTATGAGTGTGTTACTCTACCTAGTATCATTGTATGTGGGACTCAGATTCATTTAATTCAGAAGCGCCGGTGAACGTTGTTCTGAGAAAAGTTGACTCAGCGACCGCTATGCGCACCTACATATCATTTCCGATTCCGATGATAATAATTATCGATTATTTACAGGATGTAGAGGAAATCCGTAATACAATAAATACCTTAGTAATAACATTAACAAGTACTTTATCAAGTCTATTCAGTGCTATCGTTATCTACAATGATTAAGCGAGATATTAAATTTTATGCAGTTACAAAGAAAAATCCATTTCAACGCCAATATTTCTAAATTATTGCGCTAAAAGAAGCAAAAACTGTACAGTTCGATTTGCGAACGTTTTTCTTTTAATGCAAAAAATAGTAATCGACTTACCATCGCATTATCTGCATTACCGAAGGTCGGCGCGGCGCTACTCCTGGTCAGGAACACCAGCGCCACCATCGCCGTCCACAGTATCCTCAGACTATTCCTCAAACTGACGAACGCCATGTTTCCTGGTAATATCCTTAATCCTCTACTAGATATGCTCATTTGATATTTTACTTATAAAATAAATTTGTAAAAACTATCTAAAGGACGGAACAATTGTCATTACTCTTATGTCGATTTCTTAACCTATTTGGTTTGTAAGTATAGTAAAGTATAGTCGTCGATATCTTCGAGCACCACGATGATATGTTATCTGGAACAAAGAATTAGTAACAATTATTATCGCGACATGTGAACAACCTAACTGTTTACGTCAGCGTGTTGAAATGAAATTGCATTCACTTCCATTTATATATACAACTGATAACTTTATCCCAATATAGTACTTAATACTCGTATATACATTATTCATAAAATATAGACATTTATATTTTATTTATATATATTTATAGCAGTAATCTTTATGTTAGAGGTTTTTTGTAAAGGTCGGCTCTGCGTCATATCCGCGACATCGTTAATTGCTGTGAGTCAGTGGCCATCATCTGTACACTTATGTAAGATCTTCTGGATTATTAAGACATGAGCTAAATACATAATAATTATTGTTTTGTAAATATACATATATCTACCAACATTGAAATGATTACTCATACAAGTAGGTTGAAAAAAGCCACAGCTTTTTTGGATAGGTGTTTCGAAATTTTTAGACTCATTCGAAGTTTTGTAGTTCGGGTTTACGTTATATTTTCTAAAAGCACAACGTTCTAACTTAAATTTTTCTTTTGCAGTTTTATTTCCTACCTATACTACCTAATAAAGTTTTTTTTTTTCAAATACTACAGTTACTAAACTTTGAATTAATTATTTGCTAAATTATCACTATTATCTATTGTTGTCGCCTTTGATGAGAAAGATAGCACCATACCAATCAAAACTGATTGCACTTGCACTACAGTCATTCATAAAAATGGGTCTATACTAGTTACACCGCTAGATGACCTACATATTTTCGACGTGAGTTGCGGAGGGCTTGTCAACAAACACCTAGTATTATCTTCGTAAATGATAAATTGTTTGTAGCCAACGCTATACAGTAGGTATATAGCGGCTACACAATGTGGGGAACTGATTAGATATTCAGCTGTATGTATTGCATATCCGTATACTCAAGAGATTTGTGATTCACCGCGTATTTAATCATTTGCTATAACAAATATGAAGAATAAAAATATGAGACAGATGGATTTTCTTCACCCAGTTTATAGTCTTTTTAAAGTTAAATGCTTACATAATCAGCCTATGACGTACCCACGGCTGGGCAACAGACGTCCTCTCTGTGAGACGGGAGCGAGCCGTAATCAGGAGGTTGACAGATGACCCAATGTCTTCGAATTCTGATTCTAGATTGCATCTTTAATAATTTATAATTACGGGCTTCTAAAAATCTTCGGTACTTTACAAGCACCCTCTCGAGAGTTGATACTAAGTGCGTCAGCCACACCTTAGACAAACTACTACTTCAACAACTTTTATTAATGTTTCACGACTGTTTTATGAACTAATCTCCTAATCATTTGTTTCCTGCCACCTGAGAAGAGGAAGGTATACTGCTTAACATGGACCTCTACATAGACCGCTACAATTCAAGGATTTCAAGAAATGCGATATAAACTAGGTACCTACTCAAAACTTTTAATATGTAAACTTTAAGTGGTTTTTTTCGAATAGTATTAATTAAACTAGAAACTTTTAGTAACCAATTAATATGCAGGCAACTGTTTATGATGCACAAAAAAGTGGTTTACATATCCTAATTCACTTGTAACAAAATTTCCGGGTGTTCACTTATTAGAAAAAAGGATTGATAAAAAATTGCTACCTTCTAATAACAACCTTATCTTCTAATAATATCAAATAAATACTGGTATTTAACTGCATCCGGTTAAACTGAAAAAGGATTGGTACTGATGATGATGATTCAATAACAGAAAACTGTTTTTATAATAAATCATTACAAACATGTGATTGATTCAAACATCAATCTCATAGACGTGATATATCCGTCAGGTCAATATCTACAGCCGAAACCGAAAGCGCGGATCTATGAGAGGTGTCGCCAGCAATGTTCCGCTCACCGAAGCGTGACGGCTCGGAGGTGACGCTGCGCCCGCGCCGGTTTCACCGACATTGGATTCGAATCTCTTACCTAACATCATTTACTCCAACATTTTTTATCTATAGCATCTAAACGATTGCATTCAAATATTTTCAGTTATCTTAGTGAAACTGATTATATTTAATTACTGTTTAATCGATCCGACCCCGACAATAAAATTGCAATCGATAACCCGGACTGTGTAAACATGATGTCAAGCTAAATCATGTAATTGATAGATTAGTTCAAGCATTCTAAAGCACTTGCTAGACTTAAACGGTTGCCTAGTGATCTGATCAAGAATAATAAAGAAAGGTGGAATTAATAACTAAAACAATAGGGACGGTAAGTTGAGAGCACTATGAAATTTGTTTACAAATAAGTTGTTTTATCCTATTCAGAGCGACGTACTAAGAAATCAGAAATCATTTATTTTGAAATGAATGTGGGTATAAAATAATATGTAAACATTGTAAAAGCAGTTTAAACACACTCTACGGCATGAAACAGTAAAAAAAAAAAAATTGTAAACATAATATTATGTAAAAGACGAACTGTTTTCCTTATTTTAACCACAATTTACAGGTTATTGGTTTTAATTTTATTTATGTAAATGTTTATATTTTTTCATAAAGTATACGTCATTTCAAACAAGAAATTTCAGAGAATCAGTAGGACAAAGTGCTTTTACGTCTGTTTGACTTAACATTCGTAGTAATGGTAATTATATCGAAAGGTATTTCCAACTTATTTCGCTTCATTAAAAGGATGATTCATAGCTACTAATAACCTAACTTAACTCGAAATGTTTAATTTTATTTTTTTATTATTTGGCGTTTATAGGTAAGCAGCTGACGGGAGAAATGTAAGGGAAGACATATTGCTCGGACCCCTAGTAACATGGACAGGCAGGAGAAGAGGTGTCCAATTGATTAGGTTTGCAGTTTTCTCCAAAGAGATCTCAATCCTCTTCCTAACCCTTCGGGGAATGCAGGCGTGATGTTATTTTATGTATGTATATCTCAACCTTTAATCTCATTGTTAAAACGGTAATAAACTGATCATTTTATGTGCCACCATAAAATACACACGGAATTTTGTGAGCTTACCCGAAAGCCTTTAAAGTTCGCGATTGACATCATCGGTTCATTGTACATGCGCTGTGATGACGGCGGGTGCGATTCTGAGATGCATCTCAATGAGAGCGCATGTGCCGTGTGGTCCCGCCTGACGTGCGCCCGCGCCGCTTCGCATTGACACGGCATTGGAACGCTTCCTGCTTCCGGATCCTCGCGGGCAATACTAATAGCTTATCATTATCGAGATATCATGCTACTAGTATGTGTTTTATTTGCAATATTGTTGTAAGGGAAAAATCTCTATTACAATGTGTAACTAACGATGAATATTGGCTAGACGTCTTGTATTGGTTGCAAGTGCGACTTCTGAGCATGAGGTTCTAGATTCGATACCTAGGTTGGGCAAAGTGCATTGGGTTTTAGCCCGCCCCCTTGATGACATGGGACATCAACTGTGGACATATGAATTTACTATATACCTCTGCTTATACCATCGATGAATATCCTACAGGCGCGATGGTATGTTATTATCTTCTTAGCTACAATGTCTATAATTTGATTAAATGATCCTCCAAGTACCTCCCATCTCCCATTTTCCTTGTCATCCATTCGTGTTACATAAAACAGTAACGAATGGTGGAA
This sequence comes from Agrochola macilenta, assembly GCA_916701695.1. NCBI lineage: Eukaryota > Metazoa > Arthropoda > Insecta > Lepidoptera > Noctuidae > Agrochola > Agrochola macilenta. Next base: position 14,385,434 of record OU753554.1, on the reverse strand, counting down.
ACTGCCGAGGCATGAGTCAAACAATGTTTTGGTTGAATAAACCTCAGGGCCACCAGTGACTCCACATCACCCTTACGGACGTCAATTATTACGAACAGAGAATATTGTGAACATTACTAATGTATGGCTTAGGTCATAATTATTCGTTAAGACAATCTGTGGTTTCCTATGCAAATGCATTTACATATTATTTGTATGTATTTTTCTAACATCATGTAAGAATAAAGGAAATCATTTCCTGGATGAACACTTGTACATTTGTATTGTATGCATCAGTTCCATTATTGTATAACTTGCTTTTTCCAGCGGCTTCACCCGCGTGCATGTCGAAAATAATCCCACGGAAACGTACTATCGGGATAAAATGTATTATATGTCCTAATCCAAGTCATAGTCTACCCATCTGCCAAATTTTATCCAAATCCGTTCAGCCGTTTTAGCGTGAAAGCATATAACATACAACTTACTTTCGCATTTATAATATTATTATATATATCATATAATATATAGATAGTTGTATTAATCACTAAACAAATAAGTGGGTAGTGACTTGAGGTATACGTATCGACATAACATTAAAGCTTTGAATCACAGCCTGATTGATAAGAACCAAAGAACCAGTTTTCAATCAGGTGCTCCTCATTAAACATAATTGGAGCTTTTGCTTCATTTATTACGATAGTAATAGGTATAATTATATTTCTTTATTAACCGATAAACGAATATTTTATTAATTAGTTGTACGTAATATTTTAACATGAGCAAGTCCCATTTCTTATGCTTCAGAATTATTTTAAAACAGTAAAACTGTAACACGTTACCAAAGAGCTCAGCCCGAGGTTAAACTTTTTTACGAACAGACGGAGAAAGGTTGTTTCTGTACTTTAACATTGAATTTAAGTAGCGATCACATGCATAATTAATGTGCCCATGCTTTCCAACATTTCGTGTCAAGTTCGGCGGCCCGACAACGTAGTGACTACACTGTGACTCACTCGGTCGCAGAACAAACTAAAGGAACATGTTTGTTTACTATACACTTTAGACCACTCTTGCCATCTACTTTTATTCATTTAAAAAGGTAGTTACTAATGGTCATAATTGAGGAACTGTCGTATCGATATATATACTTGGTCGTTTCCTACATGATATATTTTCTCAGCAGTGAGTAATTTGAAAATAGAACCTCCACGCTTAATTCTTGTGAAAAACATTGACTGTGAAAGCTTAAACTTGAGACTTTCTGATACATACTTAAAATAATTTAAAAACACAGAAATGAATAAATCAAATGTAGATGTAAGGTGTATGAACAAAAGCACGAAAAGTGTCCCCAAATGGTGTTTTCAAGTGTCCCCAAATGTATATAAATATATACATACATACAGGGTTACAGGGTAAGTCGTACTGAATATTGAAGGATGTTATTATTCAGGTCATTTCTGATGAATTTGATTCTGAAATCAAATGTCCGAAACTTAACCGTTATGGAGATATTACATATTAAAGATTATTTTAAAAAATCCTCCGTTTTTTGGCTTTTAGTCGTTTTTATTAATGGACATGTCTTCTAACTAGATACATAAAAAAACGACTCTAGGAGCTCTAATCCCAAAGAAAACGACTAAAAGCCAAAAAGTAAAGGATTTTAAAAAATAATCTTAAAAATGTAATATCTCCATAACGGTTAAGTTTCGGACATTTTATTTCAGAATCAAATTCATCAGAAATTACCTAAATAATAACATCCTTTAATATTCAGTACGACTTACCCTGTAACCCTGTATATTACATAAAAGCAATTACCTTGCAACAGGTAGAGAACAGACTTTAAACAAACTAGAATCAGGTGAGACTGATAAAAAGTAATTTAACGTTAACAGAAGGGACATATCGGAAACTCGTAAGTCAAATAAAGTCTTTCTCAAAAACGTTTTCTGATTGCACAGTTATTATCAATAATTCACTTTATAAAGTTATCAATACATTCTTCACAAAACAAGTACAGTAAACTAAAGGAATGCTCAAAGAATGAGTTCATACAGATCTTAGTGTTATCAGATAGATAATGTTTACGTCCTTATCCACGAAAATTATCTGATAAGGGGAGCGGCGCGCGCGCTACATCTCTTTCTTTCAAACACAACAGCCAATCTTTTAATGTTTTGTTAGATCTTTTATAGCGTCTACAAATATTGTAAAAAGAAAGTGACTTTTTACATCAGTCAGAATTTTAGCACTCTTGTCAAATGCCGACATTATGATAAAAGTAATTTTATTGAGAGCTTAGACAACGCTACGTTCGGAAAATTGGAGTTGAGTTTTCATCCAAAGCTTTTCTTATGCATAAACAAACAACGTGCCAGTTATTCAATACCTTTGATTGATAGTGACACAAAGTTATCAGCATACACGAGTTTAGAGGCAGGGGTCAACGTAGTTGTAAATAAAAGGTGGTCCTATTATTAGGATAGACGATAGTTTACTACGCCAGAGCTAGTGTACCGTAGCATTTCGACAAGCCAGTTATTCAATACCTTTGATTGATAGTGACACAAAGTTATCAGCATACACGAGTTTAGAGGCAGGGGTCAACGTAGTTGTAAATAAAAGGTGGTCCTATTATTAGGATAGACGATAGTTTACTACGCCAGAGCTAGTGTACCGTAGCATTTCGACAATGTCAGCTGGTGACCGTGACACCAAACCGGCAATACTCCAAATCACCAGATTTCAAATATTGCACAGATTTCATAGACTTCGTGAATTAACTTTACAAAGGTGAAGGGATCACGTGAAGCAGTTAGTTCCATTAAGTTATCTGTATGGGCAATTTTAATCACTCAATGTTATTATCAAATTGATGAATGGTTATAAAGTTGAGTTTAGTAGAACCATAAGTGGTTATGGTTAATCAATAATCATGATATCTAGGTCTTGCATGTTTGTTTGTTAGTTTTTCATAACCAATGATCATTATGGTGACGAGCAATAAAAATAACGTGCGGTAATGAATGTATCAAGCGATCTGTCCTTTGTCCGTCTAACCACACGTGTAGCACAGACAAACACGGAAATTTTGATCAACTAACCTGTTAGACTGGTCCAGTGCGAAGTTCACGCGCAATCCTCACTACTTGAAAAGTTAATGTCTTCGTTTCACTAGTGCGAGCACGTCTCGTACCTCTATTACTACCGAAATTTGTAAAATATCGATAAAAAATAGAGTCTATTCATGTATAAACAACAATCACAAGGCACTCTCGAGTCACCGAATGTCCCGCTTTGTTCACTTTTTTCTTTGCAATTGCACGAAATTTCAAAGAAAATGTGTTCGTTTATGTGGCGGGAACGGCTGCGATCGTTGCGCCACCGCGTGACACGACCTACCGCAGACCGTGAGTTTGGCAGATTGTGCGCCGCGCCGCCGCGCACGCCTTATAACGCGCGCGCCCCCACCGCTCCCGCCCGCCGCGAAGCCTCCGCCCGCCCCTACGCACTGCAACTTTACAGGAAAACTTTATGCGCTTTCGTTGTATACTTTAACTTGTTTTTTATTGCAGTCACTTCCAGTTTCCTAAAATTTTACCTGATATGCATGCATTATGAAGATGCATCACAGGAATTCGCAAAGTTTGATAGCATCTAAAATGTAGTATTACTCACTAACATGTACATCATAACTACATAATATTAAGCCTAAGTAAAACGAATCTAATCGCACGGAAAACTGTACTGAGCTACGAAACGTAATAACAGTCCTCCCGAAAAGTTTCGCATCATTATAAGGACTCAGCACAGACATGGCTACAGGCATACAGCATTAGGTACAGTCAGCATCAACAGTTGATGACCACATTTAGATTTTCAAAATCCTTGTATAGTGAAGTGCTATTATTGAATACGGTGTACAGCGATTTTGAAAATCTAAATCTGGTCATCAAATTTTGATGCTGACTGTACAATATTTTACAGCGAATATAATAATAATAAATTTTATTTGACTTTCTCATTAACTAATTAAATACATAGATTTTCCTGTTCAAAACTGTAAGAAAAACGATCAAATTATAATTGAATTATCACCTAATTGAGAACAATGGATAGAGAAAATGTTAGACATAGCTCTAATTACATGTCGTTATATGCGACGGAGGTTTAAAGGAAAATAACTACTAAGTACATCAGCCGAGCTCAGTTACATAAGATAGAATCGTGTAACAATTTTGCCATAATAATTTATAGGAAACATCGATATTTTCCATCAACAGAATATTTCAAAAAACTTCAATAGGTCATCTTCATTTCTTATCAGACGTATTAAGGCCATTAAAGGGGTTGATCGTACGAGTATACCTATCATCATCATCATCATTAGAAGAGTATGTGGATAAATACCGGTCATTATAAAAATCAGACACCAAAGTGTGTTTTGTATGCCTTGATAACTCTAGGAACGTTCTGCATAGTATAAAGTTCTTTGGGAAATCCAATGTTCAGCCAAGGTCATTAACAGGTTTAAATGATTGTTCAAAACCCGCTGAAGGCTTCCCGTGGAAAATTATTTCCCATGAATATGTCAAATATACTAGTAACTGCGATTATTAATATATTAGACCTCAATAATTACATTAATTATTATGATATATGAGTACATAAGTGGAACTACAGATTCTTAGTAACAATATACCTACCTTTATTTGATGATTTCTCGGCATAGAATTTAAATGGTGAAATACCCATATTAAATCACTTGGTGTACATCTGTACGCGTACAAGTGGTGTGAGTAATGTACTCAAGTGGCTACCGATACTAAAGTATTTATTTATTTATCGTGTTTATTACTTTGTGCATACATCTGATAATATTTACACAATAACTGATAGTAGCTGACTGTCATAGGAAGTTTGATTGGCGTGGTAGTACTCGTAAATTAGAGAAAGAAACGTAGTTTTAGAGTGTCTTCGCACCGGCCAATTGTTCGGCGTAGGCGTAGACGCATCGTAGACACTGCGTAGAAGCTCGTAGACGCTCGTAGACGCTGCCTACTGAAAAAGAAAAGGCCCACCTATTTTCTTGCGAGTACTTAATTAGTCTACACTAATTTTCCGTGACCCAAGGGCTGGTTTTACGTTGGGCAGAGGCTAAGCATTGCCATACAACGTGGCAATGCCGCCAGTCTCTTGGGTACATTAGCAGTCGACAGCGATACTATATTTTAGTTTTTGAATAGTTTAAGTTAAGTTAGTACATAATTTTATTCATTAATTAGATATTAAGTTGTTATGTGCCCTCTTAAGATGATTACAAAAATCATTTGAGCCAAATCACATACTTAAAATTTTATATTTATAGGCTTATTCATAAAAAATTGTTAATCAACGTCTTAAACATTATTTAACTAAATCACTTATGTTATAAAGAGAAAGATTTGTATTTTGGTTTGTAATGCAAACTCAAAATCTTCTGGACCGATTTAAAAAATTCTTTCACCAGTCGAATACTATATTATCAATGAGTAACATAGGCTATGTATACTAATATTGTAAAGACATAAAATTTGTTTGTTTGGAAGTTTGTATGTAATCTCCGGAACTACCAACCGGATTTGAAAAAATATTTTTGCTTTGGATAGCCTTATTCTTGAGGAAGGTTGGGCCCGGACGAAGTCGCGGGCAGAAGCTAGTAAATTTTAAAGATATCTCGCGGGCGAAGCTGCTGGCGGACGTTTGTGGTACAGTAAGCTGCAAAGTGTAAGGTGTCTCGTGTCTCAATAAGATACTTTGCCCATGGCATGCGTGCTAAAACTAAAGCTTTCACGAAATTCTGTTTTAAATTCCCATTTAATCTTGAACTTCAAAGGATGTTAGAAGCTGTCTGATAATCCAGTTATTAGTATGGTTCTATCGGAAAAACAGGAATAACTCGGTCAAAATATCTCTGGGATATTCTGATAGGAAATTGTTTGTTTACTGTGTACTCATGGTTGGCGCGGTGCCAACGCTGGTAATAAGTGATAATCGGAACCTGATATACATACGTTTGCGAACTAAGTAAGGTACCTACGCACTACGTAAATACTTAACCCTTTACGAGCCACGCGTTACTCGTAACAATTACGTTAAAACGTGTCGCTGTACTTATAATAAGACCATTGACTCTTTAATAACGGAAATTAAATCAATTCGTAATATAGTGAAGCTATTGCACCATAAGTAGATGAATATTCAATATTCTTTACAACTCGTGCAGTTCGTCTGTACCAAGACGTACTACACCCTGTATCGTTGCATGATCTCTTTACTACGGAACCTTGGCGGTTTACTACGACATGAGCTAACCTTGAAGCTAACTTTGTAGGTAGCTTTAAGTTTTAAAAGAGAATCTCTAACACGGAAAGGTTTTCATTCTATGACAAGGGGTTATCCAACCAGTTTTCTTTTTTACGCAAACTTTTAAAGTAAAAGAAGATCATGTTCTATTGGGCTTTTTACGTAGTAGTAAAGCGATTCATTTAATTAATTTCCCTAGTTGCAAACAGAGGTAACCTAATTTGGATCACCCCAAGCTAACCATAACCACCAAGCACGTCACAAACGTAAAAGCGATAGCTTTCGACCAATACTGATTCACGCGCATAAAACAAATGAATGTCCATATAAATTCATTGCTCAACCACATTCTAGGTATTATCAGCTATTGTACGTACCCCTTTTCCCGGTAATCAGTCACCTATCGATACAGGTAACGAGGTGTCGGGCAGGTACGTGGTGTTAGCTCATCGGGCATGACAATACCGACCTTGAAAAGACCTGTGATGACAAAGCTATTGTATGGGGTGACTAAAGCTCGAGGGTGGTGGTTAGTAGTAGCTTCCCTTAGCCACGGTGAGTCGGTGAGGTGAAGGTCGTACATACGGTATTGTAGTGGCATCGTGGTCATAACAGGCGATGCCGCCTTTGATGCCGTGCCAACTTTCTTTGTTACAATGTGGCGGTATTGTTTATTGTGTCACCCAGGTTTGCGAAGGTTTAGTTAAACTATTTACATGTTCCTTGTGTTTTGCTCGCGGTGAATCGTTCATGTAAAGTCTTGAATGTTAGTTCTTATCTAGGAGCTTTTGTAGGGAAATAAGGAAGACAGATTTTTATATTTCTGTCAGAATTTTCATGGCTAGAGGTGTTCTTTGGTTTTATTTGAAAATCTTATGTTCTAACAAATTATTATGTTGGACTAAATAGAGGCTTAAATAACTGCCTGTTGGGGTTGCGGGTTTGTCCGAAAGGGATATCGCGGCCCCGGCACACAGGCAACGGAAGGAACACGGGTGGGTTTTAGTCAGTAAAAGTCTGACACACCCTCTCGCTCCGCCCAGAGCGGGAGGAGTCATTTGATGATTACCCACCCTCAAAAAAAAAAAAAAATTGAACTCGTGTAGATCATGTTGTAATGTGTGTACATGGACACTGATAATCACAGTTAACAAATATTTCAAAGAGTGAAATCTTAAGTCATCCTTTTCCTTATGTACCTAATCCTTTTTGTACATTGTGTGTGTACCATCAGAATTCTGAAAAATAATTCTACAATGCGTAATGCCTCTAGATATTCGTGACATTCAACGAAATATTCTAATTTCCATGAAAACTTAGAAATTTCTCAAGGCGAGCACAATAAAGCAGCAACGAGTTTGTTCTGGGAAGCCAGCGCCGAATACACGGGGCTACGAATCTACGATCGAGCCCGATTACGATGGAGGCCGGTGATTCAATCCACCCCGGCTCACTCATACACTTAACTGGTATTTCACGACCCTATATTTGTGGTTTTTCTAATAACAATTTTTATTCCTTTCCTTAACTTACGAACAATAGACATTCGATTGTTTAAGTTATATAACCATTTCTTTGTGTGGTTGGAAAAGTCATGGCAATATTAATTAAGCTTCCAAATGGGTTACCTATCATAAGTTCGAAAAAGATTTGACAGAATTTCATTTCACCTAAAACTTTTCAACTATGATATTTCGTTTTTTTTTACTTCATCGAAGTCACGTCTGCCACTGTATCAGTTGACCTATTTATCAATTAAAATTTTTTCGTTACTCCGACGTTTCATTTGGTCGAAAAACTTTTTACCGAAGTTACACTTAGCCGAAATAACATTTGTTCGAAGTATTATGTTTCCGAACATTTATTATACCACGAGGTATGGATGGGTGAAGGAAGGATGCTTGCTTCAAGCGTGCAGCATGCATGCAGGCATACAGCATGCAAGCAAGCATGCAGCGTGCAAACAAGCATGCAACATGTACGCAGTCGTTTATTCCCGTTGTCCCCGTCCTACGCCGTACGCCGTGTCCCCGTCCTACGACTACTTCAATTAAATATTTAAAAATACTTCCTGTTGTCCCCGTGGTTTGGTTTTACATTCAAAAATATGTTTCTGGCACTCGCCGGCCGCTACCGCGGCACCGCTCGCTTCGCTCGCTCGGCTCGTGCGTTGTGTGCCTAACCGTTTCGATTTAAAAAAGGTTTACTTCCCGTTGTTCCCATTAGCCGAATGTACGTTATGGGGACAACAGGAAATAAATTTAATCACGTCCCGCTGTCCCCGTGACGGGGATATGGCATACGGGGACAACGGGAATAAACTTACGCAGGCGTGCAACATGCAGCAAGCATTGCTTCTGTCATGGCTCCGGTGCTTCGGGGTTTGCGGCTCCACGAGAGCTTATCGTTGCAGGTAGTTTTAACGCTCACCACCTTCAATTCACCTGCTCCTCAGCTCGCGGGCCGCCCCACCCCTCAGCGTCTACGCGGGCTTAAATTACAAACTAGGGGTAGGGCATGCAAGACTACGTGGATTCGGTTTTGCAGCGATTCGTTTCTGTCACTAAATTTTTTAGCACAACATATTGACTTTTTTTGACACTATTTTAATTTAATATTGAAAACGATTGTTTCGGTGTGGTGAAAATATGGTAAATAAATCATTGGGCAAATGAAAAAAGTTCAAAAGAGGCTTCGGCCAATAGCAAAAAGTAATTTTGTAAATCGGCGAAATATAGTTCGGTAAAATAATACCTATGATACATGATACTTCGATGATCTAAAAATATGTCAAATAATGCATATAGCAAAAAAGACGTCGGTCAATAGTTTTCGGTAAAATGAAATTCAAACAAAAACAATTCGGAAAAGTGATCGGTTCCCTTCCAAATGTCTATTAGATATAGATGTATATAGATGTATAGGTATTCAGTAGATTTTCAATAACTTTGACCATCCTCACATACAATTTTTTAACATAAATAAAGACAAAGAGTTGGCTTACCAGGAAACTTACGAAAGGTAAACATTTTTTTAACTTTTCTCGAACGTAGCGTGGGGTTTTTTTTAAATGCAAATAAAATTGTCATTCAAACTTACTTGCAAGGTTACCATAGAGCGCATTATTAAGTAGTAGGTAAGTATAATATATGTGTACTGAGAAGTCGGATACAGACACTATACAAGTATTCATCTTGGCTAGGAACATAACTCAATAGTGCAGGCTGCCAAAGACATTGACTTGTCGCTACATTCCGCCAGGATTATTCTCCCATCAAGGATTTAGCAAAACCTTCTACTTCTCATGAATCAGTATCACGAATCAGTATTATGGTATACCTACTTGTAATCAGGCTAATTGCCTCTTTCATCTCCAGTGAAATAATAAACAACATTACAATAGCGTCACTTTAGTTCCCAGATCACCATTAAAGTAATTGACATAAACATACTCATTAAAATTTATGGCTTTGCCTGGTATTACGATTGCACAATGCTGTGGAAGGACTCGTCAATGTCGTAGACTAGTTAGCGTCTCCCGATTATTTTCATACATGCCTTTTTTTCTACAGCCAAGTTACAAAAGTACGTAAAACCTGCGTCACACGATCGATAATTGTTTAATATCGTAATTATGATTTCAATAAAAGGCGCTAATTGCTCAGTTCCTGCATTGCTCAATCGCATGTTCTATCAAAGATAAGCTCTAACAACCGGGCCCTCTCTCCGATTGACTTGAATGGTTGTCACTGACAGTGATTGATTCCTAGAACAAAGTGACCATGTAACCTTCTATCTACCTATCTACCTTCTTCTAATACATTTTATTGCTTCGGATACTATCAGTATTTAGGCAAACAGAAAGTCCGATCAAGTTGAATGGCTCACAGTTTTTGGAACTTCAACGTTACTCTAATAAATTGTTTAAGCGCATTTGTAGGTCAAACGCTCTTAAATTAATGAAGTTTGGTTAAATTGATTCATACTTATTTAATTTTGTATTTGCAGATCCATGAAAAGTCTGTTAAGTAAATACACACCTACATGATGTAGTATGTCAATAATAAGTACCTACGAAAGATATCACAATCCACGATATTATGGATTTTAGCTATTTAGCTTGCTCAATCCAACTGAGTATCAGCATTAGGCAAAGCGGCTACTATTCGATCTTCATTGTCTTGTCATGATATGGGTACTAATACTAAAAAGTTGAAAGAAAAAATTCAGGGATCGAGTGTTAATTGCAACTTAGAGCGTTCATTCTGAAAGTGGGCAACGTCACAAAAAGATGTCTAATATTTCGCTGTTTTGATTAATTTGGCAATATTAATAAGAAATGTGGCTAACTAGGGAACTAGAATATTGGTTATGAAATTCAATCATTAATTTCGTAACACCGAATATTTAGTTTTAGATGTAAAAAAAGCCTTTTTTACACCTAAAACGGGTACAACATCAAATTCAATGTTATAATTGCAATTCATTATTAATATTCTAGTTCCCTAGTTAGCCTCATTTCTTATTTCCATACAGTAATAATGCCAAATTATTCAAAACAGGTAAATTTTTGACAGCTATTTGCGACGTTGCCAACTTTTAGAATAAACGCTCTTAAAGTGCGCGCTAAAAAGGAAATCTAGACTTAAGGACTACATCGTTCCAAAATCATCTTTCAATAAATATCCGCCGTAGCAATGAAATAATACATATGTATGCATATCTCGCAAACAAACATAAACAATAATAAATGTAGCCTCAGCAGCGGTCTCATTCGTCTTCTTTAACGGCTGCTCTAGACTTATAGCGTGGGACACATTCCGAACGTGTGTGGCGGTCCGTGGAAGGCTAGCAAGCTCGGCTGCAATGCCATTCATCGTGAAGACTGGCTATCGGTACTATCGGCGAAGAATTCCTTTTTGTAAGACAGCTTCAAGGAAAGGGAAAGAAGTTGAAAAAACCTTCAAAAAATATAAAATGTCAGGAATTTTCTTTGTTCTAGGACTTTAGTAGAAAGGTCTATTTCAATTCAATAACACACTGATTCTTTCCCCTCCTTATTTAAAATACATGTATATGTTATTATTAAAATTTTAAGACTTATTATATAATGTTATGTAAATATTACTTATCTTGTTTGAAAATAAAAATAAGACACGCAAAATCATATTTATAGAAATTACCTATGCTCGATTGAAAAAAAAGATTCCGTTTTATATTTAGACGCAATATATATCTACCGGTTTTTGATAAATAAGGAAAACCCAAAAAAACAAAATCGTTAAGTTATACTATGCCTTTAAAAAAGTTATTTATTATATTTAGGTAAAACCCAACTATGATACCTTTATATAGCCATGCTGATAAGCCATGCTCATAGGCAGCAGATTCGTTCGCAATGCGGCTGATGTTGCATCTCTGATGCCTTTATATCTCGATGGTGTTCGCATTGACTACACCGAAACTACCAAAGATCTGGGCGTAATTATTAACTTCAATCTTCCGTAGCGTACTCAGGTCAAGGAAGTCAATCGAAAGGTACATCTCTCCTTTAATTCGTTGAAAAGGCTTCAAAGTCTCCTGCCCTTGAAGACTAAAATTTATTTGGCACAAACATTTATTCAGCCGATTAATCGTATAGGATTATAGATACTGCCGACGCCTGTTACCTGGATGCTACTGAGGAGCTATTAAACAAGCTTGAATGCTTGCCAAACTTGTGCATTCGCTTTGCTTTCGCAAGGAACTCAAGTGGCTCCCAATCAGCCTTTGCAGTAACACTCGGATTTTATTACTCGTTTTCAACAACTTCCACAACCCGTCTTATCCTTCCTACCTGCGTGAGCATTTTTCTTACGCTCGCCCTAGCGACGCTCCGTGTAGATCACACATTAGATCCTTAGATCTCATCCTCATAAAACTAGCTACTATTCTTATTCCTTCTCTGTCCATGCTGTATGATTGTGAAACTCACTTCCGCCTAGCATTCGTGATATAAAAGACCATTACCTTTCCTCTCAACTGTGTATTTATATATCTATACCTAGTATATATGTTAATATATTTAAGCTTTATGTATTCATTTAAATATATGTTAATTTTTTGCGTTATACGTGTAGGTACCTATATTTTAATATTTTCGTTTAAGACTTCGCATATTCATATTTTTCTTGTTCTCACACACTATTGTCTATCATTATTAATTCATTTCTTTTCATTTCTCCTTCCGCAGGTCTGCTGGAAGAAATTTCTTAAGAAATAAGCAGTACCTTTGTACTCAAAATTATAATTATGTCGTATCTGTATGTATTTTACTGTGTGTACTGTGTATCTAAATATATATAAAAGAAGAAACTGACAGAATGACTGACATATCAACGCAGAGCCGAAACTACTGGGACTGACACTGGAACGTGAAATTTTGCACACAGCTTCTTTCTATAATGTAGGGGCACTAAAAAGGGGTTTTTGAAAATTCCATGTTTAAGGGGGCGAAAGGGGACGATTTCGTTTGTATGAAAAATCTTATTTTTTGAAACTTGGCACAAAAAGTACTAGTCTTGCATGAATTCACGATAGTATAATCATTATGTTATGCTAATAATAGGATTTGGATGAGGCAGACAGATAGTTTATAACCTGGATTAACTAACAAGTAGGGTTTTATTCCGGTAGTTCGTTTCCATGGGATAACTTCCGACCTCCACGCGAGCTAAACCGCGGGAAAAAGCTAGTCTACTACAAATAATAAAAGAAATAATAAAATAAACAAAAAATCTATGATAATAAATTATGTTATTATGATTACTAACTTCAAATCTATCAATAGGTAGGATTATTCAGTTTAAAACTCGTGATTATTTGATTGAAACCAATTGTTAAAAAATACTTCCTTCATTAAATTGTTCGATTTATTGACCTTTTAAACAAGTTCATATTTAACTGTATCAAGCCTTAATTATGCAGCAATGTTCGGTTCGCACTGGAAGCAGTTTGGCAAGAGATTCATCGCTATTGCCAAGTTCGACCAGCAGTCGGAACTGATGCGATTCACCCGCACTCGTGACATTTGCCAACGACCTTCCACTGCCAAGTCGATGAACTTCCATTTAAATCGCTTTAATTGTAACCGTAAATATTTGACTAAGAATGATAAATCAATTTTGAAGAAAATACTGCATTGTTTGAGGTATAGGTACCTAATGTGGTGAGTAAGAATAAGTACATACCTTCATGCAATTATGATTCACTATCTAAGCGACTTCTAAAAGGAAGTTACTTAAGCCTTTGGAGGCAGTTACTAAAGCTTTTGATGGTGTCTCATCCTTAAGTTTGGGGTTTAATAAAACTACGAGTACTTCTTCGTCCCAGCTTAAGCACTAGGAAGGGGTGAAGGGTGGGCGTTTTGGGGGACTGTCTTATGTAATTTTGACGTTCAAAAAGTGCTGATTCTCAGCCTAGTTTGAACAAATGACTTTTGAATTATGAATTTACGAGTGGGATCTTTAGAGGAAGTTCTAGCCTTCCGATGGTCTTAGTAAATGCGCAAAAGTTGAAGGTACCTAACTAATAGATATAGAATTCGGATTGACCGTAAACAGTCGTTTACAGACCGTAGCCTGTTTGAACGATCAAACGATTTGACTTTGACAGTCAAATCGTTTATTTCAAACTGGCTAATGCCCGGCACGCGTTGCAATGCGTTTTTTTTTGTTAGGAACCTTCTCCACCGCGCATAAAACAATTTACCAAAGTTTCATCACAATCGGTGAGCCATTTTTTTGCGAGACTAACGCATGCTTTATGGGATGAAAGTTTGTATGAGAAACCCAGCATTTCTTAAGTTAGGGATATGTCAGCACCAACTGACGGGGTCCGTAAGGGCCAATGCCTGCCAGGGTTGCGAATTTGTCCGAAAGGGATATCGCGGCCCCGGCACACAGACAACGGAAGGAACACGGGTGGGTTTTAGTCAGTAAAAGTCTGACATGATATCTCGCTCCGCCCAGAAAAAAAAAAAAGTCATATGAAAATTCAAATTTATGCTTTTGGTAAGAAATAAAGAATTACGCGAGCGTTTTTGTAAAATCATACCCAAAGGGGTAAAACAGGTGGTGATTTTAAAATTCACAAATAGTTTTTTTTGTGTCTTCTTTTCAAGAGGTTTAAGGGATTGGAAATATAGTCATCTTGAATTTACATTTAGTTTTTATTTTATTATTTTGAAATCGGCCCACTCTGTCAAAAGTTATTACAATCTAAAGTCATAAACTAACCTTTCGTAAATGTAGTTATTACGTGGTTAATGGTGTAGTAGGTATTACAAATTAATAGTGATAATAATAGTAAAATGAATAATTCGTATTTTAAGTTAGGCATTTAGAATCATATAAACCAGTTTTAGTTATTTTAAAAAAACCGGACAAGTGTGAGTGTGAGTAGGACTTGCGCCTTGAGGGTTCCGTCTCAAAGCTGTGCTTTCTCGGCTGCCCAAATTTCCAAATCCGGATTGAAGAACAAGTTTGTCCTTTTTTGTAACTTAAATTTAATAAAAAGAACTTTTAATTGATTAATGAAATACAGACTAAATGTTACTTCAAGACACGGCCTAAGAATTTTTGATCCCAGATTGAAGAACAAACTTAACTTTGCAGTTAATTTATATTTTCTATACCTCTTTACTTGACCTTGCTTCTTGCCAAACTTCATGCTGCTGGGCCAACGGGAAGTACCAGGCTTTGGTTTATTTGCGAGTGTCCAAATATGCGGCATAAATGGCCGTTTTTTTTTATTGAGTTGTTTTGAAAATTCGATTTGCGTCAAAACTCCAAGGGACCGTAGATCTAAGTTTTTGATACCTATCTATTTCAACGTGATGCCTCCACGCGTTCCTAAGCAAAAGGGTCTTGACTGACAATGAAGTCATCCTTTAAGAGCCCATACTACCTCAGCTCAAATTCACTTTTTATCTCGCTCGCGCTATACTGGTCGCGGACTGTGTGAGAGTGTGGAGCTCGCGACTCCAAGACGCCAATAGTTTAAGGATTTTTTTAAACATAGTATCTGCTATATAGTTAGTTCAGTTATTATGCAAAGTTTCATGATCTAATTTGTTTTTTTTTTAAATATCAGCGGTTTATTGTTCGGTTTGGAGGTAACTTTGGATTTTATTTCTATCGAGAGAATTTTATAAAATTGTGTTTTAGTCAAACATAGTATTAATCCTCAACTTTAACATATACATATTTATTTCATAATTAATGTTGCGGTATTTTTCATTTAACGGAGGATCGTGCTAAGCAATTTTAAAGTAAAAATTTTTCATTTTGAGCTATGGTTATCCTTAAAACAGATTTATTATCTGCCTGTTACCTTTTCATGCTGTAACGGCTGAACGGATTTAGATGAAAGGGTATGCCTTTCATCTAAATCCGTGATAGGCCATGACCTGGGTTAGGACAAAGGATACCTACTCTGAATCCTGTTAGTACGTTCCTGTGGGATATTTTCCGTCCTTTAAGCGGGCGAAGCTGCTGGCTAAAGCTAATATATAGATAGATAGATAGATAGGTACATAAAAGGCACTTTTGAACGTTAAAATTTCCAAACATTTAAATTAATTCTAATCGCCCGTTCCAAAAGGTACTTTCGTATGGTCCTTTAAAAATGTTTTACAATATTTTGTATACATAAATTATATAATTATATGTGACGACGATGCACCTGGAATAAAATTACTATAGGAACTTACCACAATAGGTAAAAAGAATTAAAAATGAAGGAATGACAGATTATATAATTATGTGATAGATGCATGGTGCTCACATATTTACAAATCTTGTAAAACTATACGATTTTCCTAAAATTTTAACAAGTAATAAGTCAGTGTGTGAGTGAAAGTAATGAAAAATCAATGTAAATAATAAATTATACAATTAAATTAGCAACCAGTTTGATTTTGTCTAGACTCTAGATTGTCCTATGGAGCAGGACCAGCATGTTTCCAAGCATTCTTATCTTGGATATAATCCTCTAATTTGTTAATACAAATTAAACTCATATTAAAAGTACACTTTATAAACAAGCATAATTGCTTGTTTATAAAGTGTACTTTTAATATGAGTTTAAAATTTTCTCTCGTTTAATTGCAAATCACAAAATATTTTGTTATAACGTTTAACACAGTACCCCTTAAAAGATGTGTCCTTTACGTATTAGTCAACGGTCAAGTAAAAAGGACATCGAAAAAAATATACCTATTCACCGAATTCTTGCACGAATTGAAGGTTTTAAACTCGAAGCTTCGCCTCCATTACCTTACATCGCGCGGCACCGACTTAAAAGTTCACACAAATTACACTATCCTAAAACGTGTTTTTACACGCCCTTTAAATGACGTAAAAATTTGCAAACAAAATATTTTCGATCTTTTTGTTAAAAAAAATACGTATTACAAACATTCCTTTCATTTTTCAAATGTGATAAAGTCAGGATAATGTCTTGTAGTGAATTTGCCAAACGGCCATAAACCGAACGATAGTAGTAAATGCCACGACGATACGAATTCAAATCGACGTGTGACGAGAATGCGTGAAACAAAATGATGCTTTATAACTTGAAGAATATTTTAAATTGTTATCACAAAGTCCGTAAATCCCGCATACCAATAAAATAAATCGCGTAAGTAAAAAGTTAACTAATAAAATAGACAAAATACCAGTTAAGGTTAATACATATTTATTTTCTAAATTCCTCGAAATTGCTTCATGCCATCGTAACTTACACTACGTTGCCGCGAATCGACAGATCAATTTATTTACATTGCTCGTTTCATCTAAGTATGTAGCTAGCAGTGTACACGTGTCATGAATTTATGATGTATAGTTTTCCGTAAACGAATGAGAACAAGTGATAACTAATTACCTGCGTTGCTTTGTCGCGTGCGCACTATTCCGCAAATTAATCAAAGGTTTTCCATTAGGATTACTAACTTAACACAACGATTAGTTGCGCCACAATTTTCTGCATGCACGAGTAAAAGTGCGAACAATCAACAATTTTTTTGTTTCGTGTACGGTTAATACTGGGTAACCGAAATATGAATGACCTGGAAACCTTCATACAATAAGGTTTGTATGCATGTTTTCAGTGCTGTGTTTTGCTTAAACAAAGAAGACAGAAAATATTACGCTGAAGACTAAAACTGTAAATTTTGGTAACAGTTCAGTTACATAAAGAGATGAATGGTGCTGTTCGGGGCAGTAGTGAATCATAAGGAGCCGTTAGTGAAGCTCACTCGAACAACTACTGTCTAACTAAACACCCTATTGAAATGTACTTATAGGTGTATGGAAAGTGTGTATATGTCCCGGCGCCCTTGAAACATTATTTTAAAGGAAATGGTAAGTTCTTAACTTTACATTAGGTAAAGCATGCATTTCTGGAAATTATGTGTTGTGAATAAATACAAAAGTGAGTTTTTTACAATAAGATCATGTTTTCCTGTCTAGCTTTTAGGTAAAGCTGTAAAAGCCAAATAACTTACCATGCTAAGCATATAGGTATAGCTGTGGTAATACCCAGAACCATGGGGAATGATCCAAAATTATGGACATTTCACACCGCATGGTGTGCAATATCCATAATTTAAGGTAGGCAGGTATTCTGACTAATTAATATTATAATTATTTCTTATTCCGTATCATGTCTGCTCCACTAAACAAGAATACCGGTTTAAAAGAAATGACTCATCTGATCAACGTGCGTCCCTACCCGAACCCAGCACAGTTTACAACTGGGTTTTCCTACAAAAATCATATATGAATTAATATATTCTAAAATATTAAAAGTCCCCGTCATCTTTCCGGAATGGTGTTGATACGCGCTTCATTATAAACTGTCAAACTATTTAGGGCACGATTCAGTGAGTCACGGACGTCTTTCTAAGTTACTGCTCTTAAAGTGAGCGTCCAAATTGAAAAGATTGTTCTCACACACCCCACAATGATTGATGCATCATCGTTCTGTTGTTCGGGCGTGATAAAAATAGCAAAGGAAATAGACACAGACACACCTTCCTGCCTAAATTGTACGAGTCATCTAAGAGTTTACTGAGTATATAAAGTAAATGCATGCACATAAAGTCCTGTGTTTCCCTGAAATTTTCAGGGGAAGGTAGACCTCACCTAATTCACAGAGTATTCTCAGGTATAGCTTTAAACTGGACCTTTATATCTACCAGTCTTGACAATTTTAAGGTCTCCTTTACTAGAGTATGACTAACAAGAGTCAGCTTCAATGTTTACTAATTTTATATAGTTACCTACCAAAATCAACATAACAAGTCACTCCTCCGGTAAATCCACAATCCATTATTACGCAGCTTCGTTCTGACATAATAGGCAACCGAGGATCTATGGTTAATTAACTATTTTTAATTCAGAATATTAATTATACATACAGTAAAGAATCGGGGAAGTACATTTGAATATCTTCTTATAATAAAGTATTTAACCGGAAGAGGAATGTCAATGTTCAATGACACATAGAAAGATAACAGGTACTTATAAAAATATGCAAATTTTAATAAATCTGCACATAGATACAGTTAGTAGGTACTCATTTATAACCATTACAACATTACATGTTGAAGAAACCGGTATGCCTGAGAGATATTCCTCGACGGTATGTGAAGCCAAGTCAGAGGCCCATGGGCTTTAGAACTCTGACACTAGGTTAGTCACTAACCACCCGTAAAGAAGAAGAAGAACCATTACAAAAGCTATAGTTTACTGTAAGACTGTGGCCGTCAGTTAGGTGGCACGATGCTCTCTATGCTCTGGTCAGATGTAGTCTAGTTTAGCTTTTAGGAGTTGTTGGGGCTTCCAAGGTATTGTAGTGGGTCTGGCATGTTTATGGAAGCTTGGATTGCTGGCTTTCATTCAATCATGAGAAAGAGAGCGGCCTCCTTACTGCACCGTATCCGAGCAAGCTCAGCATTCTGAAAGTAGACGGTCCATTTCTTGATACTGGATCGCACTCCAGTGTCGAATTGATTTTTTTTTATGGTATAATGGATATGTGTCAGTAATGGATTTATGATCTGAAATAAAGTTATTTAAGAAAATATGCGATGTTTAACCGCCACCGCCATCATTACAGTTGAACCACGACACTGCTGGACATAGGCCTCCTCCAAGGATTGATACGATAGTCTCTCTTTTGACAGCATCCAGCGGAGATGATATAGTTAGGTACCATCGCGGACACTGGCGCCTGATCACTGTTCGACCTTATGGCCTAAGCAATAAGGTCGAAACTTTGACTAACAATACAAATAGGTATACCTTCACACCTTCCCTACAGGTACCACCTATCATCTCTACAATTAACGTATATATAATAGGAACTACATACTATAATTTTCCCATTTAACTTTTATAGCAGAAGAAGAATTTTCCTGTTTCTAGTTCTGACCTATATTCCCTTATATTAAAAAAAAAACAATAAGGTAGATTTCCGTTCTACTAAGGATCCTCACAATTAATAGTTCATGGGATTTGTGGTTTGCATTTAACTAGAACCGACGTGACGCCAATGAGTCTGTTCAATAAAATCGAAACACAAGTGCTTGTACTAATAGATAGTACCGCTGTCTCGTGCGTCAATACGAGCTTGACCACCTAAAAAATCTCAAGTGATTCAGACCAATTGAAGCAAATGAATCACTCTCGACCCAATTAGTGACCATTTTCGTTTACATGTTTTACGGGAGTAAGTCCAAACTCCATGCAATGAGTGGATACAGGATAAAACGTATAAAATATCCTTATAGTCATAAACAAAGGGCTAAATCGAATTACCCTAACTAACCCAATTACGCAATTGGGATACGTTGGAGGAAACTTTTCAAATTTCCCCAATTAACTTCGATATTAGGTATGGTTAAAGAAATGTATTTCTCAATAAGAAATTACAAGGATTTCACTTACTTGAGAACTTTTTAGAAGTTACAATATAGTTTTATAAAAGCTTTGAAATAAAAAACTAAGTAGGTATTGTTTTTCTTTTTAACAAATTATTTCCTAAATAACAATTCATTTCGTACGCAAATAACACTGACAAGCAAAAAAATTTATGAATCAAACCGCAAAAGATATAATTAGTGTGGTCGCAAATATTCATAATAGATAAGAATTACATAAGAAAAGTGTGGATACATTAACCTGTCCCAAATATAACAAGGGAAGACCATAAATTATGACCACCAAACTCTGCTGTAGGAACAAAAGTTTAAAAATACACTGATAAATATCATTTCCTTTAGTAGACTTTAATGAGTCTGACGCATAATTTCGTATCCATAAGTTGATTATTTATTATGAGATGCGCATGTCGCAGGTAGAACAAAGCTTTGAAACCTTCACCAGTTGGCAAGGGCACGCTCAGTACCTACTTAGTCTTAGTACTTGTGCATTATTATAATTAATTACACTTCCTTAGCTTAGGGGTACAGCACTGTACCTGTAACTACTCGAGTGTTTAGCCAAATGTTACGATACATCATTCTTTGTCTACAACAATGTTTGTTATTATTGTTTATTCCTGTATAGTAATTAAATAAGACTGCCGTGTCATTCCTAGGGTATAACTAGTGTAGTGTTTTATACCACTTATACCGGATAAACATATTATTAGACTTAGAGTAAGAGGTAAGGACAAAAGTCATTCACTAACGCAACCAGTGAGTCACCGGTAAACATATTAGAGTAATAACGGTGAAATGGACCGGTTCTCTGCCGGAGATCTTCGATAATGGAGCACACATATTCTGGGAACATCCTTGCTAAAAAACGTGAGGATTAGCCGCGAGTAGGGAATAACACTTTCAAATACAAAGAAGTCGCAGGATTATTTAGTACAAATAACATTGGAACCTGCCAGGTATGCAAGTTATCGCATTAAGTAAACAAATTGTGTAAATATATGAATACTAGTGGTATTCGCTATTGCTGGACGGCGGCCAGTGCTAGGGTGTACTAGGCACACATCCAGCGCTTCCTAGTACACTGACAGCATTACCTTCATATGTTTACGGAATACCTAGTGCCTTAGTGCAGTAAGGATGTATCACATTAGCACTCACCGCTCCGGCCGCACACTTGTTGCACTATTCTGCGAAACTACCCGAGGCAATGACCTAACTAACACACAGAAGGCTACCGACAAGCCGTGTCATAGTGCAATGCACGAGGAAAATAAGTTCCGCTTTACATCATTGTAATTAAACTATGGCATATACTGCCCACCATAAGCTCATTATTAAAATGTCCGGTATTTGGTACAAAAGTGCGTAGAATATAAACATGGTAATTACAAATCGCTTAAGATTCATGTGTTGTACACATGTTCGCGGACTTTGTACGAATCAATGGAGATGAACACGTAGGAGGAAGCGATAGACCATGACCGCTGCTGCGACACGCGCGGTACATAAAACAGTTGACGAACGATAACTAGTCGATTAGTGTTGAGGCAGTCGATATCGTAGTGATATGTCGTCCATTGCTCCGTCTGCTCATTTGTGCATGCAGTAGGTACGTTGACCATAGCGATCGGGTGCACGTCGGGTCATCGTAGTAGTATCCGCCGGTACCGAATCGTCGGCAGGGCAAGGCCGTTGGAACTTTGCTTGTACGAGGTGTGTTTGCCTGCTCCGCATATCGGACATGGCGCGCTAATTCCGCACGCTCATACTGAATCACTAATCATCAGCGAGCAGCGAGCCAAATCAGTATTCCGGCGGCACCCGCACCCGCTCCGTACGCTAGCAAATCGCTAAAAATACAAGATGGACAAGGGCACTTCATGGCCGATATGACCTTACCTGAATCACATAAAACATCTATTATGTGAATTACATATTTACTTCCTGAAGTTTCAAACTCAAACTCGCCTTTGTACAAAACTTCAAGTAGTTGCTCGTCTTAATAATGTTATTAGGTAATACATGTGTGTACCTCCGTTATATCTCAACGACGTAGTACTTATTGTAGTAAATAGTTACTTATTAAGTACCTAGGTCATGTTGCCACTAGTGACCTACGGGGTAAAGGCGACATAGAGCGCGAGCGCAGGGCGTTGGCGGTGAGGAGCAATATGCTCACCCGTAGGTTCGCTCGCTGCACGACAAACGTCAACGTCAGTTTATTTAAGGCGTTCTGTCAGTCCTTCTACTCGAGCGGCCTGTGGGTTTCATACACGAACCGAGCTTACAACGTCCTGCGCGTACAATACAACAACTCTTTCAGGATGCTGTTGTGATTGCCGAGGTGGAATGTTTGCTGCAGCCTGCAGCTCGCACGAGTGGCTTTCACGCCATCATGCGTAAGAGAGTGGCTTCCTTACTACAACGCTTGTAATAGTATCCTGAAAATGATTGCTGGCAGACCGGACTGCCCCATCCAAAGGCACTGGGTAAAAATAGCAATAGGTTTGTGCTAAATTAAACTAATTAATTCAAGTACTAACAACACTAACATAGCATTTATGCACTATCAGTTACTAACCTCTTACAACTGACAAATTTAGGTCTAAACTAAAGATATACATACGTATATATATATTTTATAAAATAATTAGAGCTGCAATAATCTGTACAAATGTTTTATTTAAGCTTATATATACCTATACACACTTATATAACTTAATGTTCTTGATACATTGTACACAAGTATTGTCATGTGTAATCTGGCTGCTTCACCAACAACAGTTTTGTCAAAATCAATCATGCTTGTTTGATTTTACTATACCTATGTCATTATTAAGCTTAGCACGAACAAAAGCAGCGTCAATCAGATTAGCTGACAAATAGGTAATTGTATGCCATGTCAATAAATAAACAGGCATCTTAAAGCTATTTATAGTATAGGAAGACTTCTTATTTTGTAGTGCAATAACTAATTATAGTAAATAAAAATTATTTTGTATTTAACCGAAAAAAAAATCTTGACTATATTCCATAAAACAACGCCGATTATAACGATTTCAATCAGTTGTTTACAGAAAATCAAAACTGTCATTAAACTGCAAAGCCTCAAAATTGCATTTGCTCAACTTAACAAACCAATCTTACTCAAACCTAAATTACAATTATCATCATTCGCTAACATGTACGATTGAATAACAAATCTAACACAAAGCAATTCGTTACAGGCATAACTAAATAGGACATCTAGGTAGGTAGCCATTTTATTCATTTATATTAGTTCCCACAGCTGGGACAGAGGCCTCCTCTCTTCGAGAGGGAGTGGGTTGTAATCTACTACGCGGGCCCAGTGCGAGTTGGTAGATGTAGTGTTGAATTTTTGGTTCTAGGACATGCCGGTTTCCTCACCATGTTTTCCCTCACCGTCTTGAGAGCAGTGTGATGAAATTATTTACACAATGTAAAGTGCCTGCCTGGGTACGAACCTACGACCTACAAGTCGTAACTCGGGGCCGTTACCACTGGGCCACCACTCTGCACTGCTTATTATTAGGTGATTCAAAATATTTCAAGTATGAGATGAAGGTATCAAATAAATATCCTATGAACAAAACCTTGTGTGTGTGCTTTATAGATGTTGATTTAGTGATCCATATTCTGATAGCTGTTGTTGTTGACGGTCCTAGCCTAGCTATCGTCGAATGTTTTCGCACTACGAGTTGTCCAGTAAGACGCCCGCCGCGTGGGCGTGGCGTAGCACTGCCTAGAGTAGCGTAGCGTAGGCGTTGCGTTGACGCCGCAAACGATTCTTTTATTATCGTTGCGAAACACTACTATAGTTTTGCTTATAACAATTAAACATGAAAGAAGGTAAATGAAAAGCTATTGGATAACCCAATGTCGAATTTCAGTCACATGAAAGGGATTATTGTGAGCGCGTAAAAAATTATGTGGGTGAGTAAACAACATATTATTATACAATGTAGTAAACAGCAGTAATTCAGCTAAACTATAACCATTTATTATTAATTATTTTGGCAACATTTAATCTCAAACAATACTCAAAAATATATTAAGTACCACTTTACCAGCACAGTACTCAAGGGCAAGATATGCTACTAAATCCAGGTACATCAATAAACCCTCGTTGGAATACTTGTACGTCTTGATTATCACGCATGCGCTCTGCGAGGGTCTTCTCGTGTGCGAGCGGGTGCCATGCGCCAAGAGTGCACGCGGCGTCGTCATGCGCCGCGTGGTAGTGGCATCGGCGCGACGCGCGTGCAGACGGCACGTACTCGAGCATGCTCACGCGCGCGCAACGATGCAGCGCGAACCATAGACCTGAAAAAGTAGCTATCTACTTAGCGCAAGATAACAACAAAGAGAATCGAAAGACTCTTTTGAAATAATGTTGGCATGCGGTGAGTGATTGAACGGTAAGAGGCATAAGCCTCATAAAGTTGAAAACAAAGAAACTGTAAAATTGACACTTTATCCTTATTTTAAGTAGGTTTTTTACGTGTTGAAACTTCGGAAAAGAGCTTTTATATTTAATGTATGTTAAAATTATTATTTTATAGGAAATCCGTTACGTAAACAGTCACAAAATCAAATCCAGTGTTACCAACATAGATGTATAAAATAGGGTACCAATTCATATTTTTTGTGACGCACCTATAAAGCCTGATGACGGAGGGTTTCTCCGTAACCGGTAAGGGGACGTGTCTTGTAGCACCGACCATAATGCCCATAGCACTTGAGGGTTCAGCAAATGGACATCCGCGTTGTGGTTCTGTTCAAGCAACCTGAAGCAATGAAAAGACACAATGAGAAAAAAAAAACATTTTTTCAGCTGTTACGAAGTTAGCTAATAAATAATATGTAGTTAGGTAACAACAAACAAAGTCGGACAGAAAAAAAAAAATACGAGTATAACAATAAAATTGATCTCCGAATAAACATTTAATCGGTAAAAAAAGTTAAGTAATTTTGATAGACCAGCGCTGATAGAGAATTCAGACACTGGCACTGACAGTTTTATGTCAGTTGGTCGCCGCTGCTGGCAATGCTAATAGCCAGCAGCGGAGACCAAATTAGCTGTCAGTGCCGGCAGCAGAGGTAATCCTACTCCCGAAAAGTTTACTTACTTCTTATAAACGGGGAAGAGAGGATAATCAGGTGAATTGTACCAGTCTTCTAGTGTTGATGAGTAGTTCGCCGGATCCCATATGAGAATAGACACATTTCGAAACAACGGTTCCTCCAAAAAGTTAAATTCAGGCTTGGCTATTACCTGAAATATAAATTAAATTCTGTAAACACCCAAAAAAAAAAATGTATAAAAGGGTAAACCTTTTTGGCCACATTCGTGAACATTTTCATTTGCTACTGGCTTATTTCAAAGAAAATAAATGTGGAAAGCCATTACATTTTTTTTTCTTTCCTGAAAATGGCGTCATAGATTTTTCTTCTTCTAAATCAGCCTGCCTTCTAATGTTAGGTACTGTAGTGCAACCTCTACAGAAATATAGAAAATACTACAATTACTGGCAATTCGCAGTGAAAAAGAACATGTGATGCCATTAAGTTTTATTTTTATATTTCTTATTCTTCTTATTAAAAGGTCTTTAGCGAATTGCCCAGTATAATAATTTAGGTACAACCTTTTTAGTTAAGTACCTACATAGGCACACAATTTTATTTAAGTTTGCTCGGTATTTTGGGATTACATAATGTAGCATTTACTATAATATCTTATCGGTATAGTTGCCAACCTACCTGTGAATTGAGCACTCTGAAAGTAGTCTTGGAGCCGACACTCTCCGTATAATTTTCTGTGGGCGCGTTGTTGAATCTCAATACCATGTCGTGAGAATCTGTCGACATAAATAAGTTTGTTTGTAAGCTTGCTCATTAGGACCCTATTAAATGTATCTCATCTGCTAAGTTCTGTAACTACATAGAAAAGAGTATTAGGTAAGATAATTTCAACTGTCAAAATATTAACGAGATCATCCAGCTTTCTGAAATAAAAAAAGTCGGTACTTTTGAGCTAATACATGAGTACCATTTATTTTAACTATTACGTCAATATATTATACGAGCGGCTTGTGGGCAAACTTCACAAAAAAAGCCTACAATGCTTTGCGCGTCCAGTATAATAATGTGTTCAGGGCTCTGTTTCGGCTTCCTCGATGTTGCAGTGCATCATATGTTTACTGACGCCAGCGTAGATGACTTCTACGCAATTATGCGTAAAAAAGTTGCGTCGGTGGTGCGACGAGTACGGGGGAGCCCGAATAGCGTCCTAAGGATGATTGGCGAGAGAACCGATACTGTTCTGCTCAGTAGGTTCACTGAACTCCATGTGTTGCCAGACCGATGAGCCTACTGTGCAGGGGTAGACGGTGTGGCTAGTTTCTTCTTTTTACTTTTTAGTTACTAACATTAGTTTTAAGCAAAATTCTTGTTACTAACAACCTTGCCTTGCGTATGGACTTTTTTGTCTGAAATAAATGATTTTTATTTTTATTTTATTTTATTATTATCACCTCACCAATTTTATTGCACAAAAGTCAGGCCAGTTGCCTGATATTAGGTCACCAAAATGAGTAGGGCTTTTGAATTTTTATTAACAGCACTACATATCCATTGGTTTACGCTCTTCCTGCTGAGTAATTCAAATATCTAGGTTATGCGGTACAACCCAGTCATTGACTAAGCTTACATATACCTAGGTGTATCATACATACGGCATTTAGTTCTTTCCTTCCGGGAAATAATAAATTGGCAGTGCATTAAGAGGGTTTATCCTAAAAGTTGGCAACATCGCATAACTGTCAAATATTGACCTGTTTTGATTCTTTTATCAATATTACTGAATAGCAATAAGAAATGTGGCTAACTAGCGAACTAGAATATTTATAATGAATTGCAATTATAACATTGAATTTGATGTTGTACCCATTTTAGGTGTAAAAAACGCATTTGGAAACTTTCCAAATAGATTTATTACGGGTCCACCCTTTATAGCAGAACTTCTTATGTCATAATATTATTTTGCATAACAGCGGATAGCATAAACTTCATTTCGCAGAAAATCGTTTGGCATACACTCATTTATCATTCATTCAAAACTCATAATTTTGTAAGTCAGAATCATCTTTTAGCATAAATTTCATATCCTTAATTATTAAAAAGTAGAACCATCATAACGCAGAAAGTCCACCCACAGTCAGAGTCGTCTTTTGGCATACATTTCATATCGATAGTCTTTAAAAGGCAGAACCATCATATCTCAGAAAGTTTACAGTTAGAATCATCTTTTGGCATACATTTCATATCCATAATAATTAAAAGACTCATCTATCACATTACAGAAAATTCATAGTTAGAATAATTTTGTATTTCTTACCATAATAATAAAATTGATTAAACACTTTTTTTTTTCGCCACGGACATACAACCATAATGGTTATTGCTAGATCTTTCTGATGAAGAGTTAATCAAATCATTTTTACTCTTACTGTAGTAAGAGGTACTTACAGTTGATTGTGAACATAATATATGTGGTATTTTTTCCCTGTAAGAAGCATGCAAACATGCAAACAAGCTTACACCAGGCATGCAGAATGCAAACATGCAAACAAGCATACAACATACATGCAGCATGCATGCAGCATGCAAGCAAGCATGCAGCAAGCAAGCCAGCATGCAACATGCAGCAGGCATGGTTTCTGTCACGGCTCCGGCGCTGCGGGGCTCCGGCGGTCCCACGCGAGCTTGTCGTCGCAGATGGTTTTAACACTCACCACCGCAGCTTCGGCTTGCTGGCCGGCGAGCCGGGCAGCCTCAGCCGCGGTGGCGAGCGTTAAGACCACCTGCTCCTCAGCTCGCGGCCCGCCTTGCCCCTCCGCGCCTACGCGGGCTTAAATTACACTCTAGGGGTAGGGCAGACAAGACTACGTGGAGTCGGTTTTGCAGCGATTCGTTTCTGTCACTACCTTTTATAACACAACGTATTGATTTTTTAAGACAATATTTATATTTCTATTTAAGGTTAAAAAAGCTGTTTTATAGAAAAGGCAATATGCCTAATAAAATTATTCCAAATGAAATTATGCTATCTTCATAGTATGCCAAGTGAAATTGTACCAAATAATCGTCACTCTAAATAAACGTTATGCTAAACGAAATTATGCGGAATTTTAACTTTGCCAAAGGTAATTATGCCAAATAAAATTCTGCCATCTTAAAAGTATGCCATTGTAAAGTCGAAAACGAATTATTGTTTGGCTGAATTTTTATATGTCCATAAAAATTCGGCCAAACAATAATTCGTTTAAATATTTGTTATGCCTTTAAAATATTCGCTTAAAGAAGATTATGCCAAGTGTGTTATGCCAAATAAATTTTGGAGCATCAAAATTCTGCCAGATAGAGGGAACCCATTTATTACATCTAAAACTAAACATTCGGTATTACGATATTAATTATTGCATTTCATAATCAATATTCTAGTTTGCTAGTTAGCCACATTTTTTATTTCCACACAGTAATAACACAGTAAAAACGCTCTTAAGAGCGTTTATTCTGAAAGTGGGCAACGTCGCAAATAGATGTCAAATATTTCACTGTTTTGATAAAGTAATTTGGCAATATTAATGTATGGAAATAAGAAATGTGGCTAACTAGCGAACTAGAATATTAATAATAAATTACAATTATAACATTGGATTTGATGCTGTAATCGCTTAAGGTGTAAATAATGTTTTTGGAAAGTTTCCAAATACTTTTTTCACATCTATAACTAAATATTTGGTGTTACGATAATAATTATTGCATTTCATAATCAATATTTTAGTTCACTAGTTAGCCAAATTTCATATTTCCATACAGTAATATTGCCAAATTAATCAAAACAGGTAAATATTTGACTGCTATTTGCAACGTTGCCAACTTTTGGATAAACGCGCTGAGACGATTACACAGATTAAACAATTTGACAAAACAAACAAGTTTTTGACCGCCAATCGTGACCATAGATCATTGTCATAATAGTTATAATTCGTACAAGGCCTTGGCTCTTGTAACTCATACAATAACTATTGCGACGACTCTTTACGTTTATAAAATAACTTTATCGGACCTTGTGGAGTGTTTCCGCTCCATTTCAGCAATTTTGAAACATTCATAGACAACAAATTAGTGAAATCTTTTTTCTTTGTGTTCGCTAACTTTCAGCACCTGCTATAGTAAGTAGTAGAAGTAAGTAACGCCTACTTGTAGCACGTTAATGCTACTCCTTCCTCGCTCAAGTAACCAAATAGGTGCACTTGTTTGCAAAATAGTTAAGTCATTATCATCAAGAGTTCAGTGAACTTGCGAATTTGGAAGTGATCTTGACAAAGAATGGGTGTTAGTTAATTATCAAAATATACTTAGCAAACATTTTGTTTGAATGATTTCTGATTTATATGTATAATAAAATCATCTATGATGTATACAAGGTGTTTTTTTTATATCCCATGACTCTAGGGTATGAATGAGACCATATCAAAGAATCAACTGGCATGTTCAATTTTCATTCAAAATTATTCGACAAAGTCACGATTATTTATGTAAACAACCCTTAGGTGAAATATATATATATATATATTTTATATGCCTACGTCGCATTTTCTTAGCTTTAAATATGAATGATTTGTTCGAATGAAAATGATTTACTCTAGGTACGAGTAAATCATTTTCATTCGAACAAATCTGTGTAGTACTCATCAATGAAACTTAGATACACATATAGAGAGTTTAGTGGAACGATATTATGAAAAAATAAAAAAAAAATGCTTGTTAGTTGTGCTAGTTTGGAGACCATGCTAGGTCTCATTAATACCCGAGAGTTATGGGATATCAAAATGAACAAGTTGTATAACGAGGTAAAGGATTGCATGTAAGTAGTCAACGTTACGTAACCCGACCTGTCATGTATTATCATCCACAGAAGTACAACATGCAATCTTCCGCACGCCCCACCAGGCTGCCCGGTGACACACTAATAAGAAAGCGGAACAATAGAAGTGAACAACGAGATTGATAATAAAAGCCCTGATAATTACACCTATTCTTCAACTGCAATTAAATAAACGGTTACTTTTTCTGCCATTCACTGAGTTATTGGCGGATGTTTGTACCTACTGGTAGGTACTTACTTTTTACGTCAATAACAATTATCAAACTGAACTATTACTTAGAATTAAATCGTGAATGTGTATTTATGGAAATCAGTAGTGCTCACACTTCGAAAGCAAAAGAAAATGCCGAGACGATACCATTTAATGGAAAATAAAACTGTTCAATAATGTATGTGACAACAGGCGCAGCCCTTTTGTTTATCACAGCAACAGAATGCTTACATTACATTTTACGTCGTTTTTATTTGTTTCGTTATTTATCAAATGAGAGGAAACAAACTGCCAAATAATACTGATTGGTCAATAACCATTCTAATCCTCAGAGAGAAATGAAAGAGAAACTGTTTTCATTAAAATATCCGACAAGCCTTATTTATGTATCTGTGTAATATATATACTCGTATGAAGAGTACAGGGGCAAAACACGGAATATCACAAAAAATTCAAATATAAGTTAAGTATGGCAACACTTAGGTTTTCGCGCGTATTTTGATGTAGCATAGCATGAGTGAAAAGCGGAAAAACAATCACAGTCCTTCATAACTTCAATATTTCAAAACCCTGTACAGGTGCAAAAGTTCTAACTTTGAAACATTACAATGTTGATTACTCGTACACAAAATCCTGTTTTAGTGACATTCATTGCCCAACAAGCAAAATAATCCTGGAATGCGATTTTATAATGCTACGTGGACTTATAAAACTCCGATGATAGTTTTGGTGGTTGCTACTGCGCTTTTAACAGCATAAATACATGCTGATTTTACCTAAGTACGTTTAATCCTATGATTTGTACTTATATCGGTATATAGGATCATACTTCCTGACAAATATAGGATCAAGACTCCTATAAAAGCATGAAACAAGAGTAATTGCACTCAGGAGTAATTACTCCGGTAACTCAGACTTATATGCGCCTATAAGATTACATCTGCGGACCATTTAAATCTTAATACTCCTGTAGGAGCATGTACCAGGAAGATATGCTCTGAGGAGCAATTACTCTTGTTATTTTTACTTATAACCTCTTATAAGCTAATATTTTATGACCAATTTAAGTAAATTAAAGTCAAATTATTGTAAATCATTTATGTATCTGGTTTGGTTTTACATAAACTTAAAAGTAACTGTTAAATGAATTACATATCCACGTTTAAAAAATAATAAATCACCAAGATTATAACAGCACTCGGTAGGATAAAATGATCTCTATATCGATTTATCGTATGCCGTTTTAAACCTAGACATATTTATATAGGCATTCCACAGTAGTGTTATTGTCTAAGTAATCACAAACAATCCTGGTTAAAACTCTTAAGAAGCCACTTTTGCTTGTAACGACCAGTATAGGCGAAAACGCGCTTTATATAGTTTTGCAAATTCTATTGTAGGATTTGATTTGAATCGATTTTCATCTGGGCATTCCGGAACCCTAATCGGTAACAATGGCGAATGTTTTTCGGTTTTGAGATAACCCAATATAGAACCAATATATTGGAAATGCTCAAAATACTTATTTTAGCACTATGTCATACTTGGAAATGCTCACCAGGAAAATGGCAGCTGCCTTTCATAATATTTATTTAATATTAATTAATACTAAAATGTAAATAAGCAAATTTCAAGAGGCGCTTTAATTTTTTTATCAAAACCATGATAGATTTCACAGAAAATTCACATTCCCCTACGAATAAGCTATAAGACTAACAATT
The DNA here is from genome assembly GCA_916701695.1 of Agrochola macilenta. Classification (NCBI taxonomy): domain Eukaryota; kingdom Metazoa; phylum Arthropoda; class Insecta; order Lepidoptera; family Noctuidae; genus Agrochola; species Agrochola macilenta. The sequence goes on along the minus strand of OU753554.1, from coordinate 14,353,209 downwards.
TGACAACAATAAGATTTTGTTTTTCTACTAAGGCTGACATGAATCAATTCTGATTCATATAAATACTTCCCCTCAAGATGTTAAAAATATTTTTTTACAGAGCACAACAAGCGATACACTCGACTGTTCACAATATATTATAGAAGCATTTCTAGGCGCGTATTAATCAAATTTTTGACTATAACTTACTTATATTGAGATTTACAGGAGTAATTGTATTGACGTAACTCAATTACAGGAGCAATAAAGGCGTATATGGCATTTCAGCGGTCTAATATAAATACATTATAAGTAAAAGTAGACTTATAAAGTGGGCCCTTTTCGAGACTTATATGCGGATATAAGTCTCATATAGTCCTCGATAAATTATGGTTCTAGGATAGTTTAAAAACTACTTTTTGCTAGTTGGGTGTTTACCCTTTGTACCCTTCTATTATCCTCAATTTTCTCTAAATATGAAAACTTAACATCTACTACTTTTAATACATACCTATTTGTAAATAACCACCTCGGTTTGTCTATGAAAGGATAAACATATTCCCTTGGACCGTTACTGCCAACATTTTAAATAATAACAGCAATATAAAGGCTCAGAAGAGCGCGGGAAGCGCCTTATTGCCGGCGTATTGTATGTTGGAAGCGCACAATGGTACAACATGAATTATGCACGCCCTTTACGTGTGGGTTGATGACACCACGCCAACAATACCACACGTATCCTGGACAGCTTTTCTTTCATTACTGCATAAAATACCTATAGTTAGAACAACCTTGCTAATGGACTTACGGTATATTTACGTACACCTTATTTACCGCCATTTTTCTTGAAACAAATTTTTCTCTAAGTGATAAATCAAATTTGTGCAAAACTTTGCCAAAATTGCGCGGTTTCGGCGTTTGAAGTCCGGCCATTTACATAAATCACAAACCTCCCACTATTTGCGCTTTCTTTACTACCCACCATAAAAATTACAAAGAAAAATTAGATGAACGATTACTTATCAACATAAACAAGTTATTACTGTAGTTACGATTTTTACCTTGATAGCCTCAACTTGACGCAAATACAACGAAATCTTGGTTTAGCCTCCGCCATCTGCCTTTCCAACAGAAATGATAATCATGGACCTCCAATATCATGGGCTAGATAAAATAATACAATTTTCGTAATACTTTTATTATTTGGGTACCTATATGGTATTCTATCGTTAATTTAATGAGAATTCCGGGATGAGAAAAATATAATATAAAGCAACATATAAGTGCTTTAAGTGACTATTCCAAAACAAGAAAAATAACTCAAAACAACTCGAGTCGAGCTCGTGAAACGAGGGGGTGTGGCACCATACATTTCCATGTCATTCGCCACTCCCTTTCTTTAGCACAGCCTGCCGCAGATGAGCCGATATGAAGACGAATTTCAAGTTAAGCTCGGTCAAAAGCTCCGCCAAAATGCTTTCCTCAGAAACGAGCTGTTTAATTTTATATTACTTACTTACACTTGCGATACTTACAGTGTCTTTGAAATGCGATGCATCTTTTTTGTTTTTTTGCGATTTTATATCATCGTAGAACTCTCAACATCGTTAAAGGTTGGTAATTTCATACGTAAGTAATGTTTTGTTTTGTTTTGCAGAAAGTCAATAAAAATGAATGTTTGGCTCTGTTGGCGGAGTTATTGCATGTATGTATTTCAAGTTCGACTTGGCTCACAACCAGCTGTCTAGAGAGAGTATCTACAGCAAGCATAATATTGTGTTGTCTACTCACAATATGGTACAACATAACATCACGGCTGTATTCCCCGAAGGGTTAGGCAGAGGTGTGCCTATAGTACATCCACATATCACCAGTTATGTTTGAGTCCCATGTAATAGGGGGCGAGCTTATTGCCATCAACCGGGCAGAAGTCCAGACTCGGGCAGAAGACAGATAAATTCCAGATGGAAATCAGCAGAAAAGTGCTGATTCTTAGCCTAGTTTGAATAAATGACTTTTGATTTTGATTTGATTTTGATTTTGAGCACTTTTCGAACGTCAAAATTACATGAGACAGTCCCCCAAAACGGCCACCCTTCACCACTTCCTAGTGCGTTAGCTGGGAAGAAGTAGTGGCGCAACAAACTTCCCAGCAGCACAGCTGTCTGTTCAGTTAGAAAGAAAAAAAAAACTATATAATAGTATTCAAAATAATTAACATAATTTAAATTATTATCCATATGTTAGCTAGCACACGCCAATATACCAAACAAAATAATCGAGAACTATACTCAGGCAGAAATAAAAACTAAACGCAAACAGAACTTAATATATCCAGGCATAGAGGGCGTGCCCGCTTACATATAGCTATAACTGGAAGTTATAATAATTAACAAATATAAATAACAATAATATTGAACCCAGGACCTCATGCTCAGCAGTCGTTTGCGACCACTGGACCAACGGGTCAGTCGGCAGTAATATGGTACGACTGCACAGTAAAAGAAGATCGCTCAGGTAGGTACCTAACTTGGAAGCGGAAGCCTATTGAGTGTTGAGGCTTGACCAGTCTACCTGGGAAAATCCTACTTATATCCAGAATTGAACTCTCCGCCAAAACCGCATTTCTAAGTAAAAGTGTAATATGCATGGCCCCATTAATATACAATAAAATTCCTAATTCCCTTAAGAAAATTAATTCATTCAAGAGAGAGTTAAAAAATTGCTAATTAGTAAGGGATATTATAATGTTACAGAGTTTTTGAATGACACATTTTAAACTTAGATAATTTAATTAGTTTTATTTCATTTAATTGTTTTAATTATTATTATTTGTTGACTGTATTTTTGTATTGATTGTAATTAGGTATTTGAATTGATTGAATGTTGACTATAATTTAATTATTTCCCAATTTATAATTCCAATTACATATTAGGAACTATTTTGTACGCCGAATATGGCAAAACATGTTGAACCGGCAATTTTAAACTACTTTCCATCCTATGTGCATTTTATGTATCATCTCACACATGTTTATACAAATAAATGATATTTATCTTTATTGAATTGTGATAAACTGGATTGATTTATTGATTGGTACGTGGAGTTCTTTTCGTTTTGCCATGTACCTACCCAGGTAAAGGAAAACAGTACGCAAATCTTTAATAAACAATAAGTAAAGATGTCCTTACACGTGTCACCCCACTCGGAAGCATGTGTCATTGTCTGTTCCATGTCTGGGCTATAAAGTTATCAGCAGATTTTCGAGAAAGGACAAAGACATGTGGTTACTGAGTGACTAACGCAAATGCAATAAAATAATAATATTATTCGTTGTAATTGTGAATCATCAAATTTTTTACCTTTGACATTTAGCATGTGCATGTGTTAAAGAACATAAAAAAATACAATTTTATGAATGAATGTGCATGCCCTAAGAATCAAAACGGAAATATCTCAATTTTGTGGTTCAGGCTATCTAAGAAAATGTTGACTTATGGAAATAAACAAACAATACAACTTCTATACGACTATAAGCATAGCTGATATAAGGTGCTGGTGTTTCCGGTGCGGACGCGTTGGTATTACAGAAGAGCGGCGCAGGCGCCGGCGCCACTGGGCAAACCTATCGTAGTTAACACAATCGAATCAGCATATCAAACCATGCATTTCTGCGTAAAAGATAGATAAGTAGTGACATGAATAAATCAAAGCGTGATAACAGATTGTAGATCGAGCAAAGCAATAGCCATTTGCGTGACAATAGCCTGGGCTTACATCTGATTGTTTTGCCATGTTCTCTAACTAGGTACCTACAACAAAAAATAAACATCAGGTTAAATACGGGGGGGGGGGGGGGGGGGTGTCAGGGACATCGACGCCCCGCGTTGATATTTTTCGTCAGTTATTAAAAAAAAACAGCTGCTCCATACATTTTAACCGCGTAGGTATTGCACTTTTCTATGAAACAGCAGATTTATAAAAATTTTAACGCAATGGGGTTCAGAATCATGTACTGAATCCATGGTAGCCGGCTTCATGTCGATGTCCCTGCCAGCCTGTATACTTATACAGTATACAGGGCTGCGAAACCGGATACCATGGATTCAGTTCATGATTCTGAACCGGTCTAAATGTATGGTTTCCGACAAAAAGTTTCAACGCAGTGAGGTTCAGATTCATGTTATCAATTTTCGCGTCGATGTATCACAAAACAGTTTCAAACTCATCAGTAAATCAGTTAAAATCTCAAAAGCTGACATTGGATGAGTGTATTTGAACCCATATAGGCACTACCTACTATTCTAAATAGACGCCCTGCACAGTACACCTTCTCTTAGGAAAGTTCTGCATTTGACCACACAATAGTGTGGTCAAATGCAGTGTCCGCCCCTAACTCACCGAGTGTATATATAACATCAACAAACTTTTTACAAAAAAAAAGACAACCGCCTTCCGAAAAAAAACACTACAAAGTGAAAAATAACTTTATTTTCGGAAGTCGTTGTCTTCTATTTTGAATTTTCATTTTTAGCCACCGACTTCCGAAATTAAAGTTATTTTTCACGTTGTAGTGTTATTTTTCGGAAGTCGGTTGTCTTTTTTTTGTAAAAAATTTTTATTTTCCACTTTTTAATTGTGGTACCTACCCCACACAAATTCGAATACCACTACCTGCTATGTAAATAATAGTCACAGGAAGTTATCATCATATCATCCACATATACAAAGTGGGAAAAATACGTATTATCGAAGCTTACTCTAAAACTATCCAAGCAAAGTTAATAAAATTTATATGGGACCAATTCGAGAGTATACCCTTTCATACAAAACAAGAATTTTCAAAATTGGCCCTCAATTGACGGAGAAATCGGCGGACACAAATAAAAATAAATAAAAATAAAACATACATACGCGACGAACATAAAACCTCCTCCTTTTTGGAAGTCTGTTAAAAAGGTGTATCCTGCTTCTGTTCACGAATCTGTATAGATCTATCTAATGAGTGGCAGAAATGTACCTAATGACCACATTGGTGATGAAAATTATCGACTTGAAAAATAGAGGTTCTTTGTTGCATCTTTATGTTAGAATACTTGAATATACCCAACTACCTTCAAACCTACGCAATTTCCTCAAACTAGTAGACCTATACCTATTTGGTAGGTACCTATGTGTACTTTTGTAGCACCTAATCAAACAATACAAAATAGTGCAAAGCAATCATGTTTAACTTAATTAAATACAAAGTGGACAGCTGCATGATAACATTGCCATACTTATTGGCAACAGCATACTTACTGACATAATAATGTAGTTATTTAATCTGTTTCACTGAGTAATCAGTGATGTCCCGTGGACAATAATTCGTGTAATTCGCATACGATTTGGGCCGTTCGCCGAAGAGGCCGGACTACGCATGTCAATGCGTTTCACAAAGCGAAGATCCGCTGCGATAAGTGGCACAATACACGGTCGATCACCTGCCCATACTGACCATACATATACATATTATAAAGTAGGTACCTATATGGATACTCAATACATAAGATAATGCTACTTACTTAATATTTGAAAATAAAAGGGGATTAGCGGTCTGCTTCTCAAGTCCTATTTCTTACGAAAATAACAAAGCTAGTAGGTACCCCTATTAACCCACCTATCTAAACTTTTTCAAACCCATAGTATATATTTAATAATGACTTTTTATATTTCCCATATTTTAATCACAAACCTCAAAAAATAATAATTTATTTAACGTTAGTGGGCTCATTACCGGTTTCTGACATAGCTAACAAGAAAAACAAATAACAAAGCTTTGTAACTTAAAGCACATTTGGGGCGATAACTGTAAATGGACTAGCGACTAAGAAGGCATACCTACGTACGGTTAAGAACAGTCATATCACGGCCGACTCATGTGCATTATGAATCATGCGCAGTGTACGCATCGCCTTAGAGACTTTGAGAATAGGTAAGTACATCAATTTATACTAATAGAAAAGTACCGACATCGTAGGCAAATAGCAAACTACTCATTCATTTTTGCCAGAACAGAATCCACTAGTTCTAACGAACATAATATTTTGAGCCGAAGAAATAGCCGGGGATTCTGTAATAGCGCGAATGAAAGCGAACTTATTTGATTATTTCTACATAAGTAGGCGGAAATTTCAACAAGTACGTGGCTTACCTATAAATTTTCCTAATTCGGAGCCAAGCAATGCTCCAGCGCTTGTGACAACCGCACAAGTGTTATAGTTACGTCCCTCCTGCAGCGGTGCTCTCGGTATCTTATACCCGAGCCTCGCAAACGGTTCATCATCAGCCGTCACAGTCCGTAACTTGACACTTTTCAGAGCACACATCACCTCGTCTCTAGAACTCGTCTTACGATTACTGCTATTATATTTAACATCATAAGTATTGTGAGCGTCTAAGCCTGATGTAAACACTTTGCTGGCTCCCATAAGGACTCTATGAAACTCTTTTAACAACAGCTCCTTGAATTCCGCGCTTCGTTTTTCACAGTCCGTTGATAGTAAGTCGCTGCAAACATATTTATCGCTATCGAACTCCAATAACGGCTTGTGTATGTTGGGGAACCTGGGACTGCCGTTACTTTTTCTCACTATGTTATTGGACGGAAAGGCATATGAACCAGTCTTGTTATACGTTTGACTTGATCCGCCACCGCTCCAGTAACCGCCGATTGCCGACCTCCGGTTTTTTCGAAGGAAATCGATTCTTAAAGTAGAGTTAAATGGTAATTTAAATTGAAGTTTTTCCGCTGCGTACTTGTCCTGGTAATTAACACCAGAAACCATTGTTTTAGGTGAGTTTTCCGACGTCTTGCTCGAATTTCTCTGCTTTTCGTCGTACATCCAGTACTGATACCAAATTAAATACAAATAACCGCACATACCGAAGCAGAGGATGTTAATAAATATCCAAACCGACATCGCTGCAGCTTTCATGTTTGTTGTATGTTAAACCACTCACTGGATTAAATTCCGATAGCACGATTATACTTTGCGACTATGATTTTAGAAAACAGTTAACTGTTATCTAACCTTGAATATAAAAATCACAACCGTAAAATAGAAGAGAACTGTTTCGGCTGAATCTGTATTCGTTGGGCGGAGTGCGATCAGCTGATAAGGAGTGTACTGCGCGTGCGTACGATCGGCTGCAAACGCCGCAGCGCGCTTTGTCTTATTATTGTAGTAGGTAAGTTTACCGGCTTGAGCCAACCCGAAAGGACTCCAATATTAATAAGAGAAACGTGATGCAAAAATGCTGAATAATAAACTACCCCAAAACAACCGGACTTTATAAAAAAATAGTCTGAACGTTATATCTACCTACCTACGTTATAATTAGTTTTGTTCTATTAAGTATATCAAATCGATCCCGGTTTATGAGTTATGATATGATAAATATACGAGTATAGGGTGACTAGTAGTTAGTTACCGATACTTAAACACGTGAACCTGAAATCGCGAAAAAAAGTCTGCTGTTCTCTACATTTATGTTCGCTTATGATCGTCAAAATGTAGGGAACATCAGTTTATTTTTTCGCTATTTCACGTTTGGTCCCATAGTAAAAGTTGTTAATAATTATGAGTAAAGTCACCTGTTTACTTTAAGTATCTCGGTCACTAATTATTACAAGTCACCCTATACTTAGAGGTAGTAGGTAGGTATAGTTTATTTGATGTGTAGGTACCTAACATCTTTCCTCTCGTTTTCCAGCAATCAAAATCTAAGTACGAGTAAGTCTAAATAAAATAAAAAACTTGAGAGGTGTCAAGGGACACCCGGATGGAACGAAGTTCCTCTTTCTATGAGAGATAGAGAGAGAGAGACAGACAGAGAAACACGCGCACGCCGCTCGGCTTACAACTATAGCAAAAAGTGTCGCTTTTCTCTGTTTGTCGACTTTTGGTCCTAATTTTTTCCGTCTAGCCCCCTTTCGCAACGCGCGATAAGGAACTTCGTTCCAAAACTAAATAATCAAAGGATAGCATTTGACCCATTTTGATAGGCGATTTGGGATAAAAAAAAAAGTCTGCGGCCAGGAATGAATTACATTTTATTTGAATGGCAGTAGTAAAAATTTGCGAGTAAAGATATACAACGATCTTTATAAATTAAATAAAGTATGTACAGCCCGCCATTTCATGTAAGATCCCATAATTATTAATCCGCTATTTTGAGCTGGGTGGATACCACCTGACACATACAACACTATTAACTAGCTAGCCCATCTGTAATCAACGTATTATGATGGTTTAAAATAAAATAAAGGTATCAAAATATTTATTAGTTATTCTTATTACAGGTCCACATATTATGCTCGTCAGCTTGTAATTATGTCGAACCCAGGTTTAAAGGATCGTGACCAGACATACTCTTACTGACATACATAGTGTCAGATTTACAGTGGTGGGCGCAGAATTGTGATACGGGTAAACGAGAGAAATAGCTCCTTTAACTTCTACACAGTTTATTGTTCAATCAACTCAACCTAGTCGCAGTCCACTGCTGGACATAAGCCTCTCCCAGGCTGCGACACAACACCCTGTCCTCCGCCTTCCACATGCAGTCTGTCCCAGCCAACTTTTTAAGGTCTTCGGTCCATATAACTAGGGGACATCCCACACTACGATTGCCGTTAAGCGGTCAACCGGCCGTCGGTCCTTTGACAAACATAGCCAGCCCACTGCCACTTCAGCTTGCTCACTCTGCAGGTTATGTCAGTAACTCCGGTTCTTTTCCGGATAACTTCATTTCTGATCTTATCCTTGAAACAAACTCAGAGCATATTCCGCTCAGTATCAGAGCGACCTTGAATTTGTAGACTAGCCTGACTGTCAGTGTCCACGCCGCCGGGGAAGCGCGCGTTTTTTTATTTGAGGAATGAGTACGCGCGTTGCTAGAGTTGATGAGGCGCCGCGCGCCGCCCCTAGAATGTTCATAGATATACTTAAAGTGCTTATTACCAAGGTGAGATGTCGGATGTTACACTTCTTAGGCCGTGCGCACGTTGGACGCATTTTCGTACGTACGTTTACGTACGATAGAAATTCGTGTCCAAAATGCGCGCGGCCATAAGCAACTACTGTCAGACACGCTCATTTTCTTTTTTTTCAACAGCTTCTGCTTCGCGCGTCTTTTACTCTTTAGCCTGTTGTTGTTAGTGTACTGTAAATATTGAAATAGTCACCGTAGCCGAAATCGGCATGGGATGTATATTGTAAATAGGTAAGTTAAGTAAAACAAATGCATATTAATCAGAAGTTTATTTTCAAAATAGTATTTCAAATAAGTAAAGCAGATCCGATAAAAGCAGTTTTTCACAACCTGAAAGATTGATTCTATTTCATATAGTTTAATGTAATAAAAATTAATAGAATAAAATTAATAGTAAGTGAATTAGAATAGTGTTATCTCTACAGTGCTTCAGTATTGATAACTACATAAACACCCACAAGGTACAAACTTTAAAACTAGACTTACTTAGTAATTGGTTCACTTGTGTACCTTGTACAGGATATGGCATAGTTAAATACGCGTACAAATCATTGTTTTTTTTTAATACAACCTACATAACTGTATCTGTGCTCCAAATGCAGGAAATACATGTCGCGATGGTATACAATTATGACACCAGCGAGAACAGTCCAGGGGCGGCTGTCTGGGCATAGATAGCGATCGCTATACGACCGAATTCGGTGGCAGAGTCGTAATGGCGTTCCTAGACTAGTTTTTCGTGCTTGTCAAGCAATTTTGACAGTCGAGAGACGCCATAAGGACTTTGCGACCGAATTCGGTCGTATAGCGATCGCTATCTATGTCCAGACAGCCGCCCCTGGACTGCTAAAAAAATACTTATCTCCAGAACCTGTAAATCTCCATAATTCTTTTACCTACTAAACTGAAGAGTCCCACCCATACTTTAGCATTTTGGTTAATCCCTAAATAAAATACTTTTATAACTTTTTACACACACTAAATATAAACATTGCCCTACACGGTACACCTAGATACACCTTTTAAGCTAATAAAAATCATTATTAATTATTTACTTATTGCACTAGATATAAAATATTTAATGCTTCGTTATTCATTATGAAGAGATTATTTTTGCCATATTACAATTTTATTAACACTTTTAATTCAGTTTTAGGTTCTTAATTAGGGGGGCAGTAATACAGAAATTTTCAATGTTGTACATAATTAATTGGATAAGGTTCATACATAAATACATTAACTTTCGCTCTTTAGGATGTTTCTATTTTGTACGAATGCAATATTAATAATTCTACTTTAAGTACGAAGGTTTAGTTACAATCAGTCTACTTACACTATTATATTTTGTTAACAACATTGAGACTAGACAATATTATGAATAACGATACCCATCCTCAAATTTCATCCAAAATATCCCTTTAGCCACCAGATCCTTATAAATTTCAATATTACTGGCAGTATAAAAGCACAGCTCAACTTTTTGTACTTTATGATAGAAACTACTTTTGCTTATACTATAGAAGTAGTTCAATGCTTATTTTCCAATGTCAGATATTTTTTATCCATAGAATAAAGTTTAACGTCAGAAATTTAAAATTAATCGTCAGATAAAGATATCTCGGGTTGTAAAAATCATACGTGACTTACAGTATGCTCCAGCATACCAATCAGCCAGTATATTTATATATTTAATGGTTACTTGATCATCGCAGAGCATATCGGCCGTACCATCGACTTTCAAATCCATCCTTGTAATTCAGACAGTTATTTACTGCATTAATGTGAATCCCAATTTTAGCGACGCCGCGCCGTGCGCCGTCAAAACCGCAGCTCTAGCTGCTAAGGAGTTAAGGAGAACAGCTAGATTCTAATATAGCTTGTGCCTGAACTGAGTGGATTCCATCTCCATGGCAAGCCCCAAAAGTTTTGTTCAGTGTGGGTTGTTGTTCCATCTGTTGTACGGCGGGGGATCGGGCGTGGCGTCGCGTCGCGACATCAGCGTCGAGTAGTGCAGGAGAGGCACCATCGCGCAGCCGAGCACCATGGCACCGAATGTCGGCTTGTGAACCAACCTACAACAATATATTATATCGTCAGAATAGTCCACTTTTATGACACCAATGTATAGAATATAGATGATATGGATACAGAAAACTTAAATTAAAGTAGCAGTCTGTGCTACTTTAATTCAAGTTTAAAAAATATTTAACTGCATAATACTTACCAAGGTATAGCTATGATGAATAACGTATACGAAAAAGATAGGACCAAATTCACCCAAAACCTTGAACACCGCCTTAAATTACTCGATATCCATTGAAATTGTAAAACTGAAAAAGAAAGACGACTTTATAGTCACATAAGGAACACAACTTCAATTAGCGCCCAAAAAAAACGAGGCGACTCGCATTTTATTGACAGCAATCGAAATGGGGTTTATTAATTTGGCAAATGGTACAAGGTCTTATTAAATGTGTCTCAAGGCGAACCAGACAACGACTTAGAAATCCCATTTGACATCTACAGGTCAGAACAGAGAAATCGAAATGATATTTAATAATACATCTTATTCTTTGTGCCATAAAGCGGAAAATTGTACAAGCATCAAAACAAACATCAAACGGCGGTATCCCGTTACGCTCACGCAGACTCGTTTGCGTTTGTGTTTAACAGTATTGTTAGCTATTTTATGAAAGGCTTACACAGTGTCACCCAATCAGGATGCAAAGTCATTGCAGACGCAAAAACTTGTACAAATCCCAGAAGTCGGTATTTCCATGTGTGCAGATTTGCATCTCTTCTCTCTAAGTCATGGAGCTGCTTCAAACTGTAGGAACCTTTGCGCAGTAGACAGATGGGGTCAGCGGTAGGGAACCTTGTTGGACTGTGAGCCTGTAGGTTGCCACCTTCTACAACACCCACTGCTGTATACTGAAAGAAAAATAGTCATTTAAAGTCATTTGGTAAATGTAGAATGTTAGAAAGGATTTTTGGGCAATTTTACTATGCATGAGAACATCATTTGTGATGTCTGTATTTTATGAATATTTGGAGTACTTTCATTCAGGATAGCATAGCATTGTTAGTCCTATATTTGCCCTACGCTCATGTAGCCGCTAAACAATTCTAGTCCAATAGTACCCAACCAACTCATATTTTAATTCTTTCTTTGTTTTTTTCGTGTGGTTAGTGACTAACCTGGTGTCTGACTTTTTATGCCGCCCATGGGCCCTCTGACTAAAACCTCCTGTGAATTAAACTTACAATATCATCCTCACGCCCTGCATACGAGAAGTGTATCCGAAGGTCGCCTATCTCATGTTCCAAAGCACTCTCTCCATGGTAGTAGAAACCTGAATGTAGTTTTATGTCACTGCGCTCCGGTCTAGAGTCGGACCAAATCTCATAGTAGTCTACTACTTTGCGCTTCACATCAATACCTGAAAATAAAATCAAATAGAATGTTGATGATAAATTAATGGCAAATGATGATGGTGAGCATGAGGTCCTGGGTTCAATTCCCGGGTCGGGCAAAATGTTATTGGGTTTTTCCTTCTGGAATTATTCAGTAGCAGCCTGGAGTTCGGATTTGTGCCCGGTAGATGGCAATAGGCACGCATCATTGTCAGCGACACCAAGGCGTTGCTGGCCTTCTTTGTGGAGCTGGGGTGGATCGAATAACCAATTTTCCCACCCGTACGCAAAATACGCGCTTAGTCGTGGAATTGCGGATACCAGCCCGTATTACCTATTACCTAATAGGCACGCCCCCTATTACATTAGACTTAAACATAACTGGGCGAAATGTGGGTGTACTATAAGTACACCTCTGCCTAACCCTACAGGGAATACAGGCGTGATGTTTTGTTATGATGATGATAAATAATATTTATTTCTTAGTTGGAACAACAGACACTTTTATATGGCAAAACTAAATTATGTTTTAAAACTAGATGCAGGTTAATGTCTGAAATGATCTATTGAGCAAAGAACCATGCAGATTTGAGTGGACCTGTCCAGTCACTGCAAACATTTGTCAGTAAATGTATAGCTCAACTCAGTACTAAAGGAGCTCAACAACTTGATAAACAATACCAAAGAAAGGACTACTCTTTGGGAGGATCTTGTGATAACAAAAAAAATAAAACCAAAAGTCCCCATATAGTAGGTAGTTCTTTAATAGTAGTTATGTTCCATAGTAGAACAAGCTGCTAAGTTAAAAGAACAAATATGTTCTGACAATACCTAAGTAAAGCCATCCAATCTTGACATTTTCAGCAATATGAGTCTCACTGAACATGGGCATTGAGGGAGGGTTGTGATGGCCGGGTCTGATGTAGAACAGGGAGGACTCCACCACATAGTCCCGCCAGTCTTTGTGGTACCAGTAAGTCTTGCGAGACTCCTCAGCTGGTTCACTTAGGAAATTCTCCTGTTCTCTAAAATAAATTGATACCTTTTTATACTTATTCACTATGAATGAGTTCACACAAAAATATGTTTTAAACAATAGCACTGACACCCTAACAAAAGACAAAACTATAATAAAAATTGAGGCAGTTAACATCTGTTGCCAGGTCACGGGTCTAGTGGGACACTTACGTAGTTTCTTCAATCCATTGATACATTTGTACTCTCTTCCTCAACTTAACTGCTTGTACTTGTATATTATAGTCTGGCTCAGATATTGGTTCTAGTATTCTCAGGGGGCCCACAATGTGCACGACTCGGCCCTCATAGCGCGCCGCTTCATCGCCAGTATGAACGTCAATACTCTCAGCTGCCCACACCAGTTCCTCTAGCATCAGATTACTTTGAATGGTTTGGCTCTAAAAATTACAAAATGAAAACTATAAAAATACTTGCTCAGATACTAATGTCCTAGTCCGTAAAAGATACTTACCTCTGCCCATAACAGAAAGTATGTAACACCAGAAAACAAAATGAGACTCAGAATCGTAGTGAGCCATGTTTGCTTGAAGTGGTTTCTAACTGCTGTCCAGTCCATCTGAAAAGAGTAATTGCATTAGGTTCCTGAAAGGGTGGTCAGAGGGTCGTCTTAAGGGCGAAGAAAGAATGAGTATACTTGTGTAGTTTTAACAATAACATGGGTAAATACAAACGTGGAAATAAGTATTAGCAAAAACTAACCTTCAGCCAGATTCTTTATTATTCCTATAATCTAAAACATGAATAATAATACACTTATCTAATTCACGGAAATTGTTTTTACGTAGAATACATACTGATTTGCTTTTAATTTTTTTTATATAATATTGAGAAATAAAACACGTAAAACAAGACTTTGCAACTGGACTTGCCGGACTTGCCCGTAACAAATTGACATTTGACATTGACAGCTTGTTTTAGGCCGCTTTCCGAAATAAAACGTAATCGCTCTGTAGCGTTGTGAGGGAACTTAGGTGCAAGTAGTCGAGTGATAAAATATCAAAATTAGTAAGTTCCTAGTCACATCACTAAAAACGGGGAACAACACTATCCTTCCGGAGACGCTCGGGCATTTCGTTTCCGCTGGCAAGGACGACAACAGTTGTTCCCTGACCCTCAGGATTCTTTGTGCCCCGACCTAGGGGTTCTCCGTACGGGCTGAGGGCAGGACCCCTTACCCAATCCTGCACTACCCTACGCACGCTATGGAGGCCTGCCCTACCTGCGGCCTACCGCCGTAACCTACCTGCGGCCTACCGCCGCAAGCTACCTGCGGCCTGCCGCCGTAAACTACCTGCGGCCTACCATCGCCAGCTACCTGCGCGAGCCTGTGCTGACAGGCCACCGCGTGCTACCAACGACACTACCTGTCGGTCTTAGGAAGGCCGTTCGGCCTCCTACTAAGCCTGTGCTGAGCAGGCCCTCACATCTGCCATGTGCTGCCAAGGACGGTACCCTTCCTATTTCTAAGTGTGCGAGTGCTCAAGACTCAGTGTGTAGGACCTTACCCGCGACCTAGCCGTGTCTACCTATCTATCATAATTATATGTATTTAAACTATCTTGCTGTTTTAATAATTCTACTTCTACTATCTACCTATCTATCCGTTAACGGCCTGCGCAGCCTACCCTGCGCAGCCCTAGCCGTTACAGCTCACAGCGCTGACGTTCCGATTTAGATAACACGATTATGACAGCTGAGGGCTTTCAACAATTCGGAACTCTCGTGAACGCTCTCACGGTGCTCCCTAAACGTCAAAACTTGCATAACATATGTCTTTGTGTTTAAACTACAAATTTCTTCTTCTTCGTTGGTTAGGTGGCCACGGTAGCCGCACAATTTCGAAAATGCCACGTTAGTCTAAAGTTATGATGCGACTAAAAACAAAACAGCAAAACTGTAATTTTTGACAGCGCTCACGGTGATATTAGTAAAAGGCATGGTCGGCGTTATCGCAAGATGGCGCATGTCATGACGTCATCTATGACGATTCACGATACATCGTTATCGCGTAACTCGGAATGCAGTCTTGATTGAAAATTGGCCGTGAAATTCCAAGTGCATTTAAAAAAAAAACATTTTCATCAGTATGTATGTATGGGGGACCTTAGACGATCCTGCCAGTAATTGAATGTTATATTCTTGTTTGCTGGCAGTTGCATCGCATGAACATTTCAAGTGCGTTTCATTAATCAGTACATTTTTGAAATGTACACACGGCTACTTATCAAGTTATACATTTCCAGTTTAAGCTGATCTCGCATTGATTAGGATTTCCTTACAATGAGAGGTCCGCTTATACTGGAAACGTCGCCGTGAGGCACACTTATTGTCAAAAGATTACTATCAATTTAACTTTGTTTTTAATTTGTGTTTCACGAATGTCCAAATAAACGTTTTCTTTCTTTCTTTCATAGATGACGTCATGACATGCGCGATCTTGCGATAACGCCGACCATGCCTTTTACTAATATCACAGTGAGCGCTGTCAAAGATGACAGTTGTGCTGTTTTGTTTTGAGTCGCATCATAACTTTAGACAAACGTGGCATCTTCGAAATAGTGCTTCTGGCTACCGTGGCCACCAAACCAACGAAGATATGATATGCAAGTACACAAGTACACAAAGAAATATGATATGCAAGTTTTGACGTTGAGCGAGGAGCACCGTGAGAGCGTTCACGAGCGTTCAGAATTGTTGACAGCCCTCAGCTGTCATAATCGTGATATCTAACTCGGAACGCCAATTATTGATGTTTGCGCTGTGAGAGATTAAGTTCTAATTCGGAAAGCGGCCTAAGTGTTCCCAGCTTTACGAAGTAAATTGTTAGCAGTCTAGCCTTAGAGTATATAACACTATATACAGGATGTTCGGCAGAAGGTTGAACATACGAAAATGGTGGATCCGTGGGCCCGTCTACTACATTTTTAGGCCCAATAACAAGACCCACGCCACAAGGATTTTTTTTTTTTTTTTTTTTTTTCGTAATTTGTCGTTGCCAAAACTTCAAACGTCAATAATTTCATTTAAAAACAACAAAACTGGCAACATTTTATTTTTATTTTCATCTAAAGTAACTGTAGAATCTTATAAAATTAGTATATGACGCAGATGATTGCTAGAAAAGTAAATACGAGCCCTTAAACTACTTGTGGCCTGGGTCTTACTATTGGGCCTAAAAACATAGTAGACGGCCCCACGGATCCGCCATTTTCGTATATTCATCCTTCTGCCGAACATTCTGTATATGTGTTATAAACTCTAAGAGTCTAGCCCTCGTAGAGTTTTTATGTTCTGTGGTCTAGCTGGCCGCCAATGATCTGTCAATGTCATATGGACAACAAGAAACCGTGCGTGTTTGTTATTATTTACATTTGTAAAACGCTAAAAACGACTAAATAAAACTAAAATAATTGAAAAAAAAGATTAACAGACTTTAATATGCGGTCGTATATCAAAAGATTGAGATATTTAAGTGGTGGTGGTTTACATTTCTCTTATTTTTCTCAAGTTGGATCGAGAAAATACCATCAAAACTTACCGATTATGGATTTCTACAAGAAAACTACAGGTGATTTAAGTGTAATTTAATCATATAACTATTAACTATAACATTTAGCTATAAACAGCTTTGAGTGTAACTCTTATAATTATTTCATTAGAATAAACCAATAACAAGGTTAGGCTTCTAATTACAGTAGTTTATCATAATTTTTTTTAAATTGGTTTATAGGTACTTTTGATAGTACTATCACAGACAGATAGATATCCCTATAGTTAATAAAATGATTTTTGGTCAGGTGAATCTATATCAGATGACTACCTATCCATATTGAAGAAGAAACACCCACACATTGATGAGGTAACTCATGAACGGTTGCACTGCACCCTGCAGATACTACAGAAATTTGGTATCACGCCTGAAGAGGCTTGCCATAACCTTCATGTGTTCAGCATGAACCCAATCACTATGGACAACTACGGGGAAATACTTAGAGAGTGTGGATTTATCAGTGTTTCTGCTAAACATATCATCAAGTAAGTAGTGGGTTCAAAATAAATAGTACATGGCAACAGATTAGAAGTATTTGAGGCACAAGACAGTTATCATCATTTTCCACCGACTTTCAGATACCACACACTTGTAAAATCAAGAACAATAGCTCGGCTGAAAAAAGAAGGCTTGCTTCCAACAGACCTTGAAATGGAACAAACAATACTAGACAAGTTTCAAGAATGGCCTGCCAGTAGTAAAACTTTACATAACTTCTCTGATACTGATACATCTATATGTAAGTAAAATGCTACCATTTTTTTCCATACATATACATCCATATCCATCATACTTTTTTATTTTTTTAATAACTACTGGTAGACCCTGAAAAAATTGGATTAAGCCTGCCTGTATGGTAAACAATTATTATAAAATTGTTCTAAAATCTAATATGACTTCTTTTCAAGAATTAACTATTTTGTTTTTTTATTTATTTACTAACTGCACCCCCCAGTTTCACCCGCATAAGTCTCGATCCTGTGGGACCGGGATCAAAGTGTCCCTATGTCCTAACACAGGTCATGGTCTAGCCATGTGCAAAATTTCACCCAAATCTGTTCTGCCGTTTTACTGTAAAAGAAACAAACAAACAAACTCACTTTCACATTTATAATAATAGTTAGGATTAGGATACCAGGCACACCAGCAACATAAAATGATTATTGCAAAGACTAATGTCATTTTTTGTTAATAAGTATCATCATAAAATTTTATGATTACAGTAACAATCCGCATGAATGTGCTAGAAAGATTTCTTCACTGGAAGCTCTCAGTGACACCAGAAGAATTTCAAAAGTACTGTAAAAACTACCTACCACTAAAACACAAGCCAATGTCGGACATTCAAGAAGCAATCAACATTGCACGCAATGATATCAAGTTTGACAAAGCAGACATTAGAAGAAATGGCTTTGTCATATCTGCAGATCCTCTACATACTAAACTTATATTAGAGAATGTTGGTACCCTGGCCGGCATGGACATCAGAGATGTTTTGAAAATAGAACCTGCTATATTAAAGAATAATTATAATTCTATAATACAAGTTCAAGATGTTTTAGAGGTAACTAATACAAACAATATGAACTTTCTGGGACACTTAACGAGACACAGTAGAAGTTTTATTGTTATGACGTCTTTGGGCGTTTTGTTTCCCGGAAAGTGTTAACAACTTTAGCAGACAGGCACCATCTGTTATACAAGAACAAATTAAATTGATTGGCGAAACTGTAGATTTTATTACTGTGAAGTTTCGTCAGTTAATTTCATGCATAAATCAGTTCATAATCTTTTTTTTTACTATGAACATTTTCTAAATGGCACTGTAATTTTATTTCAGGAGTACAGAATATCATTGGAAGCTCAAAGGCGCTGTCTGAAGGTATACTGTATGAGACCAGAGACAGTCCGCGAGCGACTAGAGGACCTCAGGAGCTCAAAAGAATACCAAGTACTGTCCACAAATCCTAGGGTGAGAAATGTTTGATTCTGACGTGTAATAGGAACTTATGTGTATGATTTCAAAGTTAATTTCAAATTGAAAAATCTATTGGTAAGGGAACAAATAGTTGTAATAGAAACTGTACTCTATGTAACCGAAATAAGTTTGCTTATCCCAAAGCAAAAGAATACAAAATAAAAGAAGATTATTTATAATTGCAATTGTCTTTCAATCTCCAGATTCTCCTACTAGTAATACACAAGAAGAAAATGCTGAGCCGTCTTACCAAGATGGAGTCTGCAAAAAAACAATGCTACAGTCTGAATCACTTAGTATCGTCTACAAAGGTGTTCAACAAGTGAGAATAGAATAGAATAGAATAGAATAATTTTATTTTTGCAAATATGGGTAGATGATACATCAATAGGTGTTAGTAAAATACAAAGATCAGCCATATTTTGCCATTAAGCATGCAAATATTTACGTCAAATTATTATAATTTTATAGTATCATACAAATCAAATTATTATCATAATTATATTATTTACTATCTATCATTCGATCAATTATTATTAAATTATATGGCATTAAATTAATCAATACTTATTTAATTAAATTAGAGTTCCTTATAAGTAACGAATACTAGAAAAGTCAACAAATATTTTCCTCAGATAGGAACTCAGTCACACTGTAGTACGTTTTACCCACCAAAAATTTACGTAGTCTATTCTTAAACAACAAAGCATTTAAATCTCTCCAATCTCTTGGTAATTTATTATAAATAATTGGACCCATGCAATAAACACTCTTGCGCATCAATGCGGTTTGACACCTCAATTGACATAGCCTACTGTGGTCACGCCTATTTCTTGGAGCTACATCAGCCATACGTTTGAAACGACTTGGATTGTGCTTTACAAACATAGCTACTTCCAAAATATAAATACAAGGGAGTGTCAGAATATTGTACTGCTTAAAATATGGCTCACAGCTGTCAGTGGTTTTGAGTTTAAACATTGCTCTTATACATATTTTTTTTTAGCTTTAAATGCTGTGTCTTTGTCAGTTGAGTTCGCCCAAAAAATTACACCGTACCGCAAGTGAGACTCAACTATACCGTGATATGCCGTAAGGAGTGTGCATGTGTCCACTATGGATGATAATTTATATAAAACATAAGAAGATGAACTTAATTTTTTACACAGTAAATCTATATGCGCTTTCCAATTTAAGCTGTAATCTATTTGTAGTCCTAAAAATTTGGTATCTCCTACTTCGTCAATATCATCATTTTTATAATGTATGTGGAGGTTCGGCACACCGGGTGTTCGTTGTCTAAAATGCATTACCTTTGTTTTACTCAAATTGATTATCAAATTATTTTTATCTAGCCATTTAATTATAGAGTCAATAGAATTATTTATGTCATTTTCATATGTAATTGGATTTTCACAAGGGATCGTTATGGTGCTATCATCAGCAAACATAGTCAAAGGTTTTTCAATGTAAAGGGGCATGTCATTAACATATAGTATAAATATAAAAGGGCCCATAACACTTCCCTGAGGTACACCGAATGCAATTTTACTAATTTTTATTTTTTTTTATTTTGAGTCATGCATTTTATATTGACCATAATGGTTTCGAAGAAAGACACATTGATTTATTGGTAGTATTTTCGACAACTCGCTTGCCCAACGAAAATGATCACTTTGACGATTGAATGATGGATGAATAAATAATAACTCGCCGGCTAGCAAAGATTCGAGCTGCCGACTGCACAGACAATTTTCCTCCTACATAAAATTTACATGATTTGCAGTAGCATAATTTATATGATAGTGACAGGCACTGCTTTATCTGATCGATTCATCGATAAATGTTTAGTTACAGAACGGCTTTATTTAACAACTTTATATATCTTTCGCCACTTGGCCCATAAATCACAAAAACCGTTTAGTGCTAAACGAATTTAAAGCATCATGCAAGGGGGCCGTATAGTTAAGCAAACAAACATTGTACTAAAAAGGAGTCTTGGCAGACAGACATACAGAAAACAAAGTGATCCTTTAAAGGAGTGTCCAAACATAAAGCGGCATTTTTTGGAAACATTCGTCACCAATTGTGTTTGGACGTATTTCTGCGTATAAAAATGGTAAATTTGATTTAAATGTATGGATCTTTTAATAAGTTAGGGATCTCGCGCACTAGACGGCCACAACCCAGCCAGTCGTGGTCTGTGGTCCGTGGCCAAGTGCGCGATTCGTATCGGTTTCTATAGCTTACCTGGTCGTTACGAGCACCTGTCATAGACGACGACGACCCAAACCTAGTTGGAAAAAGGCTAGGCAGAATGATATTACCAACTGAATTGCGCGGTGTCTCGGATGTGCCGCGCAGTACTGCCGCGCAAACATTAAGTCCTGCAAACGCCGCGTGTTGCTGCCGCACTCTTGCCACTCAATGTTTGGACACACCTTTAGGGTTACGTTTTTCTTTTTAAGAACAAGACCCTCCAAATTAAACTTTCTATGTTATACAATAAAGCATCATTTATTTTTCCATAGTTACATCAACAGTTTCGGCGACAAAGTCTGCGGCAGAGACATAGCCATACTAATATCGTCATCTCTCAACAACTTGCCGGCCCACAACGATGGCGGCCACGCAGCGCTCGTCAGAAGTGTGTTGCGTCAACTGAGACGACACAAGTACTGGCTACACGTCGCCATGAATGTCATCGATGAAAATATACAGTTCCTCAAGGAGAAATTCGATGATCGAATAATTTTTAATAATTGTTTGATTCTTCTGTATCCTGTGTAAGTATTTTTTTTAAATTCCATATGTATTTCGAGTCCAAAATTGAGATATGGCACCTTGTTACTTTGGTAGAGTGCAGAGTTGCTTTTTATAGATACACCATACATAGTTCTATTATATCTACACCAGCACGCTTAACATGACCACAATAGAAACGGGTTTTGTAGACGGAGGAATAGACAAAATGACAGATAAACAATCACAATCTGTCATTTTGTCTATTCTTCCCCCGACAAAAACCGTAGAAAAAGCCATTTCTATGGTATGGTTGACACGCTATGCGTGCTGGGGTTGCCAACTTGTTTAGACCCAAGATCTACTGTTTACTAACCAAACCCTGTGCAATCTACCAATTACATACTTCTTGAAATTTTGAAACATGCCTTGCCATGATCTACTCGATCTGATCGACCGTTTGGCCCTGATCTACACCAAGGCAGGACGTACAGTCATGAGCACCAATATGTATACACTTGGCAACTTTAAAAAGTGATTTTCTCCTACTGTGGTGATTGTAATTTTATGTTGTTACGTACATAGTATTTTGCAACCCACACTAATATGAAATAGGTCTTATCTCAAAGTTGCAGTCGTTATTCCATGCGAAAATCGCTTTTGAATTTTGTTAAGTGGATACATATTAGTGCTCGTGACTGTACACACGGTTACACATCAAGCTATACATTTCCAGTTTGATTTCCGTACAATGCAAGGTCAGCTGATACTGGAAATGTACAGCTTGATGTGTAGTCGTGTGTACCATCGAAGAAGTTCATATATAACCACCGTACGGACTATTCTTGCTTGCAGCGCTCGGCGGCTATAGAACCGGGCCGGTGACAGATGTGGTCATCGCGTTCACGGGATTTTGTTTTGAAACTGGTTAGATATGAACTTCTTTGATGGTACCTCAATAACGCCTGTTCACCTATGTGGATGTGCAAAAGTGGATGGCCAGTGTCCAGCGCCATTTCGATACTCTTGAACTGCGTCTTATACTATTTTCCTTTAATAATTTTATTAGGCCTGTTACTTGTTAATATAATTTTGTGGACATTTGTTTAACGAAATGGTGATTTTATTTCCAGCTCGGAAGTAAAATACTACATAGACAGCCTGCTAAGCATGCGCGGAGGACGGGAAACAAATGAGCGACTGAAAGAGGATCTAAACTACAACGTTCATTTTAACAGCCTCACTGATGACCAGATTCTGAGCCTAGTGTTGTATACCATTGAGAAGAAGTACCATTTCAGTGGTGACGGTATTTGGGCACGCCAGGACGGTGTTAAGGTGGTTACACAAACAAACTGACGGTATTGTGACTCGCCGCTGCTGTTGAGAGGTCACGCGATGAGAAAGTTCAAACATCAACCTGTGTCAAATGCAAATTTTTAGTATTGTTCAATATACTTTCTTTATTTGTTAAAAAGCTCCAGTGATTTTAACGACCAGATGGGGCTCTGAATGGTACTTATTCAGTTAATTGTAATATATTTGGTTTGTTGTATTGTAAAATCTTTTCTTTAGTTTAAGCTGAACTTCAAATAGAGCGCTGTTTAGAAAACCGCACTCGGTCAAGAGGTATGTGAATGCTCGACTTTTAATAAAGCTGAACAAAGTATCAAGATTACCTTGCAACTAGAATGATAGTATTTGTTACATGTTACTATTTTTTTTATAAAATACTAGGCATCGGAAACGCATGTGACTAAAAGAGTGATGAATATAAATGTTGATGGATGGAGTGGGAGAGGAAGGCAAACGAAAAGATGGATGGATTGTGTGAGGAATGATATGAAAGAGAAGGAAGTGAATGATAAAGTGACGGTTCACAGGGGAGAGTGGACAAAGAAAACAAACGTGTTGTGCCGAGCACAAGTAACATGGGACAAGGGGGATGAGTACCTGATGTGATTTCCCATCGGCAAAAATGGTGAACTTCTATAAGAATTTTCATCCGCTATTAAACCCTTTTAGGGGATGAATTTCCCAAAAAATCTTCCTTAGTGTCACCTCCCTCCATATGAGGTACTCTCGTGCTAAATTCCCGCTCCTAGACCCAGCGGTTTACGCTGTGCGTTCTCTGTTAGCAATGATTTTAGGATTTTTATTAAGTAGATGTTGTACATATGAAAGTGTGTATTATTGACTTGCGTGTACATATGTATAAATGTAAGTAAAGGACAGTGGTACAGAATTAAATAAAAAACTAACTTTAAGCACATTTGTATTATAATTTCTCGTCTTCCTTATAATTAAATATTACAAAATATCTAGCTTA
Organism: Agrochola macilenta; assembly: GCA_916701695.1. NCBI lineage: Eukaryota > Metazoa > Arthropoda > Insecta > Lepidoptera > Noctuidae > Agrochola > Agrochola macilenta. Next base: position 14,329,142 of record OU753554.1, on the reverse strand, counting down.
TTGCTCTCTTAACTTAGTATAACTTAGTATAAATGCTCTTTTACACAATACACATGCGGAGGACACAAGTCAAAATATTTTATATTTTACCATTTAAAGATATACCCTGCTATATTATTTTCAAGAACTGTAAATGTTAGCAGATATTTATATACTGTAAAAACTTTGGCTCTTTATTAGAAGAAATATGTTAAATATAGATATTGATGTTTTGTCCTAATAATACAAAATAACTATATTTATTCTATACCACATTATTTATACGCGATCATCGGCGAAGATTAAAGTTGTCGCAAATAAGTAGTTGAAATAATTTGTAAAAAAAAAAATACTGTCTACATTTTTTACAAACGATTAACCAATTTAAGCAGAATAATTTGCGATAACATATCCCAAATATTAAAATTATAATCACTTATCCTAAATACATATAATGATAATGAAATCGTTAATGATAACTCATTACTACCTGATGGAATAAAAATAAGGGCTTACTGCTACAGAATATTCCTTCAATAGAATATGAATTAAAGCATTCACCATAAAAAAACCACTTGTACACTATTTAGTATTCAACACTACCGATAACTATCGTCATAATCAAGTTCAACGCCCAATTAGGCCAGAACTATACGCAACGGTGTGTTCTGAGCCATCAGCTTTTTTTGATTTTGGCTCTTATTATAGAGTAACTGGAGCCGAGTCGCCGTCTCGTATATTTAGGTCCGATGCAACAAATTATCAAGTGCAACGACGTACCCGCTGACCCCAGTTCGTGCCATGACGGAAGGAAAGTTCTTATTCTGTATGCACAGATCAGTAGATATATAAACTAAAATGGCTTTTCCCGTCTTGTGTCGAAGTAAACGCTCTCTAGTATTTATGATACGAGAAATCTTTGGGTGTCGTATTGAAAAATAACCGTCTGAATGACTAAGTCCGTATATCGATTCTGGGGTCTTACATTTGAACTACTCAATTCATCATCATCGTTTCAGCCGAAAGACGTCCACTGCTGGACATGGGCCTCCCCCTCTGCACTCAATATGAAACGATAATGAAAGACGTCCACTGCTGGACATGGGCCTCCCCCTCTGCACTCAATATGAAACGATAATGAAAGACGTCCACTGCTGGACATGGGCCTCCCCCTCTGCACTCAATATGAAACGATAATGAAAATAATCAGGTTTCTTTTACCATTCCACCCTGTGGAGTAAAAATCTCATCACTTTGTAAAACAACGAAAAGATAAAGAAAATTTTGTTATTAAAATAAATAAAATAATAAACTATTCTAACTTATCTGAACTACCTAAAACTCGATCTCTAACATAAGCACCTGTTGGATGCTGCGCCTTGTCTGGCGACTTACTTATTACATAATTTTTGGCACAAACTGTTCACGTTTTCAAAACTTATTTACAAACTACTATCTATCGTATCATCTAACACTTACTATATTTAATTCGAGAAAATATAGTAATGCCTATACATAACTATACATTCTCGAATCAAACATATACGAGTAAACAGAGAACTTATTAATATAAAAAGATGCATGTATCAACGATAACAAGCACTGTCATGATAAGGCACAAGGAATGCACGAGAAGCGAAGTCTACGAGTATTTTTCTCAATTAATAGTTTCAACTACCCGACAAAATGCTAATAAAACGGAACTTTCAGAATTGTATTGTGAGAGAGTTGTATTGACTCAGCTTCCAGTCAAGCACTGGCAAGCTTCAATTCTAAGAGTTCTCAATCTCAATAGCACTGTAACGGATAGTTCCTACTATTCGAAATGATAACTCTCACCAATATTTAGGGCCGTTCCGAAGTGAGCGCTTCCTTGCGTCCCGCACCCCAGTGCACGCCCGCGCACACCTACACTCGCCTCTGATTATTGACTGCAATGTACCTTATCCACAATTTCAGAGCAGCTATAAACTTTGGTGAGAGTTGTACTAAATAATCATAGTAAACTTATAAAGTACACAAAACCTATAAACAATTTAAACTTTAAAGAGGCACATTTGTTTATATCTAATATTACATATATTAAAATAAGTAAATATTTACATTATTGCAAAAACTTTAAAACGCTTCATATTTTTATAACTACAAAAATATAAAAAATTTACCTACTACAAAATCTATCGCATATCAATTATGGAATTTATATTTTAATACCTAGTACCTATATACTCGTAGTTTACATAATATTCAAATTTTATCCACTTTATATGAACTCATTACTGTATAAATATACCTAATCAGTGAATTAATTCATATAAAATAAAGATAGCATAAATTATGCACTACTTTTAAACAATGAGAACAAAACAACAGTAGAGGGGATAATATCTGATAATTTCTTACCCATCTGCTACATTCCTAACTAATACTCCCTTTCGAAATTACTCTGGCTTAGAACACCAACGCTAGGATAATTTCGAAAAGGAGTATTTCAATTCAAAAAAGGAGGCAGCGTGGTGTACGCCTGTCCGGTGCTGGGCTCCATCTTGACAACGACGGGCTGCGTGAGGTCGGCGTGGCGCTCCATGTCGTAGTGCTTGTCGTGCGCCGCGAGCGCGCACTTTTCGTAGTCGTCGGGCGGCGCGGCGTACCGCGGCGGCTCGTCCTGCAGCGCGCACGCCGCGTACTTGTCTTCGTGCTCGTGCGAGCGGTACTCCAGCTTGTCGTCGTGCGGGTGCCCGTCCATCTGCGGTGAGTGCGCCGCCATCATCGGGTAGTCGCGCACGCCCAGCGGAGGTGGACTACCCTCCCCGTACTCGTAAGAGTGCCGCGGCGCGAACATCTGCCCGTCGTGGCCATTGAGGACGGTCGTGTAAGAATACGCAGCGGGCTGTGCATTGAACCCCGGGTATCCACCGCTACTAGATGACAGTAAATGATGCGAGGAGAGTTCGTAGGAATGCTGGTACGACCAGGAGTCTGATGGGGCGGCTAGGCCGTTCTGCGGGAAAGCCGGCAAGTTACCTCCGATGCCGGAGAAGCCACCACCTAATGTTGTAGAACTCGGTGAACTGGAACCGATGTACCCTGTTTTGCGTGGAGGCTCTCGTTTACGCCATTTCGCTCTTCGGTTTTGGAACCAAACCTATTGAAAAGAATATAATGAATACTTGAACGGTATTTAATGTACCTACTTAGGCTTTGACGTTAGTCCAACAACTTCTAAATACATGCAGTAGGTAGTTTATTTACCAACCTGCACTCGTGATTCAGACAAGTTAAGTTTAAGAGCCAGTTCTTCTCTTGCGAACACGTCGGGGTACGGCGCGCGCTCGAACGCTCGCTCTAGTTCTTCAAGTTGATACGCCGTGAAAGTAGTTCTGAGGAAGAAAATATATGTTTAAGAATTTGTACAGATGAACAAATAAATAAATACCTAAGAAGTAAAATCAACCAAAGATTGCAGCCTTTTTTGAGAACTCTACACGGCAGATACTGTATCGGTATTTGGTGTAGGTGTAATTGAAGCTCGTGGGTGCTGTTCAAACAATAAAATACCTCGCAATTGTAAAGTAACTTGTTATACTCTCACAATTATACATTCAAAAACAAAATTCTTATCTATCATTCACGAGCACATCTACCATCTGACGCGTGCAATATGGCTGCGGGCCGCACGCGCAGAAATTGATTGAGCGTGAAACGAAATTCACCCCCGTTGCGCACGAGCACCTCTAATTGCCTGCCAATTGACTTTAAACTTATAGTGGCATCGTGTTATTAATTGTTACACCACATTTTTATTTGATATTTTATTACGACACCTCACTGTGCCTATCATCGCTGGTAAAGTAACGATAGCTTTACTAGGTAATTTCTAAATCAATAAAGTGAGTGACAAAAGAATGCCTTCTTCGATGTGAGGTCTCACTTACCTATAAACCAATAGGTTTGCACCTACGGCTGAATAAAAAAATAAAAAATAATCAATTTAAACGACTACCTACACATGACTGACATAGTTACACTACCAACTATTTAATTCACATTGTAAATATTTAGAGAAGAACTACATAATTGTTCCCGTACGCTATCTACGAAGCGATCACTGAGCTGGTGTTGCAACTACATTCATTAAGCGCTGTACCCTCCATTCAAGAGATGGTGAGATAAGGCAATTGACTCCCCGCGGTCATACGGGTAATTAATCTGAACGAAACACGTCGCCTTTGTAGTTTTATAGCAGTTATTGCAAGACGCCTGTATCAAGTGTTGTTACTTAGAAAAGGGTGCCGCCAGAGGTTTTGTCTAAAGCATAAGGGTGTCGAGTCGTTATGAATTATTATTTTCACGCGTTTTTGCCTTATCTGAGAAATCGTAAAGTATTTTTTTTTTTATGATTTAATGTATTAATCATTATTTTTTTTATCCCATAGGGATTTAGATTCAGAGAAAAAGTAAGATCAGTCGATATTTATATCTAAAATACAATTTAGTTAGAATCATCTGAGATTCATAGCCCATTTATAATATTCTGTTGCCATTCTTTTTCACATTCACCACGCTTGGCATACAAATTGATGATAGTATTTTATATATGTCACAGCCAACTACCTTAATTAGCCTTTCAGTTAACAGCCTAGCCTTTTTACTAAAGGGCGCCGTTCAACTAGCGGTTTGAATGATATTCAGCCATTCAATCAAACATCTAGGCACTTCACTTGGATCTTGCCCCTAGCCCAGCCATTTAAATTTAGTTCCATTTAAACCCACACTGTCATTATGGCGTCGATAAGCGACAAAATTTCTGGTGTTTCTCACAGTTTAAATGCGTATACGCAAAAAAATTGTAGGTACAATGGAAGAGTGTAGTGACAAAAAAATGTAAATTTATCTGTTACTGTCTCAAGTACCTAGTTTGAATTTTAAATAAAAATTTTACCGAAACCTTGTTGAATATGACCAACATTATATAATATTATGTTGATTCTGACCATCCTCTTAACATTGCCATAGAGAGGAGTAAACAATTCAAAACTATATTTTTACAAAATATTAACAAACTATTAGTTCATAAAAGTAAATATCTCATAAACCACCATCTCGCCATATGGTTTTTATCACGTATTAAAAATCATCGTATTAGTTATGCAAATAATTAATAGAACAGGGGTGGTTCGCGACGATACGATACAGTTAATACGGGGAGGGTGCGCCTGCGCCGGTCACCTGTGACACTGGCGCGTGCCGATGCATGTGGAACCAATAATACCACTTCGAACCAAAAGATTTGAAGAGTAGTTTGTGTAGTAAACAGTGATACACACTCGAAATGACAATAACTTTTCTTTTGACAATACAACGAAATCCGTTGCTTCAAATCTGTTTGAAATATGACGCTATATGATTTTTGGAACGAAGTTCCTTGTCGCGCGTTACGAAAGGGGGCTAGACGGAAAAAATTAAGACCAAAAGTTGTAACGACACTTTTTGCTATAGTTGTAAGCCGTGCGGCGTGCGCGTATTTCTCTGTCTGTCTCTCTCTCTCTCTGAACTTCGTTCCATCCGGGTGTCCCTTGACACCTCTCAAGTTTTTTATTTCTGTAAATTGGTTTTAACGAACACGTTTACAATTTAAAAAAATAATATTATAAAACCAGATGAGGGTGTATGCTATCCGACTACTCTGAGAAGTCTCGGCGGTAAGAGTCTCTTTTAAAGTCCAGGCATTATCTTGATCAGATCATAATTATGAGGACAGATTGGTATCTGAGATGGTCTTTTGAAGAAAGAACCTTTGAGGAAACATTGCTCAGACCTGTCTATTCAGTGCACGCATCTGTCAATAATCGTGTAGCTCAGCTTAGAACTTAATCATCACTGGTAGAATAATCGACATCGGCTCAGTTGCCAAAAACGAATAAATATAAGTTATCTTCTTTAGTAACAAATAAAACGCAATAAAACCTGTATTAATTGAATAGTGTGAAAGGTACTGTTATTCCTAGTGTATAACTCAATTAGCGCTTAGGACTCGGATTGGATTCCCGCATTAAACAATTTTATTTATGGAACAGTTGTTGTGAGTCTGGGTATTTGATTATGCTTATAAAACAACCTGGGTGCAGGAGATATCGTTGTACGTGGCATTTTATATATAAAAATAAAGAGATCTCGAGATTAAAATAGTAATTTTATAACGCCGCAATTACCTACTAACTTTCGATATTAACTTGTTACTGGAAAACACATTTCGTTCCTATGGTACCTATCAGACTTCCGATTCCATCTTTCTCATCCTCGTGCTACGATCCCAATTGATTTGAGGTCGGCGCAGCGTGATTTCCTCTTCCATACATCGCTATTAGCTGTCATCTCAGTATCAGCCCCTTTCTAACCAGATCTTTCACATATTCCATCCATCGTTTATGTGGCCTTCCCCATCACAAAGCCATCCCTGACAACCGATTTCCCACAGTCACTGGCGGATTTTCCGACTTCATAGCTACTTATTTCTACAATATATATTTTATCCATTCGTGTAACACCATAAATATCATCGGTATGAGACTGTGCAAATATACATATTTTTAAATATAAATTATAAGAAACGTCTAATTGAATAGCTACGGAATTCTACGTAGCGTTTCGCTACGAAAGCTCTACGAAGATTATGCGTAGCCGACTAGCTACGCGCAAGACTGCTACGAGACAGTCATCTTCGTAGCAAATAGAAAATTCGTAGCCGTGTAGGGAACTTCTGTACGATTATATTACTAGTTTCATTACTGAGTACATGTTTAATTTATTATTATTTACATTATACTGGAGGATAATATAATAAAAAATCAGAATAAACACTCACCTAGTTTTCTTCTTCTTGATTCCGTTGTTGTCGCTCTTCTTCTTGTCGCTCTTCTTGGAAGTGGTGGGTGGCGGCGGCGGGTGTGCGTGTGGCGCGGGGCTGGCCTCCGGCGCCTGCAGCAGCAGCGGCTCGTCCTTGCGCTTGTGCTCGGTGGCGGCGGGCGCGAAGCCCGGCAGCTCGTCGCGATACAGCTCGTTGATGTCGCCCACCACCACCGCCACGTGCCGCTCCTTGCCGAACTCGCCAAACATGTGTTCGTCGAAAGGCCCCTGCTCCATGTGCGGCCCCGGCTCGAAGGCGCACTCGTAGCGCGGCGCAGCCCCGGGCCCTTCGCACACGTACATGTAGCCGTCGGCGGCGGGCGGCGGTGGGCCCGCTACCTCGGCGCGCACCTCGCTCGGCTCCGTCGCGCCGCTGCTCAGCTCGACCACCGAACCGAACCCGACACACAGATTTATCTATCTACTCCGATATTAAACAATTTGACTTCATTTAAGCAAACCCCCGGGATCGACGAACGCTCGCGCCGTTCGTATCCTCGTGTCCGTCCCGGTTAAATGGCTTTAATCAACTTTAACGAACTAACCGAATTTGCTCTACGGTTGGTCAATTTATATTACCATAATACGTCTGTCGAAGTAGGTTTTAAACCAATGAGTAGCGCGTCCGACCCAGGCGAGAACGCGGGTGCAAATGCTATTGTCACTCGTAGTGTGGGGCCAGAGAGGATAGATTCGACTACGTGGAGCGGGCGCTTAGGACAGTGGCGCGAGTATGCCGGGAAGCCAATCGCAGTGCAGCGCAGCCACACCCCAGGGGCGGAACGACGCGGCACTGTGGACCCCTCTCGCGCGGCTGCTGCGGGCGCTGGCGGCCGCACCGCCGTCGTCGGCGCACTATGCGGGATTCCCACAAGCTCTCCCGATATTTGTTTGTATCGGTGCTATTGTAGGGCGCAAACGCCCACATCATTATTTTGAAAGTCCATAGTACTTTATTGTAAATCCGTATCAACACCACTCATATGTCTCTTACATGATTTATAGCCGTGGGAAAAGAATCACATCCCTTGCAAATAACAATCCCATCATCATTTTCACTAATATACGAGTACCTGTAGAAACCACTAGTATATACGTAGATATCGTTTTCCATACTACTGGTTTTAATTAAGATTTGACAAGTACCGTACTCTGTTTGCTGTTATGTACACTACCCCACCAAAACAATAAAAAAATTGCTAAACAGAAATCAATGCACCAGAACACACGTAACTGTATAACACCGGTAGAACAAGGCTGGCACGGATGCAGCTGGTACGAATGCGCGCTGCGTCGCGACAGGGACGCAGAGCAGAAATGCCGATCGACGACGACACCATCGCTTAATTATTAATTAACAGTTATTGCTGGCATTAATAAAACATTCGCCCTGACTATTGGCACTTAGATTAGCGTCGAGGGAGTAATGGCGCATTTCAACAATTTCGGTTGTTATTTAATTGAAGTCAATTTAGATGATCAGAGTCTATTTAGGTTGGTGCTGGCGCTCGCCAGCGGGATCTCTGCTTCATTGGGCTTATTGGTGACTTTCAGACAACACGAATTGCACTCGCTGATGCACTTCTCGTCGCATTTGCAGTTTGTGTGCTTTGAAACAAATGGGTCACGGTCAAACACACCTTCTAGTGATTTGCGTGTGTCCATATTATTGTGTTCTAGTGCACTGGTCTGCTAAAAGGACTCTCTAAAAGATGGATTGTGTTTTGTGCCACAGAACTGTGATGATTGTGTAGTGCGGAATCCAAAGTGAGAAGTGTTATAACGATAGTAGTTGCGTGCTCTATTCAAGGAATCTGTGTTGTCCGCGTCGGAACATTTCGTGCCGCCTGAAACTAAGCGCTACTTACGGTAGGATCCTGAATGGCTTGCGTAAAAACTTTAGAGAATTTCTATACTGTACACATCGTGATTAGGTAGGTAAATTGCAGGTAAGAAATTCTATCCACACCTAGTAAAATCCATGAATAATGTCGAAGCTACAGAGTTCGTAAACTGCATTTTTTATTGGTTTCGAAACTTTTAATTACACTGTTCAAGCCCGTTTTTTATTATTAGGCAAGTGTTGTTTTTGGAAAAATTAAGTTATATTTTCTTTATTTTGATTACACTGAGTAGTGTATAAAAATTAAGAGACGCTTACTTCGTGAGAGACACTCTAGGGCAGGGATGGCGAACAAATGGCACGCGTGCGATTGGTGGCACGTAACTAAATAATTTGGGCACTGCATGATTTCAGGAATTAGGTACCTAAGTCATCTAGTTTGCAACAGCAAAAGTCGCACTAATTTGTTATTTCATTTAAATAAATATAAAAATGTTAATATTAACAGTACTGTGTAATAATAAAGGTATTATTGTGAAAGTATATAGTTGGAAATAAAGAGTATTTTTGCGAATATTTGTTGTGAAAATCTACAGGAGACTGTACAAGATCATAAAACCGATATTAGACGCTTCACCTTTTGCACATATTTCAATCAAAAGTGAAAAACCAGCCAAGTGCGTATCGAACCACGCACAGAGAAGGGTTCCGCAGTTGGGATGAATATTTACGCCTGCTGCATTGTTTTTATCGACCCTAAAAATAAGATTGTATTTTTCGAAAAAAACTATGTAAAACAAAGTTATTTCAGTGGTTGTAACCGAAAGTATATCCACAAACTATCGACATGAATAGCAAAATCACTAAGAAACATCATAATCTTTTTAATAATTGGATCCAACAGAGGGTCGAGCTCGTTATAATGCACCTGGTCTTAACTAATTTCCGATGGAAATTTAACGAAATTTTTAGTAATCCAAGTATATTTATAAGTTGGTCGACTTTGACTCGGTTAACTTGTAGAGTACTTAGCTACCTATAATAGTTTGCCTTTTAACTTTGTTATACATATATCGTGAATACTTTTCACATATCCAAAAACAACAGCTTAGCTGATCGGGGGAGGAAAATTGGCTCTTTAAAGCTTAATATTTGCAAACGGATCCCTGAATCGAAAATTTTCCAGGACGTACTCCCAATATTTTTAATAGACCTACTCAATGACACCGCACATTATGGAATAGACGAGTAAAAAAAAAACCTTTTTTCGAGATTTTATTTGACTTGGAGATTGGCCTTATCTGGCCTAACCCTCAATTACGTAACGACGTACGACGATTTCTCTCGATTGATAGTCAGTGAGGAGCTACAGAGCTCTAAATCATCATTGGCAGCTTTATTCCACCCACAGCTGAGTGCTTATAGGCTTCCTCCCTTTTGTGCCCTGACCTCTAAATGTGCTTAAGTTCTGATATTTCGTCAATGAAATAACTTTCATAAATCCTGTGCCTTGCAAACATCATTTTTTGAGCCTATTAAATTAGCAAATAAATGTTCATTCCTATATTATTTTGTCGGTATTTTGTGACCGTGGAATGAAACAAAAATTTACAAAATTCACTCGAATTAATGATCACTCAAGTCGAAAGAAGCTTCAGATATCGGCATAAGGTAATTTAAATAAAACCTAAACCATTTAAGACTGAACTCAAGCCCGGACTTAAAGACCCCGGCCCCTAGACACTTCGACATTTGACCCCCCCCCATTCCAAAGCCCTTTTGGAAATTTAGTAAATAAAATGCACTAGTTTTATCTGTGTGATCAATACCGAAAAAAAATTGTACAATGACTGGTAAATACCGAAAAACATGGATTTTTATTAGATTAAATGTCACCAAGATATGACTACGACTATATTTCAAATGCCTTAAATCTCTTGAAAAGAGTCACACAAAAATGGGAATTTTTAAATCATCCTATATTTTACCCTCTTAAGGGATGATTTTAGAAAAACGCTGAAACACGTAATTATTTATATGCATGAATTTTCATATAAAAAATACTTAAGAAATCATAGGTTTCCCATACAAACTTTAGGAATATTTTTGTGACAAAAAGTAGCCTCTATGTCCTTCGCCTTTCTCGGGATGCAATCCCTCATCATCTCCTTGCCAAATTTTATCGAAATCGGTTCAGTGGTTTAGGCGTGAATAGGTGACATACAGAAAGACAGATAGTATATAGACCGTTATTTTCGAATTTATAATATTAGTATGGAAGTACGGATAAAAGAAGAGGGTCATAAGTCTTAAGCAATAGGTTCTTACTTTATTTAATTATTTGAAACAATTTTTTTAATTTATTAACCATACATCCTATTTAATACGAGTATTTTACAAAAGTGTGTTTGTTTTGTCTGTTCATCTTTTACGAGTATGCACGACGCAACGGAGCAATGAGATTTTTGCAGAGATATTGACATAGATTGGAGTTATCTTTTAATTCATTCGTTTTGATATCAATTGCAAATAATAAATGAAATAAAGAAGCTACGTTTAAAGGCTTGTGCAAACGACGCGACACCGTTTATTGTTATACTGTGAAGTTTTCTTAGAAATTGTATTGTTCGTGTCGCGTCGCGCGACAAGTCGCGCTGGTCTGCACAAGCCTTAACTCAACCCAACTGCTCTATTCAAGTAGGTAAGTGAAATAATTAAATGTAGGTACATTTTATTTATAATCTAATATCCGCCTGCCGTCAGGCAAGCAAGTTGGTCGAGGTAGCTAGGTAGGCCTAGGCTTGTGTGCCTAGGCGTAAATCCAGGGCTAAGTGAACTAGCCTAGCTAGCTGTAGAATATTTTTCAAAGCAGAACGGTACCTACTGCAGATTGTAGGAACTTATTATTTTTCGCAACATAGAAGGTACACTTTCTAAACAAAAATTTTAAGGTATGCTTAGTTGGCAAAATGCTAGGCAGATCCTGAATAATCTAAAGAAAACCACCGTCCCACTACCGAAGCAAAACCTTGTTTTTACTTCCAATTCTGGGGTTTTTAAACATATTGAAAAAAACGTAGCACAAAATTTCGAAGATTATTACATTTAACACACTTTTTATGATACACACAATTCAAACAATAATCGGGTAAAAATTAATACGCTACAAACAAGCCAAAAACTGTAGGTTATATATATAAACGGTTGTACAAAATTCTATCCGATTAACATTTTTTCCGACTAATTGTAATTTTGATGTGCAAGTATAAATAAATTCAGTATAGCAGAAACAAAATGTTTTTATTAAAAATGACCCACGGAGCGCCATCCTAACAAATTGGTAACCATTTCCAGTTTTGAATAGGATAGGATTTTCTGCTTTTGCTGAAAACGTTAGTTTGTAAAAGTTTTTAAATCATATCAGTACCTACTTACAATACTTATTATCGCCCTATACTGTTCTAGGTTGCAAAACATTAGTTCATGGAGAGTTTTCAAAATCCTTCGAAAGGACCACGCAGAAATTATGAAGAGCAACGCAGTCATCATTGAATAAATAATTTTTAAACGAGATTTCAAAATAAACTACAGAATAATTTATAATATTTAAGTTTAAGTTAAATGTGCTGAGGTGCCAACCATCTTAATTGAATCGAAAGTACTTATGTTACCTACTGGTTCGATGAAAATCCTCAAAGGTAGCTTCTATATCTACGTAGGTACTTATTATAAATAAAAGTCGCTATTCGTGTCTGTCTGTGTGACTGCGTTGTCTCTTTCTATTTTTAAGGTTTATGTGTAAGTATAATACATTCTATACTATTATACGAGCAATATTTGTTTATATTTAAATATATATATTTGTCACGTCACGTAATCACGTTCTCGAAAACGGCTCTAACGATTTCGATGAAAGTTGCAATATAGGGGTTTACGGAGGCGAAAATCGATCTAGCTAGGTCTGATATCTGGGAAAATTCGTTTTCTCCGTATTTTCACGAGTTAGAAAGTCAAGTTTAGAACAAGATAACTACCTTACCTTAGCATGGAATTAGTAAGTACCTACTATCATGGCAGCATGGAATTAGTATGAACTATCCTGTACTATTGAATGAGCATTCTCTATTTTCACCAGAGCAGAGCTCGGTCGCCCAGGTACTTATTATTAAACTTACAATAAAATAAAGCTAATTTGTTTATTTTTTAAGTCGTGAAGACCTTGCAAAGCTGGGGCGGGTCCCTAGTTTTCACATACACCTTCGTCGACTGCTTAGAATTGACTTACACGTGAGCGTGACGATAGAAGAAAAGATTGCGGTATGGCCTCATATTCTGGGGAAATGCCCCTAAGATTCAAGAACTACATAAAGCACAGAAAAAATGTATCCGAGCGATTTGTAAAATAAAACAAAAAGAATCATGCAAGCCACATTTTCATGAGCTAAAAATATTAACTTTACCGTCACTCTATATTTATGAAGCATGTATTTTTATAAAACACAACATGAATTTATATAGATTTGTAGAAAGTAAACGGCGGCGGCGCTCAAAAAAGTTGCAGGTGTTAGCAACAAAAACGACATTTCATAATAACAGCTTTTATGCAATGGCTCAAAACTATATAATAAGTTACCAGGACAAGTTATCTCAAGTATTAACATTAACGAATTTAAAAGAAATCTGTTCAAATTTTTAAATAACAAGGTGTATTATTCTATTGACGAATATTTAAATGACAAAGGACATGTCTGGTGGGGCAATGGACGATTGCCTAGGTAGTCAAAACCAATGTTCAGTAATGATAGTTATATTATTATATTTATTTATTTATTTAATACTTCAAGCACACAAATGTACAGAGGCGGACTTAATGCCATAGGCATTTTCTACCAGTCAACCTTTGGGTGATGCAGAGACAAACAGTGGCAGGTGCAATAGCGAGAATTCAGGAATAAATATTTATTTAAATATAAATATATTCATATATCTATCAAAAACTATAAATATAATATATACACCTAATTATATACAAATAAATACACATAAATATACTAAAACAACTAAGACAATCAATGAGAAAACATTACCGTAGTGATGATACTGCCAGTTTCTTGCGAATGTGCTCGCGAACTTTAACTTTAAACGATAATCGGTTGGTCGCCATTCTGATTTCCTGGGGGAGCGCATTCCACAGCGAGATAGACTGAATGAAGAAGGAAGAGTGAATGAAGTCTGTGCGGTGAGTGGGACATTGAAGAAGACGATTGTGAGATGAACGAAGATTTCTATTGTGGTTGGCGCAAATGTACTGAAAGTGGGGAGCTAGATAACTAGGGGAAGAGGGAGAGTCAAGAAATGAAAACAAGGTGGTCAGCGCCCTTTGCTCTCTGCGCTGGCGTATGGGCAACCACTTTAGAAGCGACCGATGCGCAGAGACATGATCATATTTACGCAGATTGAAAACGAATCGAATGCAGTTATTGAGAAGACGGTCAAGTTTGTCGAGTAGATCTGCATTCAGGTCATAGTAGCACACATCACCATAATCGATGATAGGGAAGATTAGGGACTGCACAAGCATAGTCTTCGTACTCGAGGGTAATAAATATATTCGTCATATTTTATAGTTTATCAATTAATAAGTTTAAGGAGTCAGGAACTTGCGTGGGAGTCAGAAACTGGTCAAAATAAGGTTAAGTTTTTTTTATTATAACGCCATTTGTGAGAAACCACAGGTACTAATTGGTGGTATGCTTTTGTGAAGATGGTGAAAGATTTAATATTTTGTTGGTCTGAGATCAGATTCCGCAGTTTTTTTAATTTTTTTATATTTGTGTAACAAAAATGTAAAGCACTTATTTCAATATCTATTAAATAAGTGCTTAATTTTTTTTATATTTAATCACAAAGTGTTCCTATTCTTTATTGTACACATAAATACACATAAAATGATATATTTATCATCTTTAATCCCGTATTTTGATTTCTATCCTCAATACCTATAATATTATTTATTTATTTTAATCCTAATTCAATACCAACAAGGTATTGAATTAGGATTAAAATAAATAAAACAATTTTTGCCAAACAAATTCCTTTATTGTAGGTACATACTTAAATAAAATGATAAAAAAAATAACTGCCTTCGAGAGACACTAAAACATTGTCCAAAAATGACGCTGGTGCTAGCTGGTTATATTGATGCATTGCCCAGCCAAGATACCTAGCGTCATGACATGACAGCAACAACCGGTGTTGGTTGTAGAGAAGTGGTGGCGGCAGTGTTGATAATCCATGTTCAATGGATGTAACAACATCCTCTTGTAAGTCCCTTGATGAGTCATGAATCTGGCGTCGATTCGCTCGAACCCAAAGCCATGACAAGCATAAATTGTTGACATATCCTGAAAATATTATTTAAATACGTTTTATTACAAATGTCATGACATAACGTGCTGCACAATAGGTTCACCACGCCCAAATCCTTTGGGAATCGCTGGCGTGATGTTATGTTTATGTTGAGTTTTTACCACTCCTTCCATCTTTCGTGATTATCGTTTCCATCGCTCGTCTATCCAGTTTTGAGGGATATGTCCCATTCTTTTTCCAATATTCTTTCAGACTTTACCTACTTAATAAAAAGGTAGTCGGGTAATAAATAATTTACCTGATAATTATTATCATTGGAAATAACCCCGGTGTTCTAAAGGCCTGTCCACTGCAACAGTATAGAAACGTCGGCCTCTTGGATTTCTGAGCCCGTCTGAGATATCACATCCACGGCAGACCATTGTATGACCTAAAAAACTCTTATTTTCAGCAGCTTCGGTATTTAATTAATTATAACAGTCGTGACAAGCATATCGATCTAATGGGAGCTGGAACAATACCAAATATCATTGTATTTTTCAAATGAAAACACAATTGGTCAATATATTGACCTTTTTTATACGTCTATGCCTTCACTGCATGGTTTACGTGACTGCCGTAGTAGGCGTAGGTATCTGATTTGCAACCATCGAGCGAATCTCACTTGCAAGGGTAAACACAGCCTTGACACGATATGTCTGCGAATCCCCTGCACAGCGATGCACCTCATCATAATATCCAAATCGAAAAGTAAAACAGAATCCTTTATGAACTGATTGGAACTGATATAATTATGATGCCAGTCCGTGTGGTAGGTCGTTAAAAGAAAATATCAATATTACAAAATAATCGCACAGTTAGCAAGCATAGACGTATAAAATTAGCAAGGAACGCTTTTATGCAACTGGAACTGCAATGCAAGCAAAGCAAACAGAAAATTAAAATTATATGTCAATGTCATGTCAAAGAAATAATAAATACTTACCTTAATTTTATGAAGTGGGTATTCAAAATAAAAACACTTAAGATGTGTACACAATACGACAATATTACTATACTAACATATGGTTAGTAATATTGTCGTATTTTATACGCAATTACATTTCAACAATTACATACATTCCTTTGATTTAAAATAAGCTGGTTATAGTTATTATTCACACTCTTTAAAGGTACGGATTAAAATGGAACGTCAAAAACATTTTTAGTACTTCCCGTTAAAAATGGCGAGGCGGAAGCTATAATTGAGCAATGTTTTTTTGAGAATTATGTTGCGCAACATATTTTGAATTTATAAATCCATAATAAATTTAATGTTAATTTTTTAATGTTACTGTAAAACCTTAAATCATGAACATTTATCGATTCAGAACACGACCAAAGGGCAGAAACTGGACATGTCCTCCTGTTAACTAAATCCAATCTGTTATTATGTTATGTGACATTCTAAATAATTTTGTTGATTTTGAATAAGTTGTATTTTTGAATTAGTGACATTATTTTGTATTTTTTTTATTTTGTATTATTTGTTTGCTTAGCTTAGGGGTTGTGCTTACGACTACTCGTACTAATATGACATTCGAAATCAAGCAGTAATCCCATATCTACTACATGTATACGTTACGCTTGTGACCAATGAAGTCTAACAAGTTGACCAAGAATTTCAAACTGCATAGTAATGCACTTAGTCTCGTAAAGTTTTCAGCAATCTCACATCCACACCAAATGAAAAAAAACTTGTGTTTATTTCATCTGAAATATTAATGACTTTCAATTTCCATTTGATTATTTTTGGTTGTCATTACATTGTCAACGGCCAAACTGAGTTTACTCGTCGGTATGTCCAAGATACTTCAAGTACTGAGGTCCTCAGTATAGGTAGGTATTGTAGCACCCACCTAAAACTTTTCCATGACAACACAATCTACATACTGCTGACGAGATAATTATCAAATGTGGGTATATATCCCACGAATCCTTCATTTAATTTCTAGTCCACACAGTTTATGTACTCAATTACTATGTAAATATTCTGGTTAAATAGGAGCATACTAGGAAAAGGCCAGGATGATGTGCAAGTGAGTCATGTGACGGTCGGCGCGTAGGCGCTTCACATAAAATCTCTCTGGCGACGGAGCACGCTGCACGACGCAGAATCTGCCGCTCGCTCAATTGGACTCAATTGGTTTAATTGATTTCAATTGAAATGACCTCGCGCACCGGCTCTCGGCTCCCGCTCCTAGTCTGACACTTTTACATCTATCTTTTTTGGAACTGACATAAAAGCTCTAAGATAAATTTCATTGCCCCCAATAAAACGAGACATTCGTTTGTCACTGCAATATCCTGTACATTTTTTGTTTGCTGTCTATGTATTGAAGTAATAACAGACTTCAGTTAATACCTATCACTTTATCTTATAATGTTTAATTTCTCTACCTACCTACTGTGTTAGACAAAGGAAGTCTTGAAATACATTTGTAAATCGTTGTGTTGATTCTACCATAATAGGGATCAACAATTTTTTTTTTGTCCGTCAGATATATTATTAAAAAATATTGGACGTGTTTTTTCTTTTTTTACGTAATCAAAAGATCACGGCAAAACATTGAGTTAAAATGTGGCAAGACGTCACTTTCTGGTAGATTTTATACTGAATTGTGATGTAGCGAGCCCCCATTGCACTCTCCAATTTTAATGCGTTTTATCTAAAACATTTTTTATTAATATGATAATGTAAAAAATACGTGTCTAATACGTTTTTATTATCTGACTGACAGACTTAAATGTTGTTTTTCCTGGCAACATCCCTATTGGGTCAAAACTACTAAAAAAATAGGTTGACGATTTCGAAGAAATATCAAACTTCCCCGGATGTCGTTCTTTACTAGACAGACTCTCAGTTCTTTACTAAACATATCGCATTCTGCAGGGTTTCAATAGATGCTACTCGTATGATGCTGATTCTAACTAATTGATGCATCGTATTCTCATTGTTGTTCTTTGTTTTATGAAAAAAAAACAACTAACTTTACTCAACAACAACAAAAATTTACTCTATGTTTTTACCTTACCTACTTATAGGCTATCAAAAATTGAAGTATCAGTGCTCTACGAGAAATAACAAAAATATTTTAGACCAGTGACGGCGTAGGTACACGTCTCAAAAAATGTATTCTAACCGCCAAAAGAGCAGATGAAATTCTTAAATGCAGTAAAAATATTTTAAAAACTCATCATTCAAATTCAAACTAATGTCAGTAGGTATACACGATGACGGTATGGCATTAAAAAGACATCACACATTTTGGCACGTGTTCTATCCGGTGCACAATTGGTCTTAATTAGGAAATAGCGGCGCGGGCGCAGACGCCGCTGTCCCGACCATCTTCAACCGACGCGCGACGTCAGCTATACTCGTAAATAATTACGTCCATCAAAAAGTTTTTATTATATTCAATAATACTCGTATGTATCTATTCACTAGGTTGGTTTCTGTTCAATACCATAACTAATGCCTTTCCTATAAAATAAAAATGATGTAGTCGCCACTATAAAGTTCACGTCCAAAATTATTTAAAAAGCTGTAGGTACTCGTAAGTATAAAAATCGAAGGTACTTCAACGCATATAAAACTGCTGTGTCTTCTTTTTAGTTGGCTTTTTAGGTTTGTTTTTACCGCCGCCCCAAAAGTAGGATTTGAATTCCCTGTTTCCCGTACTAGTGCTTGGTTCATCACAATTACTATTTGACTCCGTTTCATCTAAGTGGTCATTTTTACCACCTCCGTATACAACACTTCGCCTAACTCGCTGATCAGTTACAACTTCTTCTTCCACTACATCATCATCACTAATATGTATCGTCGTCATTTCTTCCTCAAATCTTAATTTCTTTCGAACAAGACCAACTTCTGGCTTTTTATCACTTATTGCGCCAGTGGTTGCTATGACACTTACAGTCTCGGGTGTAATGACGCTGTGGTCATATTCATGACATTGAATTTCTTTCTCTTCTGTATGAGGTGAGTACTTTGCTTGGATTTCAGCATTTTTTAACGCATGATATGATGACATTTGCATGGAAATTGATCTAGCACGTCTAAAAAAATTTAACATACTTAATTCGTCCGAAGGTTCTTTATATGTCATTTCTAAATCTAGAATTGATCTTCTGTCCGCCGATCTTCGTTTTCCTTCGTAGTGAGCCACTATATCTTCGCTGTCTGAATCAACTTGAGTCATTCGCTGGTTTATTATGATTTTATCTATTCTTTGCATTTCTAAACTTGATCCTGTTTGTACTGCGGCATCGGTCGTAAAAGGAGATCCCATTTTACCTAATTCTATTTCGGCAAACGAAAAGAACCGTCGGTCTCCAGGGTCCATCACATCATATTCTTCTTCGATATGATCGCCTAAAACTCGTGATATTTTTTTCTTACGCTTGCATCTGAAGAATCTGGACAATCTATTAATCAAGGAGCCGACCGTCTTTTTGTGTACTCTCATATCCGTGTAGTCCATATAATCTTGCATGGCAGCGTTGCGAAACATGTCTTTTGGATCTTCAGTATCATGTGGAGAACGCATAATAGGGTCCAAGTACAAACTGAAAACAAATCCAAATCTGAAGCTAAATGGTTAAAATACAAATCATCCAATCTGCTAATCGTTGACACGATAAACACTCGTTCCTATAATTTGGCACACTTAATATGAATACATCCAGTATGATTAGTGATACCACAAGCTAGTCTAGCCACTACATACGTAATATACAGAAAGTAAGCCGTTATGGTAAGTCTGAACAAAGTTAGTAGTTCCGAAGAGGCTAGCTAGGCTGCTACGAGTATTAGATGCCGATCACGTCTGTGAAGTTTCACCAGTTAATTACAAAGTGAAAAAACGTTTAAAAAAAAAACAACAATCTGTGTCTGAGTCTTTACTTTTGTTTATTGCCACCTACTTCCAAAAATAAAGTTATTTTTCACTTTGTAGTTGTTTTTTTGGAGGTCAATTGTTTTTTTTTTGTGAAAAGTTTTTATTTATCACCTATTGTGGTACCTGCACCTGTACACTGCCTGCTATTTAAATAACAGTGACAGAAACTTATTATAACATCATCCTTAAAGACTAAGTGAGAAAAATACGTATTATTGAAGTTAACTCAAAAACTACCCAAGCAAAGTTAATAAAATCTATATGAAGGCCTCAGCGTGCCATACTCAAGGTTGGAGCTGGTCTCCCCTTTCTTTTTCCGACTACTGACCTATACAATGAATGGGACACTTTCACTGTCAGACAAACGTTCATACTACGTACGTTACTTAAAAAACATTCTCAAATGCAGTTTGACGCTAAGCTACTCAAAGACAACCGACGAAAGGGTAGGGTATGTCCCACGGCTCAATTCAAATCCACGCTCCCTAAAAGATTCTATTGCTTCCTTGGGCATTATCTTTACAATAAATTGAATAAATTCCTAAACCTATATCCAAAAACTCGATCAAGCTGTATGATAGAAATAAAAAAATACTTAAAAACCCTAGACTATCATACAACTGAGAATCTTTTGACCGTTCTGAAATAAACATAATTTAGACTACATACATAGCTGTTCCTCACCTCTTTGAAAAACAACCCTCTCTGCACTCACTCCACAAAAGTCACCTTCACTCACACACTGCTCATCTGAATTACTCACATACATTTCCTAGTACTCTATTACTTCACACGAGATAAACATTCACTCACACATCGTCTCACAACTCAATAACCTCTGCATTATACGTAGCAATTTTAATTTTAATTTTATTTTTTATTACTTTTTCTTTTATTTGTGTTTTGCACATTGTTTTAACTTTTACTTAGTTTTCATTTTTGTTATGTATTGTTTAACTTCGACTCTTGCACGGTACCTCTGTGAAAGCTCATTTCTAGCCGTGGAGGGGGCCTGGTGACCTGTAACACAGGTTTTTCTCCAAACCTATATCAGGCACCAGTCTCTCACAAAGGTGGAATACAGCTGTGACATTTATTTTGTACAGAATAACTTTAAGGCAGCTTTGTGAAGAGAGAATAAATAAATAAATTATTAAATTATTATTATTATTATATAAATTTTATTAACTTTGCTTGGGTATGACCTGAAGTATGACCTACCAAACAAAAAAGAATCATCTAAATCAATTCATAATCGGCGGAGTACCTAATCGCGTAAAAAACATACAGTCGAATTTAGAACCTGCTCCTTTTTTAAGTCGGTTAAAAAGGCCCTAGAGCTGCAAAAGTTCACTTTTTGAGAACTGAATGTTGATTGTGTTTTTTAAAGGCAATCTGGGGTCATGGCTACAACTTTACATGTCAAAAAGATTTTCGCGATTCTTTGGCCCAGATTTATGCCACGCAAAATCCTTACTCGACTACTGAACAGGTACTGCGACCTAATTGCGTAATACAATCTGAATCGTTTTAAAAATATTGCTAATCCATTGCTTCATAAGTTCGAAAAAAAAATCTGCTCCACAACGTAAATAACGCAATGAATGTTGTTGACTGTCAAAATAAAACAGATTAGTCTTAATCGATTACCGAAAATGTTTACGCAATTAGGTAGCTGTTTGTAAATATTGAAAAGAACTCACATATTCTCAGCAGCGTCGGTGTATATGAAGAAAGCATCGGAAACCTTGGGTACACATCGCTTGAGCCAGTAATGCACGGTGTACAGTATGGTAAGTAGCACCGCCAAGAACGTTATGGCTGCGAGACAAACGTTGTGCTGGAGGCCTGCCGAGCCCCCGCATGTCAGGCGATCTTCATCGTATATGTCTGCATAAAAAATGAGCGAGCCTTACACAGTAATCGCATATGATGTGTAACATCTGACATCTCACCTTGGTAATAAACAACATTAAATGGGCGGGGCCTCGTCAACGTTTCTGACAGCCAACTCTAGCACCACGCGCTCTCATTGGTCAAATCAAATAGTGCGCCCTTCCCCGGCTTCCTGTAATACACTTCCGTCCCTTTTTACGAAATTACTCCCACAAATTTCCCACTCCACAGATTGCAGGATACGGGACGAAATATTTGCAGGAAAGCGAGACGAAAGATGTTACACATCAATTTTTTTTTTCCTGATGGTCCTTTCTTGGAAACAGGCCCAACGAATCTTAGTTGGACACATCTGTTGCCAACATGGGCTGACACTCGAAGTGTTTATGGATAATAACTACTACAGGTAAGAAACACAAGTAAGTACCCACCAGCAGGGGGCAAAATCAAGGAAATAATAATCTGAAATATACGCCTTTAGCTTTGGTTATGTACCGTATGAGCCACAGTTTGGCACACCGTCACAGGCGCTGAGCGAGTCGATGCAGACACGAGCGCCGGACACCTGGCACTCGAGATGCGAGGTCGCACAGTGCGCGTCGCTCGTCAGCAGCGTGCGCGCAGGTGTCATCACCACCGTCATGCGCTCCAACTTACAAACAAACATGCAACTTAAGTTTTTCCTAGTTCTTACATTGCAGAATCTTCTCTCGGACATAAAATTCAACCGGCAGTAGCCTAAGGGCCGAGTCACACCGGAAAGGCAGCGACGCGGCGAGCACTTTCAGTGTGAAATAATTTTAAACTTTATCTACATACCTAAAAGACCAGTATCGCTTGAAAAGGTCGCGAGGCCTCCCACGGTGACGCGAGCGGCCGCGCGCCATGCGCATCTTGTCGGCGGTTCTGCCTGCGGCTACCAGCGGCGACGCGAGGCCGCTCGCGGCACCGCGGGTGGCCGCTACCGCGCGTATATAATGTAGAAACTAGTCAAGAGGAGACTAGGCACGTGGGATTTGGAGGACGCGCGAGGCCGCTACCAGCCGCTGCCGGCCGCTGCCATTCCGGTGTGACTCAGCCCTAACTGTAAATGCATGCTATGCACAGCGAGCTTGCTGAGTGAGAACATGAGTTCGAATAACTCTCCTGCTTACTGCCGTGAACCCTCCTAGCACAATCTTGATTTAGTTAAAGGGGTTAACTCGTTCGTTTCCATTCTAATAACATTTCTTTAAAACATTACGAAAAGCCTGCTATGTTCTACTTCTAAAATAAACTAAAACCATCACGTGACAATAGAAGTTAAGTAAGAATGTAAACTAACTGTAAAGTTGGTGATAGCGAGCACTAGTCTGGACGAGTTGAACAGGAAGACGTGCTTAGCAATCGCTTCGTCGAAGTCACAGATGTTGAACAGCGCCGGCCCCACGTACTGACGTAGGTAACGAAGCGCGACGCGGTCCTGGATCTAAGCATATTGATTCAATATTATCATTTATCCATAAATCTGTTACCTATTCAACTTGCAATAGCAGCATTAACATTTTTCAATCAGGGTGTTTCTGGGTTTCCAGTTCACGTGAGTTGCTGGGTGTACGTACTGTGACTGTAAAATAAATTTCTTTCAACCTTCTGGCTCGATATCTTACGACCTCCTCTTTCATAAATATCTGTGGTTTTTATTGTCCTACTTTCGTTTCATTACATTGACAGGTAGAATTTATAAAAAATCTACTTTGTATTTTGCCTCGTTGGTGTAGTGGTCACAAGCGGTACTGCTGAGCATGAGGTCCTGGGTTCGATCAGGTTTGTCTATCTGGAATTTCTCAGTAGCAGCCCAGAGTCTGGATTTGTGCCTGGTTGATGGCAGTAGACTCGCCCATTTTACACGGGATTTAAACATAATTGGCAAAATGTGGGAGTACTATAGGTACAGTACCTCTGCCAAACCCTTTGAGGAAACAAGGCGTAACGTTGTGTCGACTTTGTATGAATTTATTTAAATCTTTTCGTTCTATAAAAATATTTTTGAGCTCAAGTAATGAATTCAAACGTAACAAACTTCATCGTCTTGCAGTTCAATAAGCCGCTGAAACTCCTGTGCATCTGATATCTGGTCGGTGTGCACGGTGGAGGACGGGATCTCGATGTCGACCGGCAGGTGGTGTGGCTTGATGTGCTCGATGGGGATCGCGTGCATGAATCGCTTCTTACGTCCCACCACATTGCTGCTATTAAGACGTAAGCATGTTACATGTGTATACCTATGAATCACCATTTACAGACTATCTCCATAGTCATTATCCTATTCACTTTTTTCCCATTAAATTATAGTAAGAGAAATTAAATGCTTCAAATCTTTTTAATTTCAATCAAGGTTGCCTGGAAGAGATCGCAGAAAGCGATCAGGCCGCCCATTGTATGTTTTGTAGTGTTAAATTTATTATTTACTATGTATTTTCTGGTGTTCAATAAAGTATATATAAATATAAAATAAATAAATTATTCCTATCTTTATATGCACCACATCTCTAGCCCTGTCAACTTTCACACAATGCACACCATTACCACATTTCTTCAATCTGTATATCTTGTTTTTATTGTTCTTCTCAACCAACACCCACGGTAAATATGTAGATATGTTAAAGATATACAAACTAGCCTAATTACTGATAGGTTGTACTTTGATAAAGAACACTACAAATGATCAAGTATACTAACTAACCTTGGTGGCAATAATGTTACGTTAAGTCCTTGCTTTTCTACATCGACACTCGTCGTGACGGATTGGTTCAGCATGACAGCCATTAAAGATGCCGCTTGAACCATGTTCTCCCACGATTCGTGGTCTACTAGAGTCATAGGTTTCACGCTAGAAGATACAAGATTGTCATGCTGGTTCGACTAGATTTATTTTAATAGAAAAATAAATCGTTATTATGGCGTACCTACAATATTGAGACAATCTTATAAGATGACCACGAAATAAAGTGCAGAATTCTCTCCAGTAGCTAGCATGTGAACTATATTTATAGAAGAATCATCTGCTAGTGAAAGCTACTAGTTTCAGTACTTAGAAAATAGCCATACCTACCAACCGAATTTCCTAACTAATATTATAAATGCGAAAGTGAGTTTGTTTGTTTGTTACGCTTTCACGCTAAAACAGCTAAGCGGATTTGGATTAAATTTTACACATAGGTAGCCTATGACCTGGAGAAGGACATAGAATATCTTTTATCCCGATATTCCCACGGGGTCGAGACTTATGCGGGTGAAACCGCGGGGTGCAGCTAGTACAAAATAATGGATACACAATTTTCTGATTCCATTACAAGGCATACAGTTTCGCTTCGACGAAAGGAAATAAGCCATTAATTATCTCTTGCACTGTAATCTATGTTTTGTTCTATAAATTATCTAGATAAGTCCGAGATTGTAAGTGGTTCTTACTTAAGTGGGATTTATGTTGGTGATATTCAGTGTTCAAACCTGTTTGGTTAGATTACATATGCCTAACGCATTTAACTATTTTCGATAAAAAATATACAAAACTGCCAAACCTGTGTGGCTAAATTCGGAATAGGTATGTACATGCCTAAATAAGTTGTAGGTACCTATATTATAAGTTGTACAAATATTCACAAAATACGCCTCATGTTATGTAAACGGAGTCTCATTGTTCTAGGCTAAGTTCATTTAGGAACATATCACTGATATATGGTCTTGTGAGAAGATTGTGGGCTCTATGAGACTAAGCAGATGATACAAAAAAACGTACGTTTCAGGCGTAGTAGCAGTAGTGGTAGTGCCACTCACTTCTGAAGCCAACTTATCTGGATTACTTATTTCTATACTTTTTTCCATATCATTATTTTGTTGGGTAACTGAAAATAAAGAGAAGTGAGTGAGTGAGTTGGTAAATTTTATATTGTTCTCCTTTGTCTATAATTTTCATATGTGAATGTCATGCATAGGTACCTGTCATTTGCATGGTTACTGAAATGTTAATTTTAGATGTTATTTTTTTTTTTTTTTTTTTTTTTATTAACGTTGCCCCACACTAAGAATTTATTCTTGTATCGTGGGTGCGTTTACAAACATAGAAACTCACATACACTAACACCCAGACCCGAAACAACTACTTGCAGATCATACAAATATTTGTTCCGTGCGGGGATCGAACCCGTGACACGTTGCGCAGCAGTCGATCGCTCAGCCACTGCGCCAACCGTGTCGTCAAAAGAATTTGAATTGTAAGTGACTTTGCTGTTGGTGTGCTTATGATAAATAAATAAATAACCAGATTTTGTTCTATCGCCCGTTACTCACTGTAACTTGTGAAATAAAAAAGTTTTTTTTTTTGTTAATTTTGAATTGGTTACTTAATGCCTACATAACTATTTTGTAATTATGACTTACACTATTTATGTCTAGTATAATGGTTGCAAGCGCTACCGCTGGGCATAAGGTCCTCGGTTCGATTCCCAGATCGGGCAAAGTGTTATTGGGTTTTTCCATCTGGAATTTCTCAGTAGCAGCCCGCGCGGAGTCTGGACACATACCCGTTTGATGGCAATAGGCTCGCCCCTATTAACTGGCGAAATGTGGGCGTACTACAAGTACATCTCTGCCTAACCCTTAGAGGATTACAGGTCTGATGTTATGTTATGTTATTATTTATTTATGTAAATAAAAATATATTTAAAGAGGTAACTCAATAATCTTTTTCAAATATATTAAGTGAAAATATTCAATAATGAGGACAAGTTGGAAACGTTTTAGTATCATCGATTATGTAAATACTTGGTAAAGACTCAATACCGTTTAATATAACTCGGTCGACGTCTAAAACTGCGGGCAGTAGAGGTCCACTCCTGCCTACATCGACGATCACAGAATCATTGTTATTCATAGTCTGCATTGAATTGGATGATTTATTGTTGTCTTGTGACAAACCCTCCGCATCCGATGTATCTTCTTCATCTAGATAATTGGTTCTGGAAATAATTGCAATATTTTAAGAAATAAACTACATTTTATTCAATGTTTTGTTTTTCATTTTTAACAATACCCAAACTCAGGCAAAAGGTTAGGTACAATACGTAACTACATTCCTGAAATGGCTAAGGACCCAATGCTACTACATGTGGGTAATGCTATTGACCAGTTAAAACGTTTTAAAAGGGGCAGCTAATAAGTGAGTTGAAATCCTCCTCCTTACATATTCATACCTGCATATTCCCTTCACCTTAGTCTTTCAGCTTACGACATCGCTAGGAAAACAAAGATTTCCTGAATCTTTTCACCACGACACGAGGCTATTCTGGCTATACTACTCGTGCCAACAGGAGTGCATAAGATACCTGTAGTTGGCAGATGGTTGTCTCCACGTGATGGAGTCGGTTCTGTACTTGTTAGAGATGAGCCGGGTCGCGCTCGCGGGACGTCGCGTGTACCATGAAGCATTTGGCACTAAGAACACTGCAGGATATTTAATATTCATCTCTCGATACATAATATGGTAGAGCGACTTGCTACTTAGCTGTCTATAAGATCACGTCAGTTTTTTGTATTGACGCTGTTGCGAATAACTGGTTAGGATTAAGAATCATAAGGGTTAAATCGACAGGTATGATTAAAGTTAAAAAAATGTTATAGTAGTGGTTCTCATCTCGATGAACAAATAAGATATATTTATAGGTAGGTAAGCGATTATAGGTAATTCACAGTTATGAGGAAACTAATAATGGTAAGTATAAGTAGCTGTATATTGTACATCAGATGGATCCTGGTGACTACACATAAAACATCTATGTAATAACACTAAGTAATACCAACCAAATGAGTAAATGCTAACTGGTACCAGAAGATATTACAAGAATGACTGTATCAATTAAAAAGTCATTCATATTATGAATGAATCTAACCTACGTATGAACTTCGTGTGAATGAACGGACACATTAGGTATTAATATAATAATATGTAGGCTACGCGATGAAGTGACTTCATGGCTGATTCCAATAAAATCCAACATGTGATTCATTTATTTTGAAAATGTACACGATCAAAGGGCGTCTGTTGAGTGTGGAGACCTGCTGTATAATTACGCAACACATTTTCGTAAACGATTACCACTCATTATACTCGTATGTTTCATTTTGACATTAAACAACATTCATTGCATTATTTACGTTTTTGAGCTGATTTTTTTTGGAACTTATGAAGCAATGGATTAGCAATCTGTTTCAAAACAATTCAGATTCTGATTGATCGTGTTTGGGTAATGGGTTCGATTCCTGGAAAGTGATTCTTCTATTAAGAAATTCTGTGTAGCCGCCTGGACCCGCATGAGACGCCGACAAAGTGGAAACATAAAATCTATATTTTTTTTAGGGTTTTTCTCGTGTGGGGTGTCGTTGGAAAGGTGGTTCATAAATATTGCGGGTGTGTGAAAATCATTTTTCAATTCGGGGATCCGTTTGCGAAATATTAAGCAAATTTTTGTCAAGTGCCCCCCCCCCGCCCCCCCCCCCCCCCCCCCCCGCCAGCTAAATGGATGTACTTGGATTTGTGATAAAATTCACAGCAGTAGTATATATAACGAAGTTAAAATGTTAAGTTTGTTCTTGGGATAACTTCATCTCAACTACGGAACTCTTCAATGTGCGTAGTCCGACACGCACTTGGCCGGTTTTTTTTTACATAGGTTAAATTTTTATTAGCCATCATCTTAGAATTCACTTCCTTCTTAGCCATATCATCGTTCACGAGGAAAATAAGTATAGATATAGGATACAAGAGAATGCCATAAATTATACTGACCACTTTCATTATGTCCAATTTTAGCAAGCCCTTGCAATAGATTAGCAACATCTTTGTCGATTTTCATATTCCTTTTTGGTTCCTCGTATTTAGTTTTGCTGAGGTTTTTTAAGATGGCGTCCACTACTTCAAAGGGATTTGAACCTTGTTCTGTTTCTTTCTTGCCGTATAATAATAAGTCGCTTGGTTGTGAGTACATTGGGGGTTGGTCATGCAAAGCCTCTGTCCTGAAAATATAATATGGGGACCGTATAGGTAAATAAGTACTTTTGTATAATTCACGTTAATACAAAATATACTCATGTAGGTGGTAGGTAATTATTAAAACAGCAGTGAGAGCCTAGTGATGTGGCTGTCGGATTGCCAAGTCATAGGTCTCAAGTTCGAACCGAAGACACGCACCTCTGGCTTTTCGGATTCATGTGCGTATTGTAATTATCACTTGCTTCAAAAACGGTGAAGGAAAACATCGTGAGGAAACCAGCATGCCTGAGAGACATTTCTCGACGGCATGTGAAGCCAAGTCAGAGGCTCATGGGCGGCTTTAAAACTTGACACCAGGTTAGTCACTAACCACACGAAAAGAAGAAGAAGATTAAAATAATTACGTCCTATACGAGTAGACTAAGAGTTCCTTTTCAGCCAACATATTCTTGTTTTTCTTAAAATCGAGTCTGTTGTTAACATTGTATTTATATTTCTCGCGTTGTTTACTCGTAGGAGATAGGCGCAGTCGAGGATATGATAATCTGAAACATTCGAGAGATTTTATCAATGAACGGTTTCTACCAAGTTATGCCACAACACCCGTTTCTCCGCTTTTCGGCTTCCAGTCTGAACGTCCACTTACCTTTTAAAGTGATCGAATTTAAAAAATGATTTAACAAAAAATGTGTAGTACCCAATCCATTTTTGAAGGCTGTTATAGTCTACTAATGAATAAATAAGGTATCTTTAGTCAAAAGCGAGCAGAAAATGAGCATAACTTACAGCTCCCAGCCAGAAAGCAGGGACAGCCAAGTCAACCCTATTCGAGATCGACCTCCAGCTGCCTTTCATCTGCTCATATCCACACACGAGTCATACTCACTCACTTCAGCCGCAAGACGTTCACTGCTGGTCATAGGCCTCCCCCAAATGAGGTTTGCCATAATCGCCACGCTTGGCAGGCGGGTTGGCGATCGCAGTATGGTGTTAAATTGCATAGAGAACGCTGCTGCCTATTCTGTACTGAGTCCCTTAGTTTTACGACACCCACGGGAAAAAATGGGATGGTACTATTCTTTACGTCCGACATCACACGGAACCATCCAGAGTATACGGATAAATATCCACTTCCTACGAAGTATTAATATATATAGTACAACCTCACCTGGCGTCTGGTGTGAATAGATCAGGATTCATGTCGACCTCGTACGGCGAAGCGCCTGCCTCGTCTGCGTCGCTAGTGCGCCGCCCGCTCACCTCGCCTGATATCGCGAACTGCACCAGAGGCAGAACCTTCGTCTTGTAGCTCACACCAGGCCTATAAAGATTTCAGACTGATCACCGACCGCCCGTCCGTTCTGGGCCGGCTCTATTTAGATTGCTATCGATACGATAACAAGAACGTCCTACTGATATACAGCATGTATCAGAAAATTGTGGTCATTTTTAAGGGTGTGGTAGAGACCTTCAAACTGAACAAATTTCTCCAGGGGCCAACGTTGATATCGAAAAAATTATCAGCTGTCCAAATCCAGAGATACCTCACGGTCCAAATGTGTGGGACGGTTCCATTCTGATACATGCTATATAGACTTATCTGTTCGTTCTGTTCTAATTGTTCATTTAAGTAAGTATCATTCACGAGTGGAAATACTTAAATGTAGGTAGGTACAGTCACGAGCAAAAATACCTTACACTTACGCAACATTCAAAGCCGATCTTTTCGTGAAATAGCGATTACAGCTTTAAGAAAAAACTTATTTCATAATAGTTTGGTTCTAAAAATACTATGCTCGTAACACCATAAGGAGAAAATCGCTGTAGAATTTTGCGTAACTGTAAGGTATTTTTGTTCGTGACTGTACCTACGGCAGGCGCACCTTAGGCAGACAACCACGCTACCACTCTGCCGACCGGCTAACAAGTATTGACGACAGCAACAGCATGTTAAACCAAGTCAGAGGCCCATGGGCGACTTTAAAACTCTGACACACGTACCCTAATTGCGTAATACACGATCAATCAGAATCTGAATCGTTTTGAAACAGATTGCTAATCCATTGCTTCATTAGTTCGAAAAAATGTTCTGCTCAAAAACGTAAATAACGCAATGAATGTTGTTGAACTGTCAAAATGAAACAGATTAGTCGTAATCGTTTACGAAAATATGTTACGTAATCAGATAGCAGGTTAGTCACTAACCACACGAAAAGGAGACCACGGTTGCAGCTAGGAGAAGACCTAAGTAGACGCCGTGATGGAATATTGCTGTTTTCTCCAAGTAAGGCAATTAGTGATACCAGCTGCATACATTTTACATAAGGTAAATGCCGCTATTAACGACCCATCGAAAATCCACAAGTATTACCGATCCATTCATTTATTTTTTTACGTTTCTGAAACGATTTAAGCTATAGAAATTAGAGGAAACACGCGTGATTTTTAGTTACCTATCACATAACCTAACGTAAGTGTTTGTGTCAGTCCGGGAAATAGACAAAATAGGTATGTATGTAATTTTCTGTGACGACAGCGCGGGCGCAGGTGGTTTCATACTAGTTTTGTACCTTCAGATAAGGAAGTTATGACATTTTATAGAAATATATAATAATTACCCTTTGATAGGGATTGTCAATGTGGATTAGTGGAATAACCCCACTTATTCTGTATTGTTAAATATTATGAATTATTGTGTTTCATAACCCTCATTTGGCTTTGCCGTAGTCGGGTAAAAAGGGTGATATTTAGCTATGATAGGAGCTACTAACGATCCATGAGTCGGTATTGGCCGGCTATAAGTCACAGTATAATAAAGTAACAGTATTATGCCTCGGCAGTGACCTTGAAATAATTAGCTACTAATAATAATAATTATTATTGAGTGTGCAAGTCACCCCCTGCCATTTTTCCGTGTACATATAAAACATTGATCAAGCAGGGGCCATAGTCCTTCCATAGTTCCAGGTCACCAGTCAACTTTAGCCACCCAAATCCATAGCCCAATTTATTTTGTTTCCATGTTCTGCAATAGTTCTGCACCAACCGGGGGTTGTCCTTGGGTGCACTTGCGTAGTGCATACAGGGATAACCGTCGGTTGGTGCCTCAATACATAAAAATGTCTAAGGGGCCTCTGCGAGTTGGCTTCGGCCCCTCGTACGCCTTCCAAAGGTCCGGGACCCTAGGGTCCCGAGATATGTCAAAGACATTTAAAATAATAATAATAATAATAATATTTATTCACAAATTTGAGACAACCATACAGAGTAACTTAATAATAGACACAATAAACAGATCGTTGAATGTGAAATGGTACACTGTAAATATGTTGGTTTGGCTGTCTTTAGACTGATTCGCCCTATCCACTCGTACTAGTATAAACTGTATCACGAGGGGATAGTCTTCCTCAACCCTAGAACAACAGATTCCCACAAGGTTCCAGTTAGTCACATAGCAGCAGTTTGATTACGTACTGTATAGGTAATTATATTAACGGTAACGGGTTTAGGTTTTTATTGTTTATTTTTTATTATTTGGTATTATTTACTGCCGTAGATAAACCTTCTGCGTCCGTAACTGCTGCGCATTTGAGACTGGACTGGACTTATGTATTTCGAAACGCGTCGTTTCGGCCTTTTAATACTGTTACTTATTTATACTGTAACTTAGTCTTTTCTCTTTTGTGACAATAAAATCACAACCTTTGTAGAAATCTATTAGCGACATACACAATTTTATCTGGTTAACTACCTACTCGTACTTTTACGGTGCACCTAATTTCATAAAATTAAAAAAAAAAAAAAGCGAGCGAGAGAGAGCGAGTTAAACAAAAATCAATTCCATCTGAATAAAATGACAAAATATTGCTTTCAACATTTAGAGAAACACAAGGAACTTAAGTTTTGCAAAAATATCCAAAATTAATGTAGGGACTACCAGGAAAGAACCTATTTCTCTAATTTTAATATTAATTTTAAATAGATATTATTATTAACTTACCAATATTGTTTATTTATGTTTTATTAAAATATTGTTTGTTTAACTAATCAGGTTTTTATTTACTTTTCTCATATTCGAAATGAAAAGCAGAGTGTTTACATAACATCCAGCCAACAGCCTCTATTCCCCGAAGGGTTTGGCAGACGTGTCCCTATAGAACACCCATATTTCGACAGTTATGATTAAGTCCCATATAATAGGGGGCGAGCCTATTGCCATCAACTGGGCACAAATCCGGACTCCATGTAGCTACTGAGAAATTCCTTATAGAAACAGAGTGTTTACCTGGGTGAAAGACCTAATATGCCTCCTATGACCTGATAGACCTCGAACTATTGGCGCCCTCGCTACGCCCGTGCCCAAACCTAAGTACGTCCCTTTTCATCCCTTGTATAACAATCTACTATTGTTTAAATATCAATCGGTTACAGTGTCTGTAGGAGTTAAGAAAGTCAATTTAGCTAGAATTACAAAATAATATATACCTACGACGCATATTTAGTAACCTAATCCGCTTAACTATTCTTAAAGAGTCATAAAGAACCCTGTAAGATATCAACACGTATTTCACCTCTCAACAAGGCATCCTCAGGATGACGACTGACTTGTTGCGAACCTGGACACGACGTGTTGCCACGTCAAGCGTCGAGAGTAGTGTACGCAGTGTGAGCAGTGTAGTGGGATGCTTGACGAATAGGTTACTAAAGGTTGGGTCACAATCCGAGGACAGACGATTATAGATTTAACACTTGCTACAGAAAACGCGACAAACCTTATCACAAACTGGCACGTATCGGACGAGCCTTCCTGCTCAGACCACAGAAGGATCCGCTTTACACTAACTACCAACACTAGGAAACCCGAACCAAGGCGTAACCCGAGGCGCACCAATGTTCCCAGGTTCAAACGCCTCCTGGCTTCCCTATTAGCTAGGCACCTAACACAAGTAACCATAAGAGACCAAGCACAATTAGAATACACCGTAACAAAAATATCAGAATACCTTACTGAAGCATACCACGCATGCTGTAAACTAAGAGCGCCACAAACCAAGAAGGAGAGAAACCCCTGGTGGAATGCTGAACTTAGCAAACTCAGAGATGCGCTACGTAAGCAATTTAACAGAGCAAAAAACACGAGGCTCCCGGACGACTGGGAGATGTACAAAGAGACACAATATACATACAAAAAGCAGATCAGAACCGCCAGGAGGACCGCCTGGCGTAAATTCTGTGAATCCATCGAAACTAATAATGAAGCCGCAAGGGTAAGGAAGATCCTATCAGCTGATCAGGACCGAACTCTTGGCGCGCTGAAAAAACCCGATAACTCATACACACTAACTGACTTTGAAACCAGTAAGGTCCTTCTCGAGACTCACTTCCCAGACTGTAAAATCCTGGAAGACAGGACGTGGGAGGCTGAACCAGAATGGACCCCAACGGCTCAAGACTGGTCAATTGCCCGCAATATAGTAACAGAAGACCGAATAAAGTGGGCTATCGACACCTTTCAGCCATACAAGTCAGCAGGGCTGGATGGTATTTTCCCAGCCCTGCTGCAGTGGGGGGTAGATTATCTAACACCATGGCTGGTGGAGATCTACCGAGCCTGCATAGCACTCAGACAGATACCTCTCGCATGGCGCGAGGTAAAAGTCATTTTCATACCCAAACCAGGAAAAACCGATTACACGCAACCCAAGGCTTATAGACCTATAAGCCTCACATCC
The DNA here is from genome assembly GCA_916701695.1 of Agrochola macilenta. Lineage (NCBI taxonomy): Eukaryota > Metazoa > Arthropoda > Insecta > Lepidoptera > Noctuidae > Agrochola > Agrochola macilenta. Next base: position 14,294,444 of record OU753554.1, on the reverse strand, counting down.
TTTCTTCTGAAAACCCTCGAGAGGCTCTGTGATAGGCACATCCGAGACGGACCTCTTCGGGTAAAACCACTCCACAAATACCAGCATGCGTATTCCACAGGCAAATCAACAGAATCCGCGCTGCACAGCGTGGTTTCCAAAATTGAATGCGCAGTGGACCACAAATGCTCAGCACTGGCCGCCTTCATTGACATCGAGGGAGCCTTTGACAAAACCATGTTCAACAGCATTAACATGGCACTCAACAGTCACAACATTGACCCGACCTTGAGTGGCTGGATCACCAACATGCTCAAACTGAGAGCTATTCAAGTCACAGTAAATGACACTACGAGGGCCATCGTTGCGAAGGGCTGCCCGCAAGGAGGAGTCCTCTCGCCGCTCCTATGGAACCTTGTAGTAGACAGCCTCATCAAAACACTCAACGACAAAGGTTACTTCACAGTAGGCTACGCCGATGACATAACCATTGTAATAAACGGCACCCACGAAAACACTCTATGCAACCTAATGCGTCAAGCCCTAAAAATAGTAGAGGAATGGTGCAGCAGGCACCAACTCTCAGTGAACCCTACAAAAACTGAACTGATTCTCTTCACAAAAAAGAGAAAACTGACAACACTACAGCTACCTCGATTCTTCGGAACAACCCTAAGCCTATCAACTGAAACTAAATACCTGGGCATCTTTTTGGACAAACAGCTGAACTGGGCAAAACACACCAACTATATTATCACAAAAGCCAGCATATCCCTGTGGCAGTGCAAGCGACTGCTTGGCAGGAACTGGGGAATTAGCCCCAAGGTCACCCACTGGCTATACACCACAGTCATCCGACCAATTATCACATACGGCTCACTGGTCTGGTGGCCCAGGACGGACCTGAGCACAGCCCAAAAGAATCTCGAAAACTGCAGCGGTTTGCTTGTGTTGCAATCACTGGCAGTATGAGAACTACACCCACTGCCGCCCTACAGGCAATGCTTGGACTGCCTCCTCTGCACCTCATCGTGCGGGAGGAGGCGGCCCTAGCCGCCTTTAGGCTCCATGTATCCGGTACACTAAGCAAAGACTCTAGAGTTAAGCACACACGTATAAAGGAAGATGCGATCAAACGACGACCAATGATGGCATCACCCTGTGATAAATCCCCGAAAACATACCACTTTCATAGGCACTACAACATAATACTTACAGAAGAACAGTGTGACTACTCAGGCTCGAAAGAGATGAGAGTATACACCGACGGATCGAAGACCGACTCCGGGACTGGAGTTGGAGTCTTCTCACACGACTTCAACATAAAGATATCCAGCCCGCTGGGAATGTTCAACACCGTCTATCAGGCGGAGTGTGTGGGCATCATACGAGCGGTCCACGCCCTAAAAGCCAGGAGAGTTACGGACACACACATACGCATACTCTCCGACAGCGCCTCAGTGCTTCAATCCTTACAGAAAACACATATTACCTCAAAGCTGACACTAGAATGTCACAATGCACTCGAACAAATAACGGTATTTAGCCGCAACACGGTGACGCTGCAATGGATAAAAGGACACAGCGGTTCGCTAGGTAACGACGCTGCTGACGAACTTGCTAGACGAGGATCCAGCACGGCGGTCTGTGGACCCGAGCCTATCGTACCCATCCCCTTCAACCAGATACGCAGATGGCTGCAGGATTTCACCCATACTCAAGCGGAGCACTGGTGGTCCTCGACACCGGGCTGCAGGCAATCCAAGGAAGCCATGCCATCCTTGGATACCGGGCTAACCCGGCGTTTACTACGCCTGGATAGGAATGGCCTGCGCTTGGTGGCGGGGACCATCACGGGCCACTGCTCGCTGAACAAACACTTTCACACAATAGGCATAACGGACAGTCCTCTGTGCAGGGCGTGCATGGAGGCTGAGGAAACCGTCACGCACGTGCTTTTTGAATGCACAGGCGTCACCCAGATTAGAACACAGACCCTCGGGACACCCAGATCTTTCACAGATGTTCTGAACAGACCAGGAGATTTAATTAACTTCTGGAGGGAGGTGGGCTGGTTGGAATAACCACCAACGGCCGCTATGGCCCACGCACAATGGTCCACTGAAGGACTAAGTGCGGAAACCAAACCCCATAACATAGAACATAGAACATAGATAGGTTACTAAATATACGTCGTCTATTGTATTCTAGAATTACAAGTTTTTTTATCAGCCAGCCACATTCATTGCATTAATTATGTTGGTGAGCATCAAATTTTTCAAACCTAGGGTATCACTGCTACGGAATCAAGGCGCTACCAAATTGTTTTGATAATAATTACTTAGGTTTGACGTCAATCATACTATCAAAAGGGTCCTCGTCATCAAATAAAGGGTCGCCGGATAGGTCGCCGGGCACCAGGATAGCAGACGCGTTGACTAGCGGCACCTCCACGATGATGTCATCTACCGAATTGGTAGATTTCTTCTCCTCGTCGTCCTCCAAATTCTTCGTTGTAGAAAGCGTTGTACTCCGTCGCCTAGTCCTTTAAGAAGGAAAATTAACATTATAATGACTTTGCCGTAGGTACATACCTGATCCTGAAAACGATAATAAAACTGAGCTGAATGATCAAAGGCCTCTTTCAAAACCCTATCCAATTGGTGGCAGTTTATATATTATAGTTCAATTTCAGATTTGATGTCACCAACTGCTTCAGACTGCTTAAAATGTGAGCTCGTGTAAACGTTTTAGTTGCAGTCGGTACTTTTTTTTTAAAATTTTATTTTAAACTTGCACAGACTTCGTCTGCGATCCAGTATGAATTGTAGCTTACCTCTACCCATGTGCCAAATTTCATCCAAATCCGTTCAGCGGTTTAAGCGTGAAAGCGTAACAAATAAACAAACAAACTCACTATCGCATTTATAATATTACAAGCTGCGCCCCGCGGTTTCACCCGCATAAGTCGCGATCCCGTAGGAACATTCGGGATAAAAGGTATCTGATGTCCTTCTTCAGGTCATGGTCTACCCATGTGGGAAATTTCATCCAAATCCGTTCAGCCGTTTTAGTATGAAAGCGTAACAAACAAACTCACTTTCGCATTTTTTATATTAGTTAAGAAATTAGATATTGGATAATCATGATAACTATCTATCTCCTAAGTACCTCCTCTTAGTTGTTGTGGTCGTCGTTGGCTGTGTTGTTTTCAAAGTATACGGGTTCTCATTTGTGGTTGGTTCCGACTTCATCACATTATCCGGCAGGGCGCCCCAGTACCCACCGAAGGTCTCCCCTATTTCGTACACTAGCAGCTGATTTTTACTATCACGACAGGCATCTATCAAGCTCTGGTCAGACATGAGCTGAATCACCAATATTATGTTACTGCCTGATTCTGTCCTGTCAATAATGTAAATATTATTATTTATTCAAATGTCCACTTCGTTGCGTCTAGTAGTCGCCAGCGCGACTGCTGATCATTTTGGGTCCTGACTAGTCCTAGGTTAGATCAGTAGTAGCCTTGAGTCTGGACTGTCTTGTCCCCGGTTGATAGCAAAGCTCACCCGCCCCTATAGCATGCGTGGAATTTAAACTTAACTCGAAATGTTAGGTACCATCGTGGACAATGGCGCCTGACCACTTTTCGACCTTATTGCTTATAATAGACAATAAGGTCGAAAGTGATCAGGCGTCAGTGTCTGCGATAGTACCTAGTAATACACCTCTGACTAACCCTACAGGAAATAGAGACACGTTTGTTTGTTGCTAGCTTCAGGTGACTTTAACGCCTCTGAAAGTGCTTGCAAGTTATTAAGAGCTCAATCAGTCGGAGTTAATAATTAGATACTACGTCGTTTTAGAAAGATTGCCTTTGCAAGACCACCTGACGTTATGTGCGGTAGTGGTTTTAATCTATGAAGCTGAATAAAAATTTTGACGCGGCAACATTCACTTACCTACTGAGAAGATATTTAGGTACTTGCATTTTATACAAACCTAATACTGACAAAGCAACTATACGGCAGTTCCAATCGCGAGAAGTGCAATATTTGTGAGTAAGCATCGATGACTTGTCTACCGAGGAACACTGAAGGCATGACGCGCCGCCGACAATATTCTGACATATCCTTCTGATAGACAAACTTGCGAACAGTTATTGCTAAATCTGCTTCTTGCTTTACAAACAATAATAGCACCAATAACAGTCTCAAACAATGCATGTTTGTTATTATTTGTTATTTACAATATCACCATAGTTCGACGGTGGCATAGCCCTGTAGATAAGTGCTTTAATACCTAATTCAAAAGGAACGAATCACTAACGAAGCAGCTGCAGTATGTAAGTAGGTACCTTACCTTGCGTACCACTTGCGGTACCACTTGCCGTGGGAATGAATGTAAATAACATTAGGTTATCTACCTACCTATCCAAAACTTTTTAAAGTTCTCCATTGCAGTGTATGTATGTCGCAGTAGCCGTGATATAGATAATATAACAAATAATATACAACTATATCTCGGCTACAAACGAACCACGGTTGAACCGTATTCATATAGTTACATGAAAGCGGTTCAAAACTGGCGGAGTGCCCTAATTTTGTTACTACAACCAATTTCGAGTTAGCGCTCGCTCGGCTCGCGCGTTTTTGGTCACAGTTCTGGCCTAACCTAACGTGCTTGATCGGGGTGCCCTAATAGTTATATTACTAGATCGTGCTCGTATCACAGTTATATTTCTACTAAGACAATTATGAACTGCTTGCATATTACGGTATAAGTATAGCTATATCCCTAGATATCCGTAGGGATATAAATATATCACGGCTTCAACCATCTTACTGCGACATACATATAAGTTTCCATGTCATCTTCCTGCCCTTGTACACACGGCTACACATCAAGCTATATATTTCCAATATAAGCTGATCTCGCATTGTACGGAAATCCTATACAATGCGAGATTAGCATAAACTGGAAATGTATTTGGACCCCAAGTAACATGGGGCATGAAGGTACACACGTACCTTCATGCCCCATGTTACTTGAGGTCAGCAGACAGCTGTGCTGCTGGGGAGTTTGTTGTGCCACTTCTTCTTCCCAGCTAACGCACTAGGAAGTGGTGAGGGGTGGGCTTTTTGGGGGACTGTCTTATGTAATTTTGACGTTCGAAAAGTGCTGATTCTCAGCCTAGTTTGAATAAATGACTTTTGAATTTTGAATTTGAATTTTTGGCGCAACACGGTTTATTTTTATTACTAGCTTTTGCCCGCGGCTTCGCCCGCGTAAAGGTTGGAAAATATCCCACAGGAACGTAGTATCAGGATTCAGAGTATCCTATGTCCGTATCCGTTTAGCCGTTACGGGATGAAAAGGTAACTGGCAGATAATAAATCTGCTTTAGGGTTCCGTACCTCGAAATGAAAAATTGAATACCATAAAGGATGACTTCGTTGTCTGTCAAGACCCTTTTTGTCAGGAACGCATATCAAAGTCTAAGTCAAAGTCAAATCATTTATTTCAAATAAGCCCTTGCAAGGCACTTTTGAACGTCAAAAATTACAATTGAATTTATTCTAGTCGCCCCTTCCAAAAGGTAGTTGGAGGCATAAAGTTGAAATAGATACCAAAAACTTAGATCTACGTTCCCTTGGATCTGTAACGAAAATCTAAATTCCAGGTCTGCACAATAACAAAATACGGCCATTTATGCCGCAAATTTTGACACTAGCAAATAAACCATAGCCTATTTGGTACCTACTTCCCGTTGGCCCAGCAGCATGAAGTTTGGCGAGAAGCAAAGTCAAGTAAAGAGTAAAATCCGCAAATTGGTAATTTATAGATATAATGAACTGCAAAGTTAAGATTGTTCTTCAATCTGGGATCAAAAATTCATAGTCCGTGTCTGGAAGTAACATTATTAGTCTGTATTTCATTCAAATCGGTACTCACTACTCTACGTATTTAAAGGTTTTTTTTTTTCCATTGGTCCTCTAATCCGGATTTGGTAATTCGGGCAGCCGAGCAAGCACTTTGAACTTTGAGACGGAACCCTCAGGGCGCAAGTCCCACTCACACTTATCCGGTATTAAAAATAAATAAATAAAACATATTTATATGATTGTAAATGCCTTAAAATACTATTATTATCATCATTAATTTGTAATACCTACTCTAGTGCCGCCATTGACGTAATATCTACATGTTAGAAAGGTTACTTTATCACTAATATACTTTATTGGAATCACTTTTGACAAAGTGGACCGATTTTAATGAAATAATGACTAAATGTTATTTAGGATACGGACTATGACTATATTTCCAATCCCTTAAAGAGAAGACACATAAAATCAATATTACATGAACATTTAAATCATCCCCTATTTTGCCTTTGGGGTATGATTTTGCAAAAACGCTGAAACAGGTAATTCTTTAAAAAGGTAAAGCATAAATTTTGATTTTGATATCCCTAACTTAAGCAATGTTGGGTTTCCCATACAAAAGTTCATCCCCTATATCTCCCCCTTTAGGAGCAATAAAATTTTTGAGAGAAAAATTACCCTATGTCTGATATTCTACAGGATGCCATCTATCTCCTTGCCAAATTTTATTGTTATCCTTTCAGTGGTTTAGCCGTGAAAAGGTAACATATAGACAGACAGACAAAGTTACTTTCGAATTTATAATATTAGTATGGATTGATATATAATATTAGTAGTGAAATGAACATGAATTATATGGTTTATGAAGTTGCTGGTATAACTTGTATCGTCAGTGTTGTATATGAGTAGAGTCATAGTCTCCCTTGCGCTTTTAAACTGCTTTGATGTGATGCGGTGCGGGTCACGCGACCCCTATCATTGTCCCGGTCGCCGTACGGCGGCGTCACGCCACTCCATTTTTTATAACAAAAAATAATATTAGAGAGGGCAATCGGGCAGTCTTTAGGTTGATGCATGGTGTCGAATCAACATGGTAGATACTACAATATCTATACTTCTATTCATAAATACATTATAATACCTGCACAAATCGAACCATCGTGCATTTTTTCGAACATGTTATTCCTTATTTTGTAATCCATTGTGACGTTCAAATTATGAGTACTGCACCTGAAGTAGCCACGCAAGCTGTGGGTTCTTCAATCTTGGCTTAGTCAGTGAAACGTAAGTGCACAGGTTCATGACTAAGTCGTTCTGCCGTGAAAAGAATTTAGGTACCATCGATACCTGGAGACTCCCGGCTTCTTGCGCTGTGCAGGAGCGTACCTAATATTAAAATTATTCCCGTTCCTCCCACTGATTTTGTTGGTGGGACGAAAGGGAATACTTTATTAATTTTATTTTTAAGTCCCATTGGTCCCGCCAAATAATTTGAGATTCTTTTGAAATACATTAATACCAATTTTTAGGGTTCCGTAAAGGAAAAACGGAACTCTTATAGGATCACTTCGTTGTCGGTCTGTCTGTCAGTCTGTCAAGACCCTTTTTCTCAGGAACGCGTATCAAGTTGAAATTTTAATCAAATATGTAGGTCTACGATTTCTTGAAGCTCTAAAAAATCTAAGTGAAGGTAATAAAAAAAAATAAGTTAGGCGCAGTTCGAGCCCACGCCGCAGTTTCGTGAAAACGTGTGGTGAAAGAATAAAAATTTCTTTAACGATATTATTTAATATTTACAATGAATTACAAAAAAATATGTTCATTGCATTCCTAATGATGTAAGCTTTCATCGATTGTGGTATTTTTCAGTTATGAGCAGATTTACGGCCGATTCTTATACGAGTCAAATTTTCTTACGGTTTCTGATACTGCCGTTGCTTATTGTATTTGGTCGGCCCTAGATTTTTTAGGGAACCGAATGATCCAACACACTCGCCACCATCAGCGAGATATTTAAGTGAGCATGACATACCTACTCTCAACTGCAATACTCTTTCGAACGAATCCGAGAATGTGCAAAATTTTTGAGCTTGCTTTACTCGCTCTTCATTTTCATAGTTGTTTGGCCTTTCCTGCATAATTCCGCTGCCGCGAGAAAGCGCGGCACAGCGGATAGAGCTCCGGAGGGATCTCATGGCATCATGGAGAGTGCGATTATCGCACGCACGCCACAGTTGCGGCGATAAGTCCCCTCTTTGAGGAGTGGCTAGAGAGGCGCCACGGCGGCGTCCTCACCTTCCGCCTGACGCAGGTCCTCACCGGACACGGTTGCATGGTTTTTAGGTTCCTGTTCCGTATAACGTAGGAGGAAACGCCCGGATGCCACCACTGTGTGGATCGCCCGAAGGACACGATGGAGGATACGGTGTAGGTCTGCCCGGCTTGGGCGGGGCACCGCCGTGTCCTTGTGGAGGCGATCGGCGGCAGTGATCTCTCGCGTCCGGCCCTGGTCCATGTCAGCCTGTCCAGTCCATGGTACGGAGCGAGAGGGAGTGAGAAGCCGTCGTCTCCTTCTGCGAAGCAGTAATGCTCGCGAAGGAGGAAGCGGAACGCGTGAGGGAGAGGCAAATTTCGCGCCCTCACGCCCCTAGCCGCCGCGGGAGACGCCTTGGACGTCGGGGATCGCTGGCCGATTCCCGTGATTTTACCGGGATTTTACCGTGGCCCCTGGCAGCGTACAGACAACTGAAGGAACACGGGTGGGTTTTAGTCAGTAAGAGACTGACACGCCCTCCCGCTCCGCTCAGAGTGGGAGAAGTTATTTGATAACTTACCAACCAAAAAAAAAAAAGGCCTACCTAACTCATATTTATGTTTGAAATATAAATCAAATCCTAACCTATCCGAGACGAGGTATTCAATTTATCGAGTCAGCTTCGCTTTTCTTCTCACCCTACATAATCTTCTGTCCTAATACTTATTATTTATCAAAAAGCTAGCGACCAATTTGGCAGCATCTCATAATTTAACTATAGCGCTCGCCGGCCACTGCTGCGGTACCGCTCGTTTCGCTCGCTCGGCTCGCGCGCGGTTTGTCATTGTTTTAACCCGACCGTTTGGTCGCGGTACCCTGCACCAAATCAATCAAATCAATCAATTGTTGCTGCGACCAAATGTGAGAAAAGATCAGAACGTTAAAAAGAGGTTCAGTTATTAAAAAAGTGAGCATCATTAGAAAGGTCAAAAAGTTTTTAGAGTATCAATTAAATATTTCCCTAATATTCTTCGGCACCCATGGTGACCCCCCCCCCCCCCCCAAATCTTAATTAATAAATAGCGCTTTCATGACCACCGCTCTTTTAGGAAACCGTAACATTAACTTTAGCTTTTTTTTTCTAATAAACTGACAAAAACCGGTTCTATTTAATTAATGGGAGTATCAGCTTTTTCAAAAATAGTAGATGCATTATTATCTCAGAATATATGCTTTAGTTATTACTCTAAGATTATTATTAACATTACAAACAGCTGATTGTCAAAAATATCAAATGTCAGTGTCAGCTGTCATTTAACAAATCATCGAAGAATCGAACGAAAATTACTGAAACATACGGCTTACCTTTAATTTAGCAAAATTAATTATATAATTATACTATAGGAAATATGGCTATAGCAGAATATATAGCTTCTCTTTCGCAAAATCCTTATTTTGGCGCTGGTTTTGGTTTATTTGGAATCGGTGCTGGTGCAGCAATATTACGAAGAGGTGTACAGACGTCAATAATACTATTTCGGAGACATTGTATGATCACCCTTGAAGTTCCATGTAGAGACAAGTCCTACCAATGGTTGCTGCAGTGGATAACGCACAAAGGTGCCAGACATACTCAGCACTTGAGTGTAGAAACGTCTTTCCTCCAAAAAGACACTGGCCAAATAAAAACTAAATATGACTTCATTCCCAGTGTTGGTCAACATTTTTTTAGGTAAGTCTTCCAAGATTAACAATAGTGTTTTAAATTTTCATTATAACAAAATTAATGTGGCATATTTCAGGTATGGTGGCACATGGATCAAAGTAGACCGCACAAGAGAACAACATACTTTAGATCTTCATATGGGTGTTCCATGGGAGACTGTAACCTTAACAGCATTTGGAAGAAACAAGGAGTTATATTTTAACATTTTAGAAGAGGGTAAGGTATTTGAATTTAGGAATATTACGCACCTATTACATAATTTGAATTTGTTCAGATAACTGTCATACCTTAGTTATGAGTTTTCTGCTTAAGTAAACATGGTATATCTTTGGGTTACAGCCAGAACAATGGCTCTAAAGAAGCATGAAGGGATGACAATTATGTACACAGCCATGGGGTCAGAATGGCGGCCATTCGGTCATCCAAGACGACGGCGTCCCCTTCCCAGTGTGGTGCTCCGTGCCGGCTTGACAGACAAAATCCTTAATGACTGCTTGGACTTCATCAGCAGTCCCCACTGGTATACTGACAGAGGAATCCCATATCGGAGAGGTAAATGATCAAAAACTTACAAAATGCCCAAAATACTTGTTTGAAAGAAAAGAAAGAAAAATAAGTTTATTTGCCACAGAAACACGTGCATAAAAAATATGTATAAAACTCGAGTAGATAACAAAACAATAACAATACAATAACAAGCACAAAACCACCTAAAACCTAGAACCACAAACCTACCTCACCTAAAACTGTTGCTCACCAATGCGAGAATTCATTCTGTGACAGTAGGAATATTCTATTCCCCATCCTACTATAAGTATATATATATATTATATATATAATAGTATCTATCTAATCTATACATAGTATAAAACAAAGTTGCTTTGCGCTGTCTGTCCCTATGTATGCTTAGATCTTTAAAACTAAGCAACGGATTTTGATGCGGTTTTTTTAAATAGATAGAGTGATTCACGCGGAAGGTTTTTGTGTATAATACATTAAGGTTTTGTGTAAATTGGCTGAAATATGACGATTATTGTCGAAGATGTCGGAAAAAATCATGCCAACTGGGAGCTTTACTGGCGTGCGCCGCGTAAGTCGTAAGAGATACATCAAATTTATGTTTTACAGAATAGTATATCTTAAAAAGGGGACTGATATGAAGTTTCGAATGACCATATAAAGTTCAAAAATAAAGTCCGCAATAGCATATGTCTATCTTCTAAGGATGACCTACAGGTGGTGCGCGGCAGGCGCCTATGACCGCTGGCGAAAGCTAGTTATAATACAAATCTTAATTCTATAAGTACGAGGAAATGTCTAATAAGTTTGTCTTGTTGACTTTCAGGTTATTTGCTATATGGTCCACCAGGATGTGGAAAATCTTCGTTTATAATGGCATTGGCAGGTGAATTGGAATATAACATATGTGTACTAAATTTATCTGAAAGAGGACTCACTGATGACAGGCTAAATCACCTTCTTAGGTATTGTTTTAACTTTATTTTTTATACAAGTACTAAAAAGGGGCAACAAAGGATTTACATGATTTGATCCTTACCAGCAATACTACAGCTGGGTACAATAATACTAGAATTATATTGTTTCCATAAATTAAAAAAATAAGATTTGAAAAAAAAAACTGAAATGTTTGCTTTCAAGTCCCAAAATCTTAAAAATTTACCCTGTGTAGTGCTTAAATGTGATAAAACAATTTTTATTTTCAGTGTTGCACCACAACAGTCAATAATATTATTAGAAGATGTAGATGCTGCCTTTATTTCCCGAGAAGACACAGCAGCACAAAAGTCGGCATATGAAGGCCTTAATCGGGTCACCTTTAGTGGACTCCTCAATTGCCTTGACGGTGTTGCTTCTACTGAAGCCAGAATAGTTTTTATGACTACAAATTATCTAGAAAGGTAAGATCTCCGCATGATACCCCTATGCACAGTACTGTTAAAAGTGTGCTAGTAGTAGTAGTAGTAAGTGGACTCGATTGTCAACCCTCCCAATTCGGTCCATTGTGTGTGGTCAGTCCTGGCCCTGCTGGGTCAATTGCCCAAGATCATATTTTGTCGTTATGTAATTCTGTTAACCTCTGGCGAATCCATATATGAAACTCTGAGTATGGTAAGGGCAAGAGTTAAGTGTGGTGTACCTACACATCAACACCTGATAAGAACAATATCGTATCAATTATTTCTAGGTTTACAGGAGAGTTTCAAAGAATAACAATATTTTTTGGTTTAAATATCGTCCTGTAACTGTATTTAATAAAGCTTCCGGAAATCTAAAAGAAATCCTACACAATTGGAACAATAAGACTTTGGAAGACCAACTAGAGTCTTTAACAGCCACTGCAGCAACAATCTATTAATTGTGGAAATTCACTAAAAACTATAACAGGCCTCATAATGCTAGGCCTCCTCTTAAAACCGCATCAGGATGGGCGCGAACATCCCAGGAAAAATTAGACGCTTTTGCACGGCACCTCGAAAAAGTCTTTTCACCAAACCCAGCCATAGACTTAGCCCTTGTACAGTACGCGAAGTCTGGCGGCTTATCACAAAGCTTCAAGATAAGAAAGCTCCCGGGTACAATCTGCTCACCAAAGAAATACTGAAACAGTTACCCAGAAAAGCTATTGTGTTTTTTACATCACTTTTTAATGCCATTTTAACAATCCAGTATTTTCCGCTGGCATGGAAGGTATCCCAAAACATAATGATACACAAGATCGGTAAACCGCCATCGTAAAAAGCCTTCTGCCAATCCTCTCCAAAGTCTTTGAGAAGCTACTGATGTACAGAATATTACCAATTCTTAATAACGAGAAAATTATTCCTGACCACCAATTTGGCTTCAGACAGGAGCATTCTACTACTGAACAAGTTCATCGAGTCTATGATAAAATAAGGAAAAGCCTAGAAGAAAAGCTATACTGCTCCTCAGTGTTTCTGGACATCCAACAGGCCTTCGATAAGGTTTGGCACAAGGGCTTGTTATACAAGGTGAAAATCAACCTTCCCCACCAGTACTACTCACTAATGAAATCCTATTTGTCGGAAAGAATATTTCAAGTAAAAGAAGCAGATGTGACGTCGTGATTCTGTAATTTAACTGCTGGAGTACCGCAAGGGTCGGTACTGGGACCCGTTTTGTACACAGTATACACTGCAGATCTCCCGCAGGCTGATGAGGTTACTACAGCAACATTTGCTGATGACACCGTAATACTGGCAAGCCACACAGATCCTGCTATAGCCTCACACATGCTGCAAGGGGGTCTCGACAAAATAACCACATACAAAGGTGGCGAATAAAGACAAGCGCAAGCAAATCGGTCCACGTCACATTCACGCTGCGAAAAGGTGACTGTCCACCTGTACACCTCGAGATTGTCACACTATCTCACCACGACAGCGTAAGATACCTAGGTTTACATCTCGACCGGCGTCTAACGTGGAAGAAATATCTTAAGACCAAGAGACATGAACTTAATATCCGTTACAAAAACTTACACTGGATCATGGGACGAAACAGTAAACTGAGTACCGGCAACAAACTTTTAATATATGAAGTGATCTTGAAGCCAGTGTGGCTTTATGGAATTCAACTTTGGGGCAACGCCTGTAACCCAAGCATTAGCATCATACAGAGAATGCAGAATGCTATTTTGAGGTCAATTAGTGGCGTTCCTTGGCTTGTCACGAACGCTGAAATACACAAGGAGTTATCAATGAATACCGTCATGGACGAGATCAAAAACATCACAAAAAGATACCAGGAAAGACTGGAAAAGCACCCCAACAATCTGGCTGCCGCACTGAAAACAAGAAGTTACAGGAAAAGACTTAAAAGGAAAGACATCGTGTAGTCCACCCAAACCTGTATGGACCTAAGCACGAATACGGAAAAGATGGCTCGCTGGAGTCACGCTCTTCCCGCCAATATTTACAACCAACTCATCCGCTGAAAGTAATAACTGATCGCGGATTGCCAAAGAAGAAAAAAAAAAAATCGTCCTACTGCTTTTAAATAAAACACTTCTTTGAAATGGAATAAGTCAAGATGAATTTTTTAAATTGACATGGAATTGACTTTATTCAAAATATAATCTTTTGGCATTATAATTTAAATATGATTTCTGGCATATGACCGCCACGGCTGGCTCGGACGTAATCTAAACTGGAGGTCCAATTTTCAATCACTTTTTCCAACATTTGTGGCCGTATATCGGCAATAACGCGGCGAATGTTGTCCTCCAAGTGGTCGATCGTTTCGGGCTTATCGGCGTAGACTAGCGACTTCACATATCCCAACAGAAAATAGTTTAGCGGCGTTAAATCGCACGATCTTGGAGGCTAATTCACGGGTCCGGAACGTGAAACAATGCGGTTACCAAACGTTTCCAGTAAATCAATTGTGGCACGAGCTGGTGACATGTTGCGCCGTCTTGTTGAAACCACAGCTCCTGCACATCATGTTTGTTCAATTGAGGAACGAAAAAATCAGTAATCAGGGCTCTATAGCGGTCACTATTGACTGTAACGTTCTGGCCAGCATCGTTTTTAAAGAAGTACGGACCAATGATTCCACCAGCCCATAAAGCACACCAAACAGTCAGTTTTCCTGGATGTAATGGTGTCTCAACATACACTTGAGGATTATCTTCACTCCAAATACGGCAGTTAATTTATTGACGTAGCCATTCAACCAAAAGTGAGCTTCATCGCTAAACAAAATTCTCTTATGAAAATCGGGATCAACGGCAATCTTGTTTTGGGCCCATTCACCGAATCTACGCCTTGTTAGGTGATCGTGTGGCTTGAATTCTTGCACGAGTTGGATTTTGTAAGCGCGCAAACCAACACCTTCCATAAAGTGGATGGACACATATCCAATTCCTGTGCACGATGGCGGATAGACTGATTCAGGTCTTACACACTCAAATCTGTAGTTACGGCCGTCGTTACGGGCGCTTCGCTCTCCTTCTCACTTACAGTATGTCTGTAAGTAAGACGGAGAACGAAGCGCCCGTAACGACGGCCGGAACTACGGATTTCGCTTAGGGAGTAGGCCCCCTGGGCCAGGCCATGGTACGGAGCGAGAGGGAGTGGGAAGCCGTCGTCTCCTTCTGCGAAGCAGTAATGCTCGCGAAGGAGGAAGCGGAACGCGTGAGGAAGAGGCAAATTTCGCGCCCTCACGCCCCTAGCCGCCGCGGGAGACGCCTTGGGCGTCGGGGATCGCTGGCTGATTCCCGACCTCCGTAGGCGCGGGCTTGCGGACGGTGAGCAATGGGTAGCTCGCCGTCCGATAAGGACCAGGCCCGGGTCGACGGCGCGTTGTGTTCCACACGCGCCTCAAAGAGATTAGGCGTGTGTAACTCTTTACGGAACCGACTCACAGATCCGGATCATTGACGAAATCAAAAGATTGGTTCAGTAACAACGTTTCAAACGCATCATTTGAATCTGAATCATTTCTTTGCCTCTGTGCTTTTTCCGCGCGACCGTCGCTTGCGAGGCAACTGAGCAGCAGTGCGCGAGAGAAAAAGACTGAGACGCTGCGTGAGTCGCGAGTGAGCGGGTGACTCATTACAATCTATTTAAGTCAGAAAGAGATACCAAATGAGATTTGTAACACTCATACTCTCACAGTTTTTCGTTGACGTTTTGTATTTTTATATCCTTTGATTTATTCGATGATTCAAATGATCCAAATGAAACATATCAATGATTCGGATCATTTCAGTGATCCAGATGCAAATGTTCCAATCGCAAAAATGATACACTTTGCCCATGTCTAAAAGAGATGTCAGCAACTGACGGGGTCCGCTGGGACCGATGCCTGCCCTGGCAACGTACAGGCAACTGAAGGAACACGGTTGGGTTTTAGTCAGTAAGGGTCTAACACGCCCTTCCGCTCTGCCCAGAGCGAGAGAAGTTATTTGATAATTTCTCACCTAAAAAAAAAAAAAGACTGAAAGATACATTTTTGGTATAGAGAATACATAGCAATAAAAACTTTTTACAAAAAAAAAACAACCGACTTCCGAAAAAAAAACACTAGAAAGTGAAAAATAACTTTAATTTCTTTAATGTCTTGGGTTTAGAATTTTCGTTTTTTGCCACCGACTTCCGAAATTAAAGTAATTTTTCACTTTCTAGTGTTTTTTTTTCGGAAGTCGGTTGTTTTTTTTTTGTAAAACGTTTTTATTTTTCTGTTTTTAGTTGTTGTACATACCCCACACAAATTCGAATACCTTTACCTGCTATGTAAATAACAGTCACAGGAAGTTATCATCATATCATCCACATATACTAAGTGGGAAAAATACGTATTATTGAAGCTTACCCAAAAACTATCCCAGCAAAGTTAATAAAATTTATATGGGACCAATCCGGGAGCATACCCTTTCAAACAAAAAAAGAATTTTCAAAATCGGTCCACAATTGACGGAGAAATCGACGGACATACATAAAAAAATATAAAATACATACGCGTCGAACATATAACCTCCTCCTTTTTGGAAGTCGGTTAAAAATGAGTTACAATGTTGTTCTTAACAGGTGTCGACATTATCTCATATTGAATTAGAAAGAAATAGGAGGAAGTTAGGTGTATGAGCAGGATCAGTAACCTGAAAGTCAAATTTATGGATTCGAAAATTAAAATATCTTGGATTTTTGAAATCATAATCATAATGTCATACAAAATAGCTGTTTACAAAATTTGTAGCAAGTTTGTAGTGTGAGCACTGCAAAACTGCTTGAATGAGGTATCAGAGGGAACAGCCGAAGTTATCCGCTTGATTGTCTGCTCATCTACCACATACGAGGAAAAAAAGTTGGTTGAAAATTAATGAATAAAAACTAGAGTTGGTTTTGAACAATAATAAATTACGAACTAAAGTGTCCGGCTTTTTCGATTTTCGCAATGGTAACCCCTAGCAATTAAAGGTAGGTACGATGTTACCAGACTAGGGGAATAATCGTAACATCCTACCTACCTTTAATTGCCGGGCGGTTGCTAACCACACTTGCGTTAGAGGTGAGGGTAAAATGGTGCTCTGCTTTTTTTTTCAGACTAGATCCAGCTTTGATTAGACCAGGCAGAGTAGATATGAAAGAGTTCGTAGGATATTGTGATCAAGAACAAATAGAACTAATGTTTCTAAGATTTTATAAAGGAGACAAAGCACCGGAACTGTCAAAAACATTTGCAAAACAGTATGTAAATTTAATAGCTAATTAAAATACGGCATTACTTGGGTGTATGTATAATAATATCTATCATTTATTTTGTGTTGCTTAGGGTCCTGGAGCAGAAGAAAATGGTGAGCCCAGCGCAAATACAAGGATATTTTATGTTCCACAAACATTCGCCACCTGAAGACGTTTTGTTAGACGTTGAAACCATATGGACACTATAAAGATGTTTCTTTTTTGATGAATTTCGACATAGGTTTTAGGGAAAAAAAAAACCAATAACTTGTTTTTCTTTTATTGTTAAGAATATAGGTAATAGTAATATAGTCTGTAAATGTGCATTTTCATTGAACTGTTGTTCCGTTACTTAAACCTACAAATCTTTTTAAATTTGTAAAACTACAGTGGAAACACTATTTAGAACAAACTATATGTAAGAATATAACATAATAACATAAAATACTTAAAGTACCTAGCCTAACAAGTGGCTTATCATAAATGGCCAATTTTCAGCCAGACAATATTATAAACAACCAACAACGGCAGTTTTAACTTGGAATCCCCTAAGCACCCAAGAGGAATGCTAGTAATTTCTTCTTTATTAAACAACGTTGTTTAAATGAAGAGAAAAGCCGAAATAGGCAAATACATTTCATATTTAATAAACAAGTCAGGTGAAAAATATTAATTTTAACCCTCGCCTTTATTTACAAACGTTGCTTAGAGTTAAAAAATGATTGACGTCTGCTAAAGGTCAGACAGACAAGTAGATCGAGCAGTTTTCGTTAATTAGTTCACAATGAACTTAAAAGATAGAGATTTCAAAATAGCGTGGAAAATATAAATCCGAGCGGCATGCGTTCGCCTATGTTCCTCGAAGCCACGCGGGCCATCGCGAGCATGCTCGAGAGGCGACGCTTGCGATCAGTCGTCGCCGAAGCACATGAGTACATCACAGAGACAAAGCTTTCAAACTATTTTCAGGTTTGCTAAAACTAAAAATATCTCGGTAAATATCAATTGATTATAATAACTAGGTGTGAGGGTGATAGTGTTAACTAAAATAGTAGGAATGAGTCTTCCTCTGGCGCTTCCCCAAATAAACAAAATCTTAACATCACCTGGGTACTAAAATCCTATTGGCCTGCGCACACCGGCAATTCGAGGAGGTTTCCTCTATCCGCCAGCGCACACTGACAAGAAAAATCCTCTGCGATACCGCGACCGTCTGCCAGCTTATCGGAGTATGCCACGGCATTCACCGAGTAGTCACCGCTCACCGGGATTCGATTATTCCACTAGCGACTACGCAGTCGAAAAGTTGCTTTTGACTTCAGCACATACCGCCGCCTCCCGCCGCGGTATCCTCCAGCATACTCTTCGAACTGCGCTGCGATGCTTCCACCGAGCATTGAAATATATAGCTTATTTCAATTGGATAAATATTAAGTTCAATTGATACATTTAAAATCCTCTGCCGTCCCGTCCGCCAGTCTGCGCAAGCATTAAGGCTGCCTGTCCATTAAAGCGGAGAGGAGAATGGCAGCGGAGTGGAGCGGAGTTGCGGACAGTGTCTGTCCATTGGTGCGGAGAGAGGTAGCGGAGCGGTGTTGCGGACTGTGCGGAGGCAGACCGAGTTCACGCGACGAGTAATAATTCCCCGCTCCGGTTCCCCGTTCCACTTCTCCGCTCTGTTTCCCCGCTCCGCTTCCCCTCTCCGCTTCGTTTCCCCGCTCCGTTTCCCGGTTTTGTATGAATTTTTAAACTAGTTCGCATATCCCTGTCCACTGAAGCGGAGCAGAGGTTTCAATGCAATTCCATTGGTTAATATTGGCACACCGCTACTCCGCTCCAGTGAACAGGCAGCCTTACTTAGCGGTTACGTGTCAGTTGTATGACAGGTTCATATTGTAAAAAGCAAAACAACTATGATATTAAACCATACTTATACGATGAATAATACGTAAAAAAAACAATCCATCAATTAACTCAAAAATCAATCGTTTTTAAAATGTAGGTAACACAGTACATATTATAAACCATCACGTATAGCAGCAATAGACCACACCAAGTGCGGAGTACTCCTAAATACAGCAAAACATGCACTTGTGCACTGCCGCCCGTTAGCTGTGATAAACTTTGTCAGAAGCCATTATGTATCTGAAGCTAATAATCACAGAAAAATACATAACAACAAAACAACCGCTCTTAGTTCAAAAAAGCTTCAAGGCCTCAACAAGGCTTACGACAGTTGATTGCTTTGAGCAAGCAAAAGAATTTATTAGTCAAGTCATATGTCTCTTGACCAAACTTTCGAGCATTTTGTAACACTTTGTTGCTTACATCTCCACGATATGTTTGAAGTATTTCCCATTGCCAATTAGCAGATATTTTTGTCATATCTATGATCTCCTGATTTCTATCTCTAACTTGGAAACTAAAAGTATTTTTAAAACATGATAAGGACAGACACAGTATTACTGGTGAGTCTTTTTGATAGTCTTGCTTAAATACAACTTTAAATTTGATAAGACAAATAAAATTGCATGATAATGTTTCATTAGGATCTAATAAAAATATATTGTGCAACTGCAAAAGATCCTTCACATACCTAATGGGTGATTCAATTTTTGTGTTTGGAAAATCAGTTGTATCGAGTATTACATATTCTGGTTTAGTATTTGATGTCATTGGACCAGGCATCGGTTGATAGGCAGTATTTGCATTAAGAGTTGGCATTTGTAGAATTTGTAATGGTGGACTGGTAACTAGCATCGTTGGTGCAATATTCGGCACAAAAACATTTAAATTTTGTTGGTGTGGCCAAAGTTGACTTACGAACATGTTACTGTTAGGAACAGTCGTTGTTTGTTCTTTCATTCTATCTAAAGTTCTTTCCGACATTAACTCAGATGCTGGCTTCACTTTAATTCTGGGGGCAGTTGTTTCTGTTTTATTAACCTCTTCAGAAGTAACGCTATTTTTCTTATTAGCATCTTGGACCTGTTCTTTACTTGGAATTGTTGCCAAGGAAGTAGTAGAAGTAATGATAGGCAAACAGAAGTTCATATCATCATTAGTAGTTTGGCATATACTTTGTTGGGCAACTGTTTTATTAGATCTTGATTCATTGCTTAGTCCCAATTTCTTAGGTAATTGTTTGGGATTAGCTACAGGGTTGGCATTTAACAATTTTTTTGAATCGGATGTACTTGGTTTACTTTCTAGATATGACAACATGGCAGGCATTGCGTCCAATTTAGCCTGGTTGTTAATTTGTTCTACCTGGCTTGTTTCAATGTTTGGTAGCGTACTTGTTCCAATCTTTGCTGCTGTAGAATCATTACTCACTGGAACATTGCTCAAAGATTTGTTAGGGGCAGCAATTTTAATAGAATTATTGACTGGTACCGCATTAGATGGTTTCGGTTGAGACGCTCCAGATACGTTAACCCATCCAAGGTCATCATCTAAGTTTAGGTCGCCGCGTAGTTTTGTTAAAATTCGTATGTAATTTGTGTCTTTAGGATGCAACGACTGTGCTTTCGCAATCCACACAATTTCAAGACTTTTATGCTCCATATACCGAAGTAGACCAGTACAATTGAAACCTTGTTTATTAATAGTTTTTCTTCCAATACTTAATACTTTATGTTTTAGTT
This sequence comes from Agrochola macilenta, assembly GCA_916701695.1. Lineage (NCBI taxonomy): Eukaryota > Metazoa > Arthropoda > Insecta > Lepidoptera > Noctuidae > Agrochola > Agrochola macilenta. The sequence continues at coordinate 14,273,727 of OU753554.1, read as the reverse complement.
GAGATTCATTGTTTATCTGAACATTGTCTTTTTTTTTGTTTTGGTTAATATTCTTAAATAACGTATCAACTTCTGAAGACAGATTTTTCTTATGGTATGAATTAACACACATGGATATAATTCCTTGTATTATTTTATAATCGCCAAGTTTTGCCTCTATGGGTTGCTTCACTTTTCCATTTTTCTCCAATTTACCTTGGTCAGATTCACTGTCAGATGAATCATCAATATTTATGCATTGATCATTGTTTAATGAACTGTCAGTACTATTTCGAACTGTACTTTTAGAGTCCTCTTCATCAGATAACAATTTGTTATTATTATTGCTTTCTATAACAACCGTTTCATTGGAACTTCTCGATATAAGACGTGTTTTTCTTTGTGTTGGTTTAATTCCAATTCCTTCCTCACCATCTGAAGACTCTCGACTAAAACATTTGTTACTATCTTCATTTTGAAGGAAATTGCTCTTGAAATTATTAGTACTAGCAACATCTTCTTTTGAATATATGGTATAAAAATAAGAGTTACCAGGTGCAATAATTTTGTTGCTACTGTGAACTACCATGTTACTCAATCCCGTTACATTAGGTTTGTCATCAATTTTGTTCAAATTTACTGTACATTGTCTGTTGAATATATTTTTATATCTTTCCCTGAGGAGTTCATGAACACGGTTGTGAACCGCAAGAGATTTTCTATTCGACCAAACACTATTGCACAACTTACATGATATAAATTTCTTGTAATCTGCCTTCCATGGCATTGGAGTTTTACCTCTCTGTTTTGATGATTTCTTTTTTTGAGGTTTTGAAGTTTGGAATGATTGTTCCGATTCGTTATCACTAGATGAAGATGATTGTAGTATCAGTCTTTTCCTTTTTGACTTTTTCTTTTTAGAGTTATTTGAATCATTCGATATTTGGTCGGTTGGTTGGTGTGGTTCTATGATTTCAGGAGCTTGTTGGCTTGAACTGACAGTGTCTTGTTGTGGCTGGATACAGAATATTTCCTGAGGAAAAAAAAAAAAGATTGATTTGTTGACCGATTTAGAATGGAACTCAAAAAGCCTGCCACGTGCGTGTCGGACCACGCACAATGAAGGGTTCCGTAATATATCCCAAGAACAAACTTAACATTGTAGTTTAAAAACATGTTCTCCAATACATTCCAACTGCAAATGTTAGTTTGTACGCACAATATTAAGAGATTTGCCACGTTATTTTAAAACAATAGACTTCTTATAAGTTTTCCTGTAATTTCGGAGATAAGGGGGGAATAATAGATTTTCATCTATTTTCTTAAATATCTTTAAACATTTATTTTTATTTTTATTAAAATAATTGAGATCCTCACAAGCCCTTTCAATTGTTACACGTGTGCAAAACAATTTTTTTTTTTAATTTTCCAGTTTGCGTCACAGAAAATCATATGTGTACCAATTTTCAACTTAATTGGTCCAGTAGAGTCGGAGCAAATTGGCTGTGACAGACGAACAGACAGCCAGCCAGGAAGACTCATGAGTTATCCTCTATGGGTTCCGGTTTTTTCATTCGGATGTATGGAACCGTAAAAAGCAAATCATAATTGCCTAAAGAGATGGCAAATCCTTAAAACTCAAAGCAGAGACGGAAAATTTCATCGTTAAGTTCAGATGTGATTGTAGGTTACGCTTACCTACACTTATGTAAGAGAGAGGTGGAGGTATACAGGAAGATAATCACCATCCCTTTTTCAGAAAGGAACAATTATGGCAAAAAAGCCGATTGCAGAATACAAGAACAGAAAACAATACAGGCATACCCCAGTTAGTTATTTTAATCAACAGTTTTCTGATTGATAAAATAGAAATATACCTAAAGAATACATACTATTAATTTGACGTATTCCTTTCAGGCCGTGGTAGTGTCACCCATTTGCAACAATTAAGCACCCCATAAAGCCTAGGCGAAAATTCGTGGGATTCGAGAAAATCCAAATTTTATGTAATTTTGAAAATTTCCCAGAATTCGTCACTAAATATCACTTTTCTCCAAACTCTCAAATTGACTGGCATTCATTGGATGCCTAATACTCTAACAAACCTTTCGATGTAACTTATCTTTCTAAAACATCAAACAGTTAAAGGAAAAGTTTTTTTTTTTTTTTATCGTCTACTTACCACACCAGTTATCTCATCTCAACTTTACTAGGTCCCGATGAAACAGTCGATAAACGTCGCATTTGCAAATTGTTGAAATGTTTAATAATTTTGTGTGATAATCGAATTAATTAACTGGTTTAGCCATCCCACTACTTCCTAACCTCCTAGCAATCCACCATACGTTAGGAACCCAGGTCGTAATGACGAGATCACAAGTTGTTGAGTCAAGCTGTTGCTGAGTCTTTGCTAAAGGAAAATGTTAATGTTTGCGATTCGGAATTTCTTTTTGAACATATTACCTGTAGAGACATCATTAAAACCTTTCACACTTTAAATGTAAAAAAGACTGCAGATCTGTGGGGTAATTCTGTAGAAGTTGCGAAGTCTATATCTTTAATAACTAATAACTTTAACTGTATCGACTGTGGGGAGTTTCCTGACCTTATGAAAAATAGTAAAATAATACCTTTGTTTAAATCAGGTAGTACATCAGACCCCACAAATTATAGACCCATTTCAGTACTACCTACCTTTAGTAAAATATTTGAGAAATTAATTTTAGAGCAATTGCAAAGATTTTTTAATAAACATAAATTATTACATAGCAAACAGTTCGGTTTTAAAAGGGGTCGTTCTACTACTGATTGTGTTGAACTTTTAGGACATATTTATAATGCATGGGAAGATAAATGCGATGCCTTGGGCATCTTTTGTGATTTGTCCAAGGCACTTGATTGCGTTCTTCATGAAACGTTAATCAGGAAACTCCGCCACTACGGGATCCGGAACACCGCTCTGGATCTTCTTTCTTCATACTTGAGTAATAGGATTCAGAGCGTTGACGTAAATGGACAAAGATCTCCTGGATCTATAGCAACAATGGGACGCAAATTAAAAAAAAATAGTCAGTTTTTTTTTTTTTTTTTTTTTCAGTCATTTGTTCCACTATATGAATATTTACTTTGTGAAGTATAATATATACTTTTTTTTATATTATTGTGAACGTGAGGACTATGTGGATCATATTTTTTTTTTTCTCAGTTATTGTTAATGATAATCTGGCAGTTTGAGTACTTTATGTGGCCTGCCCAAATGTCCTTTCTTTGGTATTGTTCGTCGAGTCGTTGAACTCCTTAAGTTCTGAGTTGAGCTACACAATGCGTGCACTGACTGGACAGGTCCTCTCAATCTGTGTGGTTCTTTCCTCAAAAGACTATCTCAGACACCAATCTACATGATCTTCACATAGATCTACACTTCGAGAGGTCACAGTCTCTTTTGAAGTCCAGACATAATCTTGGTCAGATCATGTCTGGACTTCAAAAGAGACTGACCTCTCGAGTTTGTTTCGGCCTTTCTTCTCGGAGTAGTCAGATAGGAAACGCCGGCCTCATCTAGTTTAAAAAATATGATTGACGTGTAAAAGTGTTTTGTCCAAACCCACTAACAGAAATAAAATCATTTATCATGTCGGGGACCGGCTTTTGAGTTTTCGGGACGCCGCGCGCCGGTCCTGTTAAAAACTCCACTCGCTGGTCACGGTTCTCTTGTCGCAAAGTTTGTGTGTATTTTTACATACACCGCACTCTAATAGTTTGAAAAACGTCGAAATTAGCCTTAGCTTCAGAAAATTATTTCCTAGAATGCGTCATAAAATATGAATTTAATGGCCTTCATTGCTAATTTTATTTTAAAGCTAATACATTAATAAAGCTTCCAACGTAAACAAAAAGTTTTGAGGAGCCATAGTCGATAATACCGAAACAATAGAATTGGCAATTATTGAAATATTTAAAACCTTAATTCAGTTGCCACTTTATTGCAACAAAACTCGAATTTAAGGAAAGATTTTCAGTCACCATTCTGTTAAAAAATATATACAAAGCATTGAAATTGTCGTTTCGTTTGTCTTATCAAACGAAACAAACATATACCAACGTAATTTTTAATTAAAACCTCATTATTTTATCAGATTCGCATAAGTAATAAAGGAGGTTGGGGAGTTATTATTACACACTACTGGTAACACAGAAACGGGCTGTCTAATTGGCATTCTGACATTTTGTCATGTATCGCTATTCTTGTCGAACCCGTATGTTGGTCTCGCTCAGTCCCATTGTACACAGTGATTCTCAAACATTTATTTGTGGACGTCTAACAAGTTGGTTTGTTACATTTTTTTCTTTGACCACAATATCAAAATGGTTCGTTGTTCAATTCGGAACTGTAAGAATATAAGTGTAAAAGGCGGTACAATAAGGTTTTTTTCATTTCCTCTAAAATAATCTGTAGCCAATGAATGGCTGCGCTATTGTGGACCTAAAACAACAACTGAACAACACTGAACAAAAAATGGTAAGTATGTAAAATTACTAATGTATTATTGTAATTGGTTGTGGTTGGTTGCATTCTAAATCGCAGTAAACAAAAAGGCCGCCCATTGTATATTTTGTAGTGTATTACTTTTTCTTTACGTAATGTATAATCTGGTGTACAATAAAGTATATACAAATAATAATAATAAATAAATAAATCGCTAATGCTAAATCGCGGTAAGGTTATTACTGTTTTTATAACCTTTGTTTAACTAAAGATTACTGCACAGAGTTGACAGCTTGGCCTGCCATAGACTTTATGAATGACGTGAGTCTGTTGGTTTTGCATGTAGCATTTTTTTATATTTCAGGGAGAGTACCTATGTTCACACCATTTTTTATCTTCTGACTATTGCAAGCCACTGCAGCAGATTCTCTTAAATTACTCGCCAAGAAAAGTGAGAAAATTAAAGCCAGACGCATTACCGACATTACTGATTGATGATATAGGCAATCAAAATACGTTTAGTATGATAGAAGAAAACAGCCCAATTGTAGATACTTCAGGCAACATGAACTGTTTCCGAATTATAATACAACACCAGCTAATGACGTTGCGGGCTCTTCAAAGATTGTTGAGAAAAGGTATGAACATAGATTTTTTTTAAATTCTATTTCAGTCATGAGAAATTCAAAGTTTCTGTTGATAATATTTCTTACTTTATCCTGTAACTGCATCTGTTCCCTACGGCAGCTAATTATTTTTATTCTTTGTTTCAGTGGGGAAAATATAACGATTCCTTTGGCTGAATATAAGCTATTAAAAAGGAGTTCCGAAGAGTACGATGTTTTAAAAATTGTAAAATATTTTTTGTATTTTGATTTTGAATAAAACTTTGTAAGTAGACGAGTTTAACAATGTGTTTGAGTATTATTTTAGTAATCCCTAGAATTCACTTATTATTAAGAATTAATATACACTAATATTATGAATGCTAAAGTAGATTTATCTAATTTGTTTTTCTTTGTCTAGGGAAACCTACAACGCGCGGGTAGAGCTACAGACAAAAGCTAGAAGTAATTTAATAATTATGTCAATGTTTTATAAAATTTCCCCAAACTAAAAAGTTTGAGAACCATGGATAGCGCTGATGACGTAGTCCTGTGTTGCCCACGTGACCACTGTGTTTCGGAGTGCCATACCTTGTTTTATTATACCATGGTCTCAACTATGTAGAGTATGTAGTACGTGTGTTGTTTGTTTCAATACATGCAAAGACTACTATAGTAGGTATACTGGCAAAATACACGCAAACTAAGCGACAAGTGAACACTGACCAGCGAGTAGACTATGAGTCATGTTAAAAATTCAAAAGCCGTCTCCCAACTTGTGACCTGACCATGACGACCTACTATCTAATTACGCAACACATTTTCGTAAACGATTACGATTAATCTGTTTCGTTTTGACTGTTCAACAACCTTCATTGCGTTATTTATGTTGTAGAGCAGTTTTTTTTTTCGAACTTCTGGAGCAATGGATTAGCAATCTGTTTCAAAACGATTCAGATTCTTTTTAATCGTATAATACGCAATTAGGGTACTGGGTGCCTAACGTGTGATGGATTTCTAGGAGGTTATAAAGTAATGGGATGTTATAATTGTTATAAACCAGTTAATTAATTCGATTTTTTTTAAATATTTCAACAATTTGCAAAATTCGACCTTTGCCAGCATTATCAACTGTTTCATCGGGACCTAGTAATATTTTTTTAGCTTGTGTTAGATAGCTGATTAAATGATGACGTGTCCTCCGTAATTTGTACGCTTAAAGCCCTAGTATTTTTTTTAGTTTAATGGAATAGCAAAGAAGGCCAGTCAATTTGAGAGTTTTGAGAAAAGTGATATTTAGTGACGAATTTTGGGAAATTTTCAAAAACATAAATATTTGGTTTTCTCGAATCCCATGAATTTTCGCCTAGGCTTTGTGGGGTGCTTAATAGTTGCAAATGGGTCACTACCACGTCCTGGAAGGAATACGTCCAATTACAAGTCACCCTGCCTAGATGTAGACACCTATCCTGTCACCTATGTCTTATAATACATATATAAAAATAAAATGCTGTTTGTTGGTTAGCGCATCACTTGAGAACGGCTGGACCGATTTGGCTATTTTTGTCGTAATAGTCCGAATTAGGTTTTTATGGAAAAGTTTTCCGGAAAATGTTCAAATTCGGGAAAAACGGAACATACTTTTTTCAATGAGATTGTTGTATGAATGATTGAAAATTGGATAGGTCAACGTATGGCGGGTCAGCTAGGTACTCGGCTACGGCGACGCAAAAAGGAGTGTTATGATTTTGACTGGCATGTATGTATGTGGGCATGTATGTTTATCTGTTTTCTTATAACTTCTAAACTACTTATCATAATTTGACAAAAGAGGTATCGTTGGAAGCGTCTTGATCGTCCGCTGGCTATAGGCACCCAATGAATATGGCGGAACTAGAGGACATAGTCATGAACTAAAAACATTTATTTTTATGATGCCATGTTGGGTATCAAATGAAAGGGCTTAATTAGCACATTCCAAAAATAAAATTATTTATATTATAATTATAACCCAGAAATAATTTAAATAAGTCATAAAACTAAAACCCAACTACGACAAAAAAAACCCATGCATGGCAACCATTTGTGAACGCAGGGAGGGAACATGCTGACCCGGAGGACACGGTGGAGCATAAGGTGGAGGTCTGCCCTGCTTGGGCGGAGCACCGCCGTGTCCTCACGGAGGCGATCGGCGGCGGCGATCTCTCGCGTCCGGCCCTGGTTCAGGCCATGGTCCGGAACGAGAGTGCATGGGAGGCCGTCACTTCCTCCGGCGAAGCAGTAATGCTCGCGAAGGAGGAGGCGGAGCGCGCGAGGGAAATGCAAGATGCGCGCCCTCGCGCCCCTAGTCGCCGCAGGAGACGCCCCGGGCGTCGGGAGTCGCGAGCCGACTTCCGGCCACCGTAAGGCGCGGGCTTGCCGACGGTGGGCAATGGGTAGCTCGCCATCCGATTAGGACCAGGCCCGGGTCGACGGCGCATTGTGTTCCACGCGCGCCTCAAAGAGATGTCAGCACCAACTGACGGGGTCCGTAAGGGCCAATGCCTGCCAGGGTTGCGAGTTTGTCCGAAAGGGATATCGCGGCCCCGGCACACAGTGTAATGTGGTGTGTGCAACGGAAGGAACACGGGTGGGTTTTAGTCAGTAAAAGTCTGACACACCCTCTCGCTCCGCCCAGAGCGGGAGAAGTCATTTGATGATCTCCCACCCTCAAAAAAAAAAGAGAGAAAAAAAAAGGGAACATGCTGAAAAACATGATAGGCAATTGAAACTTAATGAGAACTTACATCCTTTTTTAACACGTTGATTCTTAAGTTAGTTTGCTTCTCGCAGAACGTGGTCTTAACTGTGTGGAACTTGTGTAAAACCTCTTTACACTTCGTACATATTAGCTGTGGTAGACCATCAAACGGCTCAACCTGAAATTACATGTTTAAAATTATTTGGAATACCTACTTATTATTCTCAAGCCAAAAATAACTAGTTATCAGTTAATTAACAAGATTTTTTTGACTCATCATTATTCTCCTGCCCTTATCCCAATCTATTTGGGGTTGGCAGAACATGTCTTTTTCTGGACTAAAATTAGAAAAAAAAAAAAAAAACAGTCAAAAGTGGATACCTCTGAGAAGTATGAAAGCTAGATTACAGATAAATATAAGAGACAGTAAAGTATGAGTAGACAGTCCTTACTTCTATATCAAAACAGTATTTAATTTGCTGCTGCACACTGGGTACTATCTGGTACTGTCCTAAATCTTCAAGACATAACCGGCATGTGACAAAAAGTTTTGGGTCAACTTGTATTTCATCCATGGTTACTTCGATCCTGTAAATAAAATCAGTATGTAGATTAAGCACAGTATGGTGGTACATGGTATTTAAGCTTAATAGGTATAAAACATGGTATTTTAGACCATAAATTCAGAAGAACAAGACAACCTACCTAACAAATGAACAGGTTTTCAGAAAATTACAATAGGCTGTAAATAAATAAACATTGGGCATATTTTTTAAATACAGTACCTACTCACTTAATATTCAACATTTGGTTGGGGAAATGATTGGTGGACCTTAAACATCAAGAGCTTACGCACTTCAAATATAATTTTAATAGAAACATTCATGTATCTAGATATAGCATATTTATATTAGTGGTGTTATTACCATGTGGTGTTGTAATCACAAATGAATTGGACCCTGTTAAGCAGAAAAGATCCACGCATAGTGTAATGCAACGTTGGTTGGATCTTTTCTGCATAACAGGGTCCAATTTCAAAGAAGAGAGGAGACTTGATAGAGGAATAAATAATAAACAACGACTCAATGAGCCAGCTGAGGTTCTGTTAAAATTTTAGGGAATAAATCAAATTTCCCGCCGAAATATTTTGTGTCATGCATGCATGATCAACGTGGATCCATATTCAGAAGAACAGCTGTTATTTTTTTTAGGGCTCAAGTAAATTCAGTAAACTCACCGTTTATTTTCCAGTTTCTCAAATCATCATCATGTCTGATAAACTAACAAAACAAGCTGCGTTTTAAACCAAAACTTAAACGTACTCAACACTCACTTCACAAAACGAATACCAAAAACAAAAGAAGTTCTGTCTTCTCAGTCTTCTATTCTAAATAAATGTTCACATTGATATAGAAATTAATACATGAATAGTATAACTATGTTAACTGAACACCGTACTGTTTAACAAAAAGGAAAAATATAAAACAAGGTTATGTTGTTAAATGATCACAAAACGATCGCATTTTAGTCACACACACAATGTCGCTCTCGGACTCGGACTCTCTTGCCCAATCACCAATCCAGAAACTAGAAAGCTTGACTTTTGACTAACATTTGACTTCAAACAGGAAACAGTCAAGTCCGTACTACCTACGTTATCTGTTGTCGAATAGCGAAACTACATCAACAGCACCACTCTGCCATCTTGTAGAGTATAACTAATTTGGCCTTCTAACATATCGAACAAAGCTCTGGAGCACCTAGTTTCAGTAAGTTCGAATAGATGGAGCTATTCAGAAATGATACAAGAAATTATTCAAAATTATTTCTTTATTTGTATTTAGTAAGAGATCAACTCTTCCTTTTCCCAGTATGTTTGTTGTGATCTTTAGAAGCTAATTTCAGTGTTTTATTCGTTTGTTCTATTTCACTGAAATATTCTTTGCTAGCACATATGGGATGTGCATCCACTGTCCAAAATCCATTGTTTCTGGAATGCTTCATCTTTTGCTATTAATGCTAAGCTATTGAATTCCTTTTGGTTATCTCTATTCCCTTTATTGTTGGGATTATTCTTGTTCTTATTCTTGTAATTTTTCCAGCAGTTCTTAGTCATATGCCCTTTTTTGTTGCATATTTTGCAGTAAAAATTTGTTTTTGCATAGAACGATTCTTGTTCGCTTAAGCTTGTACTCGGCCGGGTTCCTTGAGTGGTTTTCCGTGCTTGAAATTCCTCTATGATTTTTATTTTTAGTTCATCCGGTTTCAGAAGGTTATCACGGGATTCTATTGCAACTCTAAAGTTTTCAAATTCTGAGGAAAGACTGTACAGCATCATAATAGTTAATAAATCTTCATGAATCGCGACATTCATTTGTTCCAGTTTGTCTACAACGTCCATGAAGTTGTTTAGATGTTCCCTGATGTCGTTTCCTTTATCATATTTTGCCAAAATAAGTTGCTTCAGTAGCGTTGCTTTCCTCGCAGGACATTTGCTAGCGTAAGTTTCGTTTAGCTTTTTCCAAATTTCATGAGCTGTTTTGCAGCTTTTTATTTATTTGAGTTCAGACGGCGATATTACAAGAATTAACTCGCTGAAAGCCAGCAAGTTTCCTTCAATTTCCGACTCAGCTGCTTTCGTCAAGTCAATTTGTTGCTCTGAATATTTCCACAACTTTCCTTTCACCAGAACGGCTTTGGCCTGTATTGCCCATGTGTCATGTTTTTTTTATTTAAGGCTTCAATTCTGTTTGACATCTTCTTTACTTTTATTTATATATTTTAAGTATTTATTTTTCCGATTATGTATTCATTATGAACCACGCTCTGCTACCATGTTACAATACAATCGTATTTTTTTTATTATGATAAAGGATTGTTACCATCACATATTTTTCACGTTACTATGGTAACCTAGAGAAAAGTTTGCATTACGGAGGTGTACAATCTTTACAATCTGCTTAACTTGCTTTCCGAGGTAAGAAGGGGTCTCGATATGTAATGGATGGTCACCCATCCACACACTGACCTCGTCAAGCGTAGCTTAACCTTCGATCGAACCGCACGGCTGTTGTTATTTAGCCACGAGCTCTTCTCCTTAAACTATACAAGTAATAGGATTCAGAATAATGACTGGATGATTATTATATGGATACCAAAATGACATGCAAAAATGGCTACGGTAGCGGTCATGGCCACGGTGAGGCAAGGGGTGCGAAGAATCCCCGGAAGTAATCCAGCCAATCACCGAAAACTTGACCGGCAACATACAACACGCGTACACTTCGGACCGACGAGAAGATCATCAAACTCGAGGAAGAATTGATTTGACTCTATTTCCGGGAGAGCGACCACTGGTCTCAAGGTAGTATTGGGTTTATCGTCCATAAGTCCCTTGTGAGCAACGTGGTGAAGATCGAGAGTGTGTCAACCAGGGTAGCGTTCCTTATAATCAGAATATCAGCAAGATATTTACTGAAGATCGTACAGGTTTACGCCCCAACCTCATCACACTCCGGAGCTGGAGACCATGTATGAGGATATTTCCAGAGCCATGCATGGCTCTAAAACTCACTTCACCGTTATTGTGGGAGACTTCAGTGCGAAACTGTGCAAACGAAGCGATGAGCTGCGAGTGGGGCAATTTGAAGTTTGACGTTGGAACCACCGGGTTTACCTACTGCCCAGTTTTATGGAGAAGGAAGGCCTCTTTATGATGAACTACTTGTTCAAAAAACGTGACCAAAGAAAGTGGACCTGGCAGAGCACTGATGGTGCGATAAAAAATGAGATTGACTTCATTAAGTCGACGAAGAGTGAATACTTGCTGTATTCACTGATGTCTCTGTGATCAACGCGGTAAAAACTGGAACTAATCACCGCATGGTAAGAGAGACATTAAACTTGGATATCAAGCTGGAAAGAACTCGACTGATGAAGTCTACGCTCCACCCAGCACCGATCCAAATCCAAAAGCCCGAGAGCTATCAGGTCGAACTTGAGAATCGTTTCGAGTGCCCAGGCAGCTCCGTGGACGATTATAACGACGGGTTCGTAGAAACGGTCCATACGGTCAGGTCTAAGATCTTCAACACCCGTCGTACAAATGAAAACAAGAGGCTCTCTTATCATACTATACAGCTCATGGAGGAGAGGCGCGAGATCATCCTGCAGTCTTCAGGTGACACGCTCAAGCACCGGCAGCACAATAGACTGATCTCTAAGTCCTTAAAAAGCGACCTTCGCCACTAGAATACAGACCGTATAAAGAACGTGATAGAGCGGAACAAGGACTCCAAAGTCTTCGCAAGAAATCTGTCTATTGGGCAGAGCCAGCTTGCGAAACTGAAAACCGATGATGGCAGGATCGTATCCGCTAAATCTGAATTATTGAGAGAGATCGAGAGGTTCTATGGACAGATAAACACGTCAACCAGTAACCCCGTTATGAGTCTGGCAAAGGATGAAAGAGCTAGATTAACCCGACATTATACCGAAGATATCCCAACATCAGCTTGTACGAGATTAGGATAGCTCTAAAACAGCTTAAAAACAACAAGGCGCCGCATGATGACAAAATTATGGCCGAACTCCTGAAGGCCGCTGGAGAACCCGTTCTTAAGGCCCTCCAAAAGCCGTTCGATTCCGTCATACTCGATGGTCAAACGCCACAGGCATGGATCAGAGGTGTGGAGGTACTCTTCTTTAAAAAGGGCGACAACGCCCTGCTTAAGAACTACAGGCTCATCTCACTTCTGAGCCCTGTCTACAAGCTCAAGTCTGAAAAATCAACACGAACCGTTTCGCGTGCAGGTTTCACGACTTCCAGCCGACTTCTTCGGGCGTAGCAATCGGGGTCGCATCAAGCGGCCCGATACCCCCCTCAAGAAACGGCAGGGAGAGCGACTCTGAGGTCTCATCCGGGGCAACTAGCGAAGAGCCGGAAGGGGTCACCGTCCCTCAAAAGGGCAGGAAGGCACAGGCTGGTGCCGTTGCGAACCGTGCCAAGGGAGGAGTGGTGACCGACGAGGCCGCCAAAGTTGCCGCTGGGGGCTCCGATTCGGAGCGAGCGGCCAGGTTTGCGGAGGTCGTAGCAGCCGCCATCAGGAGTGTGGCCTTGAAGAAGCTGCAGTCCTCAAAGGACAAAGCCATAACCGTGGCCACGGCCTCCATTATGGCGGCAGCGAAGGCCCTTTAGGTCGGGCCTCCATCGGACGCACTGTCCGAGATGCGGGCGGAGGTTGGCCGCTTGACGGCCGCTATGGAGCTCCTCCGAAAGGAGAACGTGGAGCTCCAAGCAGACCTGGCTGGGCTACGTGGAGTCGGCCCCCAACTTTTGCCGCCACCGTGGCCGCTTCGGCCGCGCCAGCGGCCAAGCTTGCGGCCCAGTCCGCGGCCAAGTCGGCGGCCAAGCCAGCGGCCAAGCCAACGCCTCCAGCGAAAGTGGCGCCTCCGGCGAAAGCGGCACCTCCAGCGAAAGCGGCGCCATCCAAGCCGAAATAGGGCGGGACGGTTGCGCAGGCAGCTGCACAGAAGGCCATGGCGGCAGAACGGTCACCCCCGCCCCCACCTCCTAATTCCATTCTGGCTGATGCCGAATGCCAAGTAGCCGGGGAGAAAAGGGAGGCGGGTAAGGCCAAAAGGGCGGCCAATAAAAAGGAGAGGCGGCAACAGCGCAAGAAGCGTAGCGCCGCGGCTAGGCTCCGCTCCCCGAAGTCCGCAGCTGTAGTGATCACACTACAGCCGGAAGCGGAGAAGAAGGGCGTGACATACCATCAGGTGCTCGCCAAGGCTTGGGCGGCAGTGAACCTGGAGGAGATCGGCGTCGCCGATGGCTTCCGCATGAAGGTCACTGCGACGGGGGCTCGGATGCTGTAGATCCCCGGTACGGCTAGCGGCCCGACCGCTGACGCCCTGGCCGAAAGGCTCAGGGCATCCTTCAATGCGGAGGAGGCCCGAGTCTCCAGGCCCACCAAGTGCTGACATGCGCATCCTGGGCCTGGACGACTGCGTGATGGCGGACGACGTGGTGGCCGCCGTGGCCAGGACTGGAGGGTGCTCTGCCGAGCAGGTGAGGGCGGGCACCATCCGTACTGACACAACGGGCATGCAAAACGTAACGGTGAGAGTTTGTTGTAAAAACGTATAACTTTGGCACTTAAATGAATTTTAAAAAAAATGTTTTTATTATTTAAGCTATGAATGTCGCTGTGTTTAGAATATAGATATATATTCTTTTTAACATCAATCAGGTTCTCATAAACATATTGAGACGCGACTGTCATTATGTTTATATCCTTAAATTTATCCTTCAGTGAATGCCTACAACTTAGGTTATAAATTGCTCGAATGGCACGTTTTTGCAGCACAAATATAGCCTGAAAGTCGGCTGCATTTCCCCACAACAAAATGCCGTACGACGATTCGAATAACACTGCAATATTGATAACGCGTTAGATTTAGGACGCTATAGTATTCGAGCTTTAATCGTGGCATTGTTGTGCATGGCATCATATTTAAAAAAAAAAATAACAAAAATGAATGTGACTTGGAGAGTGGCCCATTAAAATATGAGCTATATAAAAGAGATGCGAAAATAAATGACTCCCATACTCAACATGCGCAAAGGAACGAAATTAATTGGTTAATCGCGAGCATATCAGCGAGAATAAATAAGTAGGTGCAGATAGTACCATCGCCAAAGACGCGCCCCACTCCGCGATTACTGTACTGTAAGCTGTACTTTACTACGAAGCGGAGTGGAGTGGGGCACGTCTTCGTGGATGGCACTATCTAAGTACAATGTACATTATACAGGGTGGATATTTGAGACGGGGCAGAAAGTGCAGGTACCTTAACCGTTGTAGCTAAGTGCAGGACGTTAACGTTCATATGAGACTGTCCTTAACTTTTTGAGACATGTACAGACGCCAGCACATCAAGCTACTACAATCTGTCAAATTTATTTAATAGATTTTCAACTTTAGTACTACAGCATAAGGTTCAAGGTTGATTGCGAAAATTTGACAGTTTCGGGTAGCTTGACCAGCTGGCGTCTGTACATTAATAGATTTTGAAAAAAAAAATACAGTCAGCAAGGAAATGGGCAGTTTTCACAAAAACTTTTTATGATGTCAACCGATCGTCTTACATACAATATTCCCATAATATTCCAACTCAAACTTCATAGTGCGCGGCACGACTAGCCGCCATTATTTGACAACGTCAAACATTACATCTTTCAATTTTTTTTGTACAGTTTTGGACTCCTGATTTTTGGCATTATTTATTTTCTATGGCTTACAAATATTATTGCCAGTGTAGGAAAAATCGACCAATCGATTTAATTGCATAGTCGATGCAAAAATAATATTTTAACTGTGGTGCCGCGAGCCGACACCCGGAGGGGTCGGCGGGGCTTGGCGGGACTTGAGCGTAGCGCGCGGAAACCGACCCCCCATTGCGCCGCAAGGATGAAAAAGGATCAAAATCTTTATAGGCAAATCTGTATAGCAACTGAGATTGACTATTAGAAAAGTCAGAAATCACAAAAAACTTTTCCCATACATTTTGTAGGAAATGAGACTACAACCTACTTTTTTACGATGGATGGTCTGGCTGAAAACAAAGAGAATATTCAATTGAAGATGACAACACCATAACAACGCCCGAGACGTGGAGTAGAGATGCGGTGGTTCTGTTCTTCAAAAAAGGTGACAATAGGGAATATGCATGAGATTCAAATAAGGGTCAAATTTTTTTTTTTATAAACTATGTTACTTCAGAATTATGCCTCCAAAAATATTTTTTATTATAATTTAATAATGAGCAAGAAATTAATTTTTAAAAAGTGCAAAAAATCTGTGGAAATTCAAATACTTGAAAAGCGACGCTATTGGTCAGAGCGAATGTGACGTAACAATCTATGACAAAAATGTAATGTCAATGTGTTTTGTAGGAGTTTTTGCGATTCAGTCAGTTTTATTGTGATTTTAGTACACATTTAGAAGTAATACATTTGTTAATATACGAAAGACTCTTTCGAAAATGACTGAAAGCGGTTTTGTGAAAGCCCAATCGGATAGTTTGCCGAAAGCTGATGTGTTCATGATGACCACATTTTTACATCAAATACCGATTTCACGTCTGTTGAAATCAAAAGAGTGAAAGCTTTAAGGTAATTCAGTATAACATATAATGTTTATTTTATCTTCCACACCTTTTCTGGAATAATTTAGTTTTAAAAAGCATCATAACCTAAAACAAATAAAATAACATAGCTTCGCAAATTATCGAAATCTAGATTGTGTTAAGTATAGAATGTTGTCATAATACTAGGATATTGAAAACAAGTTGGGAGATAGCATGTTTCTTTTCATAATTTTACACCACTTTCTCCGTAAGTCGGGTGGTCGGGTGCATTTCATAATATATTTCTGCACTTAGGCACAATGCAGTATTTGTATGTCGGTTTTTTGCATTGTTCTATAGAGGGAGAAGTTGGTTCCATGATGATGTATTAGTCGAAAATAGAAAACACCGTATATTTGCAGCAGAGCACAATACTTCTTCAACATAACCTCAACATTTGACATTTGTTTGTTTGTTGTCATAGACTGTGATGTCACCACACCAAGCGCGCCAAAATGGATTTTAAATAGCCCGGGTCGGATGGTTATTTTTAATTTTTTTTAAAGCACTTTGAATTGCTTTTTTGGCGTTGAATTTTTTTTTACTATTATTTGGCGATGTAAAGTATCGAATAAAAAAATTAAAAAAATACATGCATATTCCCTATTCTTTGCTGAAGAACTATAAATACATCTCACTTCTGAGCCACATATACAAGCTGTTCTCGAGGGTCGTCACGAACCGTCTCGCTAAGAGACTTGACGAGTTCCAGCAACCAGAACAAGCGAGTACATCTCACACCTTTGCTTTTCCGATGACATCGTCATAATTGCAGAGACGCTGGAACAGTAAGACCAGATGCTGCACAGTCTAAATGGAGCCTCTCGGTGGGTTGGCCTTGTCATGAATTTGAAGAAGACGAAAGTCATGTACAATTCACACGTCTTGCCGAGTGCAATCCACATCGAAACATCATTTCTCGAAGTTGTGAACGAGTATGTCTACCGTGGGGCAATTCATCCAGCTGAGTAGACAACTTTGAGAAAGAAGCCGACAGAAGGATCCAGTTCGGTTAGGCAGCCTTTGGAAAACTTCGTCAAGTCTTGTGTCGGAGGACAGCGTGTTAAGGCGCAACGTGGGAGAGGCCTATGTCCAGCAGTCGACTGCGATAGGCTGAGTTGATAATGATGACTATTCAGATTGATTTCCTTCGTGTGGTTAGTGACTAACCTGGTGTCATAGTTTTTATGCATTGGCCATGAGCCTCTGACTTGGCTTCACATCCCGTCGAGAAATATCTCTCCGGCATGCCGGTTTCCTCACGATGTTTTCACCATTTTTGAAGCAAATGACTTGGTAGTCTGAAGGTCACACCACTAAGCTATCACTGCTATCTTCAGATTTAATAACAAGTCTTAATCAGTACACCCAATGTTAGTCATCACCTAATTATTATAATTAAAACCGTGACCCCGATGAGATTTCCCATCGGCAAAATGTCGAACTTCCATGCTATTTCTCATCCCTTATTTAACCCTGTTAGAGGATATATTTTTAAAAATCCTTCCGTACCGCTCACGATCAATAGATTATAAGGTAGGTACTCTTGAGCAAGATTTGCATGCGGGCAGACTTAGGAGTTTAAGCTGTGAACAGAAAAAAGAAGTTGAAGACATTAAAAAAAAAACTGTCCTTGTTTAAAAACACGTCCATAAAATCACGCCATTACCTTAAAAAAAAACGAAAAAAAAAAATGCAATATAAAACATGAAAAATATTTGATAGACCCCGGGCCTATCTTAATTTTTTTTTTTCTTATTTTAATTTTTTTTCGATACTCATTTCGGCCAAAAGACGTCCACTGCTGAACATAGGCCTCCCCCAAGCACCGCCACTTCGACCGATTTTGTACTTTCTGCATCCAGCGGATTCCTGCGGCGTTCACAAGGTCATCGGTCCATCTTGTGGGAGGCCTTCCAACGCTTCGTTTTCCGGTACGCGGTCGCCACTCCAGAACCTTTCGGCCCCATCGGCCATCTGTTCTACGAGCAATGTGCCCTTCCCATTGCCACTTAAGTTTGGCAATTCTTCGGGGTATGTTGGTTACCTTGGTTCTTCTACGGATCTCTTCATTTCTGATTCGATCACGTAGGGAAACTCCAAGCTTAGCTCTCTCCATTGCCCTTTGGGTGACTTTTATCCTTCTGATAAGGCCCATTGTGAGCGACCATGTTTCTGTGCCATCATCACTGGCTATACGCACTGATCAAAAATTTTCGTCTTGAGACACTGCGGTATGTGGGACGAGAAGATATTGCATAGCTTCCCAAACGCTGCCCAGCCGAGTCGGATTCGACGATTGACCTCTTTCTCGAAGTTGGACCTACCTAGCTGGACAGTTTGTCTTAGGTAAACATACTCGTCCACAACTTCGAGCGTAGCATCTCCGATCTTCATGAGAGTGGGTGTTACATGGGCATTTGACATGACCTTTGTCTTGTCCATGTTCATTTTAAGACCCACTCTTTCGGAGGCTCTACTAAGGTCATCGAGCATTGTACTAAGGTCCTCCATGGTCTCAGCCATGATAACTATATCGTAGGCAAACCGAAGGTTAGTGATATACTCACCATTAACGTTGATGCCTAGCCCTTTCCAGTCCAGAACCTTGAAAACATCCTCCTTGTGCAGCGGTGAACAGTTTCAGAAAGATAACGTCTCCCTGTCTCACACCTCGCTGCAGAAGGATAGGTTTCGAGGCCCAGTCCTGAAGTCGGACTGAATTAGTGGCGTTTTTGTACAGACACTTTAGCACCTCGATAGTCGATCTGATCACCGTTGAAGAGACTGCCCATGTCTTGATCGAATCGAAGGCTTTCAGGTAGTCCACAAACGGTAAGCAGAGAGGCTGGTTATACTCTTCGGTTTTCTGTATAACCTGCCGCAGCGTATGTATGTGGTCTACGGTGTTAAAGCCTTTACGGAATCCGGCTTGTTCGGGAGGCTAGAAGTCGTCAAACCTACGCGCGAGACGGTTCGTGATGACTCTTGAAAACAGCTTGTAGACATGGCTCAGAAGTGTGATGGGCCTATAGTTCTTAGCTCGGCATTGTTGCCCTTTTTAAAGAAGAGTACCTCCACACCTCTGTTCCATGCCTGTGGCGTTTTACCCTCGAGTATGACGGAACTGCACATGTCCTTTTCTGTCCTTGTCTGGAGGGCCTTAAGAACGGGTTTTCCACCGGTCTTCAGGAGTTCGGCTATAATTCCGTCATCACCTGGCGCCTTGTTGTATTTAAGCTGCTTCAGAGCCATCCTAATCTCGTACAAGCTGACTTCCGGGATGTCTTCGGTATAGTGTCGGGTCAATCTAGCTCTTGGGTCGTTTGCCAGATTCATAACGGGGTTACTGGTTGACGTGTATAACTGTCCATAGAAACTCTCGATCTCTCTCAATAGCTCAGGTTTGGCGGATACGATTCTACCATCATCGGTCTTCAGTTTTGCAAGCTGGCAAATTTTCGATAATGTTTTATGAATATTCAGAAAAATACGGGCGGGCATATGCCCATGGGCCACATTGTATATCCCCAAGTTTTGGGTACTTACCCGAGTAAATGCCCGTTATATACCCGATATTTACCCGAGTAAATACCCAAATTTACCCAAATGGGTATTTACCTGGATAATTACCATTTGGGTAACTACCCGACCCCGACGCCCATCTTTACTCCTAAGACCATTTTCTTGTAGCAACAATGGGTAAGGTACCAGACCTTACTGCCCCATATCAAAAGTCCACCCTGAAATAAAAAATACACAGTATACTAAAAACAATAAAAAAAACGGTGTAATAAACGGTTTAGCTTATTTTGTATAACGGAACTAAAAATCACTACATAGTAAATTAAATTATTATTACCTACTGCATTAGAATATAATATTCAAGCCGTCATCGCATGATAAAAATGCCCTCTGTTGTTGAGTAAAGGGTAACTTAATTCTACAACAGAGGGCGCTTATACAAATAAATATCTCTTTCTTGGATGTACCTGAACATTCTAATATTTATAATAAATATCAATTTGCTGTTATTAATTCTAAAATAGGTAGGTACTTCAAAAACATAACAATATTACATACATGGTACTTACGAATATATTTTTTTGAAAGATTCAGTCGCTTCACTCGTCACTATTTACAATACGTTACTTTGTTAACTATGTCCAGTCGCTCGATTAGGCAGGCAGAGCAGAACGTTTAAAAAAAAATTGCTTTGTTTGAAATTTATTCGCGCACATCCACTATGCTCAAATTACCTACAGAACAATCTGTAATCAGACCTTGCTACATAAGTAATAATAATAACTAAAAGAAACCGGAAACTAGTAGCGCCTCGGCAATAAACGTAATACAAGGCGTATCATAGTTCCAGAACATTCTTAGTCGCAGTTCATGCCATCTTGCGGGCAATAGCCCAAACTCTAACAAGATCACTTCTATGAAAAGACGTTTCTTGTGACACTACTTGAAACTACAAATATGTGAGTACCTATAGGGTGGGAGTGGGACGTATTGTCGTATTGTTTATGTAATTACCTTCCTTTAACTATGCATGTACTATCGAGGACAAAGGCGCCTGACCACTTTTCGACCTTATTGCTTAGAAAATAAGGTCGATGGTCATAATAATATAATGGTAACATAGCAGAGCTGTCTTTACCCGGGGGTGCAAGGGGTACAAAACACTCGGGTGCGGGATAAGGCTTAGGGGGCGCCTTCGTGAACGGGTACCGTCAGTTGGGGCTGGTTATCTCTTAGCTGCCATGGCTTATTTTTATTGGTATTTTGTTTTTATCTTTTTATTACAGACGCTTGGTCTTTCTACATTGTTCTCACATGTATAATTTCAACATGAATGATGTAACCAATACTTTTGTAGCATTTATTTTATTTAAGAGTGTTCGTGGAGTTCCTTGCTCGTTCTTCTCCATAGGTACCCACTACGCTTTGAGATAGGCAACTAGCTACATAGGTATTTAAATGATAATTTATGTAATAAATAAAATATTTCTGACTGACCTTGACAATTCAAAAGTGCCTTTATATGGTATAATTAAAATAAATGGTTTGAGTTAGAAGATTGATTTTTTTAGAGCTCCAAGGGACCGTAGACCTAAACTTGATAACTCCACGCGTTCCTGAGAAAAAGGGTCTTGACAGACTGACAGACAGACGGACAACGGAGTGATCCTATAAGGGATCCGTTTTTTTTATTTTCGAGGTAGGGACCCTAAAACAGGAACACAAAAATTACGTATTTTTTTTATATGGTGTCTATTTGAGCGAAAGCTGATTTTCGCACCCTTGCAATATGGTTAAAACGGCATAGTACTACTGGCTGTACATATCTTGCGGAAAAATCGCGGGTTTCTTACAAATATGAATGAAAACAAGGGTTAATTAATCGGTCGAGTATTTCGACTAACAAACTTAAGGGATGGGTCAGTATGGAAAAACCTGATACCTGTCATAATTTGCGTAACACACTTTCGTAAATGATGACTGATCTGTATCATTTTGACAGTTCAACAACATTCATTGCGTTATTTACGTTGTTGAGCAGACTTTTTTTTCGAACTTATGTAGCAATGGATTGGCAATCTCTTTCAAAAATGATTCAGATTGTGATTGATCGTGTACCTATTACGCAATTAGGGAGCTGGGCTGGTATAGCAAATTACCGATACAGATCGTCGTAGAGTGACAAGACTGCATTCAAAAATCTTTTTGTACAAAGCAAAGGGGCAATACCCGTATTTTTAAGAACGTTCGCAACATCGCTGCTGAGATCGTGATTTGGCCGATAGATTTATACTTGTTGGGGACCTTGGGGATAGTTGACTATCGCGCTACGAGTGATAGTTCCACAAAATCTATTTGCAACACAAGATAGATCCTTAGTGACATAAATGGTTATTATGATCAAAGCCAAGGGTTATCATGCCTGAGGGTGAACTACCAAGTATATGATATTGCATTACACCAATGTCGGATTAAATAAGAGACATACATAATAAAAAAACAATTAAAATTTCTTATACTTTATAATTACAACTATTCTGTCTAGAAGATTAATAGTTATTGTAATTAATTAAATAGCGATTTTGGTTCTACAACAAAATTCATGATTACATTCAGGATTAAAACAAGCACATTTGTCAATTATTATTTAGACACTATTCAAATTGATATTCTTGAAATATCATAGTCAAAAATATTCCACATAACCTCCTTTTTTTTAAGTCGGTTAAAAATGCATTTCATTAATTGAAATTAACTTATAACAATTTATCCTAATGGGTATCTGTTTAAATCACAAAATACTCTGGGGATACTTCAATTAACGAAAATATTAAGTAGTTAACCATTTAAATTGCATGAACTTGCAACATGTTATCACAGCACTCGCAAAAATTGCAGTTGTCAAAAGACGAAATATTTACAACATGGAGTCATTTACATTATGATTGCCCCAGAGGAAAGTTATGAGACTCAAAGAGCAGTCAATTTGATAACATACACCATTAATAATAAAAGTAAACTCTTACTTAGTTTACAAATTCATTAATAGATACCTAACTAAACAAACGTAATGTTAATTTATCTGCGATGACGTCGCTTCTTCTTATTGACACGCACATTTCCGTTTTGGGGTTGATCAGATGTTCCGCTGGACGTTGGCGGCGCTACCGGCGGCGGAGCCACGGGCGGCGGCACCACCGGAGCCACTGGGGGCGGCACGGGCGGCTGCTGTACTATCACGAGCCCAGTCATAAGATGGCGTTGTTGCGTGTTATTATTTTGTGTGGGGCCATTCTGCCTTTGTGGAACGTTGACTGCCCTGGGAGCTGGAACAGGGGGCTGCGCGGCGTTAAGGGCAGTCCTAAGACGCTGCCGCATGCGTCTGCGCGCACTACGTGATAGTTGCATGTGTTCCGCACTGTTGTCGTCTTGAATAATATTATCTATTGCAGGTGGAGATTCCTCTTCAGATGAGGTGCCGGTGCGTTCATTCGTGCCAGTGTTGTGCCTGTTTTCAATTCTAGCTCGCATTTCTGCTTCGGAACGCACTAGGGCGTTTGCTTCACGTCCAAGAGTAGCAAATGCTCGGGAGAGCCTGGCTACGTCGTTTTGTAAATCTTGCAGGAAAGGCTCTAAGTCATGAGCGTGTGTGTGCGAGTTTTCGCGATTGTTGCCGCGGTTGGCAACACGCAGGACAGCGCGGGGCTGAGTTTGGGTCGCCAGCTGTTCAGTTGGCGTCCGACGAACAGATAGTTTCCCGCTTATTGATACGGGTGCAATTAATGCCCTCGCGTCTATACCGCTCACTACCAGACAATGACCACGTTTCTTTAGAGAGCCTTCACACGATCTTACAGACCATACCTGAAAGTAATTCAAAGTTAGTACCTTATTACATCAAACTATGAGTTTTGTGTCACCTACAGTTTTGCATAATAATCATAATTTTTTGCTTACACAATCAGAAAAAATTGCTTCTCGATCATTGCCAGAAATGGTGACTGTATACGAAAATTCGTGAGCTACCCAAGGGGATGCAGCCATGGATAGCCATGCGCATACATTATCATCTGAAACAATCAATGTTTTAATTAGTTTCTAGTAAAACATTACATTGCAGTACATAATTACTTAAATAAATATTGTTTGCTTACTGGTTATTTCAATTATTAAAAAGAATATTCCCATGTCTGATACTCGTACTGCAGTAACAATTCTTCCAGGTACTGTAGAAAACTGCCACGCTTGTACATATTCGCCATTTTCAGATTTGCCCTAAAAGAAATGACAAAATAATATTATATAACATAACATCACGCTTGTAAACAGAGAAGGGGTAGACAGAGGTGTTCCTATAGTACACCCACATTTTGTCAGTTATGTTTTAGGTCCCATGTATTAGGAGGAGAGCCAATTACCATCAACTAGGCAAAAATCCAGTCTGGCAAACAGCCCAATTCCAGGCTGCTACTGAGAAATTCCTGATGGAAAAACCCAATATAATTTAATTTACGATTTTACAATAAATTACTAAAACAACTTGGGTTACCTCAATAAGTTCAGGAGAGTGGAAATAGCGTAGATGATTGAGCAAGCGAGCTGCAGGGAGCCTGACTCCATTTCCATTCTTGCATGAGAGACAACGAAAGAGACCTTTGCAAGCTTGTGGAGGTCTCTGTGTAGATTGCTGTAAACAGGAAGTAAATAAGTGATAATACTTAAAAAACGTATACTAAACTCTAAAGCAGTTATCAAACATGCGAGTAAAACAATAATTGTTGGCGTAGTGGAATAAAAAAAGTTTTATCACATTACATGCATTTTTATTACTTACACTAGACTGCTCGCTTGCATCATCACCAACACTTTCATTTTCAGGTACTTCAGTTGTATTCTCTTTAGCTGGTGTATTATTCTCGGAGCAAGAATCTGTAGTGACTTTCCCACCAAGCTTCTGAAATAGCAAATAATATAACAGAATTAGATATATAAAATTATTTTAATACACAATATTATATGTTTTCATTTGAGATTTATATGAATTGGACAATCATTGAAGTCTACAAGTGGCCTTGAAGTTTCTCAGTGAAAGTAGGTTTTATCAAACACTAAATCAATGATAGACATGGATTTTAAATGCGAAATAATACCTATATTATGAAAAGAAATACTTACAAAAGCTCTTAGTTTTCTAACATTTGCAATGAGTTCTTCCATAGCATAATTTCGAGTTCCGAAAAACAATGCTCTGCAAACAGGGCACACATCAAGGCGCATTTTGCATCGTCCACATACATGGTGGCCCTCATTACATTGAAATATTTGACCTGATGGGATCTCATAGCAGACAGGGCATTGAAGTAGGTCATCTAAGTCTGGCAGTGCATCAGGCTGGAAAAATAAAAACATTATGAAATCTATACTGATCCAATGTGCCATCTTGGATTTTAGTTATTTTTTTTACAATCTTCTTACTAGGTTTAGACAGGATGTGTTATCAATTATTATTAACACTGCATCCTGAATAGTTCAAGATATTTTGTTTGTATTTTACTATTTTCATTAGGTTCAAGCACACAATTTTTTCAAACATACAATGGTTGATAAAAGGTTGAAGGTGACAAAACTATTAATTTTATAATGTAGGTATTCAAATTTGTCTGTCTTATTTGTTTTCTTTTTTTAGTTTCTATTCTATGTGTATAAATCACCCAGCGTAAGGTAACTTTTTCAAGGTGACTTGTGCAAGGCATTGTTTTATTAGTAAAACAATCAAATAAAATGTTATTTGAGTATCAAACTCAATCCCTGATATTAGGCTTTTGATATTCTCATAATTACAGGGCTAGGATGAGTTTGCCATAGGTAGGTGCATTTCTCAAAACTAATGTAATGTAAGTACTTACATAAAGTACTCATGGATAATAATAGATTAGAATAAATGTAATAAAAATAAACATTATTAGAAAAAAGGTTACTGCTACAGTTGTTACAAAATTTTTTGCTTCTACCTACAGTACCTACATTGGTAGGAGAAATAATATTTCTTGACTATTTTCATGAAAGTATCTTGCCAAAGAGTATTAAACTTTACTCGAAAAGTAAGCTGTTTAACTTTTAAAAATAATCATAATGTCAATAACAATGATAATATTATGCAAACTGTTTCAGAACAACAAGTGAGGAAAAGGGTATCAAACAAATAAATGTTCCATTGCATTAATTCGTGAATTGAATTGGTAGTAAAGGTAACATAAGAAAGTAGTAAAATAGCTACGCAATTCATAAAATCACACGTGTAAATTTTATTAATGGTGACGTTTTTTTTGTAATACCTACTTTGATTTTGAGGAAAGATATCAGTGTTAAAACGTTGCAATACATATAATGGTACATCATTTCATGTTTCTAGTCTTCCCTTTGCTACGCCTTACAACAAATAATTATTTAGTAGAATTGCGAAACATAAAATGGTGGAGCAATTTTTATGTGTACAACAACCGTGCACTAAACAAATGTATTAAATCAACAAATATTTATAAAATTAAAAAGCTAGTCATCAGAAAACTAAGTATGAAATTAAATGATTATGTAGTCAACAACTGCAATGCAACAACGATCGAAAATCCTTGTATTGTAAAAAATATCGACCAACGGACAAGGTTGAACAATGGAAGCTTTATTGTTCCTATTACACTGTAGCAATTCTTGTATACATACCTTAACCTCCACTTGTTCCGACATAGCAAATTTAATTTCTCAGATAATTCGAAAATAAATCTTAATTAGCATAGAACTAGCCAAGTGAACAGTGAAACTTTGGATAGATTTCAAACCCTAAAACACAGCTGTCGTTTCACAAATGGCGTCCATTTAAAATTACATGTAGTGTTGTCAATTGTCATTTTTTGAAATAAAATTTCCAATGGGTATTGCAACATTACAAAATTAATTTCTCATTATATCAAGTTCACAGAGCATGTTTTAACTTTGTGGAGTCCATACCATACCAAGTTAGAAAACTATGATTATGAATGAGGAAGACCAAAGAAACGATGGAAGGGCTGTGTGCTCAGCTGAGGTGCTCAGGCTGTGTAAAAGATGTCACAGAGCATGTAACTATTTAAGATGTTATGGCCAGAAAAGGGGTGACTACCGACATGATGGCTACATGTGCGTTTGCACTGGCGAAACATTCACATGAAAACATGTTGAAAATTCAATTTTCTGTCAATGTTCGATACAATGTTTGCGCTCCCAGGGTGAAATTATTTTCATTATAAATATAATCTAAAAATTTGTTGGCCAATCACAAATAAAAAAGTTAATATTTTTGGGGTCAATTAACATAACATCATCACGCCTTGTTTCCCCGAAGGCTCAGGCAGAGGTATACCCATAGTACAGCCACATTTCGCCAGTTATGTTTCAGTTCCAAGCAGCACCGGATTTACGCCTGGGCACACAAGGCACTGGTCTAGGGGCCCAGCAGGGGCCTCACCCACCCAGCTACCCCGACCTGCTTGCTTGCCTGACAGCAGGCGGAAATGTGAATAAACACTGAGTAAAAAAATATATTTTCAAGAAAAAATTGTTCATTCAATTATTTCAACTACTCGAATAGTGCAGTTGAGTAAGTAGCTTCTTCATTTCATTTATTATTTGCAATTGATATAAAAACTAATTTATTAATAATTAATAATTTAAAAAACCAGCCAAGTGCGTGTCGGACCACGCACAATGAAGGATTCCGTAGTTGGGATGAATTTATCCCAAATTCAAATTCAAATGTTTATGAACACAGTCATGGTACCCAGCTTTTGGCCCAGGGGGGGGCAAATCAGAATCCCCCCCCCCCCCACATGTTTAACATAATCTGCGTTCGCAATATATTTGCCAAACATGTCAACAAACACGAGTTTTAGGAAAAACCTCTGTAGTGCTTACATATAAAGTTCAATTTGCGCTACAACTTCATATTTTTATAACTTTTTCAACAGTACTAGTCAGTCTAAAATCAACTTTATAAATACAGGTATAAAGTTGATGTTTGTTTAAAGCGGAAATAACATCAGTTGGAAACAAAGATTTTTAAATAGACCTTAGTTTGCTATTGCTGCCGCGTTCGCGTATTTTTAACCGACTTCAAAAAAGGAGGAGGTTCTATGTTCGTAGCGCAAATTTGTTTTTTTTTTTAAATATCTGGTTGTTTTTGGTTTGTCATTTTCATTCATTTCTAATAACTGTGTCTGTGCATCTGTCAGTGTGGCCAGATTTAGCAGAATTGTACGTTTTTAGCAGATTAGATCCCCAATTTAGGGCTTAGCAGATTGTGCTGCTAATTATTATAAGATTCTGCGAATCTTATAAAAACTCCGCAGGAAATTAGCAGGATTAGACATTGACAAATTACCTATAAATAAACATTTGATACGGCCGCAAATCATATTTAGATCAACATACAACATGATACTGACCTGCAAAAAACGTAAGAAAACTTGAATTTCGCGGGCTACCTTGACTTTTTCGCCTTAAGAAAATATAACCAGAACTATCGTTCTGACTGGGAAAAGTATCCAATGTTTTCATCTTGGTTTTTATATGTATGCGTTTGTTTCTAAATTTATCAACCAAATGTCAAATTATGACCTCATTCATTGGCAGAATTTTGACATTAATTACAAAAAAAAAAAAAACGGTTTGTAGAATTTAGGCGAGAGAATGTTTAATTAAATCTGGTCACACTGGCATCTGTGTACTCTGTGTGCATGACAGAAAGCGGCAGCGTTACGTTGTTAATATACGGCAATCCACGATTTATTTTCAGAGAATACGGTACACGGCAGGCCTCTAATTGCCGTATCACAAAATACGGCTATTGACTATTGGTGAAACGAAACGTTTTTTCACTGACCTATTGAATTAACCTTAGAGTATTTATCCGAAAATAAAACTAAATAATCTATCCCCTGAAGAGGCTGTACGCCACACTAATTTTCCAATGTTGCCATTAACCCAGAAACTACCAAGAATTGTCAAAATTGAAAATTACCTTAAAAAAATCGATGGCAACTGATTCAAAATCAACTTAGAGTATATATCACTGGAGAAGCCATAAGCGCAATATTCCGAACAAAAAAGTCTGTCACTTTTTGCGGAGGACGGGGTAGCTACTGTCAAAAACAACAATAGCTGCTCGCCCGGATAGAGAAGTCCGTACCATATTTTTTATTTTTATCGGTATTCATTCGGAATTTAGCTTGAACCCAGAAATAAAACAGCTGTTGCATAAAATTGTTACATTTTAATAAGAAGAGAAAATAACTTCAATTAAATAAAAGTAACAAAATTTGTAATAAGTAAGTAATCACAATAAAAAATTAGATCAAGTTCAATTTTTGTTTTTTTTTATTTACAAACACTTCAATGGACACACATAAACAAAAATAATTACTAAGTAATTTTTACTACGAAATTATCGACATGTCAATTTTGGTTTCAAACATGACCTTTTTTTTTTTTTTTTTTTTTTTTTTTGGGTGGGAAATCATCAAATGACTCCTCCCGCTCTGGGCGGAGCGAGAGGGAGTGTCAGACTTTTACTGACTAAAACCCACCCGTGTTCCTTCCGTTGCCTGTGTGCCGGGGCCGCGATATCCCTTTCGGACCAACTCGCAACCCTGGCAGGCATTGGCCCTTACGGACCCCGTCAGTTGGTGCTGACATCTCTTTGAGGCGCGCGTGGAACACAACGCGCCGTCGACCCGGGCCTGGTTTCAAACATGACCTCAATACTCGATTCATGCTACGTTTTATATTGAATCATGGTTGAATCGAATGAAAAATCTAATTGTATTATGAGGTTAGGATTTTAAATTTCAATAAAAACATGATAAATCTTAGAAAAAAAATCTACTTATGGAAAGTTATTCAGTTCTTTTGGGAAATTTGACGTATTTGAACGCTTTTTACACCATTTAACAGTACAAATAGGCATTTTCACGGAGCTCCGCGCGCCTTAGCGAGTTAGCGCCTTAACGAGTCACGAAGTGCGTTAGAATCAATTTGAAAGTAGTTTTTATGAACGTACTAGAACATTTGTTCTTGTACTTTTACAGAGGGGAAGTGTTCTCCAGTGTTATATACTCTAAGAAAATCAAGTATCAAGTATACTGTACCAAGTTTAACGGTGTCGCACGACATAAAATGGGAAGCAAGGACAAGTACACGTTAGATCAACATGAATCAAAAGTAATAGAAACGATTAGAAACCTTTACGCAAAACAAAAAAATTAAGAATACTCGTAGACATTTTTTAAATAAATACGGCAATAAAGATTTGTTTTCCCTAAAATACGGCAATCCAGACTATGACATACGGCAGCCCAAATTTTTACGGTAACAACACTGGAAAGCGGCCAAATGTGTCATCTTACTCGACCAACACTTATTTATTTTGTGTGTCACTTTTCACGGAATAAAATAAATTCATTTAAAATAAATAAAAGATTTTCAAATTATAACAAATAGATTATCAGAGTAATCTGAGCACCGGACCATAGTAATGAGAAAACTATGGCACCTTCTAATTTTCTGGTTTTGTTATTGATTTTCAGTTTTTGCAGATGTAAGTTGTATCAGTTTTTGTCTGAGTTTTTATTGTTGTAAAAATTTCTCATTTGTATTGATGGCTGTTGATTAGATATCTTTGGGGTTGATCTTATATCTGAGGGTATATCTTGGGGTCATTTAAAATAGGCCTCAAATACTATTGATGCTTCTATTTGTCAATATTGTTAAGAAGCTAAAAACAAATTACACATCTCGATTTTCCTTCCTGTTCTGTGCGTTGTGCTGTGCTTCATGTGCTATCATTCGTATTTTTGAAATTGTTCAGTATATTTTGTTATTTTCTAGTTGGAAACTTACAACGGCTTCATGAGAATATATACTCATCAATCGAGGGAGGGGCAGCATGTTTCAGACGTCTAAATGGAACACATCAAACAGGGTGTTCATGTATGTGGCTGCAATGTTCATGACCATATTTTTGATTTCAAAATCATAAAAGGATGGTGTCCAGTAGAAACCTATAGAACTAAAGGACTTAATATTAAAAAGAAAACTCATAGAAATTTCACCACGTATGGAAACCAAATTTAATTAATTGAAACACTTGCAACACTAGATGGTTTCGGAAGTTGGGGACATTGGTTTAGTTCATTATATGTTTTTTGCATCTAGTTTGATCAGATTTCAGTGCTATATTAACCTGGACATTCAATAAGTAAACTTTTTTTAGCTGGTGATAATGGTGCAGTGGGTGTGGTCCATATGATAAAAGAAATCAATGATGCACACTGGTTGATGCAAAATGCTACAGCTGGGCCTTACATGGTTGTTTTGAGCACTTCTCTGTTTTCTGATGTTATGGAACTTCTCATGGAGCAACCTGCCATTATTGCTGGAGTTTTATTACATGACAATGTTACAGGAAGGTAATTGTTATTAAATATGCAATAATTATTTTGCTTGGTACCTTTTCTTCTATTATTATGCCAACTGCAGGGCGAAGGCCTCTTCTCATACAAAAAAGGCAGAAGCATTGATCATCACTATTGTTTACTGTTTCACAGTGCTGGGTCATTCAGTCAAGAGTCACGATGTCCCAATGAGTATTCATCAGCTGCTGGAAGTACATGCTCGGCCACTGCAGCTGGTGGTATTACTTGGAATGAAAAAGGAACTGGACTCCTACGAAAAGATATCCCTTTCCCCATATTTTACATGCCACGGTCAAGATCATCAGAGATTGATAAAATTGATCAATGCTATACAAAGTATGTCAATTATTTTACTGTATTATGCTTATGTCTTTTTATGGACTTGAAAAATATTCTGATGTTAGTAATAATTGTCTCATATTCTAAATTGTTTCATGAGCCATTGACATTTTCAGGTATAATCTTATAGACAAATCCAATCAGAAGGGGAGACCACTTTGCTCAGTACAATTGCATTCATTTATGTTTGCTGCGGTTGACACTGAAGTATGTTTAAGAAGGTTTGTAGACTGCCATTTGCATGTTTTTATATGAATGATGTAAAGGTGTTTCACAATTGCAACCTTTTGTTTGCACGCACATGTTCTTTGTTACAATAAAAACTGCTTTATTGAATCACTATTATTTGTTGGACAGTGAATATTTAGATTTTAGAATGTGGACATACCCTGAATAAAATGTTAAGTTACACTTTGATCTTATTTAAATAATAATTTTAATGTTTTGTTTAAATTTAATGTTTTTTCTTATATTTACAGATCAGCTTCATCAGCGCTGTTGACACCTACAAAAGTGTGTGATCCTCTGGGCGATCACAATATCTACTATTCTCTCTTCCCTAGGACAATGGTTTGTATTACTTTCCATGTATTCATGTTGTAACTTTAAAACCTCTGAATTAATTTAAATAAATAATTGGGACCATTGCCTGCCCGCCAGGATAGAAAAGTTCTCAAATTACTACCACTTACTGAAAAGCGCAGCATAGGGTTCCCCTCCGGAAGGTTCAATTCACAACTGAAAAAAGTAAAAATAGATACGCTTGATAAAATAGCGGCTGCAGTCGGCTCAAGCCGCCGCGAAGCCCCGCGCGGCGCTTTCTACTCTTATCTACAATATAAAAAAATATAGATATGTTTGATTTCTATCAAGCATATCTATATTTTTTTATAATATACATAAAGTTTATATAGCCTTGTCATTAAAACTGCATGCACGTGTGAATCGAGCCTAAGGTGGATCAGCCAACCTGGTGAATGTCTCGGGAATCTACAAAATTATTATTGTTTTATTATGTTACAGGATAATAAGAATTCTCAAGCAGTAACATTAGTGACAGCAAGAATTGACACAGCTTCTTTATTCGATGGTGAGACAGAATAGACTTTTTAAAATTTCCTAGGCATGCATGAAACATATGGCATGTGTTTTTATCAACATTCTATCTTCTCAGGAGTATCTCCTGGTGCGGCCAGCTCCGTGGTCGGTATGGTGACACTACTTACAGCAGCCACAACCCTGTCGAAAATGATTTCCGTTAAAGATGCGCCATTGTACGGTAAGGAATTATTTCACTAAAGTTCTTGACAATCCCTTTTTTATTTTCATTAATTTGGTTTTCTCGTTTTTATTGACATTGATTTCTAGTATTATGAAATGCGTTTTTTTATTATTCAGGCTTATTTAATTCAATTATTGAGACTTGGCTGGCTTGATATAAATTACAAACATTTGTACGCCCTCTGGCATATCATACTGAACTCTTTATTATTTACATATATAAGTACCACTATTATTGGACACCTATGTTAGATGAATAAATGACTTAGGCTAAGCGTATGCTGAGACGCAGGTGACGTAGCACAGCACAGTACAGATTTTGCAGGGTAGGGCAGGCGAGGTAGACATAGCCCGCGAGCGCATGCTGCGACGCAGCAGGTTACCGGCACAGACAAATCCGTGCGGGTCGGCACCGACAAGTTTAAACCAGTTTCTTTATTAGTGAGTGCATAAGATAACGTGGGAAAATTATACCTGCACTGAACGGTACCGACTCGCACAGACTCGCCTGCACCGGAAACCTGTTTCTTTACGTAAGCACCCCTAGCTAGTATTAATTTAATTTCCAATTAATCTGTAATTGAAACAAAATTATGAATCAGTGGTAAAAAACAAGTGACGACCTGCACGCGTTGCGCAGAAATATGTGCCGGCAGTGCCGGCACTACAACGAGACGCAGAGCAGGTCACACACATGTCTGCGTCGCACATGCCTGCGCCGCAGCGTACGCAGCTGTCAGTACGTTCATGTATTACAAAATCTCCTCTAATCTGCGCTACGTGGACTTGCGTCATCGTCACCTGCGTCTCAGCATACGCTTTGCCTTAAATGGGGTTTATTTATAA
This sequence comes from Agrochola macilenta, assembly GCA_916701695.1. Taxonomy (NCBI): domain Eukaryota; kingdom Metazoa; phylum Arthropoda; class Insecta; order Lepidoptera; family Noctuidae; genus Agrochola; species Agrochola macilenta. Next base: position 14,240,232 of record OU753554.1, on the reverse strand, counting down.
ACGTTGCTTAAAGTTAAGTGACTTTGAAACGTCAAAAATGTATTGGATAAACAGTCTAATATCATTAATTAGGTACTTAACTTTATGCAACGTTTATAAATAAACCCCATGTTTGTGGCAGCCGCGGTCATAAAACGCGGGAGCGAGATAACCCGACGCTCAATCACTTCGAGTCTTGGCGTAGCGTAGTGTGTTACAAAAACATGATATTATTTCAGATAAAAATGTTCTATGGACATTATTCAACGGTGAAGCGTTTGACTACATCGGTTCTCAACGTGTCGCGTACGACATACGTAAGGGTGAGTGGCCGGCCGGCGCGCCACTTGCGGTGGGGGATATTCGCCTGCATGTGGAAGTGGGTCAGATAGGCGGCGCCCTGTCAAGAATTGACAGCACTTGGCCTATTCACGCCTTCGTGCCGTACGTTGCTGATATACCTGAGGTAAGGGACTTTTTTCAGCTCTAGGGGTAGGCCTCGCTCTTCTTACCAGAAATCCAAATGTACTGAATAGAATAGAAAAGAATTAAGTATGTAAACTTGTACTATAACAAATCTATACAGAATTCAAATAAATAAAATTAAAGTGTCTGTTTGTAATGTGAAAATCGTCTTGTGAAAGTACAATGTTTAGGATACGATGGGACTGATATACGCTTAGCGTAAAAGCCCCTATAAACAAATAGTTATATTTTTTATTTATTTTTTCAAAATAACAGCTTTTTATGCGAAAGTATATACGGTACTGTCCATAGATATAAGAAAGAAGGAGATATGAGCGCCCGGTAGTTGAAAATGTATCGAAACCCAATGTCTTCAATCTATCTCTACTCTCTAGCCTGCGATCACACATGCGATCAGTAAACCCAATAAATACGAGGTCCCGCTCACACTTGCAATTTACAAATCAGAACGTACTACACAATCAATTATAAACCTTATCCCACCAAACACAACGTGCATTTACCATGCACCGTACAACTCACCCACACGAAAACATCTTTCGCTGTCGTTGTGCTGTGCAAAAGTCATTTATTTTACATGTACGCTAGTGATTGACTAAATCGGAAACTTATCGATTCTCCCATTTATTATTGTATTAAAATTTTTGGAAGTTGCTGAAAAAATTATAAATAAAAAACGAAATACATATAATAAGATGATATAAATAAACAATAAGTAAGTAAAAAAAAGAAATATTAAGTAAACCAAAAAAAAAACAACATTATGAGAAAATCTAAATGAGTATAAAACAGATTTCACATCGGTCTTCCAATCAGGCTATAACTGTTGACAAATTGAAGAATAAACTTTAATAGTAATATAAATTCATACGACAATCGACATTATTGTCGATAGCCTACGTTAGTGGATCTGCACGTCGGCCGTACTAACGATGCAACCGCTTAAAGCAAATATCGTATTGTAATTTTTATATTGCTTGTCCAGTTACTTAGCGACATACTTTGGTAGTGGTAAAGAAGCAATGTATTTACTACAATAAAAGTACAGTCGCTGTGATAATATATGAAAACAAAAATAACGTAGTAAAGGCAAGAAATATTTTACGATTTGTTGTTTTTCATGATTTTCAACACAAATATAGCAAAATACTTGTGCTGATTTATGAAAAGTGGTTCTACGATTTATAAAGTTTATAGTTTAGCTTCGATTTTTACAAGAAACCACTGAACAACACGGTATTCTTAAATGTTATCACGATCGCGTTCGAAAGCGCACTAGTTAGCGGAAACGGCCATTTCCCTGAGGCATGACCATTGTGGTCAAGATGCGCGGACACAGACACGCCCCCATGCCACGTCTCCTGTTTTTTATATTTCTATGGTACTGTCTGTTGGTTCCGGCTAATCTCCGGGTAACTAAGATTTTAGAAAAATAATTAGGTCCACGTGGGCGAAGCCGCGAGCAGCAGCTATTAGTTACAGGTATAAATGTAGAAATTTTACATAATATGTAAAAAAAATCTGAAGATTCGTTCAGAAAGATAAAAAAAATATTGAAATTCAAACATGTTTACTTGCAGATTGCAGAATTCCTCAACATGTTTTCGACTAACCTGCAGAAAAACATCATGTTATCGTCGGAGTTCTCCACTAATTTCCCGCCATCATCGTTGCATTCATTCCGAAGAATTCTTAAAAATGAAACTGAAAGTGGAGCATTACCTGAAGTCCTGTTGGCTGACTTCAATGCTACGTTCACTAATATGTTTTACCATTCTGCCTTGGATGATTATGAGAACATTGGTTTTAGTTATCACAATATTACGGTCGACAACAATGGCACATGTGAGTATGATATTGTAAAGTTTTTTCGAAATAAAACATTTAAAAACATTACCCTTTTGGGCTTGGGTAACAAATAATCAACGCTTCGCAACCTGACGTCTAATTTATTTCCAGTTATATCGACGGACGCCCTCTTGGCAAACGGAACGATGAAAGAAACCGACTCGCAAGTGAAAATCGCCCGGCTCGCAACAGTCCTAGCACGAACTCTGTACCAAAGAGTTACAGGAAAGGCCCTTAGTGGTGATATTTCTGCGTCGGCGCATTTAGTAAGTGGGCATTATTTTTCAAATAAGGAATTTAAAATTAAGTAGCATCTTTGGGCCCGCTCGTGCCGTCGTAGACCGCATCCATCGCTTTCCATCAGGGGAGATCCAGGTCAAGAGCGGGCCAATCTCGCAATAAATAAAAGAAAATTTGTTCAAAATGTTGTATGACAAAAATGTTAAATTTTCAATGCATTTGGGGCACGTAATAATATAAATATGTAGAACTTGACAAAATTATGCCAGCTGCAAACTATACTTTCGTAATGTACCAAAAGATTGAAAATAATTATTGAGGACAGGTCAGAATAATTATTTGATATAATTTAAAAATAATAAGTTGGCTTGCACTGACAAGCTTGACTGATTGGTGACTGTTTCATTGTAGGTAGACGAGATGCTCTACTGTTTCCTTCGGAGTCAGGCGTGTCGCTTGATACAGGCGGCGGAATATGCTTCGAGCGGGACTGAAGAGTCGCCGCCCGAGCGTCCCGCGCCGCTGTACGTGAGCGTCGCCGCCTGGTCGTCCACCGCGCCCGTGTTCGCGGGACATCTGCTCGCCCTGCTCACTGGCACACCCCTGCCTCTCAACCGCACTGAGTGCTACGACATGAATGCACCGGTAACTACTGCTGTTTCTATAAGTAGGAACTTTGTAAAACCATACCAATCTTTACCACCTGTGTTCTGTGAAGGTGTGTATGTCTCATACCATAGAATATGTCTTATGTTTCAGGGTTTCTCACAATACTATCTTAGAGGTTGGAATCACAGTGGAGTTTGTATACAGACGACAATGAATATGAGCGTTGCACTCAGCCCTGCATTCATTATCACAGGTAAATCCATTATTGCTTATTGTATTGAGATTTGTGTCACGAGTAGTTAGTCGCTAATACTTAAAAATAAATACTTAACTCGTCTTTACAGTCAGGCAAAAAGATGCCTTTGAAGATCCCATACAACAAAACGGCTATATAGATTCTATTTTAATCATCGTTTTTTAGGTGACTTTTTCAACTTATCTTTGAGGTTCTAAATAAATCGTGATTTATTTTGTCGAATCAGACTGCCGCAAATTGCTCAGGGTCTTCCGAACAATCCTTTTCAACATCATTATCATTCATTCATTCATTATCATTATGATAAAATAAAATAAAAAATGTGGCGTCCCCGTCTACTTCAGACTACGACTTAAAGTCGGGCGAATACTCGACTTGGACGGAGTCAGTGTGGCAGGCGATGTCGGCGCGCCTGTTCGTGTCGGCCAGCGGCGCGGGCGCGCGCGTGGCGGCCGGCGTCGGCGCCGCGCTGACGCTGCTGGCCGCGCTGCTCACGTACTGGCTGCAGAGACACGCCGCCAGGATATTCACTGACGCACCCGCGCAGTCTATAGTCAACGACGATGCCGCTTCGGGGTAAATACTTACTTAATTTAATTTATTTTTAATTTTTCTATAAACTTTAACCTCATCATTGTAATAATCTACCACTTATGGGAAGAGCGAGACAGCTCCGACACAAGTACTATTGTAACTTACTGGGGCTGCCTCAATTTATGTATGAAACAATGTTTTAGTTGAAATAAATGTTTTTGTATTTTGTATTTTGTAAATACTTTTTAAAGACATTAAAGAAATATTGTGCCCTGATGGTCCAGTCGCTATGCCTCGCCTCTCATGCACGAGGTTGTGGGCTTAAATTCGGCCAAGGCAAATAACATCGTGAGGAAACCTGGAATTATAGTTAATACCGATCTGAAATCGTCAACCGATCTTGAGCAAGGGTGGTGATATGCTCTTGTATGCTCTTGGTAAATAGTTTTGCTATATGTTGTTGAACAAACCAATCTGCGCCAGATCGGTCTTCCAAATGCATGCATATTACGGATACACGTTACGGATTTTGGTCCGATCTGATATGTGGTTGCTAACATCAAGATCTCTATGTGAAGTAAGTTAATTATGTCATGTTTTTGTTCCAGCATACTGAGGACTGTCAACTGTTGAGAACAACACCGAACAAAGTATTAGGAAAGACTGTTCTTTGTGATGGTTTCGTGTGAAGCACGGAGAGCTTCAGAAGTAGTTTAATAAGAAAACATTCCACGCCTGTGTAGTGAAATGAACAGTTATTGGTTAAAGTCAAAGCCTTCTTCACCATGATTATTAGAATAAGTAAAGTAACGTTAATTCGGATAGGTCTTTTTACATTTTGCTGTACGTTTCCCGTTTATACTTGTATGGTCAATAACACATTATGTAATAACTTTATCAGCTAACCCAGAAAATATAAATGTATTTTGGCGGCCACACACGCTACGGTCTACCGGATTGGTTTACCTGTGCAGGTGGTCTGCGCAGGTAGTCCTGAGCCTAACCTGATCTAGTTTGTTGAAGCTGCTCAGGTAACCGGCGCAGAATCGAAAATTTGTTCATTCGAGAGACAACGTACTTTGAAAAGCGAAGAGAACTGAAGACCTGGGATACCGCACTGTCCATACACGCTGCGAGGTGTAGTCGACATGCGCACGCACACCTGCACAGGAGGACCTATCCGGTGGACCGTAGACCATATAACATTGTAATGTATGTCAGAAAACCCATAAATAGATTTAATTTACTCATTTCTGTTTATATTGACCACATCCTAACTCAAGTTTTTAAATGACAATAGAAATAAAAGTTGTTTCTAATACGTTTCATTATTTATTTAGTAAGGTTTTACATTATTCCTACTTCTTTTTTTCGTGTGGTTAGTGACTAACCTGGTTTCAGAGTTTTAAAGCCGCCCATGGGCCTCTGATTTGGCTTCACATGCGGTCGAGAAATATTATATTAATACTCCCTATTAAGGCTAGGTTTTCCGGGCCTGTGGGCCTTTCAAACGCTACCTCCGCCTCCCCCAATTGCAGAGCGACGTTTTTATTTACGATGCACTCTCAGGATGCACTGCCGACCATTTCGCGGAAAATACATGCCACAGCATAAAATATTTGCAGTTGATCAACTTATTTGCTATGGTGCAGTGCAAATGTGTTTTTTGTAGACTTCTTCCAGTACCACAGGAGACGGGGTAGAATAAATAACAACAAGATTGATTAGAAACGGCAGCTGCAGCGTCGAGTACTTGATACGTGTTGTGTGGGCGGCGTTGGCAGTCAGAATGACGCTATGACTCGTCGGCCCCTTGCCCGAGGGATGGTTCTCTCGGCCCACGAAATCGGGGGCCCGTCATTGGGTTCCCCACCCCCTCCAAGGAGGGGGTGGGAGTGCTTTAATGCACACCTATTCGCAAGAGGGGGGCAGCTTGCCTCCCCTCAGCGTTTTGGGGTGTGTTTCTGGGGTGTATCTGTAGGAGCGCCCTAAGTGCTTCACGGCGCCCGTACGACCAGGCCCCTGCTGGGTGAGATCCCTAGTTCCCTAGGGAAGGCCCAACAAAGGCCGGTCTAGCAACGATGGTGTCGGTTTTGGTTGGCGCTCCCCACAGTGGGAGTCTTCCCCGCCCCCCGGAGCGTGAACCAGATCTAGCCGGTAGCGCTGTAGGATGCGGAGCGTTGTAGTGTGTGTCGAGCGACTTGAGTTGTGTGTGCGTTGCTCGTGTGGTACTTTTTGGGTTTTTCTGCGAGTGTGGAGTCATGTGTGTGTGGGCCGCGCGCTTGGCGCCTATATTAACCTAGGTCGCTTTGCGCGTTGCGGGTGTCGTGTAACGGTTTGTGGAGTTCTTTTTGTCATGGGTAAGCCGCGTGTAGGCTGAGGGCGGCTTACTCAGAAGGGTCTATCCGGTGGTTGCGCTACGTCTACGATGGTGTCGCGCGGGAAGCGCTTGTAGTCTGGTGGGCGCGCGTGCCATGGTGCTATGTCCCTGATGTGGTGCAATTCAGAGACGTCGGCACGCGCGAACATCCTCCGCGTCAGGTTGGTGCAGAAGTCTTCGATGCTCTCGACACGCAGGTCCCTGTGGATTACAGAGTTCCTCACGAACCGAGGAGCTTTAGTTATTTGACGCAGCGTGATGTTTTGCTGCGTCTGGAGCTTCTTCTTGTGCGTCTCGGCCGTGAGGGCGAGCCAAGTCGGGGCGGCGTAAGTGAGTTGCGGTTGGACTTAGGTCTTGTAGATCCCCAGCTTGTTTCGCAATGGGAGGCGTGAAGAGAGCACCGGGCGAAGGAGGTGTCGAGTTACCTTTACCCGCGCGACGGTGTTGCAGACGTGCGGGCCCATGGAGAGCCGGCTGTCGAGTGTGACCCCCAGGTACTTGGCGGTCTTGGTCCACTTGACCTCGGTCCCCATGAGGTCGAGGCTCGGTGGGTGCATACGGCCGCGTGCCGTAACTATGATCGCCTGCGTCTTACCTGCGTTCACCGACAGTCTCCATTTGCTGAGCCAGTCCAGAGCGCGCTGCATCTTGATGGGCGCGTGGTCAGCCGACAGTGAAGTGGTGATGTTCGCGGCGTCATCGGCGTACAGCGCGAGTTTCGCTCTGTGCGTGGCAGGTATGTCGTCGGTGTACACTGAGTACAACGCAGGCGAGACACAGCTCCCCTGGGGCACCCCCGCGGTGACGGGGCGTGCGCTGGAGAGCTCGTTCTCCACCGAGACCTTGACGGACCTATCCTGTAGGAAGGAGGAAACCACCTGTATCAAGCGACGGGGCGCTGTGGTGCGGATGAGCTTGTATATAAGGCCGGCGTGCCAGACCCGGTCGAATGCCTTTTCCATGTCGAGGAATACTGCTGCGGCGTACTCCCTCTTATTCACGGCCGCCGTGAGGATGTGCAGTACCGTTGACAGCTGGAGCGTCGTGCTGTGCTCGGCCCGGAACCCAAACTGTTCCGGGCGAGGCGTCGTGTGCGGTGTTAGGTGGCGCAACAGGAGCGACTCAAACACCTTGGAGGCGGTGGACAGAAGCGTGATCGGCCGGTAGCTTTCCGGCTTCAGTATGTTCTTCCCGGGCTTTGGTAACATGATGACCTTCCCCATCTTCCAGCAGGAGGGGAAGGTGCCGGTGCGGAGTATGCCATTATATAGGCGAGCTAGTGGCGAAGTGCGGCGTTTGTTATTCCGTCCGCACCGGGTGCCTTCTTAGGCTTGGTGCATCTTATTGCCCTCTGAGCCTTCATCAGGAGCTACCGGCGTCTTGAAGAACTCTCCAAGGTGTTGCTCGACTGTTGCGACATGGTCGTGAGCCTCTGTTGGGTTTGGCGTGAATTGACGCTCCAGATGGGCAGCGAATTGACGCCATGAATAGGTGCGCTGGCCTTTTATAGCTTCGCACCGTGTAGGTGGCGCTTAGTATGACCATTGAAGCGGTCAGTTTAGGAGGGCCAATATATTTATTTGACCATGCTATGTTTATGTGTATACGTGTGTATGTATGTGACGTTGCAGCTATATTTATGTACGTAGTATTTGCATATTACATACATTTTAATTTAGTTCTTATAAGATTACAATTGGAATGGTTTAATTGTGTGTAGACGACTTATAAGATCCCAAGTAGATCTTTTAGTGTTTAATTGAGCTTGAGCTGTTTACATATTTGCCATCCAGAAGATAACTTAATAGGAAACATGGTCAAACATAGACTTACATAACTACTAGAAACAAAGACAAATAAAAACTTACTTAATTCTAATTAGATTCGATGACTGCTACAGAACATTTAACGCAGACCACGTTCAAAAATATTATATAAAATATTTAATAATAACAAAGGACTATAATAACTATCATAAATGACTAAAGCTGTTATTTACACAACTGAACTAGTTTTTCTTAGGTTCGATTTTTTCCATAAGTTTTTATTTTATGGGACCTACGGTGTAGTGAAATAAAACGATATCTTAAAATGTCCTGTGTACCTGATGGGCGTTTTCACATTAATAACAGATAACGACACCATCACCAACCCGATACCGATATGATTATTATCGGCCCGATGATATTGGTGAATATCGATGACCATCGCGACGCATCAAACTACCCCAGTACCTACCTACTAAGTATCGACGTCTCGAAGTCGGTGCGAAAAAGTGTGTTCAAGTGAAAGAAAGCCGCTACTCTCACCGCACTTTGTCGCCGGTAGATATCGTGCCGATATCGGCTTCGGTCGCTGTCTGCGACGATATAGGTGACAATAACAACAAAATATAAAACCGTTTGGTAGGCACTAAACGTATGGGCACGCCACAATTGTGGCGATAAATCCCCTTTTTGAGGAGTGGCTAGAGAGGCGCCACGGCGTCTTCGCCTTCCACGTGACGCAGGTCCTTACCCGACACGGTTGTTTCGGGAGGTTCCTGTTCCGCATAAGGCGGGAGGAAACGCCCGGGTGTCACCACTGTGTGGATCGCCCGGAGGACACGGTGGAGCATACGGTGGAGGTCTGCCCGGCTTGGGCGGAGCACCGCCGTGTACTCACGGAGGCGATCAGCGGCGGCGATCTCTCGCGTCCGGCCCTGGTTCAGGCCATGGTTCGGAGCGAGAGTGCATGGGAGGCGGTCACTTCCTTCTGCGAAGCAGTAATGCTCGCGAAGGAGGAGGCGGCACGCGTGAGGGAGAGGCAAGGTTCGCGCCCTCGCGACCCTAGTCGCCGCAGGAGACGCCCCGGACGTCGGGAGTCGCAAGCCGATTTCCGGCCACCGCGGGCTTGCGGACGTGAGCGATGGGTAGCTCGCCGTCAGATTAGGACCAGGCCCGGGTCGACGGCGCATTTTGTTCCACGCGCGCCTCAAAGAGATGTCAGCATCAACTGATGGGGTCCGTAAGGGCCACTGACTGCCAGGGTTGCGAGTTTGTCCGAAAGGGATTTCGCGGCCCCGGCACACAGGCAACGGAAGGAAAACGGGTGGGTTTTAGTCAGTCTGGCTCTGGGCGGAGCGGGAGGGTGTGTCAGACTTTTACTGACTAAAACCCACCCTTTTTCCGCCGTTTCCCGTTTTCCGTTGTTGTTATTTGATAATCTACCACCAAAAAAAAAAAAAAACCACTAAACGTAGGTATCCGATCATCTGATCGTAAATTCGTGACGATGTCGGGTCAGTGCCGTTATCGGCTAATGTGCTGTGTCGTAACAATCAATTCATTTTATTTAAAGAAACAACATTTTTACATTTTGATAGAGTAATATGGGATAGTTCGTAGAACGTACAAAGAAAAACATGAAGTTTAGAGGCCTCTTCTGTCATCTATGGTTTTAAAAAAAAAACAACCGACTTCCGAAAAAAACACTACAAAGTGAAAAATAACTTTAAATTTCGGAAGTCGGTGTCTTTGGTTTTCAATTTTGGTTTTTTGCCACCGACTTCCGAAACTAAAGTTATTTTTCACTTTGTAGTGTTTTTTTCGGAAGTCGGTTATTTTTAAAGTTTTTATTTTTCACTTTTTAGTTGTGGTATCTACCCCACACAAATTCGAATACCAGTACCTGCTATAGATGTAAATTACAGTCACAGGAAGTTATCATCATATCATCCATATATTTATACTAAATACGTATTAATGAAGCTTACTCAAAAACTATCCAAGCAAAGTTAATAAAATTTCTATGGGACCAATCCGGGAGCATACCCTTTCATATAAAAAAAGAATTTTCAAAATCGGTCCACAATTGACGGAGAAATCGGCGGACATACATACGCGTCGAACATATAGCCTCCTCCTTTTTGGAAGTCAGTTAATAAAAATAAATATCTATGGTTATGTGACTGTTAATTATTTTTTGTACATTGTTCTCACATAAAAATTATAAATCAACACTGTACACTGGATTTATATTTTTTTTGTGATAGCCGGGGTAGTCGGGAATAATCTGTAAGACTCGGTTAGTGTATCAAGCCACCAACCATTGGCTTTGTGGTAGTAAGGTGAAAGTTTAAAATTGCAATGGTTCTACTGGGTTGGGTATTGCAATGGTTCAAAAGTCAAGCAAAACGTAATTTTGATAGAAAATACCAAAGTCGTAATTTTGTTCGTTATAAAAGGAACTCTTGTGCAAAATTTCATGCAGTGATTAAGAAAGTTGCGAAATTACATTAAACTTTGGTGAAAGTTTAATGTAATTTCGCAACTTTCTTAAAAAAAAAAAAAAAACAAGATTTTTATTAATTAGAATGGGCTAAAATTTGTCTTACTGTTTCGCTTAAACTGTGATCATATTCTTTTGTTTTGGGTGTGTTTCCCTCCGCTCATGAAGATCCGTAAATATTGACAGCTACATAATGAAGTAACAATTGCCCATAGATATAAGAAAGAAGCAATTGCCGTACTTTATTGTCAAGGGACGTACCTACTGCTACAGCTATAAATATATCAAATCTATTATTTGAGGTCATCGACATTTTATCGTATACAGTAGGTAGCGCTAGTGACAGTGACTTTTTTTTATTACAACTTCTTTCTTCATAAACGACGAAAAAAATTATATACGACTCGCACTTGAGTATAATTTTATCGATAATAACCTGTAATGTGTGTAACACAATTTTAAGTTGACAAATATACCTACTTATGTCATCATATCGCATACAAAAAATTACACTTTCGAAAACAATATTATGAATTAAAACTATATTATCATTAATAATAATTACGAGTAAAAAAATCAGCATCGGCCATCCGCGGCAGCGCGAGTAATAATGCGGTAAAATTTTTTTTTTTTTTTTTTCATGGATATAGAATGACCCTAGCTATCATATACTCACGCCATACACCCAATATATCAGTACAATTGAAGAAAAAAAATTAAACGTCATTCGCTCCATACAAAAAAATCAAATAATTTTTTTTCAAGACAAGCTATCAACAATCTTATAAGAATAAAAGTTGTCAGGAATATCATAACACATATAAAAAAAAAAAACTTGAGAGGTATCAAGGGACACCCGGATGGAACGAAGTTCCTCTTTCTATGAGAGAGAGAGAGGGAGACAGACAGACAGACAGAGAAACACGCGCACGCCGCACGGCTTGCAACTATAGCAAAAAGTGTCGTTACAACTTTTGGTCTCGAAGTATAAGTACAAGTCTCTTGACTCGTGTCGACTTGTACACTCGCTCGACTTCGACTTCGATTCCGACTCCGACTTCGACTTCGATTCCGACTCCGACTTCGACTTCGACTCCGACTCCAACTCCGACTTCGACTCCGACTCCGACTTCGACTTCAACTTCGACTTCGACTTCGACTCCGACTTCGACTTCGACTTTGAGAGAGAGACAGACAGAGAAACACGCGCACGCCGCTCGGCTTACAACTATAGCAAAAAGTGTCGTTACAACTTTTGGTCCTAATTTTTTCCGTCTAGCCCCCTTTCGCAACGCGCGATAAGGAAGTTCGTTCCAAAAATCGCATCGATATTGGAACTTTGTTGCCTAAGTCCACAAATTTTCAGTATGGGCCCACTGTGTGACGTCCCGCAGGACTCTGAGAGCGAGCCGATTTAGCTTGATTTACTATTTTTGGGTTTATATAAAAAATATCTTCTAAACTCGAAATTTCAACATTTCCCTCGAAAATACGGTTACCTAACCTACATGCAATGCGGAAAAGAGACGAAAAATGGTTTTGAAATCGACCTGTTTCGGAAAAAATAAATATCGAGAAAATTCAAATTTATCGTGTTTTGAACCTTTAATTTCCCTGCAACAAGGATGCATCTATAATATATATTTTTTTCAGGACCTATATACACTAATTTGACTATTTAAAATTTATTCTAAAACAGGCAAATTCATACTCTAAGGCAAATTCGGATATCCCCCGTTAATATTTACCGATACCGATTCCCCGATTCCTAGTGCTCATCGGCATTGTGGTGCAAATAAGTTCTACTTCTGAATCTGCATCAAGCGAAGCAAGGCCGTCTTAGGGCAGCCCGGAGCCCTTGGGCACACAAGAATTTGGGGCCCCTTTGGAAAGTAAAAAAAGTGGTGATCTTATAAATATTTATTATTGGTACGAATCAAATAAATAATATTATCTTTTTTAAGAAATAGAGCTTATGTAGGTACATTTTCTGTACAAATAAAAAAAATCGAATGAAATTCATATGAAAGTATAAACGGTACCTACTTATTACTACCTAAAATATTGTGTACCTGTTAATCTCCGAAACGGCTGGACTGGTTTTCACGGGACTTTCACCAGCAGATAGCTGATGTTATACGGAGTAACTTAGGTAGGTACTTTTATTTTAGAAAAGAATTAGGGTTCACGCGGGCGGAGTCGCGGGCAGCACCTAACCTAGTTATTAAATAAAATAAATTGCTGCAAGTTTGAATTCACGCTTACGATAATAGTTTCTTTCGGGATTTCTATTCTGCAAAATCTTCTATTTTATCCTCAAAAAATCGTCTATTTTTTTTAAGATATCACTTTCTATGCACATAACTCAGACCAAATAAATTTTATTTGGTCTGAGGCACATGTTTGACTTAGTTATGCTGGGGCCGCATCTGCGTCTATCGTGAGTCGTGACGAAGTTTCGCACAGTGATACAATACACGCAGATGTGACCAACCATTATCAGTTATTGTCGCGATAGTTCGGGCTGCGTACCACCGCCCGGGTGGCGGTACATAATAAGCGTTGGTAATTTCGACTTGTTTCCGGACTGCGTAAACGCTCTGTCGAAATAATGCAGAGCCAGCTTGGATTATTGCACAACAATTCGTTAAAATTATGAAGCCGATAATGTGATCACCGCATCAGCGCGATATCTTTTTAGCGAGCAAAACATACGAAGCTTCGGCACGCATTGCTCTGTCACCGATAGACGCAGATGCGGCCGCACAGCATATGAATACTTATCTATTATAGTCGCCAATCATATTTTGATCAAGATTTTAAGTTTATTATCTATAATCAAGATACAAACAGACTCTGACTGACTGACCTGCAAATAGCAAAAAACGTACATTAAATATAATTACAATAAATTTTGAATTTCGCGGGGTACCTCTGCGGATCCTCGTGCAAGGTAACAGACAGTTCTGTTACTTTCGCATTTTTATTTATTGTTTGATGTCATAGAAGTTAAGAAAACTGATTATTACTTCCATCTTCCATGCATTCAGTAAACTTACGAATTGTTGAATACGAAAAGTTTAATTAAAGCACGTTTCTCGTCGTTTCTTAGGTCTGGTGTCAATGTCAAATGTCAAAGTCAAAGTGACAGCTAGCTGTCATGTTGTTATCACCATCATCATGACTTCGTCGTTGATTTTAACGGCAAAATGCATTACTAGTGCTATAAAGTTCTCGGCCGCAAGAGCGTCACCTATTGCAAATAATTTAAAAAATTGCCCTGTTTATCGACATTATTCGCACAAGCAGAACCGTAAGATGGCAGAAAGGACATTGCCTCAAGTATTTAAGTACGTAGATGATAATGCGGAAACTTTCAAGCAACTTTTAAAGGAAGCGGTTGCTATTCCATCGGTGTCGTGTGACATCAAGTACCGTAATGACTGCGTCCGAATGGTGGAATGGATGCAGGAAAAGTTAAAGGAAGTTGGCGCGACCACTGAGCTCAGGGATGTAGGTTATCAGACTATTGATGGACAGGAAGTCAAACTGCCCCCCGTTTTAGTAGGCGTTTTGGGAAATGTAAGTATTACTTTTAAAATCTTACTTTTTATAATTTCCTATAAAGTTCAGTACGAGACTCATTTTATGGGCAGTTTTCCAGTCAGTCCTACAATTTCTTCTAGGACAAATTCAGCTTTAAATCAGCCCACATTCGCCTATTTCTGCGTTTCAAGCTTTCTTCATTTAACATTGGTGAGACTGAATTTATGGGGCCCTGGATACAATTTAATTCTATATCAATTGAATCAAAATAATGATCTTAGATCATCACTCATTTACTTAAAATTCACGAAAAAGAAGTGCTTTTTGTATATATGTATAATCGTTACATAAGCCTACAAAACTGCTTACTTTTATTCCTGTTTAAAAACATACCATGTTCATAATTATACAGGGTGGATTTTTGAGTTGAGGCAGTAAGGAGCTGACCGTAGTTATTGTAGCTACAGGAAAACAATCTTGAGACATTTTGAGCTGCATTCACAGATTTTGAGAAAAATGTACAGTCAGCAAGAAAACAGGCAGATTTCACAAAAAAAAGTTTTTTGTGATAGTTCCTTTTGCATATAATATATGCAAGAGGATTGATTAGCACAAAAATAAGCTTTTTGACTTTTCCCATACATTTAGTAGAAATTGGACACAATCTTATTTTTACCGACTTCAAAAAAAGGAAGGAAAAAATTAGGCCCCGGCTAATTTGTTTCGTACCTACTTTTGATTTCGTTTCGTTGGTTAATTTTGTGTAGATATAAAAATATTATTTCATAATTTTGAGTTAATTTCTTTCGAAGTTGGTTTAATTTTTTTAAATAATTTTTTTATTTATGTTTGATGTACTAGCCGCTACAAAAGTCAGAAATCAAATAAAACAGCACATGAGCTGCTGTCTCGTCGTCCTCCATGCAGGCTCTGCACAGCGGACTGTCTGTGGCTGTCTGTGTGTGTCTGTGACAAAGAGGTGTTTATTAAATGACCCATGGCCAGTTACAGCTGCTGTGACTGTATGCAGCTGTTGTTTCGTTAGTCGGAGAACCTTTTTCGTGAGGCGGCCATCAATTGTAGGGAGTGCCTCCTTAGCCTGCCTGCACTCACCATGGTCCAATCATAGCTTGTGATGTTGGTCCCTGGTTCGTTTCCTTACCAGAGTGCGTAAGTACCCGAAGGGGAGTGGCGCAATGGGTTCGGGGCCCACTGGTGCCATGCTCGACCCCCTTCTGGCAAGTTCGTCGGCTGCGTCATTGCCCCGCGAACCGCTGTGTCCTTTAATCCATTGAATGGTAATGTTATTGAGGCTACCCACCTGGTTAAGGCGCTGGTGGCACTCGTATATCAGCCCAGACTCAACAGTGTGGCTGTTTAGCGCTTGCAGAACAGCCATGCTGTCTGAGAGTATACGTATCGAGTAGTCCTTAACTTCCCTGGCCATGATGGCAAACGCGGCAAGAGATATACCCATGCATCCGGCCTGGAAAACTGTGTTATGGACTCCCAATGGTGTGGCTATGTGTATGTTGAAGTCTTCCGAAAAGATTCCAGCACCTGTGCCACTACCTGTTTTGGATCCAACCGTGAAGATTCGTAGTAAAAATACAGGATCCAACTTCACGAGGATCGCCGATGCGAGGGTTTGCGCCCCGCAGCCCTCGCATCGGCGATCCTCGTGAAGTTGGATCCTGTATTTTTTATCGAAGATAAATTGTTTGGATAACCGGTCATTTATGGCTTTCGTAATAGGGAACTCAGTATTGGGTCCCTCAAGCAGCGCGGTGTGTTGTGTGTCTCTCTTACCCCAGAGATTAATTGCATTAAGACGCACCGCCGCCATTGTCGCTTCCTGCTGTATAAACAGGTGGAGCAGGGTTAGACCCAGCATGGCTTCGATTGCTGCAGTCGGAGTAGTCCTCATGCAGCCAGTGGTCGCAACGCAGGCCAGTCTCTGCAGGCGTTGTAGTTTGTTGCAAGTTGTAACCAGCATCGTGCGGGGCCACCAGACCACGGCCCCGTAAGCGATCATGGGGCGGATCACAGCTGTGTACAGCCACAGTATGATTTTGGGGGATAGGCCCCACTTCTTACCTATCATTTTCCTGCATTGCCAGAAGGTGATGCAGGCCCTGTTTAGCTTGTTGTCAACATGACTGCTCCAGTTCAACTTAGCGTCTAGAATGACCCCAAGGTACTTGACCTCGTTGGCCAACTGAAGTTCTGTATCGAACAGTTTGGGTAGGCGGAAGGGGCCTAATGCTCGTTTTTGGGTAAACATGACTAGTTCAGTTTTAGTGGTGTTCACTGATAGTTCAAATTCCCTGCACCAACTTTCTACGATACGAAGTGCTTGTTGCGTGAGGTTACAGATCGTTCCCGTCACCTTCCCTGATACAAGGATTGCGAGGTCATCTGCATAACCTATCGTGTAATAGCGGTTGGCGTTGAGTTTAGTGATGAGGTCATTAATCACCAGATTCCACAGAAGGGGTGATAGAACTCCACCCTGAGGGCAGCCTCTGGCTATCATGGCCAACTGCCGCTCATCCTCAAGGCGAACCACTCGTTTGCTTAACATGTTTGTAATCCAGTCCGTTAGTACCTGTTCTACTCCATGTCTGGAGAGGGCGCTGCTGATGCTGGAGAAGTTGGTTCTGTCGAAGGCTCCTTCGATGTCTAAAAGTGCCCACGCAGGTGCCTTTTTGATGAATCGCGTCCTCTATCTGGCTGACTACTAGATGAAGAGCAGATTCGGTCGACTTACCTGAGCTGTATGCGTGCTGATTACCATGTAGCGGTATTGTTTTTAGAGCGCCATCCCTCAGCTCCCTATCACATAGCCTCTCCATAGTTTTTAGGAGAAAGGAGGTCAGGCTGATTGGTCTGTGGGATTTGGCGTTTGTGTAGTCACCCTTACCTGGCTTGGGGATGAATATTACTTTCACTTCCCTCCACCCTTTAGGAACGTAGCGAAAGGCCAGGCACGCTCTCAATAAAGGCACCAATCTTATAGCGACAGAGGCGCCTCCCCACTGTAGTAACGCGGGAAACACTCCATCAGGACCAGCTGCCTTAAAAGGATGGAAGCTCCGGATGGCCCATTGGAGTTTCTCCAACGTGATCACCCTGCGTGCGTAACTCCAATCATTGTCTGATGGTGTTTGGGTTTCATCTTGCCAGTCAACTACCTGCGCGAAGACACATCCAGGGAAGTGGGTTTCGATTAGGACGCGCCTTGCTTCTTCAGGGGACGACGTGAGTGTGTTATCAGGTTTGCGGAGGGTGACGGGCCCAGGTGTATTCTGTTGCGCGAGGACCTTTCTTACCCTGTTAGCTTGTTGACAAGATTCAATGCTGCCACAGAATTTGCGCCATCCCGAGGTGCTCCTGAATCTGATGCATTTTTTGTAGCTGGATTTGGCCGCGTAATAGTTGTCCCAGTCCTCATCCGCACATGTGTTCATGGCTCTATTCAGAGCAGTTCTTACCTTGCTGCGCTTGCGCTCCAGATCAGCGCCCCACCAGGGTTGTTTATCCGGTGTGTTGCGCGGCATGGTCTCTGGGCATGCAGACTGATAGCGGTCTATGATTGAGTTAGTAAGGTGAATTACTTGAGTTTCAATCTGTTTCGTGTCCACAAATGTCAACTGGTTGTTTAACGTCACAAGCTTGCAATCAAGGTTGCGTGTTGTCAGAGTTTTAAAGCCGCCTATGGGCCTCTGATGTGGCTTCACATGCCGTCGAGAAATATCTCTCAGGCATGCCGGTTTCCTCACCCTGTACTCAAACCTCATTCTGTCCTAAAGAGTTTATCATCCTGATAAGCAACAGGATCGATTGGCATCAAACCAAGTTTTTGCGTAAATTGCCCATTTTCTTGCTGACTGTAAATTTTTCTCGAAATCTGTTGATGCAGATTAAAATTTCTCCAAAAGTTAGGGACAGTCTCCTAAGATGGTTTTCTTGTAGCTACAACGGTTGTGGTACATGCTGATCTCGCATTGTATAGGATTTCTGTACAATGTGAGGTCAGCTTATACTGGCAATGTATAGCTTGATGTGTAGCCGTGCGTACCTACCATTACGGCCCCGTCTCAAAAATCCACCCTTTATATCTTTGTACTGCTGGTTACTTAGGTCATGTACAAGATAGGGCTAAGAACAGTCCCCAATCTCTGCAAAACCTCTTAGAAAAAAAGGATAAACATAACGTAGCCAGACATAACAAAATTAAATAGTGGCTATTGCCGCTCAGTCTATTTGCCATTTTATGGCGCGATCAATCATTGAAAGGCACCTATCATAAAACTTAAAAGCATTATAATACTGTACCTACATGAAAATAGATTTTTATAACCATATCACATTTTTTATGTGATTTTTTTGCATTGTTTTCAACTTATGTCTTTAACAACTTCCTATTGTGTTTTATACTCAAAGAAACAATAAACTGTTAATCTATATGTGTTGTATTTATAATTTCGGTATTATATATGCCCATATGTTGTATGTGTTCATGAGTATACATTTTTTATAAAAGTATCATAAAAACATGCCAAGCTTATTTTAACGTTCACTATTTTCCCCCATATTTTATTAATAAACAGGTACGGCAACACAATAAAAAAAATAAAAAAATAAGAATGTTACCAAACCAGTTATATCTTTGAAGTTTCTTTATTACATAATGAATACTTAAACTGTTTAAATAGGTAGATTTACGTCTTTTATTTAAATAGGGCGGGGCTCATTGCTAAATAATAACAGCCACACGGGTCGATAGAAGGTTAAGCTACACTTGCCGCGGTCGGTTCGTGGACGGGTGACCATCCAATACATATCGAGAAAGCACGTTAAACCTTTAGTTCCGGCTCTCATTCGTGGATCTTTGAAAGTCGTTATGGGTAGTCAGCCCAAAAGTTTGGCAACCAGTCTTATCAATCAAGCGGTATCGTGTTACCCAGTAACTGGGTTGTGGAGGTCAGATGGCAGTCGCCCCATGTAAAATATTGGTACTCAGTTGCATCCAGTTATACTGGAAGCCGAAAAAGCTAGGCAAATTGCTTTTTTTCTTTAAACAGATTTTTTTTTAAATTTTAGGATCCCAGAAAGCAAACTATTTGCATATATGGACATTTAGATGTTCAACCAGCATTGAAATCGGATGGGTGGTTAACCGAGCCATTTGAGCTTGTGGAACGTGATGGCAAGCTGTTTGGCCGAGGTTCTACTGATGATAAGGGCCCAGTACTTGGCTGGGTTCATGCTATTAATGCATACAAAGCCGTTGGTGAAGAGGTAAACATATTGTAACTTATCATTTTATTTAAATATTTATTATATTTTATGATCACATTTTACATTCTGTTGTAACAGTGTGTACTCACATTTGCTATCCATTGAACACTGTATCAACAGAACATAAATGATATACAAAGACAAATAAAGCAGGAATCTGCATTATTTGTCTTATTATATAACTTTATCTCCCACAATAGATAGATACACATAACTTAGAAGGTATATCTGTAATGATAAATTTCTTTATACTTAAAAGCTTCAAAGAATTATAAAATCTAAATATAATTATTTTCAGCTGCCTGTGAATTTGAAGTTTGTGCTTGAATGTATGGAAGAGTCTGGTTCAGAAGGCTTAGATGCTCTACTCTTAGAGAAATTAAAACCAGAGGGTTTCTTTAAAGATGTAGACTTTGTGTGCATATCAGACAACTACTGGCTTGGCACCACTAAGCCCTGCATCACATATGGCCTTCGTGGTATTAGCTACTATTTCTTGGAGATTGAATGCGCTCAAATGGATTTACACAGTGGTGTCTACGGTGGAACTGTCCATGAAGGTAGGTACTATTTGCTATATTTATCAAGAAATTCTTATATTATAAAAATACTAGCCAGTATCGAACCCACGCAGAAAACTAATTGCTTAGCCACTGCGCTCATCGAGTCGTCAATACATTCTGAGAGTTACATGATAAAACGAATAAAACAAAAAATACAACAGAAACCTAATAAAAATATAAATTTCATGATGCATAACTATGATGAGAATATTGCTGCAGCTACAACATGAACAATGGCATATTATCTGACTATTAAAACAGTTTTCGTGTATAAATCAAGACAAATACATTCATGTTTGTTAAAATATTTTTATAATCTATTCAACTCCTATCACTCACATTTGCTATCCATTAACGTCTTTATTAAGTTATTCTGCCTACAGTAATGTTACATTAAACTGATAAAAATTTAATTATCCTTTCACAATAAGTACTTTTATCTTGCTGATAAATGCATACCTTGTCTTATTACGAATGCTAGTTACTATGGAACTAGATGCTATCAACGCTTCACTTATCTTAATTATACAAAGATTTCAAGATGAGTTAAGAAACAGGAGTTGATTGGCCACTGAATTTTGATTTAAGGGTTCTAATCTACATTAAAATTGACAGCCCCTCTGATATTATAAATTGAAATGCCTATGATTTTTGTATGGTTTTGGATTTGTAAAATGATCAACAATTTAGCGATACAAAGAAGTAATGCCGACGGCGTCAATTGAGAATGATTGTCTAATTTACAGCGATGACTGATCTAATTTATCTGATGAATGAGCTTGTGGACCAGAATGGCAAGATTCTTATCGACGGTATCTACAACTCAGTCGCACCGCTGACGGAGACTGAGAAGAAACTGTATACGAACATTGATTTCGATACCGATGCCTACAGGTACGATGTTCGCACTTTTCTTCCTTTTTACAAGACTGCGTCAGAAGAAGGGTAATTTTCTTTTTCAGGTTTTGTACTGTTGAGTAGAGTACTGGATAGCGAAGCTATTATTATAGGTACCCTATTCAGTGTAACAAGATACTAAAATAAAAAAATACTTATCGAACATAACAGTAGACACGAACTACAGTGGCGATAATATATTTTTAAATGTCCTTGGTTTCCCTGAATAAGGTATGGATGGTAAACCTAGATCATTTCCTAGAAACGATTATCGTAAAAACTTGAACTCCTTCTATCGTAGGTACTGTATAGTACCTATCTACTCTGCGCATTAAGAAAGAACGAAAAATAAATGTATTATAAGCCGATGTCCAGCACACTTACTAAAATAATTTGAAATAAGTAGAGACAAATATCTGTGTTCTAAATGTGTCCAGCTGTTGTAAATGTCAATTGATACGGTATCTGAATGCTGTTTGCGGAATGAGTCAATATTGAATTATCACATTGTTTACGATATTGCGGTCTTTGAACCCTAGTTTTGATTTGTATTACACAAAGTACCCTTACTTAACTACAATTATTTATACATTACGTATTTATTACATTGTGGAAACTTGAAACCTATGCTGATTCATCATCCTTATTCCGTGTAATCGTTGATATGGTTTCCTAGTATTATAGGTATCAATAGTACCTATGTTTTGATCAGTAACAAAGACTAATGATCGAAGTATCTAATAAATTGGGTACCTAATATATACTGACCGATACCTTAGGCACGTGATCTATCAGGGCACTAGAGTTATCAGACGGTCCAGAAAGTTTTCGAAACCCGTCATCAAATGTTCGTTTGATCGTCTTTTACTAACATCTATCAATATAACATGGATCCAGTTATAACGAGTTCTTTACTAATGATAAATAATTATTGTTTGTAGAAAATCCATAGGTGCTCCTCAATTGGCTCACAAAGGCGACAAGGAACAAATATTGATGCACCGCTGGAGATTCCCAAGCCTTTCACTACACGGCATTGAAGGTATAACCGTATATACTTTTATTTAATAATGTTCAAATATGCGTAATATTTAATAATTTCATGTAATAATTTGTCATCTAAATACCTTTTTAGGAGCTGCTTTCCAACCCGGAGCGAAGACTGTAATTCCAGGAAAAGTAATTGGCAAGTTCTCCATAAGAATTGTACCAAACCAGGAACCCGAAGAAGTAGAGAAGCTAGTCTTTGATTTCATCAACAAGAAGGTTAGAATAGAAATTAGCACTTCTTTTTATAAATATCTTAGTCACACAATATATTTATAGTACGGGATTCCCCCGAATGCCTCTGTGAGCGATAACAACATGCAACACTGTCATCGTTTTACACAATAGTTTGAATAATTGTGATATTTAAATATACCTAATGAGAAAACTAATGTTCAGGTTTTGCAAGAGAAGACTCAGGGGTTTTACCACCACTATAGTGTCCAGACGATAATGGAATTATTTCCAAAACCTACATAGAGGTCGTAGTTGATTTTTTACGATGTCTTGGAGGTAAACAGAAAGCCCGGGATCGGTTAAATGTAGTTGCACTCGTATCACAGCATGTCAAATAGGTAAAATACTGACAATTATGATCAACTCCATAGTTATTAGTCTGTATTGCGATCGTTATTAGAAAAGGTCTTGGATGTTGACCGGAAAATATATAGAAAGTAAATTACTGTTAAATAGTGTTATAATGGTGGCATTATCACTTAAATAAAATCCTAACTAATATTATAAATGCGAAAGTGAGTTTGTTTGTTACAATTTCACGCTAAAACGACTGAACGGATTTGGATGAAATTTGGCACATGGTAGACCATGACCTGGAGAAGGACATAGGGTACCTTTTATCCCGATATTGCCACTGGATCGATATTTATGCGGGAGAAACCGCGGGGCGCAGCTAGTAATCTATTTATAAATAAAAAATATTTTTTGTTTTAATGTGTTTGTAATAGTCCAAATTATGTTTTTATGGTATCAAAAATTGGAAAAGTTGCTCAAAAACTGAAACTGCTTTTTCTATGGGATTTTTGTGTGAACTCAAGACCATATTGCTTTTTGACAGGACAATGTCGCTCGGGTCAGCTAGTCTTAATTAATTGTTAATTTTTTCACAGTGGGCGGCTCGGGGCTCTCCCAACAAAATGCACATCACGGCACAGAGCGGGCGGGCGTGGACCGAGAACCCCGACCACCCTCACTACCAAGCTGCGGCGCGCGCTACCAGGATGATCTATCTTGTAAGACTTTTATAGTAGACTTCTTAGTTGAACGTTTCGAAACATAGTAAATTACATGATTTGAGTATAATAATGCAATAGCTTGTGAATGGTGTAGATCCATAAAATATTGCGCCAGTAAATGTTTTAATACTGAAGAGCTATTATATCAATACCTCGAGTACACCTTATCTCTGAACAGCTGGGTCAAACAGAAGCCTGATACAAAAAGCATGTTGTTTTAGAATCGGCTTGCATTGTTAGGGGGATTTTCACTCTGTATATCTTTTCTTTACTGTGAAAATCTTCATTGATGTCCTTGGCCCTGACGCGTTCTCAGGTACTGCTTATTAAACCCACACGAATTTCCTCCACCTTTTGCCGAAGGGGCAGTAGTCGCCGTTACAAAATTTCTGTGGAAATAACTCAACATTGTGAATTTATAAAAACAACAGTCAAACGCAACAGCCAGTAAATTTCCTAAAGGGGTAGACAGAGGTATAGGTATCCACTTTTCGCCAGTCTAATTCAGACTCCTGGCTGCTATTGAGAAATCATTGACGGTGAAATCCAGACCCTATATATATTCTACTAAAGAAATTATGATATAAATTTTTTTTTTGTTTTAGACTGAGCCCGACATGTCCCGCGAGGGCGGCTCCATCCCCGTGACCATCACGCTGCAGGAGGCCAGCGGCCGCAACGTGCTGCTGCTGCCCATGGGCGCGGGCGACGACATGGCGCACTCGCAGAACGAGAAGCTCAACGTGCGCAACTACATCGAGGGCGTGAGTATACACATTACATGACTAGCGACCCACCCCTGATTGGCACGGTTTTTACAACTTGACAAAAAATCGAGATGTCTTTAAATATGTAAGTTTAATATTAGTGTATTATACACATAAACCTACTGGTATAAATGCTCTAAATGAAGGCGAAATCCGCATCACAATTGTTTGGAACATTGTTTAGATTAGAATAACTGAGTGGTCACACAAATAGACACGAAAAGCGACTTTAATTTATACCATGTACAGATGTACCTGTTTATCGAAAATAGATCAAAAGAAAATGAGAAGACAAATTTTTCGAACATATGAAGCAATGGATTAGCAATATCCTTTAAAATGATACAGATTGTGATTGAAATTGTTACGCAATTAGGGCGCTGGTAATACAAAGTTCTGCTTATACAGCGATGTCATCGAGGTTTAAAACATAATACCGAATTACATTGTCAGGGCAGGCAAGCTGCTGACGGGGTCCGTAAGGGCCAATGCCTGCCAGGGTTGCGAGTTGGTCCGAAAGGGATATCGCGGCCCCGGCACACAGGCAACGGAAGGAACACGGGTGGGTTTTAGTCAGTAAAAGTCTGACACTCCCTCTCGCTCCGCCCAGAGCGGGAGGAGTCATTTGATGATTTCCCACCCAAAAAAAAAAAAAAAAAAAGGGCAGGCAAGCTGTTGCAATAATTAATCATACACTGGGTACTAAACAAATATGTATTAACTTGCCGTCAAACATGTGTAGGCAAAAGAGGAGTACTTATTGTTCTAAGGCAGCCACGCGTTATAACTTGTCTTTGTGTCTACAATTATATGCAACATCCAATATGCAAAACAATACGGAAAAGCTGGATATGTATCATCACGTAATTGTTAAGTCATTACGGACATAAATCATAATTCGTGTCGTAACGTCGTTCTTATGTCACCGACTCACCGCTATTTAGCAGTTTTGCAGGGATGTTGAAATGTGTGAAATTATAACACAATGTCGCGTTTATCTACGGGCAGGGGTAGTCAGAGATAGCACACCCGCATTTCGCCAGTTATGTTATAAGTCACAAGTGATGGGACGAGGCTATTACCGCTAACCGGAATCAAATCCAGACTCCAAGCTGCTACACAATTACATTACAGGACCAGTAAATCAACGAGGCCACCTATCTACCTACTTAATAAAAATCTTAAATTCATTCCTGACAGACAACGAACAGCCTCAAATGAAATTTTGTAAGGTTTCTATACATAACGAAGGTGCCTCCCTTAAAAGGGTTTAATAGAGGATGAAAGTGTATGGGGAAGTTACTTATTTTTGCAGATAGAAAATCTCAGCGGGCACACGACTACGGCTTGTCACAACTATTGTGTCATAATTATATGTCACCACTACTTAGCATCTTTGCAGGGATGTTGAACAATTCCGACAATATTGACATGTCATTAAAACAACAAAAACATGACGTGATATCGTAAAATTCTGACGCGTTCGTGTGTTTGTAAACAAAATTCATCCGCGTAAAAACCCCATTATATTCCCGTCGAAAAGGATGGGCTCGACCTCGTGACTCTTATCACGTACATACAAAATCCCCGAACGAAAAAATGATGAAATAATAGATTTCCTCTTCTTTACTAGGTATAAATACTATACAATTAAATGAGTAATATTTGTTGTTGTTACATATACAGGGTGGATTTTTGAGATGGGGGCAGTAAGGACAGCTACCTTAAGCGTTGTAGCTATAGGAAAACGGTCTTAAGAGACTGTCCTTAACTTTTTGAAAGATTTAGATCTGCATTCACAGATTTTGAAACAAATTTACAGTCAGCAAGAAAATGGGCACTCGGCGTCCGGTCCCGACGTTAGTCAACTCAGTAACGTATTTCCGACGCGGCTATGCACACATCCTCGTGTGTTAACCTGCAACGAAAACTCAACAACAGTGCATGTTCGACTCGGCCAATTCTGACCATCTACGACTTCCAACTTTTGACATCAGAAAACTGTAATCCTCAATATTTTTATTGTTTTAACAAAACAATACCTCTTCTTTCTTTTTCCTGTGGTAAGTGACTAACCTGGTGTCAAAGTTTCTATGCCGCCCATGGGCGTCTGACTTGGCTTCACATGCCGTCGAGAAATATAATGTCTAAGACAATACCTCTAAATGAACTAAACAAACTTTGATTGATAATAGCAATAATCATGAACCAGAGCCATGTACCATCATTTTCCACATTAACAATCATCTTTTTTTACTAAAAGCCTTACACACTTGGAAACCCACATACGAGTAAACCACTCTAACGCCACGGCTCTCCAGTCGACTAGCAATCGCATTGCTCTCACACATCCAGCGCATGGATCTAAACTATGGTATTTCCACACCCCGACCTCCGCCAGAGAAACACGCCCATCGGCATGGACTACTTGAGTTGCCTCAAGAGACACCGATTTCTACAGGGCTACGACTACCTAATAACTACTGGTACGGTCGCACAGCAATTACATTGCTCTCATACATCCAGCGAATGGATCAAAACCACGGTCTTTCCAGACCCCGACCTCCGCCAGTAACTACTCATACGGTCGAACACAACTCGCATGGTTCCCAAAACTTAGGCTTGCTCATCACCACTGTGATCACCATCTACTTCGACTGGTACATAACCTACTGGCATCTTTCTTAACCTTTTTGGTCTCACGTGTCTTTGGGTAGATGCAAACTTCCACTCGCCGTTCTCTGTTTGCAACACGTGCTCCAACATCCGATTGACTGCCACTGTTCGTGCACCAGGCCACGATATGTCCTGGTTTTTCTCACATTTAAAGCACACAAAGGTCTTCGCTGACTCCTGAAGATGTCGTAGATCTTCTTCTGCTCAATTTGGAACTCCTGACGATCCTGGTACTGCCTTTCGTCCAGTCTCCACAGCATAGCTTTGAGACGCTCTTGCTCTCGTTCCAGCTTCTCCTTCTCGCGTAGACCCAAATAAATAGGACTCTGGCGAAGACTTCGACTTCTACTTCGAAGACGCCTTGCACTGCCCTCGCTACGCGCTCTCGATGTGGCTTCAGCTGTGTGGCGCAATTTACCACCAATTGGTAATAGGCGCCGCGAGCTAGTCCCTTGATTGCGTGGCATGGTTCGAAAATCATAAAACAGAAATAAAAAAATGGGTTAGAATTGGTAAACTAAACAAAACTACACAAAAAAACGTCATGAAATTTTTCGCAAGGTATTTCGCAAATATCTCAGAAACGGTGCGTATGAGCTCAATATTTTTTTGTCGGTTATTAAAATAAAAATCAGCTGTTCCATACATTTTGACCGCGTAGGTATTGCACTTTTCTATAAAACAGCTGATATGTTTTTTCAACGCATGGGGGTTCAGAATCATGTACTGAGTCCATGGTATCAGTTTTCGCGTCGATGTCCCTGCCACCCTGTATATGTATTTGTAATCACGTTCTCGAAAACGGCTCTAACGATTTCGATGAAAGTTGCAAATACGGGTTTACGGAAGCGAAAAATCGATCTAGCTAGGTCTCATATCTGGGAAAATTCGTTGTCTCCGTATTTTCACTCGAGCAGAGCTCGGTCGCCCAAAGTTTAAAGCAAGATGGCTATCTTAGAATAATGACATGGCGGCATGGAATTATTAAGTACCTACTATCATGGCAAAGTACTTACTATCGTGCACCATGGAATTAGTATGAACTTCCCTATACTATTAATTAAATGAGCATTATCTATTTTCATCAGAGCAGAGCAGTCGCCCAGGTACTATTATATTAAATCACATTTTTTTTTTACTTAAATCCAAATCACTGCATGTGATATACTGGTGAAGTAGGTGAACTTTTATCTAAACCTAGGATACATAATCATTTTGCTAGTCCATTTGTCATTAGAAACAAGCTTCTTTTTTTTTTTTTGGGTGGGAAGTCATCAAATGACTTGTCCCGCTCTGGGCAGAGCGAGAAGGCGTGTCAGACTATTACTGACTAAAACCCACCCGTGTTCCTTCCGTTGCCTGTGTGCCGGGGCCGCGATATCCCTTTCGGACAAACCCGCAACCCCAGCAGGCATTGGTCCTTACGGACCCCGTCAGTTGGTGCTGACATCTTTTTGAGGCGCGCATGGAATACAACGCGCCGTCGACCCGGGCCTGGTCCTTATCGGACGGCGAGCTGCCCATTGCTCACCGTCCGCAAGCCCGCGCCTACGGTGGCCGGAAGTCGGCTCGTGACTCCCGCCGCCCGGGGCGTCTCCTGCGGCGACTAGGGGCGCGAGGGCATGCAGCTTGCATTTACCTCGCGCGCTCCGCCTCCTACTTCGCGAGCATAACTGCTTCGCAGAAGGAGGTGACGGCCTCCCATGCACTCTCGCTCCGAACCATGGCCTGAACCAGGGCCGGACGCGAGAGATCGCCGCCTCCGTGAGGACACGGCGGTGCCCCGCTCAAGCCGGGCAGACCTCCACCGTATGCCCCACCGTGTCTTCCGGGCGATCCACACAATGGTGACACCCGGGCGTTTCCTCCCGCTTTATCCTGAACAGGAACCTCCCGAAACAACCGTGTCCGGTGAGGACCTGCGTCAGGCGGAAGGTGAGGACGCCGTGACGCCTCTCTATCCACTCCTCAAAGAGGGGACTTATCGCCGCAATTGTGGCGTGCCCAGCGCCGGTTGCGACAATCGCACTCTCCATACCGCCATGAGATCCCGCCGGAGCTCTGTCCGCCGTGCCGTGATTTCCCGCGGCAGCGGAGTTACGCCCCGGCGTTTCGCCTCCTCGCGACACTCCCACATGTGCGCGAGGACTTTTGCCTCCAGATCCCATGGCGGTAGTCAGGCAAGAAGGCTCGCCGCCTCACGGGAGACCGTGCGGTATCCTCTGACCAGCCTAATGGCCATGACCCTTTGGGACGCGTTCAATAGCTGGGCTGGTCGCAGCCTTAACGAACGCGCCCACACCGGTGCCCCGTAAAGGGCCATGGACCGCACGATCCCCGCGTAGAGCCTCCGGGAGGAGGCGTTTGGACCCCCTAGATTGGGCAGAAGCCGCTTCAAAACAGCCCCAGTGTAGTAGTGCCCCATAATATTTTGGACACTAGCCTTTCAAGGGGTTTGCTTGGTTTATTAACCTTTACAGGGCCTGAAATACAACAATTGGAAGATTTTTAAGAAATAAAATCATCATTTTCCTGGTTAGTTGAGAACATTTTTTTTTCACGAAAAATCTAGTACCTACACACTGTACGCTGTACCTGTGTGTAAACGGAATTTCCTTAAATATTTCCTTTATCTTTACTGAGAATAATTGTTAGTAAGATGAATTTTGCTGAATTACATTGATGTTGATTCATTGATGTTGAATTACTAATGATATTTTTAAATGTTTTTTTTTTTGACTTTTATAAAAATAAAAATGTATTCAATAAGTATAAAGATGAATAAACGAAATAGTAATAATGATAGAGATTAGTTTTAACGCGTTTTCGGATATAACGTCGTGTGAGATCCATGACTCATCGATCTCAAAAGGGGACTTTTTATGTATTCAACAATGATTTTCTTAGTATTACGTTCTAATATTATATAAATTGCAAAAAGTGCGTCTGGTAGTGTGATGCAATGGCTAATGTGCTTTGGAATTTCCAATACCCATAAAGCGAAATGTATTAACATTATTTTCGGTTAATTTATCTAATTACCAAGTATATAAGAATTCAGTCGATAAACAGACTGACAGACTGAAACTGTTCCGGCTAAATGTTTATTTGTTATTGTTACAGATAAAGTTGTTCGCGGCTTACTTCCACGAGGTGAGTAAACTTCCAAAGGCCTGCAAGTAAAACATTTAACATAAGTATATTTCGTGACTCTGGAGGTAAAAACGTTTGTACGACCAGCAATATATTCAATAGGGATTGTCTACATTCCTACCGTTAAGTACACTATTGCATAATTATAATTATGTATGTTTTATCTCGCATAATATATCTCGGTGCCTTATCCGTACACTTGGAACTGGTGTACTAAATGATTTTAGTTTTTTTACATATAATTAATTATTATATTACGCAGACAAGTTCTGTTTTGTATTATGTAATTTTATTTGTTTGATTTAATTTCCTGTATCGTGTAAAATATTTTTTGCATAATAAACTTTTTCTTATATCAAATTTTATGAGACTTTTATTTAACTCCAACAACAGTACTTTTTCCGACACCAGGTTTAGATACCTAATGCCTGCCAGGGTTGCGAGTTTGTCCGAAAGGGATATGGCCCCGGCCCCGGCACACAGGCAACGGAAGGAACATGGTGGGTTTTAGTCAGTAAAAGTCTGACACGCCCTCCTGCTCCACCCAGAGCGGGAGAAGTTATTTGATCATTTACGACCCTCAAAAAAAAAAAATTTTTTTTTGATACGTGTCCTATGTATTGGACCTAATGATTGGACTTCGGGCTGGACCGAACATTTTCGGGATTCGACGATACTTTTCAAGTCAACCAGCAGAACGATTTCGCGGTGGGCTTGGTATGCTAGGATCATGTGCATGATCCGTAGTAAGCGTCATCTTCTTATTGTCAAGTTTTACTTTCATAATAGAATGTAAATATCTCCGCTAAAGATGGGCCCTCCTGAGGACCACCCCAACTCAATATCAATGGGAATCTGTAGTATTAGCCATAATCACCACGTGCGAATGACGGATTGGTAATGTAAAATAAGAGGGGATAAGGATAAGGCTGCCTTCCTTCCATCCTTTTGAAGCAGTTTGATCGCAATTATTAACACTTTCGACTCCACCCACTTTTCATAGAACTCATACGCCATGCCGCCATACATATTGGAAGTGAACCCTCCGGGAGGGTTGCCGACATTACGTTTGCGCTAAAGATAACCATCGCGGACGGTCAACGGCATTGTAACATATGAATAATACAAGCTTTCATAAGTATGCAAAATATTCAAAAACTTTTAAAAGTGTGTGTAAAATAGCCAAAGCGCTTTATAATACTCGTAGCAATAAAATAAAATCAGCTGATGATAAAATAAAAACTACCTGGCAAATAATAAATAATGAAACAGGTAGGATAAAACAGCGAAATACTGAATTTAATTTAGAGACTGCACATGGCCCTATCAACTCAGATGTAGAAATAGCTCAGGAATTTAAAAACTACATATAACTAATGTACCTACATATACAAAATATTGTAAAACATTTTAAAAGAGTAACGGTGGAGTTTCTTGACCATTTTTCTCCATACGAAAACTACATTTTGGAAGGGGTGACTAGAATCAATTATTTTTTTTGTAATTTTTGACGTTTAAAAGTGCTTTGCAAAGGGCCTATTTGAAATAAATTATTTGACTTTGACTTTGATTAGGTTTAAAACCGTGTTATAAAACACTGTAAGATTGTGTTTTCCGGGGGTCTTGTCGCCATACGTAGTTTCCAACCTTTTATTTTTTTTGTGAATATATATTACCGTGAACAAGAAAAAGAAAATGGTTGGTTTTTAAAACCAGCACATATATCTACATCAGATTTTGTTTTCACGGTATAAAATGCTGTATTCGCTTAGAAAAACCTACATTTCAAATGAGCCCTACGCGAGGGCTCCCGACATCCCATATGCGACTAGGTGAACCCTCCAGGAGGGCTCCCGGCACTGAACGTATTAACAGGGAACAAGGTTGCCTTATGCCACTGTCAACAAAGGACCCATTCTAACTAGTATGTAATTTGTGGAGATAAAATAAACATTTATTACTAATACTACTCCCTGTATAATAAAATTCTACGTAACCTATAAAAAAAATACCGTCAGCTATAGATCACCAGTATTCACCAGTCTTGATTTCAGGCACAACTTTTATCACGTAGCAGCATGTTAGGCGTGTAGCAGTTTTTAAGTGCTACAACAGACATCTAGAAGATAAGCATCCCTGCACTTTAATCTCATTAGGATCAGTGCAGACAGTAGCAAAATGCTCAATCAGTTTTTCATTGATAAATGATTAAATAATCAACTAAATCACTTCTGTAATGGAGTTCAAAATAGCGTGCAAGAGATGATTCCCTGTGCTGTGTGTTGAGCAGTTTGCTGCTTTGTGTGCAGCAATCACGGATCTGTCTATCATACGGTTTGAATGTTGGTTCACAGTGACGGTCATTGCGAGGTTATAGAAATTATGGTCTGATAATAATAATGTGTAGTGTAGATAATAAGTGGAAGATTGTGGAAAAAGTACGCCTCCACGCATAGCGCGCACAACAGTTGACAGTCAGGTCTCTTCTCTGTGTGTGGGAGTGGCCCGTCGTCCAACATTCAGGCTTAGTGTGGGTTGGTGGATGTTATTTAAAAGATAAAAGAAGATACTGGTTAGCCTTTTACACCCGCAATAAGTTTTTTTTTAATCATGATGGGGAAGCTCTTGGCCTGAAACTCACCTGATAGTAAGTGATGATTAGGCCGAAGGTGGAAGCGAGCTTCACCCGGAATCCTTAACCATAGAGGAGCTGGCTATCTTATCTCTAACTGCCGAAACACAACAAGAAAAAGAAAAAGAAAGAAAAATTGTTTATTCTGCACAAACAAAACGCACATATAAAGACAAAAACACATAAAATACACACTTACAAAAGTAGCCAAAAGCCTCGTGTTCAACCAATAAATAAAAATATAAAAAGTAAAAACAATGTTTTTCATTGGTTGCTGCAACGATACTGTTAACATTGTTGTTATGGCGACAGACAGATAAGATGGTGGATGGGTAGCTAGCCAGGCGGGCTTAGAACAAGCGCTACCGCCAACCAAACCGAGCAGAATGTTTTGCCCCCACTGGAACCCGGGACCTCTGGGTCTGAGACGGGTAGTCTAACCTCTAGACACACAGAGGCGGTTGTAATTGTTACTGAAATATTCTAATTCCACTACTAGAAAGAACGCAATAAACAAACACTTCAATGGATAGAGTCGTTACTGTCAATACTTAAGGTTGCACTAGTCGATGGCTCGAATCCGTTGGTAGGCGTGGCTAATATGCATGTTACTTAGTATAGTTATTTATTTTTATTCATTCAGTTTTTATTTATTTAGTGACATATTTACGCCCAAAGACGAGTTAAAATTAGTGTTGTTATATGTAAGTTTCGACGCTCATAACTTCCAAACCAATTTTTTTTCCAATGACGAGACATAATTGAAATTATTTTTAGTTTTAAACGTACACCGTCAAACAGACGAGTGACACTATACTACATTTGTATGGAAGAATGACCGACCCAGAGCAACCTTAACGCCTTAGATTAGATAAAGGGTCAAAGTAGGAAGTACTCGATAAGGAAAAGAAGAAGAAATTACTTAGGTATAATAATACATAAATTATTATGTTGTTCTGGGGATTTCTCAACTCGTGGTCTATCCGCAGCCTATTGTAGAACTTAAGGCACATGCGTCATAATTTGACGACTATGGTTGAAGCATTGGTTTAGTGATTGGCTGGCACTAAGTGTCGCGGGTTCGATTCCTCCACGAAACAAATATTCATAATAATATCACAGGTTTTTCTGGGTTTGAGTGGTTGTATATGAGTTTGTGCGGCGAGGACTTTCAAAAATGTAAATAAACAGTTACCTGTTAGCATTCCGGCCGCTTTACGGCTACGCACTGGCACTGCTACATTGCTGCTACACTACTGCTACGCTACGGTTACTGTACTGCTACGCTGCGGCTTCGCTACTGCTACGCCACTGCTACGCTGCGGCTACGCTACTGCTACGCGGTAGCTACGATATTGTTACGGCTACGCTAAACCAGTAGCGTTGAGCGCCGGGCCGGTCATCCAGCGTAGGTACTTTCTAGTGCAACTGATGTCAATAACCAGCGGGTAGTGGCGTAACACACAATTGCAATGCCTTTAATTTTGACAGTTCAAAAACCTTTAATTGCGTTATTTAAGTTGTTGAACAGACGAATTTTTCAAACCAATGAAGCAGTAGATTAGAAATTTCCTTCAAAAATCCTTCGGATTGCGATGGAAAGTGTGTTACGCAATTGGAGTGCTGGGGTATATTATAGTGTTTTCGTTATTTGTCCACAGTCTTTCGAGATCGGTTCCCCGTACTGGGGCAGCAACACCCCCAGGACGGTGAACATTGGGTGTAGGTATAGTGCCAAAGATGATATTATTTGGTTAGCTAGGTAAATGTAGTTAGATAGGATAGAATACTCTCAACTACACTCGCTCGTTTTTGCAAGCAATTACAATTGATAAAGGTACCAAAATCGAGCTAGCGGACATGGTTCCTGTTGCCGCTTTACTTTAGGTGATTTTCATATTTTCAGTGTTCGCCTTTAAGTCCCGTCTTTAATAGACACTTACGAGTAAAAACTAGGTACACGATGTGAAGAAACACATACCTTTAGAATACAGAATCTAAAAGTATGTGTCTCTTCATAAAGCATTTAGTAAAAGAAAGTGAAGATAAAGCAACAGATATTCTAATAGAAAGTCCCGACAATTCGACATTTCGTCGATCATTCTATTGTTGGCCGATCAGTTCATCTGAAGGCGGGGATGACCATTCAAAACTAGGTATCGCACTAAACTCGAGTAGGTCAATGGCACGGTCTCTCGAGCAAACATAACTTACACCGAGTAGTAATACCTACATAATATAGTATTTACATGTTGAATAAAAAGAGGTTGACCGTGACTGAGCTACGATCGTCACGAGCGACCCTCGACGGCTCGAAGAAAACACCAAACTCTTCAGATGTTCCAAATTATCTGTAGCGGAGCTATTTCTGAAAGAGGTATTTAGGATGATTGTTATACTAAAGGATATATTGATGAAGCGTTACGAGTTCAGATGTTTTCATAAAATGACCTGCAGTGTAGGTACCTCATCAAGCGACCCTCACACAAATAATTGTTACTTACTTTAATGGCCTTAAATTGGCAGTGGGTGGTTGTATGTTGGTAGGTACTTCTTGTTTTGTAATCGTATTAGTTTTAGGTGCGACAGGCAAGGGCCCTGCCGCTGCCCCTGCTGCGGCCACTGTTGACACACACAGTCTTACAGTTATGTGACCAATACAGTTAACGGTTACGCGAAACGATTAATTTATCAGAGATTATATCTCATTTAGCACGGTTTTGATCCGATGTGTATCGTGTGGGCGATGTAATAAAAAGTATTCTTTTAATTTTACCTCCCGTTGACATCGGCTGGTGAGCTAACGCATACCAGTTTACAATACTGACATAAAAGAGGATAGCGACCGGCCCTCATTCAGTCAGTCTGTCTCCGAGTCTCGCTACAGTGCAACGTTACGCTCCGCATGTTCTTTTATATACCAATGTACCGTGCATAAAACTTATATTAAATTGGTATATTATTGTGAGACGCTTTAGTTATTAAATTTTTTAAATCAATTTAAAAAACCTCCGTGCACTATAAGGATACAACTCGGTGAGTTAATTGTTTTGTTAAATTTTTAGTTCGTACCTGTTGTTTGTATTGGATGGCTGCAATGATTTTAGAAAATCACAATATTAAATGTTTGCTTTAGAATGGTTGAAGATTTAACTAATCTGTACATAGATGGCATACCTAGATACATAATGCTCTACTGTTTCCCTATAATTACTTCACAATTATTGTTCCCTAATCAAACAGACAGGTTCTCACAAATCTTGTGTAACTGTGCAGCGTGTGTATCACCACAACACAGGTCCGTCACCGCCTGCCAGATTATCATGCACGCTTTCTAATTTACTGTGACGAATTTTCGCAACAGTACGCGCACATAAACATCCATGTCGCTTTAATTCGTTGCACATTACTAGATACATACCTGTTTAAGGCTGTTTAAGCAAAATTACGTTTTCAGGAACTATAAAAGTACTTTAATACTTTCCGGGACACTGAACGAAACACAATTGAAGTTTTATTGTTTTGACGTCTATGGGCGTTTAGTGTTCCGGAGAGTGGGTTTTACTTTTGGAACTAACTTGTGTCTTAAATACCTATATAGCTACCTATACTTTCTGGTGTCTGCTGCACAAAGTGAACATTTTATTTATCTGAAACTTCATACGTTTTAGTAGATACAAATACCATTTTCGCGAAATAAGACATAAGAATGATAAGATTAACGTTTTCAAAAACTAGACTTTTTTAGTTCCTGACCACATCTCTAAAAAAAATTGTCAGCCCCTCACAATTTTGTACACAAGCAAGAAACAAATAAATAAGAAACACGCAAGCGACTATCAGTATTAGTTCTTGAAAGCATTATAGCTTTTTGAGCACAAGACAAGGTCGACTTGCCTACTTAGTAGAATACAAATCGTTCTACGAATAACTAGACGTAGGAACTAACATATCCCTGAATGATAACTCTTTTGTTTACCCTTGTCTTATCTGTAGCCCTTAAAAGATAAAATATTTATGACTACGATGCGATGGTGCGACTGGTTTAATCTTAGAATCATGCATTTCAGAGAATTTAGATAATAATTAATATTATCAGGTATCAGTTAATCAGTAGTACCTAACCTAGTTAGATTAGGTCGTCACGTGATAGCCGATTGTGGTTACGCTTAGGAATAGACATTATTGTTATGCATTAGCTATACTTTACGAATCATGCTGATGATCAGCATATTAACTATTATTTTCTTTGAGAATCACTCATTTTTATGTTTTCCTAGAAAATATTGGAATAAATTTTAATGTTATTACTCGTAGTACGTAAAACAACGTTTTAATATGCAAATATTTATAGTAAATTTAGTTGTTTATTATTTCGTACATCTAAATAATTCTGAGTATACTGCCATTATTGCAAGAACTAATGTTTTGGGAGCCCCTCTAATTGCGTATATTATATGAGCTCACATATGTTATTTATTATTGTTTATGCATAGCTACTGTATCTATACTGTATCTGTAATCTTGATCAACTTATATTATCATTTTGGAAGAAGAGAAGCTACAAGGCTTTCTTAGCATACTATAGTTTCTTTTTGTAATTGTTTCGATATCTCCCCTAACTACAAGGGCCAATTTCTTCTACCTTAATATTATCAGGTATATAAAAGAACAGCCGTGCAGAATCGGTTTCCCTTTTATGTTCAGGCAAAGGTATGTAAAAGAATATTAAACCCAACAAGCCCACAAAGGTTCGAACATAAACATCGGTTAAAAAGCGACCGTGAAACTGAATAGAAAGTTCTTGTCATATCTACACAATGGAGTATACTACTAATAATCATCATCATAGAATAGCAAATATGGAAACTTGTTTTAAAATAATAATTCTCATTTCTTTAAAAGATTTCTTTTTCTTCAAACACTTGTGTGGAGGTGAAATATAGAGTCAAAACTTCAAAAGCTCGTAAGTAAATCTTAATGCACTGAGCTTTAAGGTTCTCACTAATGCTTAGCGGATGAAGGATCAGTGTTAAGGCGTAATTTAATGTTATCTACTGCTATCTGATGAATTTCAATCGTTTTTTCATAGGAATATTAATACATAATAGATTTTGGTAGCAGGTAATTAAAGCTAAAAAAGTTTAAAACTACTGCACTTCCTTATTCTTATTCCTTCTTCAAATCATTTTACGAAATTACCTAAAAACTTCAAAATATTTTCTTCAATAGAACACTCAAAGTGTATACAGTTATTATCGACGGTCAATTGTTATTCCGGCAGCGTGCCGCGTCTGTTCGAGGATCTTATGCAAACGTTACGCGTCCAATGTGGTGTGTGGTGGCCTTAATGTTTCCGAAAAATGGACCAAACGAGCCGAGGTCGCCAAAAACACTCGTAATATTGCTCGAAAAAGACACAGACAGTTTTGGAGGACGAAGTCTGTATTATTGGTAAAATGTTACTGAAATTACGCGCGAGCTACGTGTTTCAAGGTAGATTATTGTACCATGTTTAATGCAGTGATAGCCTAGTGGTGTGACCGTCGGACTGCCAAGTCATAGGTCGCGAGTTCGAACCCAAGGCACGCACCTCTGACTTTTCAGATTCATGTGCGTATTGTATAATTATCACTTGCTTAAAAAACGGTGAAGGAAAACATCGTGAGGAAACCGGCATGCCTGAGAGATAATTCTTGACGGCATGTGAAGCCAAGTCAGAGGCCCATGGGCGGCTTTAAAACTCTGACACCAGGTTATTCACTAACCACACGAAAAGAAGAAGAATGCAAATAAATAAATTATATTCTAGAAGACCTACATAGAATCGCGCTTTAATTGGAAGTAAACTTTGACCCAAATAAATAGGCACTCGAAAGCTAGCAATGGCCGACAAACCACGATAAGTAGGTTTTAGCTCGGTGCAAAAAGATAAGAAGTCCCCATGATGAATCACGGGAGCTGGAACGATTGTTTGATGGAAAAGAAGAGATCTTCATGAATTTCACTAGAAAAGTCTTGTATCTCGACGACAAATAATAATAATATAATAAAATGTAATCCCTTTTGTAGCCTTTTTTTAAAAGCTGTTTTTTGAGTACCTACTTAGGTACCTAATTAACTTCGCATCGTTGTAGGTATAATGTTCAGTTTTCCGATTTTACAAAAAATCGGAAAACAGTTTCTTCTTGCCACAAGTTCCACTTTTTGATTTTCCATTGAAAATAAAGATAAAAAAACTGGTCAAGTGCGTGTCGGACCACGCACAATGAAGGGTTACGTAGTTGGGATGAATTTATCTTAAATAAAACTTAACATTGTAGTTGAAACACATGTTCGCCCATACAAGTACAAATACAAGTTAAAATCGCAAAAGAAATATAATGATAAAACTACAAATTAACATGTTTCGGACTTTTTCCTTTAGTTGTTCTATGGCTATGAGACATTGCTTCTTGCCTTTCATGTTTTTAGGTAAACTAACTGGAAATACCCCACAGGTTTTGATTTATTTGCGAGTATCAATATGTCGCTGAAACGGCTGTATCTTTTTATTGCGTCGACTTAGAAGCTTGATTTTTTTAGAGCTCCAAGGGACCGTAGACCTGCGTATTTGTTATTAATTTCAACTTACAACAGACAGACAGACAGACGGACAAC
The DNA here is from genome assembly GCA_916701695.1 of Agrochola macilenta. Classification (NCBI taxonomy): domain Eukaryota; kingdom Metazoa; phylum Arthropoda; class Insecta; order Lepidoptera; family Noctuidae; genus Agrochola; species Agrochola macilenta. The sequence continues at coordinate 14,201,133 of OU753554.1, read as the reverse complement.
GAAGTGATCCGAAAAGGTGTCCGTTTTTTCCGTTTAAGGTATGGAACCCTAAAAAAAGATTCACAAGATTTTACAACCTACTTTCATACTTTGTATGTATTTTTTTTGCCAAGCTGATACATTATGTGTGTCAAATTAATTTAATAAAACGGTATTCTTATTCTAAGAAAATCGTTTTTTAATTGGAAACTACGCTGAAAAGCCGAAACAGTTTTTTAAGATGTCTCGTTCCACACACTGGTGAACCACCAAAGATTTTCAGCAGGTGGAACGAATGGAAGGAAGCAGTGCTCCCTTACCCAAACCATTCATTCGGCTGTCGCTTAAAACCAGGGCTGGGGCTCTGTCTCGCATAGGATCGCAGTAGTAAGATGGCCGTTTTGCGTGGATGTGACGCATATTTTCCCCCAAATTGTTTATTTTCGTGTTTTGTTCTTTCCTTGCGTCATGTGTACCGCTAATAAACGTATTTTCTTTCTTCTCTTTTTTTTTTCTTTTTTTCACCTACTGAAAATCTCCCACCTGGACATGAGTTGCTTTGGGTAGCCTGGAAGTCTTTAAACAGACTCCGGACCCAGGTTGGCCGAAGCAAGGAAAATCTGTTCAGGTGGTGATTTATAGACGACTCCGCCTTGGAGAGTAAATGTGGTGCCATTCCACAAATGATGGGACACCCTATGTTGTGTCCTGCGTATCCTGTCAGCTGCACGTTACAGGAACTGATTGACTCTAGTGATGGCGCCAAACACATGGCCGAATTTTGGGCCAAGTCTATTTAGATTGCCATCGACACGCTAAGAAGAAGAAAAGTACGCTTGAAGTTACCTGATCAGAGGGAAGAAAACAGTACTTTTCGTCCCGGGGAAACGATTTTCCCTGCTGTCAAAAATTAAAAAACTATGCAAGCCATCTCCCAACTTTGTATACAGCCACTATGTTAAATCGCGGCGCAAAATTTAAATAAAAAAATATTAACAACAATTTTGTAACATTACCTTATACTTATAATTTACTTTTCACTAAATTATTATTTAATTTAAATAGATTTAAGCTAAATATTTACCATCGTCTATGATAAAAAATACTGGTTGATAGAATGCCACAGAAAGAAATGCCAAGAAATCAAACATAAAAAAGGCGGGAAAGCGGCAATTAGATCTTCAGTTGTTTTGTCGAGTGCTAATTAATTATTTACGTATTATATAATATTTGTATAAAATGAGTTCATCAGATTCAGATATAGATTTCTTTAACTAATTATGTATTTATTTACTTTCCGAAATATCCGAAATGAAAAGTATAAGTACAAATAAATGAATAGTTCGAGTACTCGCCTAGGTAAACACTGTGTTTACTTAGGCGAGTAGTCGAACTATTGGCGCCCTCGCTACGGTCGTGCGCCAAACCGTCTCGTACCTACATAGGTCCCTTTCATCCATTGTATAATAGTCTAGTATTCACTTAGTTTCGTAGTGGAGTTTTATTTACCCAACCGGTTACATCATTTTTATTACAAACTCATAATGACGCCTCAATAAATACATGTGTTGATTTCCCACAGTTTCACTAAGTATTCTCAGATTTCCCTACACGACGAAGTCTTCGCTACAGTTTTCTACACTACAATACCTTCTATTGTAAGTTTCTTAAATTCTTCCCAAAAGACGTACAAATAGCGATCGATCAAGTCACTGCTTCAACTGAAATTTCGAAAGACGAGTTTTTCCATAAAGCATTAAATAATAACCCTCCTTTTTTGGCTTCGCCGCGGTCGTCGGGTAAAAAGCCTCAGGTTCGCTGCTCGTTTAATAAAACCGTTAGTACATTCAGCATTACGCGATGCGCATACGGCGTAGCCCGTGGGGGTCGACCACTCACATAAAATGCTATATAAGCCCAATACAGTTTTAATCGAACTCAAATAAATAAACGATGACAGGATTTATTCCTTTTCGTTTGAATAATATTATGAGATCATTTAATTGCTACTCTGTTGTGGATAAATATCTGCAGTACAGATATTTATGAGACAATGATGGATACTGGGTGTTATTGAAATGTGGGAGAAACCACAATAACGTGTTGCGGGAAACCCGAGGCCTTTTCAATTGGAACAATGAAATCCGTGAAATTGTTACTGCGCGCGGTGAGCATATGTTAGCTCGTCAAATCATCGCCTTGGGTTTTACTTCTATGTAACAATATTGTACAACGTTGTTAACATCATACCTGCAGATGTTTTTTGTTGAGGGGTCAGTTCGACCTTTTTCAAATATTTTATTTTTTATCAACCTGTATTGTCCCACTGCTGGGCAAAGGTTTCCCGCATAATTTTCTACTGTTCCTTGTGTGTTTCCTTCTCCAATCTCCCGTTAACGCATCTAAGGCATAACGCCAGCGTTTCCTTGGCTTCTGTCTCTTCTGGAACCCACTGTGTGACGATTCTGGCCCATCTGTCTCGATGCATCCTACGTAAATGGCCCGCCCAACCCACTGCCACTTCAGCCTAGCAGCTCGATCTTAGCGCGTCGACGGCTGCAGTTGTCTCTGCCGTCGACGCGTCGGCGGCTGCCGTCGACGCGTCGGCGGCTGCCGTCGACGAGTTTCGACGCTTGCAGTTGCCTCTACCGTTTGGCGCGTACCGCTCGTGTATGTGACTACTTAGGAAAACACAATAATAATCAACATAATATCAAGTTTAGTATCGGTAAAACGAGTTTTCATCGTACAAATCTTACCGTGTTAACCGTAGAGTAATGTTTCAAAACGTCAACTACATAGTTAAATATAAAGTATAAGGCTTGTGATTGTCGTTATTAAACCGGCGAACATAACTCAAATGATATAAACTAAGAGGCGGAAAAATAACTCTACGCTTAATTACTATAATACTCGTAGAACGTACCTATTTACTACAAAATGCAGTAGTAGATAAGTCTTTTTATGAGGGTAGGTCGCATACCTACGTGTTTGTGTTTTGTTTTTCCTAAGTAGGTAGGTGTGTAGAGTTAGGTGGGTATAAAAGTGGTATTTAAATTGCGTGTCAATACAGGTATTTTTTAATAATTATGCTACTACAAAAGTAGACGCATATTTTGATTGTAAGTTAAAAGTGCAGAATAAGTCAATTTATAGGGATTTAAAATGTGTACGGTTATTTAGGTAGGTAGTATATGATATACCTACCTAACGCCTTATACCGAATAAACTGTTATGAAATAAGGGTCTCGGAACGATCAATCGCAATTGTAATATTTTACGTGATTGATACTCATTGATGCGCAAATTGATCGTTTTCCAAATGAAATCGAAGCGATTGACAATATTATTACAATAGAAATTGATGGCATTTGATCAATTGCAAATGATCGTGCCGGGGACGCCTTAGGGTCCTGTTCCTTCCTTGCACGCAATTTCCAAAAGATAAAAAATAATATATATAAATATAAATACATATTTATGTACTTACAAACTCATGAAATAATTCCGTCATAATAGAATATGGAGTTTGCTTTACCCTTTACCGAAACCATAGAATATACTGACACAAGCCAACATAACCCTAGCGGTACATTTGTACTCAAATTATAATTATGTCATATATCTATGTATTTTACTGTGTGTACATAAATAATAAAATAAATAAATGAATAAATTATTTAATAGTATGTTGAAACTTAACGCACATTCTAAGCAAATAGAGCACAATGTGGTTTTTCGAAAATATGTAGTGTGTCGTCACTGAAATATTTTATGGACAAACAATAAACTTACTGCCACACTGTCAATAACTTATTGTGAAATCTAATTTCTACTTGTTTAAAACAGATGATTCCATACAAAAAACCACACCTACTCATTGTTGCCTTGCCATAACATTATGTTCCAATCAATCACAGTTTTTGAGGTAGATTTTTTGAATATTATCAATACCGTAGTGACACGGTTTTTCTGTCCGGTTGTGTAACAAATGTGTCGAGGATGACGTGTTGCCTGACTTTCGCTGCAGCATTGATTTCAAAGGGAAATCCAAGCACTGAGCGGTACCAAGTGGCGGTGGCGCCACAGTATGACCTACTCGCGTACGCGGGAGGCTGGGATTCCCTGTGACGTCACTCTGCTGAGCTCTCGAACTCTCGGTGCACGCATACACCATCTGAATTACTGATAATATAATTTCACCGCGAAGTGTTGTTCCTTCCGTGCGTCGGTTATACTCAAATGGCCCGGTAATCTATACGTATAGATAAAATGAATGAATGACTGTTCAGTATCGCAATTTATTTTATCACTACCGAGGGACATGACAAGTTCAAACGATAGTGTTATAGTTGGGTAATAAATTTGACGATTCAAATGTTTACTATGTGTCAACATCCTTGTTGTAAAATTGTAAACGAATATTGAACGAAATCGTGTGTGCACCGCTCTTTAACGTTAGGTTAAATGAAATTAAATGATAATTGCTGAATCATCATTTCTCGGAAACGTACACCTTATGACCCACTTTCGTTTACATAAGATGGTGTTATTTCTTGAACATACATGTCATATCCTTTTGGATGAGTCACTTTAAACATGATAGAGGTTAAATCTCAAATGTTGTCTGTAATCAGTGTCAGAACATAAGAGGAACAACGAGTCTGGGAATCAACTAATGATTTTTGAAGATTTTTTAAATTTATGATCATTAGGTGAATTATGTCTTTGGCTGTCTAATGCCCGTTGGATTTTCAACTCTCAGCGCTAAGCCTAGCGTTGAAAATCCAACAGTGCACTTTTATTTAGGGATTCATTTAAGTGTCACTTAGTGAAGGTGAAATCGGGCATAAGTGCACTAGGCAACACATTGAGTTTGTACGTTATATATAAAACGTTATAACACGTTTGTTTGAAGCATACAGTATACGTACGTAGTACTTGATTGCAATATGTAGGCGCGTGTCGGTTATCAGGTCAAGCTTTAACAAGCGTTACATATGTACAGTACGGCTGGGGTTTTCCCATCCGTATAATCAATGCATTCCGGGACACAGTGGGGACAGATGATACGCGTAACAAGTCCGGACGATGCTGAGTGTGGTGGATTCGAGGCCATCAATCAATGACACGCCATTGCCGGACATGATTGAGCAGCTAACAGATTTGACCCTCATTTTTGAACCTAGATTATTTAATTAGGTATACAGAACTGACACACGATAATTAACTAGCTTTCACAAGTTGTTTATATACCTACAGGTAGGTAATTGGTGTACCTATCAGTCAAGTTTATTGGCAGCATAATTAAAGCGGGTATGATGCAGTGAAATACCAGTTTTGTGTGTCTGTATTTGGATAATAAACTAAAACTTGTTTGATAGGTTAAAAATAATTAAAGTAAAATAAAAATATATAGTTAGCTGTACATCCATACCAATTTAGAATAATCTAACAAAGAAGATACTCAGATAGTTTTTTGCTTCCCAATGTTCTTATTTGGCTACGGTGCACGCGGCGGTGCAGCCATGAAACAAATTATGATGGCTACTAATAGAACTATAAGGTAATGAGACCCATTATCTCGAATGAGCAAAATTTTAAAATCGAGACGAATTGTAGCCTGTAATAGCATGCTGTATGTTTCGTGGGTAGCTGACCGCACTACCTCCCACCTCTGCTCTGAGAGAAAGCGCGGTGAAATGCCGACAGATAAAATAAATTCTGTCTGGCTTAGCTTAGCGCTTTTTATCATTGTTAGAACCATTGAACCGTAGGCTCGTTACGTCGAGTTTGACAATACCAATCTACTGAGCATAACAAATGTAATGAGGCCGAATCTGGCTGTGTTTTGATATTGGTGATACCTACTTACTGTATTTAAGTTAAGCAAACGTATTGATCCATTTTTTTACTACGGTTTCCTATATTGTAGTTAGGATGTGCGTAGGTATACAATCTATGACTGGAGATGGAAATATGCTCATGCATTTTGGGTATAAACCCATCTCTATAATAAAAAACATGCACATTTTTCTCAAAATTCAAACCAATCTATCTCCTCTAAAAAAAAAAGAAAGAAAATAAATTTATTTCACTCAGGTTAAGGTACACAATATTCACACAAAAACAAAAAAAACAGAAAAACAAAGATATATATCAGCGATTAAATGTATTATGAAAATGTATACATACAAAGCGACTGACCATTGAGCAATCATTTAAAAATAAATGCTATGTAATTTTTTAATATAGGTACCTACGTCAAATGCTATTTACTCATAAAACCCTATTGTTCCGCCTACATTTAAGTATTTCCAACTAAACTCATCCCGACTTGTCAGTGTTAACAATGGCAATCTTGGCGCAAGAATTTTAAATATGACCCAATTATATTATCAATAATGACGTGTAAAAACATTCTCCTTTGCAAAATATTTCTTGCTGATAATACGAGCTATTACCTTAATTTTTTTTTTTTTGTAATTATGAGTTGTAATTGATAGGTACGTATAATCAAATAATGACACATGTAAACATAGTACCTATATAACTCCATGTACTTGAACAGAAATAGTCAATACATATTATGTGTGTCTCTCGCTTTTATTTTCGATTTTTCCCTACACTTTTAGGTATCTTGAGGAAACTGTTCCTGAAATATGTTGTGTTATTGTTCCAGTGTCATCATGTTGAAAGTAGTGGCGGTGGGCCTGCTGGTCATTGCGACCGTCAACAGCCAGTGTTTCTACAAAGATGACTCTTCAAAGAAGTTGGACCCTGAAGCTCGCACCTCATTGTACCGAGGACAGCTGGAGTTCACGCTCAACTTGTTCAGCGCTATCAACAAGGCAGTTCCTGACGACAACATCTTCTTTTCTCCCTTCTCCGTGTACCACGCGTTGCTGCTAGCTTACTTCTCCGCTGGTGGACAAACTGAACACTCATTGAAGGAATCCTTGAGCATTGCTGAGAGTATGGTAAGTAACAATTGTTTTGTTTATTTCTGACGATATTATTTTTCCTTGATCAACAAGAAAATTACATTACAGTTCTTAATTTCCAGTTCGAATAGGTACCGATTCGAACTGGAAATTAAGAACTGTACTGGTTTTTTATTATTTGGTGGAAATACAATGGATTTGTTGTGAAATTTGTGTTTTGCTGTGGTGAATCGTAAAATAAACAAATAGATATGTAATAAAACTATAAAACAGAATCTAAACAGCATCGTTTAATACATTCTAGGACAAGATCAATCTGATGACGGCATACAAGGTAGACCAGCGATCGCGGGCGACTAACAATAACAGTGATAGCTATGAGTTCACGAGCGCCAACAAGCTGTTCACCGACAACGGGCTGCAGGTGCGCCAGTGCATGCAGGACCTGTTCGGTGACGAACTGGAGACGATGGTACGTATCACCACTGTACTTTATGTTACCACTAGCTGTGCTCCACGGTTTCACCCGCGTAAGTCTCGATCCCTTGGGAATGTCGGGATAAAAGGTATTCAATGTAGCCCAGCTCATGATTTACCCATGTGCTAAATTTCATCTAAATCCGTTCAGCTGTTTTAACGTGAAAGCGTAACAAACAAACCCACTTTCGCATTTATAATATTAGTTAGGTTAACAACAGTGACAGCTATGAGTTCACGAGCCCCAACAAACTGTTCACGGACACCGGGCTACAGGTGCACTGTCCTATAAGCACAGAACATATTATATACTCAAAGAGCCTATAAGTTACTACAGTACAGACTGTTTGACGAAACTACCAAACTGTTCGTTATCTTTAAATCTGCAGAAAGTTTCGTCATCGATAGCCTAATACAACCTCAGTTGTCATTCTGTAGAAAAATGTAAAGCCAACGAGCAACGTTGGCTCAAATATTATACCTTGTATTTGTAATAGCTTGCCAGCCTTTTCAAATATATTTCTAGTTAACGCTGTAGTTTATCTACTGCGTAGGCGCAAATTTTTCTACACGCAAACAATGACAAGGAAAATGGATTAAACTCGTTCGTGAGGCAAAAAGTAATAAGTCTATAATTTAAATTGTATATTATTTACAGAACTTCCGTGAGAATCCCGAAGCTGCTCGCGTTTACATCAACGACTGGGTCAGCCGCGTCACCAAGAACAACATTAAGGACCTGTTACGCGAAGAGGACGTCTCTCAGGGCACTAAACTGATACTTGCCAACGCGGCCTACTTCAAGGGCGTGTGGGCCTCCAAGTTCCCCAAGGAGAGGACGAAGAAGGAAGCCTTCTTTGTGTCCGAAACACGTCAGACGCTCGTACCGTTCATGAAGCAGAAGGGAACTTTCCATTACAGTAAGTGATTATTTTATTCAAATTCATATATACCTATCTGTGATACCTATAATGTCTACACAGTACAAGTGAAGTTAAACTTTTGTACTCAAATGTTGTTCAAACACAAAAAATCCGCAAACAAAATAAAAATATTATCGGCGATATAACGCGGATTTATATATTTTATTTTTAATTCGTATTCTTTATGGCACCTCTTTAGTTAATTAATGAGTTATCCGAAATTTTGATTGAATTTTTTTTCCCCCCCAACCCCCAATTTTTTTTTGGCCTCTTTAGAGGGAGCCGTGAAAATTGATTTGCTGCCTGTTACAATGTATAATAGATGTCATAATGATTAGCACAAACGTGTCAAGATTAATTTTTCCCCTGCTTGTTTCCACGACCGTGCCCCTGCATTTTGTTCCTGATTTGTTTACACACAGAAAATTAAATATGAACTTACTTTTCAAAAATACTTTTCATCAAACTCTTCTAGTCCAAGTTTAATAACTAAATAGCTATCATAATTCTATAATTAATGTTTATTATCCTTACCAGTGGTAAGCGACGAGCTCGGAGCCCAGATCCTGGAGTTGCCGTACAAGGGCAACGACATCAGTATGTACATCTTGCTGCCCCCTTACTCCATGAAGGAAGGTTAGTCTACTTGGCTATATTTTTTATTTTCTAGACGCAATTCGGTGTTTTTATTTGCCGTGCTTCCTTAGGCAAAGTCTGGAGATTATAAACATTTGAATGCCGACTACCAAGATGTGGGCCATGTGCGATCAATAAAAACGAACGTTAAAACTGCTTTAAAACGATTACAGCAATCGCTCCGGTGATTAGCTGTATCAATTTATAATTCATAAGTTTCTCTCTCAATGTTTGAATTGCTTCATCAGATCATGATAATTGACGAAAGAGACGAAACTATGGTCTTCAAATTAAAATAAAATCTATATCGGGTAAAATGCTATCATATAGGGTGGTAGGGACATCTACGCGAGACTGTTACCATGGATTCAGTAGATGACTCTAAACCCACCTGCGGTTGAAATTTTTCGTCGGTTATTAAAAAAAAATCTGCTGTTCCATACATTCCGACCGCGTAGGTATTGCACTTTTCTATGAAACAGCAGTATCTTTTTTAGCAGCAGGTGGGTTCAGAATACGTACTGAATCCATGGTAACAGTTTTCGCTTCGATGTCCTACTACAAAAGAATATACAGTCGTATTGAGAACTTATAACGATTAAAATCTTTGTTTTGAAGTCAAAAAACACTTTTGATCCTATCGCCTCTCGTTTATAAATCTTTGATACAGATCTGAACGCTTAATCTGATATGAATGATGTTACTTACTGTTAGCCGTGCTTTCTAGTTCACTCGGTTGATAACGGTACACTCCAATTTAGGTCTTATGAATTATTTCTTGCTTTATTTGACCTGTTGCTCCCGAAGTTTCATCAATCATACTTGTTGCTACAGCTACTATTACTCGTGTGACTCCTGGGTACAACAGTCAATATTATTTAGTAATTATTCTAAAGCTGTTGCAGTCCTAGGTGTGTTCTGTACGAATCATCATCATCATCATCATCTGTTGCCCGCGACTTCGTCTGCGATCCAGGATGAAAAGTAGCCTATGTCCTAACCCAGATCATTGTCTACCCATGTGCCAATTTTCATCCAAACCCGTACAGCCGTTTTAGCGTGTAAGCGTAACAAACAAGCTCACTTTCCCATTTATAATATTAGTTAGGATTATTTACGTAGCACGTAGAACGTAGTTGTATAATTATCACTTGGTTAAAAAACGGTGAAGGAAAACATTGTGAGGAAAGCGGTATGCCTGAGAGATATTTCTCGACGGCATGTGAAGCCAAGTCACAGGCCTATGGGCGGCTTTAAAACTCTGACACTAGGTTAGTTACTAACCACACGAAAAGAAGAAGATTTACGTAGCATGTGTTACTTTATCACAACATTGGAGTATCAGGATAGATATTAGACTGTTTCTCCCCGATCATTATTATGCCTATGAAGAATATATTTATTTGTTTATAAACGGTGGTTTGTCAACAGGTGTTACCAACATTATCAAGAACCTAACTCCTGAGCGCCTGGCTGCTGTGGTGGAAGAAGGCTACATGGGTCGCGAGGTTATCGTCGAAATTCCCAAGTTCACCGTTGAAAGGAGCCTTCCCATGAGAGACGTAAGTGCAAGCATTTGTTTCCTAGACTTAAAAAAAATAAGATTGCAGCCATCATTACCCTCCTCCTGTTTGGGGCGATGTCTCTGCAATTGAACATGCATATTTTGATCCACCTCACACAGAATACCTGAGATTAAATAACGGCCTACTAATACTTGGTAAACAAAAACATTGCATGCTTCAGCAGAAGTCTGAAAATGGGACAATGTTCAGTTGTATAATAGCAAATGCATGGGTAAAAAAAAAACTAATTAGTCCGTCAGTCAGATAATAAAAAAATATTAGACACGTATTTTTTGCTTTATCATATTAATAAAAAAATACTTAGATAAAACGCATTTTAAGTTGGGGAGTGGGGGTTGCTACGTCACTAGTATGTATAAAATCTACATACTCGTGACGTCATGGCACATTTTACCTCAATATATCGCCGTATGTTTAGATTATGTAAAAAAATAAAAAATACGTGTCCAATATTTTTTTTATAATCTCAAAGACGGACTAAAAATACATTTTTAGTCATCATCCCTATTAATATAGGATCGCTGAACACAAATTTAATCATAACGCTTGTTATGTTGTGTTAATTCAGTAGTTATGATACTTTTTAGGGTTCCGTAGCCAAATGGCACAAATGGAACCCTTATAATTTCGAGAATTCCAAATGTCCGTCCGTCCGGATGACACAGTCATTTTGCTTGGAGACTATTTGCACTATATCGATTAAAATTGGAAAGAAAGTGTAAGTATTAAGTGCATCGCTAAACATAAGCGTGTACGGTATTCATAGTCCAATAATTTAAAAGATTATGATGTTTCTAAGTGACTTTGCTATATAAGTCAATAGTTTTTGAAATATCCGATATTTTCGTTACAACCGCAAAAATAATTTGTTTTTATATCGAATAGTTACTTGAAAACTAATAAATGCTCCATTTGTTTCAGGTTTTGGAAACACTAGGAGTAGGTGACTTGTTCAACGAGACCGCAGACTTCACCACTCTGTCGGAACAGCGCGGTATTCTCTTCGACGACGCCATTCACAAGGCGAAGATTCAGAACGACGAGGAAGGTAAGAAACCGCAAATCAATTAGGGACTAAGAGCTACAAACCGGCAAGTCATTGTCGAAATATTACTCGTAACTCAACTCATCATTATGCTAAATCCCGCTCTCATACAATTCTGAATCACATGGCACTTAACGAATTAGGAACTTTCACTACTCTGCAAAAACGAAGGCGATAAGGAAAACCGTGTCACTATAGCTTTGTAGTGTTTCATTTCGTCGTTTTAGCATATCTACAAAAAACTAAAACTGAACTGAAAATCAATCGTAAAAGGGTTTCTTCTCCGTATATTGGCGTATATTTTCGACAATTATATACATATGCCTCATTATTAAACTGGGTGTTCGTTTACAGGCACAGTAGCAGCAGCAGCAACAGCGATCTTCGGCTTCCGATCGTCCCGGCCGGCGGAGCCAAGCCGCTTCATTGCCAACTTCCCCTTCGTGTACCTCATCTACGAACGCCCCACCAACTCGATCCTCTTCATGGGCGTCTACAGAGACCCCAAGAAGTAAGCTTCGAAGATGTCTTTATGTAGTTATTAAAGCAATTTTTACACAACATGTATGACATTTTATATACTTACTACATAGTATTAGTATTAATGATGATCTGTTTGACATAGAAAAGTAGTTGAAGATTCATGAAAATAATTACGTACATGACGACTTATGATATTCGGGATTCTTTGACACATCCGAAACATGACATTAGGAGTTTGTTTCGCTAACTGTTCAGTAAAATATTTGTTCAATGGTTTAATATTTTTTATTTCGATAGATTATCTTTTAATAATATTTTGATATAAGTAATACGTTAAATACATCAAATAAAACTCATTTTTTTGTTATTAAGCTCATCTCATTTTAACTCATTAAATAAGACAATGTTTAGGTATCCATAGATTCATAATAAAATATAAAAATTGGACACTTGTTGTAAACTATTTCTGCCAAATTTTGTTTCGGTGGTTGTAGATCCAATTACTTTGTATAATTATGTAAAGTGTACTGCGATAATGATTGTATACTTTTGTGATATCAAACCCAGGGTAAAATCCCAAAGGCAGTCGCCAGTGCATAGTTTTAGCTACTGGATAAGTTACAAGTAGGAATTAGAGTAGTTATGTATTTATTTATTTTTGTTCTAAGACATTTTAAAGCAAGATCTTGATTAACGTCGCGTCGTCGTTGAAATTGTTTAATTTAAATAAGGTTAGGTATTTTTGTAATTACTGTAGTTATATGTTTTTTAGTGTTTTTTAAATTAAGATATCATTGAATAATATGTGATTAAGAACATTAAACTAAGCTATGTCTACATGGCATAATCCAACAAATCGTATTTTACTTAAACCTTGTGTATTTTTCACACAATTTTTGTCCTCGTGAATGTTTGCCAACAAAAATGGCGATATAGTGTAAATTTTTGAACCCGTCAAGCGATCGCTTACTAGAAGCAGTTTCCTCGTAAGAGAACAACAGTGGTTCTGTTGAGGAAACTCTGAAGAGCAGATTTATAAAAGCAGCTAGAAGTGGAAGGATAAGAAAAATAAGAAAGGGAAACGAAGAAAGTAAAAGGAAATTGATACGTTAGGAAATGAAAATCATGTATAAGTGCAGGCTGTACGTCAGCTGAGCTGGCCTAGCGTAGTACGGAGTTTCAATTGAATAAGAGGCCAGCTTATACCAACTGGTTTTTTTACCACTGACATGTGGACTACCATACAACAAAAATAAGTACATAATTAAATTATTCCAATAAGTTAAAGAAATCTTTCTGGTCCTACGTACTCTGGCAGAGTGCGTTGAGAACTCCTTGTAGGTAAGACGTAACTGAATCTTCTGTAAAGCAATTAGAATCGTATAATGATTGTATGAAACTTAAGCTTGACCTTAGTTGTCTCACGATTACTTCCTGTCTCTCATTATCGAAACAGCAGCTTCCATAAAATGATTAAATGACAATAAAAATGCCATACACATTTCGCACGGATGACCAACTTTGCACAAACTACTTTGATTAAATGGCTCGATCGATTAATGACTCAACATTATGTAAATTAAAATGTACACGGTCTGCGAATGACTAATTTGTTCTAAATATTTTCTGTAAAAAAATATTGTTCAACGTCTAGACAACAAAGTATCGGCTTAAGACAGCAATTTTTAAGAAAAAAACTCGGATCCATTGTCAGCCTGGTCGTGTTCAGAATACAAAGCAACTGAATTAGAATACCACATTAGGTTTATTTTTGATAATGGCGTCAACTGCAGCAACGTGTGGCGTATAATTCTCCAAGATGCTCATAAAAGTCAAGTGATGTAGAAATAAATGGCGATGCATTTTCCCCTCTGAATAAAATAAATGCACGTGAATAAGTTTGTAGAAAATAAACGTATAAATTTATGATGCGATCACTGACCGTGTCGTATTTGACAAAGAATATGTTACACAGAACTGTACAGAGTGTAAATAATAGCTCAACAGAGTGAAGGATGCATCGTGCTACCAACCTTTGAACTAAACTCGTGTAAAATGACTCATGAGACTGACTTGAACTAAATACGAACTATAATTATTATATCATCATTATCATTTCAGCCAAAAGACGTCACTGCTGGACATAGGCCTTCCCCAAAACACTGTCACTTCGAACTATAATTATATACATACATACGATTCTCGAATTTTGGGGAATGAATGGACATCGCCTATGAATGCGAGACAGCACACTGGATAGACAAAATAAGAAGAGCAATTTGTAGAAGTCATTTATTACTCACTTGTCCAAGAACAAGCGTTAAAGCTAATCGACAGTAACCTAAATGCTTTTCTTCTTCTTTTCGTGGCGACGGTACTTTGGTTGATTATACGTATATAGTTTGAGCCTAGTAGACTGGTCAGATTGATTGCGGCTTCAATGGCATTCTTTAGGTCTTCATAGATGCAAGTGAACGGGTACTTAGGATACTCCAGGAAGTGGGACATGGTCTCAACAGAAGCACCGCACTTGCACTGGGTGTTGGAAGGGTCAGTTAAACCCCACTTCGTCAAATTGTGTTTGCAGCGGCCTACTAGGGTACGCTCTCAGAGCTTTTCATATAGGCCACTGCACATCATGCCCGGGAAGCAAATGGATCTGGGGCTTGACGAAATCGGTTGTGAATGCCTACACCTAAGTGCTAATTGAATTGCTGATACATTCCGTTTAGGCTCGGACGTGTCACTAAAACAATTAGCAGTAAACTTAATTATACGTCATTATGTCTTTGTTCATTTGATTTTTTTGACAGAAATACAATGATACTATGTGTAATAACGTTTAAATATTTTGATGTTACGTCGTTTAATGGAACCTCTATGTACTAAAACTTATTGTGAATCGGTTTCAGCGGTAAATTAACAATTTAATTACATTGTCAAGTAAGTTTAGTGTTCGTGAGTCTCCTGTAACGACAATAAATTAACGTTGTTATGGAGTCTACATCGACGCGATGTTATCGCGCACTGTCCACTTATCTCTGCTCTATGTAACTTCCGTGTAAGATCTATAGTAGAAAGTTAGAGCGGTTAATGAAAGCTTCATTTTGGTAGTTGATTTTTTACAAATTAGCTTTAGCGGTTTTCTAATCGCTGTGAAAAGGTTAACCCTTTTCATTGGAGATGACGCGCGAGTTCAAGTCAAATGTAACTACCTACCTAGATATGTCTGACACGATCTTTATGATAGATAGATATCTGGGTAACAGGCGGATTAAAAAGCGAATTAGAGATCGGCAGCCCCGACGTCGTCGAGTCAACATGAGGAAAAAATGTTTATGAATAGGTGTAGTCTACAAATAATTGAAAGTCATTCAATAAACATAACCCTTCTTTTACTGTTGTTTTTAATTAAGTTCCAACTTTTGAAGTTCCAACACAGATCGGATCTTTTAGGCAAAAGGTAAAAAAAAAAAATTCCGTCTTCGACTAGTTAACCCTGAATAAGTACTATTAGGAACCACACAATATTGCTAAACCTCCAATAATAATTGAGACTTCCAATTCTAGCAACAGATGTAGTGATTACGGATACGGCGGCTGCCCAAACAACACACCGCGGTCGCCGCCGGTGCATTACTGCCGCTGAGAAAATATTGACGATTACTCATCTATTACTACTAACTGTTCATGTGACTAGACATGAGTATCCTCACCGTTCAGTTGAAAATGCAGAATGCTCAGTTTTCACTCATAATATACGATTTCCTGTAAGCGCGCCAACTAATGACGTCTGGTTACGTTTTGTGTGTTGTTTTCACTCTGCGTATCATTTATCATTTTAAAGATTCGTTCGTTTTCAACATTGCTTTCGATATTACATTTTGGAAATAATAATGGTTCTTTTGCTTCAACTGCGGTTTAGCTAGCAGTTATCTACAAGTAGGTAATAGTGCTAACCGGATAACTGCGGTCTTGAAATTTTTAGATTCAACCGTGAATCGACATTTTATTTAATTAATTGGTTAGCAATTGTCGAATTTTGCAACTTTTCTCCCACGTTCTGTATTGATTGTAAGTAATTAAAAAAAAAAAGTACCTACTCGTTTTTATGGCAAAAAATAAGACTGATTTTATACGAAAATCCTTGGAGGTCAGGATATCATTAGATGGCTTTAATACCAGTTTGATCGATACGGTTATGTAAGGATAAGCCAGTAAACCTCCACTGTTTTCAACGGTAATCCTTATAGGTTTACATTTAGATGCTATGTGAACTTAAACATACAGATATATCAAAGTGATAACTGGAAAATCGTCTCTAATTTATGATGATTGACGGCCCATCACTTGGAGAAAGTTGAAGTGCCTCACAATATTCACAAGTCTGTTTACATTAAGTATGCTACAGCATTTGTATATTTTCCTTTCATGCGATAACATATACGGGCACGACTTATGTTGGTCTTTATATAAGCTTGTTTTTTTATTAGTCGTCGGAGCGCGCGTCAACAGATTCCTATGTACTCGCATATATGAAGGAAGGTCGTCCGCTATACTTCCGTTTTGCCGTCCGCTTTCTTGAGCTCATAACTTAGTTATTTTGAATTCGTACGATCGCTCTGTTTACTTTATAAGGATTGTTGTCTGCCCATATGTATCGCTTTTCCCTGTTGCTATTGATACGAATCCAGTTTTTCTTTTCATTTTTATTGCGCGTATGTTCTGTATATGAATAAGGGAGGTGTTTATCTACACCATTTATCTAAAATGTTTCTTCACCTTTTTATAATTTAATATGCTTTAATGGCCTTATAAAGGAGGTTGTTTCTTGGTTAACATCATTTATACAAAGAGATGGTTGGACTGAAATTAATTGGGCGCGATGTTCTTTGTGCCCGTCGGCGGACGGCGGTCGGCGGGACGAACCGACGGACGATTAATAAAGAGCACATAAGTAAACAATGAGTGGAAAGCAGGTACATAAATCCATCGGAAGTATTTGTGGCGTCGATAGCATCGGTCCGTCAACAATAGAACTAATTACCGCCTTAGGTTGGTGCGTGTGCGCCGGAACCGCAAGAAACAATGCCCGTCGACTACCCGCCAACTACGTATTTATATATGCCTTTTGTTAACTCATCTAAACCTTATCACAATGGCTTCGGTGAGGCCCCAAACTCGGTAAACTGTTTGAAATTAACACTTAATCTGGTTCATTGTTCGTTACTTAATTAATGTTTTTGATTTTTCACGAAAACTTTATCTAGTTAATATTAAAAAACGGGTATAGAGCTTCTTTAACACCATCATCCTAACTCTTTAGTTAGGATGATGGTGTTAAAGAAGCTCTATATTTTTCTGAAATTTTAAATATTGTGTTGGATTTATCTGTCGATTATAAGTAATTATTTCTATGAGGGTCGTTCAGATAACTTAGTATTTTCGGAGTTATAAATATCCAAAGTAATTTTTGTATGAAGCAAAAGAAAAAAATGTGAAAATCTCGAAATTCTCAAATTTTCTCAAAGAATTGACTCTACGTATGCATAGTACGTATATTTGTCCTATTTTAGCGCCTATTCTCGGGTTGCGATTTTCTGCGATTTGGTCGCAATTTCAAATTTTGTTCTCTATTCTACACCACCATAGAGGTTAAGAACTAGGCGCGTTTTTTTTTTATGTAGTGGTCTCCCCTTTAGGCCTGATCCACTAAGGACTAATAAAATAAATAAATAAATAAGTAAAAATCACAATCACTTCTGGCCACTGCACTGTTTTAATTTAATCACTGTCAAGGGTATCCACATTAACGAATGCAAAATTTTCGTATTCGTCATCATCAAATGTTTCCGCTTGTTCAATTACTAATAAACTTTGTGCTTCTACTGACAAAGTTTTATGTTTTCTGCGAAGTTTGTGACGTTTCGCTGAGATGAGTGGATCAGAGCTGGTCAATAAATTATTTAAAATGTCTTCATTTGTAGTTTTTCTACTGCATTTCCTGGAATGGTGTTGGCGGTACCTACGAAAGTCTTTATTTCTAGCTTCAGCAGCTTCTTCAGATAGCTGTCCAATTGGTATTAGACCAAAACTTTCAATAATAGCTGCACCATGCATAAGAACTTTATGAACACTTGAAGGCATATAATACCAGCTATATAATTCCAAATACAGTTGCATGGTCACTTGAGCATATTCGTGAAATTTCGCTGTGTCAATGTGGTAACCTGATGAAATTGCCTCTAAAATGATTGCAAATCGCCGTATTAATTCTTCACTAACACCAGTTATCTCAGCAGTCATGTTTGGATTTGCAAAAAATCTTCTAGCAGTATTTCCGTCATTCGTGGAGCCGTGCCCTTGTTTAACAACATCAATCAGAAGTCCCATTCTATTTTTAAAAGCGTCTTGTATGTCTTTCTTTCTTCTTTCCATGATGCACTTGTTGTCTCCCTTTACTGTCCATGTCTGTATCGTTAATCTAATGCATTCCATCATTCGTATCCAGGTATGTAATGATGACAATCCGTATTTACAGAGATCTGGATCAGTCGGTTTTGATGCAATTAAGGGCAAATTATTCATCTCTGTTGGAGTGGCTTTACAAATGTCGCATCTCTGAGATGAAGTATCACATAAAATTGATGTTGCTTTTCCGTCTATCATAGTCATTAATAAAGAGTGTGAAATTTTTATTTCTCCAACTTCTGTTTTCACTAAATTTACAATCTCTTCCTCAATAGCACTTTTTTCCCGCAATATCGTTATTTTATTTTCTTTCACAAATACAAAATAACAAATAAGTAAGTAATGAATGTGTGGGGGTAGTGCGTCTATTATGGTGGGTAATAGAACACTGAAGTACGTTTGAATGCAACCGAACATTCCGTAGATACCCTATCGTTGCACCAATCACGTTACGACACGTCATAACTTGTTGTTGCGCTCGCGCACTCTTATCCCTTGATTCCCGGAAATAAGTCTCGAAAACAAATTACGTCATACCTACCTATGGTGGTGGAAAATGTCGAACATTGTTTTTTTTTAAAGAACTAAGTAGGTATTGAGGTTTTCAGGCCGTTTAGTATACATTATTTTCAATTTCAATTTAATTGGAATAAATTGCTTAACTAAAATAACATGACTCTTCATACAAATTTGATATGGCTATATCTCCGAAAGTACTCGTTAAATTAAAAAAAGTCAAAGAATAAAAACGTTTTAAATTTATGCCTAGATACCAAAAAAATACATTTGATCTCTTAAGACCCAACCTTGTAATCCCAGCCCACTGTGCGGCGGTGCCCCGCCCAAGCCGGGCAGACCTCCACCGAATGCTCCACCGTGTCCTCCGGGCGATCCACACAGTGGTGACACCCGGGCGTTTCCTCCCGCTTTATCCTGAATAGGAACCCCCCGAAACAAACATGTCCACCGGCAACGAAGTTCCACCGGCTGTCGAGGACGAGTCCCAGGTACTTCAACTTCATCGTCGACTCGACACCGATGTGTTGTGAACCCCTCCCGCCGTTATCTGGGAACCCGACCGTGGCGCGTTCAGAGGACCATAAAAACACATGGCCTCGGACTTGTGCAAGGCCACCTCGAGTCCCAATTGTCGAATCCTATCGACGATTAGGCTGATCGTACCCTAGATATTTGATAAGACCCAAGAAGAAATAGAAAAGTACCTTATAATACCTTTTTTTTACCATCCTCTCATTTGAAATAACGATTAGAAAGACGTACAGTCTAAACTGTAGTTTATCCAAAGTCTACGGATAATTAATTATGTAGGTATGCCTACATTTTTAAGAGCGTTTATTCTGAAAGTGGGCAACGTCGCAAATAGATGACAAATATTTCACTATTTTGATTAATTTGGCAATATTACTGTATGGAAATAAGAATTGTGGCCAACTAGTGAACTAGAATAGTAATAATGAATTGCGATTATAACACTGAATTTGATGTTATAACCGTTTTAGGTGTAAAAAAGGCATTTGGAAAGATTCCAAATACTTTTTTTACATCTAAAACGAAATATTCGGTGTTACGATATTAGTTATTGCATTTCATAATCAATATTTTAGTTCACTTTCACTAGTTAGCCACATTTCGTATTTCCATACTGTATTATTCCCAAATTAATCAAAACAGGTAACTATTTGACAGCTATTTGCGACGTTGCCAACTTTTAGGATAAGCCTTCTTAAACCCAGAAATAATGTTGCTAGTATTAATTCGAATCATAAATCACTGCATTTTTATTTTGTTTTTGGGTTTTGTGGTTTAACCGGAAAACCCCTTTTGGAGATATAATTTAAGCTTAAAAATAACTTTCGTATTTTTTCCTGGTTAGTGCAAAAAATACGTCTTTCTACGTATTATTTTAAAAGTGGTTGATCTTGAGAGCAGTTACTTAAAGCATAGCTAAGAGAAAAGCCCGGAAACAAGGCTGTTTGTTCGGTAAAGATTTGTGAGTGGTCTTGACGATTTATTTTCATCTGCCGCAGCACTGAAGATTGACAATATTTGTACTTACCAAATTACGATTTTGCGAACTAATTTGGTAAAACCTTTCGCCAGTTCTGTTTTAAAAAAGTCCTATGTTTGAGAATGTATGTACTAAAATAGGTGTTAGCCTCTTTCCATCGACCAGACATAATCCAGACTTCGGAAAGCCAATGAGAAATACCTAATTAATGGACTAACTAACCTTGTAGCTACCCTTCCTGGGGATGGAACCCACGACCATACGCCTAGTATCAGTGACCAACGTAGCAGTCAGGCTGCACAAGCCTGTAGGCTGTTAGTTTCCTCCTACCTCAGGCAAGCGTATATTTTCCAAGTAGTACGGTCTTATTTAAAGCATTCGCAAATCTGATGTGAGTTTCATAATTTAAATATTCTGAGAGTTTCCATTAAAATGACTCACTGTATAGTACAGAATTAAAATAAGTTTCAAAATCTGCATGAGGTGTTCACGACTGGATTTGAATCGGAAAAGTAAATATGCAGTGAACACCAGCTCATCGTTTACAATACAAGTTGCGTTATAGGTAGTTGACTCATCAGTTTATGTGAAGAAGCCAACAATATCCATTTGATGTCGATAGCTGGCAGCAGCTGGATGTGAGTAGCTCAAGTTAAATGGCGTGCGATACGAAGTCGACGCAGCATGCTGGCCGATGACGTTGATAAAGGAAAAAAAAACAAAATGTCATATTATATAAAAAAAACATTTTATTAGCAAACTAACATAGGAAAGTAAAAATATAAGAAATTCATTATAAAACTGTAAATGTTGTAAAAAATTATGGTAGCTACATTTATTATATTACACGTACCTTACGGTGTGATACTGATTTAACGTGATCAGATCTAATCTGACTTTATGTCTGACACTTAGGTTCCACGCGCCATGCTCTTGCGTCCTTTGCTTTAAGAAGTTACTTTATTAACAGTTGCCAAGTTTCATGAAATATTTCATTGGGTTTCAGTCATTTAATTTAATTTTATTTTCTACGTTTATTTTGTCGGGTTATTTATAAGGTACCTACCTATATCAATACCGAATTTTTTACTTTCAAGAAGTTAATTATTTATATGTGAAACATAAAAGCATGACTTGTCTTTCACATTTTCAGTTAAATGGTCGACGGAAAATACCCAATACAGTTGATTAACATGCAAAATTTAATGTAGCCATTTTGTCAATATTCGTAGGCCTTTATAGTCTTGTTATGTCTAAATATATTCGCGGTTCAAAAACAGGTTCTGATAAAAAAACGTGTCTCGTTCGTCAGAGGTGGAGCAGGCGGCGCAGTAGCAGTGCACGTGTCGCCTAGTGTTCGGAAGACCTCAGTGATTGAATCAGTGCAGTTGCTGCTTGCGAGCACCACACTCACACTGTCTAATAGATATACAGATAAGCAAAAATCACAGCTCCGGTTAATCAAAATACAATTATGTTTTTGTTTTCATATTTTCTTCACCTTAAAATATAATTCTAAAAATAAATAATGAAGTATTGTACAGGACGGTTCAGCTTAAGGGCGACGTAGATAAACCTTTTCAATGTTTATGTTTATGTTTTTTTTGGTTGAAATAAAAACAAAATTTATGTTAAAGTGGAGTAGATGAATTAAGATAATGTTAATTGAAATGAAATAAGAGCCGACAGCGACGCCCTCATGAATCGAGAGACGACCTTCAATAAATAAACAGTATTTACAAAGTATTGAACATTACAAATCATCGTCGATAGCGAGTCATCCACGTCTCCCTTACAACAACTCCGATACTATATAAAATTAAATTATTCATGCAATAATTACTCATAGAACCTTATAAACAACACATAATTATCAATAAAATCTAATAATCATCTCAGGAACAAATGCAATAAAAATCAATCAATATAATCCATTTCAATAATAAACCTTTTCAAAATAATGTACTCAAAAACCAACATATTTTAATATATTACATGAATATATTAACAACCATATATGCACTCACATAATTTATGAAGGTAGCCATAGTATCTTAAAGTAATCTGGTAAATCTCTCAATGTTTCTTATTTAGGTACTTATTAAAACTATAAATTCGCTAGTAATTCAAATACCATCTAATGAGATACAAGTGGTAGAGTATAAAATTTACTTCCAAAGTCAACTTTTCTATAAAATTCATTCATGATACATATTTACAAGATAATGAGTATTGTTAAAGAGTTTCCTCTGGCTTTACAACTATACTTTTAAACATATTTACGACAATCTCAATAGAAAGCTTCATAGTACTCGTAACATGCACGTACTAACCGAGGAGACAGTGTAGGTACAAAATTCAGTCTGAAAATCATTTTAGAAGATGTGCCGCGTGAACTTAATGCGATGCAATGTAATTTGTTTTGTATAACAGCATTTTTGTAAAACTTTTATCTTTAATCATATCAACTAGGTACATAGAAAGCGTTCATACAAAATTATTGTAAAAATAAACCGAAATACTTAAAGGGTTGAGAATCGGAACAAAAAAACTTAAGTAACTTCCATGCAAACACTTGGTTTATATTTGCATTGACACAGTCACACAGGAGCGTCGAGGGGCAGTGTTCGTTTACAAATAGCTAAATACTGAACATTCTTTGTTGATCAGTATTGCTACTGGCAAGATGCATATATTTATCGGCAACTTAGCTTTTATAAGTAAGTAGAGAAGCTTACAGCGGCAGTTTCAAAACAGATTATGAGAGATGTCATCGAAATTATTATTAGTCCAACTTTAAGACCGTTTATTCTGAAAGTGGGCAACGTCGCAAATAGATGTCAAATATTTCGTTGTTTTGATTAATTTGGCAATATTACTGTATGGAAATATGAAATGTGGCTAACTAGTGAACTAGAATATTAATAATTTAATGAATTGCAATTATAACACTGAATTTGATGTTGTAACCGTTTTAGGTATAAATAAGGCATTTGGAAAGTTTCCAAATACTTTTGTTACGTCTAAAACTAAATATTCGGTGTTCCGATATTAATTATTGCATTTTATAATCAATATTTTAGTTCACTGGTTAGCCATATTTCTTAATTCCAAATGAATAAAAACAGGTAAATATTTGACAGCTATTTGCGAAGTTAGCAACTTTCAGGGTAGGCGCTCTTAAAGCGGATATGAAGAAATACTATACATACAATTACTTTAGACTGTAATTTAAGATGCAAATAAATTCAACATTGGTATCTCTATCTATAAATCTTTAACAAACTGCTGAGTTCAATTAATTTGTTGATTTACAATATTGTTTTATAAAATATGTCTTCCTATTTAATAATAAGGTTTTAGAAATTGCTAGTTTATTTCAAAGGTCTGTTCTTGTACCCGGGTAAGTGTACATAATTAAATATGTTGCCGTTATCGGAGCTATTAAAACTGTTTCTGAAATTAACAAATCGGTATAGACGTAGGTAGATATTTATGTATTCCATATAGCTTGTGGACGGAAGGACCAAGTAAAGAAACGACTTTAGGGAAATTATCAAATTTATGAAGTGAAAAACTCTGGTCAGTTGATAGAGTCGGACGTAAACGAGGTAGAACCATATGGTCTGTTATGTTATATTCACGAGTTATTCGGTAGATAAGCAGTTTTAACATAACATAACATCACGCCTGTATGCCTCGAAGGGTTAGGTAGAGGTGCACCATATAGGATACCCACATTTCGCCAGTTATGTTTAAGTCCCATTTAATAGGGGGCGAGCCTATTGTCATCAATCGGGCACAAATCCAGTTATAGGCAGTTTTAAGCATAGCTAAATTAGTTTCACATAATATAACATCACGCCTTGTTTCCCCGAAGGGTAAGGCAGAAGTTTTTTTTATGTTTTAGTCCCATTTAATAGGAGCTGAGCCTATTGCCACCATCGAGCACAAATTCCAGACTGCGGGCTGCTACTGAGAAATTTCAGATGATAAAGCCCAATAACACTTTGCCCGACCTGGGAATCGAACCCAGAACCTCATGCTCAACAGTAGCCCTTGCGATCACTAGACCAACGAGGCAGTCTCATTATTTTCAATAGACTTCTAATTGAATAGTTTAATAGAAAAACAAACGACTTCCAAAAAAAACGGCAAAAAACTAAAATATAAAACCGAAGACACCGACTTCCGAAATTAAAGTTATTTTTCAATTTGTAGTGTTTTTTTTTTGGAAGTCGGTTTTTTCTTCACTTTTTTGTTGTGATACCTACCCCACACAAATTCGTATACCAATAGTTGCTATGTAAATATCAGTGACAGGAAGTTATTATAACATCATCACACTAAGTGGAAAAATAAGTACTATTGAAGCTAAATATAAACTACCCAAGCAAAATTAATAAAAACATATGGGACTACCGCGCGCAAGCTTCCTGCACCAAATTAAAAAAGAATTTACGATATTTTTTTTTATAAAATATCTATGAACATTTAAAGAAAAAAAAAACATATATACAGACGAATTGAGAACCTCCTCCTTTTTAAGAAGTCGGTTAAAAAATGACTAGGTCGTGCCGCTATGACATTGTGTGAGATACCGCGCGCCTGACGTGCGGAGGCCGAAATATTATAACTTGACCTTAATTCCGGTTTAATTTCAATCACGGTACATAATTGAACTATTGTAATAAACACTGCATGGTATAACCTATTAACGTACTTATTGTACTGCGCTGATACATTGATCAGTGACCACGAAATCGCCAACTATACTGCAACTACTAAGTAAAGTACATATATCTTGAGTTAACTTGTGTGCCAGTTGTATTCAGATTTTTTTATAATTGTATCGCCTGGTTTACCGTTTATTTTCTCGCATATTTATGTCTGCATAAGTATGAAGCCGCATGTAAGTATTCCATTCTAGAAAAAAAAACATTTGTACTAAATAGGCATCAAATTGAACTAACTGCCACTAAAGAAAACTGTTTCTTAGAAAATATGTTGATTATATTATTATCATGCTGCAGCATAAGCTAATTTACACTCATTTAACTAATTTTCTTTATGATACTGAGTATTCATCGTCATTAGATGATAATCATTATTTAGCACATTGCCTGCCCCTATTGTGAGGATGCAGCGAATTTAACCTAATGACGTGATATTTTTTAAATTCATTTGCTCTAGTATGCGACTGAAAGCGCTTTCACAAAACTTTCTGGCTATTCACTACATGTCGTATGATTGCTATGAAAGACTCTCAAATGAAAATAAAAAGAAAAACCATTCTTTCACATCTTCACGAAACTAACGATAACATTCAGTTCTATAGAAGAAATAAACTGAGCACAAACAACCTGACTGCATAGAAAGGTATCTGAAAATGTCAGTGAAACAGATTAGTGATGTCTATACTCGTATTAGGTAATTACTTTCACTAAGTGGATGCACAGTACTTTCATGCACTTTCATACTCAAGATTACTGTTTCATGGCTAATAACTGGCAGGTAATAATGGGAAGACATAAAATGACTACTTACATAGGTGTTCGACGGTAAACAATGTCTAAGAGACTATCTAGGTACGTATATATAAATAATGACAGGGCGAGGCCCTGTGTTATAAACACACAGACGGAACAAAGAAAGGCCAATTTGTTAGACGAGAAAGGGAGCACATTTTAAAGACCGCGATTGAAACAGCACTTGTATTTATAATTTATAGCAATCTGAGGGCAATCAGGCCTCTCCCAGTATGAGGAGAAAGATGTAATATTGGGAATAAGAAACCGTTCACTGCGTCGCGTCGTCCGATATGGACACTCGAATAATGGTCCCTCCCGCCCCGAACAAGCTATTACGTTCCAATTTCTGAGGAGTACATTATAATAATAGCGCAAATAAGTATTAACAACAACTTTTTGTACAAAGCTTTATCTTAAACATCGCAGAGTAACTCTAAGTAAATAGAAATGTCGAAAAATGATAGTGCAGCCATGCTCGAAAAAATAAAAAGCACTGTTCAAACTGAGAGGGGCACAGTGAAGAGATGCGATAGTTGAGCGGTGAAAGATGCTGGGGTTCTGAATACTCGTTCTTTTAGTCTTTTTTATTTTTATTTTTAGAAAGTTCAGTCGGTCGCACAGCGGGAGAAATTACTACGGCGCCGCGGCGGCCAGTAACACCAGCGGTGCTCATCATTGTTCACAATTTATCTGATGTTACTTTGAGACACATTGTCGATAATCCACCGTTTAAACAAACACTATAACGAACCACAGTAGGTACCAGCGTCGTGTCAGGGTGCCATTACTTATATCAAGGAACTAGCGTCAGATATCTACCTACTTATACCAAAATGCATAACGTTGTTTACAAATATGACTTCTAACGTAAACTAGTATTTATGACTAATAAATATGCAATGTAAGTCGATTTTATATAATCTTGTAAAACACTTAAAAGTATCTGTTCTTAGCTAAAGCTAAAATGTATACGGTAACGGGCGGAATTACATACAAATTAACAAATAAGATTAACGGCCGAGAACCTTCACATATCTCTTTCGTAACTGTCTTATTTCTCTATAAATTATTACTTTATTAGCACCTTACCAAATTCATCTGTGATATTTTCAGCCTTTAAGTATCGATTATAAGAAAATACATTTGTTATTATATCACCATGATAAAGTTCAATTGACTATCAATGGGGTGTGAGCGGCGTGCGGTGCGCGGGCGCGCGTTACCTCTGCTTGTTGGGCTTGACGGCGCCGTTGGCGGCGGCGGTCTTCTGCGCGATGTGCGTCTGGTAGTGCTTGGCGAGGTGCGCCTTTTGCCTGAAGCTCTTGCCACACAGCGAACACGTGAATGGCTTCTCACCCGTGTGCGTCCGCACGTGCACGTTCACTGAGTATTTGTCCTTGAATCCTTTCGAACAAATGGAGCAGTAGTGGAGAGATCTCTCTTTCCTCACTCCATTCGACGTAGAGGTAGCCGCCTGAATGGCCGTCCCCGACTGCGCTTGCGGCGTCGGCGCCGGGTTCTTACTCTGCGGCTTCTTATATCTTCTATTTCCCGGCTTCGTACTCGTCACGGTGGGCGATGCAGTCACTATTTGCAAGTGCTGGTTCAGCTGGACCTCCCCGGCGGGGATCATGGTCACTAGTTCACCGTTGACGTGATGGATGTTATAGACACTTCGCGTCGGGTCAATAGGTTCTACGGTACAGAACGGTTGCATCGATTCTCCGAGTTCCGTTGCTATCCTCTTCAACTTTTCGTAGTCTTCCGGGTAATTGGTATCTAGTCGTGACAATAAAATGTCGTCTACGCTTTGCGTCGATGATGGATTTTCCCCATTAGACACAACAGAGTTGCTGGGGTCTTCTAATAATATCGAAATATTTAAACGATTAGGTGGCGAAATCGCCATCAACAGTTCATCTTTGCTATCTTGGTACATTGATGGTACATCAGGTTTGTTGTTATTTGTCGCGATGACTCGTTTCAGTTCACTACTAACATCGACTTTTGCAGGATTTTTTTGTATAGTACTATATCTAATAAAGGCTTTTCCCTGTAATGCGCTTCTGAGCAAAGATTCATTCGATTCTGTATTTTGATCCGTTATTTTCCAATCATTGTTATTGTTATTAAATTCTACTTGACTTTCTAATAAGGCTGGTGTCACGAGAATAGATGAACTATGAGAGTCATCTTTTTTGTCACTACTCTGAAATTCGCCTTCTTCGTAACTGTAGGGTTCCACTTTCACTAAATCACTAGTACTCAAATCAGCGTGTTGGCTTTCTGAGTCACCATCCTCATAAGTGAAACCCTCTACTTTTGGTAAATCTTGGTTGAAGTCATTGGGGAACCCGTTCATATTTAATATGGATTCGAGATCTAAGGAGTTGTGCGGCTCTATGTCAGTTGGACTAGACATAGACACGTCTTCTTCTTTAGCCCAGTATCGACTTGAACTGGTTTCCGTCATGTCATGATTTAATACAGTCAGTGTGTAAATTTGTCCGTCCGTGTTATTTATTAATTTATTTGAAATTGCCGTGTCTGTGCAGGGATGCGTGCCATTAATATCGCTTTCCTGGTTCCAGTAAAACTTGTTGAGATCCTCTAACATGGTAGTATCTAAGCGATCACGTTCGCGGTCCACGTTCCAAATGGAGTCGAAACTCTGAAGCGTCGTGGAAGTTGTGGCAGTGGCCATGCCACTGTTGGCGCCAATTTGCGCGCCACTCACGCTCAGCAAGCTATTATTGTTCTGTTCTTTAGGCTCCTCTGAAAGCAGTGGGTTCGACCTCGAGTCGGGTGATTCCATGAACACATTTACAGAACGCATCTGTTGTTTGTACTGGGCATCAGTAACCTC
The DNA here is from genome assembly GCA_916701695.1 of Agrochola macilenta. Taxonomy (NCBI): domain Eukaryota; kingdom Metazoa; phylum Arthropoda; class Insecta; order Lepidoptera; family Noctuidae; genus Agrochola; species Agrochola macilenta. The sequence goes on along the minus strand of OU753554.1, from coordinate 14,172,163 downwards.
GTTGGACGTCACGAAATCAAAGAAATCCGACTTTGACAGTTCTGGGGCAGTGGCCGTCATGACTACCGTTTCATTTACAACCGAGGACGACAACTTAGTTCGTTCTCCTGTCAGTTTTGCTACATCAATGTTGCTCGCAATGTTTGTGTTCAGTTTATCTTTGTACTACAATAAATATATCTAAATTTAAATAAGTGAATAACCCGGTATGACTTGTACTTTATTGGCAGTCGCTAGAGCGTCGGTAACTGAGAGTGCGGGAGTGCGGGGCGCGGGCTGGGGTGCTACTCGGACGTGCCCAACGTGCTCGAGTCAATCGGCGGACCAATCCAGTGTGCGAACTTGATCCGTACGTTCCTTTTTCCCATTATTCACCCCAACCCTATCCTTGTTGGTCGAGAACTTAATTAGCCAGGCTTTTGGCAAAGTAAGTGCAATTGACCATATTATCCATGATGTTATGAAGGTTTCCGAAGTCAAGGAGCACAGTCAATCTGGAAAAAGGAAAAAAATACGGTTAATGACATTACTCAATTAACAAAGACAACAATAGTATAGCTATACATACTAGTGGAGTACTGGGAATGTTGTTGTAACGATTGAAACTATACCGCGTCGGCATCGCATATCATAAAGCAGAATATATCCGTATCTGAATGTTTAATTAATAAGCTCGCTCCGAGTCTTTAGATCCTGTACAAAACCAGGGCGAGCAAGTCACGCGTCGCGCCTATCAGGCATCACGTAGCGCCTGCGCGCTTGGCCCGCGCCGCCTGCGCAGGCGGCACGGTGCTTTCCGAGCCAGGCCTGCTTTCAGCGCGAACACCAAATAATAAAAGTGAACATAAAATTTTATTAAAATGAAAGCAGAATTGAGATCATCACACGGTATGTAATTCTAGTGGTTGTCTAAATATTTTTACTTTCTACATTATCATTATCATATTCATTTCCACATCCTTCGTTGTTTGTATCGTATTTTAAAGTGTTTAAAATGTATAATTGTTATGTTCTGTTACATTTAATGCTGGAGGTTTCCGTACATGTTCGATATACATGTCGTAAAATGAGAAAGGTCTGTCAAACGACACGATGAATTGGAGCAAGCGCGAGGGACCGAAACACTCGATATTAAGTTTCATCTGACAGCTGATACAATGGTAACTTGTTCATATTTGACGAAATATTATTTACTTACTGTATAATTTACAGACACCTATAATATACTATGTGTACGTATTGCTCGTATTATGTCTCGTGTTCAAAATATATGGTTTACGTGTAGGTATAAGACATGATCATTTATCAAGAAAACTCTGTAGAGTACATTGTTTATGAAAGGAATCCCATATACCAGATACGCGTGAAAAACATAACTGTGTCTTAAAAAGTCCTTGTTTGATATTATCGATTTTTTTGTAGGTATTCAATTATAGAGATGTACGATAACTCTTTAATTTAATTTTTTGCTTAATATACATACATCATACACTCTGTTATAAAAACAAATAAAATATCGTGACGTCTTCCAAGGTGCTTAATAACTGTTGTTAACTTCAAAACGGAATGTAATACTTGTGAGCAATAAAAAATTCTGGAACGAATCTTTAATTAAGAACAATGACGTTATTTTTTGTTTGAATGTTTGTAGTTGTTCGATCTCGTGTACTTTGCTACAATATCTAATGAAGTATGGAATTATAAATTATACTGCACGCAACTAGGTATACAAGATTTGTATGTGGCACAGAAAAATACAGAACTATAATGGATAAAACATTTAATAACGCTCCATCTATTTAGTCTATAGTTTCTGATGATTTCCTATTATTTTGTTGATTATCTTGAAGACTATCCGCGCTGGACAATGAAGTAAGCTAAGCTTAGTGATGATCATAAATTAATCTATTTACTCTCTTGCGAGTGACTCGTAAAATTCTAAATTCAATCAGTACTTTACGTCATTGCCTCACAAGCATATTTTAACTGTACTAAATTGTGTACAACCTGTGATTACTTTAAACGAAACACTAAGTTAACATGCGAAATTGTTGTGCAACTAACACTGTTAAAAATAGTGCTTTTGACATTACTTAAACCCTATTTCACAATCGTGGAACGTTCCGAGCGGTGGATTAACTTTAAATTGCTTATAGGAAACCTTGTCGATGGTTATATCATAAAGGTAAAAATATTGGGTTAAATTGCTGGTACGTCTACGTTTAGCTCTGTAGTGGGTAATCCCAGGCTTTGGTAGGTAAAGGTGCAGCTAACCATTATAGTTGGCCGCGCCGCAGTGGTTTTTCTGAGAATCTGGTCTCGGAATAGCATCGTAGGCTATTAACTTAACCGATAAGCGTCGATTATTGGCATTGGTTCGGGTTCGTATTCGCAACACGGCAACAAATCGTTTACCGAGTCTTTGTAGGCATAATGTGTGTGCATTATTATTTAAAAAATTCGGTCACCTTTAAGCGTTGTAGCCTACACGGGTTTTTCTGTTTTAAATTATTTGAGTTTGTCCAGTAAAGGTACCCAACCTAACCTACCTTCTGAGAAAACACCAGCTGCATTAAGTTAGTTAATGGACACTTTACTTGACCTAGATTGTTTTATGGTGCCTACCTGCGTCAAACTTGTAATATGACTTCGAAGGTCACAGGTTGACGTAAATCTAACCTAATTGATACAAAACAATAGCCATCAATTTTTTTATTTAACTAATTGACTAATTAGTTAAAACAAGTATTATCGACAAGCAAGGATGTGAATTTGATGACTTTGTATTGAGCAGTGGCAGCGCGGTGCATGTGGGTTAACGAGCGCGGTTGCGCCACGCACGCTGCGCCCGCGCCGACACCGGCCACCGATACCACTGCTATACAAACGTTATATCTTTTATATTGTTATTCTCAATGACATATTATTTTTTTCATTAGAATATTTATTTACAAGAAAAAAACAAATGTAGAATAAACTCAAGATATTTTCTAATTTGTTCTCGTAAGCTGTTTCCGAGTTTTTACCAACAGTCAGGAATGTGGGCAGTAGTGAGAAGACCTGACGACGCGTACACAAGTTACTAATAACATTTCTATTACCTATTGATGCGACTAATAAGGTAGAGCTGCGGAGAAACCTTACCTCTCTTATATATCTAGAAATCTTAAATTGCAATGTTCGTTAGCGCGAATGCCCATTACATTTTATACCCATTTGTATTATTTCTACCTTCATGCCATCTCAGGCAAGTAATTAATGCTTCTAAAAGATTTATGAACCGATATCTATTAATAGCATTCTAAAATTAATTGAAGAATATATTATTATAGACGCAGTGGACATTCTGGCGTATTAAGCTTTGTGTTATGTTCAGTTACAACTTTACGTAGACAATAGCTCTGCCGATTCTAGAATATTGTATGTACATGTTGAACGAAAATAATGCATGTCGTTTTATAAAATAGTCCACTTCATATCGGTATCGTAGATCTACTTCGATATCTTTAATTAACACGAATAAGCGGCCTCGATATCGCAACTACAATTGCCGACTTTATCTCCCCGAGCTATCGAATGATGTCTACAAATTGCGTCGTATTTACAACAAAAATACGCGGACAATTAACTGTGAAGTTCCGATGTGACGATAATGACTAGTCGGGGAGCCGGGGCTGATCCAGCGCATGATCCAAGTGTTACGCGGAGCAACCAGCGCGGCGACCAGCATGGCCCGCGAGTCCGCGACCGACACAGATCGGACCGCGATAGCCGCAACCACAATGTGACGGTTTTAATTGGACGTTTTACATAGAATCGATTCGAAATAAACCTGAACATGCCGCTGGTCATTCTCTACAATTCAAGGCAAACGTTCGACGTGCAGCACGATGTTATGATTGTGTATGACTGCGAATTGATTACATTGTTATTTTTACAATTAAGTTATTTGAATACAAAGAAATACTCAATTAATGTGATAGTAAGGCATTATTTTAAAGGCATTATTTTTTTATAATATTTGAAGTAGTCGGATGTTATTATCGAGTAATAAGTAACTAAACCTAAGCCTAAGCTTTCGCAGGAACACTCAGATTTTATGTCTTGCTTTCAACATCTTACACAACCCGTCTTATCCTTCCTACCTGCGTGAGCGCTTTTCTTACTCTTATCCTCATAAGACAAGCTACTCGTACTATTATTCCTTCTCTGTCCATGCAGTAAGACTGTGGAACTCACTTCCGCCTAGCATTCGTGATTTAAAAACTGTTTCACAATTTAAATATCGAGTAAAAGAGCATTACCTTTCCTCTCTACTGTGAGTATTTATATACCTATAATACGTATGTTTATTTATTTAAGCTTTATGATTACGTTATACGTGTAAGTATATTTTATATTTTTTAGTATAAGACTTCGCAAATTCATATTTTCTCTTTTTGTTCTCACACACTATTGTCTACATTTCTTTCTCATTTCTCCTTTCGCAGGACTGCTGGAAGAAATTTCTTAAGAAATAAGCAGTACCTTTGTACTCAAATTATAATTATGTCGTATCTCTATGTATTTTACTGTGTGTACATAAATAATAAAATAAATAAATACATAAACATGAAGTTAACTTGAGCAAACTTTAAATTATCTTCATATTATTGTGACATTAACGGTAAGACATAAAACTTATAATTTACTTTATGATATAAATGACTAATCATCCGCTGACATTTAGCAATGCTAACATTTTTAATCTTAAACTTGTACCTTAATGGCATAAGGATCCATAATGATCTGAATGATTTGTATAATTACCGCTCTGTTTCATATCAATTGGTATTAGTTAGGCAGCCGTAAATGGGAGCTGGTTGCAGCTCGGCCGCATACCAGAGCGCGTCGCCGGCGGCGCGACCTCTGACATTTGAGCAGAAGATGACCGCTTGCTGCGTACGAACAGCCTTTGATCTCTCGTACTGATGCAATTTTATGCCAGATTATTATAACGAGTCGTATACCAGTAAAAGTGAAATTAACGTTGCGTACTGATCTGTTGGCGGGCGTTACTATAAACTCGAATGACACGCGGTTAATTACGGTTCATGCAATTAAAGGGCTCGCCACGAGCGTGTCTCTAAGTTCCAAAGATTCTTCATCTCCACCTGAGTTCATGTTTCAAAGAGTACCTTTATCAACGGCATACTTTTATAACTTTCCACATTGATTGAAAACACGTTTGATGTTTCACACATGAATTAACTCTAATTTAAATAGGCAAGTTAGGTTTGATGAAATATTGTTGCAATTCAATTACACCGGTGCTAATTATACTCGAAATCTAGATAAACAATTAATTTGGTAGATAAATGTGGCGGTACCTTCTATGTACGAGTTAGTAGTATAAGACTGCTATAAATGCCAATATAGGTCGATTGCGGTTTACACACTGATTTATGGCAACTGGGATACCGGTGGCTACGCAAGGATGCACAATCTAGTCGTGACATTAATGGCGGAGATTACTTGCTTACGCGCAACTAGAGTGCGTCGAATTCTGACGTAAAATATGGTTAGTATTTATATCGGATAGTGGTGCTCGAGTTCCCACGCGGCGCGAACACTGCGCCCGCGCCGACACCGGCTCAAATGATTGGACACATGGTAATGTTCTAAGATAGATTTCAACGATTGTGAATATTTAATGCACTGTGATGTCACAGTAACTCGTGTACATCACTTATTGACAGCACAGTCGGAGCAGTGCCCTTTTACTGCAAACGTCTACAACTTAGGATATGTATTCCTAAATCCAGATGTCAGAGTAGCAATACAACAAATCTTTTAGAGAAATCATAACTCTAGACCCGTTTGTTTGTGTTGTGTATTTGCAAAATGTATTACAATTTTGAATACAATAAAAACTATCTAGCTTTCTATTAGATATCTTATTTATGTGTTACCAAATAAGAGATGTTTTATTGATGTCTATAATCGCTAGGTATAATGAATTAGACTGTTAGATTCTGCATTTCTATGGACGGGTGTGCCGACCTGTCGTTCAGGTTTAGCTCGATTAGGAACCAAAATTATACTGAGATGACCGCTTTGTCCTAGAGAACAGCTCAGCGGCTCAATCTAATTGGACACATGACCAGACTACGTTACGTAATGCAGCTGATTTCGTGGATTCGATTCACGAACTTAATTAACTCATAAATTCTGGGATCGTTACATAAAAAGCCAGCAATACCTATAACAAATTAGTACTGCATAATTAGATAAACGATTAGTCTTCTAAATGGTCACATAATGGTTTTTAAGTTTAACACTAACTGAACTTTCCCGCGATTAGCTTTACCTCTGTTTAAAACACATTAATTACTAAAGATAAAAATCTAATGAATAAAAGGTCGCTAAGAGGTACTATTTTCTATAGTTTAATAACAATATATCACTAAGAAACTATATTTTGAAGAATCACTAATAATAGCTACATCTTAAAAAAGCTACAAACTATTTTCCTATAAGAATCAAAGTAGATATAATGTAAACAAACGTTCTTGTTATTCATCTGCATACTGCATAGGACAATACTGTGTGGGATAAGCGTCAATCACGAGTTCGTGTTGAAATAAGCCATGATTGGCCTACATCACAGGTGCACTTACAAAAAAGAGAAACTGCAGTATTGCGGCGTACGAAAGAAAATCTTATTATCGACATACGGGGCGATATTCGAGACGGCCGTCTGCTCCAGTTACAGAAAACGCTCCCTCCGATTTGGATCCGGTTCGATCTGGTTTCGTGCGAACCTACCTTCACTCTCTTATGGTGTTTTAATCACTGTTATTTACGTGAGTAGGTTCCTCCACAGACATTATCGGAACAAAAATCGATATTGTTAAGTAAATAAAACGAAACCGCTTCCGCTCAATTTAAGCTTCCTCTTCGTTTAAACTACTCTGGAATGCACACAGTTTTTGTCTCAGTTTGAGCTCTCACAGTAAAAATTACAGGTATGCGTTTAAGACATATCGTTACGTATTTTGCGCCAATAATAATAAGGCCACACGAAGTCAAACATGTCTCGTTAATTTAAAAAGTTACTTCACCAAAAATATTATGCAGTTAAATGAAACAAGGAAACCAAAACATAAACATTCAAACAACAAATTAACTTCACGTAGATAACTATTTCTAGATGACTTTTATAAATATTCTTAATATTTGTTAGGTATGTAAGTGTAACTCGGCGCTCACCTGATAAATCAATCTAGAACAAAAAACTGTTTGGAATGAAAGGTCGCATTGAAAAGATTTTGAAGCGACGACATTTGATGTCCGGACAAAAAAGTCAGTTAGCGTTTGACAGACGCAGCTTCTCTTGTATAGTGAAAATAAATGAAGATACTGACTAATTGATAGTTAACATGCACGTTCAATTATGTGCGAAGCGTGCTAATATAATACAGAGGCAAATTGGCGTTAAGCTTTTGACAGACGGGTCAATAAGTGACTGGAAAACGAAAGTAGCACCTGGTGCAGTTTTGCTTTGTTATTTTTGTCGGATAGTTTTACGAATATTAAATTACCCGGTCGGGCTTGGATGTCACGGTTCACTTTGATACTTTTCTGCACGTCAGTGAGCATTCTTTTTAGCTTAATAATTTTAATAGTAGGTACATACATACGATGTGCCACCAGTAAAGGTAGGATTAGATTTTTACACGCAATTCAGTTAGTTTAAGAAAGTGTGAAGTACTACCGAACCGGATATCAACCGGATTTCTATTTTTGTTAGATTTCTTAGCAATTGATTCTATTGAGTGAACATGTCCCTAATAATCAGGTGTTACGTCAGACTAAGCAATGCAATCACCTGTGGTTTTATGTATGAGAAGATGTGCGCTAAGGGGCTGACGTCACGGAATAAAGAATCAGCACAGTGATACCTACAAAAACTATAATAGATGCAGCAGTTACAATGATTTTTGTTTTAATGATTGATTGAAAAAGCCTCTTCATAAAGGCAAATATATTTAGTCTACAATTAAAAAGAAAACCACGTTTATGTACCCAATACCATGCAATAAATAATTCCGGATTGTGTTATTATAAGATAACCGAGAGCAAAAGTCAATGTAATTATTCGTTCACGTATTGATCTCGGTATAAATAAACGAGTTGTTGCAACTTGTTACTTGCCATTCGGGAAGTAAAATTATAGCGTGCATAAACGCTAATGTTTATACCTACGAACTCCATACACATATAATTTTAATGTATAATGACCAGATACCAACAATGTACGTAACTACGTACATTACGTACGTACTTTTTGTTGTCATGATGAAAAGTTTTGCCTATGGGATTACCTAGCTACATATTTTTTTCTGTAAATTCCTGATTGAAATTCAGAGAAGCTCCATTTAGCTAAAACTGAAAAATATATTTTATACAAAGGCTTTTATATGATTAAAATTTTAGTGTTAGAACTTAAGTAACCGAGTTGTGGATTACCTAATTTCAAAAACCTCAAACTTTATTCCACAATATAAATAATGATATGCATTAATAAAACATGCAGTTTCTTTTCGCCCGTGATTAGCATGTTGCCGAATCGAATGCAATCGCTGCATGAATTCCATTTAATAATAATATAATAAATTCAGATTGGAGCCCACGCTGATCACCGTAGCTGCAATATTTTAATACGCTATTCATATCTATTTCATTTTATATAAATCATCTCACTTTTTTCGCCGACATGTGAATAGGAAACATATTAATAACATTTACATAATATTAAAAATAAGTATTAAGTAATATTAGTAAGTATAAATAATGAGTAAGGAGAAGCTCGTGGCTAAGTAACAACAGCCGCACTGGTCGATCCATCAGGTTAAGCTACGCTTGCCGGGGTTGGTCAGTGGATGGGTGACCATCTTTACATACCGAGAATCCTCCGTGCCTCGGAAAGCACGTTAAGCCGTTGGTCCCGGCTGTCATTCGTGGATCTTTGACAGTCGTTACGAGTCATCAGAAGCCCGAAAGTCTGACACCAGTCTTACCAAGGGATATCGTATTACCCAGTTACTGGGTTGTGGAGGTCAGATAGGCAGTCGCTTCATGTAAAATACTGGTATTCAGCTGCATCCGGTTAGACTGGAAGCCGACCCCAACATAGTTGGGAAAAGGCTAGGGAGATTGAGTAAGTATAAATAATATTAAGTACCTATACATCTTTAAATAGGTACAAATTTAATCGTTGCCTATTCTATAGTTCAAACAGTATTTAAACAGTATTCATCTTGTATACCTAACCTTGCGAACTATGTACCATCTTTTTATTTTAATATTTTAATTAGATATGTTACTCAAACTCAAAGCATTTATTTCAATTAAACCATTTACAGGCACCTTTGAATTGTCAAGGAATCGGTTAGTCAAAAATATGAAGCTAGCTGCCCATTCCAAAGCGTAGTAGGTACCTATGGAGAAGAACGGGCAAGAAACTCCGCGGGCACTCTTTTAAATAAATTGTTACAACAACACCGATGCGCTAGGGCACTTTTCCCATGATACATAGTAATGGATAGACAATTATAAGCCGACAACAGTCGTGTAATAAGTTGTCTCGGTTCGCAATTACTAACGGGTAGTAATATCTCACATCGCGCCTAGCAATATGTCTGGCACGAATCTTAATGAAGCTCATCTGTTTAACTGCAATCACACGAGGCTAGATCGTTATGTGCACCGAAAACATCTATACGTGATTGAAATGGTATCTCTCCTATGTAATCCAATCTGTGGGTAATCAATCAACTTTAAACGATTTTTATATGCAGGCCAACCAATAATTTAGCAAATAAAACATGATTAAAATAATGGCGGAAGAGAAGCTTCATCTAGACTTAAAAAACTGTGATGACGTAAATCAAAAGATAGCTGTTATTGCTGGGCGTTGTCAAGCCAGTTTTAGCAACAATGCAAACTTTGTCATGGTCATAAATTAAATTTCTGATGAATGTTACGTTAGATAATGTTTTTCAGTTCATATATATGTTCATAATTAAGTTGAACTACTTCTACTATATTGATAGAAAAAAGTATCTTAAACAAACTTAATTTATCCAACGGATTATAAATTGATTTACACTGAAAATTCCTAAAAACTAACAGGGATGTTTTAATTTCGATCACTAGGATTTTACGCAAACCCCAACTTTGGATATCTTAGCAGGACATGGTCATAAACAGCTTCCAAGTTACCAAGTATGTCTACAGAAGCAGTAGTCGTGTCCCATAAGTAGGTAAGTGTGCATATAACAGCGCACAGATCGCTTTCCACGGTGTAAATGACTTCAGGTTAATAATTTTCAAATCGTGATCTCACATCAATTTATTTCACCATTAATAGTTTGTCCTTATTTATAGGTATTATCACGTCTATCGCTCGGAGAGCCGGAGCAGTTTCGTAAGTTGCAGTTTAACATCATTTGCATATTCCACGGCGGTGTCGATGTGGCTCCGTGTTGTACATCGAGCGAACCACAAATAATTACTATTCACAGGCTTCATGTATTTATACTGAACCAATTTTCGGGTAGCGTTCACTAGCGAGTTTAGCTTAATGTTTTAGAAAAATTATTACAAGAAAATGTTTGATTATAATAATAATTGACGTAAGAAACTTTATTGCATTTAATATAATGTCTTTAATCTTTAAATACGAGTACCTGGCTCTACCATTAAAATTTAATCAATATTACGGGTGGCATCTGTGTTGGGACATTAGAAATGGTCTTTAATGAAAGGAAAGGACTATTTTATTAATATCAAACATGCTTCCATGGAAGAGTAGCTCAAAATTTTAATAAGATATTAATATCATTTGTTTAATAGCTGTTGCATGACAACAGCTATTAAAAGTCGGTTACAAATTAGCGCAAGCAGTGTTCGTGCTATTTGCCGGCTGCGCGTAGGCAGAGGCACGGCTAGCGGATGTCACTGTCGGGATGATCCAGATACACGACGAATCCTTTCACCGAGCGCAGCCTTGAGCACGCCGTGTCCCAGGACTGACCATTACCGACGCACCGTTGTTAATGTCCTATCGATTAACATAGATCGGTACTAAAAGATTTAGTGCGCTCAGACGATCAACGTTTATAGACTACACTATTGTGTTCGACTTCTCGCATTTACGATATGTACAGCTAGTGAATTGGGTTAGCAAATGTTAGGCCGGTCCCAGGCCATCCGAGCCGATGACGAAAAATACCGGACATGTCCGCCAATTAAAGCTCGACCGACGAATACGGTGCGCCTGTGCACTGTGCCGCACCGCGACCGACCACGTGACGCGCTCTTTTGCAATTTAAATCAATAAACAAGAGATCGTTATTCTCGTTGTTAATAGCTTTTTAAATTGGTTCCAACAATTTTTTTTCCTTTGTTTGTCCTGTTTATTTTGCTAGGTCCGATGGCAGAGGTCAGTAGTCAACTTCGACATTAGTCATTCATGCCAAGTGAGAGTAAGAATTCACAATGGATGCACCACATCATAATACTTATTTAGGTATTACTAATCGAATTTTGTACACTATAATTTGCGGTTATTATGTTGCTCTTTAATGTTCTCTCACAAAGAAAGTAGATGTTGTCTAAACTTTACGTTTTTTGTTTCACTTGGAATATTTTAATTCATTTTCCTGTTCCCAAAGTAGAATCATTTCTACATTTATGGTTATATCAACATTCAAGTGGATAGGTTTCATTAAAAAGCCTTAGTGTCCACATTAAAATCTTAAAATATCACTTCCTTGAATATATAGTTTAATTAGGTTGTCTTCGTCTACATTAATGCGCCCTTAAATGGTTTCCTGGTTCGTCTTCTACATAAACTGGTTTAAAAAATGGTATGTCAATTGCTATTCGCCCGTGACACTTTACAATGGAACTTTCGTAATGAATATAGCCAAATTACAATTCGTAAGAAAAAGCATGCGCGCAGTGCGGCCAAACCTGAATGTACGTTTTAATTGAAGGGTTCATACTTTTTGGCGGTTTATCAAGGTAATTGCGGCAGGTTTTAAGTGAAAACATATTTTATTTAATACTCTTTCTTAAAGTGCTCTACATATTGACATTTAAAGACTGCAAACTGCAATGTTGAATAATTTATTACAAAATGCAGTATTACAGCTTACTTTATGAGATAAGAATTTTACCAGTTATGTACCAACCTACGTATCTAAAATTCTAGAGTTCTTTATAGTCTACTAACAGAAAATGGATAAAAAAAAAGCCACACAAGTTTAGCTTCAAGCAAATATTTTGTTAGATTTGGAACAAGAACTCTACGTATATAATAAACGACTAACGAATGCTTCTTGCAGGATATACGAATTCTTGTTTTAACTTTATGACGTAGTTACTTTGTGTATCAGTAGTATTTTGAGGGTCTTTTGTAAGGGCCTTGAAGTCCTCAGGTTCCTCCTGTCTCTTAGCGAAATATTTGGAATCTGTTTATACTTCCTGTTTACCTAGAAACTTTAAAATAACAGCTTAATACTCCTTTCAAATTAAACTTATTCATGGCTGGATTTGAGTTGAACGATCTTTGAGGGTTTCCCTTTGTACTTTTTAGGAAACAGAGATTGTATCTTTCAGCACCTTCAGAGTCGTATCAACGATACTTTTAGTTTCTCAATGTTATTTCTCTATTTACATGATAAGTCTTATGTTATATACTAAGTAGTTCTTATTCATATTTAAAAGTAATGCGCTATCGAGACAGCAATATTCAAAAACTTTCCCAAAATATATTAGTAAAGACAAATAGTTACATTACAGTTGAGAATGTGACCTACAGTGTCATGTTGTAAATAATGTGAGAGAATACATAATGATCGAACAATTTATCATTATATGCACTCTCACTTAACTAGGTATCTTGTAGTTCAGGGATGGCGAAGACATGCTCACGACAGAATATTCAAGACACCGTAATCGATTTGCGTTAGAGATCATCGTAATGGACTTAAAGGATTTTTTTGAGAATATAATTTGTTTTAATTTTGTCTATTGTAGATATCCGTAGCATTTTTAAAGCACTTTTTTATTTATTTAATGACACGTAAATGCAAAAATGTTCGCCATCCCTGTTGTAGAGCGCTACGCCGCGCGCCCGCGCCGTGCCAGTGCAGTACTCCGTGCCGCGCGCGGCGTACGCGCAGCTCTTGTACCACTCAGCGAAAATATTTGTAAGCCCAAACGACATACTACACGGATAACGACTAGATTTATTATAACACAACAGAGATTTATTATAGCACCTTCACTTTTGCTCGAATATGACAATATTGACTGCAAAAGATTTATTGTAATTTGCTTGACAAAATAAACTAGATCTAAAAAGCGGCGGAAAAGTGACATTTAAAAAATAATATATACTTTAAAATAGCGTTTATATGCATATCAGTTAATATATTAATGTCTTGTAAATGTCAACGAATTCCCATAAAATTCGCTGCTCTACATAGTGATAGGTTTGGTTGATTTTTAACACCCGACGCAAAAGGAGGGGTGTTATAAGTTTGACCGCTATGTGTGTGTCTGTGTATCTGTCAGTGGCCCCGTAGCTCTTAAACTGGTGAACCGATTTGAATGCGTTTTTTTTATATTTAAAAGCAGGTTTTCTAGCAACGGTTCTTAGACATATTTTTATCAAAATCGGTTCAGCCGTTTGAAGATTGCTGCAGCAACAACTTTGAATTTGTAGGATACCCAACTCCCTTACCAACTTACAGCACAGGGGGTTCGGGCTCATTGCAATGGTCTCAATGGATAGGTTATAGATAGATCATGAACAGGTCTGGTGCTGGAGTAGGAAAGATAAATGAGGAAATGTTTGTGTCAGGGGCTTTTTAAATTTAATTTCACTTGTTGACATAATTGTTTAATAGTGTTACAGATACTACTGAAATACATAAATCTATCAAATTACATAACCTACCTGTGCATTCAAAATTGTTACGGAAGGCAAGTATTAAACTAATTTAAGCGTAGCGTAATTGTCTAACACCAAATATTATACAATTTTGATTTGTAGACACAAACATTGACATAATTATTATGGGTATCTACCATTTCGATATCTTCTATTTGTTGGACAAATAGAAATTAATAGGAAGCATTGTTCACTGTTATAACTTGTTGCCCATTGAAGCAATTTCAATTGTGCACACTTGAAATTTTATGATTTATTAGCTATTCTCAGTTGTAGCCATAGAAAGTTCAGTCCTCTGAAATATGAATACAAAGGGCCTTTAAGATGTTTAAAACAAATCACAGCTGTATTTCGTTGGAAAATTCTTAAAAAGTAATGTTCGTCCAATGAAATTATATATTTACCAGGATATCATAAAGTTACTGAGGGCATTATGTACATAATGAAAAACAATAAACTCGATAACTTTCCAACTTAGATCTCAGTTCTAAAACATAGCTATTAAATAGTAAACGTTTCTAACGTTGCACTCTGTTGAAATCTAAAAATTTTGAATTACAAATGTGCGTGAGTATTTACGACGTGTACGAGACATAATTCAGTGGAAAGCGGGAAGTTTATCAGAATTATTTATGCGACAGGATTGACACCTGCAACCCGGTGGCGTCGGTGGCGTCGGCGTCGGTGGCGTATGTACGAGAACGCGCAACGGCTTGCGACCCGCGCCGATCCTCGCCTGTTACACTGATGCACATTTGTGATAAATTAGACACGCCACACTCAAGAACCAATCTCGACGGTTTGCAATCAGTTTTGCGAAATGCTCGTTTCCTCGTAAATTGTTGTAGGTACTCTGCGAAATATTGCCGTATGTTGTGACGTGTGTTGTGAACTGGACATGCGTTTATTAGCCTTGGAGATTTCAGATTGCAAGAAGTATTATGATCGCTTTGTTCTCTTCACAGGGTGAAAATTAAAATGCCACATAAAATTTAAAACACGAGTGTATGTAGGATACTAATTAGAATTCTGTAGTGATTATAATATTATTCACTTTGTCATCATCCTTTCAGTGGCGCTTGCAAACATCGGTGGCACTGCAGCTGAATATCGAGGGCTTGTACTAACTAAAAAGTAAGGCTGCCATAGATTCGCGCCTTCGCGCCCCTAGTCGCCGCAGGAGACGCCCCGGGCGTCGGGAGTCGCGAGCCGACTTCCGGCCACCGTAGGCGCGGGCTTGCGGACGGTGGGCAATGGGTAGCTCGCCGTCCGATTAGGACCAGTCCCGGATCGACGGCGCGTTGTGTTCCACGCGCGCCTCAAAGAGATGTCAGCACCAACTGACGGGGTCCGTAAGGGCCAATGCCTGCCAGGGTTGCGAGTTTGTCCGAAAGGGATATCGCGGCCCCGGCACACAGGCAACGGAAGGAACACGGGTGGGTTTTAGTCAGTAAAAGTCTGACAAGCCCTCTCGCTCCGCCCAGAGCGGGAGAAGTCATAAAAAGGCTGCCATAATCACAAACAGGTAGATTTATTAATGCAAATTGATTTCTTTAAGACGTTGTGATTCAATGTTGTGGACCTTAAAACAGACCCAGTACTGGTTTAAGGATATTATTAATAAGTGGTCAGATAAGATTCTAATCATTTAATAACTTTGACCAGGTTCGTTTCCAAATTAAATTGACCATACGGTATATACCTAGGTCGTTTCTTGCTCGATTTGACTGATCATTCTATTGAATGTCAATTTAACTAAAGCATATTTTTTGTATTCACCAATCGTTTATTTGGGACAGAACACAAAAGCTTCATATAATTTGTTTGTTCCGATCAACAAGTGCACTACGTGCACGTACGCTCGTGATCTAGTTTTAGCTTCCACAAATGTTTATTAAAAAAATTGCACTAGAATGTATATAATATGTAAAAAAACCCTGTTCGATCCGAAAGGGGTACACAGGTACTGCAATAACATTACCAAAAAGTTTTTCTTTCTGGTATTATTGAAAATAAGGTTGACTGGTAGAAAATTCCTCAGGCATTAAGTCCGCTTTTGTACAGTTTTTTTACTTGTGCATGAAGTTTTAATAAAATAAAATATAAAGTTATTGCTACTTAAAATTCATATTTTTTGTACCAATATTACCCCAAATCCAAAAAAAAAGGAAATTTTCAACAGGGGTCATATGGTACGTCTTGTAGACGCCTGCTAAATGACGGGATGAAAAAAATGTGGCGATTTTCTTTTTCCTGAAAATTACCACATATATACGTATAGACTCTCATTACGAAACCTAACAACACCCTCACGGAATGGAAGCAAATTTTTTACTGTCACTAAAACGAACAGATTTATTATTTAAGCAGAAATAAATTTTGGTAGAATTTAAAGTAACAACTTAAAATTGAATCATTATTTGAAACGATACTTCGTCGAGACTATGCTGTAGGTATGAAAATAATACGATTAAAACGCCAGATAGTGGTTCGCAAATTAGTCGGTAAACAATTTCACTTATGATTAATTTGCTACAATAATGACAAAGATTGAGCGTCGCTGTTTGGACGCTCTCTATTCAAATACCAACATACTTTTTGTTCACGTGAATGCAGTTTAGGATTTCTTGTTTTTAGGGTTCCGTACCTCAAACGGAACCCTTCTAGGATCACTTCGTTGTCCGTCTGTCTGTCTGTCAAGACCTATTTTTTCAGGAACGCGTGGAGGTATCAATTTGATTATTAATTAATATCAAATACGTAGACCTATGGTCTCTTGAAGTTCTAAAAAAATCAAACTTCTAAGTCAACTCAAGAAAAAAATACGGCCTTATACGTGACATATTTTGACAGTCGCAAATAAATCAAAACCTACAGGATACTTCCCGTTGACCTAGAATCATGAAAATTGGCAGGGAGCAAGGTCTCACAGCACAAGTACTCCTAAAGGAAAAAGTAAAAAAATCGTTACTTTGTAGTTTTCTTAATGTTTTTGTTTTTTTTTTTGCGATTATAAACTTACATTTGCTGTTGAAGAATTGACAGTGACGTATATCCATGTAGGGAGAACATGTTTTTCAACTACAAAGTTGAGTTTATTTTTGGGATTAATTCATCCCAACTACGGAACCCTACTTTGTGTGCGGTCCGACACGCACTTGGGTGGTTCTTTTATTCAGTGGCTACACTCGATTCTCTGCTTTTATGAGATAATAAAATAATTAAGTTAAGTATATAGAAAATATGCCTTTGACTTTGCGTATTAACCACATTCTTAGGATAATATAGCCATAACCACAAATAACATGATTGTTTTATTATTAGCACACAATTGAACACGACTTTCCATATAATCCCCAAAGAAGTGATCTTGTTGCACATGTGTATGATAATTAGGGCCCATTATGTTATAATGTATTCTGATTAGGCGCATCGCAGTCGGTGTTTTAGACATTAAAACTGTTCTCAAATTGACAACAGGTTACGATTTTTGGGGTATGAAATACATACTCGTATACCAATAACAGCATGAACAAATATAAAAAACTGGTCAAGTGCGTGTCGGACCATGCAAAATTAAGGATTCCGTAGTTGAGATGAATTAATCCCAAGAACAAACTTAACATTACAACAACAATATTTCGAGATTTACTATGTTATTTATAGACTTCTTATAGGTTTCCCTGTAATCTACAAGTAAAGAACCATTCACTGCATTTTTTTCAAAAATTTTGGCTTAATAGTTTCGGAGATAAGGGGGGGAATAGTCAATTTTCATAAATTTTCTTAAATATCTTTGAAAGTATTTAGTATTTTTTTTTTTTTTTAATTGACATTCTCGCAACAAGTCATTTTATTTGATATGTCACACGGTTCAGTTTGCAAAACTTTTAATTTTTATTTTCTTATTTGCCCACCAAAAGTAACCTCAAAATTCAAAATTCATTTATTTACGTTACACGTCCGTGTTCGGGTCACATAAAATCATATGTGTACCAAATTTCAACTAAATCGGTCCATTAGATTCGAAGCAAATTGGCTGTGACACAGGACAGACGGACAGACATACAGACACCAAGAGCGATCCTATAAGGGTTCCGTTTTTTCCTTTTGAGGTACGGAACCCTAAAAAGAAGGAAAGGAGTCATGACTGACATCGAACCATATTGCATGTAATAATACCTATAGGAACATATATTTAACGATTCGCATTATTGAGATATTGTGCTTACAATAACTCAATAATGCGAATACATAAGAAACCAAAAAAAAAAAACAATAAAAAAATATGTCTTGGTTTTATCTACCTACAAAAACTCTCAATTCCTTATTATTTGCCAAAGCTTTTCCCTTTTCAAACAGGGTTATACCCAAATGATTTACTTCAAAGAAACGAGATCTAATAAAAACTCTACATAAAAAATAAATGGAAATATGACAAATTGAAATCAAATAATGGGACAAAGCAAACTTAAGGTCCTGCCAACCAGAATGTAGGTAGGAGGCGGTAATTAACAGGATCACTGAACTAATTTCAACGGAACTTTCTCCGCATTCTCATCTTTATCTGGACGTCATACTGACATGAGTGAATGAGAAATAAAAAGTAATTTTAGGGCGAATTTCACCATCGAAACTGAACGCTATCAGCACATCTAACCGCGTTCAAGAGCTTTCAGTTTCCGCATTGTTGTGGAATATTTGCTCTTGAACGCGATTATCGCGTAGTTAAAACTTGACACCATACAGAAGATTAAATTTTCACAATCTGCACAATTTATATCAGATGGACACTGTTTCTTTTACGCGATCGTCACAGCTAAGTTGCAGCATTGTGATCTTATAGATTAACTTGTATTAACAATTCGTACCTATTTGCTTTATTAGAAAAATAAACTTCTTTGAAGTTTTATAATGTGTTTAGCATTCTACTTAGAAGAAAAAAGTATGAAGTAGTTTTAGTATGCCATCTTTGTTTAAAACAATGCAGGTGATAGTTATCTGAATATCACATCACAGCACCAGCACAACTTTCTAATCTCATACATTTATGTATATTAGCGTAATATCGACATATTCAATTTGAGTGCTCTATACAGTCGTGATCCTTCTGCTAAAGTGCTCGATATAAACAAATTGGTTCAACGAGATGTGATGTGCTCTAAAACGTGCAGCGAGCAACTGACCTCGCCCCACGAGATGCGAGAAATTGAAAACACGCCCCACTTAACCTGGATACGGAATCCATTAGGCGATTAGACCAAGCGCATCAATAATATCAGTTTTCATTAAATATGCAATAACTGTCAAAACGTAGCTATTTACGGCCGCCGCGTAGTTTATTACTTTGACTGACACCCCTTTAGAAACAAGCAAAAACATTTCTTTTGTCCAATAAAATATGTGTACAATTCTCTTTACAGCACAACTGTCATAGTGCTTCTACCGTTTCCTCAATATGTTAGAATTTAATGTATTTTGTTAATTACTATCTGCAAGCTCGTTCTTCTAACGACAAGAAACTTTATGGTAGTGAGGTTATATCCCATAATTATTAAGTAAAACATTATAAATTATACGTGCTTTCACATGTGAGATGAATCGCGTCGTCAACATTGAAGTAAACTTTATCTGAGGTCACTTGTTAAGTTCTAGTGCCCATCTCATGCAATATTGATGTTTTTTGCTTATTTGAAATGGTAATTAGCGGCGATGGAGAAGATAAAATAGACCCTTTACATTAACTTTATATACCGTGTCGTTAGAAAAATTAACATTACAAATACGCAGAAACCATAAATATTGCATGAGATATTGGAGGTAATATCAAAATCTGTACTTCATCTACACACCATACTTAGATTTACGATAGAGCATTATGTGATCTTGACAGATGTTATTTTTACCCATGACCATAAAACTTATTAATAGTTTAATTGGATTCCGACTTCAATTTCATCTAAAGAGTTTTTAATGAAAAAGAAACTCGGTAGCTAGTCGAGTAACAATGCTTAGAGATGACCCACAAATGTTGCCATGGGTTTTCCTGGTAGAGTCTTAATATAAAAAAGAATAGAAATTGCCGTCCATCCAATAAGTATTTCGTCAGTAATTAAAGAGGCGTTATTTGAATAGATCGCTCTCAGTTTCGCGGAGCGCGGCTCTTTGTGCGTATAGGATTTTATGTTTATGTATCGTTAGGTAATTTTTCAAAACTTACTAGATACAATTAGGTATGTGCTTGCCATATGAGATAAAAACACACTCAAGTAAAAAATACAGATACATACAAGTACGCTTCGAAAAAGTTTTTCGAATAAACAGCGTTCTACATTGAGACAGTTTCTAATTTAGAACAACTTAATCGAGTACAGGCGGAACATATTAAACTTTCTGAAAACCAGTTAGTTTTTATTGACTACGAACCTACATAAAATACTACTAAATATTAACAATTTGAACGTCAGACCATCACTAACTCAGAATTGGTCCCTTTGGTTGTTAAATCCAATTATATCAATTATTACTTAAGTTACAATTAAGCTAAATCTCTCTATCACTTCAAGCTTTGTTGTTATACTCGCCTTTGTACATAAAGTATTTATTCACCAAATGTGTAATCATTGCGGATATTAAAGAATTACTTTTTCTGACGTTAGTTCAGCATGATCGCTACGTAATTTGACGCTACAAGCGTCGCGTGTACATCGCTTCTCATTCGATGCGTGGAAATAAAAACGAGCGATTCAGAAGCCGATCAGTTAACTGAACTCACTTATTTTATTTACGTTCACATCAATATTAATGAATGTTTACTTTATGTTCTTGCCGAAGCAAAAAGGGCCAGAATACACGAGTTCTTTATTTTGTTATACATAGATGTACAACTCGTATGTTGTTGTTACAAACTTTTGTCTTTTTGTAGCTTTGGTACTTTCTTACGTAAATATGCTCATTGTCTATGTTACATTAACATAATATTCAAAGGACCTAAACATGGCTACGTCATAAAATTTTCACATTTCCTTTGAAGGGCTTTATTCAGTTCTCTTTACGTGTAGAATAGGTAAAGCGTGGGAATGTTTAGTTACTACGAGTATGTCATTTGTTTTGAAAAATATGATGAAATTCGTAAACACCTGTATTGCATTAATCACTCGTTAAATGCAGAAAAAGATGCAGGTAATCTTTTTAAAGTTCATAATTAGCTTTTGGTTTAATAAAATATTATATTTCGCAAATTAAATGAGATTCATTAATTAAACCGTGCAAAGGTTATTATATTAATAGCGCGTTCAAAACTTTAATAGATAAACATTATTATTATGAGCCGCTCCACGTGGCTCGTGATACGCTATCTGCTATTATCGCGTATCGCAGCGCGCCACGGTTCCACGAGAGCCGTCAAACTGGAACCTCACTAAACTGGAACCTAAATAATAAGTAAAAAAATTGAACAGGATTCTAGTATAATCTGCGACATGATTAAATGCGGAAAAATATCAATGACAAAAGGAGACATATATGAGTTACTATACATGTGTACAAAAGTTGTATTTATTTAAAGCGAGGTGTCATGTTGTCGGCGGACGCCGGCGCTTGCCGAATATACTTATGCTGAATATAGTAGCATATGCAAATATTATACTCAAATATATATTTGAATAGGCCTTCACTTAACAATATTATGGATTGGCAATTAAATATATTATGTAAATTATTGTAGTTTCTTTAGGTGTGGAAAAAATGTGCAAAATATCTTTAAAATTTTATGAATGTTCAAATATGTACCTATGAGACTACTTCTGTTTGCTTAGCCTCGTTCAAATGAATTAAACACATTAAATAATGAAAAAGCTATCAAGAATTTGCTGCACGCATAATTTTCCAATAAACAGCGCGAAGCGCGTTGATGTCTTTTATATTATAAACTATTGTAAAGCAACAAACGGCTTATCTAGTGATACAACAGTGGCCATATTATAATGTTGTAAATTTTGGAATTACTTGTTGATAACACTCTGCTTTATGCAGTAATGCGGCTAAACATTGATTGTGCTCGAGCACTCTTTCGTACCGCATAAATCTATCGGTGCTCTAGATAGATAAAATTAAAATGATACCTGGAAACACGCTCAAGCTGAAGGTAGTTCCGTGTCTGTTGACGTCCGGCAAACCTTCGACATTTCCGAACAAACACAGTTGAATCACCCGCTCGGGAGCAGTGCGGGTCGCGGAGGCTGTGGGCACGCGGGGGGGGGGGGGGAGCCTGGGGCGGGGGGGAGGAGCGGGGGGCGCGGGCGCAGCGTGCGAACATACGCCCGCGAGGTCGCTGTCTTTTTACTCGCATTACCTCCTGACATTCGAACTTAATGGAATTGCGTTATTGAAATTTAAGCAGAACGACTACCGACGTAATGGAATAAAATTAGGTTATCGTAACGAGAAAACGGTCTTCGAGTGGCCATCTTTAAGCTCTCGGCGGCCCAATAGGAATTCGAAACATTCAGCAGAGGCTGCGCACTTCAGAATGCTAGTCGTCTCGCTCGCGGAGCGCCCGCGGCTCGCGTGCCAGAAAAGAATAGATATAGGAACACGGTCCTATCTACGAATAGTCATTGTTCTTGGCCGTAATGGAACAAAATAAAGACAGAACAGCGGTTTTCGTGACTGTGAGACGAAACTATCCAAGTTAATGAGAGGGAGTGAGAAAGAAAATAAGGTTTTTAGGGTCGATGGCCGAGCGAAGGAACTTAAAATTGGATTTTCTTAAGAAATATGTTTCATTTAGGAAACGTCTATCATAACTTTAAATGTTGTGTCAAGCCACTGTGTTTATTGATGTTAACTAATTATTATCGATGTTTAAAGATATTAATCAGCGGAGCCGCATTGCAGCAGTGCGTATTGTAATATTTTTTCTAATGGGAATCTTATAAGTGAAAAACTATTACGTGTGGTACAAAATTATGAATAATATATTAATTAAGTTCATGTCATGAAAAGGTCATTCACTAAGTAGTGTTTAATCTTAATTGTTTCTAGCAACAGTCACAGAGCGATGACGCAACGGTCAGCATGAATCAGTGTCCAGTGCATCCCGTGCGTCCCGCAGGCACGCGGCGTGGCTAGCGGGACCGGGCCCCCCTCCCCTCTCCCGCCACGCCTCGCGCGCTCCCCGCCCCCCGCACACGGACCGTTACGCCGGCGTCCTTGGCTGAGTTCTTTCTTGCGCGGGCGCAGCAGGTCGGTGTGAACTCGTTCCGCGCTGCCTCCACTGTGCACGTGTGCCCACTGTGTTAGTAACCTAGCCTTGCATGTGTGTGTGTCTAATGCACTCATTAGATTACTCCTAACGGATATTACGGAATTTGTTAGATAAATACCTCAAATATGAACTAGTTATATTAACACATAGTCTTTATATAGAGCAAATTAGTTTTACTAGTTATTTTTATAAAAACGCAGAGCTATTAACATTCAAGTAAAGCCAAATCTGTAACTGCATCGTGTATTCCGGTGACGCCTGCTAGTCAATTATGAATCTTATTAGAAAATGTATCTAGCCTACTTGACATTTTCGTATAATTGACCAGTTTATAGCATTTCATACTTTATCTCTTAATAATAATTAGGTATTGTTTTCCTTTAGCAACCTGGGAGAGTGTCGATGGGGAAAAAGTAATGAGCTGATTTAATTGATCGATGATGGGAGCAGCAAGATCAAACAGTTCCATTGCCATACATTCAGCAGCATCTGTTTAGTCAAACCACAGTGACACATCATGTCCATGATACGACAGCGATTTGTTACATAGAAAGAAATATTTTAAATCAGAACTTATCCAACATTAAATACATTGAATGGAAGCGAATGTTATTGAACTTGTAATTAACAGACAAGTTCAGTTAAATTAATGTCTGAATGTAACGTAATGAGCGCGACCTGCGACCCGCGACCCCTCGTCCTAGCTATAGTGAGATTACGATCTGTTTATCGCGTAACTTACGATTACGACCTTCATCAGCCTAAGCTTTATCGCTTTTCCCAACAATTGAGAGGTTGGCTTTCGTTAAAGTTACGTTCGATATCCTTTTATTTCCCTTCTTTTGAGGTTCTATTTTGTTTTTAGCAAGAAAAGATAGGTTATTAGGGTTTTCGTCGCAGTCAATTTTGTTATAAATATTTTTTTTTATATCTTAGCGTTTAACGCATGGCCTACGCGGCTGTATCATGCCTGCTACTACTTAGCTACACCGCTCCTGCTCCGCACAGTCTACGCGGCTCCGGCATTTTTTCTATACTGGGCCAAACGGCTGCAACGCGCCAACTACGCTATGCACGGCCTACGCGACTACGCTGCGGTTTCACCGCATGGTCTACGCGACCACAGCGAGACTTCTATGCAGTGTCGACATGGAGTCTACGTTATCTTTGGGCTGAGTCTCCGCGGCTTTTACGATATGTCTACGCAGCACCAATAAAGAGAGTTAAAGCACTCTCCATTACAATGACGGGTCTCAATGTGTAAAGAAAGCAAACTGACCCATACTCGAATTTGGCCCACACAAAAACAGCTTAACCTCGCAAATCAGTAATTTGTTATTTAGCCACGAGCCCCTGATACACGTCACTAATGACATTTATCAATAAATAGCAGTACCTTACGCAACATCCTTTGTTACTCACAATCCTATTTGATACAGACTCATACACGACACAATTATACAGATGACCTACATTGCGCAGGCTTAAAAAATACAACACGACAGAGATTCCACGAAGAGTAACAATAGTCTCGTTCATAATGGGTTTTGATATTGGAAAATACAGCTTTTTTACGTTTTTTTTTTTATATTATACTTAAAGGCTCCGCAGACAGTCGCGCCTGTCTGCAGGAACCTTAATGCATTCTTGTGGGCTTTTCGTACACTCATAACGGGGAGCAACTACGGCTGTTTTTTGTTTGTCTTATGCATCTACTTATAAGAGTACTGTGGCAGTGTTGGAATAATTTGGTGTAAGGAGCTTATCATCTTTGAATTACGCATATTTTTGAATGGTGTAAGGTCAAAGAAGCAATCTCTGATATCATAATTGGATTTACGGTAACATCTATTGTTTATGCAGCGAACACAGCGTAGTTCAGTGACGGTTGTTGACCTAATACCTACTAATTGGTAAATGGTAAACCAACGGTTGTTCACACTTGAATTAGGTCTTCGAACAATTCAAAACAAATAGAGTCCTCTTTTTACATTAACCTAATCGATGAAGAATGCCAAAATATTATTAAGAGAATCCAAGCAACCTGTAGAAAACTATTTTTAGAACGTTTAGCTGTACAAATGTCGAAATACGAACCAGTAAAGGTCGGTGGAACTAGAGGCGTTATACCGGCGCCTACCAACACTAAAACAGTTACAGCCGTCTTTAATTACTTTTTGTTCTTATTACCGATTTTATTTTCGTACTCGAAAGCTTTTAAGATGGCGCTAATATCGTGCACTTATCGAGCGTTGAGCAACGAGCAAGGACGATCACGCGGCTGATCGTGCGGCTGTCGCAACCACCAGCGCCCGCGCCGCGCGCCGTTTGAGCGCAGCTATCAACGAACATGCACTACTACTACTCGCTAGTATCAACGCGCGATTTCACTTGTTTTGCTTGTAAAGTACTTGACAGTACTGACTGACTGTCAGATTGTCACATATTTTATGTAATTTACTTACTAGGTTTAAATAGTCTTATACATGGCAGTAGTAGTTTAAATAGTCTGTCTGGAGATGTCAGTTACAAAACTTTATTTAGATTGTATCAAGTGTTGTGTGGGCTGATCTTTAGTGTGCCACCGACGCGCGTCGCTGACGTGTCTTCTGTTAATAAGTTATCATACGAACAAACGCACGTGGTTACAAGGAAGTTGCACACTTGTACAGCCTCCATCAACTTTATAAACACACAAATATGCATGTATCACTGCTATATCGTATAAGAACTATTAAACCATTATTATGGGCTATAAAACATTTTACAGCAATATTAAGTCTAACGCAGTCTACTGTATCAAATTGTCATAAATGAAAATGAATTAAGGAAGTCAGAACTAAGATATTGGATAAGTCGTTAAATGGACGTTCGGTATCTGATTCTTATACGCTAATGTTGTATTAATAACAGTAACTGTGCTCGCAGTCCTAAGTTAGAACACGCTTCCCTTTAATAAATATGCGAGTTCGGAGTTACAGCGACATAAATCTTGTTTATGCGTCGACAAAATACAAGTGAGTGCCTTCAGGCAACGTGGTGGATGGTGGACCATTCGGAGCCGGAGCGGGCACAGCGCGCCGCCCGCTACGCTAGCCGCAGACCGCGGCTTGCTTTTCCTATAAACATAAACTTAGATACCGACACCGCGCGTATTTGTAACAACTCAATCATTCCTACTAATCATGCGAGAGTTGGTTTTCTTTGAAATAATATGAACGTGTGCCGAAGTTTACGCCGCGTTATTGAAATGTGAACTCTATAGATATACGAACAAATTAGGAAATAATAAAACGTAACGCGTGCTGCTAAAACCTCATGCGCCTAACCTACGTATCGCGCCATGAATCAGATTAAAGTACTTACACACGTTTATTAGACGCACACGAACGCACGGCGCTGACGTGTGTACAGTGTCGGCGTCGTGCACGTGCACGGTGCGCGCGTGTGCGTTCACACACACGCTGCCCCAGGAGGTTCAACGTACCAGTCGCCACTACGAGAGTTCCTTGTTCCACTTTACCACTGACACTATATTATTATTGTTCCAATGGAGTTTCCGATTCGGCCGACGTTTTTTTTGAGTCCTTATTTTTTATCTTCATAGTTGCTAAGAGAAACGAATTTCTGACGGTATTGAATATTTCTTATCCTGACTAGCTTCAGCTACAGTGTTTGCATTTGTTCTCGTAATTATTTATCAATAAAAGTTATATTTAAAGCAAAATTAGTTTTATGCTTACAAAGTCAGCGATAAAAATCATTGGAACTGTATCACTTAACTACTACTACAGTCATTTAAATAAAAACATTCCATATTAATTGGTCCTGCATACCGCGCTCCAATCAGTCGAGAACTTCGATTTCAAATTTTAATAATAATTCGACCTAGTAAACGTACTACAATTTTGATTTCCCTATATCCGATGGCCTTGGATTTTTATCAAGTCAAATTAAAATATCCAAGTGCTCATTAAAAATAAGCTTTCAAATAATTTAGGCCACTAACACCCTTACCAAATTACGCAAAGACTGAAATTGCGTAAGCAATTTTGAAAACATATAATTGTGTAAGCAATTACTGTTCTAAAGTGCGCACAGTATAAAAGTTTAGTAGTGTAATAAGTTCCAAAGTCGTAAAGCGATTCATAGTACAACACGATCATTATATCTTGTTATTAAAATAAATGTCAGTTAACTAGCCACAAAGGATAAATGTACATTGAAGATAAATGCTTTTGCTATTTATGAAGTTCCATTAAAAGCTGTGCCATGGAAAAGACATCAACGCGCGATTACGTTTCGTTATTTTATGCACAGCTTATGTATGAAACACATATACACATAAAAATTTATGGCATATCTTCGGGTTTAAAAAAATTACGTACTTACACTGCAGTTTATTTGATCATGTCAGATATTTTGTAAAAATATTAGCTTGACAATGCTTCTAATTAATAAGTAGAATAAATAGTTCTGCTGACTGCGTCACCTTAATTGGTTTGATTATAATACTTAGTACGTATGTTATGTCGTCAATTGAGTCAAACAATATGATTCATCAAGAAAGTGAAAATTGTAATGATACAGAACTCTGTGAATTGATTTTTTCTTGGAAGCAATAAAGGCAAATAACTGTCTTGATGTTAGTTCAAACTACGGTCGTATCTATGCCACGAGTTTTTTTCTACAGATATATGTAGTTCAACTGTGTGTTCCAACAATTAAAGAATTAGATTCCAGATTTCTCGGTTATTATGAGATTATAACTGTTCAATATAGGGTATTCATGAACTACATAACACGTATTAATAGTACCTAACTGTGCGCAATACCACTTCATAAAATATATAAACTGGTTTTGCAACATGTCAACTTGTGTTTTTTAACATTCAGACAAAGTTTTATTTCTTTTTTATGGACGTTATTAATAGTTGTGCTAAACGCATGCTAACATGTTTGTTCCAGGCTAATAATAATGTGCTCTTACGACACTGTGCTTAATTATATCGTACATATATTATGTATGTTTAAATATTGTCTGATAAATGAATTATGTTCGGTTGCTGTGTAAGCTTGTTCTAATCGTAACGGGAACTTTTTGAACAAGTAGGCCAAATAAATGGATGTTATCATTTAAAAACAATGCATTTAAATGAAGTAGATACTACACAAACGACAGATAAATACGGCCTTCTCAAAACTATTGTACTATCGTAACACTTTTTACTCAATAAATATTTTATTTTGTGTTTCAAATGTTTTCTATAGATTTATAATATTATATTATTGTACGTTGACAGATAAATATTTTTACATGGAAAGTAATTGATGACCTACAAACTGCACCGCGATATTAATTCATGTAATCAATAAAGATGACACATACACAAAACAGAACATTTGTACCTTTACGAGATTTTACATATATCCAAGCTTTTCAACTACAATGAAAGTCATATTTTACTTTTGTCAGAATAAAATTAATAAACCGATGGCTATTATTGATTATTACAATATAGGCTACAAAAAAAAACTGTTTTTGAGAACGCCTCGTCTCAAAAAGTTTCGTTGCAATTTAAAAGTACTAATTTTTTTAAATATTCCTAGCTGTTCAAAAATATTCTCTGTCGTAAATGATTGGCACCAATTCTTATTGCGTCACCTAGTCAAATAAAATAACGTAAAGTACAATTATCTTAGTGCCTAAAGCAGTTGCAGATTCACGGTAAAAGTTTTTTGTAACGAACCATCTAACGGGTTAATGAGTCTTTGAGCATCGTTTATGAGGAAAAAAACTTGTACAAGAAAAGTCTGATAAAGCTTAAGATGAGTGGGTGTCTAACAGTTGTGCAGATCTAAAAAAAAGGCACTTTAATTAATGTACTATAACTTTTAGAAGCAATTGTAGCAGTAATATAGCATTAGACCCAAAAGCTGTTAAAAGCCTTATTTCCACATTGGGAGGTCTACATGCAAATTTGGAAATAAGGCTTTTAGCAGCTTTAATCTATCAAATATGTATTTATTTATTTTTAATTCATGAATACGTCAATATTAGTTATTCAGAAAAACGAACACTCTCAGACCTAGTCTTAACTAGGTCTCATTATTATTTTGACGATAACGCAATAATTGTAGACGTTTTCGGTTAAAAATACCAAACACCGTTTTATATTTTTCCTAATCCTGCCAATTTTCATACTTATATAATTCCTTAACTAATAATTGCATACATATTGATTTTCCTTTATGATTTATACTAAGAAGCGAATGAAATGGTAATATGAAATATGGTCAGATAAACTTGCCATTTCCATATTAAGCAAAAGGATATGAAGCATCATCATCATTATGATCGAGATGAAATTTTAATAAAAAGTTGATTGATCGAAGTCTGAGTCTTATTCCTATTTCAATAAGATTTAAAATAATGTATCGTATGATTGCAAACTATAGCGAAAGCTGCCAGCACTAATGAAAGCAAACGTGTTTTAGTCTTAGGTATGTAAAATTCTTTTTGTGCTATTTTTGGAAATTTTGAGCTGCCTAGGATTGAAGTTAGTGAATACACTACCGTCATAAGTTTATCTGAATAAAATATTTTTTCATACTCAGTAGGTAGGAACTAAAAGTTTAATGTAGATTCGTGGAACTTGATTAAATGTAAATAGGCAATACGAGTACCATTTAACTAATTTACACTAAAAGTTATCACCTGACCAACACGACTACCCTGATGAAAGAACTCGTTAGATTTTCTCATATTTTACGCATGTTTCAATACTATTATGGTAGTCCTATAATTTTGCATCTCTTTACTTTAATAATATTATTATTTTAATTGTTCAATTATATTGTAAGTTCAGGGATATGAGCTGATTCATCTTAAAGACTTTTTCCCAACGAAATATTTATTATGCATCTGTATGTGCATGCACATTATATTGACGCAAACGCGATGTCTGTGCCACGCAAAGGTTACCGCAGGTTGTCTGTCTGCTCACAGACGCCTAAAGAGCGATATGACTTAGCGGACCGCCTGGTGCCCTGCCCTTGACTCTTGCCCTACGATAACGGCATAGACCGATGGCCAGAACAGCGTCTTTAGCATCTTCGGACGCGTCTGCAATTAGTCACGACCTCACTGTAAACTGAGATTATATTTGGGCACTGCCCAAACCACCATGATAATATTAACGTACAAAAAAAAAATGTACCAATATAAAATCTTAATGAAGCGGTTCAGAGATGAAGTGATGTGGAAATTTGTTACCATAAATCGACGCAATATATGTAATTTTTTGTTGTAATAAAATCCGCGAAGCCTTAATAAATCGCGCTCAAGCCATACTTGAACAAAAGCATTGTCAACCAGGTGGCTGGACAGGTATACCAGTTGAAAGTATTAACATATCGCAAAGGTATGAGGTCGCGTTCAGACACCAGGAACCATACTTCGATATACTTAATGTGTTTTAATAAAAAAAATAAGAGCCTTAATAAATCATGTTCCAGCCGCTCTGAGTGGTGGCGTACAATGTTGTCCCGACTGAGTGCAAGTTAAGCTTAGCTAGATTTAGTTATTGTCCATCCTTCATACGATTCTATTCATTAATTCAGTTCGTTGCAGATTCAATGAGCAGCAGCAGCGCCGGAGGTGCATACAGACGAGATGACTTGCGATTGACTTTCACCTTCGTTGTACAGTCATATAACATTCGCGTCATTTCTCATTCCTAGTGGAACCTTGACAAATTGACAATGACAAAATGTCACTTAGTCAAAAATAGTGTAAAACCATAAAATTTTATGATGCTCACCTTTTGGTAGATGCGACACCTGACGAGATATCTGTAATAAAAGAATTGAATGTTAATTTGCATCCGAACATAGTCAAATGTGTGAATCAATCTTTAATAATAAATTCCAAGACCTTGGATGAAACAAATATTTTCGTATGATAATTATGAATGAGTTCTCAAGCATCACGGACGATAATTTGACACACGTATTTATATATATTTAAAAAGAAAAAAGAATACCTAGAGTCCATGCAACCGTTTTTATCACAGCAAAGTAAAAAGGAATAACAATGAAATTGCTTCAAACTCAATAAAATTGGTCTTTAGTGAAGTCTTCTCGAGGTTTTGGGGATTATAAAGCAATGATTTGCTGCAGGATTCAGAGTAAATTGGTTTTTATTATCAACAATTTCGGCGTTATGAGTCTCAAGGGGAGTTAACACTGCCAGCTTTCTACACGATATTGTTATTGGCCATAACTGTGGTATTCAATGCCCTGTTCCATATTTAAAGCACAGTCGTGTTGGGAAGGAAATTCAGATGATCGGTTGTGATAAACATACATATATTAGACTATAAATTAATGTGTAAAGAGTACAATTAACTCTGAACAATTTAAAGTTAATGCCCGCAACACAATGTCAATTCACAAGCGTGTGGTGTGATATATAATTATATTAATTGTGTATGTGGAGAATGAAGGAAATTATTCACAAGTAGTCAGCCATTTAGGTAGTTTATATACAACCTTAATGTGCATACGCGCATAATCTGGGACATTAAACGTTAAAAGGTTGTTTGTTTAGTTGGAAACTGGTGCAAAACAAAAGTGGTGCAAACCACAAAACCAGTCCTGCGACAGGAAGCGGCCTCGAGCCGCGCCCCCCTCCGGCCCCCGCTCGTCTCGCGCGCCCCCCGCTCGCCCCTCACCTGCTGCGCGACCACCTGATCCAGACAAAGCGTGTCCTTCGCGTAGTGACGCATGCAAGTGCATTGCACTAATAATACCGAGCAAGTCCTTTCCATGTCCGGTAGGCAACAAGCTGTGAACACGACCAATAAGTGTCATATCATATGATACGCGAGATCTTGCATAAAGCCGTATCGATGGTTCAATCACTTGCATAATCGTCCGTGTTCAATCGCTTTACATGTTCTAATTTATATTTCAATATCTTAGTTCTGCATTTCCTTATTTTCTATCGAGATGAAAATATTTCAATTACAGGGAAATGTTTATATTAACTTATTTCAATACCATACTTGTATGAAGCAATCAATCGAACTGAAACAATCATTAGCGGAGTCAATGCTTTGAATAAATAAATAAATATCAAGCAATAGATACCTGTATACAAGCAATGATTCTGATAAGTTTTAATCGTGAATAATATGTTCATTTGAAAATGTTACGTTATGTTGCAAAAATGTATTAATATCCGAACCTTACTGCTAATTACTCCAGAAAAAAAATGCATTTTATGGGACCGTACTATCGCATTAGGTAATGAAACCTATAAGGATAGTTATATGGAGGATAAATAAAT
The DNA here is from genome assembly GCA_916701695.1 of Agrochola macilenta. Taxonomy (NCBI): domain Eukaryota; kingdom Metazoa; phylum Arthropoda; class Insecta; order Lepidoptera; family Noctuidae; genus Agrochola; species Agrochola macilenta. Next base: position 14,139,535 of record OU753554.1, on the reverse strand, counting down.
AACGTAAACAGAAAAACATAAAGATTTCCAGACCTTATCTGTCATCTATGGTTATAAAAAAAAAACTATAGCTAGGTGACTGTTAATGAGAAATCTGGTTTACTATCTACTGATATATTATTTTAATCATAGCCAGGAATAGTCAGGAATAATCTGTAATAATGCATCAGTAAGCTGAATCAATGCTGAGTCATAGCAGGAATGAAGGCGTTCAAAATTATCTAAAATAAAGTTTAGAAGGGGGGTCTATATTGATTTTTTATTTTTTATTATATGTTTTTTTTTTTCGTGATCCCCCTATGATTTACGGACTTACACTTATGTTTTTGACAAAAGTTTAATAAAAAAAAGGTAGTTAATCCGATAAAATAACTCATAAGCTTTTAGAAATAATAAACAGAATCCAATTCGAGGCAATAACATCGGAGTTAGGGCAAACGCTATTCAAATTGAAATTGATGTTATTGTTATACATGTTATTAAAATTTAATAACACGATAAATATTTAATATTTTTCATGAATATTCAATAAAATACGGGCGGTCACATGCCCATGGACGACATTGTATATATAATTGAATGTCACGTCAAAAGTATATTTTAAAGAAGTTCAATATCACTAAAAACCTTTTGGTATTATTTTAACCTACAATTAAAGTAACAAGGTTGAAACAGAGCTGAAATAATATTGAAAAACTCCTACAAATGTTGCCGCGCGCTTTTGACAGTTTGCTTTGGTTACGTCGTGTCAAAGTGGCGCTATCTACGGTCTCAGCTTTGCGAACTATTCCCTATTACCTACCTACCGCGATGTCGAATAATAAAAAAAGGTGAGTGCGTGTCGGACCACGCACCATGAAGGGTTCCGTTAGTTGGGATGAATTTATTCCAACAACATACTTAACATTGTAGTTGAAAAACATGTTCTCCCATACATTCCAACTGCAAATGTAAGTTTGTACGCACAATATCACAGATTAATACAGATGGGACACTCCGCAAAATCATTTAAATAAAAAGCGACTCTTGCTACGACACAATAAAGTGCAATTCAGGTACGTGGTGGGCTCGACTTGGCTAATTACCTACAGTTATAACGTCGCACAGCGCTAATTACAGGTTCTGCTTATAGGTTTTCATGTATTTTTTTTTTTTAATTTTACGCTCATCGGTTTCGGAGATAAGGGACCAAATGGTAAATTTTCATTAGTTTTCTTAAATATCTTTAAAAGTATTTATTTTAAAAAAATATTTGAAATCCTCAAGCCCTTTCATTTGATATGTCGATCGTAGTACTCGGAAAAACTCTCATTTTATTTTTATTTCATTCCAATTTTCCCCCAAAAAGTGACCCCTATATTCAAAATAAATTTATTTACGTTACTCGTCCGTGTTTGGGGCACAGAAATTCATATGTGTAACAAATTTCAACTAAATTGGTCAAGTAGATTTGGAGCAAATTGGCTGTGACAGACAGGAACACGTTTCATCCTATCAGGGTTCCGTTTTTTCATTCGGATGTACGGAACCCCAAAAATCAAACATTTACAAACACATACATATACTCACGCCGTTTCTCCACGAGGGTTGAAGGTAGGGCGCGATATTTTGCTAACTTGACAAAATTAGAGACCGGCAACACATGTGCGTGGGAGGCTCGCTTTATGAATCGTCTCGTGAAGATGCTCTACTACGCGGTTGACAGTCTGTAGGCTTACTTTATGAATCGTCTTGTGAAGATGCTCTACTACGCTGTTGACAGTCTGTAGGCTTACTTTATGAATCGTCTTGTGAAGATGCTCTACTACGCGGTTGACAGTCTGTAGGCTTACTTTATGAATCGTCTCGTGAAGATGCTCTACTACGCGGTTGACAGTCTGTAGGCTTACTTTATGAATCGTCTTGTGAAGATGCTCTACTACGCGGTTGACAGTCTGTAGGCTTACTTTATGAATCGTCTCGTGAAGATGCTCTACTACGCGGTTGACAGTCTGTAGGCTTACTTTATGAATCGTCTTGTGAAGATGCTCTACTACGCGGTTGACAGTCTGTAGGCTTACTTTATGAATCGTCTTGTGAAGATGCTCTACTACGCGGTTGACAGTCTGTAGGCTTACTTTATGAATCGTCTCGTGAAGATGCTCTACTACGCGGTTGACAGTCTGTAGGCTTACTTTATGAATCGTCTTGTGAAGATGCTCTACTACGCGGTTGACAGTCTGTAGGCTTACTTTATGAATCGTCTCGTGAAGATGCTCTACTACGCGGTTGACAGTCTGTAGGCTTACTTTATGAATCGTCTTGTGAAGATGCTCTACTACGCGGTTGACAGTCTGTAGGCTTACTTTATGAATCGTCTTGTGAAGATGCTCTACTACGCGGTTGACAGTCTGTAGGCTTACTTTATGAATCGTCTTGTGAAGATGCTCTACTACGCGGTTGACAGTCTGTAGGCTTACTTTATGAATCGTCTTGTGAAGATGCTCTACTACGCGGTTGACAGTCTGTAGGCTTACTTTATGAATCGTCTTGTGAAGATGCTCTACTACGCGGTTGACAGTCTGTAGGCTTACTTTATGAATCGTCTTGTGAAGATGCTCTACTACGCGGTTGACAGTCTGTAGGCTTACTTTATGAATCGTCTTGTGAAGATGCTCTACTACGCGGTTGACAGTCTGTAGGCTTACTTTATGAATCGTCTTGTGAAGATGCTCTACTACGCTGTTGACAGTCTGTCGACGCCATTATGTCATGAAAACATGATTAATGAATGGATTACAGGATTCAATGCATGTGCACAAGCAGACACCTTCTTCGAGAACATAATCATCATTTTACATGCAATAGTTAGTGCTTATAAATTAATTCTATGTGGAGAAATAATAAATTAATTCCTAAGCCTGACATTGTGTTAGCCGGTGTCATATCTTAAGCGCAGGCCACAAACGAAGCTAAGTTCGTTTAGCTGCGCTCATGTAGCCGCGTGTTTGCATACTTCGGTTCACACCGCGAACTATGAACCTTGAAATAGCTTCGTTCACATTGCTCTGTAGTCCCTACACGGTCAATATTAAAAAATATTGAAGTAGATAGATCCAATATTTTAAGTCAAATAATCATTTACTATCTATCCAACGTCTCAAAAGTTTAAATAGTTTCGATACAATTAAATATTATTATTTATTTTGTCTTTGCGTAGTTTGCGTTATCAGGAACTCATCAAGAGAGAGATTCTTTACTGACTATATCTCCGAGGTATTAATTAATGCTTATAATTTTGTAATAGAAATTCAAGACAAGGTCTGTGCTATCTTTTTTAATATGTATTTGAAATATATTGTCTAAAAACAAGAAAATATGGGTTTGCTACGATATACGTCAAATAGAATTTTTTTTTTTTTAATTCACGGATTTGTTGAGTTTTAACTGTGTTCCGCCTGCCAACGCTTGTTTTTTTTTTTAAATCTTAAATTTAATGTTCTTAAAGGCCTTATAGTATTTTGCTGCCGAGCTTTGCCCCTCTTAACTGTACAAGACCATTACGATCTCGTAGGCCGACGTAGTTTTTGGCTACGTAGACTAAAGTATCTCTGGCTGTTTATGCTTAAATGTTATTTCTTTTCGTTTTGATTAATGCATTAACGAAAACAGATTTGATGATGGAAGTCGGATCCATTTGTTTCAAGTCTAAGAAACTTACTATGTAAAAATAAATCGGTTTTATTACAAGCTGTTCTTAGTTTATTAGAGTGTTAAGCCCATGTTTTACTATATTTTATGTTAAACTCAGTCTATGTTTATTTATTTCACATTCACTACCATATTTTCTCAAAAACATAAGATATTTCGTTATTTATAATGTTTTATTTCAATTATATATATAACATAGAACACTAACACACATTGCGAATAGAAAACGCCCATAAACTGAGTAAATTATCTCATAATATAATTCCGACCGCGTTTCTATGGACGCAGAACCACCATGCAGTGTGACCTCCGCTTTAGAGGTAAGTACTCGTACTACAAAAATGTTGCATTTCATACTATCACTAGGTTATGATTTTATCTGCGACCCCGCGAACATCGGTTGCGCATTATGTGACGGAGATCTATTGTACTGATACTGATAGCTCTATAAGTGTGTGGAAAAATTAAAAATTAGATATACCGTTATAATACATAAGCATGTAAGATTTATTAATGAATGAATGAAAGAAGCGATTATAGAAACTTTACATTACATTGTGACTCGCGTAGATCTATACTATATTCCGGCATGCAATGGGCGATACCAAGTACCTAGTAATATCGTTGCGTCAACGTGGAACTTAAGGAATCCGAGCCCTGTATAGGTATATAGTATATAGGCAAGTAGGTATTGATTGCCTTTTCTGACAAAGAAATCGGTTACTAACTATATAAATCGTGACTGAAATGTATCTCAAAATAGAATTGTTATTGTGTAGAGAGTAAAAGAGCAATGTTGGTGATGAGCGGCGGCGGCGGCGGGGGCGGTTGACGCTGGTCGGCGAAGGTCGGGCGCGCCGGCACGAGCGCGCAGCACAAAGTCGCTCTGCGTAACAGGCGAGTCTCATCGGACCGCCCAAAGAAACGATCTCATAGAAAGTAGAACAACTCATTTATTTATTCAGTGCAGCGGCGGGTGCGAGCGAGATACCGACGCGAAACTGGCTCATTAAAATAAAAATCCGATTTTTTAGTGCAACTCGTGCAAAGTAAAATAAAAGTTTCCGACGAATTTGCTCGAGTTATTCCAAAAAAGGCGCGCGAAACGCCTCCGCGACGAGATCACAAGATACAAGTGCGAGGTGAAACCGACCGCGACAGCTTCGACACACGCGGCCGCAGCCTCACGCGTTTACTTTCATACGTCGATTGTATTGTGATTCACTAATACATCTCTAGTAAATATCCATATCGGATCACTGAAAACACCCTTTTTGTCACGCCACAATATAAATTTCTTTTCCGCATTAATATGAGTGTTTTCACTGTAAGAAGCGAGTCTTTGTGTGAACATTACGCAGCCCGGCGTTTCATTAAGCGCACGATATAATGCAGCTCTATAATCATAGTCACGAGTCACGTTACCCGCACCCGCATTCGCTATGTAAATAACACCATACACGACATTCCGCCGTTCGACAAAATATAAATCGTTTCTCATTTTGCATCTATCGCTACGAGCGAGTTCCAGATTAATTAAGAAAAATACATTTATATCGATTGCAAAAACATTACGCAGGTTTGTGTGGGCAAGTGCTCTCGATCTGCATTCCGCGATGGAGGCGGTCAAGCTGGCGCGCCTGACAAGCTGTCATTATTTAATGTTATTTTCGCATACGATTTTCTTCATTAAAGTTCGGCTATAATCGCGTTGTACTGACTGATATTTTCAGAACAGTTCACGTCAATCATACGCATGGAATTAACGAAAATCAAAAGAGACGACAATTGTGAAAGCGCAGTTGAATCCTTCTAGCTTTTAATATATGAATAAAATTTATGATTTACTGACTCACGAGTCGCAAACACATTATACTGTAATGGTCAATAAAAATGATTTCAGACAGCGATCTCATTTGTGTCAATTATATTTTGGAAAATGTTTTTTTTAAAGCAATCAACTATATGTAATTTGTATTCGCCATTTGCCAATATATTAAAGGTATGAAGGATATTATTTCGTTAGGTGCTTATACTTACTGTTTTATTGTAACATACGTGTAATTATAATAATGAATCGATCGAACGACTCAATTGGTTCCGGAGCTAACTTGTAATTAATGCAGACCTATGAACTCTTCGTAGTTACATATAACTTTCACAAGCAAATATGTCTATTAACCAAGGGTATCTAATATGTAAGTGCTTTAAGTGAAAATTCCCAGTGTGGTAATAAATAAGCTTAATACGCATTAAATCGCCTCTGGTTTCAATGTAAGTTCCCCTTTCGTTTCTGGCTGATAGCTGATGATTTAAGCATATTTGCCTGTTAAGTACAAGTAAAATCCTATTTATGGACACATCTTTAATCATAAATTAAAGTGCTATTTTAATGGTATGACGCCACCAAGCCAATGTTTCAGAGGATTATAGTGAGATGGAGAGGAAGAGATGCCCTGCGTGAGCTGTGTAAACTGAATGTTCATTAAACAAATAAACAATTGCCAACTTACATAGAAAGCCAAATGTTATTTAACAGCATAAAAAACTCAGATGTTACCACAGAAATATATTTTAATGGTAATTATTACTCAGTAAAAGAATATGTCAAAAATACTACAACTGCAGCGCCAGATTGCTGAAATTCCTGAACATTAAAAAAATATATTTTTATTTAGTTTAGCTTTATTTGCATTTTCATTGATTTCAACATAACACAGTAGGTACTCGTATTATACGTATATATTAGGATCGAACTTTAGATATTCTTCTGTGTGAGAACAAAAGTTTTGAGTCGAAGGCGAATGACAAGAGCGTGCGCGTGCTCCGACCGAGCTACCAGATCAAGTTGTCACGTCAATCAAGAGGAGAAACGGACCTGCACTCGACTTACTTTTTAATTTACTTACACACTTTGGAACATATCATTCAATTTTATGTACTATAAGTATCGAAGTTCACTTAAGCTTATCTCTTCGTTTTAAAACCCGATATTTCTTCTTCGGTAGGGCTTTCGCTTGTCAGCCATTACCTCGATTTTGGAGTTTTTAATTATGGCTGTATCGTTTAAAATGTAATTAAGTATGTAGACCAATGATTTAATCTGGATAAAAATTACCGTAGACGGCAGAATACAGAAGAATAGATTGAATATGCTTGATGTAATATGCTTATTGAAAAGTACACTTTGTAAACAAGCATATTACAAATTAGAGGATTATATCCAAGATAAGAATGCTTGGAAACATGCTGGTCCTGCTCTATAGGATAATCAAGAATCTAGACAAAATCAAACTGGTTGCTAATTTAAGTTGTACAAGTTATTATATTTTATTATATGACATTGATTTTACATTCTGTGATTACTTCCTCACACACTGACTTATTAATTGTTTTTTTTTTTTTTGGAAAATCTACTACTTTTACAATGTTTGTAAATATGTGAGAACCATGTATCTATCACATAAGTAATTAATTTATCTGTTGTTGCTTTCTTTTTAAAATTATTTTTACCTATGTGGTATAGTAATTTATTTATTTTATTTTTAGATGCATCGTCTTCACATATAATTATATAACTAATGTATCTACATATACAAAATATTGTAAAACATTTTAAACGGTGGAGTTTCTTGCCCATTCTTCTCCATACGAAAACTACCTTTTGGAAGAGGCGACTAGAATCAATTAAATTATTTGTAATCCTTGACGTTCAAAAGTGCCTTGCAAGGGCCTATTTGAAATAAATGATTTGACTTTAACTTTGAAAGATTGGTAATGCAAATACTTATACCATGGCGGAGATAGAACAATAAAATAAATACCTATCTATTCTAGTTATTTTAAAGTTCTTTACACGAAGGTACAGACACGCTAAGAATAGGTTATCATATCGCCATCCTTGCCCACATTCTTTGATAATAGCAATTGTATTATGCATAATTTTAATTATAAAAAGCTTAATAGAGTTCCTAAAGACATTTTCACGAACAGTGATTGAACAAATATTTGTCACTGGTTCATAGTGTGAGGTCGCAGTGTGAAGTGTCTCGGCGTCCGAGTGAGCAATCATGCGCCGATGTTTACAAAAGCCACTACTGTGCGACGCGTACGCATACTCACACCTGTTAATGCACAATTTTATACCCATTTAATGTTTTTAGAAAGCGTATGTATTAATCAAGTTAGTAAAGTGTTAAATATGACCAGTTTGAGTGTGTGATGGCTGTGTTTCAAACAGTTATGTTGGATGTACATTACAAACAGAGAACACTTCCTTGTCGTGCTTATTATCACATATCAGCTGGAAATTAAGTGAGCAAATCACAGCGTAGAGCATAACCCCCGTGTGAAGTAATATAGATAGATTACTAAATACACTCCATCCACAATGTTGCCTGCTTCAATTAATGAGTAATAAAATAGTAGGTATTTTATACTTACTTTACCTATGACTGTGTGTCTCAACGCAGCTGAATCACAAATTTTCCTCAAAATGAAGACTTGCATAGACCTTAGACTTGAATAAATTGTAATACAATAACTACAAAACATTAGCTCATTTAATTACTACATTAAATACTCGTAAAATGACCTTCAAAATAAGACTGAATATGTATAACTAACGTAAGCAGTCGATGTATAAATTGTAAATAAAAGTTCTTAGCATGCCGCTGTCACATTTTCACGTATGTAGGCAGACCTCAGTCCAAATAAAAAACCAAGACTGAGCTCTGCGAACAATACAGTGAAGCATGCCAAAACTACACCGCTGCTCTGTATACACGCTCACACGCACACATTTACAACCTTTTACAATGACACTACAATCAGACTACACCACACAAAGTGCACACATGTTTACGAAACCGGCTTCACTTCTCTGTTGACAGCGCTCTGTCTTGGTTTTTTATTTGGTCTGAGACGCAAACTAGACACAGCCTCACCATTACGTTCCGCTATTCACAAGTCATAGCACAATTGTTTCACTAATGAATCATACTTCAAAATATGTAGTTTCTTTAAAAATGAAAGAAATGTATGTCCGAAAGCGCCGCGGCAATGTTTTGAGCGCCACGAGCGATACCTATGAAAGAGAAACGCTCCGCATGTTAATATTGTAGATAATATGTGTGTTATGTTGCACACATTGCGTAACAAGGCCGTCTGCAACAATGTGTAGAAATTTATAATAGTTAATTAAGTTGGAATACATTAGCATCTTATCGTTGGCTAATAATCATCTAATTATAACTTATATTATTGACCACATGGGTTAACGTTCATTTTTTGGGCGTCATATCTAACCACTTTCATATTTACCTTTTCTATATTTCAGACAGTAGTACCACAAACGCTCTAGTGTCCATGCAACGAACTTACGAGTTAAAACAAAGGAGAATCATTATTATCAATAAAACAGGTGCTTTCTACGATCAGATCAGTATTATGTCTAAGGTATGTTCCGTCGAAATAGAGATCCGCCGCCGCGATGCATATCGAAGAAGGGATATGTCGAAGTAGTGTTTTTCGAAGTTGTGTGTAGTCGAAGTATGTTCTGTCGGACTAATCGAATAAATGTTCTAGTCGAATAAATGTTCTGTCGAAGCAATGAGTAGTCGAAGTATTGTTTTTCGAAATTGGGACTGTGTCGAAATAATTAACTGTCGAAATTCAGTATGACACTCCAGCACAGAGTGTCATACTGAATTTCGACAGTTAATGCACAACACTCTCAAATGTCATCTTACATACAAAATTGAAGGGATATAGTACCGAGCTAGACTATAGATTCGACATTAGATTAAGAAATTGAACATTGATAAAGAGCAATTTATTTTCTTTAATTAGATCGGTCTCAGCTTCCACTTCGTTAAAACCAGAAATTGTAAAAAATAAAATATGTATCAATTTATTTGTTTCTAACTTCCAATTTCTTATGGTCCCCGGTCTACTTTTTATGTGAAAACTCCCCGTGAAATCAGGGAAAAACCTAACATTATATTTCTATTATCTTGCTCAAGATGCTAAATACAATGTTCCTCAATTCAACAAGTTAAGAATAAATTGTAAAAATTTAATAAAACATCACGCAAAAGATTAATTATAATTGGAACTCAGTCGAGTAGATAGAATCCTTCTAACGGGTCTACTTAAATCATAATTAAAAGGCCGAGTCCACGTCATAATTTAAATTAAGTCCAAGTTTTTATTATAATAATGTATTAATAAAGTTACTAGGTGTATCTTTTAGATTTATTTATGGACTTATTAATAACTGGCTGGTAGTAAACAATATTAAGTTTAAAGAATTTTAAACTACGGAAGACTAAACCGACATAAATCAGATGTGCTATGTGCAAGATTGAATCTGTGAGATTCTGTGACTGTCTTAAATCTTGTTGATTGACTTGACAGTGCATTAAAACATGCGGTTCAGTGGTTCAACTTACGAACAAACTTCCTGATCGATTGTATCAATTCCTTAAATATAAACGAATGATAATAATGTTATTACTTTTACATGTTTACCTTTGACCTCATCGCAATGTTAGTGACACGTTCGTACAAAAGCGGCTGTGATGACCGCTCACATTACGAAGATCTGTTGCCTTTGGCTGATGTCTTCCTAGTACTCTCCACTTTATTATTGTCAAAGCTATCAAGACATCTTCCAAGACACACTAATTTCCGTAATATACGTGTTTACCGCGAACGCTTTATAAATGCCTGCTATGAATACGTACATTTTTATATGTCATGATATATCATGACATTGCGGACACATCCGCCATCGCCCGCGATCAGGATCGGGCGAGTCACGAAGCACTCGGTATCATATAGATATAATGCACTTAACATTGTGTTGCGTCCGGCTCGTTGCATAATATTTACCGGTAGCTAGGTACTACCTGTCACAGCGCGGGAGTTACGTCGGCTACCTACTGCCGTAATATTAAACAATAATTACTACAGCTAAAAGGTTGAGACCGCAAGCAGAGCGCTCACTCTATTATGGACGCAATAAACGCTGCGGGCATAAAGTTTAGGGCTCTATTAACTAAGATGCCGATTAACTTCTACATAATAACGTTACGTTATTTCATATTATTCTGCCATTATATTAAGCTTACCTTTATATCAAGATAATTTCGATATAACCTCGTCGTATACCTACAGCTCATATCATTAGCTCTCTTCTCACTGAATTTCAGTTTTATTTCAGATATTGTTCGGCATGTTCAAAAATTACGTTGCAGCTATCATATATTTTCTATGTAGATAGACTCTACAAACGTTTCACGTTTTTATAATGGGTGTAGAGAATACGATATCCACGAAGTGGTATTTGGCCATAGACTCATTGAGTCCGGCAGTGTAACGGTACTTCTGCGAGTCACTGCTAGTATTTTTATACTATACTTTTACAAAACTTATTGTATGGCGAATCACGAGCATGTACGTACAAGGTATGTACCTAAGTACCGTCGCCGTGGGCGGCTGATCGCTGCCCCGCTTCGGCATAATATCTAGGTGGATCGTAATGGCAAATTCCAGTATAAGTGAGAGTGCCTGATTTAAGATAAGATTACAGACTTTAGATGTAGAATTTATGTCGCATGTTGTAGTGAAATATGAACACTCTGTATAGTATACGAGTATATTCTAAACGACTGAACAGATTATTGCAACCCAAAAGTGGATTATGAAACAACTTTTTGCAAAATATTTTAAGAAGAAATATCGCCTACATCGCAACAAGCAATAACCGGACAAGTCAATAAGAGCCAATATAATAGTAGATTGTAGGAAAAATCCATTAATCAACTTGACATTCTAACCATGGGTTCATAGCCATATCAAGATCGTAATAAAACATAAATATAAATTCAAGTACCAATCTAATTATGTTTTTTTCATAGAACTCATACGTCATGGCGCCATCATATTGGAAGGGAACCCTCCGGGAGCGTTACCGGCATTACGTTTGCGCAATTAACCATCGCGGACGGTCAACGGCATTAGGTTTAAAACCGTGTTATAAAATACTGGTAAACGAAGTAAAATAGTGTTTTCAGGGAGTCTTGTAGCTATACGTAGTTTCCTACCTTTAAATTTTTTTGTGAATATTTGTAACCTTGAACAAAAAAAAAATATAAAGAAAAAAATGCTTGGATTTTAAAACCAACGCGTACACTAGTCTAAATCTTGTTAAAATATACATTATATTTTATTTTTACATTTATAATGAGCCCTTCGCGAATGTTCCCGGCATCCTATATGCGACTAAGTGAACCCTCCAGGAAGGCTCCCGGCACTGAAGGTGGTCATCGCCATCACGTATAATTTATTCCAATATTTTTAGGTACATAGATACACACACAGGTACAGATTTGGTATTAATAATTAATTCAAAATTTATGAATATTTGATGGCAGATAATTCAAAACAATTTATAATGACAAATATTATGTCCATTAGGTAGGTACTGCCGATTCACCAACTCAATGCCACGGAGTGCAATAAAATTCTGTGACACGTTACAATATTGCAAATGCCAGTTTATTCATCATCCTAAAACTAGTTATGACATTAATTTTATTTCAATAACGTTTATTATCATCAAGATAGTTAGTGTTTAACCTCTGACTCTCGCAGCGTAAGCCCGCAAAGTGATTTCACTTTCTGTGAGATGACAAGCCGTTTATGTGTTAGAATTTGTAACATTTTCCTCAATCGCTAGCAAAACACATGGTAATTAACAAGATTATAAAATTTTAATTGGCAATTAACCAATTAATAAAAATATCATCATAAAAATAGATTTGCATAAGAAAGTTCAATATAGCTGAACTGATGCATATTACACGCGTCTAAATGTCACCGTCATCGTTGCAACTGCATAATGCGCTATTAAGCATAACAACACCAATAAACATCGGATATTATCATTTAAATTGTGATATCTTGCAGCAGTGACTAAACATAGCAATAAATATGTTATATGCTTTTTGCAAAAGTATGTGGGCTTACGAAGTCCGTATGGGATAAGTTTCTCGTAATATACTCTGCTTTATAGTTACTTCTAATATAACGTACAATGAAAATCATACATTATTGTTTCCAAGCAGGATCTGTCTAGCTTGTAACTGCATGTGAAGCCAAGTCAGAGGCCCATGGGCGGCTTTAAAACTCTGACACCAGGTTAGTCACTAAACACACGAAAAGAAAAGAAACTTGAATCTGCAAAATGTTATAACTATTTATTTACTTCCAATTTAGGTTGTTTTACAGTATATTTCCAGTTACAATAATACAACATCGAGCGCTTTTGGAAAAACTTTTTCAGAACTTTTTTGATACTATGTATTTCAATCATCAATTATTATGGATCTCCGAGGTTAGTGTGTGATCAAGATATAAGCCTTAATGGAGGATCATCTCTAATGGAACATGCATCTTGATCGTTTTAATATATTCGCAAATGGTGAATCGCTCCCAATTAAGTGCCTATCTCCTTGTACGAAGTATCGAGCATCGTTGGTGGGTTGCTGAGACTTGTTCAAGCCCTTAATAGGTACAGTAACACCGTTTTTGGATTTTTTGTTGGTCTGCTCGTAAACTTATGGGACATCAATTAGAATATGTATCATGACACACTAACTCAGTCTGTACTCTGTAAATACTTTGAACGAATATATCTGATGAGACGTTAATTAGTATTCGTTGCGTGTTTATCTCGAAAAACCGAGACTTTTAATTAGATATTCAAGTTAGAACATTGGAGTTAAAATATGAGATTAACATATCCTGTATTAATGAATGTGTGATTAAGCATATAAAGTTCATAGCATTTAATTACTCGCGTCGATGGCTGTCTATATCCACGAGCCCGCGGAGCGCTTGTGCCACGCGCCCCAACCGGATGTGCCTCACCAAATGCACAATCACACTAACACAAACTCTCACGAATTTTTCTCCCAACGCTTTCACGTCTTCCACTAATTATTATCCACTTTATCGGGCATCTTCAATTTGATTTACGTCTAGCTCTTACACAGCTCAATTGGTACACTTTTTCTTTTTGGCGAGATAATTTAAGTTTACATTAGTTGCGAGCGGTGCCAATACCGGCGCGACTCGCGACCACTCGCGGTACTAAACTCTAATTACTTACCGCCAGACTGGCATTACATTATTACACCTATATCATAATGAGGATTTTGGGCTTAATTGTATTTGTTCGACGCTGCTATAATTAGCGATCGTTATAGTTAGCTACATCTAGGGTTTCCTACTTAGAAAGTTATGTTTAATTACAAATTAAAAGTTTATGACGTAGTTCGATCAAGTATTTAATTGTTTTCCGTACATTAATAGTATTGCTGAATTCTCGTTAAAGTCTATAGTGGACCTTATTTTCTGAGAAACCTCGTCACAGGCGTTATTTATGGGAACATTAAAGTTTTATTAATATCAGATCACGCTTATATTAATTAAATTGTGGATATAAAACTAGACAGTACGTAAAGAAACAAGTATTACGAAATATTATGTTCATAAACTTAGAATTATTGTTTTCTTCTTAAAAAACGATTTAGTAACACGGCACGAAAATTGTCCCGGCGCAATGAAAGTTGACCTTTAAAAACGAATAATTATAGACAATAATTAAAAAGGTCAATAGATTTTTTCATGTACTATTGTACTATGTTTATCGTTGAGCTGTTAAAGATGAAGTGAAGAATGCTTATAACAAACGGTTTTCAAGTCCATCCATAATGATGACTATCGTATAATGGAGTGTTTACAATCAATGAGGCTAATTAAAATATCAATGGCATTAGAGATGTATGAAAGAGTCTGTATGTGCTCTATTGTATGATAAGAGTCTTGTGTTATATAAACAGAATTTAATTAACTCCGATTAATTCTCCGGGCATCAAACAACTTAACGCACATACCTACATTTTATAATTTGCTGATTCTTTCATGAGTCATTGATGTAGTAGAAAAGGAAGATGATAAAAAAATACTTGTTCAGAAGAAAATAAATGTGTTATACTTCGTGAGAATAATATTAGAAATTCACTTATTCGCGTTGAAATCTTTTACAGTACAGAATTTTCTGTCATTTTTTGTGTTTGAAATATCGGTCAGAAAATCTTTACTATAGTATAAAATGAAGTCGCTTCCGCTGTCTGTTTGCTAGGATCTTTTAAACTACTCAACGGATTTGAATGAAGTTTTCAGCAATAGATAGAATGTAAATGTATAATACATACCCGTGCGAAGCCGGGGCGGGTCGCTAGTAGTCTTATAAAACTTTGAAGTTTTTTTTTCTAATATAATCCAAAAGGGTTTTATGATTAAGACCGTAACTCTACATTTAAATTACTCGCAGATGTGTATAGGCTTTAAATCATAGTTAACCTTTTTGAGAACCCACCATAAAGCTGCTTATGACAGTTATGACTAACCTTCCCAATATATATATATACTCGTATATATATAAATTCCATTGTTATATTTACAATAAAACGCCATTTTAGCAACATGTCTAGCAATTATCTCTGTCACAACACAAATTTCAAACAAATAATGAGACGTTCGAGTTCAATTGGTCAATCAATAACCATGACAGGCGCAACGTGTGCGCAGTGCGCAGGCGGCGAACAGTGAACACTGCCTGACCACACAAAGCGGCGACGATCAAACATTATAAATTCTACTTTCTTTGTTAATGAATTACTGAAATAACAATTTAAAATGTTGCGAAACTTAATTTTCAATAATAAAAACTTTTATTGCAGTAAGTGTTAACTGTAATTATAATAATGCAAACGTGAACGCTAATGTAAGGTTTTCATCACGACTTTCCTTCGTTGTCTCTTTCGGCGTCATCGTCCGCGCTGCGTGTGATGCAAGCTAACATTAACCGTAACACGAAGTCAGCAGTGCGCGCACGCACGCCACACACACGCCACGCGAGTGCCACGCCACACCGTCTAGAGACTCATTATAGGCCACTGCCAGTGGCGTGAGAATCGCATCAGGCAAATCGTGATTTGTCTAGATAATAGCAGAAGCGCAGTTTTTATTTGACATAAGTGTGAGTCATCATGTTCATTAGCCATTTCAGACTTTCTTTTTCAGGATTTATTAAGTTTCATTTGATTCCATCTCGTTGCTCTTGATCCTAACTGCTCAAAACTATTATCTGCGATTAGTAAAAAATACCCAAACAAACAAATTGGAACCTATCCATGAAGATTTTTTTCTATTTCCATAAGAAAATTAAAGCAATTTGAAAATGTTATCATTGTGAACAGCGACAATTTCATAGATGAAAGACATGGTTGAATTTGATTCAATTATGTATAACTATTTACCATTGCTTCAAAACCAGTAAACAAAACCATAAAGAAATAGCTGAAGTTTCAGCATTCCCATGCTCAAATAAAATCATCGAAGGTAAGCAAAATGGCAAGTATTTTACGTAAAGCGGGTTGGAGTCAGCGTGTTACAAAACGCGGGCTATGGCGTGACGGTATGTCGCCGACTCGCCGTGCTCCGCCGCCACGCGAGCTGCCATCATGCTCAGCCGCCTAATGATATCACTGAGACACCCGGAACATATCAGTTAGACAAAGCACTAGATAGGTGGTTTTGTTTCTCCTCTGATGAACAGAATAGAAATGAATTATTTTCTGGAACGAGTCAAGAACAAAACGTATATTTTGGAAAACAACGTAGACATTCAAGAAGGCTGAAAATGTAAACCATGCAGTCATTTTACTTTACTTCAATGTAGATGAAAATGTTCATAAGTATGAGCAAAAAAAATATTGTTACTTGTTATTTTGACAGAAGTAGAAAGTAAAACTTACTACGCTTTGAGAACTTATTCAAAAATATATAAATCAAACATGTTATTACAGAATTGTTTTGGGTAATAAGATTTCAAGAAATAGGTACCCAGACACTTTCGATTCGTCTCAAAAGCTTGTCACGCCCCACTAGTTTCATAAAATAGACAAGGTGATCAAACATATCATTCTATAATGTGATAAATTTCTACAGTTATTTACATTTCATTTAATACATCAATTCACAGCTATTTATTTGAAGAAAGTACTAAAAGATGCTTGACCAACATTCGTGGTTTTTGTACCGTTTACGTATTATTATTGCCAGACTTCAAACGTTAAAGTACTTACCTAAGTTTTTTTGGTATCCACATCACTGTTTATTTTTCACTATCAGCCATGCAACTTGAGACTAAATTGGTGAGTTTAACATTTTGAAAAAATTATATTCTAATGTCCAATTAATCAGAGCTTTCGTAAACGAAAGTGTTTTCTTTGTATTGTATCTGAATATTTAAAACATATCGTATTCGATCAGAAGTAACAAGCAAGCGAATAATATAATTGTACAGAGCACAGAGTGATCATTTCGGCGTGATAATAGAGCAAAGCTCGGCGTGGGTAGCGGTGGTGGCGCGAACCGGATCTAAGCGCGCGATAAATCATGTTGCGCGCGAGTCTCGCACTTCGCCCCGCGACCACTTCGTACGCCCCTCGCACTGTCTACGTAAACAACACTTTAAAGTTTATGTCGTATCCCTTTAAATACAAATGTTTACCACATCCATGTTAATTGTGGAATAACCAAAAATGAATATCCACATGACGCCTATACTTCGGTACTAGAACTTAAATACTATACTTAAATATATTAAAAAATTGCAGCATACTTGTCTGTTCCCATAGCTTTAAGCCTAAAAAGATAAGTTCGATTCACTGAATATGAAATCCAACTTCTTCTTTTCGTGTGGTTAGTGACTAACCTGAAGGCCAATTCCCGTACATAAAAACGTTCACATTGTAGTCGCAATCTGTCAAACTTGTCAAAAATGTTGGTAAATTGATTGTATTTTTGACAGATTGCGAATGAGATGCGAATGCGAACGTTCTTAAAAATTACGGGAATTGCCCCTCTGATGTTAGAGTTTTAAAGCCGCCCATGGACCTCTGACTTGGCATCACAAGCCGTCGAAAAATACTGGCATCGGTTTCCTCACGATGTTTTCCTTCACCGTTTTTGAAGCAAGTGATAATTATACAATACGCACATGAATTCGTAAAGTCAGAGGTGCGTGGCTTGGGTTCGAACTTGAGACCTATGACTTGGCAGTCCGACGGTCACACCACTAGGTTATCACAAACAACAACTCAAATGACGGGAACCTTTGAACATAACCCACCCCGCCTCGAAGTGCCCTGAATTCATACAGCGGAGCAGAGGATAAGAGTGATTTACGTTAGCGGTAAGTATTCGGGGTTGAAGTTATTCAGTTAGTTATTAAGAGCGATAGTGATTTGGGAATTTGTTTTTAGGGACAATGAAGAATGTATTCAATAATTATAACAAAAGCGTGAAAAGCAATTAAGTTAACCCTTTTCTTAAAAAAAAAAAAAAAACATGTTTCAAATAATCGGGCGTATTCTATGTTTACTCGCTAAGGTGGAAGACAAATGATTTAAGTATTGGCAGTTGTATAAATCGTTAGAAAAATAGGTAAATTAGCACTTTGACAGCTATACATAATGCACGTATCTGCTAATACATGTTCAATTAGATATTATAATATCCTCTGTCCACGGCACCGAGAAATCAATCAGGAAAATGCTAGCCTCCACACAAAAAAAAAAAAAAAAAAAAAAAAAAAAAAAGCCTCCACACTGATTAGTTTTGATATGCCGTGCTTCACGGAGGCTATGGATGCCTGGAGACCCATCGCTGTCACTTTGGTGAATTTGTCAACAGCCTTGATCACCATGGCCTGTCTCGCAGCCGAAGTGTAGATCACTTAACGCGGCATCACCTGAACATTAATAACATCATCCGAAGAGCTCTTGTCACCGTCGGCGTTCCAGCTGTATTTAAACCCAATGGCTTGACACGCGACGATGGCTAGAGGTCTTTATTTCCATGGAAGGTGAGTAGGGCTTAAGTGTGGGACGCACCGTGTGTCGATACTCTTGCGCCATCGCATCTTTCTGGCTCAGCATTATGTGCGTCGCTGGTGCTGCGGCTGCGAAACTTCAAGCGGCCAAAGTATAGTGCCCTTACGCAAACCTTTTTTTTGGAGCGGTTTAGGGTTGAAACCCTCAGGCCGTGGGGTCCGAGTGCTCATGGTTTGTTCAACGAAATCTCCGAACGTCTGGTTGACACCTCCCGTGACCCAAGGGCTGGCTTATACCTTGGGCAGAGGTTAAGCATTGCCATACAACGAGGTAATGCCGCCAGCCTCTTGCGTACATTACCAGTCGATAGCGATGCGAAGGAATATTTTGGACGCCATATTTTAGTTTTTTAATCATTTTAATAAGGTTAGGTTATTATATTTTTATGGTTTGTTACTTAATTTAGCATAAGAAGTTTATCCAGTATATACAGGGTGGATTTTGAGATGTGGCAGTAAGGACAGGCACATTTACCGTTGTCGCTACAAGAAAACGGTCTTAGGAGACTATCTTTAACTTTTTGAGCCGTTTTGATCTGCATTCACAGATTTTGAAAAGAAAATACAGTCAGCAACAAAATAGAGTTTTCACAAAAACTTTTTTTGATGCTAATCAATCCCGTTTCTTATAAGGATCAAAAACCTTTATCGGACCAACTGAGGTTTGAGCATTAGAAAAGTCAGAAATCGCAAAAAAACTTTTCCCATACATTTCGAAACAAATGAGATTTATTTATTTGATGATCAAACACCGTCTGAGAAAGCATCAAACTATTTCATTCACATACCTAGATGTAGGTATGTTTACACGGTTTTGTGTGTACGTATAGTCGGTAATAGGTACAAACTAGTTGTAACTCAAAGATGCCGCCACTAATAAGGAACACTAGGAAACATAATCCAACTAATTGTTAATTTATTCTGTAAAAGTGCATTAAATGAAATACTAATTCCATGCATACATAATAATATATTCAAACTAACATACAAAATTATAATCTGTGAAATTCTTCCTTAAAAATAATGTTCGGCTTCGCCGAGATGTTTCGGTTAACTGTAGATATTTGGGCACCCGTCAATAGAAAAGCGTTATAATAGGTGGCTTTAGGTACTTAACCTTTCCTATTAGCGATGTTTCGAAATTAAATATCAATATTATTAGAGGAATTTTATTGCCGATCCGGTAGCTCGACCCACGCGTATTGAAATCGAAAGAATAGATTTTAAACACGTCCGTGATCATAAAAATAGTTTCAAGTGAACAGGAAAGTGTTATCGTCATATAGTGGCCCTTAGTGATTATTTTGGAATTTGGAACAGAATCAGAATGCATGTGTGTATACAGTTGTATACAAAGAATAAAAGTACACGTTGGGACTGAGAACAAATTGTGTCTGCACAGTGCGATAAGTGTGTACTCGGCGGTGGTGTGAGACGTCGTCGGCGAATCGGCGCGCGGCGTGCGCAGCGCCCGCCTCAGCCGCGCAGCCGTGCGGCCACTGCACTCGCTTCGATTTCACTTTTATTAGCAATCCACTTAATTGGATACCACAGTTGCGGTTTTATTCATTTTGCAGATTCATCTGGGACGCATTTTTAGTATTGTAATAATGACAAAGCCAGATAAGGTTACAGTTCTCACAGGGAGGGAGCAAATAAAGGTATAATTAACGTTACTTTATGTTACGCGCATCATGAATAACACGTAATGATTTACATCAATCTTAATAATCGTAGACTTTTGAATTATCATTCTAAGGATTAGATAAAGAAACGTGTGTAACTTCAACACAAGGATCATTCAAAAAAGTGTTTTCTAATTGATATTGTGTCAGAAGTCAGATCATGTCTATGCTTTGCCTGTCGAGTCCACGACTCAGACGCCACCTAAGTTACACCACAGCACTCGGTCCTGTGTCTTTTCTCTGTGAACCCCAGCTACCTTCCATAATATTAAAAATATTTGCCTTCAGAGTTCAGGTACACAATATGCACCTAACTTCTCAAAGGTCCGCAAAACAAAAAATGTAGGTATATTTAGGTATACTTCCTTGAAATGCTCCGGTTTTATAGTTAAAACATGAAGGTCAGTCGAACCGCTGGAAAAGTACAATGCGAATTAAAATTTAATTTATACCTAAAACCACGCTTGTAATCCCACGCTCGACAGCTCGGATTAAATGACATTAATGGAGTTTTTGTTCAGCAGCACGCTGGTGAACATTATATTGTGGACCTAGTCCTCCGGCTGACACAGATTGCATATGCCCTCCATCCACAAAGCCACAGCATGTGACGCAGGACGTTCAGTAACTACAACAAACAACGGCAACGAGTATTGTATACGTGACTACAACTGCATTCAATTACGTTCGTACATGAAGCTCCTTTACTCGTTTTGCGCAAATTTTGTACATATTTGGGCAAAATTATTATACAGGAAATAACCCACAAGGACGTCTGAGATGCTTGCTGCTTGCATGATTTAATACTTCCTAATGTCTAATTCAAATCACGTACAGAGCTAGGCCCCTGAAACACAAATGTCGGAATTGCCAGAATAATTGAAAAATTGAGTTTAGTGGGCAAATTGAATTAGGACACAGTGCCGTAGTATACAATAGTACAATTTGCATTACCTGCTGATATGTATTGTACTATTGTGATACTGCTAGTTCGGTTCTGCACTTGAATGTAGGTAGTAATTTAGCCGTTTAATTTCCGCGTCCAAGTGTCACTGAAGGACGTTTGAAATGTCATTATCTCAATCGACGCGTGCTTTTGTACTCTTATTATTATTTCTTGCTGAGATCGATTTGTAGCACAACAGATGAATCATTGTGCTTTTTATTGTATTAATTAATATGTTAATTAATGTTATTGTATCATCTTATACATATTTAGAAACCGATCATTCTCAAAATTCTTATGAATAGCACAAAATAATAGTATAAAAGTTTATACGTTAATATTTTGTTTTTTTTTGTTTTACTAATTTAAACAGTAATCTTTTTGACAAGAAATTGCATGTAAATATCATTAGGTTGGTCAAATGTAAAAGTGGAAAAATTGTAGCGGGAATGGCTACGAGCTACGGCTCTACGAAGCTACGACCTGCTACGGCTACGGACGCGGTGCGGGCTGAGAACTGGGAAGCCTCAATGAGGATTTGAAATTAGGCCTCATATATTTATGACCTAAGTACATAATTGTTCCTCTTAAGCACGACTTACTAATTAATGATAAAAAAATAAGATAAACCGGAACTGTTTATACGTACAACCACGACTTTCACTTGCACTCTATCATAGAATATTCCAACAACAAACCAGTTTTTTATTTTGTGACTAG
Source organism: Agrochola macilenta (assembly GCA_916701695.1). NCBI lineage: Eukaryota > Metazoa > Arthropoda > Insecta > Lepidoptera > Noctuidae > Agrochola > Agrochola macilenta. The sequence continues at coordinate 14,117,463 of OU753554.1, read as the reverse complement.
TTAGAATATTAGCCAGAGCTTTACATTTTTTTACGCTGCATATTAATTTGCTTATCGTACGACGATAAGCTAATGGAATTCTTTTCGGATTTCATTATAATAACGAACAGGTTTCAAATAAATTATGGGTTAGAAAATGAAATTGCCAAATTAATTGCTCATAATATCAGCATAATTTTCGAATGGTTTCGTGACAAACAAAATAAAATAATGCAGTATGCTGCATCGTTTCATATTGCGCTTGTATTCGTTATTCCGGGGAGTCTGTTGCAAAACTTTTTCTCGCCTGCTATAAATATTTTCCCAATCTATAGTTATTTTAATGCTGGGTGACAGGGAAACCCCTTCCTACTGCTATAACAGAATGTTAAACACGTTGAGACAGACAGCTCGTCGGAACTCAACAACGACGCTCGAGTAACATAAAATATGCAAGTAGCAACAAGTGACATGCGGTCTGGATATAATGATTTGTGCCAACACGACTTTACATTGAGGAAAAACTTAGTACATATCGGTAACAGTAGAGTACAGGATGTAAAACAAACCAGCCTACACGTGTATGTCCCCATTATACCTCTAATAGGAGGACCCACTTCGTAGCGGTCAAACAAACAAAGTAAGTTAGTGCAAAATGCTAAACGGCCCGTCCTCGTTCTCCTCTTACAAACACACGGCAGCCTGATTGTCGACATACTTACGGAGAATAATGGCCTCTCCTTACTCATATTGATTAAAGCACATTGATATAATGGATTCAGATAAGCGATAAGTGCATTTTTACCTTCACATTAAAATACTTATCAGAAAATTTTCCACGTAGTTAAAAAACGTATTTAAAGTAAAATTACTAGGTATAAAATGTAGACGTACCGAATACATGTTAATTTGTTGCGGAATCCGAGAGCAATAACCGACGGCACTGCTAGCGGTATTCGGCGGTTTCTTCGACTCTAATATTCGACAAAAACCACCGTCTGCTGTGAATGTGTGTCTGTGTGTCTGTCTGTGTTTATACACTACTACGAAACACTTCATATATATGTTTGATTTGAATGTATTTCTACATATTAAGCTTAATGTGGAGATTAGTCACGCTACGGCCTTTAAAAGACGAGTCCGCGTATCTCGTATCGTACATTACTACATTTCGGAAACAATGACGTTATCGTCACTATACTCGAATATGTTCTATGTATTGTCATTTGTTATATAAATAGATTAGCAACAGAAACTTTAGCTAACAAAGGTTTAATTATAAATATTATGGTATTATATTATATTATATTATAATAGAAAAACAGTCGAGAGTGGAATGGAAACTCAACCAGTAAATCATTCGTTTTATTACACTGGGTTATAAACACTAGTTTAAATGATTATGCATGTACCAACATGGTCTATGACAAATATTATTTTACACATGCGGCAATATTCAGTAACATAAAGATACTTGATTGGAAAGGTAAAGTTTCAAATTACTTTATATTATTTTAAGTAAAGCCTGGCAGAGGAACAGACCGAACAGAAAGACATTATCGACATTGTGACTGTTCTGCGTGACGCGGCAGTGGCGAGTCGGGGAGCAGGGAAACAAACATGTCAGCGAGACTCACAGGGTGGCCGAATCTAAGTTCGTCGATTGGGTGTTTTGTGGTAGGCGTAAGTCAGGATATTTACACAAAGAAATGTGCGATAGCAGAAGGGTGTTTAAGTCAATGGTGCCAAAATCATCAGGACTAAAATAAAATGGACGCTCTAGCTGTGAAACATTGCAAGTGGGGTTTCCGCGGTTTCTAGAAGGGCACAAAAAAGAAAACTTACGTCCCGGCCTTTCTGTAAGCATCAATGGTGTGAATCGCCCGAAGGAGATTGTGAATCTTTTTAAGAACCATTTTTCGGTGAAGTCTCCTTGGGTTGTTGGATTGGGTACAGCGGCAGAGGTGCTTAATCCTGACGATGAAATGATCATTAACGTTCAAGGGGAAAAATATTTTTTTTTGACACCTAGAGAATAAATTTAAAATCGACGACCACCTAGCGATTCGGTAGAGTAGATTAGCAACCGAAAAAGATTTATTATATAGGTAGATAGTAACACAAGCAACTTTCTTTACAAAAGAGTAATTAAACGCGAACTACTTCTTATCCTTTTATGGAATGCTAAATTTTATTCTTAAGGTGACCAATTTGGATTATGTACCGGAAATATTTTTTTTATCGATCTACCCTAGATACAAATGATTAAACCTACTTTTTTTCATGTCCTCATAAAATTGCAATCGATTCTGTGCTTAATAACAAAAACACCGTAAATTCTTCTATAACTTGATGTTTATTTTAAAGTACTTTAACCATTTGAGAAGCAAGTGTTATAACGTACGATGATTATCATGTCGGAACTTTATAAAATCAAATTAATTAACTGAATTACCTAACCACCCATCAAGACTACGACTACAGATTAACAGGTAGAGGTACTCGTAATTGTAAAATATTCATTTATCGTCTAAGACTAGGTGTGACTTTTGAATCGTAATAGGTACACACTTGAAATTTTCACAGAGTGTATATTACTATAGCCGCTGTAACAACTGATAATTAATAAATAAAGGGAGAAATATGTAGTGTTAAATATTGTACGGAGGTACGTACGTACGTACCTTTCATGTGCGACTCTAACTCACACTTGGCACCTTTTTTTTGTGTGATGTATGAAGATGCATAGAATCACATAACATTCATCACATTTCAAAACAAACAAAAGGCACAAGGAATTCATAAATATCATCGGCAAAACATCATACATCATTCCTTTTCCTGGTGAAACTAAAAGTAAATTGGAATCTAAACAAAAATCAATCTGCCTGGCCTTTTCCCAACTATATGGGGTCGGCTTCTAGTCTAACCGGATGCAGCTGAATATCAGTATTTTACATGGAGCGACTGCCTATCTGACCTCCACAACCCAGTAACTGGGTAATACAATATCCCTTGGTAAGACTGGTTGTCAGACATTCGGGCTTCTGATGACCCGTAACGACTGTCAAAGATCCACGAATAACAGCCGGGACCAACGATAACGTGCTTTCCGAGGCACGGACGAATCTCGGTATGTAAAGATTGTCACCCATCCACGGACCAACCCGGCAAGCGTAACTTAAGCCGATGGATCGAACTGTGCGGTTGTTATTACTTAGCCACGAGCTCCTCTAAATTGGAATCTAAACATAAGAGATAAAGCTTGTAAACTTCTAATTAGTAATTACGTAAACATTCCTTACTTGTGTTTTTGTGTCAATCACACTTTTATTGGCATGCAACATTTTCCTCATTGCGTGCCGAAAGTTATCAATCAGCTAGAGCCTAATGAATTAATCGTCTGTTTTTGTTTCAGGGGTAAAGGTTACACGCTGTACGGCAAGGACAAACACTTTCTGCGCAGGAGTGCACGTCGCGGTCGGCCGAGCACCAACCTTCCGCGTCGCGCCGCGCCTGCGCTCCACACGCGAAGGGTCAAGGCTCCAACACTGCCCATTTTGCTCTAATTTACTCTACTAAATATTTTTTCTAAAGTCATTTACATTTTAATTAGTTCTTTACAAAATTTAAATTTGTTTTTTGTGGCCGTTAAGGTTGAATATTGAATGTGCACCTTCTAGGTAAGTACTTGAACTAAATCTATCACTAAATAGTAGTGTGGTGTAGCGAACGCTAGGGTTAAAGCATTTACAAAATCTTAACTCATTGAGATACTGGCAACCAACTGGCATCTTTATGGCAGTAACTCTATTCATGAATCATTCAAAATTAAAAACACATTCATGCTTCTAAAGTAAATATATAAAGCGTGGGCGGTTCAACTTCAAAACAATTATCGGACTCTCATCATACCCAACAAAGAATATTTACAATAAAGGTTCGTGTATTATAATGGTTAATTATATAATAAACAATTAACTGAGAGAGATTTGTAAGCTGTCATTATCGCACTTTCTCCGAAAATCATAACAGGCCGGACAGGCGGAGTCGATTCACTGCAGAGTATTTTACACCTTCGAATTGGCGAGAGTTATAGATTGTTATTATTATGTTAGCTACATACAACATCAAGTGACGTGGCCACCGTCCCACGGTTTTGATTTGTTATTGGCACTTATGGAAATCCAATTGGTACTAATATTTTTTGGTTTAAATAATCATAACTCTGGCCGTAAGAGTACTAGTGAGGATGTACACTCTCTATGCTTTTTTGGAATACCGACATTCAATGCGCCTCCGTTACAAACTAAACATACACATGAATAAGTAATATGATCAATTAATATAAAACCGACTGACTTCGCTCAACGAGAACGTTTCTAAAGTATTGATAAGCTTAGCGAAATTCCCTTCAGACCGTGTACTCGATTCCCGATGAACGATATCAAACATTACGTTGGGCCGCTGACTCCACAGAAAGGTTACCGTTTTCACATTACGTCGTACACAGCCCTAAGAATGCTATTGTTTAACCAGCTAGCAAACAGTACTCCGTGTAACTATTTTCATTCGCAAGGCTCTCTAATTAATCAATTACAATGTGCACAAGTACATAAAGGAATAAACAATTTCTTCACTAAGTATACTTCACATCGTCGACGGACACCAATTAATCGTTTTATGGTACTTAATTATGTTTGAAATCATATATTTCTACTAATATCTAAATAATTATAATTAAAAGATACGATGTATTCGTATATTTGTAATTATCAAACAAACTATTAAGTATTCACTTTCCAATGGTTTTCTCGTTTCAATATAGACGCGGACGCAGAAATCTAAGGTCTTATTCATACGACTCTCGTGGACAAGATATTCTATTGTTCTTATCTTAAACCGACATAGTACTCTATGTTATTGCACGTTTGTTTGCGTGGCCGATACGAAACTACCTTCTTCGGCTTTAGATATATACATGCTAAATGTCTGTATGTGTGCAATTTCAACATATGTAGCATTAAACTGAAAACTGAAACAAATACTTTAAATATATCTGCTAAGATTTAGTTACTACATACCTTTAAAAACTAGACCTTTAAAACTATTTTTTTTGTCAAAACGCTGCCTCCAAGTCGTTTTATTTCAAAAAATCTTAGTTGAGAAAAAATGGGTTTTTGTTAATTTATACATTATCAAATAAAAACTATTTCCGGAAAGGTGACTCGCCATAGCTTTACATGCGAGATCTCAAACCGATACCATTCCTAATATGATGCCTGTGCCTTATCCATTCGGAAGAAATGATGCGCGATTTTTATGATCAGAAGCGTGTTAAAGAAAATTCTAGAATTATCCGCAACGAAATGTCCTCTCACGCTTACACTTTCATTCAAGTTCGTGATAATTTGCAATATAGGTACCTACTTTCGATGATACATTGGCAAAAAACTTTATAAATGACTATGCATCCAAATAAATTGGTGTAATTTACAAAATGATTTTATTTGATTTTAAAAATAAAGTACTGTTTTGCTTGAAACAGCGCAGTTTTTTCTCGTTCAGCTTATAGATTTTAATAGGTTTCAAAGTCATTAGATTTCTGCAATCATCTAACCCTAACGAAGAACGTCATTTAACATTTTTCTTACCCTTTATCCTTAGCTTTTCCAGAGAATATTTGGTATAGGTACAGGTATGGCTGGCAATAATCAAAGATCTTCTATAGAAAGTGTAAGTAGTACATATACTATAATAACCCTAGCACAAACGGACTACTACGGGTTAGTCCATGCAGTTGCTAACAAATAAATAAATAAAGATTTTCCCGTTCAGTAACTTCTCTTTCAGTGATTACAATATACAAATTCTATGTTTTATGTTTGTTTATTACTTAATCTTAAACTTCTGGAGAAAGATGTTCATCATTTGCTGTTCTTTTTTGTTAGTTTAGGCCCTAATATAATTTTGACAGTGACCCCACTAAATGAAATCGTAGTAGATGTCGAAACAAAAAGCTATAGAGATTCAATCCATAATTGATAATTGTTTAACGAAAAATGTATTTACCCATGAGATGTTATTAAAATTGCGTGCCGTCGTAAAAAATTCAGTCATGTCAGTTCGTCATTTAAATGAGATCGACTAGACACACCGATTTCCAACGTTCGAAATTGGAACACAATTAAAAGGACAAATCGTGACGCATTATACGAGTAGTCTGAGGGTATAGTTAAGAATATCTGTGGCGGCTGAGCCGTCGTGTGGAGCATTTGATTGCGTAACGCGATCATGCGCCGACGAGCCACGACGACCGGCGCTCATGCCCAGCATCCACGGAGCTATTTCTATTCATTGCTCCTAACAATACACATTAAGCCAAATACAAATAAGTAATGAAGGTGCATTCAAGTTTTTGAATTGGTGCAGACAATGCCCTCCAATGTACCACTTGCTTTGCTATGTGCCAGCAAACTTATGAGAAAAACATGGATGTTAGATGGCAGAGTAAGTGCGATCTTGGTAATATCAGTTTTAGACTGTGGTAGACTATTCGGTGCCTCGTATGTTATGCTTCTTATTCCACAGCGATATATTCCTAAACTTTGTGAAGATCAGAATGTGTACTAAAAAGCACACAAAAGCAGAAATCACGAATATATTTCGCAAACCCTATTCTTAAGCATTTACTGACAACTATTTTAACTTCTAAGGAACAATATCCATAAAGATCGTTTATCCCAACCTTAATCTAACACCACATAGATTATGGCCGTCTCCGGACCATTGGTATGTACAAAATGTCTGTATGTGAATAAATTCTCTCGATTACAAATCAGACTTACTTACCGAATACCCTCCGGGGCAAAAGCGAATTGATTCTACTAAAAGACTTGTAAGTAATAGCATGTTAGGTTTAAAGGCCCCAAAGGTGCATAAGTCGGGTTGATAGCCCAGCCCAATGGCTGCAGGCGTAATAGCGACCACATTTCCTATCTTTATGACATTGATGGGAACGATGACTTTAAATGCACTCACTATTATATTATAATTTTCTCTTAGTCTAGCGTGCCGTCTCCTACCTAAGTACGCAGTACACATTAGGCCGAAATTACGTCGGCTGATTTTCATGGTTAGTGAAGTTCGCCGAATTTTCGTCACGTAATTTTTGGCAACTACTTACGCTTATAGAAAATGAGTGGAATGTTTTTGATCAGTACACAAACATATTATTGAGGCTTTCTTTTCTACGTAATTAGGAGCCATATATCCTTAATGTTGGATTCTTTCTCTTTCAGTATACTGCAAGCCAGCGATGGCATTACATGCAGTGATGTCACGAATTCAACAAGCAATTCGAGTTCGACTGAAGGTAGTGTTGCGAACAATACACGCTCCCCTTGCCGGCTCCGAGCTAACAAGCTCCATCACCTTCATGCCATCGCATTGTACTATCGCCACGGGCTAATTCGTACTGTGACGTCGTATCCTTTGTCCAATTCAATACTACTCTCAAGGTAACCGCAGCCCGCTATGAAATACTAACTTAAGACAATAAAACACTTATCGTGGAGATATCGTTAAATGCTTTAATAACTGCAGATCGGCTAACAATTAGGAATATGGAAGTTTTATTAAGAGTATTGGAATAACGGAATTCTTTTGGATAAATTCGCCACCAATTTTTTTTTAATATAATGGGCAATTCAATAAATGGTACATGTGGTGATTATGTTGAAATCAATGTAAAATTTGGTAAAAGAGCTTTATAAAAAATGCCAGTAAATATTTTAGTTACTTCACTTGCATATTCTGTAAAATATTCAAATAATATTTAGGTACACTATTAAATATATAGCTAAGTATGCATTATAGATATGCTAGCGGCCCGCTCCTGCTTCGCACGGTTTTTACGACTTCACAAAACATCGAGATTTCTTAGGTAAACGTAACTTTAATATTAATGTATTGTACACATAAACCTTTCCGGAATAAATTCTCTAAACGATGGTGAAAACCTCATCAAAATCTGTTGCGTGGTTTCAAAGAACAACGCGGACATACAGACAAACGCGAAAAGCGACTGTTTTATATATGTATAGATAAAAAGTATAAATTGTAATCTAAAGCAATAACCCATAAAGTTAATTCTGAACCGGATATAAGACAACTGTACCTATACACATAGTAGCTACATGCCACAGACCCCGGTTTTATTAGACAGCAAGTTTTTCTTCCGTTCATACCTGACTTGTAATTTAGCTTAAACGTTTTTATTAGTCTCGACGTGTAATTTGAGTGGCACAGAAACAGATCAACATTAAGTCAGAGCAACAGAGTGAAAATGCTTTTTTTTAAATGTAATTTAAATATAACCAATACCAATAAGAATCTTGTTAGTCATGCGTAAATACCTACTTGACAAGTAAAGGGAGCATTGTCGTTCTGCCTGATGGTTATGGTAAATTCCCTTTGACTGTTCAAGCAAATCTTTATTAAATGTTCGGATCACCTCAATATCCTTCCCCTGTTTCTTATTAAAAATGACATAAAATTGGTATGTATAGCGCCATGTGCTACGTATCCATATGTATTCTTTACTTTCTGTGGCTAATTACTACTCATTTCAACAGATAGCTGTGAAAATCGGTATCATCGGTACCATCTTCCGCCCTTTAGTTCATCATTACAAGTAACAGAAATGCCGCGTTACATTTCCATGTCAAATTGACAGTTATTTAAAAAAATATTCTTATTCTAATAACTACCAGGCAGGCATTATTTTACTTCTCTCACGAAACCTATGCATGTGTCCGTTACCTACATTCCGTATGGTCAATCGTGAGAAAAATATAGAGAAAATTTAACGTATAGATAGTTACTGTATGTCATATTGTATGTATGTAGTTCGCAATGTTCGCACGAGTTCAATAGGTGCTACTGCGCGTTGAAGTCTTTTGAACAGAACATGACACGGCGCTCCACACAATGCGATCCTGTCAATATTTTGTGATGCTAGGCGCCTCAACGTTCATGTATGTTAACGAAATATATTGTATGTATATAGTATGTTATGATAATAAAAAATACAGTACGTGATATAATGTACGTACATATAATATTGCCAGCTAAAGGCGAATACGTCAGTGCCGTTGGAACCTGGCTACTGTTTCTTTTAGCTTTCCTTCCTAGAGATTTCATGTAATTAAGCTGAACTCAAAGACCAAAACTGCATTCACATAATATATTCTTGTTATGGTAAGCTACAGACGTAATAATCAATGCAACTTATAAGGTAAACTATACAACAATTGCCTCACCGCCCACATTCATAGTCTCCGACTGTTTCATTAAATAATTACATACTTTTTACTTCATCCGCGTTCATAAATGTCAATATTATTATCAACCGAATGATAATTTCTTCATCCGTGGAAACATTAATTTAGCAATAGTTATCGCAACCGCTATACTGGTTTAAAACTTTAACATTACAATGATTAAATACTTAAATCTTGAAACTGTAAATTAAAATAAATATACCTCCTGTTAAGATTAACGTCTAAGGTAATAATAAAGTATAACAAACAGATAAACTAAATACAAAACTCACCTTCGCCTATGATGAAGCGATCCAATAAATATTCTGAAATCGGATTAACACTCCAGTGAAATAAGCACGAGTTGTAGCACTTAGTCTGTAGGTAAGGTAACGCGACAAGGGTCGTGTTCATGAAAAGCGTCCGCGTGGGGGAGCACAGGGGTGGCGTCCCGAGACAGTCCAGGGTGGCGGTGTCGGGCTGCGGAGAGCTTCGGGGTGCCGGCGGCGCGCGGGTGGCGGTCCAGCGTCCGGCCGCACTACGCGCCTCACAACGGTAAACTGGCTGGCAGCGCCGATACAGCCTCTCCCTCGCTTGTATGAGTGCCTCCAACCTCCCTCCCGAACAAATAGTACCGTACGCCGCGCTTGTGTCTCGCTAACATTTATTATACTTTTATTAGTGTTCGCGTGCGCCTGCATGTGTGCGCCACGCCGACACGCCGCGACGTGACGCGGCCTGCGTCTGTGTGGGTGTTGGAGTAGGTAAAGTAACTACCTATGCGTGCTTTGATCTTACGATTCGGTATGCACGGCCGCGCGGGCGCACGTAGCACCGCGGCTATACTTTACTTCTATAATATCTAGTCAATAATTTTAGTTTGGGTTTGTGCAACACCATACGTCGTGTTGAGCAAACTATCTAGGCTAGTAACCGGTATACACAACCATAAGTATCTTCACTTAAGAAATACTTACTTATTTTTACGTAATCATAATGAACTCATAGCCTATCAATAAGATCGCAATATCTTTAATTACACGTTTGCATCCAAACTTCATCTGCCAACTAAAAAGATTTAAGACCATACACTGCAAAACTTGTTGGTCTAACCGGCTGTTGAACTGCTGAGTGTGAGGTCCTGAGTTTGATCGCCGGGTCAGTCGAACAGTTATTTAAGACTAGTCTAGATTCGTGCTCGATAGGTAAATGGCTCCCCTCTGTTACATGGGAATATTCATTATAATACACACTGATACACATCAAATATAAATTTCCAGTTTATGCTGATCTCGCATTGTATAGGAGTTCCGTACAATGCGAGGTCAGATTATACTTGTTATTCTTAGCTTAATGTGTAGCGAGTGTACATTATGATACAAGTGTGCTGTGTAATAATCAATGCACACGCGTTTCATACGACGTTTTTCAACACAATTGCGAGGAAAAAAACAGACTTGTTGTAAGAACTTATCAATTACTTATGCTACAATAACGTAACTATAGAGATGATACATTTAGATTTATAAAGTTCAACTGACCTTTGTTGCCAGGTACCCGGAGCTTCTTTTGAAAACTTTTCTACGTCAGTTGGTGACAATACTTTAGATCTCGTATTTTTGATAATAATTAACCACACAACGAAAACGATAACAAATATTTATGGAAAATGGCGCGCTAGTTTTGTTTTTTCCGCTAGCCATGCGCGCGCAGTCGTAAATAAAGACACTGGCAAAGGCGCTGAACAGCCTATACATATAAAAATATAATAAACACAAAATAATGTTTTGAATACGCAAATTAAGGTTAACATGAAGTAAAAAAAAATATTAAAAAAACACATTTTATTTATTTACACAGTACGCATAAAAAGGCATGAAGTCTCTTTGAGGTGATTTAAAAAAACGCACATTGCTGCTCAGAAAATAAAGAATGATCATTTATGATCATGCATTCTGAAAGTGGGCAACGTCGCAAATAGATGTCAAATATTTCGCTGTTTTGATTAATATGGCAATATTACTGTATGGAAATATGAAATATGGCTAACTAGTGAATGAACTAAAATAATTAATTGCAATAATTAATATCGTAACACCGAATATTTAGATTTAGATTTTAAAAAGTTTTTGGATACTTTCCAAATGCCTTTTTTACAGCTAAAACGGTTACAACATCAAATTCAGTGTTATAATTACGATTCATTGATAATATTCTAGTTCACTAGTTAGCGATATTTTATATTTCCATACAGTACTACTGTTCTTGTTACTGTTTAAGGATATTAACATCATGACGGTACCTTGTCAATATATCTATGAAAACATCATGCACGTAAGAAAAAATGTACATCATTTTAGTAAAAGGGGTGATAGACATAATTATAGTACAAGAAATAGGGACCTATTAGTTCAACCAGGTTTCAGACTGGCTAAAGTGGACTCATCTTTCATGGGATACTGTTTAAAATGTTACAATAAAATTCCTCCCCACATACTTCAACTGAATGAGACGAAATTCAAATCTTGTATAAAACGCACACTATGCAGGCAGGCATATTATAAGTTGGGGGATTACATCGCTGATAAAAATGCTTGCCTCAATGCTGGTCCTGCTCTGCTCCACAACCACAACTATTTGATTAACATTTGAAAACACTGTTGGAGCTGCTGAAGAGTTTAAGACTATTTTTGCATTGTATAAAATCAATTTCCTTTGTATTACATAATTTCAGAGCACAGGTGTGAGTACTATGTACTAAAGAGCTAACATTTACCGGGTAATACGTATTTTATTGACTTGAATGTGCCCTGGCGGCTGTGAGTATGTCATGCTCACTCAGATGTCTCGCTGATGGTGGCGCGTGTGTTGGATCATTTAGCTCCCTTCAAAATGGTTGAGCTGAATGGTGCTAATCCATGTGTCATGTTCGTGAACGGGCGCCGTCAGTTGGGACTGGTCAACTCTTAGCTGCCTAGGCTGATTTAAATTTTTGAATTGTTCTTTGTTTTATATTTTTATTACGGACGCTTCTAACGTGCACGTCTTTCTACATTGTTCTCACATGTTTAATTTCAACATGAATGATGTAACAAATACTATGTAACAATTTATTTAAAAGAGTGTCCGTGGAGTTTCTTGCCCGTTCTTCTCCATAGGTACCTACTACGCTTTGGAATGGGCAACTAGCTTCATATTTCTGACTGACGGATTCCTTGACAATTCAAAAGTGCCTGTAAATGGTTTAATTGAAATAAATGCTTTGAGTTTGAGTTTGAGTAATATTGGCAAATTAATCAAAACAAGTAATTATTTGACAACTATTTTCGACGTTGCCAACTTTTAGAAAAAACGCTCTTAATAGTATAGGACAACTCATACTAGTTCCATGTATAGTACAGAGTAATTACATGCTGCCATGATAGTACTTACTAATTCCATACTGCGATGTCATTATTCCGAGTAGTACCGCACTAGTGCGATAATATAAAGTAGAAAACACACGTGTTTAATACACTGCATTATGAACCTAAATGCGGTTCAATAAGAGCCACTTTACGAGCAAGTGTGTTGAAAAAACATTTATTTCTATTATAAGTTTATAACGTGAGCAAATGACGAAATGTGTCTGCAGTTATCTACTATTCCCCCAGCTTTCCTCTTTGGGGAATAAAGGCATGATGCGCTAACCGCCGTGTAGCATATTTGACAATATATTCTCGTCATCGTCTTTTGTTAAAGGCTCCCGCAACCAGGCGCGACGCGACTCTACTAGAACAATTTCCATGAAGTTTTCATAGAAATTGGAACTGGAATACAGGCTTAGACTATGGGCTCATTTATTTTCTTATGATTTTATGATCCTAGGGGAGACTCCTGCGGACCAACTTCACTGCCACCATAAGTCGGGAGTACGTGATTTTAGATACTCGGACATACTCTGTATTTAAGTACTTACCCCCGATATATCTAGTATCTAGTAGGTGTATTTATTACATTTGAAATACTACGCAGACACCTGAAATAAAAAACACAAGTAGGTCTACGAATTTGCTTACTTCGCGGCACGAATAAATGCCAAGTAGGTACCTAGCAACGTGATATTTAAAATCACTCGACCTAATCTAGCGTTCAAATGCCCGCCTACTATTATGTTTTATCTTTTTATGAATATACTGTTGTACTTCTTGTACCTCCTTCATGAGCATTGCCAAAAATAAACTTTTACAGCAGAGCTGTAAATCCTAGATTGGCGAGATAACGCTTCGAGTTGACTCAGATAAGGTATCATCGAGCACAAACGTGAGCATAAAGGGCGGAGCATGTTACGTGCTTCAATTTAGGCCGAGCTTTACCCGATATTTTTTTGCAAAAAAGTAAAGCCAAAACGTTAGAACTCACTTGACGACTAGACAGAAGACCCGCGCAGAGAGACCGCCCTAAATGCGTTAGAATTCCTCGCTCTTGGGAATTCCAAGTCAGTAAAGCGAAAAAAACACCGTCGTGTTCGTACATTGCACGGTATTGAATGGGTAGCAGTGGGTAGATAGTGACTGATAGTGCAAAATGGGCAGCAAAGACAGATATTGAATTGTTACTGTTGTTTCTTTATACGTAACGTGTTTTTAGGGTTCTGTACCAAAATGGTAAAAAGGAACCCTCATGGTGCGTTTCAGTCTGGCTGTCCGTCTGTCTGCCACAGCTGGATATCTCAAGAACTACTAATGCTATAAACTTAAAATTTGGAATCGTTTTAGATGACGTTTGCCCAACTATTTTGCAAATAAGAAATAATTTTTGTTTTTTTTTTTGCTACAGTGACTGCATGAACTGTGGTCTTAAAAAAATAGAGCGCTATTTGCACATCTCAAACATTTTTCTTTTTTTTAGGCCGCATAGTTTTCGACTTTCGAAGAAATTAAAAAAAAAACAGACCGTTCCCCCCCTTATCTCCGAAGTTTGCATTGAGAACAATCTGAAATTCTTCTATGTGATAGAAGTTTATGTAAAGATTACAGGAAAAATAAAATGATGTCTCTAATTAGCACACTTTTTCAGAAATCATCAACAAAAATTTCATTAGTTCCACTATTGGTCAAGGGATGGCACTGACCTAAAACTGCAATATTCTACACCGCATTGTTAAAATTCTCTACTTTTGAAGGACTGTACGTAAAGTAACATCCAAAATATTTATAAATAATGGTACGGAACCCTCGGTGTGCAAGCCCGACTCCCTCTTATGTTTCTTTCAGTCATAAATTGAACACCATTGAAATAGACAAGATGTTAAATTATAATATCAAAGTTTAACAGAAGAGATGTTTAAAAAACCCGGCCAAGTGCGTGTCGGACCACGCACAATGGAGGGTTCCGTAGTTGGGATGAATTTATCCCAAGAACAAACTTAACATTGTAGTTGAAAACCATGTTTCCCTATACATTCCGCAGGGGAGAACATGTTTTAATGCGGATTTTTTTTTTTTTTTTTTTCACAAATCCAAGTACAAAGCCTTAGCTTACAGAGGGACACTTGACTCTCACAAAAATGAGCAATTTAAAGCTTAATATTTCCTCTCAAGTTATGCCAGTATGTAAAATTTATAATATAATTATTAATTATTAAATAATATATGCATATTTTAAAATAAAGTTGTTACATAAACGAGTATTCTCTGATCCAAAGCTCAACCCCCCAGGTCTTTCATGGTTACGGCTTTGCACATCACCTACTTACCCTGCAAATGATTAGGAAGGCGCCTCTCCGAGGTTCATCTTCCAGTAGTCACCCTTACCTTTCAGAAATATCACAGTCTAACAGTGAACAAAAATCCGGCACCTTATCGCAATTTTGTACACACTACTGTTTTCGTTTTGTAGGTGTGTCATGCTACGCTAATACTTAGTGCCTTCTGCAGTGCGGTCAATGTTTTGATTCATAATTCCACTGGTCAGGATATTTACTCCTTAGGTCTGGATCGTACACAGAGTACTTTTTACAGGGTAGCATCCCCATCGACGCGAAAACTGATACCATGGATTTGGTACATGATTCTGAATCCCTATGTTGAAAATTATCGTCGTTTATTTATTTTTTTATCAGCTGTTCCATACATTTTGAGTTTTGACCGCGTAGATATTGCACTTTTCTATGGAACAGCAGATTCTTTTTTAAATAACCGACGAAAAATTTCAATTTTGATAATGTCCCACCCTCAAAAAAAAAACCGGGGATTCAGAATCATGTACCGAATCCATGGTATCAGTTTTCGCGTCGATGTCCCCGATGAATACTGGCCTGGCTGATACATACAAGACATTGCACAGAATAATATTAAATAGTTCCGATAGATGTCGCTACGATACACTGAAAAGAAGTTACTTCTATAGAACAAAGTTATATTCCATATTTATATTAGATAACATTCAATGTGACCCAATAGGTCATTTCAATAAATCATAATAATATTTTTCCATTATGAAATAATAATAATTGTATGTGGCAACTGCAATTTAATGAATATTTATGTATAATCTGTCTGCACTTTTTTATTAATCTGGCATCCCTGCCGGGTGTGTGAGCGACGTACGAATTGTGTATCTGTAATTTACTTTAATTTTAAGTGTAAACAATGTGTTTAATAAATTGTTTAGCCGTGCGATATTGAAAATTTCCCTAATCTCATTGCCAATGTCGTAATTTAGGTGTTTTATACGCTTTTTATATTGATGTGAGGTTCTCGTGCTTTGTCTTCGTGTGTGACAATATACTCAAAATGGCGCATCAACTGGCACCGTCTGTAAATTGTTCATTGGACGACATTGACCTCAGCGCACTAAAGGTAAACTTTTAAAGTAAACTATTATTATGAATTATACATCCTGAATATTCAGAAAGCAGGGGCTCCCTAAACTTCCAGAAAAAAAGTAATCAAAGGGCAATGATCTCACAGGGCGTGAATCATAAGTGAAGGTTTACTTGAAATGGCATAATAATATTTCTAAGCTATTTCATTTAATTTATGTGTCATTTCAGGATCCTGCTGGTATATTCGAACTCATAGAAGTTGTCGGAAATGGCACCTATGGACAAGTATACAAGGTATGTACCTACTAGATTAAAAACCGGAGCGCAATAATAAACTATACGCGTACATATAACTACACCTATCAATAATTAAATTGATTGCTTTTATTGGATCTCTCCTCACGGTCTACTTACAAGCTGTAATACATGACATGGTGCTAGTAAAAATTAACTTAATAGGCTCCAATGAAAGCATTACAATTAAAGAGCACTGTCTATTAATGTCAATGAACTTCATTAGTTCCCATCAGTGGACTTTCAATAGGTAACACTACATTTTAAAGTGTAGGATAATTTTGTCTTTTCCTTACTTCTACAGTAGATAAGGTATTATTTTCAACTCAGTCAAATAATAATGTATATGTTTAATTGATGAACCTTTATGAGTAGAAAATGATATGCTCTGTTGATTTCACACTCACACATCTGGGTCAGAGGGTGGTCCGGTGTATTATTGTTCTCCAAAAAATGTACATTGGTTCATAATTACATGTTTTATGTTTCATAAGTTTATGACATGACCTACAAAAAAAATCTAAGGATGAAATGTGTACTTCAGTAGTTAGAACATTTTCATCCTACTGCACCAGAAAGAGAGTTTATACACAATATTAGAAAAAGTGGAGTAGATAGACAGCATAACACTTACTATGTTCATAACATTTTATTATCATAAAAATAATAAAAGAATGAGTTTGAAATAAAAATCATTAAACTATGATAAAAGATACAGCTCTTAAGCTCAAGAGCCACATTCCCAAAGTCATATAGGTACTAATCTGATCAAGACAGTAATACATAATATTATAACCTGATTAGATTATCATAATTTATTACTATCAGCTTTTAAACAGTACTGCTAAACATGACTGGATAGTTATGTGGCCTATGGAATATTGCAGTGGTCACCATTTTAGATAGAGTGGTGATCATAGACTAATAATATTTTTAGCAGATGAGAGAATGCTGCATACGGTTGTATGCAGCATTCTCTCATCTGCTAAAAATGCCTAACCCCAATGTAGATAATTTATTTCCAACAGTCAATTTTTTAAATACACAAATCTAGCCAGAGAACATAATATTATTACTTACACATATTGGTTCTTGCATTAAAAACTAAAACAGTCTTGTTTATACAAACAAGCATTAAAAAAAAAATAGTGTGAAAGGGTGTTGTGTTGGTTTTGGATTCAATCTGAGAATTTTCAATGTTATGTAGCATTTTGTACAAAATTAAAACCAAATTACAGCAAATATAGACTTATCTTTAGAAATAATAATGTAGAGAATTATGACATTCACATAATTCCATTCCAATAATTAAATCTGATGATTATTTTCTAATTGAAACTAAGAAAGAAATAATACTTTAAGGGGTTTAGTTATAAATATTGCTTAAGCTACGTGATGTTCAAACGTCCAAAATGTATGTTTAAACAGTTGCTAATCATTACTTAACTTTAAGCGACGTTTATAAATAAACCCCCAAGTCTCTAAAGCCTAATCATATCAGATCATAAATAGGCATCAAGAACTGCATTATCACATTTTAATCTAAAAGCTAACAAGTTGCTCATACACTTTGTAAGAATACCAATATACAAAACTATGTGAACATTAAATTGAAGGAGATTAAAAAACAAACTAAGACAAATAATTACACATTGTTATATTATTCTTAGTCCATCAAATAATAAATGATCAAATTTTAGGGACGTCACACAAAAACAGGCCAACTTGCCGCTATTAAAGTTATGGATGTCACACAAGATGAGGAGGAAGAGATAAAACTAGAGATAAATGTACTAAAAAAGTACTCTAATCACCGCAACATTGCCACATACTATGGAGCTTTTATCAAAAAGAGCCCTCCAGGAAAGGATGACCAACTGTGGTTGGTTATGGAGTACTGTGGAGCTGGTATGTGTCCCTTGTACTTTTTATGACTTATTTGTAATATGATTAATACCCCCTAGTGTGAGTCAACATTTCTGTTTATTTAGAACAGGCAAATTAACAGAAATGTTATAAGTTTTCTATTTTCATGTATTACCTGATGATGTTGTTGTTATATTTATTCTTTCTTGAGCTAACTCATCTACATAGTGGTGCGCTGCTGCTAGCCTGACTATGAGTTTCATATTTTAACGTTGCTATGTTTCCAGGATCTGTGACGGATTTAGTGAAGTCCACTAAGGGGCAATCATTAAAAGAAGAATGGATTTCATACATTTGTAGAGAAATTCTGAGAGGTCTTAGTTATTTACACTCTAACAAAGTTATTCACCGTGACATCAAGGGACAAAATGTCTTGCTTACAGACAATGCTGAAGTTAAACTGGGTATGTATTCAAACAAGCATGTCTAGATAACATTCCGAAATTTACATTAATATTTGCTTAGTACACATTGTGTATTACACAAAGAGTAAGTTGTACATACTGCTTCCATATCATGTGAATTTGTTAATAATGTTGGGTGAGTTGTGTGACTCAAATTATAACATGACAAATAATTTGTGCAACCATTTATGTTATCAGTGGATTTTGGAGTGTCGGCGCAACTGGATAGGACTATAGGTAGAAGAAACACATTCATCGGTACTCCATACTGGATGGCGCCCGAAGTGATTGCGTGCGACGAAAACCCCGATGCAACGTACGATAATCGTTCTGACCTTTGGTCGCTCGGTATAACTGCTCTCGAGATGGCGGAGAGTCAACCGCCCCTTTGTGATCTTCACCCGATGAGGGCTCTTTTCCTCATTCCAAGGTATAATTTCATTGACATTTTACAGCAATACCTATTGTTTCAAGTGCAAAAACGAATCAAATAACTTGTAATTCCAGAAACCCGCCGCCTCGTCTCAAGTCGAAAAAATGGGCAAAAAAATTTCATAGTTTCATTGAAACTGTGCTTGTAAAAGACTATCATCAACGACCGTACACTGAACAACTTTTGAAACATGCATTTATAAGGTAAATCATTATTTTTCATCAGTATAAAAAATCCAGATGTTATACTAAAAGGAAGTCATACAATTTTATTTTAAATATTGTAGAGACCAACCCACAGAGAGACAAGTGAGGATACAACTCAAGGACCATATAGACAGGTGTAAGAAGCGGAAGCAGGACAACTCGGTGCGGGAGGACTACAAGTACTCCGGATCGGAAGGCGAGGAAGAAGAGAACGCAGTCGCGGGCGAGCCGTCGTCCATCGTACACAACGCGGCCGCTCACCAGGGCGGTGACACTCTGCGTCGGAACTTCCAACAAATCCAGGAAGGACCAAGGTTGGTCATCACTCATACAAAATTGTTTTGCCTATTAACTTCTGTCGCTTAACATTTGTGTAATTAACCAGACCCGCCGAAGCGCCTCAACCCCAGCCGCCCCCGAAACGTAACAGCAAGCGTGAGGAACGTGAGGAAATTCCAGGTGACATAACTATCTAACTCTTTTTATGAGTCATTTTGCAATAACTATGTGATATTCGTTAACACTGTGCTGTTTGTTGGTACTGCAGAGCCAGGCCCACCGGCAAGGCCTTCTATTCCACAAAGACTGATCGTTGTGCCAGACCCACAGGCACAACAGCCTAATAGATATAGGTAAATATTGTCTTATGTATAATGCAATAAATTGTTTTGTAACTGATACTATGTTTGTCTGATAAAATATTTTATTCCCAAAAAATTGTGATTTGGTAAGAGGCTAATGAATGTGGTAATTGCAGGCCTCTACCACCAACACCAAAGTCGTCCGGCTCATCAAACAGTTCGGGCTCCAACAACGGCACGCCGCCGGCCAGTGGGCCGCAGCCTCCGCAGCGCGGCTCACATCAGTTGTTCAAACCCATGGTACGTGTGTTTGTGCCACCGATATTATTATACTCCGGAAAATAAGCGTTGATACTAATCACATCTGCAGCTACTCCCGATTTCAGAGATTTTATTTCAGTATTTCACAATAGTAAAGCACCTAGCATATATATATATACAATGATTTTCTTTGGCGTTTCAAAAACTACACAAAGTCAACAAAAGCTAAAGTGTTGGTTAGCCTCAGTTTGTATCTAGCATAGAAAAAACGAAGACTTGTCTAGGAATGCTTATGATGATAGTCTCTTGTATCGCGCTATATTTTACTGAGTATAGTAACGACTTGATTGTGTATTCTGCTAAATTATTATTGTATGTATTTCTTTGTTACTTTAATTTTATTAGCTTTTTGTTTTTATTTTCATGTCACGCTGTTAACTTTCTTTGCACATCCGATTTAAACTGCAACTGCAGATTCCACCGAGAAGGCCAGAGGTAGGTTATTTGAGTTGCGTTTATTATTGATATGATTGTATTGCTACGATATTTTAACTGTTTAAACTTGTTTTATACAAAATGTACAACTCGGCAGGACTTGGACAAGTTGGCTGCACAACTTAACGAACTTGGCGTCGTGTCTGGTAATGAGCCTCCTAACAGGCCACCTCGTGCTCCCACTAATGGTCAAGGTATTTACTTTAGTTTTCAAACTTTAAATCTTTCGTAAGACATTATTCATGTTTATGGTTTTCTGTGATTATGTGGGATCTGCTACACAAGTTTCGAACAACCCAGCTTATAACGCGGCTTGGTCGCGAGTGGAACTAGTCAGCCAAACTCTAAATAAACACGTATCACCGCAAACATATTTTTCTAAATTGTCATGTTTAAAAAACTTTAACATCCTAATGTAGGACCACCAGTCGAGAGAAACCAACCAGAACCGGCCTTTGAAGACTCCGATACCGATTCTGACGCCGAAGAGAGTGGCGGACGAGTGCGCAATGATGGCACCTTACTAGCTAGCGATCCGCCTAAGCCTCTGTAAGTAGCTATCTAAAGAAACCTGTATTTTTTACACATTTGAATGTACATTATTGTACATGTTATTCATTTTCATTTTATAGAAGTACAAGTACTTACAACTAACCATGATTACTTTAATTTTTATTTTGTTTGCATATTTTTATTTTTGGACCATATTTTTGTTCGCCCTCCCCATCCCGTTCGGTTGTGTTTGCCTGTCAGTCCCGAGTTCTGTTACAGGCCGGGCCTGAGCGCCGTGGCCGAGGACGGCGGCGGCGCGGGCGGGGGCGCGCCCACGCGGCCGCTGCCGCCCACGCCCGACGACGACGACACGCATGCCGACCGCACGCTCGTCATGAAGCGGGTAAGTGTTCCCACACACCACACGGTGCTAACACGATCATAATCATACTATTCTACTACATACAAAGTGTTTCATATAGCAACATGAAGCTCGATCCATGGCCCCTACATACTACTTATACACGAGCAAAACTTAGTCAGAGCTTAAGATATCTAATACGCATACATAGCCTATTGATTACTCTACCTAAATCTGTTAACATATTAATTATATTACCACATCTGTTTTTACGGATATTATGTACGCCAGGTGAATTGAAATGGATATTATAATAGACATTTTTTCGAAATATAAGATTATAAAGAATATAAAACTTATTTTTCTAAAATTGACTATTATTATCGAGCACCTATTTCATTACAACTGGGAGTATTTGTGTGACATTTGTGCTATGTTGTGTGTGGCTTGATCAAAAATAGCAACTGACAGAATGGGGCCCCATGTGAAAGAAATGGACTGTGTTTTTATTTTCATGAATGGTTTTCACGCCAAAGTAAGATCAGTGAGCATAAAATACTGCTAATTCGTTTTTATTTGTATGTTTCTTGGTTCTTATCATTTATATGTACTTTTTGTATCGGACATGTTTGACAAACATCAGAGAGAGAATACCGAAAACGATAAAAGGCAGTCTGATGTCGATGAAGCAGTATTACTGAAGGATTGGGATTTCGCCCGATTTTTCCCATCGAAGAGTTCCGAAAAAGAAGAAAAGCATGATACACCCAAAGATTCCGAGCAGAAACGAGCTCAACTGCAACGGCAATCACGGTTGGAAATGGAAGATGCTTGGTCTAAATATAAAGCTATAGCCACTCCTCCTTCCCGACACAAGCAGCTATTCCAAAAACCCACCGAAAAATCGACGCAGGACAAATTAGCGGATATTTTGAAGCACAAAAAGGAATCTGATTCAGAAGTCAATTCTCCAAATCGCTTTTTCCGTGGCTTCCGTAGAGAAAACTCCGACCTCTTCCCACTACCCAGTACACGTCACTCCGCTATATACTTTCCGAAACATGAAAGCCCAGCAGGAGGTAATAAACAACTACGATCCAGTGGAATATTTAACAATTCACGCAAACAAGTTATGAAATCGTCGGCTGGAGAACCTATTTTAACAGATTTCATAAAAACGAACGATAGTTTAAAAATTTCAGCACAAGGTGATGCAAGAAAGAGTGAAAAGAAAAGAACTCCCGATCGAAAAATAGCAGCCAGTAACCCTGTCGATGCACTGAAAAATGTTGCTGCACTTATCAGACAAGATAATGAAAGCAACGGACCAAGCCGGCAAAGCAGCGTAAATAGTGATTCTCCAGCAACAAGCATTTGCTTCACAAGTAGCACATCTTTTGAAAAGGCTGGGACGCCAGACTTAACAGCCAATACCAATGAAAAATCAAATTCGGATACTTTAAATGAAGGCAATGTCGTGAAACCACGCAGAGAAAAGACTGAATCGGATATCGTTTTCCGGAGAAATTCTCAATATAACCGGCATTCAGAGCTTATGGCAAGTTGTGGGCAGGAAGCGGTACTCGCTCAGGATCAGGTAAATTGCTCCCTGCTCAGGATAGTTTGATTAATAATTTATACTTACATTTGGTATGAGGGTTTGGTTTTCACTAACATCTACAAAATAATATAATATGAACGCTTTTATAAAAGAAATGTATGTATTGTATTTAGTTTGTAGTGGTTTTGGTTCATATAACAATTACTTAAATGTATGGGAATGGTATACGGCTCTTGTTTGTCATACTTCATACTAAAATATCTACTTCGTCTATTTATCACATAAGGAGAACATTGGTTTTAGATATTGCTCACACGTCTTACATTTTGGCGTGATAATTCTCTTCTAGTTATTAGAATTATTAGTATTAGTTGAAATCTGTTTGGGAAGACAAAAGGTGCAAATAGGTAGTGAGTAAGAACTTTTAACAAAGTAGACAATTTTAAAATCATAGTTTTAACAATTTCGTAACAGCTTTATCACCTAACAATGCAACTCACTATTAATTTTAACTAACCCGTTCTTTTGTATTCATTGTCTAAACGCGATACCGTCTTCCTGCCAAGAAATCAACACATGCAAAATATATGCGATACCTACTTACGCCATCAACACTTGAAAATTAACCATTTAGGAATGCTGCCTAACGACATGTCACAGAAGCAAGAAACAATCATCAATTTGTGAATGTGTTTTACTACTGCATGTTTGGCTGCCGTTGTATGTCGAGCTCTGTTATTGTCCAAATTATTAATATTGCTATACTACATTATACAAAAGTTTGTCTAAGTTTGAAATAAGTTAATAGTAACATAGGTTTATGATTTTATGTAAAATATTTGTAAAACTTGTGTTATTTTCGATACGATTCCTCGGATTTCGTTGGTATTTAATAAAATATATAAAACGAAATATTATTAAACACACACAATATTATGTTAATAACTTAATTAAGAAGAAATACATTTGCAAATCATATTTTATCAAATGCCACAGATCATGTAATGAAGTTGATTTGACTGTTTTAACAGAAGTACTTACCTTCAATAAAAAAATGAACGTGGACGTCGGACGTGTTCCAGAATATAGTAAAATGTTAAATTGGGTGTAGGGTCGGTCGAGCGGTGTCAACGAAGGCAGTGGATCTCGCACCAGCTCGGTACTCCCCGACCTGCTGAGCCAGGCGGGACAGCCGACCACTCCTCCGCGCCACGACAAGTCCACCAGTGAAGAGGTATGTTCATGTACATTTATACAAATAAACATTCGCCTCTCGTA
Source organism: Agrochola macilenta (assembly GCA_916701695.1). Taxonomy (NCBI): domain Eukaryota; kingdom Metazoa; phylum Arthropoda; class Insecta; order Lepidoptera; family Noctuidae; genus Agrochola; species Agrochola macilenta. The sequence goes on along the minus strand of OU753554.1, from coordinate 14,093,061 downwards.
CGCATTTAAAACAACCTGCACCCTAATTGCGTAACACAAGATCAATCATAATCTGAATCACTTTGAAGGATGTTGCTAGTCCATTGCTTCATATGTTAGAAAAATGTGTCTGCTCAATAACGCAATGAACGTTGTTGAACTGCCAAAATGAAACAGATTGTGATTGATCGTGTTGTTGTTACGCACTTAGGGGATACCGGGAATTATTTAAATTTGATTCGTGCGATTCAAGTTACATAATTATTATATTAATTATAAGTACGTAAGAAGCATAACTTCTACTCCAGTTGCAAAAGTAGCCCCCCGGTTTGCTTCGCGTTACACTGGTGGCTATTGTCATTATACATAATATATTTTGCTCACCGCATAGATAGTACTATGTGAATTTAAATTAATTGTGTTTTTGTGATTGCGTGGCATTTCACCGTACACGTGCTTAAAGGGTTAATATACAATGGGATCTCTAGTAACATGCCATGATGTATTCATAATTAAATATTACTGAGGTGCTTCCAACGCTAGCTGCTTCGTATACATAGTACATATATGCGAAATGTATTCCCCATACTTTAATTTGCAATTTATTTGTAACCATTATTGCAAAGTCAGATAAACCAACAAACATTGTTTTTGTTTTTAAATACAATTAACAATACCTGCTCAGTTATCTAATGTAATCTCTGAAGTATAACATTAATATTAACGTTGGCTGTACGTTGGAAGCTCCTGCTCCGGATCATGACTGTGTGGTGTCTCAAGCTTTTGGTTTATCGTATTAATGTGATAATGGTTGTCAATCATGCAAACATCCTGGAGCCACTGCGCGACCGGTTTGCAGACACCTGCTATCACTGCGTAAGTACGAAACGAATTGATGCAAGAGGAAATGCTTAAGGTTCTCATAGATTGTTGTTTGTTGAAAGTTAGATCTGTATCTCACTTCTTCCTTGTATTTATGCATTTTCTAGATACGCTTTCATTATGTTCGAAAATGTTTTGTTGATCATCGAATGCAGATCGATACATTTGTTAAAGCTTTCTATAGTAGTCCAATTTACTTAAGGGCTGCTTAATAACAGTTGTAACTATAGCAGAGGTCTTTCGGGTAATTAATGAATTGCTATACAGCTGGTCACGTGAGGCTATCGTTAAACTATAAGCAGTCAATAATTGCGTTTGTTAATATTACTTCACGCACGCTGTGACGCAACATAAGTCAACCTAACTACAAAACGGAAAAGTTTTGTATTAGCAATGTGAAGGATTATGTGAACAATACGAAAACCAATGTTTATAATACAAGCCAGTAGCGGATCCAGGATTGTCGTTTGGGAGGGGCTTGACCCCGCTGAGGGTAAGTTTTTAGCAAAGTAAATACAAAAAAGCACACAACATTTATTTTGCTTAACGCATAGCAAGCCTTCTCGGATTACTGTTTACAAATTCCCCAATGACTTCGTTAGGTTGTAGACTACCTACCAAAGATATCTCGGTGAATATAGGTACATGGCGGCTAAACCGGGCAGCGTGAGTAGCAGAATGTGTAGCGCGCGGATTCATAATTCGTCACGTAAACAAAACATTTTATAGAAAAAAAACTTGAAAATATAATAATTAAAATGTAAATAGAATAATATCAGGTTCACGTTAAGATTTGTCACAGAAGAATTACTCAGATGCTTTTGGGGGGGGTTTGAGTGCCCTTAGGCCCACCCCCCCTGGATCCGCTACTAATACAAGCTAATAATAGCTGTAGTAGAAATATAGGAGTTATGTAATTAAAATAATAAATAAATGGGAATTGTCAAAGTGGTCTTAATCAAGTCTATTCAACGAATGCATACATATCTACAGCATACACAGCGAGTTCATGCCTGCTGCAATTTCACGTCCATTATCACATTTTTTGTTATGGTCATGAATGTAGATAATAGCCATCAAGCTAATAACTTTCCAACTGTATTTGAAATGACAACTAATCAATGGGAGATGGACTTATTTGACTAACCATCACTTATTAATTTACACGGTTGATGCTGCGGCGGAATGTGCTGCAAACATTTGATTGAGATCAATCTTTACTGCAAAACTTATAAAATAATATTTTCTGTTTTCTCTGTTCCAGTACAGGCAAGCCATTGCCGGAGGCACGCCTCTTTCCCATCATCATCACCATCCGCCCCCATCCTCAGTCCAATCCACGCCGTCCAAATCTTTCGTATTGGGCGCCGCTTCACCACATCCCTTACAACATTCCCCCTCGAACTCGTCTGTGGGGTCCCAACAACAGTTCCTTCCCTTGCAACAGAAGCAGCGTTCGTTCCTCACATTCGGGTTCGGCGCGGGCTCGACCGGCAGCGGCGGCACCGGGGGCTCCGGCGGCAATGCCTCGCGACGTGAGAGCCACGTCAACGTCAATGTCACTCCGACGGGACATGACCTGTCCTCCGATACGCCCGAAATACGTAAATATAAGAAGAGATTTAATTCGGAAATCCTTTGTGCAGCACTATGGGGTAAGGAAATACTTTCATTCTCACAACATGCTCGAGTAGTCACGCACGTCTTCTTTGTGATCATGTATGTTAATATAATCTTAATCTTGCAGGAGTTAATTTACTTATTGGCACCGAGAATGGTCTAATGTTATTGGACCGTTCAGGTCAAGGAAAAGTGTATCAGTTGATCTCACGACGCCGCTTCCAACAAATGGAAGTGTTAGAAGGACAAAATATTCTTGTGACTGTATCTGGAAAGAAGAATCGTGTGCGCGTATACTACCTTAGCTGGCTCAAGTCCAAAATCCTGCGCACCGACGGACTTAGTGACGTAAGTTGATTTTAAGTCAACTGGGCATAAACTAATAGTCAATTTTAATGTAAATAGTAATATCCATCACAAAAAAAAACCTATCTTAGACTAAAAATGCACATTCCTGATCCACCACACGTCAATTCCTATTACCTAGGAAACAAAATTGGCGGAAAAGTAATTTTTTCAAATACTTAATCAATCAATTAATAAAAATAAAACCATTGGCCTGGTGAAAAAATACCATAACTTCATAATGTTAAAACGAAGCTGTTGCATGCTTCGTAAAAGCCGGATAAAGTTTTTGCAATAATACTACTTAAATTCTGCGATGTTAAGGAGCTCTGTAACCGTAACTATCGGATATCCGAAATAAAAATCTATCCGTAACAAAATCCGATATAAAAAATCCTGATATGGGCGGAGTCTAAATGATACACGTTATGACAGACTAGCCGCGCGCGTCACTTGCATGTTTTTTAATTTGTTAATTGGTTTTTTACAACTTCTTAAAAATCATATATCCGTAACCGAAACCAACAAATAATCCGAAATAATAATATACTTGCTTTGGGCAAGTATATTATTATTTCTATATCCCTATCCAGATCCGGAATTTCATATCCATAACATCCTTACTTAAATTACAGCAAGCAGAAAGGAGGAATGGCTGGATTAACGTCGGTGAACTGCAGGGCGCAGTTCATTTCCGCATTGTCAAATACGAGAGGATCAAGTTTCTCGTAATCGCCCTGAAAGACTCTATCGAGATCTACGCGTGGGCGCCCAAACCATATCACAAATTCATGGCCTTCAAAAACTTTGGAGAACTGCAACATAGGTATGTATATTTCTTAAACAAACATATTAATATCAGGAGAACTTTCTTTCCAAAAGTATTGTTTAGTGAGAATAAGTGTGAAAATGTTTATTTCATTTTCAGGCCTCTTTTAGTTGATTTGACTATTGAAGACAGCACAAGACTGAAAGTAATATACGGATCAGCAGATGGCTTCCATGCCGTTGATTTAGACACTGCCACGGTCTACGATATTTATATTCCAAAGCATGTAAGTACTTATACCCACATTAGCACCAACAGATCGCCAGGAGAAAGATCAGAAAACGATTTCATTACAGCAAGACAAAACAAGACAAATAATTTATTTATTAGTGTGTATAGACATTTACACTAAACTTAGAATATACTTATAATACAATGCATTTAAAACAAAGACAGCTATTGTAAAACCCTTATTAATATATACTTACATAATAAAACAATAGTACTTTTTAAAGCAAGTGTGCAAAGTTGTAAAAGTTTGTCATAGCTGATGAGGCAGGCTTGCAGTTTGCTAAACGGAGCCGAGAGTGCAATGACAAATGCTCACGCGTATCAAACGACGATTTTCAACACACTTGCAAAGGAAAAGTAAATACAAATACTTATTATTTTGTAACAGAAATTTGATGGGAATGGCCGCGTTTTTTTTTAAAAAAGCCTAAAAAAAAACCTAATTAATTTTATTTATAGAACATTAAAACACTAATTAATGTTAATTTGTTGACAAAAAGAAATAATTTCATAAAATATTATATTTCATCAAATTATTTGTTTTTGTCTGTTTATTTATCATATTTTAATTATTTTAAGCATAAAAAGGCATGAACAGTTCTTTGTTAAAATTTAAACAACGTATAGTAAAAAGCACGCAAGTACATAATACAGTGCATTGTGAACCTAAAAGTGGTGCAATAAGGGCCACTATTCGAGCAAGTGTCTTGAACAGTCGCTTATCGTGTATGACGACTTAGTTCTTCTAAACTATGTAATGGATTTTGATGCGGTTTTCACTGTCGTTTAGAGAATTTATTCCGGAAGCTTTATCCTAACTAATATTATAAATGCGAAAGTGAGTTTGTTTGTTACGCTTTCACGCTAAAACGGCTGTACAGATTTGAATGAAATTTGGCACATGGATAGATCATGACCTGGATTAGGACTTTTTATCCCGAAACCGCGAGGCGCAGCTAGTACATTAATATTTAATTTAAATATAGCACAGGAATCTCGAAATTTTAACGGCACGTCAGTACATTGCGAAGTCGGGGCGCCGGGCGGGTCGCCAGTAAATAATATAACTTTGTTTCATAATGTTTCTATATTATACTTATGTCTATCTTTTAATGTTTACAGACACAAGGAGCGATTGTACCACACTGCATCGTGCCCCTCCCAAACTCCAATGGAGTTCAGTTGTTGTTATGCTACGATAATGAAGGAGTTTATGTGAACACGTACGGACGAGTTAGCAAGAATATTGTCCTCCAGGTTTGTATTTTCACCACATTCGGATACTTGCGACAGGTATTTTAATAAAATTTTAAATGATGTATATTGGTCTTCTTTCAGTGGGGTGAAATGCCAACATCGGTAGCCTACATAGGCACAGGACAGATAATGGGTTGGGGCAATAAAGCGATCGAAATTCGTTCAGTAGAAACTGGTCACCTCGATGGCGTATTTATGCACAAGAAAGCACAACGACTCAAATTCTTATGTGAGCGCAATGATAAAGTGTTCTTCTCTTCCGCCAAAGGTGGTTCCTCTTGTCAGATATACTTCATGACGCTCAATAAACCCGGCATGGCCAACTGGTAGTGCAGGGGCGCGGCAGGCGTCGAGCGCGCCGCTCATCTGTGATTGTAACCGCACGGCGTCCTTACTAAGTGCATGCCCGTACTGTACAAGATAATGCCAGTAGATTAGTCAATATTACAAAATCATGTGCTTTGGCCACTCGAAATTCAAAGACTTGTGATAGTGACAGAGATTAGTATATGTGCTCAAAAGACAATCCACAAAATAATATTACATTCAAGTATTCGAGGACCTCGATTAGTAAATGTGGCATTTTGTACTGATGAAGATAATTTTCATTACAAGCTATTAAGGAATATATATTATTAAGCAATAACCTTTAGGATAAATGTTTTGATATTGACAATTATGCGTAAGTAAGTTAATGTGCTTAGGTTTTATATTATGTTGCAATTGATAATTTCTAAAAGAAAATGTAATTGAAATCAACTATTAATTCATATATGCCATATTGTTTATAATGTTAAGATAGTTGGGTGATGATTATTATTAATTGGTTACATAATAATTTTATGATATTAACAAAGAAAAATGCCATGTCTGACAGGTTATAAGTAATTATAACAAACATTCAACAATACACAATTAGAGGTAATGTAAAATTATTCTTCAAATTTACATTATAAGGTTCATTCACTTAACAAATTGGCATTTAGTCAAGTCACTTTGTATTATAATTATCACACCAAACTACATTTTTTATTAATGGATAAATCCTAAAAAATTGGTAATATTTATTATTTATTTGTTATGTACTATATTATTTACATGTATAAAGATATAACTGTGCATATTGAAAATATATATTTGACGACTTTTATTTGAATTACCTTAGCCCAATAAAATTTAAAAACATATTTGAGGTCCTTTTATTGCAAACGTTGTCTATAAAGCATATGCATTTTATTCATTATTATTGATTACACAGCTTACTTAGTACTCACAAACTATGTTAATCTTGATAGGGGCAGAGGCGGATTTTCCCTGAGGTTAGAGGTCCGGGCCAAGGGCGACCAACCTATCCCTGCGGCTGGCAATAACTCGTTTTCGAGGGTGCTAAAGCCGATTGTGAGTAAATGTAAATCCAAGTTGACGGCTGCGAAAACTAAAATTCGTTCATGGGTGTCGTTTTCAGTTTTCGAGGGTGCTAAAGCCGATAGTGAGGACAAAATGTAAGTCCATGATGCCGGCTTCAAATTTTTTTTTATCATTGATATCGTTTTCATGGTTTTGAAGGGTGATAAAGTCCATAGTAAACTCAAAATGAAAAACCAAAAGGCGGCTGCGAAAATTTTGTTTCAAATATGTGAGAAGGAACATCGTTGCTGACGGGGGTCCCCCGGTCGCACACGTTTCTTTTTACTTTACAATCAGCGTATCAGGAATTTTGGATAACAGAAATTTGATTTTTATTGATGTTATGATGTTAATTTTTTGCTTAGAAAGTCGTAATTATAGCACTTTATAAAAACGTGTCATCTTAAATTGAACTCTAATTTTATTAGGCTGCCTGTCCACGACCGGAGAAGCGGTGTGCCAATATTAACCAACCGCTCCGCTACCTCGCTCCGCACAGTCCGTAACTCCGCTCCGCTACCTCGCTCCGCATCAATGGACAGACACTGTCCGCAACTCCGCTTCACTCCGCTTCAATGGACAGGCAGCCTTTACCTTGACTTTTGAACTGAGCATATCTATGAACGATCGAGAAAAAAGTTCCGTTCGTTCGGAACTAAACCTTTTTTAAATGTTTGTCAGCAGTGTTAATGATAATGTGTTACTGATCGGGAATATTCGGGCCTTAGCACCCCCGAAAACTACGATAACTATAACCGTGACGAAAAATGAAATAACAAAAAATTGCTGTCGCCATCTTGGATTTTTATTTTGACTTCACTATCGGCTTTAAATCCCTCGAAAACTGAAAACAATACCCACAAGACAAATAAAAAATGCGGCCGCCATCTTGGATTTTCTTTTCGCTTTTTGCGTGACGATTTCTGCAAATTCTCCTGCCGAGTTAAAGAAAATCGTTCCACTAAGCAGTATTATTTTGATGTTAATTTTAGCTTTGAAAGTCGTAATTAAAAGCATTTTGAAAATCCGTGTCATCGTTAGTTGAACTCCACTTTTATAAACCTTGACTTTATTGCATGCGTCAACACTGTGAACGAAGGGAACTTTTTTTACCCGATTGTCAAGTGTTATCGACGGGGTATTACCGAGCGCTCGGGAATAATCAAAACGAACCAAACTTTTTTTTTCCCGATCGTCAATACTGCTAAAACATTACCGCGGGAAAAAATCGCCCGTGTATACCTGGGTTGATACGGGCGATTTTTACGTGCACTAGATTTTTAACGCCGAGAGTTGAAAATTACCGAGAATTGAAATCCAGTGCGTGATAAAATCCCGCCGCTATATTTTTACGTCCGTGCGACGTGGGCTTACTGATCGGGAATATTCGGAATCGAGCACTTCGATTCCGCTCATCTCTGCATCACTTTCTAAGTAGTCATCATCATCAACACTGCTTTAATGTTAGGCCCTTTTATGAGAGCTAATAATTTTTATTTTGTTTCTTATTATTATACAGTGTTTGGCGCATCGTGCGCCAAATTGAAATGGTCGACTGGGGGGGTCATCTGCTATCCTTCCAGACCCCTAAACACTTCTCATGCCCTGTGGATTTTTTTTATCGACTTTTATTAAAATGTGCTCATTTTTGTTAGTCATGTGTCCTCCCCCCTGCCAGCGTATGTTCCCAGTCGCCCCCGCGGGGATTGCCACCGGAGGCAAATGGGAATAAAAATTCCCAGTCGCCACCGGCGCACAGTGGATCGTCCCCATACAAGAGGTCGGACATAGAATTAAAAATTGAAAAAGTATTTAATTGAAAAAAATGAAATATACAGTTGCATTACTCTATTATGGAACTACAAAAAATGTTACTACAATTTTTTTATTTGACCAGTACTTTATGAGCAATTCGATGAAAACTGTTATTTTTCTATGGAAATGGTCACAAAAATGTCTGTATCTCATGATTCCCTCCTTGTTTCGATTTGCGGTTTTCACTACTGTTATTTACCCATTTTATGCCACATTTTCTTCAAGGACACATGATGCCCCCAGCGACCCCCTTCCGAGATATTTTGCTTTTAGTAACTATACTTTTTATTGTATAACTGATGAAATGGAGGTACATTAAGTATATTCATTACTGAGAATAAGTCATCCCTAAGTAGTTCCTTAAATAACAGGTGCATTTGCGATTACTTTAATGACTTATGAACGCTTCTGTTGCCATACAACAAAAGCGTTAATGAGTCCTTAAGTAAAGATTGCCAGTACTTGCTTAATCTAATTAGTTATTGTAATTACTATGTTAACAGCCCTTAATCTCTGCATTGTGATTGGATAATGTCATCATTAGCTTAGTAATGACTGAGTCGAATTTACAATAACACATCGAAAAGAAATAGAGTTTTATGATCAATAAGAAAATATGTAGGTATAAAAATATTTTTTATTTAAATAATATAACACTGTAAAAATAAAACAACTATGTACCCTAAAACAAACTAAAAAATTAAACAACTACTAAGAACTAAATTATAATAGGAAATTAATTAATTAACACGACCATTTAGTTACTAACAACAATAGAAAAGAAAGAAAAAAAAAACATTTATTGGCCGATGGGTGGCATAACACAAAACAAAAAAGAACAGAATAAAAAAAAATACACAAAAACAAGAAATTAACAAAGAAACTGCTTGTTAATAATAATATTAGGTACTATAAGACTTAAACTATATTTTCTTCATCTTCATCAATAACGACATCATGATCATTATTATTATCGTCATCATCTTCTTCAACGTCACTACATGCAGCAAGTGTATCAGTTGAAACGTCAATGAACTCCAATTCACTCTGATCAACTATGAGTAAATCGTCTAGTTCACTAAATGAAGACTTTTTGGCTTTATTTGTCATCTTCGGTCGTAAGCTGGTGAGAAGAGGATAGGAAGATAATAGCAGATTATGAAGAATGTCTTCATTAGTGGCGATGCTACTATGCTTTCGTGTATGATATTCTCTAAATTTACGAAAATCCTTGTTTCTTGCTTTAGATGCTTCTTCAGACAAAAAACCTATAGGTACTACTGATAAGTGGTCCACTATCTGTGATCCATGAATCAGCAATTTGTGTAAACTTGCTGGCATGTTATACCATGGATATAATTCCACGAATAAATTTGCTGTTTCATCACAATATAATTTAAATTTTTGGACTTGAATTTTTTCGCCTGAGGAAATGCATTGCAAAATAACGGCGAGTCTTCTAATTAAATTAACGTCTAATTTAGTAATTTCCGCAGTCGTTTCAGGGTTTGCAAAAAACCTTCTTGCAGCATTTCCAGTGTTTGTATTGCCACTACCCTGCTTAACAACGTCTAGAAGTAAGCCTGTGCTTCTTCGGAAAGCTTCTTGAATGGCTTCTTTCTTATCTTTAACTTTTTTTTTATTTTCGTCACCTTTTGCTTGCCATGATTTTATGTCCATTCTGTAAGCAATGTGTAATAAACACTCCATAGACCGAATCCAAGCATGCAATTAACTAAATCCATGCTTGTATAAATCTGTATTCACGGGTTTAGCTCTCACTTCTTCCAAGTTATTCATTTCGCTTGGGCGAGCTTTGCACAAATCACACACTGCTGCCGATGTACCAGATATGATTGAATGTACCTTACCATCAATCATGGTTAGCCATAGATTGTGAGTAACAGTAGCATTGCCGCAATCAGTCGGGTTCAGTTCACGAATCTCGGTCTCAAATATTTCCATTTCAGCCTTAACATTCGCTTCCGTTTCTTTCATAAATGTAAATGAAATCAGGCGACAATATGTGGTTGACGATGGCCGATCATTCTGCCACACTATACTTCCACTAGAAGTCACTAACTTAAGCGGTACAAGACTTGCCATAAATACACTGGATAAGTCTTGTTCACTTGTTGTTGTCGTTTGGTGGTAAATGCTTTGACTTGAAGCTCCATCAAAACCCCATTTACTGTGAAGCACAAGTGGTTCACCAGCATCAAAATTTGATTCAAGTGAATCGATCAGCCTCCTAACTGTGAGATCAAGGAGGGCTTGGATCCGTATCTTTGCGGAAGTTTCAGTCACAGTTATGTCTTCTTTTGCCGGGTAGCATTTAAGGTTTTCTTTAACTAACAAGTAGTAGCTTGGGTATTTCGCATGACCTTCTTTTAAACTAAAGTCCCGAAGTGTGATGTAACGCCACTTGGATAACTGCAAGTAAACGTAAAGAGCAAGTGCTTTGTGAGTAGGAACTTCACGAAGCGAAGGATTCTGCTTAGTTTCCAGGACATTTAAAACTGTTGAGACGTGTTCAGGATTTTCCAGCAAATTTTTCATTATTCTGGCCATATCATTTTTTCCGGCAGACTTAAGTATACTTTCAACAGTATGCAAAAGCTCATCCGGACGACTGCAACTAGCAAGATTTTCATTAACACGTCTTCTTTTGTGTCTAGTCGATAAATCTTCAAAGCGTTTGCGAGGAGATGTATATGTTGAAGTTGATGCATCTGATTTTGATGGACTGACTACCTCTTCTGCCTCATTTTCATTTGCTTCTTCAGTGTCAACAACATTTTCTTTAAAGCAATCTGGCCAAACGATATCGGAATTTAACCACTCTCCGTTCTTGTTAATGAACCTGTCGACTGTCCTTCTTGAATGCACCCATTTGGTGTAAACCCTATAGCAAAATCGTCGACACCAGTTCTTGAGATCCGTCACATCACTTTCACTTAACTGGACGTTAGTACTCGACTTCAATGTGTTAAATAAATTGTCATAGTCACGAAGATCTTTATGATTACGAAGAGCAACGTAAAGATCTAGATAAGTAGAAAACCCACGGAAAGCCATAATGACAACACTTGATAGAAGTTATAATTACAACTGAATTACATTTGCTAAACACACTCAAATATATAGGGCAGCAAGTAGGCAACTAGCAATGAATTTGATAAGCTAATGATGACATTATCCAATCACAATGCAGAGATTAAGGGCTGTTAACATAGTAATTACAATAACTAATTAGATTAAGCAAGTACTGGCAATCTTTACTTAAGGACTCATTAACGCTTTTGTTGTATGGCAACAGAAGCGTTCATAAGTCATTAAAGTAATCGCAAATGCACCTGTTATTTAAGGAACTACTTAGGGATGACTTATTCTCAGTAATGAATATACTTAATGTACCTCCATTTCATCAGTTATACAATAAAAAGTATAGTTACTAAAAGCAAAATATCTCGGAAGGGGGTCGCTGGGGGCATCATGTGTCCTTGAAGAAAATGTGGCATAAAATGGGTAAATAACAGTAGTGAAAACCGCAAATCGAAACAAGGAGGGAATCATGAGATACAGACATTTTTGTGACCATTTCCATAGAAAAATAACAGTTTTCATCGAATTGCTCATAAAGTACTGGTCAAATAAAAAAATTGTAGTAACATTTTTTGTAGTTCCATAATAGAGTACCTAATGCAACTGTATATTTATTTTTTTTCAATTAAATACTTTTTCAATTTTTAATTCTATGTCCGACCTCTTGTATGGGGACGATCCACTGTGCGTCGTCGCGAAGTTACGCGAATACGAGAGTGTACAAGGGCACTTCAGTTCGCTTCGTGCAACCTTCGCTGACTCGGGCGACTTCCTATCTTTGTCGGTTTTTGCGTCCGAGTCAAAGGTCTCGAAGCGTCCTGTAGTTCTTCGCACGAGTGTGTAGTAGTCACGTACTTCGGTCTTCGGTCAACTTCTACGAGTAGGTACCTACTTCGTCGAAGTAAGTTCGCGAGTAGTGCAGTCAGTACCGGCATTAGGGTAGGGCCCGCCCAGGGCGCCAGGGGTGAAGGGGCGCCGTGAATTTTTAAAACCATTTAACTGCCGGGGGGGAGACACATGGCTAACAAAAATTTGTACTTTAATACGTGCGGGCGTACGGCGTGATTTATACGTATACCCATGCCAAATTACAACAATTACAAATTACTTTCTAGTACAAAAACTCTGAGCTAAGCCGCGGACAGACAGAAGGACATGGCGAAACTATAAGGGTTCCTTGTTTACTACGGAACCCTAAAACACGCTAACGCAAGTTAGTTTTCTTTGCAAGCTGTTCTTTTCAAGTGGTAGTTGACGGATTGAGGTCATTCACGTTCCTTCGTATACAAGTAAAGCGCGGGTATCCATGCCCTCAGACTAAATTAAGACTTTTTTAGACTGATTGGTGCCGATTCTCTTGTACAGACGCCAGCACATCAAGCTACTACAATCTGTCAAATTTATTTAATAGATTTTCAACTTTAGCACTACAGCATAAGGTTCTAGGTTGATTGCGAAAATTTGACAGTTTCGGGTAGCTTGACCTGCTGGCGTCTGTACAACGAACTAAACTAACTAAACTATCACTAAAATTCCTTACTTTAGGCTATGAGAATCTTAGAGAGCTATTCTGTAAATAAAATTCTCTAAACTAAAAAATAATTTTGACATAACTAAAATAGAATTTGACAATCGCGAAACCACGTGGTACCCGTGGTTTGCCCTCACCCGTGATTTTTTTTAGAGCCGGAGGCGCGCAGGGTGTGCCGCCTCGACGTGTTTTATATGTAATTTTTCACTTTTTGTATGGAAAACATGAAAAAATATTACCTACATGTTCAGGTTTAGGGGTTTAAGGATTCTATAAAGGGGGTCGAAATTTTCATTATTTTTGCGATAGCACGCACCATTTTCGAGATATAAGCAAAAGAAAAAAATAAATACAGTACTGTTTTTGCACGTGAAGTCGAGATGTTGGTGTGAATTTTAGTTTATGACAACTTATTTTACCCCACACCTTTTTAATCGCGATTAAAAATTGTCAGAATAAGTCTGGTTTGGTATTTTACAATCAAAATTTTAGGTGAAAAATGTCATATTCAGAATAGCAAAATTGCCATTTTCACTAAACTAACTCAGTACTATCTTAGTGCAGTAGTGCTGTCAAACTAAAATATATTTTAATTGTGTCACTTTAGTCTATTTCAGAATGGGAAATCGTCGTTTGACAGGATTAAACTTAATTTTAGTGATTTTTAGACTAGTTTAGAGGCATTTGTGACAAGAGAATCGGCACCACTGTCTGTTGTATTTAAGACTTTTTGTTATTTTTTTAAGGTAAATAGTACCTATTTAAGTAAACTAGGTATAAAATAATGAATTAGGAAATTCAATTTTGTCATTATTTGAAGACTTGTAATGTTAAATATTGTTAAGAATTATATTGTCCTACAATTAGCATAAAGTGTGAGCTCATGCCGCCTGTGATACAGGTTTATCCTAGTACAGGCATCTAACATTATAATACCTTTATAAATTATTTTTAAGCTTTTACGTTATTAATATTTTACCAATTCTAATACTGAATAAATATTTATTATTATTATTTTAAATGTCTTTGACATATCTCGGGATCCTAGTGTCCCGGACCTTTGGAAGGCGTACGAGGGGCCGAAGCCAACTCGCAGAGGCTCCTTAGACATTTTTATGTATTGAGGCACCAACCGACTATTATCCCTGTATGCACTACGCAAGTGCACCCAAGGACAACCCCCGGTTGATGCAGGACTATTGCAGAACATGGAAATAAAACAAATTGGGCTATGGGTTTGGGTGGCTAAAGTTGACTGGTGACCTGGAACTATGGAAGGACTATGGCCCCTGCCTGATCAATGTTTTTTATGTACACGGAAAAATGGCAGGGGGTGACTTGCACACTCAATAATGGGCCCCCGGAAACTCGCTAGCACATAGTGACGTAGCGACAAGGGGGCAACATGTCCTGATTATTATTATTATTATAAATAATTTTTATTTGGTCTGTGTACCTGCCAAACAAAAAATACCTACCAGCATCGAATAAAGTCGTGTCATTGACTGTGGCAGGGCCACCATTAGGTATTTTAATTTTGATTACACAAAAAATTTGTCGCTCATTAGTCGAAATTTGTCGCCAAATATCAAAATTTGTCGGTCACTGGTTCAGAAGATACTCGTATAAGGGTTTATAGGTGGCCGATCTGGAGAGTCTCCCCAGCAGGGCCACATTTATATCTCAAAAACAAGGACACCTAGCGAAGATTATGTGTTTTCTCCCATATTTTGTCGCCAATTAGTCGCAATTTGTCGCCAAGTCACAGATTTAATCGGGTCTTAGTTTAGGAGATAATATAATGAGTTCAATTAGTAAAGTATAGTCCAAGAGTCGAAGAGTTCACAAAAAATTGCCAAGAAAAAAATAAACCCTTATATCTTTTGAAACAGTGACCGAGAAATTCTGATATTTGGCGACAAATTTCAACTACTTAACGACAAAATATGGGAGAAAACAGATCTTCGCTAGGTGCCTTAGTTTTTTAGATATAAATGTGACTCTGCTGGGGGGACTCTCTTCAGATCGGCCACCAATAAACCCTTATATATTTTGTACCAGTGACCGACAAATTTCGACTAATTAACGACAATTTTTTTGTGTAATCAAAATTAAAATCCCTGATGGAATGCCCTGCCAGAGTCAATGACACAATAAAGTCGGCAAAAACTGCGTATCTCTGTATCCGCGTTTAGGTTATCTCAGGCTTTTGGGCCTTGACTTATTTTTAACTTACGCAAGGTTGCCATTGAAAACCGAGCTGCACTGGGCGCCGGCCCTTGAACTTTTTTAGGATTTGCAAGACAAGTTATGAGTTTTCGCCATGTTTGTGTATGTTGAAAAACTATCACAGCTATGACCCAGCTCTATATCATGAGTCCATACACACAACAGAACCAAACATTGATCTGTTGAGATGGGTCAGGTTCAGTATGGGAAAATCCAATTAAAACAGAAAATTGTACTATGACACCGTGAGAGCTAAGTTGTGAAACTTAGGTACTCCAATAAATAAGTTTTTTTTTTTTTTTTTAATTATCCATTTTTAAGATTTTCTCTAGAACAAACTAGGTTATTGTATCCAGACTTGTCCATTATATCATTCAGATCAATCCATACACTACCTACTTTAAACGTTGATGACCTCTTTACACTACAGCAACTGTTATCAACATAAACATGTTGTTTCCAAAGAACAGACATGTAGAAGGAATAAAATGACAATACCACTGATTTTAATTTAATCATTTATTCAATTAAAAAAACATTAGGAAGGAATCAAGTTTGAACTGGATAGACCTTCAGTTTCTTTTGATGACAATGGAACTAGCATCAGTCCAGGTACAGGCGGCTGCATTTCTAGATCCCGTAAATGATTAACTTTTACTCTAAGATCACTACGGAGTTTGTTTATGTCAATATTTAACTGTTTTTGATCAGCTTCTAATAGCAACTTCGTCGCATCAATATTGTGTTTTATTAAAACCGATCCTACAGTCAGCCAACATTTGTTTTGAGACGACTTAGAAAGATCCCGCAGCGCTTCACGGTTATGGTTCCTTCTTTTATCCAACAGTATAATTTCACTCTTATCTGTTAAGATTTCATTCGCTAATTTTTCGACTGACACTAAGTACTTCAAAACATTCTCTTGATCCTGCATTGCTTTGTTAATCTTCAAAAAACAAATGTGTTCCCCAAATCAGAACTTTATGCGGAAACAACCAAGTATTCGTTTATGATCTATAGACAGTTAGAACTCAAATAAAGCAAACAGACAAAGTAGGTACACTTGCATTAAGATGTTACCTAGCTTAGATTTCAAGGCTTGGTTTGGAGCTGTACAATACATTACGTATTTAATGGGGCTCTCTTTCAGCTTTCAGTTTGAGGGTTTGAGCCAGAAATGCAAATTCTAAATTTCTAATGTCATGTCAAGTCAATCAAGTGTAATGTCATACTCTGTGCTTCTTGTCATCCTGCATTCCGAGTTACGCTTTTATTGATTTGAGCGTGCTAACGGCCGTACCGAATAAGCCTGAGCGCGATAACGGTGTATTGTGAATCGTCATAGATGAAGTCATGCCATGCGCCATCTTGTGATAACGCCGACCATGCCTTTTACTAATACCGCCGTGAGCGCTGTCAAAAATGACAGTTGTGCTGTTTTGTTTTGAATCGCATCATAACTTTAGATAAATGTGGCATCTTCGAAATTGTGCTTCTGGCTACTGTGGCCACCTAACCAACGAAGAAGAAGAAATGTGTAGTTACACAAAGTATGATATGTATAATATGCAACTTTTGACGTTGAGCGAGCACCGTGACAGCGTTCACGAGCGTTCCGAATTGTTGACAGCCTGTCGTGTTATCTAACTCGGAACGCCAAATAATTATGTCAGCGCTGTGAGCGATTACGTTCATTTCGGAAAGCGGCCATTGTCTATTTTCTTCTCATAGACAATTTTTCAAGTCAACAGGTTCATTGTCACGTTACTGTGCATGTAATAACTAAAGCATAGAGGGAGCGTGAAATTTCAGTATAGTTATGCTGTTTATACTTATGACAAATTCAGTGCGAAAAACAAGGACAGATATATAGTTATAAGGGTTGCACTGGCAAGGCTGTCCACTTTTTTTGTCTCGATAGTGATGTGCCGTATTTTGCAGAGGTATCGATATTAATTTATTTTAGACAGGAAATTTACTTATTGAATGGAATGTACGTTAGTGTCATGTCATACATTCCATGGATGATAAAATCAAAGAATACATTGTTTGTTTAAAAACGCTCTGGTTCCAACACGCTTTTACATGTGTTCCTATTCTTCTTCTCTTGTCGTGTGAGCTGCAAGATCTATCAACCAAACACTGATGTCAGTTTTTTTACCGCTTTCCAAGCTCCAATGTTAGTAACGACCATTAGTTCGCAGCTTATCGTTCTTTCCGAAGCATGAAACCATCTTACTTTTCTTTTTACCGGCTTCTAAAAAAAGGTTATCAATTCAATACGCATGTATCTAATATTGTTGGAATTGCACAATATTCATATAAGTTACTCTATGTGGCCTTCTAAACACGTGTGCCAAATTTCATAAGTGTATCTATGTATGTTTGTCCACGAATTTCTCAGAAACTCGTAACCGGATCATGGTCATTCTTTTTTTATTGGATTTTTATCTTTCAACTTAGGAAACAGTACAAGTTTCATCAAAATCGGTTCAGCAGTTGTCAAGATATGGAACATATAACCGAACTCCTTAACGACAGTACGAATGTGTAAATTGTGTTCGTATGGGTATTTTGTCAATCCTTTAGATACTTTATATAGAACTTACTAATTTTTATGTGATGGTGTACCAAAACTAAAAAGAGAAATATAATAAATTTTGCACAAAAAATAAACCGACTTCCACTGTAAAAAGCAAAAATAACTTTCGTTTCGGAATTCCGTGTCACAAAACGACAAAAAAATTAGATGTAAAGATACCGACTTTCGAAACGAAAGTAATTTTTGCTTTTAGTGTTTTGCTTTGGAAGTCGGTAAATTTTTTGTGGAAAAGTTTTTTTACCTAAAACTTACGTAATGGAATATAAATAATCAGATCAAAACGGATTTTTATTTAATATTTGGGGATAAACAATAAAATAAAGAGAGGAGAAGAAAGCACGATTTTCAATCGAATAATTAAACTGCTTTTTTCTCAACTCAAACTCAAAGCATTTATTTCAATTAAATCATTTACGGGCACTTTTGAATTGATAAGGGAATCGGTCAGTCAGAAATATGAAGCTAATTGTCCATTCCAAAGCGTAATAGGTACCTATGGAGAAGAACGGGCAAGAAACTCCACGGACACTCTTTTATATAAAATAAATTGTTACAAAATATTCGTTACATCATTCATGTTGAAATTATACATGTGAGAACAACGTAGAAAGACGTGCACGTTAAAAAAATTAGATAAATAAAAAAAAGAACAATTCAAAAATTTAAATCAGCCATGGCAGCTAAGAGTTGGCCAGTCCCAACTGACGCCGCCCGTACATGAACATGACGCATGTATCAGCACCATTCAGCTCAACCATACAATTATATGCAAAATTTCTGAAAACAACAAAGAAAACTAACTTGGTGTGTGGTGTTACTTGTGTTTTATCTACTATACTTTATTTATAGCCAAAAATACATATCAATATACATTAGGTAAAGTATATAATAAAGTAAAACAATTAGTAAAGGTTAACACGTTCACAGTCCCCATACAAACCATTTAGTAGACACGTGTTCCTTCAGTTGCCTGTACGTTGCCAGGGGCCACGGTATCCCCTTCGGACTTTCCCGCGATTTTAGTCGACCCCTCAAACCGGCAAGAAAAACAACTGAAGATACAAGAAAATCATTTTTTTTCACGGAGCTTTAGGGCACAGAACTGTGAACGTTTTGTGATAGGTAAAACATAACGCGAATTGATCACTAAGTGAGCGCACGTGAAGATGGCTTTACTTACCAATAATAGGGATGGTATTGCGCCAGGTTTAAACCTTCTCCATTTATCGTTACTTACAAAGCAGTCGTTCGTAAAATGTTTAGAACATACTCGGCTATGCTTAGTCCAATAATTTCTGGCTCTTTACACAAATTTTCTTTCTCATTTGAAGGTATACTGAAAAAAAAAAACGATAACTTTTCCAATTTATCGGCATAAAATAATCATATCGATAAAAAGTATCTCCATCACTAGCGTAACAATTAAACGATTAATTTTTTTGAAAATTATTTCGCGATCATAACATAATTTGTGATAAAGATAGTTTGAAGAGATCATTATCATTCTAATATGTATGTTATTAGTGATGACGTCCAAATATTTCGCGTGATTTTATATGAAAACTGTAAAAAAAACACTTACCGATAAAAGCTTACAAATTCATTGTTTTCTTTCGGTTACGAATTTGATTTACACGATAACACAAAACAAGCCATGTTAACAGCCTATTGATCTGTCCTTTGTACCTATTATTTTAAGAAAATTGTGCATAAATCTATAATTTTGAATAAAATAATGACCAACACCTCAACCAGCACACGTACTGAAATTCACGACGTAATATACGACTAAATCAAATACTTTATACTGTTAACCGTGTACTAAGTAACTATTGTGCTTTTTTAATTGGTCGTGTAAAAAGAGACCAAGTATGACCGTTTGACAATATCGGAACGTCCATTTAGTTTTAGCTTATACGAATCCATATGCATTTGTCTCTTTTAAGTGTACAATCTGCGCCATAAGAGAGAAGAGCTTAGATATATCGTAATTTGTCTCTAATTTGTATGCTCCCTCTATCTGTGCCTCTAAGATCTGGGCATAGACACTGGCGAAATATCACAACAAAACATGTTGAAATCTCTAGTTCCTGTCAAAAATTCAATTGCCTCATTTACATTCAGCCCCTGCCACTGCTCCTCGTGCTGCCGGCAATAATTCCCTAGATACTGCCGTACAGTCCGCGTCAAATAACTTTGCCGCTCTGTTGCAAGTTAGGTTGCGCATGCGCACTGACATGCGCGCCACTATTTTAGAAGGAAGATTGACTACTGCGCAACTTATTAATCTGTGGCAGTCATTTGTAGCCTACTTCAGAGTGGCAAAGTTATTTGACGCGAACTGTAGCAGGATCGAGAGAAGTATCGTGTTTACATTCTCGTCCTGCCCACTTCCTTGTTCACTGCCGCCGAGTGAACTTACACTCAGCTCACTCGGCGGCAGTGAACAAGGAAGTGGGTATTAGGATTTATCTTAAAAGTTGGCAACGTTGCAAAAAACTGTCAAAAAATTTCCTGTTTTGATTAATTTGGCAATATTATTATATGAAAATAAGAAATGTAGCTAACTAGCGAACTAGAATATTAATAATGAATTGCAATTATAACATTGAATTTGATGTTGTACCCGTTTCAGGTGTAAAAAAGGCAATTTGGAAAGTTTTTAAATACTTTTTTTACATCTAAAACTAAAAATTCGGTGTTAAGATATTCATTATTGCATTTGATAATCAATATTCTAGTTCGCTAGATAATCACATTTTTTATTTCCATACAGTAATATTCACAAATTAATCACAACATCGAAATATTTGACATCTATTTGCGACGTTGCCCACTTTCAGAATAAACGCTCAAAACAGATATTAGAGATTTCAACATGTTTTGTTTTGAATGTTTCGCCAGTGCAAACGCACAGTTAGGCTATGTTCAGACCGCGACTTGTTCACATGACGGCCATTTCCATTCGATTCGCAGCTACGTCACAATGACAAAACTGCGTGCACGCGCGCAAGTCTCGAATCCGAGAGACAAGTTTGTTCGAGTTAACGATACAACATGTACACAAGCGCCACTGCCTGTCGTATTCGATAAAATAGTTTCGAGACGCGGCCTCCTCGGTGACAACTTCAAACGGTATACGAGAAAAAACATTTCTCGTACACGACATTTTCCCTTATTGACTCCGTGTGCACAACTTAATATATTTTCTTTGATGCGGAGTGAGTCAGCGGAGCGAAGTTACGGACTGTGCGGAGCGAGGTAGCGGAGCGGTGTTGCGCATTGTGCGGAGCTAGACCGTGTTCACGCGACGTGTTACTTTTGTACCCGGCTCCCCTAAGTCGAAACAAAGAGGCCACATATACAGGGTGGATTTTTGAGATGGGGCAGTAAGGACAGCTACCTTAACCGTTGTCGCTAGAAGAAAACGGTCTTAGGAGACTGTCCTTAACTTTTTGATACATTTTGATCTGCATTCACAGATTTTGAAAAAATTGTACAGTCAGCAAGAAAATGGGCCATTTTCACAAAAACTTTTTTTGATACCAATTGATCCTGTTTCTTATAAGGATCAAAAAACTCTGGTGGACCAACTTAGGTTTGAGTACTAGAAAAGTCAGAAATCGCAAAAAAACTTTTCCTTCTTTATTCCGTTTTTTTTTTTTGTTAGCATCGCAAGCACTGGGGAAGAAAACTGCCAACTTTTGCCGAGGGTGTCGCTGGTAACGCTTGGCTGACATTAGCTGTCAAACTACATACAAAACTTGATTCCAAAAAGTTTGGACGGCATCTGAAAAAAAAATGCCGCGCTGTATAATAATGTTATATTTAAATATAATACACGTTTATTAACCTCATCTTAGGTACATACTTGTTCATTGTAATAAAGGTGAATATGTTGCTTTGTTATGGATGGAAGCTTTGTGCTGCTATTTATGTCATGATAACTGTCTGGAGGTGGAAGATCCATCTTGGTATCATCAGTTTCATGCTACTGAGGTATCCCAAAATTTAAATTTCTATCAAATGATTCGATTCTATAACAAATTAAAATTTTAATTTCTAGGTTATGTTCGTAGCTCATGAAACATCGAATATGTTATAAAACTACTGTGTAAGTACGTAAAAGTTTATAATAAATGAACGCCATGTTGCTATTTACAAAATTGGGCTATTTACTTCTATTATTAACAATAAAATTGGCTGTAAATACCTGCTGACCAAATCCGCTTTTCGGCCTCTTAGTGAAGCTCCTCGGTACTTCAGTTCAACTTTTAACTGAGGTAACAGTCCGCGTTGAATATGTAGTTCGTTAAATTATCAAAAAACACAAGCTAGTTCCTGTTGTAATTATTTTAAACCCGAAACACATTGAGAGATCAAAATGACATTGCGATGTTATGGGCAATGCGTTAGCAGCGCCATCTGTTCATAGCTTTGCGATTTCTTCCCACTTGCCGCAAGCTTCCTCGATCGGATCCGCAGAAAGCGCTTGCAAGCCAAGCCGAGGTCTGGCAAGCGTGTGGAGCCGACATAATGTTTGCTGTTTGTGAATGAGTATGCAAATATTAAAATTTAATTTTTCAAATGTATGGGAGTTGAGATATGGTATTTATTTATTCTGCGGGCCCCTGCCCATAGCGCTCCGATCTGCAGCGAAATAGACATGTGTCATCGACACATTACGTCTATTTCTGTCACGTTCCTCGTATCCTAGCATTCTTAAAGCTCTGCCATAAAATTAAACATGGCACTGTGCACCAATGACGTATTAGTTTAAATATCATTGCTGTGCACTGATATTTTCGAACTTTGACAATTCAGCATGTTCAAAAACGTCAAAAACCAATTCTTCTTTTATTTTGTCGTCCTCGATTATTGACATTGGCAGAATTATCGACATCGGCACCATTGCCATATGGAAAAATAGAATAGAACGACGAGAAGGGTAGACAAACAAAAAATAAAAATACTCCCAAAATAACACGGCAGTTTCATGGTAGCTTTTTTTCATAATTTTATTTTACAATATACTTAAAAATGTAACTATTTTATGCAACAGCTGTTTTATTTCATGGATTCAAGCAAAATTCCGAATGAATATCGATATCGATAATATAAAAACGAATGGAACAGACTTCTCTTTCCACTACCGCGTCGCCCTCTAAAAGTGACATACTTTTTTGTTCAGAATATTGTGCGTAAGGCTTCTCCAGCTCGTAGAGTATATATTTATGTTATGTGTTCTCCAGTGATACTCTAAGGGTCACGGGCTTGTGTACGGCATTGTCACTTGACATTGTCACTGTCACTTGCTAATTTGTTTGATTGTTGGGGTGAGTTCGCTGCTCGTAGAGTATAAATTTTCTGTGGTTCGCTGCCCTTTGTATTGATTGATCGTATTTGTTTTTGATAATTGTAAAAGTGATGAGTTTATTTTTGAGGAGAGGCCATCTATTAGCCGGCTAAACTTAAGTGTAGCCATAATAGACTTGTTCTTGCTCGGTCATTGAACGGATCGCTCCGATCTAGTACAATCTGTGAAACGTACTAGTTCGGCCTTCTAGTACTATTAGTACACTAACTGAATGAAGAGTATTACGAGTGCTTGGATGGTATCACAGGCTCATAGGTGTTTACATCGAACTTTAACAATTAAATCGTATCTACTATCTAAACTAAATTTAAAATGGAAACTAACTAGAACGTAGGTACTTATTATTCTAAGAAAATAGAAAATATCTTTTTTAAATTGGTAACCTCGCATGCCTATAAGTTTCGAAAGAAATAAAGCAAAATACTTAAACTATTTTCGTAATAAAAATCTAAACACCTTGGCAAATCAGAGTTATGAAGTTGTAAGTTTGAGAAGTCAGAGTGAAACAGGAGTCAAGAGTTCGTCTAGTTCCTCGCTCCCTCGCAACCGGTCTGTTTCCTGCGCGATCCATGAATCGAGAAATGCGTGATCTCTGCGGATCCAAGTCCGAGCGACCGATCGGACGGAACGTGATCGAAACGAAGTACTAAATGACCGAAGTACTATTAAGCTTACGGAATAGTTCATTCTAGTACAGTGTCTTGAATGAATTCTTAATAGTACATAGTACATGTACTACACAAGCCTAAGCCATAACCCCGTGGCAAATGAAAATGGCTGAATAGTAGGTTAGGTTAGGTTAGACTGTGACCACACTACGGGGTCTGTTTAGGCACAAGAGAATGTAATGTTTTGGAAATGTGGTGTTTTACAGCGAAATAACCTTAGCAATCAAACAAAATGTGAAGTGTGAGTGACAGTGACTCAATGACGGCACTCTATACGACAGGGATAGTTTATACACTGCCTATTTTTAAATGCAATTTTATGCAATGACATAGACACTAGCGCCGCGTCTATCGGACTTGAGTGGTGGCGCGGACTCTCAACTAAAAATTATCAACCCGAGAGTCAATATGGCTTTCACCCTAGCAGAGGTACTTATTGTCGTTGCCATTTCCGTCCTGAGGCAAATCCAAGAAAAAAGCTTGGAATAACAAAGCCGGGTCGCAGTTGGGAGATTAGCCGCCCCGTAAAAAATACCAGTGTATTATTGTCCCGCCATCGGCACCTCGTAATTTAATTTAACAAAAAATTTATGGAAAAATCTTCACTACCATAGTAGTGATTTAACGATGATTTTACGAAAAGAACCGATATTATGGGAGAGCGAGGGAAGTAAGCTCGAATACTTTAGCACCTTGCCTTGGATCTTGAAAAATTTAGGTTTTCTTTTGACCATTCCTAGAGATGATATTGAAGATATTTCTTCAACTTATGCATAAAAACTTCAGAATAATTGGTATTGTAGCCACCACGTTTTGACATCGTGTAAAAGAAACATTGAAAAGAACAGTTCTCAAAAGAACTATGATCACAGCACGTTTTAGACAGTCTGTACAAGAAACACGGAATAAATATTGTACAGGAACTGCCGACGCCACACGCCCCGTCGGCCTTCGCCCCAATCTTCAGCCGCGCGCACGAGCACAACACACACATATTCACTGGACACTGCCGCCTGGATGAATGCGGGCGCCAGCATTTTTTTTTTTTTTTTGTATGGCATCTCGTAGCTGACCACTGAGGTCATGACTACTTAACCTGTCAATCCTGTGGCTGCCTTAAGCTTCTACACTTCACTTGAGGCCTCCAGCCAGGGGCAAAAACTATGCTAATTAAAACTAGGCGAACGCTCGCTAAGGGCACCCCCTGTGGGGTACGAACCTCGGCTTAGGGCGTTCGCTGGGGGGAGGACAGCAAGAGGGACAGGCTGGATAGAAAGTATATCATTATTATTAATCGGGGAATTTAAAGCTACACGCTCAGCATCGACGCGGGCTGGCGCATCGTCGAGCAAGGGTCGGGGGGGAATGGGCGCCACTC
Organism: Agrochola macilenta; assembly: GCA_916701695.1. NCBI lineage: Eukaryota > Metazoa > Arthropoda > Insecta > Lepidoptera > Noctuidae > Agrochola > Agrochola macilenta. The sequence continues at coordinate 14,067,806 of OU753554.1, read as the reverse complement.
GGCGCCAGCGTGTGTCACCTATATTTATAACCTCAGTGCCACGAGTGGCGAGGTGCGCCCGTGCGCGAGCTCGCGACTGCAGCGACAACGTGCGGAACAAACGGACAACAGTGTGCTGCGATCTGATTGGTCAATACTTTTGTAAATATTCTTAGTTGTACTGTTTAGCTTGTATTTGTAAATAGTATCTAAGTAGGAACATTTTATAATAAAGATTTCATTCTTTTAATCTTTACTATCTGGAGTCCAAGTTTTCTTTCAACCAACCTACGATACTCCTCCAAAGTATGTATTATCCAGGACTGAGCGAGCGAAGTGAGCTTGAAAATGTAAACACCCCACCTGAAATAGTTAGCTCACCTCGTAATTTTATGAGTGAAACTTAACATTGTTCCATTGTGAAAAAGTTATATTATTGCCCCAGTACATACTAATTCCATGCGCACCATTAAGATACAAATATTTTAATTGTCTATGATGCTCACCTAAGATGCTCACCTTAGAGTATTATCATGCTCACCCGCACCATAGAGTCGCGCACGCCTGGGTGCGCACAACCCAAAGAGTAAAGTACTATGCACAACCTTAGGCCTGTAGTGTATATATGTTCTGTGCTTAGGCCCGTATTACAGAACCTCACTCAATACTCAAGCATTACTTAAAACTAGTTTAAAGCCTTTTGATTGGTTGAAACTAGTTTTAAGTAATGCTTGAGTCTTGAGCGACTTTCCGTGATACGGATCTTGAGTAGTAACTTATTACTCTGAGCGCACAGCGCAGTCCATAGACTTGAAAATTCCCTGAATATCCGGTAGAGATGTCGGAATAGTGAAAAAGTATCGATAAATATTGTGTCGATTTCAATTTATTTTACTATTCAAAAAAAAAAAAGATAAGTCTGCATAAAAAAAAAGAATATATTAGTGTTTGTATTAAAAAAGAATTCGTTTTAGCAATAGAATAACTAAATAGGCGAAAACAAAAATAATATTTCTTTTTTTAAACTTGTACGCTTAATGTTAGCTTGTATTTAACGTTTCTCAAAATAAAAAAAGTAAAAAATCTTTAACAAAAATTAAGTTACCGAGAGAAAACTAAGAAGGCTTCACATACCAGCCAAGGAGTCGTGAAATATGTCCAGCACGCGTAGCATGACCACTGTACAACAACACATACGTAAAAATAGACAAAATGACTGATAAACAATCACAATCTGTCATTTTGTCTTTTCTTCCGTCGACAAAACCCGTTTCTACGGTGGTCATGCTACGCGTGTAGGTTAGGATTTAAAGTTTTTTTTTGCATATTATTACAATGATTAAACGTTCTAATTAACGGGTCATGGGTACGGATGTCGATACAACCGAATGTTATATTTTTCGGGTGAGTAACGCCTCCATGCATCCCTGCTCACTGGATGATCGGCTAAGTAAGTCTGAACCTGTCGAAAATAAGTCGAGTTTATTAGCTGCCTCGAGTTGTGTAAATATTTAGAAACAAAGTTCTAAAGTTGTTTCTAAATATTTACACAACTTTTTGACATTCTTATACTATAGTATTCTTTGGGATCTTCTAATGTTAATTCCTTCAGAAGACAATTCGTAGCCCCTAGTTCATTTTTTCTATTAATCCATTTTCGTACCCATAGCTTTAGTTTCTTTGTCACACCAATTTCTTCATCGACCCCTTCTTAAATAGCTATTACCTTATGCCTCATCACCTTATTCACTTTATTATGTACTATACTTGCGTTCTATTCTCGCCCGTACGTAGTTCAAACGATTTTTGGTAAGTTACTAAACGTTTAGTTACTAAATTACTCGTCTCGCTACTTGACTAAATAACTAACATAGTCCGAAGCTAGGTTGTGAGTTGTGATTGCAATAAATTTTGCGCTAGCAAGAATGGAAGACTGCATTATAGAGATACGCAAAACGTGTCCAACAAAAGATAAGGAGTGATATGTATATTTTTGCTTCCGGAACTAGTCCACTCACCTAGTTCACTAGTTCCTTTAGTACCGGGGAACGCTTTCAGTTCGTTAGTACCACAGAAAAGCTGCAGTACCGTTGTAGTTCAGAACGATCAAAGCAAAACTGATATATTATTACCTCGGGACTTTACGAGTACAAAACTACTCCCAAGACACCTCGTACACTGACGGCACTATTCGGTACTAGAGGAACTAAAGGACACATTTGAATTAGTAGTGAACGAGTGAGTGGTGTAGTACCGGGACTGGAAGTATATCATTTTCATGACTCGTTCCGGAACTACCCAAGTCTACTGCATTACTCGACGGTTACGGAGCGAAAACATTTTGAAGCAAGTCGATTTTACGGACATCGATAATTTTTCGACAAGCCTAATATCCGGTGGGTACCACTACTAGGACTACGGAATACCGAACTACACTACTCTGCACCTACAAACGCTACCACCGGTTGCCGCCATTTTGATTTCGCTCTTACAAATTAATGGCCGCCGATACCTGACGCTTTCGCGTGAAGAGTCGTAGTTGGCATTCGTGATATTTAATTAATTCAGCCACGGCATAATTCAAGTTCTAATTCGTTTTAGCCAGGTTATCAGGCAATCTTTAACTGTTTAGTTTCTTGACTTCCATTTGGCGACTGCATCCATAAAGATGGAGGGGCCGCCAAACCGGGGCTTTCGTGGTGGTGGTCGTGGAGGACCACCAGGTCTTAATCCAAGAGGAGGAAGAGGTGGTTTCGACATGCGCGGGCGGTAAGTTATTATCAATTTTACTTATTTAAAATACGAACCGTAAATTCACCCTGGGTAAGGGTTTGTTAAATTTAAGGTTATGAGATCCATTAGATCTAAAAATAACCACATCATTATGAACAGCAACAGCATTGAGGTTATACGTAAATGATTGTATCGTTCCAGGGGTGGACCTGGCATGAGGGGCAGAGGTGGCCCACCACGAGGCGGCCCTCCGTTTCGTGGAGGACCGCGAGGTTTTCGTGGCGGCCCTATGAGAGGTGGCGGTGGCGACAGAGGAGGTCGCAGTTTTCCACCAGGTCCTCAAGGTCCGGGACCACACCCCGTGCCCACAATTGAATCACGTGGTGCACCACCACAACGTAAGTTTTACATGATAATATTCCTATCAACATGTTTTTAATTAATAAGAGGTTATGCTAGCTACATTGACAGTTGATTTAAATTTTACAAAGTAGTAGCGAAATATGTTAGTAAAACTTTGTTTCATTGAAGTTGTAGGAGAACCCTCTCCTGGAACTTTAAATACTCCAACAAAAGTGCCCAGACTTAAATTATGATTTGAATACGAATTGTATGATAATTGTATTTTCTTCTTTGTGCACAGGTGGAGGGTTCAACAATCGGGGTGGCCCTGGTGCCATGAGAGGCCGAGGAGGCCGGGGACGAGGAGACTTTGGCCAGCGAGGTGACAGGGGTGGTGGCCGTGGGGGTATGCCAATGAGAGGTAAAGAGTTCATGATAATACAAATCTATTTCTATACAATTATAAAGGAGTTTGCTAGCCATTTAGTTCAAAACAGGAAGAAGGCCAGGCAGAGGGTGCAACACTTTTTAGCTTTGTAAATAGATAGTTGGACAGAATACTCTTTAGTATGTAAGCCATTTAGAAATTAGCTATAGCAGCAATTCAGCAGGTAATCAGTGGTGAACCATTTAAAATCTAAACTAATATTATAAAGAGAAAAGATTAGATTTTGTGTGTTTGTTTGTTATGGATAAACTTGCAACTAGCGCAGGCAGGTGATGCTAAGGAACAAGAAATTTCACACGCACGATGAAGTCATAAGCTAGTGCAATATAAATACATACTAACTTAAGAAAAATACTTATCTAGGTCTTCTATTTGCTTACATAAATAGGTGAAATTTTAAAATAAATATGAATAATATGAAAATTTATTTGTAGGACGTGGTGGTCGCGGAGGCCACGGAATGCCGCCGGGTGGACCTCCCGGTGGGCCGGGCGGCCCGCACTCTGGCATCGGTCCCTCTGGTCCGCGGCCCGCGCCGCCGCACGTGTCAGCTTCGATACCGCCGCTGCAGTCACAACCTCAACAAGCCTTCAAAAGGGGTGGTGGCCCACTGCATGGAGGACCCGGGGGTCCACCAAAGAGACCAAGGTTTGAGATTACCATTTATATCCCATCTACTAAAATAATATTCAAAAAATAATACTGATTCTTCTTCACTTTATTTTATTGTGATGTGATGAGTAACATTTATTTTTACTCTACTTAGATTCGACGGTCCTCGTGGAGGCGGGCGGCCGGCGCCGCAGGGCGGGTACCAGCAGACCACTCCGCAGCACAACATGCCACAACAAAACAATGGCTATGGACCATCGTACGTATTTAAAACATGTCGGACTTTTTATTCTAAAGCTGTAGATAAACATGATGATCCAGAAAACGATAGGAATGTGCCGTCTGAAACACAAATGACGATTTTCATAATCTGATATAATATTACATTGTTTATTGTTTATGAGTTGCTCTATTTCATTTTACTGAGCTAGATATAATCTTTACAGACACACTGGATATCAACCTTACGAGCCACCAGCAGCTGATCCTTATGCCCAGCCTTCATACAACACGCCTAGGTAAGAATTGAAATTAAAAGTACTTTGGAAGTAAACTTTATAACGAACTTCAAAAAAAATTGCATGTTCTTAGTGGTATGATTAAAATATGTTGACATTTCAAACAATGTGAATAATAAAATCATCATAACACTTTTTATAACTATGATGAAACAAATCTAGCAGATAGGAATTGCCGTCTGAAACACAAATGCAGATAATGTACATTCTGAGAAATTACTACAGTTCAAGTATAATTTATAAGATGGATACAAATTTACTAAGCGTGTTTTTATTTTTATTTTACCAGCTCTTACCAGGGTAACAGTTACTCAGCTCCAGCTCCGGCTCAACCCACCTCAGGGTACAATTCCGGTAGCTATGGCGCAGGTTATGGTTACTCAACAGGCGGCCAAGGCAGCTATGAAAATGAAGGATATAGGTTAGTAAACCTTCATAAATCTTCTAATTAAATTAATAATAATAAAATTTTTGTATAGTTAGGCAGCCGGATGAGTTTGAGTCATGAAAAGGTAATGCACTGTTCTTGAGAAAAACAAATAATTGTAACATAACCTCAAAACATTTAAAACGCCTTTACGGGTGGGGAACATCACGTGGCGAGTCTAAATTTGTTTCCAATGAAAAATAGCGACGGCGCGCGGTGTAGTCGACGGAGTGGCGCCTTGCGGGGCCACTTATTTCAGAATGGTTTAAAAAAAAAAACCACGAAGGGGATAGCAGGGTCTCTGGTCGCTCACTAGATGCTATCCCCTTCGAATATAACCTGTCCGAGTCGGGGTGCCCCAAATCCTGAACTACGCTTCGCTCGCTCTTACATCCTAAGTTCTCCTAATTACAGCAGGATTAACATTGTAGTAACCTGTGCAGCTTTCCAGGTTGTTTTAAAAAGCCACAACAAAAACTCCACAATTCGTATTGTGTTTGCTTTTTATCTGATTTGAGGTTAGAAATATTTTTATAAATTTCTCGAATAATACGCATTACTCTTTTAATAAGAGTGGTAGCATTATAATCGGGTTTCCAACCCCTACCAGCTTTAACTTCTTTTACTCCCATAGAACTGCCAAATGATACTAGATCCAAACCAATTTATTTATTATTATTTACAATTGAAGTATTTAATATTATAAAGGCACCTCCAGATCTGTGGACGGTATTCCAGTGTCTTACAACTGGACAATCAGTCTGTCCCAATATGGTATTTAGAAGGCTTTTAATGCTGCCGCGAACGCGGATCATTAGGGAGGCCATTCTTTTTCGTACGATTGTCCTAAAGCAGTCCATGCTAGCCTTCTTAGCAAACATACCTGATGGACTGCAAAAGCTAGGCATCCTAAAACCATTATTGTACAGGACATAATATACGGATTAAAATAATAGCCTAAGTCTTTAAAACCTGTCATTAATAATTGTATCATGTCATTCCTGAATCGAAGTTTTCTGCAAGGTTTTGTACACAACTTGTTTTAGGTGTAAGGGTGTTTGTTCACTTATCCGTATCAGGTTCGTATTCGATACGTGAAAAAGACGAACGGGAAATTCACGTCCTAGGGTTTGTTATACTCTGTTTTGTTTTGATATGTCAAAATACGACTCGAAGTAGGAGCTTACTAATTGAACACGAAAATACGCATGAGTGCACTAACGTCCATACAATTACTAGGATAGGCAAACCGGATCAGGGGGTCTACTCTGTAAGTCATCAACGAATATACGGGCCCGTCCGAAATTAGTACCCGGCCTGCAGAAAACCATAAGGGTTTCAAATTTTTCTTTTAATTTTTCAAAAAGGCAAGTACATCGGGACTTGGGACAACTTTCAAATAGTGTTGTTATTCACTCTTACATAGTTCGGCCCCGATCTAATCAATAAATAAAGATATTGGTCCGTAAATCCCTTTCACACGTCCCGGTTGCCGGATAGCCGGCAGCTAATTATATGGGCATTGACGTTATCCTTCGCCGGTACGTGTAAAAGAGAACGGACATGGCAATTGGCCATATAGTTAGCCGCCGGCTACCCGGCAACCGGGACGTGTGAAAAGGCAGTAACGGCGTAAGTGATACGGAAAAGGCAAAGCCTGTAACTTTGGCTAAAACTACGTATTTAGTGATTAGAGAGTAGACCCCCAGAAACGAACACGAATCGAATACGGATATGTGGGCAAACGACCTAAACTTTATATGAAAACACTATACACAATAATGTAGAATACATGTTTTTTTACCTTTGTGTAAACGCGGGGTTAGAGGTGGATCATATGGTTTTGTATTAATATAATTAATTTTCATTTACCCTCAGCGGCAGCGGCGCTGGCGGTGCGGGAGACGCAGGCTACGGCGGCGCCGAAGCCGCGTACGGAGGCCCGGCGCCCGCCTACGACTCATACTCGCAGCCCTCCTACAACTCCTACCAGCAACCGCAGCCGCAGTATAACAATAACTATGGTAAGTTTCGGAAATATTGAATCTTTGTAAAAGACTACTTCTGCTACATTCTAGTCAAATTTCTTGTGTGATATCCCAAGTTAATGTTTCTAACCCTGCGTCTTAGATGAGCGAAAAGTATAAGCCAAGCAGCATAGAAATTGCATACAATCGTAATCGGTAATAAGGACACAAAATTTTATTATCTGCCTGATCCATGTCGCATCTTGAAACAGCTTTTTTTTTTTATACATTTGACTTCCTTTCACATGCTCTTATTCATCGGTCACTTAGGACGGGGATGAGACAACTTGTGACTACTATGTATTCATTTCTATTGAAAATAATCCAAGGAAGTCATACAATCTCTCGATACGCAACATAGTCACGAAATTTATTTAGTTTGCCTGAAGTAAAACGTATATTAGGTCATACTTCATATTTAATGTTGGCAGTAAATAAGTAATTTATGAAAGAACTAGGTTAAGACATAATAAGTAATGAATGCAAGGGCTACAACCAACAAAGAAGTATTCATAAACCAGCAAATGAAAGCATAACTTTAAATACAAAATGAATTTAGGATACTTGAAAAATATTCCAAGGATGTTGTGTAATACAACAAAATAGGTAAAAAAAATATAAAAAAAAGATTGGTATATGAACCAATAGAAATGTGGCTTGTAAAGTGGTAGTAAACGACCATTTTGTAATAATAATATGATATCATCAAAATCTGGTTTAAAAGTTTGAAAATTTTAATAAACTTGGATGAAAATCAAAGGAAACTGTGAATGTAAGCCATTTCCTTTCATGTGCTACAGAACATTTCTTTTAAGGATATGTTTTTAGTTTTGTTATTTTTATGTTTTTATAGTGGAATTAACACTGAAATTTTGCTACATCAATGTATAATATAATATCAAATCCTTTACAGATATAATTATGTAGTGAACTAAGGAAATGCTATTTTTCACAATTTATTTTTGTACCATCAGTTTTTTATGACGTCAAAACAAAAATGGTCGACCATATAAAACTGTGTAGTATTTTTTAAATTCAATCATGTTAGATAAAAATTTGTTACCATAAGGGTAAGCGACTGAGCTAAAAAAATAATAGAAAACCACGCAAGCAAATACCTAATATAGTAATGAGTTTAAACCTATCATTTCATTTACACAATAAGTAATAATCTTACAATTAAAATAAAATATTTATTTTGTAAAATAATATTGATGATGTAAATCTGATATATTATGCTATTTATTAATTAAAAATAAAACAGTATTAAAAACAACATGTAAGGTATTTATTTAAACAGCGTAATGCTATTGAGGACCTTCAATGGCTTACAGCTACATAGTGTTAAGTTTAGTGTATTTATTTGTGGATAAGTTTTGACGTCTATTATGATTGTTTGCATTACAGGCAGCTGGTGATCTGTTTGACTATACAGAATATCATTAACGTCTTTATGGTACACATTCAAAATAAAGTATCTGGATCAAATTATTGAAGCTAATGGATATACTACTATACAATGCAGTTTGCGATGTATACGTCACATTTTAGTTAGGTGAGAGTTTGGACAGAGTGATAAATATTATGTAAATGACTGAATGAGACCATTGAGAAGAGACAATAATAAATATATTGGGGTGGTTTTTTTTACTTGTTAGAAAAGAGTAAGTTCCACTTTTCACAAAGAAATGACCTCACAAATGAATCTATTCTTATTAGGACTGTCAATATTTTACCAAGCAAAATTAATATACAATATTAAACTGTTGTAGCAACTTCTACTTTGGCTCATTTTTTTGTAACAATGGTATAGTAAAGTACCATGATGTTTTAGTTTTAAGGACTCAATTCACAATAAAAATATAAACTAACATATAAATGTGTATGCTTTATTCCAAAATGGGTGAGCTCATGCTTGCATCGCACCAAATTTAAGATTATTTTAGTAATTAGATAATTATTGTAATTACACAACCTATGAACCTGATACACATTTGAGCCATCTTTAGCCATGGTTTAGAAAAGTAAGAATACAACCACAAAGTATATGACAGAACATAATTATTACGATAAGGTGCTATTTTTGAAATGGTTACCTAATAGTTTTATGCTAAACTAAAAACTGCAAACAGGACGATGGTAATATGCGTGAGATTATATTACATCCATTGATAATAATTGACTATACACGACATTCCTGTACATAGACAGCTAGTTGTGTACAGTCACGAGCATAAATATATTACTAACGACAGCTCGGCAATAATATCTGATTTCATGATTCATCCATTAATATATGACGGCAAAAATTTATGTGATCATTTGTGGAAAGCATAGGTTTTTATGCTACCAAAGTGATGTCAGATATTTTCGATCACAACGAAGCATAACATTCTTCTAAATTTAACTAAGAGGGCACATATTTATGACATGTCCGTTAATATAGCATTGACACATATTTTTGAATCATCTTATTTTGGCGTCGCTTGTCTCGCTAGATAATTTTAGTGTTCCTTCGATGTCACATTTTTGTGCTGCCACTTCCATATACCTTCCACAAATGATCACATATATTTGCCTTCATAATATATTAATGGATGAATCATGAAATCGGATCTTGTGGTTTAGCTATCCATAGTAATTAGTAATCCATTTATACTCGTAACTATACATGTCCACATCCATGTTGGATGGAAAAAATATCCAATATTTTAATTTTATGCAGCAGTTTCTGAAGCTGTCAATTGCTGTAAACCATAGGCGGGGAGGCCTTTTCCCAACAGTTGGATGCAGGCGGACTGTGCAAACAACCTATAAAATGTAGAAATCTAGAATTTCAAATAAATTAATAACAGACGACAAAGTTATTTAAAACGAAAGTTCAATAGGTACTGTTAATACCTACTGCTTTTCATTTTGCTGGTAAATAATCTGTTTTGGGCATACAGAATATTTGATTCACCTTTCATTGCTGAATCCAGATTCAGAACAAAGAATACCAATTACGTATGTGTATTTCCAAAGCATTCGTTCCAATTTAAGAGTTCAATTATTCCTAAAATGTAGAACTAGAATATTCTGACCAGAGGATTTACAGGATGAGCAAGGTGATTGATTGATTTTTAAATATTATGAGGTTTTTAATAGTCCGTACATTCCACAATGATTGGGACGTGAATACCCTTTAATTTTATATATGTTGAAGCGTACGTTCGGAATTACTTTACGCCCATAAATACAGAAGCCCAGACAGCAAAAAATCTTGGAAACCATTTTTTTTTTCTTTTTCATTTATTTTAAACCTGTAAAATATATTTTGATTTACAGAAAAAAAAATTGTATGGAAACTCATAAAGGGAATGCTTGAAAAGATTAATGGTCGGTTCCTATAAACAAAAACCAATGGTAAAAAACAAATTACCAAACGGCATATAAATAAATTCGTAAGGTAAATTTTACCTGTGATAGCATGTCCTTAAGAAAGGGCCTAATTTTCAAAGCTGAGGTTTTTGCTTCATTATTGGTTAAGATACAAGAATCTTAACTTTAACAAATAACGGTCCGTAAATTATGGGAATCGGCCATTAATTAGTAAGTAACAAAAATGGTGGGCTTTTTCATGTAACAGATAATAATATGGGCTATATTTCAATGAACTAATAATAAACTAGGTAAATATTCTCTAGAACTTGGTATTTGGTCTGCAGCACGAGAGAAACGTACACATGCCTCTTCTTATTTTTGTCTACCTGCTTTGAAGATTCATTTTTAGAATACAAAATAAAGACAAACAGGTAACATATTTTTCTTAAACCATGATTTTGCACAATTTATTATAGTAATAAGGTTATACATAAGTAAGTATATTAGTTTTTACCTTTATGACAGAGGCAAATTATTCCAAACTTATAGCTCAATAACTTTAAAAAGTTATAATTGCAAAGAACATGATAAATGAATGTGACTTTTGAGTTCCCTGAAAGGGTCGGCAGAGAATGTACACATTTTCCTCCGTGATATCATAGGAGCGAGCCTATTAGGTATCTTAAGAATGATAAGTCAATGAAAGTGGTATAATATTTATTTGACAACAAGCCCATGTATCGTTATTTCATAAGACAAGACAAATCGAAAAGGTTGAGTAAACCCCAAAATTGAGCCAACTTAGACCTGGTTCTAAAGTCAGTTTTTGTATTAAGAACTTTACTGTAGTGTAGTAAGAACAAAGTTCAAAATACAAAAACTGGCTCCAAGTTTTTAGCTGTGACTAAAGTTAGATCTCGATTTGAAATGAGATGTCTAACAGGTAAAAATAATTTAGGTCAATTTACTTAGTAATAGCACTTACCGCAGGCCATTATGAAACAGAAATAAGATTTAGTTATTTATTTTACTCAAAAGTAAAAGTTATTATGAAGATAATAATTTCATGACTAGATTATAAAAAGCCAAAGGAAAGTAAAAAAAATGTGTTTTTTAGGCAATTTTATGCTGACACCCTGAAATAGTCATGCTAATACTGGTTTTTGTTTGAAAAAACATAGCATATATAAGCACCATTCTTTGCAGCAACTTGCACATTGCATATAACTGAAAATAAAATTAGAAGAATTCTTTCGGGTGCAACATGGTGTGCATGCATACTAAGAACAAAACACAAATACTTTCAGTAATATGTATATTATACTTACCTTTTTTTTTTTATTAGGAAAGTAATTCTAATAAACATACACTTGATCCACAGTTATGTTGAGATGCAGTATGATGTAGATTAATTTAATTTGTATACAGTACTAGTTATTAATTTTATTTTAATCCTTTTACTCACTTTTCAGGAATGGGATGAAATTGATCAACCCACTTAATCAACTGATATTGTTAATATTGAAAGGCTGCAGTCAATAGACTGTAGAACATGGGGAAGTCTTCCTAATCAGGTAAGTCACAATTGTATTCAGCACATTATTTATTAAATAAACAATAATCTACTTATGCCATATGAAAAGTGTGTGTCACTGTCCTTGTCCTTAACTTTTTGAGTTATTGCTAAGGAACCAGAAAATCCAACAGAAATCTTTTTCCTCGTAGAGTTCGGTAATATCTGAGATCATTCATCATAACATGAAAAGAAAATAAGGGAAATTGTGGCCGGTATTTGTTTGTAGGGGAAAATACAGATGGAAGTCGCGGGCAAAGCACTAAATACACGAATTAAATTTGCAAGTCGTGACTATAGTCTATTGAATAGACTATAAATAGTCACGGCTTGCAAATTTAATTGTAATAACAACAGTAAAGTTATTTTCAGACACTTCTTTGTTAATACAATAAGCATTATAAACTTATATTTAGGAAAAGTACATGTGATTATTGCTGGGGAGCATGACATGAGCATAACCAATTTATACCTTACGAGTGCTTTGCCCGCGACTTCCATCTGTATAGTAGTAGTATAGAAGAAAAAAACATCAATTTGAAGATAGTGTTTCAATAGACTCTATTGAAACGCTGTCTTCAAATTGATGTATTGTATTATATGCTAAAATGTTTGTAGTTGTACCCCAAACTGAACTTTATGTATGGGTACTAATGTAATTTTTCTAAAAACTCATATTTGTTTACATGTTTTGAAACGAAATCGCGAACGTTGTTTAGTAATGTCAAGTTTAAATTCCTCAGGCTATTGATATAAGCGCCTGACCAAAAATACATAGCAAAGTGCTTTGCACACATTAAATTGCTAGCGTTGGAAAGTAAATAATTGTAGAAACACAATGTAATAATAATTATGCTTAACTATTGATATATTTTATTAAAAACTGTAAATATTTCTCTTTACCTGTTATCACTCACACTAGATATTAAATAATAGGTAGTGCAATATCATCAAGTTGGAGAATTCTTGGTTTGTTTCTATTAACTGTTTACCCTTAATTTTTTCATTCATGGGATATCTGTGTGCCAAGTTTTATCCAAATCCGTATAGAAGTTTACGTGTGTAGAGTATCTCTCCTGCTGGAGAGAGATGCTCTACACACGTGTAATAAAAATAAAGTGTCTGTACTCTTAACCTTTCAAGGTCCTTTTTTATGTATGTTCATATTGGGTAAAGTACTATAAACTTATAAATGGAAAAAGAGGTGATGGGGTTTCTGGGGACCAGAGCATAACATAATTGGTTTGATTGACGAGTTAGAATGATTCTTGCGTCATGTCATAAGGCCGTGGATGAATCCGTTGTTCAGTATCATGACTAAGTTTTACTTCATTATTCAACACTTACGGTCATTTATTGATAGTGTAATTATCGTGGTAATTAGTATGGTTGTCTATAAACACAGTACTTGATATTAATGTACCATTGTTGTTCCCAGGTTTGGCAGTTCCAGGGGAGAGAAGGCATGGATGTGTTACATACAGTGTATCACTTTTGAAATAAACGCTTTAAAAAGTTTCTTCATTCATTTCATTTATAAATTAATAACCACTTCTTCCAATTATTGGTGTCGCAGCGGAAAAATGTCGAATGTCTTAATTTCAGTTTATAAGATATTTAGTGTATGATGTCGTGTAATTGTGTGTGGCACACCAATTACTGATCACCTATATAAACAGTCTCATTAACCGCTTCAACCTGAAACAAATGGTTGAAGATACAATGACACAGAAATGTTTCACTATTGGCCGACTGATTGCTGTTACAATTTGGAAATCCTTTACCTTTACAACGTAAAAAAAACCCTGTCCGATCCGTGAGGGTGTTGTTAGGTGTCGTACTGAGAGTCTATTTTATGTAGTCATTTACAGGGAAATAGAAAAAAAATACTCTTTTTTTTCAATGGGGTATTTTATACCGGTTTATTACATGTGGCGCCGGGGGTGTCATTGACTCTGGCAGGGCCACCAATAGGGATTTTAATTTTGATTACACAAAAAAATTGTCGTTAATTTGTCGAAATTTGTCGCCAAATATCAGAATTTGTCGGTCACTGGTTCAAAAGATATAAGGGTTTATAGGTGGCCGATCTGGAGAGAGTCTCCGCAGCAGGGCCACATTTATATCTCTAAAACTAAGGCACCTAGCGAAGATCAGTTTTTTCCCATATTTTGTCGTTAATTTGTTGAATTTTGTCGCCCAATATCAGAATTTGTCGGTCACTGGTTCAAGAGTTTATAGGTGGCCGATCTGGAGAGAGTCTCCCCAGCAGAGCCACATTTATATCTCAAAAACTAGGGCACCTAGCTAAGATCTGTTTTCTCCAATATTTTTTCGCCAATTTGTAGAAATTTGTCGCCAAGTTACAGATTTTGTCGGTGTGTAATTAAAAAGATATTAAAGAATTCAATTTCCCCAGTGGCACAAGCAAGTACAAAATACTTTATGTAGTTTCTAGACAGTATCTATGACGTCATATTGAGGAATGTTTGTTTTGAATTAAATAAATATAAACTTATTCTATAATTTCAACCACCAAAGGAAAGCTGTATTCATTACCTATAAACAAATCTACAATAAATATATGTAATTATTTATCTAACACAATGTGCATTTACCACTTAGTCGCTGGCAGATAGATCGCTGCGCTCCGTTTCATTTACGGTAAGTAAGAAAGAGATAGATGCGCGTGTACAGACGAGTTACCCGTCACGTAAGTTAAAGTCAGCCAGTTTAATTAAAGTGGAACTTATTATGAATAGTTACGAACTCGAGTGTTGTTATCTCTATTATAGGTATTCCGCAAATACAAAAACGGAAAAGTGCGAAATAGAACGAGGGTTTCCCCTGCGGCACGTCACCGGCGCGGCGCTTCGGCGTTCGCGCCGCTCAAAGTACTTAAAAAAGAATAGGTGAATAAACAAACTTGCTCTAAAGGATTTTTTCTTTATTCCTCCACCGGGAGTACAGCGAGGTTTGTTTGTGTAAAAAATTGAAAGAACAATTACGAATGCGGGCATTTAAGTGCATTGAACAAGGTGGTGGACAAATTTTTAAGGGGGGCTGCCATACAACAATCATGATTTTTTAACTCGTTCCACTAAAATCCCCTAGACCAGTCCCCCAGGGGACTACACAGCACTCAATGTTCCACTACGATGCCCTAGGGGATCATATAAAACTCTAATTTCCTTTTGGATACCCTAATTGTTTGGGAACCTTATTATTGAATTGAAACCTATTTACAATGTAGCACTGGTTGATTTTTACCGATAGATGATGAATTTTTATCGCACAGGGATTTATATATAGGAAGTGTATACGTAGAGAGACAGTTGGTGAAAATATTACATGAATAATAAAAAATAATAATAAACAATATAAATATAATAGACAATAAAAATGGCTGAAAGATAGGTTAGGTTAGAACTCTGACCACACAACGCACGAGCCGAGCGAGCGGTGTCGCGGGAGCGGCCGGCGAGTGCCAGGGTCAGTTTAGATACAAGAGAATGTAATGTTTTGGGAATGTGGTGTTTTGCATTCTCTTGTGCATAATCAAATCCCTAATTCTTCAAAGCTTTTGGTACTTCTTTTTCCAACATCTAACAAAAGTTAATTTACGTCATTGTTTTCCCCTCTGTAGACACATTTTTAATAATATGTATTACATATTGTTATTTTGTAATTCCCTTTTTTTTTTAGAAGGGACTATAAAGGAATAGCACTTATTAGAGAATCCCCAGTATAGGGGATCGTAGTGGAACACTGAGTGCTGTGTAGTCCCCTGGGGGAATGGTCTAGGGGATTTGAGTGGAACTTGTCGATTTTTTTTGCCATTTTTATAGATAATGGTACGGAACCCTTCGTGCGCGAGTCAGACTCTCACTTGGCCGGTTAAAAAAAAAATTGCTATACTAATTGTAGCCAAATAATATATGGACATCGACGGACTACATTGGTAGGTAGCGCCTCGGTATTTGTATCTAAAGGCACACACACAAACACGCTATTGACGTGAAAAATCAAGGTAACTTACATATTAATCTGCAATCATACGGCGCGGCGGCGTCCTCTTTTCAAAACACTCAAATTGTCCACCACCTTATTCAATGCACTTAAATGCCCGCATTCGTAATTGTTCTTTAAATTTTTTACACAAACAAACCTCGCGGTGGAGGAATAAAGAAAAAATCCTTTAGAGCAAGTTTGTTTATTTACCTATTCTTTTTTTAAGTACTTTGAGCGGCGCGAACGCCGAAGCGCCGCGCCGCACGGTGGATCGAAAATCGGCTGTAGAAGACATAGGATCTCGATTTCTTAAATGTTATTTTTTTTGCTGGAAATGACTTCTGCTGATCATTACTATGTACAAAAATGACACCCGAGTTAATTCTGCCCAAAAACGAAGGAAATATTTTTTTTTTACGAAAAATTTGTATGAAGCTAGTATGAAAAATCGAATTATCTCCTAAACGGCATGTTTAACCGTAATATCCTTGGAGGTGGTCATAGTGCTAATTATTTATGATTTTTTGGTTGCCGATTTGACGAAAAATTTAATGCTGTTTTTTTAAAAAAATCGTCAAAATATTTTTATTTATTTTTACATGTAAAACGATCCCTTTTAGTGTCCAAGTTAAAAAGTTCGATATGTTATTAACCCAAATATTAAGAACACACAAAACAAGAAAATATAAATAAAAAAATTGCTGTTTTTTGACACATTTTTATTAATTTAAATAAAAAAAGATTATCAAACTCTTATTTAAGTAACATATAAAGTTATATTATACACAAAATAATTTAATTTAAGGAATTAATACTAAGCATTTGTAAAATAAAGTAAAATAAATTTAAAAAAAGACAAAATATCATTAAATATTACAAAAAAAAAACCCAAACAGACTCAAATACAAATTTACAAATAAGTACATATATAATTTTTTTACAAATTTTCCTTATCACTCTCGTTGTCAGACTCCAATTCTGAGTCAGCATCCAGATTGGATATATCCAAAAACTCGAACTCAGTTTCCTGAAATTGAATTAAGTCGAGAGTTTCAGCAAAAAAGCTCTGCTTTTTCTTGGCATCTAACTTAGGCCTTTGTGCACTTAGCAAAGGATCCGAAGAAACAACAAGCATATTTAAAATGTCTTGATTGGAATCCTGCCTGCTTCTTTTCCGCGAATGATGTTCTCGAAACCTCCTAAAATCTTTGTTTCGAGACTCTGAGGCTTCTTCCGAGAGAGTCCCAATCGGCACAATATTATGTTTCTCAATTATGTCAGCCCCATGGATTAATAATTTATGAACGGTTGACGACATGTAGTACCAGTCGTATAATAATACGTACTTTTCTGCTGTTTTGCGGGCATAATCTCTAAATTTTATTATATCGACCGGCTCTCCAGATGTAATTGCTTGTAAAATTACAGCAAATCTTTTGATGAGGTCTTCATCCAAACCGGTTACAGCTGCGGTTTTATTAGGAAACTCAAAGAATTTTCTTGCAGTATTCCCGTCATTGGTGGTTCCCGAGCC
Source organism: Agrochola macilenta (assembly GCA_916701695.1). Lineage (NCBI taxonomy): Eukaryota > Metazoa > Arthropoda > Insecta > Lepidoptera > Noctuidae > Agrochola > Agrochola macilenta. Next base: position 14,050,239 of record OU753554.1, on the reverse strand, counting down.
TTGTTTTACTATATCAATCAACAGATTGAGCTCATCTTTGAATTTATTTTGAATTATTTTCTTCCTTGTCTGTAGCATTTCTTTGTGCTCATCACTTCTCGCTGCCCACCGTTTGAAGTCGAGCCTGTATGCAATGTGTAACAGACATTCCATACAATTTAGGTTATTTTCGTGTAGGGATGACAAGCCAAATTCATACAGGTCAGAACACACAATTTTTGATGTTACAGCATCTAAGCGGTTCATTTCTGTAGGCTTTGCTAAGCACAGGTAGCACGATGCATTTGATCTAGCTTCAGAAAGGTAAGTGCAAACTTTAGCGTCGATCATCGTCATCATTAGTTCATGAGTCACCCTATTATTATTATTGCACTCTGTGGGGATAAGGGCCTCAATTTCTTCATCCATTTGTTTTTTCAGCTCAAGGACAACTGCTTCACTCTCCTTTACAAAAGTAAACTGAACTGGACGACAATACAAAACTGAGCATGGTTTTGGGTTCGTCCATAAGATGTTGTCTCCATCTGTCAGTTTAAGTGGCACCAAGGAGGTCATGAAAATGCTCGAGTCATCTTCCTCACCCTCCATTTTCTGCTTGTATCGGCTTTGGTTAGAAGCACCATCAAATCCCCACTTGGATATCAGCTTCAACTGCTTGTTATGCTCTTCCTTAGAAAGGCTTTGAAGGATTCTTGTAACTGTGATATCAAGTAAAGCTTGAAGTGTAATCCTAGCCGATGAATCAGTAACTGTCACTAATTGCTTCGGAGGGTAGCAATCAAGCTTAGTTTGTTGCACTTTATAGTAAGATGGATAAATATCCTTAGCACCTTCCCGAATGGCAGCCTCTCGCAACGTAATATATTGCCACTTTGAGAGTTTTAGCGAAAGAAGCAATCCAAGCGCCTTTTCTGACGTAAATATGATTGTTTTCGCTGGTTTCTTAAGCGTTTCATTTAATTTAGCGGCTGCTTCAGGATTTTTCATCATGTATTCGATGACAGAGGCGATATCTCCATGCCCTTCTTCTTTTAAACGTGCTGCAGCTGCATATGCCAATTCACTGGAGTCTTCGCCTGTGTGTTCATCAGATCTTCTCTTTTTTTGTTTACTTCCCAGATCTTCGAATGGTTTACGGGATCTTTTCGTCATTGTTCCAATGGACGTTGATGTCGACGGTTCTGGAGAGACTGAGGGCGCTCTTATCGTATCTCATCAACACTTGGTTCTTGATTAACTAAAGTTTGCACAAAACTCGGCCAATCAATATTTTCTCCCAACCAATTCTCGTACTTTCTCCTGAAATTATCAAGGAATCGGTTGGATTTCTGCCACCTTTGTAAAGCGGCTCGCGTAAATCTCCGACAAAATTCTTTGAGAACAACACGATCTTCGTCAGACAGGCAATCGCCTATGCGGGATACAACTGCACTGAACAATACTTCATGATCAAATGAAGTACTCTCACTTCGTAGAAGAACAAACAAGTCTAAATTCGTGATTAAGCTTTCCATTCTAAGATTTTATAGTCGCAGATTTAGTGTTAGCAGTTACACAGTTGTGAACAAACTAAATTATAAAACTAAACTTTAGCCCTTTTATTGCAAAACGCCAATAATTAGGTAACTACCCTCATTAGTTATCTTCTCATTAGCTAATGAAAATTTATAATTGTCACTAACTATTCTTAGAACTCATAGCACTGCTAATTAACAAATTAGCTTACTTATCAGGAAAAGTTGAATGTAATCCATAGTTGGCATTGTCGTGAGATATTGAAAATCATTAAATCACCTATAAAGACTCATTAGAAGACCTAATCAGTGTAGTTACTTAATCACTTCTTTTCGGACTCATTAGAAGAGTAAACAATTGGTAATTTGGTTGTATGAAAAGTTTTAAAACTCATGATGTGTTGATAAATATCTAGCTCAAGCATAGTTGTCTACGTGTGGGTGTACTATAAACCTCTGCCAACTCCTTCGGAAATATAGGAGTGATGCTATTTTATGTTACGTGTAGTTAAAAGTCCGTGTTCTTCAACATAAACACTAAAAGGAATCGTTTCATATGAAAAAACAAATGAAAACATTTTGACGATTTTTAAAAAAAAACGGCATGAAATTTTTCGTCAAATCCGCAACAAAAAAATTATAAATAATTAGCACTATGACCACCTCCAAGGATATTACGGTTAAACATGCCGTTTAGGAGATAATTCGATTTTTCATACTAGCTCCATACATTTTTTTCTTATAAAAATTATAACTCTTCCATTTGTGCACACATTTACTTCATATGACATTTTATAGAACAGTAATGATCAGCAGAAGTCATTTCCAGCAAAAAAAAAAAACATTTAAGAAATCGAGATCCTATGTCTTCTACAGCCGATTTTCGATCCACCGTGCGCCGGTGACGTGCAGCAGGGGAAAACCTCGTTCTATCTCGCACTTTTCCCCGTTTTTGTATTTGCGGAATACCTATAATAGAGATAACAACACTCGAGTTCGTAACTATTCATAATAAGTTCCACTTTAATTAAACTGGCTGACTTTAACTTACGTGACGGGCAACTCGTTGTAAGTAGCTCGTCTGTACACGCGCATCTATCTCTTTCTTACTTACCGTAAATGAAACGGAGCGCAGCGATCTATCTGCCAGCGACTAAGTGGTAAATGCACACTGTGTTAGATAAATAACTACATATATTTATTGTAGATTTGTTTTTAGGTAATGAATACAGCTTTCCTTTGGTGATTGAAATTATAGAATAAGTTTATATTTATTTAATTCGAAACAAACATTCCTCAATATGACGTCATAGATACTGTCTAGAAACTACATAAAGTATTTTGTACTTGCTTGTACCACTGGGGAAATTGAATTCTTTAATATCTTTTTAATTACACACCGACAAAATCTGTAAGTTGGCGACAAAATATTGGAGAAAACAGATCTTCGCTAGGTGCCCTAGTTTTTGAGATATAAATGTGGCCCTGCTGGGGAGACTCTCTACAGATCGCCCACCTATAAACCCTTATATCTTTTGAACCAGTGACCGACAAATTCTGATATTTGGCGACAAATTTCGACAAATTAGCGACAATTTGTTTGTGTAATCAAAATTAAAATCCCTGTTGGTGGCCCTGCCAGAGTCAATGACACCCTCTATGCCCGTTTCGGATCGGACAGGGTTTTTGGAACGAAGTTCCTTATCGCGCTTTGCGAAAGGGGGCTAGACGGAAAAAATTAAGACCAAAAGTTGTAACGACACTTTTTGCTATACATATAGTTGTAAGCCGTGCGGCGTGCGCGTGTTTCTCTGTCTGTCTCTCTCTCTCTAATTAATCGAAAGGAACTTTGTTCCATCCGGGTGTCCCTTGACACCTCTTCAAGTTTTTATTTTACCTATTTTATATTCGTGCTTAACGGGTTCGTAAACTCTTTTAGATAAAACGGTGTACAGTCAGTGTTAATAATTTGACATTGACCGGGCCTTTACGTTGTAGCCGTAAGAGCGGTTTTCGTACCTAGTACAAACGGTACCTCCCGTTCATTGGATCAGGGTTCAATGGTTTACCAAGAATGATAAGTGGGTTTGAATGGGTCATGTAAGTTTACAAAAAGTTATGTACAGTCACAGTAAAAAACCGTCGCCACCGTAAGGTTAATTTTTTGTGTAGGTTCCTACTCTACTCTGTGCGATCTGTGCTGTCGATGCGTCGTAATTTCAATATCAGAAATCAGAATAACAATCGCACTCAGCAGTGGTGTGCACGGTCACACTGTACTCTGCCATCTTTCTTTACGCCTGGCGTCGAATACAGACTAAACGTGTAGAATCCAAGAGAGCCGTGTCGAGTCGAGTCGCTTTTATTCCTTGTGCGTCCATCTCAGCAGAATCAAATCAAAATGTTCATTCATCGCAACTCTTTATCCTAGTAGGACGTGTGCGTGTGCGTGATGGACAGCTCGGATAAAGAAGTTTTTATTTCAAATGCGAATCCGATTCCCCCCCGCGTCGACTGAGGCGCGCCGAGTAGAGTCTAAACGCGTCGGCGAAGAAATCGCCTGTGGAGCAATGCGCGCGGATGATTCGATTCGGCGCGCCTCGGCTCGTCGCTGTTTCGTGGCAAAAAACGAAAATTGAAAGACACCGACTTCCGAAATTAAAGTTATTTTTCACTTTGTAGTGTTTTTTTTCGGAAGGCGATTGTTTGTTTTTTTGTAAAAAAAATTTTTTTTCACTTTTTAGTCGTGTCGAATTTGCGTGGGGTAGCCACGCAAATTCGAATACCACTACCTGCTATGTAAATAACAGTCACAGGAAGTTATCATCATATTCGTATTATTGAAGCTTATACTCAAAAATTATCCAAGCAAAGTTAATAAAATGTATTTGGGACCAATTCGGCAGCATGGGTTTCATACAAAAAATGAATTTTCAAAATCGGTACACAACTGACGGAGAAATCGGCGGACATACATAAAAAAAAACACATACCTACGCGCCGAACATATAACCTCCTCCTTTTTGGAAGTCGGTTAAAAATGAGCCACAGTGACATCGATGGGCATATTGGCATTTACAAAAAAATATTACCACTACGCTCGGGTTGAGGCCAGATTTGAAAACCTAAACTGCCTGAAAACGTGTTTAATTTAATGTTTGCGTGTGTGTTGCTTTTCTTCTCGACAAAGTAAGTTCTCTTTCTGTATAATGGTAAAAAAAAAAACAGAACCAATTCAAGGCGGGGCGGGGGTGGTAAAATTTTGAGGCACGCTTGTCTTGATTCTTGAGCTTTTCTTCATTTATGTCGACAAAGCAAGTAATTCTTAGTTCTTTTGGAATTATTAAAAGAAAGTTAACGTACTCGAGTCGTGATGTGAGTGTCGTGATGGCCCAGTGGTTAAGGCCTCGCCTCTCATGCACGAGGTTGTGGGTTCAAATCCGGGCAAGTACCAATGTGATTTTTTCAATTCATATGTACTTTCTGAGTTTATCTTGGACATTATTGACATCGGTGAAGGAAAAACATCGTGAGGAAACCTGGACTTATAGTTAATATAAGTCTGAAATCACCAACCCGTCTTGAGCAAGCGTGGTGATCAATGCTCGTGCCTTCTCTATATGAGAAGAGGCCTTTGCCCTGCAGTGGGACAGTAACAGGCTGATATTAACGTACTCGAGGGTGCAAACATTTTAGGCTCGCTTTTGTATTCTAAATTTTTATAGTTGCTTGGTTTTTCCGGCATAACTCGACAATGTAACTCCTGTATCCGTTTGAAAATGTAAACCATATCCTAACCTATTCGAGACGGGGTATTAAAATTATTGAGATAGCTTCGCTCGCTCTTCTCACCCTACATAAGCTACTACTGTCCTAATAGTTATTATTTATCAAAAAGCTGGTGACCAATTTGGCAGCATCATAAACTCGGGGGTAGTTTATGATGCTGCCAAATTGGGCCCCTCCTCCAATCAAAAAATATAACTGCGTCCCTGAGCAGCATAAGTAATGTCAAGCTGGAGATGTACCTTCCTTAAAATATGGAAGGTATTTATAATTTAATCGAACCCCAAATAATTCACATTTTGGGGTCCATAAAATACTAAATAGACAACTAATTGCGACCAACTTGGATGTAAAAATGTGGTAGTGGGGCGCGTCATTTCAGACTAGGTAGCTAAGCTATAGCGCTCGCCGGCCACAGCCGCGGTACCGCTCGCTCGGCTCGCGCGCGGTGTGTCACTGTTTTAACCTGACCTAACCCTCGACCAAACGGTCGGGTGTGATTGACTCTGGCAGGGCCACCAACAGGGATTTTAATTTTGATTACACAAAAAAATTGTCGCTATTTAGTCGAAATTTGTCGCCAAATATCAGAATTTGTCAGTCACTGGTTCAAAAGATATAAGGGTTTATAGATGGCCGATCTGGAGAGTCTCCCCAGCAGGGCCATATTTATATCTCAAAAATTAGGTCACCTAGCTAAGACGTGTTTTCTCCCATATTTTGTCGCCAAGTCACAGATTTAATCGGGTCTTAGTTTAGGAGATATAATGAGTTCAATTAGTAAGGTATAGTCCAAGATTAGTAAATAGTCGAAGAGTTCACGAAAAATTGGGCAGAGAAAAAAAACCCTTATATTATATATCTTTTGAACCAGTAACCGACAAATTCTGATATTTGGCAACAAATTTCGACTAATTAAGGACAAATTATGGGAGAAAACAGATCTTCGCTAGGTGCCTTAGTTTTTGAGATATAAATGTGGCCCTGCTGTGGAGACTCTCTCCAGATCGGCCACCTATAAACCCTTATATCTTTTGAACTAGTGACCGACAAATTCTGATATTTGGCGACAAACGACTAAATAGCGACAATTTTTTTCTGTAATCAAAATCCCTGTTGGTGGCCCTGCCAGAGTCAATGACACAACGGTTGGGGTAGGTACCCTAGCTTAGTTACTGCGAGCAACTGTGAGAAAAATAAGTTAAAAAGAGGTTCAGTTGTTTAAAAAGTGAGCATCGTTAAAAGGTCAAAAAGTTTTTAGATTATCAATTAAATATTTCCCTAATATTCCTCGACACCCATGGTGACCCCCCCCCCAAAATCTTAGGCTGCGACCGCGCCTGGTACCTACTAATTGCCCCTTGGTCCTGGGTTCGATTCACGGGTCCTTCGATCAATAATGCACTAGATTCCCGGTAAGCGCTTCAAAAACGGAACGAAAAATAAGAGCACAAATTCGGTTGTGGTCTTATTTCAAATTAGTATGGTCCAATCATAGCCAACGTTAAGACGTAAAAATGCCGCAGTACGCGTTCAAAAAATATGTAAATAACCACCGTAACACCAAGATTTTGGAAGGAATATTTTTTTTTCCGTAAGTTTATTATCAATAAGTGATTTTCATAAAATAAAAACAGAATTAAATAGTAAATATAAATCATTTAGCAAATATTATGATAGTTTGACCAATGTTTGTGACAACTACCAACTATTGTACCAAACATCGACTGTTCTGGAACAGGGAATGCATGGTGTAGTATTGTTATTTTATAATTTATTTCTGTTTGTAGATTTCCGCGAAAGAAAGAGGATAAGAAATATTAATAGATATCAATAGAAATATTAATAGTAATAGCCTTATAAAAATTTGACAATTTGTTCGATTCATTTTAATAGATTGGACATAACTGGAAACACGCAAAGGCGTAGATTACTAAAAACAGTACAACAGTAACAATAAATATTTTTGAACTCATATAAAAATAACTTTTAATTTTCATGACACATGACATTATATTTGTTTCTCCGACGACAGAAAGATTTAATTTTGCCATTGTAATTAAACTTTATGTTTGAGTGTCAAGGCTTATAATAAACTGAATTTGTTAGTATGAATTATTTCTTTCTGTATTTCATATAAAGAAATATAAATGTACTAAAGTGTGTACAAACGTGGCCACTCCAGCGACGTATCTTTGTTCTAGTACTATTATTGATCGAAGGTATGAACAAAAATATATTACACAGTTCGACTCCACTCATTCCTTGTCCAAGCGGCGAGCCTCGGTCATAAATTTTTATTGCTTTTATTAGCACTTTGTAATTCGAACTTTAAAACATGCGTGTAAGGTTGAATTTGTTTTGATGTATGTTTGACTTTATTGTTTTTTGTACATAGCTTTGTGAATACAACTTTAAGCCTTGCATTTAAGGTTGAATTTACATTAATGTATATTTATTTAAACTAGAATTACGTAAACACAATTGGCGACAGTTTTAGGAGAACTTTTGTATGGGATAGTGTATCTAGTGCATTATTGATCGAAGCACGGGTCGGACAAGTGCTATTGTTTTCCAATATGCTGGGGCTACATTGCGAACGTTGCTCAGCGAGACGTCGAGCGGTGTGCGAGAGAGCGCGCGAAGTTTAGCTCGCGATAACGCGCCAATGTAGCCCCGGGCGGCGTTAGGAATTTCTTAGTAACAGCCTGTAGTTTGGTAGTTGGCGGTCCGTGCTTAGAAAGCACACTTACGACTCAGGCAGTGTGATGATGTCAGAATCATCAGTCGGTGATGGCGAGTGTGCACTGTGTGCACAACCTGTAGTACTTTCAGCATGCTGTGCATGCTGAAAGTGGTGGACCGGATCTCTCCGGTGGGGACATTAAGTATACTTTCGGATTTAGGATTTCGCGCGTAGGTATTTTAAAAGAGAAATAATACTGCTTCTGTAAAACAAATTAACTTCCAGCGATCTGTGGTTGACTGTAATACTATATAAGCTGTGTTAAAATGAATTACAAAAAAAAAAAACTCAGTTTCCGAAAACATAATAAAATAATCGTTTTCTTAACATTTAAAGAAACCAGCCTAACTCTTAAAAATAACTACCTACGGGTAGTTGCGTTCGGGTACACAGGTGAAATAGGTTGGGCGAAGCGAGGCCGCGGTAGCGGCCGGCGAGCGCTACTTCCAAGTTGCTTGCAGAAATGTTTTCACCATTATTTTTCTAATCCGGGTTTTGGGATAAAAATTGCTACCTAACTGTAGTTTTCGTTAAAACGTCCCTTTGTATTCGTTAGCGTAATTGAAAGTGGAGAGACAGTGAAACGGGTATACATATACAGTATAGCAAAATGGAGTGTCCTACATGAAAGTATACCGCAGAAAAATGTTGCGGGCGGGTATATTTTCAAATCCCCAACAGAGTATATATTTTTATTGTAGGTATACCTGAACTCAACACTATAGAGCGTTATGTGAAGGTATAGATTCCATAATATACGCCACGCCGAAGGCTAGGCTCACTGAGATTGGCCGCCATGGCCGAAATATATAATGTACCTACAAAGTACTATTTACTAGCAGTTGCAATTGAGACTATGATCACAGTAAACTTGACACCATGACATCCATCACACCAGTGAATTTTCGCTTACCAAATAAAAAATACCATGTACATGTAGACACACAAAATTCTGATGCTAATGCTGGTGAAATATCATATTTTGAGAGTATCTTAATTGTTAATAAAGGAACAAAGAAGGTACACAAAATAATAATTAAGTATCTCTATTGCTGTACTGTTTATCGTTCGTATTATTGCCCATCATCGAAATAAGACACCTCAACAGTCACTTGAATGGGTAAAACAAACACCAAAATGATTTCTTAAATTATATTAATGATACATCTACACCTGCGACTCAGGCAGTGTGGTAATGATGTCAGAATCACCAGGGTCGGTGATGGCGAGTGTGCAAACCCTGTAGTACTTTCCGCATGCTGTGCCCAATTCAATGTTGTTTCCACTGTAGTGGTGGACGCCAGTCTTGGCCAGAAGTGCGTAATACTCGATTTCCGATTTCCTATAAAAAAAGTATAACCTTGTTACAACATGAAATACACAATAGAATCTTAAATAAATTATTCATAAGCAGTAGGTATCTAACCATGAACTTTCAAAGGCATAAACACACTGATTTATTATTGAATTAACTGCTTATCATGCTCACCTGTCAAAGTTCAGCAAATGAGTTACGACTACTCCATAGGTTTCCCATGTGGATCAGAAACAGTCATGGTTATATTTTTTGCATTTTGTGATTCAATTTCAAATTGAAATAGCTACACTTTATTAACCTGTTGATTGATCTATGCGAGATTCAGTAGGAATTTTATTAAATAAATATCACAATAAAATTCCTTGGCCAAAGTTTGTTCTATTTTCTAACTTCATAGAACAATTAATTGAGTTACTCAAGGTAATAAAATTTAATCATTTCAACATGACTGCTTCTTGAAACACTATGAGGGAATCCATACTTCTTAGTCCAAAGACTCCATATGCTTCCCTTTGACAGACACAATATTGGGAAACTCTACTTCTCAGTAGTCTCACCTTAGAGGAGGAGCATTCTTAGCAATGATGACCAGCTTAGCTTTGCCCTGGCGGAGAGTCTTCAGTGTCTGCTTGTAACCAAGACAGTACTTGCCAGATTTCATAACCAGGGCCAAACGAGAGTTTATAGACTCGATGGTCTTTTTCTGAAAAGAAAAAAGAGAACCCATTGAAGTACTTGATATGTCAGAGTTACTGATGACGCCTCATTTATGGTTTAGATCAGTTGAGTCATTTATTTACATTTATCAGAAATCATTGGCGGCTGGCGCTTGGAATGCCCTAGCTTTATAATGTTTATATAAAACAATTTTATTTAGAGTGATTTCAATAATACCTACTAAGTACAGTTAACCTGCAAAATGTTTAAGACATGTTTGATACGTTCTCAACCTTACAAATTATGAAATTAGCAAGCCTATCTTGTATCAATTGATCTCGGACTTTAACTTAATTAGGATTATTAAATAAAAAAAGATATAAAATAACCCCGTTCAAGTCCAACTATGTTTCAAACACGTGTAGGCTACTAACCTGTTTCTTGGCTGCAACCATTGTGTGTTGTTGTAAGCACGAATTACTGCAATAGAAAACGAAAAATAAGCTTTTCTTTGAAAACGCAAACACTTTAAATATGATTCCAATGAAAAATAATGTAATATATAAGAGAATAAAATGTAACGCACCTCTCGTAAAAACGCGTTGCAAAGAAAAGAACGAATGAGTTAATAAATCAATGAATGAATCAAAGTACTGAGAATGAATGAAGTGATTGTCTATGAACGAACTATTTCGAAATCGATACCATGGAATTAGTATGTACTATGGCAGAACCAATCGGCAGTACCATAAGTGTCATGACTTATTTATTTATTTACTCTACTCTACGGTTTATATAAAATTAAATTAAATTAAATAAAACTTTATTTCAGACTAAGGTCCATATTTTTGTTAGTATTTTGGTTTTAGTAACAATGGTGCTTAAAGTAGGTTAGTATTGTTAGTTTACATGAACTAAATTTATTTATGTAGACCTATGACTGTCCCCACCACAGAACAGATTTTTCTGTTCTGTGGTCCCCACCCAGTGTCCCTGAAAGGGACAGTCCTAAGGACAGTCAGGTCTGGAATCGATCGTTTTTAGAATGCTGTTGTTGCCATGCAGGCACTGTAGTAAGGAGGCCGCTTTCTTTCGCATGATGGCATGGAAACCATCTGTGCGAGCCTCCGCGAACATTCCCGAGGCACTACAACGCCATGGCAGTCCCAACAGCATCCTCAAAGCATTATTAAATTTAACACGCAGGCCGTTGTATGCTCGGCACGTGTATGATACCCACAGGCCACTCATGTAAAAGGACTGACAGAACGCAACGAGTGAACCTGCGGGCAAGCATATTGCTCCTCACAGACAACGCCCTGCGCTCCCTCTCTATATCTACGTCATCTCTTAGGTCGCCCGTAACAATGTGGCCAAGGTATTGTACAGACGCCAGCACATCAAGCTACTACAATCTGTCAAATTTATTTAATAGATTTTCAACTTTAGCACTACAGCATAAGGTTCAAGGTTGATTGCGAAAATTTGACAGTTTCGGGTAGCTTGACCTGCTGGCGTCTGTACCTAAAACTATGAACAATTTTCAGTGCTACACCGTTGAGACTTATGGGCGGAACACTGCGCGGCTGCTGCTTAGGTGCCTTAAATACAAGAAGCTCACTCTTCTTCGAGTTGTATATTAAGCCATGCTCCTCCGCATAGGTCTCGCAGGTGGATAACAACTTCTTCAACCCACCCACCGAGGGACTGAGAAGCACCATGTCGTCTGCATAGCTTATACTCGTATTGTTGACACACGTTCCGTCAATGTGGCAGCCGACATGTGTACCGCTCAGTCGCTCGATGATATGAGCGCTCGTAGAGTATATTGGAGTATATAATAAAATGTGTAATAAAATATGTAATATGTAATAAAATAAAATCTTCTGGAAATAAAATTAAAACAACTTGGAATATTATTAATTCAGAAACGGGAAGAACGACAGTACGGAATCGTGACTTCCATCTAAAAATCAATAATGTAGATATTAAGGCAGACGTGGAGGTGGCAACTGAGTTTGAAAATTTCTTCACTAATATTCCCATTTTAACAACCAAAACTCTGTCATTGTCGTCCTCCACTTCTGCTTACTCAATACTTAAAGAATGTGTACCAGAATGTGACAAACTTTTTGAATTTACAATTATTACTGCTAAAGACATTATAGAATCTTTTAATAAACTTGATGTAAAAAAAACTGCTGACCTTTGGGGATTATCAGTACATACCATGTCTTCAATAATTGATGTTATTTCACCCTTTTTAGCAATCGTTTTTAACTCTTGTATTGCATCTGGTGTATTTCCTGATTTGATGAAACTTAGCAAAGTGATTCCACTGTTCAAATCTGGCAGCACAACTGATCCCACAAATTTTCGGCCTATTTCGATATTACCTACATTGAGTAAAATCTTTGAAAAATTAATTTTAAAACAAATGTTAGGACATTTCAATGCACATAATTTACTTCATTTGAAACAGTTTGGTTTTACAAAGGGTCGTTCAACTACAGACGCGGGCGTGGAATTACTGAAGAGCATATTCGAGGCCTGGGAGAATTCGCAAGATGCTCTTGGCATTTTCTGCGACTTGTCCAGGGCCTTCGATTGCGTACATCATGATACTCTTATCAGGAAACTGTACCATTATGGCATGAGGGACAAGGCTCTTGACCTTCTGACTTCTTATCTGAATAACAGAATTCAGAGGGTCGATGTTAATGGCAAGAGATCTGCAGGATCTGCGGTCACCATAGGCGTTCCGCAGGGTTCAATTCTAGGTCCTTTCTTATTTCTAATTTACATAAATGACTTACCTTACTACATAAGGGATAATCACAAGATCGTATTATTCGCAGATGACACTTCCCTCATTTTTAAAATCAAACGTCAGTTAGTTAACTTTGAACAAGTCAACGATGCACTCTCTAAAGTTGTGCATTGGTTTAATGTAAATAATCTTCTCTTGAACGAAAAAAAGACTAAACTCATTAAATTTTCAACGCCAAATGTCAGGCAGCTAACTACCAATGTTCAAGTTAATGGAATAGAGTTGGACCCTGTTGAGTCAACAGTTTTTCTTGGAATAACTATTGACGGTAAATTACAATGGGGCCCACACATAGAAAAATTGTCAGGAAGGCTAAGTTCGGCCGCCTATGCTGTTAAAAAAATTAGACAGATAACTGACGTAGATACAGCCAGAATTGTTTATTTTAGTTACTTTCATAGTCTTATGTCATATGGAATTCTTCTTTGGGGAACCGGTGCGGACATTAATACTATCTTTGTTCTACAGAAAAGGGCTGTTCGAGCCATTTACAACCTAGGTCCAAGAGATTCCCTTCGAGATAAATTCAGAGAAATAAATATTCTGACTGTAGCCTCACAATATATTTTTGAAAACCTATTGTATGTACACAAAAATATATCAAATTTTAAGAAAATGTCCGATATTCATAGTTTAAATACCAGGAATAAACACAACCTTGCTGTACATCGCACACGTCTCCACAGAGTAAGCAACTCGTTCATGGGTCAATGTATACGCTTTTACAACAAACTTCCCATTGACATTCGAAACTTACCCATTAAACGATTTAAAAGCTGTATTAAAACCAAACTTTGTAAAAAAGGGTACTATAAAATTTCAGATTATTTAGAAGATAAAAAAGCTTGGGATTGAGCTGCTCGCTCTGCTAAGCCTTGTGAAAACCATAAAACTTGACATTTTAATTATTCATCACAATAAACCAGTTTTATATACACATTGACATTGTTGAAAATTATGTTCAAAATGACACGATTACTTTGTAAAGTATTATATTATTTTAATTATTGTGAATGTGAGGACTATGTGGATATTTTTATTTTCCCTTGTCATTTCTTTGTTTCTTTCTCAGTTTTAATGATGGTCTGGCAGTTTGAGTAGTTGATGCGGCCTACCCAAATATCCTTTCCTTGGTATTGTTCGTCGAGTTGAGCTCCTTAAGTTCTGAGTTGAGCTCCACGATTACTGACAAATGCTTGCACTGACTGGACAGGTCCACTCAAATCTGTGTGGTTCTTTCCTCAAAAGACCATTTCAGACACTAATCTACATGGTCCTCACATGACTTGACCAAGATTATGTCTGGACTTTAAAAGAGACTGTGACCTCTGAGTTTGTTTCGGCCTTTCTTCTCAGAGTAGTCAGATAGGAAACACCGACCTCACCAAGCTTATTTTTAATATTTTTTTATATGACGTGTAAAAGTGATTCCGATATCCTATTTACAGAATAAACAAACAACAACAACAACAATTTCATATAATGTTCTATGGATGAGCGCCCCAAGAGCGCGGGGCTTGTAACATTTGCTACACGTGTTCTAATCTGGCCCCTAACGCGGACGACCAACGATGAGGCCAGTTGTTGTAAAGTGTACCGCGTGTGTATGAATAGCCTCATATCAGAGAGCAATTATTATTAATACAACTGTCCGCTATATCGCGTATATTGTAGTCTGTTGAGATAAAAATTGGTTTATTTAAACATTCATATTATTATACAATTAATTTTACAACTAACTATTATATATATTACGTATGTACAAGAATGTTAAGAAAAAAATAAAATAAAATAAAGGGAAGAGCTCATTGGGCATCAAAAAATTCGTCCGCATCGCTGTCAGCGGGAAAAGTGCCCAAAAGGCTGGCAGCATTGCCACGTTGGATGGCAATGCTGATTCTTTGGCCTAAGAATTGGCCAGCCCTCTGGTCACGTGAAGAGTCGACCAACCGCTTAGCGATGTCCCGAAATATTCGATGAGCACTCGGACCCCACGGCCCTAGTGTTTCAACCCCAAACGGCTCAAAAATATAGCTACCAATAAGGTTGTTATATTTGCGCCGTTTGAGGTTTTCTGCACCTGCAGCAGCCGCCCCGGCACAGCCCGCCGTGCTAGGAAGATGGGATGGCGCAAGGGTGTCGACACAGGTTGCATCCCACACCAAAGGCCTACCCAACTTCCAAGGCATAATGGTCATTCCGTCTGGCCTCTTCCCATCGTCGCGTGCCAAGCCATTGGGTTCTAAAACAGCTGGCACCCCGGCGGTGACAAGAGCTCGACGGATGATGTCATTAATGCTTGCGTGCCGTGCCAACCGACCAGCGCTCTTGCTGCAGGAAAGGCCATGGTGTGCGAGGCGGTCGACTGCTTCACCGCATTGACAGCGATGCGGAGCCCCGCAAGGAGCGCCCAGACGCAGACTTGTAGCGAGCCGAATAGTGCCTATGTTGGGTGACGGTAGCGCCTGAAGCCAGAGGCCCGACTACCATTCTCCCACAGCCAGCAGGCGGGCACGCTCAGCAGTATTGGTGGACGTATTAAAGAGGTTATTCCGTACCAACCTGCAGAGCGGCTCACCCCACTGTCTCTGGGAAGACGGGTTTTCGGGCTTCTCCGTATCCGGACAAGCCACTTTCCAGGCGTTCATCAGTCAAACACGGCACTTCAGAGTCAACCTGAGAAGCGGCTAAGATCTTTCTGGTTAACTTTTCGGTGCTGTGGACCGAGGACAGGAACGCCGGTAAGCTTACACTAGAAATTTTGCGGACGCCGAGCCCACCATAGCGAATGGGTAGTGTAGCTTGCAGCCCCGCGCGGTCGTCCAATGCCATATTTATAATTGATGTCAGAGTACTTCGAATAATTTGATCAATTTTGTCTAAAAGGTGTGGCTTTTTCCATAGAGAGGAAGAGCGGAGAAAATACATAAAATTTGGACCGAAACAGAAGTATCTGATAAGGGTGAATGCCGAATGTAAGTTAATTTTAGAAAGTCTATCCGAAATATCGTTAAAATGTTTAATTTTTCCGTCAATGAAAGGTGAAAAACTGTCTTCTAAAATTGAGGAACCTAGGAGGTGCAGTGAACTTTTTTCCAAAATTTTGATATCTGGGGTAATTGAATTATATTTCTGAATGGTCAATTGTCTGTCGGTATTGTCACAAAGGTAAATTTCGCATTTTGAGAAGTTGAGGTCGAGGCCGATAGATTGGAACTGCTGCTTTAGAAATTGGAGATCTTTTAGAACACTATCTACGTCGCCTCCTAGAGTCCCATCATCTAAATACCACACATTAAATTTTGAATTTAGTTGTTGTATTATGGGGTGAATAGCTAAGCTGAAAATGACTGGCCCGAGAGGATCACCTTGTTGGCATCCATTTGCAGATTCCAAAACGTTGTCTTTATATAGTAATTTTGAAGGGTGCCTGTAGCACTGCCACAAAAAACCATTAATTACCGGTAGCTCTTTTTTAGCTTCAGCCAACAAAGTGTCCCTGTTGATGGAGTTGAAGGCATTTTTAACGTCAACCTTGTGGATGACCTCACTATTTGCAGCATATTTTAGCTGCCGTACGCCTGTAGGTACACCCAACGGCAATGGGACGAATGCCACCGTCCCTCTTGCGTAGGGCTTATAAATTGGCCCCGTACAAGACATCGACGACGGCATCATTCACACCGCCGTTGAGCATCAGATTAAATAAAGCCGCAAGTTCCTTCAAAAGTGACTCACCAGCTTCCCCGGCGCCTGAACTCAATAAGTCTTTTAAGTGCTGAGGAGTCAGGCCGTTGAGGCCGCCGGCGGAACCACTTAGGAAAGAGCTCACGGCAGCAATCAGCTGGGGGGCAGTAACGCTTAGAGGTATTGAATCCGGATCAGGAGGGTGGGGGGGGGTCGGGGAAGGTGAGACCATCGGCAGGCGCTGGATGTTTACTCTCCAGGGCAGTAAGGGTTTCTGGAGAGTAGGGCGCCACCATATCGCTACTGAACAGTAGCCTGGCCGCTCCCCTGATGTCACCTTCACTTAATTTGGATTCTACATGTGAACATAAGCCTCTTCGTGAAGGGTTATTGGAAACAGGTAATTTTGGATCTAAAATGAGGGTCGAATTGCTGCAATTATCTTTTGTCAAAGTTTTTTTTGTTGCCAAATTTCTTTGGACATGTAGAATCCTATAAGGGAAGGTAAGTAATTGTTCCCAGGCACTTTTTGAGTTCTCCTGGGTCGCAAGGCGGAGACATTGCGCTAAACTCAGTGCAACTTTTATCTGAAGTTGTTGATGTTGGAGATGGGGTTGGGGGGCACAAAGGTACACTATGTGGTTTGTGAACCTTGCCATAGTGTATCCGTAGCCCCCGTTCGCCTTTGAAGAAGCGCGGCTGGGAGCAGTGGGGACATCTCACCTAGACATCGAGCGATGTGGCAGGTTGACTAGCACTATTTCCGGCATCGCTACAGCCGGCATTTAACATATGTATTTAAAAACTTACCTAAATGAACAAAAAACACTTAAACAATAATATATAAAGAAATTCACAAAAATAAAACGATAACAGTCATTAAATGACACTTGTTTTGATGGAGGTGGCGCACTGACACAGACGCGCGGGCCTAGGGCGCCGCGCGTGCACGGCGCAGTCTTCTTTTTCTTCACAAAAAAGTGTTATTATAATTAAACAGCGCTTTATCGGGAATACCCGTAACTAATATGTTACGGGTGCGTCGCTACTCAATAATATTTTTTAGTAGTTGGTCGATTTTCTCACAATTTATTTATTATTGTAAACTTTCCAGATTTTCAAAAGCTTGAATTTAATTTTCAAAAATAGAGGTTATTAGAACATCCGCCATTCAATTTCAAAATTATTGTTATTCTGGCTTAAATGATAATATCAATACATAATATCAAGTAAGTCTTATAAGTTGTGCAATTATTATTATTCATCAGAAATAACGCTTCATTTGTAATAATCGTGAAATAACATCATTTTCACTCATTTCATTGCTTCGAAGTTGATCAAGTAGTCTGTTTGATTGAACGTATTAGTCCTCATCGTTAACCCCAGTATTTCTTCTCCGACTGCTGGGTGAATCTTTTAGCAATGATAATAAAGATCACTGTAACGCAAAATAAAAGGTAAAATTACTGTGAATAAAAAACTTTTTTACAATAAATTAAACCAACGAAAAAAAACCGAAAAGCAAAAAATTAAAAAATAACCTTTTAGTGTAACTAAGCTCATATACTTATACAAAATGTGACAAATTTTGAGGCGGCGCTATCCCACAAATGAATTTAATATAGCGTAAAATGGTAACTTGATGGATCTTCGTTTAATATGTTTGGCACCTCCTCAATATTTGTTAATAAGTTTAGGAGCTTAGTTACACTAAAAGGTATTTTTTTTATTTTTCCACCCTTACACACACCCACCATTTAATTTAATTGTTTTCCTTAAGTAAGGAATATCTTCAACAGCCTTTCGTCTCTATCATCAGACCCTCGATGACGGTCATACCCCAGGTAGGTTTAAAGTTCTCATCAAGGTGAATGAAATAAGCCCAAACACTATGTAGCTGCTGCAAACTGCTGACGAGCTCTCGCAACTGTCTTTCATCTCCATCATCAGATCAACTCCAGGTCTTTATTATATGGTTGTGTCATCAGAACTACAACATGTGCGCGAAATTACAACAGAATCGGTTCGCAATTGAAAATTCAACAGATGAAAAATCAATCAACCCCAATTTTTTTTACCCTTAGGGGTGGATTTTAGTTTTCAATTTTACATGGGACCAACTTCGACGTATACCCTTCCTAATGAATTAAGAATCGTTCAAATCGGACGACTCAATAAAAAGTTATGCGTGATACATAAAAAAAAATATATATACGTGTCGACTTGAGAACCTCCTCCTTTTTTTTTTCGTCGGTTAAAAAACTGCAAGCCTCGATTGTGGATAGGTGCACTGCTTTTAGTTTCTCATTTGCGAATGTCTTCAACAGGTTAAAATAAGGCCTTATATTATACACGGTGACATTTGAATCACAGTTTTGCTTGAACAAACGTTGTTCAGACCATGGTCTACTACAAATATAAAGCAAGCATGTTGCGGCGCGGCAGCGCGCGGCTTCCGCATGAATCACATTATTTTCTACAGGGAAATATACCTCCATAAACAAAATTTTGTAAGCACTTATTTTTGTACGACTTACTAGAAAATACCAAAGTAAAAAGTTAACTTCGGTAGGTATTTTATTACTGATAAGTGGCTACTTTAAAACAGATTTTCATGGCTTGGTATGGCTTTGGCTACCATTGCAAAACTTCGGTAATATTCGCAATAATTCAGAAATATTCAAAAGTATACTTTGATTGGAAGGAATACTACCGCAGCAAGAATTATCTTAACTTGAATTAACGCCATCTAGTGGGCACGAGTAGAACTGTAAATGGCGAACTTCCCTCAAAACTCGCTCCGCGACGCGATGCCACCGCTCCCCTACACGTTTTGTTGCACGTGCCCACGGTCCTCGTCCTCGCGTCCGTTCATTCACAATCAACAATGGAAATCGATAAAAACTGATTCAAAATCAAGGACAACAATCTACTATGTTGTGACTGTACCAAGTTTTAAGGTGTCGCGTGACATGTGCGAAAAAATGGGAAGCAAAACTTTAATCTAAAGTAATAGAAACGATAAGAAACCAGAAGGAGAAGAATCAAAAGAAGAATAGTTTTTTTTTTTACAAATAATATTACTCTGAGAAATAAGTACGGCAATTTAGATTTTTTTCCCCTAAAATCCGTCAAACCAGACTGACATACGGCAGCTTAGATTTTTACGATAACAACACTGCGGTTACGGTGGTAATAGTACAATACGCACCGACCACCGATGCATGTCATGTCGACGCAGTGTTGCCAACTACACCGTAATTACCGTAAAAACACCGTATTCAGCATTGATTCACCGCCTACCGTAATAATGTAATTACGGTGTCAAAAAACACCGTAATAGGGCAGATGGAATATTGACCGTATTTTTTTGCCATAACATGGCAACATTCTTAATAGCAGTGGACTATGGGAAAGTCCCCAACCATAGAGAGGTAATAGTTTGAAGCAATTTTAATACGTACAAATTAAAGACTTGTCTAATTGACAGACTTCTTAATCCTTTTTTATTATCAACTTTCTTTATTCAGGTAATGTAAATTTATTGGCACAACAGGCAATTAAAATAAACCGATTTTTTTTAATCCAGTTTCTGCAATTAGTAGACATGCTTAGGAGACAGAATACCGAAATGTATTTTTTTTCAAACATAAATGTAAATTACACCCCTTTTTAAAATCTACCGTACTTTTTTTAAATCTACCGTATTTATAAACTGGGAACACCGTAATCCATTATTTAGAGTTGGCAACACTATGTCGATGTCACTTTGCAACACACTTTGCAAGTTTGTATTGGTGAATCTAGTAGAAAGTTCTGCTACCTCTATTATAAAAATTATTATCAATTAAAAGGAACTCTTTCTTGAAACTTAAGTTACTTTTTGATAACATGACTGAAAAAAGTGTAAAAAAACTTAAAAGTTCAGGACCCTCCGCTATAGGAAAATTCTATCTTTTAGCATATAATGGTATCCAAACTTTGGGGTAAGTTGAAAGTTTAAATATTTCCTACTTACAAACAATATATATCATGTATTTGTTACCTAGTATCCAAAAGTATTTAAGGTACTCATAATATCCAAAGTGCAAGAGAAAAAGAAACTGTTACTTAGTTGGTTAAGTAGTTCTCTTATAATTATCTATAAGTAATAAATAATCAACATATCAATTGAGAGACCCCTCGCGTCCCACGGCCGCGATATCGGCGAGACACAATGGCTTTTTAATTGTTTCTTTAACTACGGGATTGGTCGGGTTTGTGAATTAATAGAATTGATTCTGAAAAAAATACTAATAAATCATTAATATTGTAAATTTTAGACTTCGTTAGCAAATGGCGCGTTTTGTATTTTAATTGTGGATATTTAATTATATTATTATGGCGCCAATACATGTTATTTCTGTAAGTAGGTTTGTACTAATACTTTTAACCGTCAATAAAAACTAGATGAGGTTGGCATTTCCTATCTGACTACTCTGAGAAGAAAGGCCAAAAGAAACTCAGAGGTCACTATCTGTTTTAAAATGTCCAGACATAATCTTGGTCAGATCATGTGAAGACCATGTAAATTGGTATATGGTGGATAGTTAGAGTTTTGGTATTTTCCTAATCATATTTTAATGGACTAAATTGGTATATGGTGGATAGAGAGTTTTGTTATTTTCTTAATTATAATAATGGACTAAACAGGCAAGGAACAGGGAGAATTGGAAGGGGTTTGAGGAGGCATTTGCCAAAGTTCACACAGAGACTCGGAACTGAGATTAAACCTTTTTTATTACTTAAACAACTATAACTCTGAAGAAAGGCTATAAATAAATAATAGAATAACAATATTTTCACTGAGTTTCTATTCTGTTTCAGAGGGGAACAAGTACCTAAATAGTAAAATATAGCTAACATTACAAATGTTTGTTTCAGATGGTCATACATGCTGGTGTATTCATTTTCACATTTCCTAAATCGTGGGAATTTGGATAACTTCTGGCCGTTAATTAAATCAACTGTGGTTATATTCCAAACTGCTGCAGTACTTGAGGTAAATTTATAGTATTAACAACATCTAACTAGTATTTTAAAGCAGCAAGAATAGTGTGGAACGACCCCAGCTAGATGGGCCCACATCCTCAAAAAGGTTGGGACAGACTAGTTACTGAAGGCAGAGGACGGTGTTGTGGTGCAGCCTGGGAGAGGCCTAGGTCCAGCAGTGGACTGCGATAAGGTGTGTTGATTGAACTAGTATTAACTGCAGTAAATTACTTTCTATTAATAATACAGCAAATACAACCACTTCAATTTAGCAAGCAGAAATACAGAATACGGCATGCTGTTGAAGATAAGTTTCCAATAAAAAATCTATTCATGTGGAAATTAAACAGTGGTAAAAAAAATATCAGAGCCGTAGATCCCCTTTCAGTACATGCACCTTATTAATATAATTTATAATTGGAAGGGCTTTTTACTTTAAAAGGAAAACAGAATATTCTATTTGTTTTTGCATATACTATATCTAACCATGCCCATAGCATTTTTCTCAAAAACTGTGTGATATTGACAACAGGGTTTAAAATGTGAGGAATATTCTATATTTAATCTACACACTATTGTGTTAATACTCACTCAAATTACAAAATAAATTACTGTTTAGGTATTGTGTTTGTATTTAGTGTCTTGTCATTGTATTTTAAATCATTATAATTATTTAGCATATGTATGGTTTGTACTAAGTATCAAAGTGCATTTTAAGCATTATTTATGAAGCAATATTGTAGCACTATATGCCTGAGACAGAAAAATAGAAAGCTTTTGCCCTGTTCTGGGACAATTTTACATTATTATACAGGGTGGCAGGGACATCGACGCGAAGCCGGCTACCATGGATTCAGTACATGATTCTGAACCCCACTGCGTTGAAACTTTTCGTCGGTTATTAAAAAAAAAATCTGCTGTTTCATAGAAAACTGCAATACCTACACGGTCAAAATGTATGGAGCTGTTTTTTTTTTTAATAACCGACGAAAAATTTCAACGCTGGGGGGTTCAGAATCATGTACTGAATCCATGGTAACCGGCTTCGCGTCCATGTCCCTGACACCCCGTATTTTGTTAAATAGGTATATCACTGTCCATTCCAAGGTTGCCTGGAAGAGATCGCAGTAAGCGATAAGGCCGCCCATTGGATATTTTGTAGTGTGTTACTTTTTCTTTATGTAATGTATAATCTGGTGTACAATAAAGTATAAATAAATAAATAAATAAATATACGAACAGCCAATAGTACATTGTAGGATTAAGTAATAAAATTTAACAGGTATGAGTTTTTACCTAACCAACACAGGTGTTTCACATTCACATAGAACAAAGTAACCTTCGTAAATTATATTAAAATAAAATGATAAATAATAAAAACAAATCAGCTTTGACTTAAGGGGGATGCGCAAAGTTTATTCTTCAAATTTTCTTACGTTTTTGCAATTTGCTGGTCAGTGTCAGGTGGTATGTTGATTAAAATATGATTCACGATCGTAACAAATATGGCTTCACAGAATTATAATCATTAGAATCAGCAATACAACTAGAATTGGCTTCAAATGTCATGATTTCATGAAATTATAGTCACTCAATAGGGTAATATGACACGCAAACAAAACACGCACCTCTGACTTTTCGGATTCATGTGCGTATATAAATAAAATGAACTTAGAGAGTTGTATTGATGACTTTTTTCTTTTTTATAATAAATACATTTTTGATACGCTCAGATCAACATACAACCTGATACTGACCTACAAATTGCAAAAACGTAAAGGCCTACACGGCGGCTTTGCCACCGGCACTGCCGCGGCAAGCCGCGGTGCACCCTGCTTGTCGTACATAAAATAGTGCCGCTCGGTAAAAACCGGCGGTTCGTTCAACCGCTGCACTGCCGGCACTCTTGTTACCCTGACGCTTTCGCCTTAAGTAAAGAAAAATTTTAAAAATCTGACTTACACAAATATCAAGTACAAATTATCATTTGAATGTTTGCTGAAATGACTGCCCAATAGGGTTTTGAATTTCGGAACGGAACCAAAAAACACATACAAATGAGGTAGTTTTGAGTAGAGTTCGTTCTATTGAATACACATCCTAAATGTTGGCGAGTACAGTGCAGGGCAAACAAATAGGCTTCAAAATCGTTGATGGGCCCTTTCATACAAGTACTATGAGTTGCTATAGTAAATCAGTACCTAAGCCCTATATAGTCTTACAGAATATGATTGGAATGTACTTATTTAAATAACAACAAAGTAAAGTATTGTTTACTATAAGTATTTTTTTATTATTTACATAGTTGATAAAGTTGACAAATAACACAAATCCTCCTCTAAAAAGTCCTGGGGTTATTTAAATACATAGGTAATCAAGCTCGCTTTTCGACAAAACATTACTTATACATGAATGTGTTCGTAACCTAAATAAACATTGAATTCGCACTATCACTCACTCATACCGAACACACATAGAACTTACCTACGTATTGCATCATTACATAATATGTACCTCGCGGCAGTCGCCACTAGCCTCGCCATTCGCGCGATTGTGTTAATGATGGTTTAGGTAACTGAAAAGGTGTGAATCTTTGATTATAAAGTGTGAATATGGCAAAGACAGGAAGTATTTACAAAGCGATTATGATGAATAACAAGGTTTTACCAAAAAAGTACGATACGTCACTAAACACAATAATAAGTAAACTTTTATTGACTTGAAAACTTGTTTCGGTTGGAGTATGGCACAAAAACATGTCCTTCCATCTACGAGTATACATATAAAATGCTTTGTCCTGAATGACTGACTGACGGATAAACGCACAGCCTAAACCGCTGATCGTAGAGACCTGAAACTTGGAGTGTGTGTTCTTTGTATGACGTAGGCGTCCGATAAGAAAGGATTTTTCGAAATTCTATCCCTAAGGTGAAAAAGGTGGGCAAAGTTTGTATGGGACAACGTAATTCCTTGGTCCAATCTACTTCAAATTTTGCATAAACATTCTTTAACAGAATTAATGGAAGACCTGTTTCGTATTTTATTGAAATTCATCCCCTCACGGGGTTAAATAGGGGTAGAAAGTTATTTTGGGAGTGATTTGCTTCGATGTTGATATCAATACTCCTTAGTGCTTTTGATTGTTTGAAAAGTCAATCCGTTTTTATTCAAAAAAGGTTGAACTCACATAAAGGCTTGGTGCTTGCAATGCAAATACTCTTTAAAATTGGAATGTCTCGAAAGTCACCGTACTATAAATATTAGTACCGCATTTGATGGTTTCTAAGCTTTACAGAGGTCTGTATTTATTCCTAGGATTCCCCTAACATCATCAAATTACCCCTTCGAATTAAAGAGAGTGCAGCTTCCCATCAAAGTATGCTTCGCAATGACTAAAACAAAGCTCAAGGTCAAACTCTTAAGGTAGCGGGAGTAGACTTAAGGGAAAGCTGCTTCTCCCACGGCCAGTTGTATGTGGCATGCGCTAGAGTAAGCGCACAGAGTAGCCTGGTGATTCTAGCACCCGAAAGAAAAACAAAAAATATTGTTTACAAAGAAATACTGCGGTAGGTGTAGTAAAAAGTTCGATTTCGTTGTAAAAAGATAATACACCCGTGTAACTTTCGCCCTAAGCTTTCGCCAGATCAAAGGCCGAGCTTCGTGTTCATAAAATATAATACATCATTTTTTTTTTTTTTTTTTCAAGTTTATTTAACCTTTATACACTACACTATAATAAAGATTGTTATATTTTATAATTATTCAAACATTTTAACATAATAATTTATATGTTATAACAAAATTAATAACGTAAAAAACCAATAAAAAATTATATTAGAACCATTTTCGACTTCTACGCGGACGAGATGCGGGCAAAAGCTAGTCGTTTTACATTATGTTACGCTCACCACGCGGTTTGACGCATTATTCACGTCGGCCGGCCTTTCATATCGGAAACAATTATTAATTATTAAAAAAAAATTAAAACAATTATCCATAAGCTCTGCGCGCTAACAAAAACTCTCGTGATCTTGAGAGTTAGATGAGGTGTGACTGACACCTTCGTCTCACGCTGATAAGAACTGGACGAAGTGAGAGTTGACACCATAGATATAAGAAAGAAGGAGATATGCCCGGTAGTTGAAAATGTATCGAAACCCAATGTCTTCTATCTATCCCTACTCTCTAGCCTGCGATCACACATGCGATCAGTAAACCCAATAAATACGAGGCCCCGCTCACACTTGCAATTTACAAATCAGAACGTACTACATAATCAATTATAAACCTTATCCCATCAAACACAGCGTGCATTTACCATGCACCGTACAACTCACCCACACGAAAACATCGTTCGCTATCGTTGTGCTGTGCAAAAGCCATTTATTTTACATATACGCTAGTGATTGACTAAATCGGAAACTTATCGATTCTCCCATTTATTATTGTATTAAAATTTTTGGAAGTTGCTGAAAAGATTATAAATAAAAAACGATATACATATAATAAGATGATATAAATAAACAATAAGTAAGTAAAAAAAAGAAATATTAAGTAAACCAAAAAAATAACAACATTATGAGAAAATCTAAATGAGTATAAAACAAGATTTCACATCGGTCTTCCAATCAGGCTATAACTGTTGACAAATTGAAGAATAAACTTTAATAGTAATATAAATTCATACGACAATTGACATTATTGTCGATAGCCTACGTTAGTGGATCTGCACAACCACATCACTAATCCGTCACAAGACGCTGCGGCCGTACTAACGATGCAACCGCTTAAAGTAAATATCGTTTTGTAATTTTTACATTGCTTGTCCAGTTACTTAGCGACATACTTTGGTAGTGGTAAAGAAGCAATCTATTTACTACAATAAAAGTACAGTCGCTGTGATATATGAAAACAAAAATAACGTAGTAAAGGCAAGAAATATTTTACGATTTGTTGTTTTTCATGATTTTCAACACAAATATAGCAAAATACTTGTGCTGATTTATGAAAAGTGGTTCTACGATTTATAAAGTTTATAGTTTAGCTTCGATTTTTACAAGAAACCACTGAACAACACGGTATTCTTAAATGTTATCACGATCGCGCTCGAAAGCGCACTAGTTAGCGGAGACGGCCATTTGCCTGAGGCATGAGCATTGTGATCAAGACGCGCGGACACAGACACGCCCCCATACCACTTCTCCTGTTATTTATATTTCTATGGTTGACACCATCGTTTCGCGTAGACATACGAGGGTCACACTGAAAGTTCCTAGAAAATAAAAAGCGGCCAAGTGCGAGTCAGACTCGCTCATGAAGGGTTACGTAGCAGCAAGTAACATAATGAAAGGTAAATTGCGGTTTACGATTTATGACGTATTTAAAAAAAACTACTTACTAGATCTCGTTCAAACTAATTTTCGGTGGAAGTTGACATGGTAATGTACATCATATTTGACGACACGGTTGGTGCAGTGGCTGAGCGATCGACTGCTGTGCAACGTGTCGCGGGTTCGATCCCCGCATGGAACAAATATTTGTATGATCTGAAGTAGTTGTTCCGGGTCTGGGTGTTAGTGTATGTGAGTTTCTATGTTTGTAAACGCACCCACGATACAGGAAGAAAATCTTAGTGTGGGGCAACGTTTTTTTTTTTTAAACTATTTTTTTTTTTTTCAGTTTTATTATTCATTTTACCACTTTGGGAGTGTCTCTCGCGCAAACTATTCACTTGATAAAAAATGATATTAGAAACCTCAATATCATTTTTGAAGACCTACCCCCCCCAAGATATTATTATATACCCCCACGTATGGGTCTGATGTTTTTTTTTTTTTAGTTTCGGTTCTAAGTATGGGGAACCCCCAACATTTATTGTTTTTTTTCTATTTTTGTGTGAAAATCTTAATGCGGTTCACAGAATACATCTACTTACCAAGTTTCAACAGTATAGTTCTTATAGTTTCGGAAAAAAGTGGCTGTGACATACGGACGGGCGGACGGACGGACAGACAGAAATGACGAATCCATAAGAGTTCCGTTTTTTGCCATTTGGCTACGGAACCCTAAAAACCAAAATTGAACAGTACCTGCAACGTTAGATAGCTAGCTATAATCATATCTAATCTAAGTATCTAGTATCCTATCTTACCGGCATTGTTATGGGGATAATGATGTATAAGCTTGTTTGATGGAAATTCTTGAACAAAAGGAGTTCATGGGGTGATGGCGCCATCGCTATGGTCATTTGTATGTTACAGTTTCGTTTTGTTTATAGAGCACCCTATAATAATCGATTGGACGGGTTAAATTTTCTTTTTTACCACATTCTTTAGGTAGACTTGCATTTCTTCATTATTGGTTTCCCCAAGAAGGTATGCTTGTTTATGTTTGTGTTGACAGTGGGTCGAAAGTAAGTACTTAGTTATTACTCTAAGGTAAGTACCTACGTAGAATTAATTGTTCATATGATTTCACGTTCTGTCACTTGAAAGTCCACATTTTAAAGCTAGTACAGCATTGATAGCCTACTTGTGGGACCGTCTGACGTACCTATGACTTTTCTGATTCATGTCCCTGTTGTATAATTATCATCTGCTTCAAAAACGGTGAACCCGGAAGCGTCATGTTTTCCGCTAATACTGGAAAATATGTTTTTATTTATTACACATACGAGGCTGACACTGAAAATTCTTAGAAAATCAAAAACTGAAAAATCTAGCAAGTTATTAGTTTTATTATATCTTTTCAAAATAGTGTCCATTTACTTCACCACTTAGAAAATGGAACTCTTTGCCAATATTATTGTGTATGTATTTTATTCATTTGCCATTTGTTTACGATCTGGTGGCAAATTGAAAATTGTCTGTGTCACGTCAGCATGAATTTAACGCGAGAAAATTTTCGTACAATGTTTTTTTATGACTTACGATGTCATTTAAGTCAACAAGAAAGTTATGATAGACTTCGATTGGCCTTTCACGATGAAGCCCCATCTCGTGCCACTGTTTACAACTGGTTTAATGAGTTTAAACTTGGTCACACTAATCTCACCGATGATTTGCGTGAGGGACGGCCTTCTACGGCGACGACTGAAGATAACATCAGTGTTGTGCGGCGTATGATAGAGACTGACAAAAGAGTGACTTATCAGCAGATTCGGACAAGCTTAGGCATTGGTATGAGTCAAGTGCACAAAATTCACACCTCCATGAACATTTAGCGGTCAGGAAGCCTTGTGCCCGGTGGATACCTCATAATTTGACAGAGGCCCAAAACCTCCGTCGTTTTGATTGGTGTCGTGAAATGGTTCAAAGATTTAACGGAGGTGACTCAAATGCTGTGTTCGACATACTTACGGGTGACGAAAGCTGGATTTATTGTTATGATCCTGAAACTAAGAGACAGTCTGCTGTCTGGGTGTTTCCTTCCGAGGAGTTGCCAACTAAAGTGAAGAGAGGTCGAAGCGTAGGAAAAAAGATGGAGGCCTCGTTCTTCGGAAGGATAGGTCATTACGCAACAATTGTTTTTGAGGATCGAAAAACAGTTACTGCAGAGTGGTACACTAACAATTGTTTGCCACTTGTCTTCGAAAAGTTCGAGAGAAACGACCTCGCAGTCGGATCCTCCTTCACCACGACAACGCCTCGCACACCGCCAAGCAAACAATCGACTACTTGGCGACGTCAGACGTGGAATTACTGGGTCTTCTGCCCTATAGCCCCAACCTCGCACCTTGCGATTTTTATTTATTTCCGAAAATAAAAGAAAAACTTCGAGGAAAACATTTTATAGACGCCGAGGAAGCAGTGGCTGCGTTTCAAAATGCCGCCGAAGAGACCCCTAAGGACGAGTGAGCAAAGTGCTTTTCTCAGTGGTTCCATCGGATGCAGCGATGTTTTAATGTAAATGGACACTATTTTGAAAAGATATAATAAAACTAATAACTTGCTAGTTTGTTTAGTTTTTTAGGGTTCCGTAGCCAAATAGCAAAAAACGGAACCCTTATGGATTCGTCATGTCTGTCTGTCCGTCCGTATGTCACAGTCACTTTTTTCCGAAACTATAAGAACTATACTGTTGAAACTTGGTAAGTAGATGTATTCTGTGAACCGCATTAAGATTTTCAGACAAAAATATTTTTGTCTGAAAATCTTAACCCCCAAAATTTATTGTTTTTTTTTATATAAAAAAAAACAATAAATTTTGGGGGTTCACCATACTTAGAACTGAAACTCAAAAAAAAAACATCAAACCTAAAAAAACGTGGGGGGTATCTATGGATAGGTCTTCAAAAATGATATTGAGGTTTCTAATAATTTTTTTCTAAACTGAATAGTTTGCGCGAGAGACACTTCCAAAGTGGTAAAATGTGTCGCCCCCCCCCGGTAACTTCTACAATAAGAGAATGATAAAACTAAAAAAAAATATATGGTGTAAAATACTATGTAAACTACCACCGAAAATTGGTTTGAACGAGATCTAGCAAGTAGGTTTTTTTTAATACGTCATAAATCGTAAACCGTAATTTACCTTTCATTATGTTACTTGCTGCTACGGAACCCTTCATGGGCGAGGCCGACTCGCACTTGGCCGCTTTTTTATTTCTTCCGTAGCTACAACGGTTAAGGTACCTGCCCTTACTGCCCCGTCTCAAAAATCCACCCTGTATAATATGTCGCAGTAACTGCAGTAAGATGGTTGAAACCGTGATATCCCTACGGATATCTAGGGAAATAGCTATATACCGTAATATAGTTTTATGAAAGCGATTCATAACTATCTTACTACTTACTAGGAATATAACTATGATACGAGCACGATCTGAAATCTCTGTGAATCTCACCCTTAGCTACACCTATGGTCCCAAATGCCTTCACTTTATTTTAAACTGCTGCGATCACACTTTTTTTTAAACCACTCATAAAGTGGTGCATGTGACGGAAAAGGTCGTAGAATATAATTATCTACAAGTAATTTAAATAAGGAAATGGTACCTACGTAATTCGTTAACAGTTTCAAGTATGTCTACCTGCTGTACCTACATGTTTTAACCTCACCTACAAGTACCTACCTAATGTTAATTATTAACCCTGGACCCAGCCATTTTAAGAAAGTTACTTTGATAGGTAGGTTACCATCGTAACTTTCATACAATTACATTTGATATAGGTAGGCAGTAGGCACTGACCTATTTCACATACAAGTGTAACCTCCTTATCCTGTAACATAACACAACATAATAAAACCTCGATTCTTTTGTTTCATAGGTAGGCCGTATCCGGTTTGTATTCGATTCGTGTTCGATACGTGAAAACGACGGATGGGAAATTCACGTCAAGCGTTTGCGCAACTATCCGTATGTAACTCAAAACTCAAACGCATTTATTTCAATTAAACCATTTACAGCCACTTTTGAATTGTCAAATAGTCGGTCAGTTAGTTAGAAAGTTGAAGCTAGTTACGACGACTCGAAGTGGGAATTTAAGAATCGCACAGGAACCGGATACGGATAGTGATACTAGTGGGCAAACGCCCTTACTAGTGTTTTTTGATAATTAATTTAATTTTTTTCAGGTGGTGCACTCCCTAATAGGCCTAGTACCGTCTGGAGTAGCCGTGGTGTTGCCACAAGTATATTCACGTGTCTTCCTAGTATTTGGTTGTCTACTAGCCACGGAAGCAGCACCCGTCAGCCCTGGCCTACCTCTGTGTTTACTTGCTTGGTCCGTCACGGAAATTATAAGATATGCCTACTACACACTCAATTTGATTAATAGTGTGCCACAGCAGCTGTTGTTCCTCAGGTAACATCATTTGTTTAGTACTTAAACTAATAAAAATCGGAAAAACCGGTTTTTATATTTATGCAAATAATGCCATTTAAATGCGTATAGCGTAATAACTGCACTCAAGCATTACTTAAAACTAGTTTCAACCAGAGTGTGCAACGTCAACGTCATTCTGAAAGTGGGCAACGTCGCAAATAGCTGTCAAATATTTCGCTGTTTTGATTAATTTGGCAAAAATACTGTATGGAAATAAGAAATATAGCTAATAGGTGAACAAAATGATTGATTATGAAATGCAATAATTAATATCGTAACAGCAAAGAATATTTAGTTTTCGATGGAAAAAGTGAGGAACTAAAGGAACATTTCTTTGTTTGCAGATATTCCACGTTCTTAATACTCTACCCAGTTGGGATAACAGGAGAGCTCCTGTGCATGTACCACTCTCTGGAGGAGATCGACCAGAAACAACTCCTTACAATTTCTATGCCTAACGCGTGGAACGTAGCCTTTAATTACTATTACTTCTTAGTCTTCTACATGTTCTTATATATTCCCATTTTCCCCTTCTTGTATGGCCATATGTTGGCTCAGAGGAGAAAAATGCTCGGCAAAGACGCCAAGAAGTCGAAATAATTACTTCTTATAATTTGAATCTTACTTATCAGATTGATGAGTTTTATAATACGCACATAGTTAGGTCTTTATTTTCATTCAAGTGCTCTTTTGGGTTATAATAAATACTGACTAAACGAAAATCAAACTGGCTCGCGCCACAAACGCGTCATGCAGCGTATTTTTCTGATGGCTTTGCTACTTCCTATCCACATAAACAGCATCGCATTCGTGTATTTTTTTCGTAGTGAAGGTTACTGCGGCATCACGGGGCCTACTCTCTAAGTCCGTCAATGAAGATACAGACCCGTCCGAAAGAAGTTTGAAACTTCTAAGTGAACCCTACAGACACAACGGGCGGACAAAAACACATCGGGAGTAGGGACAACTATCAAATCGTGTTGTAATTCATTGGTAGTTCGGTCCCCGAACAATATTATTAAGTGACACCGAGTAGGAAATGCCCCTAACTTCGGCCGAAACTGCCGAATTCGTACTCAGAGAGAGTAGACCCCCGGGACCGCACCGTATCTGATCTGATGACGTGAGTAGTACGCATAGGGTTGCCAACTTTTTTTTATATGAACTATAGTATTTTTGAAACCATTGACTGTAAAATAATAGAACGTAGCGAAAAAAAAAATTTATGTATGTCTACTTAAGGTTACAAAATACCATTAATTCAGCTTTTATGAGATTTATATATTTGCCCTATTGCGCGCATCTCGCCATGTATTCATCACTGAAAATATGCGCTCAGTAAAAGCTGAAGTTGTTGGTTGCTGGAAAACAGATAACTGCTGCGTTTCGTTTTACACTTATTTTAGAACAATAATGTTATTTAATTTTTCATCGAAAATATACTAGTTTCACCTAATTACTTTCTGTTTTATTAGAAATATGGTATTTAAGCCTCTAATATGTATAGCAGGCTACTATATTATACTGTAGGGTTGGCAACCCTACGCAAATATGATGCCGATCGGTGTCTAAAAACTTATATACGTACGTACAGTCACGAGCACCAATATGTATACACTTAGCAACTTTAAAAAATGATTTTCTCCTACTGTGGTGATTGTAATTTTAAATGTTGTTACGAACATATTATTTTGGAACCCACACTGCAGTCGTTATTCCATGCGAAAATGACTTTTGAATTTTGCTAAGTGGATACAACCGTGACTGTATACCCAGTACGTGTATAAATTTTCAAACAAAGAATTCTTAAAAACCGTTTCGTGCGGGACTTGCAGGTGTAAGGTCAAGTGCGCATCCATTTATTCATTATTACATTACTCGAATAAATATATCACTTTTTGATTGTGGTCACAATAATTTATTCGTGCTTGCTCAATGAGCGGTAAAATAATACTCAAATTGTTGCATTGCATTCCTTTAATGTAGGCATAATAATGACTTGAGAATAGCAGTTAGTTTTAACTTATTTTATACATTGGGCTGGGACATCTTATTTAATTTATTCATGGTTGGGTTATGGGCAATGACATAGTAATAAATCTATTATTATTAATTACATACTATCGTTTTATTTTTATCGCTACTGATTAATGTGGAAGATATGCTTCAAGTTAACAGGGGCCACAACTTTTTTCCAAAGTTTATTCCAAAAATATAACAACTAACAAAGTGCCGGAGGATGATGATGTTCAACAAAACCCCCCTGGTATGAAAAGGTACCATGTATGTAGTACCTACACAAAATGACAAGACACTGTAGTAAAATCGAAACGAATTATTTTGGTACACTTACAAGTCAGAAGATTGTGCAGGGCTCTACAAGACAGGGGTGGTGGTAGGATATCAATCAATCTGCCTAGCCTTTTCCCCACTATGTTGGGGTCGGCTCCAGTCCAACCGGATGCAGCTGAGTACCAGTATTTTACATGGTGCAACTGCCTATCTGACCTCCTCAATCCAGTAACTGGGTAACCCAATACCCCTTGGTAAGACTGGTTGTCAGACTTTCGGGCTTCTGACGAACCGTAACGACTGTCAAAGATCCAAGAATGACAACCGGGACCAACGGCATAACGTGCTTTCCGAGGCACGGAGGAGTCTGAGTATGTAAAGATGGTCACCCATCCACAGACCAACCTCGGCAAGCGTAGCTTAACCTGATGGACCGACCCGTGTGGCTGTTAATACTTAGCCACGAGCTCCTCCGTTATTCGATTAATATCCAGTCTGTTAAATGAACTATCTGATGTATGATGAATACCAGGTGCGACACTACGACATAATTTCACAATAGGCGATTACAAGTTACGAAGGTACTTACCTAACTGTATCTACCAAAGTTGATAAGTCAATGTACCTCCTAAGTAACTACTACCCTCTTACTGCCGTAATACTAGTAGTATTCCATCAACACAAAAAAATTATGATTAAGATAATTACTGGATTGTTATTGTTGATAACATTGGAACAAACAGATTATAATAGCGTAAACCTCATCAATTATGATCAATATCTGCAATGTATAATCGGCATTGATTTGTAATAAAGACTTTGATACATAAGTAGCTATTTGGTAATCTCTTTATCTTCTTACCTGACTTGGGTCTATTAAAATATTCAGACTATTAACGAAATCACTGTCGATAAGTCGTCCTCGGAGCATCATGGATAAAAAATATACAGCCCTGGTGCTTGCTTTCTTGATAGCTGCGGCAGATGCCAACTCTATCAATCTGAAAAGTCAGCCAACATCGAAGCTATTGGAAGCAAGGTAAGTTATTTTCATACACAAAAGATACCTACCTAGGCAGGGCATGTGATGTAGGTTTTTAATCTAGTCACCCTAATCTAGGACATTTTAAACAAGGACGATAAACTTTTATCTCTCGAATCGATTCTCTCGGTCCGGGTCAGTCCTGGCTACGGTTGCCAACCGTACTCTAATTTAGAGAATTGTACTCACTTATCTCGCGTAGGCGTACTTTATAATCTACAAAAGTAATAGAGTTTATATAGAGACTCTCAATTTGAATTTAATTAATTCAGCATTCACTGAGACTCTTCGGTTAGGGCCGTCTTTTCCTTTGACCACTCTGGGCAAGTGCCCCAGGGCCCCCCGTTCCATGAGGCCCCCTCATAGATATAAGATTTCTATGGGCCCCCTAGTTCCTGCCAGCGTCGTAGTTGGAGGCTGCAGAAAGTCTTACCTATTCGAGGCGGGTGGTTAATAGGTTTAGAAGTCCTAGTAGTTTTCAGTCAAAATTGCAAAGTGGCGGGAAGACAAAAACAGGGCTTCGTTGAAATTGATAATAACTGAGTACCTCATCAATTTGAACTCAGAACTAGTAGTCTAGACTTGTCGTACAATTATTAAAAAAAAAACAAAAACTTTTATTTTATCATAGGCAAAAATTAAAGCAAATTTTGTTTAAAAAAATATCATAAAGTTATACTCTTTCCTAAGTCTGTACCTACTCTATAATTACCCTCTCTGAAATCAGAAATAGGTAATTTATTTCTTCTAAATAAAGTTGGCATGAATCATATTATGATTGATTTATTGAAGCCCTGTTTCTTGGAAGTTTGCTAGATACCTACTTGCGCTTTTTAATTTAGTAATATATTCTTGCAGCCGTGATTGGGGTGATCTCGGTCAATCTGCTACGGTGAACGACTATGTGGACAACGCCATTGACATGATCGTGCCCCTCATCCAGAAGCATGGCCTGGACCCCATGGACCTGCCGGAAGTTATCGAGGGTTTTGAAGTGGTAAGTTATTTGTTCATCGGGAGGCCGAGAACTAAGTTTTATGGTAGGTAGGTACACCGAAAGGCTATTCGAGACATGATCGTAAAACCTGATTAACCAATGGCTTCCAACTAGGATAAGTTCATTTCTTGTGACTTCGTGAGTCGTGTCCTTCTCTTCCCATACCACTGATAAGTACAGATGGGGCACTCCGCAAAATCATTTAAATGAAAAGCGACTCTTGCTACGACTCAATAAATTCAGGTCGCACAGCGCTAACTACCGACAGTTAGATATTCACCTAGAAGTTGCCTCTCTTTCATTCGCGTGACGACCTGGCCACGGGGACGGGCGTCGCGAACGGCGGCGCCGCGCGCCTGTGCGTGCAGGGCGGCAATCCATGCAGCAAAGTTTGCAGACCACGGGCAGAAGCGTTCGTCGCCGCGAGCGAAATGTCTTCCAGTATAGACCGAGAGCGAAATGTCTCTCGATATAGCTTGGAGAGAAGTAGTTTTTTTGTTCAAGACATAATATTACTACTTACACATAACCAGATATTTTTTTCGATTAAAGCCGAATGAAGGTTCGTGCAGACTAGCGCGCATAGAAATATAAATAACAACAAATATAATTAACAGCTAATAATAACTTCTTTCTTATATCTATGCTAGCGCGACTCGACAGCCCGACGCGTCACCGGTTATTTATTTACCGTGAAGTTTTCTTAGAAATTGTATTGTTCGAGTCGCGTCGCGATGGTCTGTACGAGTCTTGAGTGTCGAAACCTTCGATTATAATTATTGTTATGAATATTCAACCACAACTGGAGAAAAAGGTCAATGCAGATAGGATAGCTGGCCTAGCAATTTCGTCAATAAACTTTTCAGTACTTATTCATTATTTCGCGGAAAATTAGGTATATAAAAAGAAAATGATTAGTAAATTTCTATACATTTGTTTTAGTCGTTAGACGCTACGCCGTTCGCATCGCGCGAATATTCGCTGCAGCGAATTTATGTCCCGTGGCCAGGCGGTAACTCTTATGTCTTCTGACTACGTTACGCCCACTGAATTGGACAAGTCGAGTCCGCCGCGTACCTACTTATAGCTTCATACCTAAAATGTGGAGTCTCCCATCTGTATTCATCTGTGTCCATACTAACAGCTTATCTTTAATATTAAGATAATAAATATTGATAATAAATATACTTAATTAACGTGACCAATGTTTTTCTTCTGGTTTTGTTTTAGAGGCCTTTGCTGATTACGTACAGCGCGTGGTTGAAGATCCACGATGGTTACATGACTGGTCTAGTGAACGTGTCCCGCGCCGGCGACCAGCAGGTTAACTATTTCGCCAAAATGTTGCGCGTGCGTGTGCAGCTGCAGTTTACTGATCTTCAGGTTAGATAGACTTTTTTTTTTAAATTATATTTGTATCTCCAATCTCCATTCCTCAAACAAATGCATGTAACGACGTGAAATCACCTGGACGCTGCAGTAGACCAAGTCACATAATGACCACATAATGGCATAGACATTGTTACCAGACTCCAGGAGATTGATTGATTGGAGTCTTATTTAGTTTGGTTCAAAAGAACCTAGTTAAAACATGTTTAATCATTTTTATGTTTTACTTGTTGCAGTTCATATACAAGTACCTGGTGCAAGTGATGAACCTAGGACCTACAGGTGGTATCATTGCTACTCTCACCCGCTTCGTCATCATCGTCGACATACTTCTTGACTTCAATAATGACGAAATTCAGCTACAACAGTTCAGCCTCACCGACCTCGGGTTTGTTCTTTTTAAATATTGTATCGTTATAATAAAGTACGTACCTATACGGTGTGCCCTACCCGCGTGGTGAATTACAGTCCCTCTCACAGAGAGGTTATAGAGGTATGAGGAACAGGGTGTAAAGTTCACTCACCCTCCATAGAAAAGGGAGGATCTTCCGACCAGACGGGTGTTGTCTGGTGGGCAATTACCAGGCCACCACTGTCGGGACGTTGTATATATGCCAGTCGCGCGGTAAACTTTGGTTGTGTGATTCAGGATTTTGCGTGACGTCAGTGTTATGCGTCGTACGCATACGGGGTCTACGTCGTACGCATGTAGACCCCGTCACAAGGTGGCCATGTCCATGCAGTGGGGAACTACCGAGCTTATGCTACTGCGTGCCCACTATATTTTGGTAGACGGCCGAGCCGGTGATGGTGGCGTCCTAAAGGACTAAGTGCGATATCCAAGATAAACCGAACCACTGAAATTGCACATTGGCACCTTTAAAGTACTTTTACTGCATGGGTCCGTCACCTTTATTTTATAATAACATATTCTTTTTCCTCAGTCGTCTCCGCGTGCGTTTCACCGGCAACATTCTCACTGACTGGCTGGTGAACCCCGTACTTAACGTGTTCCTCAGAATCTTCGACACCATCATCATAAAGGTTGTGGAAATTAACATCCGAAGAGCTGTTCAAGATGAAATCGATTCTATTAACTCTGGTGTCAAAGATGTGATCAAAGCCATTGCAGCATATAATTAGTTAGTAATTAGTAACTAATTTCTGTTCCTGATTTCAAACTGTTATTACCTACCTGCTACTTAAAATAACGATGCTGATATTATTAATAAAATTAAACAATAAATGAGAATATGTGTATTTTAATAAACCATGTAGGTACTTACCTACTTAAATAATTTAACATTATCTAATAATTATTAGTGAGATGAAGGAATGGAAGCCATACCTATTATAACACTGGCCGCGCCACTTTCTCTCTATAGCTTTGAAAGACGTATTTTATTCAAATGGTTACCTATCATAAGTTCGAAAAATATTTGACCGAATTTCATTTCACCTAAAACTTTTCAACTATTATCGTTTCGTTTTTTTTACTTCATCGAAGTCACGTCTGCTACTGTATCAGTTGACCTATTTATCAATTCAATTTTTTTTGTTACTCCGACGTTTCATTTGGTCGAAAAACTTTTCACCGAAGTTACACTTAGCCGAAATAACATTTGTTCGAAGTATTATGTTTTCGAACATTTATTATAACACGAGGTATGGATGGGTGAAGGAAGGATGCTTGCTTCAAGCATGTAGCATGCATGCAGGCATACAGCATGCAAGCAGGCATACAGCATGCAAGCAGGCATACAGCATGCAAGCAGGCATGCAGCGTGCAAGCAGGCATGCAGCATGCAAGCAGGCATCCAGCATGCAAGCAAGCATGCAACATGTACGCAGGCGTTTATTCCCGTTATCCCCGTACGCCGTGTCCCCGTCCTACGGGGTCAGCGGTACTTCAATTAAATATTTAACAATACTTCCTGTTGTCCCCGTGGTTTGGTTGTACATTCAAAAATATGTTTCTGGCGTTTCGTTGTGTGGTCACAGTTCTCACCTAACCTAACCTAGCTGTTTCGATTTAAAAAAGGTTTACTTCCCGTGGTCCCCGTTACGTTATGGGGACAACGGGAAATAAATTTAATCACGTCCCGCTGTCCCCGTGACGGGGATATGGCATACGGGGACAACGGGAATAAACTTACGCAGGCGTGCAACATGCAGCAAGCATTGCTTCTGTCATGGCTCCGGCGCTTCGGGGTTTGCGGCTCCACGCGAGCTTATCGTTGCAGGTGGTTTTAACGCTCACCACCTTCAAATACGCATTATTTGACATATTTTTAGATCATCGAAATATCATGTGTCATATGTATTATTTTACCGAACTACATTTTGCCGATTTACAAAATAACTTTTTGCTATTGGCCGAAGCCTCTTTTAAACTTTTTTCATTTGCCATTTGATTTATTTGCCATATTTTCACCACACCGAAACAATATTTTTCAATATTAAATTAAAATATTGTCATAAAAAGTCAATATGTTGTGCTACAAAATTTTGTGACAGAAACGAATAGCTGCAAAACCGACTCTACGTAGTCTTGTCTGCTCTACCCCTAGAGTGTAATTTAAGTCCGCGAGCTGAGGAGCAGGTGGTGAGCGTTAAAACTATCTGCAACGATAAGCTCGCGTGAGGCCGCCCCAAACCCCGCAGCGCCGGAGCCGTGACAGAAACAATGCTTGCTGCATGTTGCATGCCTGCGTGCATGTTGCATGCTTGTTTGCACGCTGCATGCTTGCTTGCATGCTGGATGACTGCTTGCATGCTGCATGCCTGCTTGCATGCTACATGCCTGCTTGCATGCTGTATGTCTGCTTGCAAGCTGCATGCTTGAAGCAAGCATCCTTCCTTCACGGATCCATACCTCGTGGTATAATAAATGTTCAGAAACATAATACTTCGAACAAATGTTATTTCGGCTAAGTGTAACTTCGGTAAAAAGGTTTTCGACGAAATGAAAAATGAAGTTTTACGGGCAGGTTTTCAAATTGGACAAGTACATTAACAATCTGCCCGTAAAACTTCAAGTTAAAATTTTGTTGCGATTTGTTTTGCCACTTGTCCGTTGCGATTCATTTTTCCACTGGTCCGTTGCCATTCGTTTTTCCACTTGTCCGTTGCGATTCGTTTTTCCACGTGTCCGTTGAAGTTTCACTTCTACTGTGTTCGGTACATTTTAATAAATGCATTTTTTATTTAAACATAATTATTTTATTTTATCAAACAAAAACTGAATTCAATCCGGAACCAAAAAAAAACATCCATAGTCTACTCTAAACTTATACACACACAAAGGAACATTAACAAATGCACATCTTTCGTCATCAATCTTCATTCGGCTCATCTGCGTTATAATCAATGATTGATACAATCGGCATACGGTAACTAAAATATGATATCTGCTCATTGTATCCATGTAATACAGCCGTTGCCCTCAAAAGTACTTATCTACAGCGCACCTACCTACCTAGCTATCTGACCTACCTATCTACACTACCTACGCTACATTACCTACCCTACCTACGGCACTTCATTTCTTGACATTGACTCCCCTCCCGTTTGGCCAGTACCCCAGTGACGCCTACATTGCATTTGTTGCTGCCTAGCTAGCCGAGCAGGGTGAGCGGCTACCACGCAACTTTTTTCTAATACTTACATTTTTAAACTCGTGATATCTTTCGTATAGAATGTCCGAATTGAATAATTCAAAAAGTTATATAAAGGTATTGAAGCAGTCTTGAATATGAAGTACCTAATTTATTTTGATAAGGATTAATACCAAGATACAAATAAAGAGCCTTTCTAGCAGCGACATTTCACTTAAATTAAAAAATAAAAGAACACTTATTGTGGCATAACTATAATAGTTAGACATATGCTGTCGCGACACTTTTTGTAAATAATGATGTGTTCTGCAAAGTCGTACTACATTATTTTATTCTATCATCAATAGTTTTCGCAGCGCACGCGATGTAAATAATATTTTAGGTAATTTTTTTACACCTTGCGTTACATTATTGGAGTTTTAATAAGAATCCCTAATTTTTTTGAAAATGTAATCTCATCATCATAAAACATTATTGACTGGCTTGACATAAATAACTTAGTCATCAATCTTAAAAAAACAAAAATTATGCATTTTTACCAAAGGACTTGCCCTCTTAATGTTAACGTTGGTCATAATGGACAATATGTTGAAACAACAAATATTGCTAAATTCCTAGGTATCTTAATTGACAGCAATCTTACTTGGAAACCTCATGCTGAAGACGTTTGTTGTAAACTTAGCAAGTCAGCCTATGTGCTGCATAATCTATCGCATAAAGTAAGCAATAATATACTCGTAGTAGCTTACCACGGTCTAGTGGCGCCAATTTTAAGATTCGGAGTAATATTCTGGGGCAATTGCAGTGAGAGGGAACAGATTTTTAAAGCCCAAAAACGTTGCATAAGATCTATGTTAAATCTGAAAACTACAGACAGCTGTGTACCTGTGTTTAAGTCGCTGAAAGTACTGACCTTCCCATCACTGTACATTTTAGAGGTCGCAATTTTTGTTAAAACTAATTTAGATTTATTTCCATCACTAGCCGATATTAGAATGCGGTCAGGTCCAAGGAGACTACAATATAAAAACCTATTACATACAGGCAATTACAGAACAGCACTACTAAGGAAAAATATTATGTCGATGGGAC
This sequence comes from Agrochola macilenta, assembly GCA_916701695.1. NCBI lineage: Eukaryota > Metazoa > Arthropoda > Insecta > Lepidoptera > Noctuidae > Agrochola > Agrochola macilenta. The sequence goes on along the minus strand of OU753554.1, from coordinate 14,008,414 downwards.
CTATCATATACAATAAAATTCCGCACAGTTTCAAAGAACACCCTATTCGAACATTTAAATCTAAGCTCACTGCATTATTATTGGATAAATGTTATTATTGTATCAATGACTTTTTAAATGATAAAGAAATTTGACAATAAAATTTGTAAATGACATTATGTTTGTAAAATAATATTTCACTTAATTATAATTCCAAGTAATGAAATTCATTTTATTGACAAGATTTATTTATGTGCAATTGACTATTTGATGATTATTATTATTTTATTATTATTTCCTTTTTTATGTTTGTTAGTGTTAATTAGAATGACATGTTAGTTGTTAATTTATAATAATATTGTATGTAATCTATTAGTTTCTATGAATTTGCATGCCGTAAGGTAGAATGTAGCGGTAACCTTCAGCTATTGTATCATCTTAAACTTGTACCTACATTGATGGCAAATAAATAAATCTGAATCTGAATCTGAATCTGAATCATCTTCAATCATAAAAAAACTCGGGGATGGTGTAGCTTCCTAACAGTCAAAGAATTTTTCAAATCGGTTCAATATAAAAACTTGAGATTCCAATCTACGCGGCCGTAACGCTTTTTCGTGACAGAAAAATCCTAATACCCCCGTCTATAAAGAAGTTTCACTTCAAAAAATCCATTTGATAATAGGTCAACTGATACAGTGGCAGACGCGACTTCGATGAAGTAAAAAAATACGAAACGATAATAGTTGAAAAGTTTTAGGTGAAATGAAATTCGGTCAAATATTTTTCGAACTTATGATAGGTAACCACATAAAACCTCACACTGATCTGTAAAAAACTAAAGAAAATTTTAATTTCGCAGGCTACCTTAGCGCATGCCCCTTAAGATTCTACTCTCACCTCACATGAGTGACTGCCACGCATTAAACCCTATCTTTTGGGGCCCAACTTTTTGACCCATTAAAAAAACTTGAGAGGTGTCAAGGGACACCCGGATGGAACGAAGTTCCATGAGAGAGATAGAGAGAGACAGACAGACAGAGAAACACGCGCACGCCGCACGGCTTACAACTCAGAGTAATAACTGCTTACAACTATAGCAAAAAGTGTCGTTACAACTTTTGGTCTTAATTTTTTCCGTCTAGCCCTCTTTCACAACGCGCTTTATGGAACTTCGTAACAAAAAAAAAGTTTATTATTGGATGAAACGTTACTTGATAACAAAACAAATTACCAATGAGATGAGGCGCGGAGGGGTGAGTGATAGCAGTAGCAGACTGTAATGGTACTACTGTCTTTCCAACTCTCTTGTCTCTACTAGCACGTCTACATGTCACCGCTGTGGCCATAGAACGTATGAACGTATACATATTACTCTGAGGTATACACTCTACGAGGCTGTGACCACAGAACATATACTCTACGAGGATGTGACGCAGTACAGTAGCAACCATGGTAGCAACGACGTTGCAAAGCCACACGTCACCGTCTTTGTGGCCGCCAATGCGGCGCCATACCTTATCATAGTTGTAAGGGAGATATAAATAAATAAATAAAATGAATGCGGTGCGGCGACGCAACGCATTGTACGGAGCGACCGGGGAGACGGGTTCTATGAATGGGATGGGACTAAGTTACACGTAGGTACAACAAAATATCCAACTCTATCTAACAACAGATACACGTATACAGGGGTCAGACCATATTGGTTAAGACATGTTCTAAGACATGTTCATGTTCTAAGACAGAAGGAAATACCCTTCTGTCTTAGAATATTTGACCAATATGGTCTGAGCCTTCAGCCATAGTGGTCAAATGTTCTAAGATTGAAGAAAATACCCTTCTGTCTTAGAAGTTAGAACAATTGACCAATAAGGTCTGACCCTTCTGTAGACGTGTATCTGTTAAAATATGAGGATAATGTACTTTGAAATATTTCTAAACGAACACTGTGTGTCAACAGTGCTCTGTGGTCAACACTGTCTGTGAGCTCGTAGCTCGTAGAGTATATATGTTCTGTGGTCTGTGAGTCTGTCACTGTCATATCTCAGACTGTCAATGATAAAGTGCACATGTTTTTTTTATTCGTTTTCACTTTAATTGAATTCTTTTGATTTTGCTATTCTTTCAAGCAAATTGACTATTTAAATATATTTAACCAAAAACTCCTCTCAATATATTGTGTGGTTAAATATATAATATTGGGATAAAATGGGAAAGGCTAAAAAGTTTAAACCCTCTCAAGTTGGGAAGAATTTAGCTTTAGCAGATCAAATCGAATCAGTAAACTCGGTGAAAAATAAAAACAGAAACAAAGAAAGGAACAGGCAAAATGATGACGAAGAAGTAAGTCTTAATTTTATAAACATACCATCCATGATACTCGAACCGTTTAACGTAGATCACGAATTCACGTTTCGGAACCTATTCATTCCTACATAAATCCTTTGCTTGCCTAAAGTTTGTGTTAGTAACATAACATAACTTTAATGGTGTTTTTTTGTTCATCAGTTCGTAAATGCAGACTTGTCGAAAAAAATCTTAAAAGCCGCAAGAAGGCAACAAGCTGAATTAGGGGATGCTGAAGAAGGCCCATCCCCTGCAAAACATGTGACACTTCCTGCAACATTCAAAGGTGAGCTAGGTACCTGAAAAATTTGGCAGACCATCCAAGAAGGCAAGAATTAGAAACCGTAAAAAGAGCTTTATTTCTTTTATTGACTTAGTAACAGCAAGAACAGAAGAACTGATATGGATGTATCAGTTCTTCTGCTTTAAAAAAGAAACTTCCACAAATTGTTTTCTGTAGGGAAATTAACAACAAGGAAATTAAATAAACAATAATTTCTCCCACAGATGCAGACTCTGATGATGATACTGGATCAGATAGAGATGACTTGGAGCCAGACACTTATTATGATAATGTAGAAATAAATGAAGAAGATGAACAAGCACTTAGAATGTTCATGTCAGCTAAACCAGAGAGGACTCGCACCCTAGCAGATATTATAAAAGAAAAGATCACCGATAAGCATACTGAGCTACAGACTCAGTTTTCTGATGTTGAAACATTAAAGTTACAAAATATTGATCCAAGGTAAGTTTTTTGTAAGTCAAGTTTAATTTATTTACAAAAAACTCTATGCATTTTAACACCTTACTGCAATCGCCATCCCGCCTGCCAAGCGTGGCGGTTATTGCAAACCCCCCATTTTGGGGGAGGCCTATGTCCAGCAGTGGACGTCTTTCAGCTGAAATGATGTTGATGATGAAACTAAGTGACATACATGACATTAGCCATTTAAATGACTGCGCAAGAGGGTTTTGAATTGCGGCAGAGAACCAAAGAGTAAATCAAGTAGTTTAGTATGGAGTTTGTTGAATTGAATATACATTCTAGATATTGGTGAATGTCTCCCAATATCTAAGTCTTCTTCTTTCCAAGTGGTTAGTGATTAACCTGGTGTCAAAGTTTTACAGCCGCACATGGGCCTATGACTTGACTTCACATGCTGTTGAGAAATATCTCTCAGGCATGCTGGGTTTTTTTTATTAAGGGAAGGCTGTACTTTAATAACTGCTTGCCATTACACTTTCCAGAATAAAAACAATGTATGAAGGTGTCAGAGATGTATTGCAAAAGTACAGATCAGGAAAACTGCCAAAGGCATTCAAAATGGTTCCACACTTACAGAACTGGGAACAAATATTGTATATCACAGAGCCAACCACCTGGTCTGCTGCAGCTATGTACCAAGTAAGTTTATGAAATGATAATTTTTTACAAGAAACTTCTAGTATGTTGGTGAAATATTTTTTCAGAGATAATTTGATAACCACAGATTGTTTATAGCAGTGCATTTCTATCAGCAGTCAAGAAAATATTTAAAGGCAGTTATTTTTTTTAAGATGAACAAAGCCTAATGGCGAAACCTTATGTTCAATATTGTTGGCACCAAAACTAACCCTTACACTTTTAATTTCTAGGCTACCAGAATCTTCGCATCAAATTTGAAAGAGAAGATGGCGCAGCGATTTTATAATTTAGTACTGCTTCCTCGCGTGCGAGATGACCTTGCTGAATATAAAAGATTAAACTTTCATTTATACCAAGCATTACGTAAATCACTCTTCAAGCCTGGCGCTTTCATGAAGGGTATACTATTGCCCTTACTGGAGGTAACTTAAAATTTTTGTTTTTTTCTTTAGGAATGAATAACTTTAGTAAACTAATTATTTGTGGTATTTTCTAGGCAGGAGATTGCACACTACGTGAAGCCATCATAGTGGGTTCAGTGTTAGCACGTAACTCAGTACCGGTGTTGCATTCCAGTGCAGCAATGTTAAAGATAGCAGAAATGGACTATACTGGAGCAAGTTCCATATTTTTAAGAATACTCTTTGACAAAAAGTATGCATTGCCATACAGAGTTGTAGATTCAGTTGTTTTCCACTTTATAAGGTGAGGATATGTAATTGTTTTATTTTAGCCTGAACATGAACACACTTTCAATCAAGGGGAATTGTATATAATATTACTCCTCTGAAACAGAATATTAGGACCTGTGTCTCCAAATCACATTGCAGTTTGCAATATATACTCGTATTTGGGTTTGACCACAGTGCAGTTTTAATTTTCCAATGGTAACTGCCCAGTTTTCAATAGTAGGCTAGTTAAAATAATATGCCTTATTGTAAATTCGTAAATAATTCCAGTAAACTTTTGTTCTTTTCAGATTTCAAAGTGAACATCGCGATTTGCCAGTTCTGTGGCATCAGTCATTGTTAACATTTGTTCAACGTTATAAAGCTGACATATCTACAGAACAGAGAGATGCCCTTTTGGAATTACTCAGGAAACAGTCCCACCCTACCGTCACCCCAGAGGTATCATAAAATTAATTCTATATCACAAGATAGTTAATACGATGTGTTTTAGTGAGTTTGATGTAAAGTTTTGCCTGTTCTGCTGTACCTGCAAATTTAAGATAGTTAATTGATTCAGGCGTGACTTTGCGGAAATCCATTATAAAATATAATAGATGACATATATTTAGTAACCTAATCCGCTTAACCGTTCTTAAGGAGTCATAAAGAACCCTGTAAGAAATCGACACACCTCTCAACAAGGCATCCTCAGGATGGCTATTGACTTGTTGCGAACCCAGACCTGACGTGTGAACACGTCAAGCGTCGAGAGCAGTGTATTTGTATTTTATATATCACAATGTAATAATTAATAGATTCCATGACTAATTTAGTGTCGCAATTGTACAATTTTCTGAGTGTTCTATTGTATATTTACAGATCCGAAGGGAATTACAGGCTGCTAAATGCCGCGATATTGAAGTTAATGAATCAGTAACAAGTGCAATGGTGGTAGAATAAATGTTAATATTAACAAAATAAACTACAAATTATAATCAATTTGTTTTATTTTCTTTACAAAATATTTATTTACAAGTTAGACAGACAGTATTAATTCGATGTAAATTGATGGTATTAAGTATTTCAGAGCATTAATATCATATCCTTAAATTGTTAATATTTTGAATTTTGATTGGCCTATCAATTTGACTGGTCACTAAATGTATAGGTGGTATAACCGATGATCCACATTCACATTTTCGCCCTGATATATAGTCAAATGAGCCAATTCTGTTGTTACATTTCTGACAGTGCAGTTTACCCTTAGTCCACTCCTCATTTTCGACTTTTTCTCTAATCCATTCAGGCACTTTATCCTCACTGACGTACATGAACCTCTTTATATCATAACTTTCACATTTTTTTGGATCACATGTAAGAGAACTGTCCAGGATGCATGTATCATCAAATAATATTTGGCGGCATTTGTGGCACTTTATTGCTTGTGAACTCATATTTCATCGCTTCATAAATTGTTTCTTGTAAAGTTGTACAACGGCGTATATAAAATAAATAACCAAATACACTTAAAGGGTAATTAGAATACGAATCTATTAAGAAACATTAAATTGATTGGAATCACATGGTTTTCATGCACTTCGAGCTCGGTCGGTGACTCTTGGCTCGCTTACCTATTCGGCTATCTGACAACTGATTGACGTTGACACTCATGACACTCATGAGCCTCACCCATGGAATTAGTAATTAATTATCATGGTCTTAGTATATTATTATAACATCATGTATATTATATTATAATCTAAAGGCCCCATACATATTGTTCAAAGCATATTTCAATCGCTCAGACTCCCAAGAGTCTTCCCAACCAATTAAATTAAGTTCCATTCCATACTGTGTGGCGGAAGCGTCAAGGTAGCCCGCGAAATTCAAATTTAGTTACGTTTTTTACAATTTGCAGGTCAGTATCATGTTGTAAGTTGATTTAAATATGATTCGCGGCCGTATCAAATGTATATTTATAGAATTGTAATCATAAAAATGATCCATACAACTCTCTGAGTTCATATAATTCCATTGAATGACTATTTCATGAAATCATGACATTTGACGTTTGTGCTTACATAAGGAGTTGTACCTATTCCTGATTGTAATGATTATAATTATCTAAAGCGATGTTTGTTACGGTTGCGAATCATATTTTAATTAACATACAACCTGACACTGACCTGCAAATTGCAAAAAACTTAACAAAATTTTAATTTCGCGGGCTACCTTAGCGCATCCCCCTTAAGAGTTCTTGAGCAAGCGTATAGTGTAGCAGGTTGTGTATCCTGGTGGCTATAATTGGAAATACCGAAATATCAAAAAACCTATTTGCACTGTAAAAGGAAAAAAGTGATAAGATGCTATATGTGACTATATATGCTATATATGCTATATGCTATATATGATATAATCATGCTAAAAAGATTCCATGACCTGCGTCGCGTACATTGTCTATGGGCGTTTGAGAATGCATCCTTGATAAGTGGCAACACTGAACTAACATTCAAGGAGCCTTTTCCGGTGAATCCGCAGTTGAAGCTAGCGAAATTCAATATTTTTTACGTTTTTTGAAATTTGCAGGTCAGTCAGTATTAGGTTGTATCTTGATCAAAATATGATTCCCATTCATTGGAATCATAAAAACTACTCTCTAAGTTAGATTTGTTACTTATGAACAAATTGCTTGTGGAAAAGTTCATTATTAATATTCTAGTTCGCTAGTTAGCCACATTTCATATTTCCATCACACGTATAAAAAAGTACGTCTTTGATTTCCATACAGTAATATTGACAAACGCTCAAGGCGAAAGCGCCCGCGAAATTCAAATTTTCTTACGTTTTTTTCAATTAGCAGGTCAATATCAGGTTGTATGTTGATCTAAATATGATTCGCGGCCGTATCAAATATTTAGAATACAATTTACAGAATTATAATCATAAAAATCATCAATACAACTACTTAAATTCATAAAATCCTTTTTCATGAAATCATGACATTGTAAGATTATTCTGGAGTTGTATTGCTGATTCTAATGATTATTACTCTGTAAAGCCGTATTTGTTACGGTCACAAATCATATTTTCAAAATACAACCTGACACTGCAAATTGCAAAAAACGTAACAAAATTTGAATTTCGCGGGCTACCTTAACGCTTTCGTCTTAACGGGGATGGCCTTAAGGCGAAAGCGTTATGGTAGGCCGCGAAATTCAAATTTTATTACGTTTTTTGCAGCGTATCTTGAAGTAAACTTCCCGGCTTCTGCTTTCGAAATTGACTTTGACGCTGAACGTTTTGACGTAAACTGTATTTTTTGCGTGTAATACACAAAGTACATTACTGTCGCCACAGAGCATGTGACTTTTAGGGTGCCTTTTCACCAGAGATGTGCTATGCTACGTTGCTATGGATACGTTTGATATTCACCAATCATATTCATTGGTCCCCGATTGGTCCACATAGCGAATGAATATGATTGGTGGATGTCACACGCATCCATAGCAACGTAGCATAGCACATCTCTGGTGGAAAAGCAGCCTAACTGTCGCAGCCTGAAACATGGACCTCAATGGACGATCGTGAAAATGAGTGTGTGTACAGTGAGTAGTATAGTACTTTTCTCTAACTATACTTTTTATTTTATAGTACTTTCTTTCTTTTCTCTTTTCTTCGCAAATAATGCGCGACAATTCAAACTAAGGATATTAATTATAAACTCCAGAATCAATGACGAACATAGATCATTTTACAAGCGCCAACATGTTCATTTGTTTCTTCTTTACTTTAAACAGCTCTATTTGCAAGCCAAATCGAAAGGAGGATGCTACAAAAACACCCAGAGTCGATTAAAATAATGCACGGTGAGGTAGGGAAAACATAGTATGTCACAAATAAGCTATTTGTTTTCGCTAAAACGATCCCCAAGAGAGAGATCTCGGGGACTAGAATCACATTCACATCTATGTCACGGAATCTTTCAACGTAATTCATCAACTTATAATTGTTGCATCGAAATGAAACCGCATTTATATGTAGTTTGGATACCAATACTTTAATTTGGAATCTTGGAGCTGATCTGATGATGAAGCCAGGAGATGGATAGTGGAACTCTTCCGTGGCTACTGGTAAACCGCTCGAAATTGGGCTCATATGATTCGTTATGAGTCCTATATATAGCACTTGGTGTCGAGGGTCTGATGATTGTGCCAGGGGTGGATAGTAGAACTCTTCAGTGGCTACAAGTAAACCCCTGGAGTTTGGGCTCATATGATTCGTTTTGACGAGTCCAATATATTGCACTTAGTGTCGAGGGTCTGCTGATGGTGCCAGGAGGTGGATAGTAGAACTCTTCAGTGGCTACAAGTAAACCCCTCGAGTTTGGGCTCATATGAATCGTTTTGACGAGTCCAATATATTGCACTTGGTGTCAACGGTCTGATGATGGAGGCAGAAGGTGGATAGTAAAACTCTTCAGTGGCTATTAGTAAACGCCTCGACTTTGGGCTCATATGATTCGTTTTGACGAGTCCAATATATTGCACTTGGTGTCGAGGGTCTGATGATGGTACCAGGAGGTGGATAGTGCATTTTTTTAGTTGCTACTCGTAAACCGCTCGAGTTTGGGCTCATATGATTCATTTTGACGATCCCCAAGAGAGAGAAGATCTCGGGGTTCTAGATTCACATAGTGTGTTTTTTGTTACAATACTAAACTATTTATTACAGTATTTCAACGGTGATATTATGTATACTGCCTCGTTGGGCTGGCGGTCGCAAACGCTAATGCTGAGCATGATGTCTTGGGTTCGATTCCCGGATCGGGCTAAGAGTTTCGGCCTTTCCATCTGGAATTGCTCAGTAGCAGCCTGGAGTCTGGATTTGGGCTCGGTTGATGGCAATCGCCCCCTATTACATGGGATTTAAAAATAACTGGCGAAATGTGGGTGTACTATACGTACGTACACTTCTACCTAACCCTAAGGGAATACAGGCGTGATGTTATGTATTATGAATATTATTATTGCATCATGATAGCTAGCAGTCTGTCAAAATAAAAATAAACAACTTCTTCATAATCACATTTATTTTTAATTTAAATTAAAAAAAGCAGTTTAAGAAACTAATGAAACACGCTTTTAACACGCACGATTTAATTATCATATGACCTCAAACTCGAGGATTTACTAGAAGCCACTGAAGAGTTCCACTATCCACCGCCTGGCTCCATCATCAGACTCCCATTACCAAGTCCAATCTATTGGAATCTTCAAAACGAATCTTAAGAGCCCAAACTCGAGCGGTTTACTATAGTAGCCACTTCAAAATTCCACTATCCACCTCCTGGCTCCGTCATCACATCAGCTCCAAGATTCCAAATTATAGTATTGTTATCCAAATTACATATAAATACTATGTGTACCAAATTTCAACTTAATCGGTCCAGTAGATTCGGAGCTAATTGGCTGAGATTGACCGACAGAACGACACACCTGTGATCCTATAAAGGTTATTTTTTCATTCGTACGTACGGAACCCTAAAAAGTTACTCCCCTATCCACAATGTACGTGTATATACTTACAAATAAAATTAATACTATCAAAAATAAAATAATTAATGGGGAATATACCAAAGAGTTTTTATTCAGTTTCTACTACTTTTTTATGCTCGATTTTATTGCAAGTATCGATTAGGATGAATGTACTTAACTTTTGAATCGAAATAAGGAAATTGGGTACACGGGCAGCACTAAGAAGTGTCACGTCGTAACACAATTTTCAGTAATTTTTATCAAGATTTGATCGTGTTTTTCATGTAGTATAAGTATGAAAAATGGTAAAAGTAAGAATGCAGAGAGAATGATAATATCTTTATTTTTCCCTTTTGCATATTTACAGCAAGAGAGTAGGTTGTTTATGTACATATTTTCAACGAATTTAATTAGCCTACCTTTTGGATAGGTGTAGTAATACCTATTCTATGCAACTTTCTCAGTGTACTGACGTGATTTGACTGACTTCAACATATAATTAAAGATATTTGCCACAAACTCATTGTATTTTTATACAATGAGTTTGTGGCAAATATCTTTAGGCGCGGAAAGATATATTTCTTAATAAATTCGAATGCTGAAAGTTGATTTAAATTCCTAAATTTCATGACTTAATACGCAACACCCCGTCGAGTCAGCTGATGTGTCACGTGTCAAAATCTTGTCGAGCAGAGAGGTTAACACCCAGGCAGTGGTAATTCCTCAGAGTAAAGTTATTACTCTGAGGGTAATTCTGCTGTTAGGGGCCTGAGCATCATCTTGCTGAAGAATCCAACAAAATGGAGCTCATTTCGAGCAATGAATGAAGTAGTTAGTTTACCATTTTTTTCTTCTTGTAATTTTTTCGGATTTTAGCCGGTTCGATTTCCGAGTGTGGCAGGCGAATTTTCGAAAATCTTTGAATGCTAATTTTTTCTTAATAATAAAATAAAGGAATATTTCCTTTGAGTAAAATTTACTATTAAAAAAAATCCAGTATTTAGAAAACTTAAAAAAACCCTCCAGGTGAAGTTCAAAAATTCCATTCTTTTTATGCGAGGCTCGCCATTTTTCTGGCATTACAAAAAAGTTTTGATTACAATTTTTACTTGGCCCGCTTGGCGCCCGCTTTTGGCGCCATTCATACGTTTTGTTGAAACTTACTGAATTTCGTGTTTTTTTTTAAATCTTGCATTTTAAGAAATAAATAATTTCTTACTCTTTTAACTTTGATCTTTTATTTTAGTGTTAGACGTATATTATATTTAACATAAGAGTATAATCTTTACGGTGTACAATAATAAATGTATAAGTCACTTTGATCTTTTATTTAATAGGTTCAATGCCAATGTATGAGAGTAGATAAAGTAGTGTAGGTATGAAACTGCACATAGGTAACTAAATATTTAAACACTCGTGTGTTTAATACCCCTCATTATGCAACAGTTTCATAAACTACTATTATTTCTGTAAATGGCTTTCTACAAACACTTTTACACGTCAATCATATTTTTAATTAAAAACTGTACGAGGTCGGCGTTTCATATCTGACTATTCTGACAAGAATGATTAGTGGTATGCAGTCATAATACCTATTCGGTTTCAGCTCTACAGTTCTAAATAGTTTTGGGATAAACGACCATGATCCATACATTGAAAATGGAAATGATTATTTTTCTCAGTTCCTATCGGGAGTCAAGGGAAACTGATTTGTCAAAAATCAAATGTCTACCAGCGTCGATTTTGGCCCCATTGTGCGCCGTAGAGGTAAGACTCGCACTACAAGTGTAAAGCTTCATGTGCTCTTGACTGTACCTACAAATCATACGTTTCCCATTCTCCCTATGTCAACTTGCCCCCCCCTGGGCCATCGGCTGGCGACGCCCTTGTTTGTAGGTAGATAACCTTAGGGCCGCGCCGATCCTCGACAGCGCCTGTGTGCAAAACCAAAGAAGCGCCTTTTTTTTTGGCGTCGTGTTTCGACACAATTTTTTATTTCAAATTTTGTCTGTTATACCTAAAGTTATTTAAAATTTTCGTAAATTTATAAAAAAAATATCTGGCAATGGCAATTACTGCGAAAAACAAAACGCGAATTAAATGATTTACATTCCTTATTCAAGACATTTACGAAAATGGCTGTCTTTATTGGAACAAAGGTCTTAACGCGGCTCGCGATAGGAGTAAACTAGCAGAAACCGGCACGCGAAAAAGCGTTCATACAATATGAAAAATGACCTCAAAAGCGGTCATCCTCTTTTTATTTGTTTAATGGACACTACATACTCTTTCAATTGTCAGTAGAACTCACGACGTCTAGATGTTTTTGGAACCAGAATTACGGCCATTTACATTATTTTCTATGGAAACAAAAAAAAAAAAACCATAGAAACAATGGCGTTTCTATGGTTTTTTTTTTGTTTCCATAGAAAATGAAAAAGATATGTAAAAGTACTAGGTAAATACAGTTTTTTTATATGTAATATTATGAAAAGATTAATTATCTACATTATCCACCAATCCCTATAATTTTATACCTAATAATAACAAAACTATGCCATTTTTGTGTTATTTCTTTATTGTTTACGAATGTGGATTTTATTATTTAACCAGAGGTTCCTTAGAATCTTTTCTATAAACCATAAAATTATCTAATCTTACTCATGCGAGATTTCAGAGATATTTAAGTTTATAAAAACTATGTCAGGGCTGTCACCAAATCGTATTTTTTTTATGTTTAATTTTAGTGAAAAAGTATGAGTTTACATAAAATGTATGATAAAATATATGCTAATAAAGAGGTCTAAAGAGACGATAAAAAATTTCAAGCTCTCGGATTTTTTTTAAATAAATGTGTTTTAGATTATTGAACTATCAATGGTAAGTATGTAATGCACAACCATAGCTGGGCACCGTTAATCAAATAGTTAACTTCGTTAATCGTTATTCCGCTACAAAAAAAGTTGGCTTCGTTAAACGTTAAAGCGTTACATTTCGGAAGAATTAACGCAAGTTAACGTTAATCCGTTAATATGTGTAAAATTGCATTTTTATATCGTTGCGTTAGTGAACTTATAAAACCTGTTGGTTTAGGTTCTGGAAGTTAACAGGTTAGGAACAAAACAAAATACTTGTATAATTCAAATATGTAATTTAATCGTCGGGCATAAGGTGCATATTCCCCTTCATGAACATTAACATGTTGAAGTTCTCGTCTGAAAGTGAGGCTCGTTTTAGTGTTAAAATGTCTTTACCCGTGGAAAACAGACGTTCAACTGCAGCACTTGAGGGTATAGCAGTATTGTATTTAATGAATAGATTTATGAATATCTGTTCCCCGAGGAATGCAGCATCGTTGAACGAGTCTTTTGATTTCATGTCCAGCCACATTTTAACGAGACTTTGCGCTTTACTCTTTAAAGAGTTGAGCTCTCTGTAGGCATAGGATTAACGATTAACGGACTTCTGCATATTAACGGAAGATAACGTGTGCGTTAACATTTTTAAAAGTTAACTTAAAAGTTAATCCGTTAATCAAAATGTTTACTTCGTTAATTAACGATTAACGGATTAACGAGTTTATGCCCAGCTATGTGCACAACGATATCTCTATCGCATACTAAAATAAAAATAAAAACATTTGGTATTGAGCAGTTGAGCACCCTAAAACCATATAAATAAATATGAAACTTTAGAAGCATTTTACTGCAAAATCTTGTAAGATATGGATTCGAGATTTTTTTCAATAATACATAGGGTCAGGGACATGGACGCGAAGCCGGCTACCATGGATTCAGTACATGATTCTGAATTGATTCTCCCCTGCGTTGAAATTTTTCGTCGGTTATTAATATTTTAGTAGAATACGTCGTATAAAATTCATATTCGCTTTAGATTAAGTAAATAAAAAATTAAAAAGAAAAAATTCCAAAAGATAGATTTAGGTACGTCTTCTATTAAAAGCATTGTTTATATTGTTGTCTAATATGTGCCAAAAAATTATTGCTATGTAGTGGAAAAATGGCTATAGTGGTGGAAAAATAAAAATAAGTTTTTTAAATACATAATTTTGGATTTGTTCGAAATTCTATGGAAAACTAAAAATCGCCGTAACTTCTTTTCTAAGTACATCTGCACTTCGGGAGTTCTACTCTGACAATTGAAATAGTTTGTAGTATCCAAACAAATATAAAGAGGATGACCGCTTTTAAGGTCATTTTTCATACAGTGCGACTTGTTGACGTTCTTCTTCTAATTCGATAGATAGAGAGAACGGCGATCCAAGATGGCGGCTGCGAATTTTCACATTTTTTGTTATGGGTTTCGCTATTAAACACGCGGACGAAGTCGCGGGCAGAAAATAGTACATTATTATAATGCAAAAAGCTATCATAGCAGATAGACCGCAGCCTAAGCAACATAGCGACAGTCGCGGTTCTTTTGATTTTAACGCAGAGCTCATAATTATTGTAAACTAAAACCTGAGACCTAAACATTGGGTCAGTTCAAATAATGTAAACTTGAACCACAGACGTAAATATTGTCTTGGAGATTTGTACTTACTTATCGATACTCGACTATGATGATTGATGGATGACTGATGAAGGATATAGGGGAAAAAAAATAATGGCGCTTGCATTTCATTAAGTCTCAGGGGCGCCTCCGGCGCCACTTCGCACATATGGGCGGCGCGGCCCTGGATAACCTAGGTACTTTCACTTAAGGGGAGGCTTCGCTCAGCTGATGAAATAAAACAATATGTCGCATGTGCGTGATATTTTATTCCACTGAACTTATTCCACGAGAATTTTGCGCTGTTCAATGAATGCAAACTTTTGATTAACTATGTGACTAATGTGCTCTGTTTATAATGCTCTAAGTACGTACATGTAAGTATTTAACATGTACTGTTTACGCATATTATTATAACAATAATGAACAAACGTTCAATAATTTGTATAAAAAGTATACCTAAAGCAAAAATTTGTGGCTTATAAATTAACTGTCATAATATCGTTCCAGTCAGTGCTTAGAATAACGTAGATGTAAATAAAATATTGATCGTTGTCACTATCATTATTGGGTGCACAACATAAATAATTGCTATAAGTTGGAGTGAACATCCTTAAAACAATGCGTTTCATGCGGGTTATATCTATACACTGAACATTGAGTAGTTATTAGTATACAATTGAGTCTGTTCTAGCTGGACAAGCTAAAATTCTGATTAAGTGGGTATATAGAAAGGGCTGCATGTACGAATAACTTTTTTCAACATGTAAGTAAATATGTATTATTGCTTAGTACAAACTATTTAGTTTGATTGCAGAAATAGACGTGCTTCAAATAAAAACATTCGGATTCAAAGCGTGTTAATTAAACGTTGTAACAATAACTCAATCAGAAAAATATACCTACCTACTTTTTTATTGCCTAAATCCACATGTCTCTTTATTATTTTCAGCTTAACTTAAGAATTCTTTAGTTTTATTATTATTGAAATTAGTAGGTACCTACACTCCCACTGTTGATTTGCAGATAACTTATCTATATATTTCTATACATGCCCAGATGATTGATTTATAAACTTATCGACAGAATACAAACACTTTACTAAGAGTTGTAAATTATTTAGTAATCTCACTTCAAGCTGTTCGCATAGTTCCTTCACACACTGCGCTATTTCTAGAACCATCGAGAAAAGTAAATATCTAATGCAAATAAATAACTATAAAGTTCCATATTACCTATGTGGTAAGTATTTCATAGAACGAGTCTCTTAAGTCCCGAACACAATCATTTATTACTAACGGCAGACTCACATAAATAGGCATTAACTTATACCTATCCTTTATTGATAGATCTTACCCAACAATTCACACATTTTTCAATACAGCAATTCAATCAACAAGTAGTGTAAGTACATTAGCTTAATATTACAGTTGTCACGATTCGGTAGACACGCAACATGCTTTAGAATAATGTTTTGTCAATAACAGAACTTGTTTATAACATAACTAAATGTACACTTTTCATATAATTAGTGAGATATTTAGTAACAATAAGATATCTGAATGGTTAGGAGATATTATACACGTGTTCCTATTTGTATTCACTCATACATTCTGTAATGCTTTTGATAACGTATCAATTAATTTATAGGGACAGGTACAAATACTTGAAATGTTACGAGTATGAAGGCAAGTAGACTTTATTGTCGATATTTTCGAGGGTACCTATTTAATTATTTTAGGTTTTACTTTATTCGAGTAATATAATTTAATGTTAAGACCGTTTATTCTGAAAGTTGGCAACATCACAAATAGATGTCAAATATTTCGCTGTTTTGATTAATTTGACAATATTACTGTATGGAAATTTGAAATGTGGCTAGCTAGCGAACTAGAATATTAACACTGAATTTGATGGTGTAAGAGGTGAGTTTTAAAACGAAATATGCGGTGTTACGATATTAATTATTGCATTTCATGATCAATATTTTAGTTCGCTAGTTAGCCACATTTCATATTTCCATTCAGTTTATGTATGGTCATAAACTCATAACATTATACCTACATTTTTTAATAAAAATATAAATTATACGATGAATAAAATATATCATCAATTTGATCTGTAACAAATTTAATCCCACATGAAATAAGTGTGTGATCACCTGCAATATAAAAATATAGCAATCAAGTAGTTAGGTAGGTATTTATTTATTTATAGGTACATAATGATGTGCCTTTAAGAGCTTATTGGGGTTCAGTACTTGAAATGGAAACCGGATGAGTAGTTAAAGCACACAGAATGTATGACGCAATACGTTCAGCATTTCAAAATAATTATACGTGCGCTTAATTTTCAGCTTAACAATATAAAATTTCGATCACAGACAAAATTACATAATACAATGCACGCATTAACTTTGCGCTTATGTTCTTTGAAATATAAAATACTTAACTTATCGTTACAATATTCTAATATAATTGTGAGATTATTCAAAGCTGAAACAACCAGTTTTCTGTGACTAAAATATTTCAAGGCAACAATTTTTAAATGATTAAGCGAACATCTTCGCAAGGTGACGACTTAAACTACACTTATATCTATTGAAGTTCAGAAGGACATTCTCAGCTAAAACCACGGCACCTACATACTAGTTTTATACAACAATTCATTATATTAAGTATAGTCACAGAATAAATTATACTAGATATATCTACTAGTATAGCGCAGCTCCGAATTGCTTTAGTAATTAAAAGTTTATTAAGTTAATGTCTTTCTCAGTAGACGAAGTACCGATCGATGTTACTTTTAATTAATGATATCTGCTTTAGTAGGCGTGAATGCTACCGACGTGGTTAAACGTAGTAAATGAATAGCTGAAAGATATTTAAGTGTCGCAAAAGTCAGTTCTGTGTACTTAGGTTCACAAAGTTGTAAGTAATGCATTAAATAATGAAACTGAAGCGCCTGCGCACTATTTGGAGACGGGCGACTACAACTCCATCACTGTACCAGTAGTAGGCTTTTAAATGTGGTTTTGAGTAGTGATCATAACACATGATACACACCATAAGTTCTAACCCATGTTCATGTCAAGTTGAATCAGCAACATTTCATCGTGAATGTTATAGAATTACCTATACCGGAGAAAATGACCAGTGTGCAATACGAATAGACTATAAAAAGATAACACAAGCGCCCCGTTCAAAGAGTCGGTGCACTTGTGCCGGCAAACATACTAAGCATTCGAAACTCTACGTTAATCAACATTAATATAGACAATGGATACCTATGTTAACTTTATCGATGGTAAGTAATAATATTATTTTAGTATTAATTGTCTAGAATCTTAAGTTATCATTATGACTTATGAACAAAATTACACCCTGTGCTTAAGCGCTATTAGTCAAACTTCTAAATCATTCTAGCGTGTTTGAAATTTACACTTGTGACGGTTCTAACGAGGTTCAGAAAATATTGAAGAGGTCTCTAGCCCAAGCTTATAACCCAAATAATGACAATAGCTAATCATGGAGGTACGCGAGGATTTGTACACGTTTGAACTCTGTTGTGTACTATTTTTTAAATAAGATTGCTTAGGGAGATATTTTAAGGGCAATGGGAGAGCATATAAATAAAATTCGTTGTGAATAGTATTTCATAACGAACCTACTCTTAACTGACCAAGTTACAAAGGTATGTGTATTTGCGTAGCATACTTGTAAGTACCTAACCATTCCACATGTTTACTCAAGTTATTGCGATTTGCTTATTTTGAAATGATTTTAATTGATCATAAATAAAGGGACTTGTTGTACTCATAATAATATTAATCTAATTTCACTCGGTTTTATTTAATTTATAGTGCTTATAATAATAAAGTCGGTATTGTATTGTTATAGCTATGCAGTTCTTCTAAAGGAATCTGAAATTTCATAAATAACGAACGTAAATAATTAACATCAACTGTTTTTAATTGTAAATACATTTTAAACTTGGTCTATATTATTTTCATTTATTTATTTATGTGAAGCCTCTGTTTATATACCTACACCAAAGCGTAAACATAAAATAGGGTATATTTTGATTTCAGGAACTATTTAATGAATGGAAGAACGAGACCTGGCACATGCTTGCTCATGTATTGAATCAAACATCAGCGGGTGGGTTACCTTGATGACATCTTTGAGTTTCCCTAATGATCTAATTTTAATGTTTGTTATTTTTTTAAATTTACATAATGGTTTATATTTATTGATAACTATTTAATGAAATGACATTCAGGCAAACTGTAATTCTATAACTACTAAAGCAAATAACAATGCTTAAATGTAGATCTAGAATACTCGGCATATAATGATAGTAATATAAAGCAAAGCTATTAATTTGATAAACTAGATAGATTGAAGAATAAGTATAACATCTCTGGAATTGACCAATTTACAAACCTAACTCTACCATATCTAAATATTTACATTAAATACAACCTACTACGCGCAGAAAATCAACGTCAGACATAATGTGCGATGTTACATGTTCTTTTCAAAACCTATGGTTTATTATTATCATTCATTTTTTAAGTCAACCACTGAACTTTCTATTACTAAAAGTTTTGGATTCTTCTCTTTAAATTAAAGCTGTAATATTTAAGGTATAATTAAATAATATCATTGTATGGTAATTTACAAATGCGTGAATTTTTTATGGTGACTTAAAAACGCATTTTTTTCGGGATTGTTATTGTCTAAAGTTTAACAATAAACAATAATAGCGTGAAGCATTCCTTTGTTAACATACTGATGTTGTTAAATTTGAATAACATAAACTACTTTTTTTGAAAATGTAATCATGTAAAGTGATCAATTTGGCAGTTTTCATTTCACAACTATGTTTCTACCGCTTGTCGTCATAAACTCGCTATTTAGGTTAGTATTGCCATGCGATACAGATGATGGTTATTTCCTAAAATGATCGAAGACAGACCCAAAAAGTGCTGTGTATAAGTAGTATGTATCCAAAGTTATAGCTTAGCTAGAAGATTGATGGTGAGTTATAATTCACGGAACAGTGCTCGTCTTACATAAATAAAGCTGAAGAACTTTTCTCGTTTTTAAAAGTATAACCTGAAAAACGTATTCCTTTTTCTATATACTCGTGTTGTTTTATACAAAGGTAAAAGAGATGTACCTATCGCAGATTCAAACGGAATGATAATGCCGTGCCCCGTGCATAATAATTCTACAGGTATAATCTGTTCCAAAATTTATGATGAAAGTTTCAATCTTTACGCAATCACACACATTCATTTGTATTTAGAAGGTTTCAATATACGAGTATCATACCACTTTTAGAATAGGGATGATGCCTGGGTAAAAAAAAAAACAATTCTAATTAGTCCGTCAGTCTGATAATAAAAACATATTAGACACGTATTTATTGCTTTATCATATTAATTAAAAAAACTTAGATAAAATGCATTTTAAGTTGGTCGCTACGTCACAAGTAAGTATAAAATCTACATACTTGTGACATCATGGCACATTTTAACTCAATGTATCGCCGTAATCATTAATATACGTAAAAAAAAAAATACGGTTCCAACTTTTTTTAATAATCCCCATGACAGACAAAACATTTTTTTTTTGTCGTCATCCCTATTGAAAAATCGTCAACAAAAATGGTGGTTATATAATAACCTCAATTAAATGAAAAACATTTTTAAGGCGATTTAAAATAAGAATTATGTGTTTAATTAAATAATAGAATTATAGTCACTCAGTTTTAAAGTGGCACTACTCACCCACAGGTACGTTTTCTAACTCATTTGTTAACATTTTCATCAAATTGTTTTGGAACAGATTATACTTTAAGTTAGTTATTTTTAGGTACAAGATTGGAAGCAGCTGTCTACAAAAGAGAGAGAGCATATCAGGAGGGTTTGCTGAGAATATGGTGCAAGGATAATGAATTATTATGTTTATTTTAATTGACCGGTATTTAAAAAGCAAATACCTTAGTTAATTATAAATACGCCTTGCAGGAATAATTATAATGTTAAGTTAAAACTCTCATTTGAATAAAAAGATAATATTTGATTTGAATACATTGTAATATGAAATGGTTTAAGAATGATATGACGCAGTACGATATGATGATGACGGAAGCGATAGTATACTTGAGAGTCGTAAGTGTAAGTGCGGCGACAAACAAACTGTAGCTCTAGCTGGTTACTGTACACCTAACATTGGGTGTTATGAGCCACTTACGTAATAATCACGATGTACATCCTAAAAACATACGGTGGGTTTATTATTGCTTATAATGATATATTGGCGAAATCTCTTACTCCGTAACTAGGATACACATTACAACATAAAGTTAATAATTTGAGCCACAATTATAGTAATTAAAGTAAAGTCGGAAGGGAGACAAGGATTTTAATATTAAGTATGAGTATTGAATGTTCGTCACCACTCGTCATATTTCGGAGTACTTGGCGCCAGTGAGTCATAAATACTTTAGTAAACAAATACAAGAAATCGAAAATAGTTTAGTAAAATATTTATGGAGTTATGCATCATTGAAGACAACGCGGCAACTAATGTGTGTATACGTGTGTCCAGTGAAACCTCAGAAGCGCACTTCCACAAGGAGCAGTTCATAATGACGTTCATAGTAGTGTTACACATACCTAGCTACTATGTAAAGGCAAGGAGCAAGGACGGGTAGAAAGCGTTTATCGTTTAGGTACTCGCTTCTGGAAATACAGTTCACGGTATTTACGTAGTCTCTCAGTCTTATAAGCCTCATTCTGAATTAGCTGAAGTCTAGAATAGAATAATTTACGTAGATACATTAATAAGTCAATTTGGATAATATATTTGGATTCATTAACTTAAACACATTAACCGGAAGGGTTGATGAAAAATACGGTCAGATAGTGCTATTGTACACATACCCATACGTAATACATCATGTAAAAATTTACTTCTCTTAAAAGCCTGTAAATTACATACGTAAAATTAAAGCACCCAATATATCCACCACTTATTGCATTTCTAACCACTCGTGTAGTCGAACACTACCATCATAATGTGAAACGGCTTCGTGTCTTTTGTTCGTCGAAACAACCGGATCCGGCCCGCTGGACAATCTTAAAGTTTTACTAAAGCGAACATTATTGAAATTTTATTACAAATGGACTCGGCACGGGCGGGAGAGGCCGCCCGCTCGCGAGATCGCGAGGACGTGTTTATTTAGGCGTTAACGGAAGTACAAAATTGGTCCATGCGTCGGGTGAGGGCCGCGTCAGAGAAAGCCCCGGACGTCGGCGGGCCGGCAGCGCGCGATGCGCCGGCAGAAGTGGAAGCGCGCGCGCGGCGGCGAGGGGCGCGTGCCGCCGGGCGGCGCCTCCCCGGCCGGCGAGCCCGCCAGCGAGCCGCACGACGCCGACTCGGCGAGCGAGCGCGACGACGGCCGGGAGCGGGGGGCGCTCGTCTCGCGCGCCTCACACTACCTGTAGAAAGAGTGGGAGTGCGGCGGCGGCGGCAGCGCGGGTGGCAGCGGCGCGTGCGGCTCCGACGCCGAACGCTGCACGCCCGGCGTGCGCTCGCCGCGCTCACCGCGCCCGCACCGCCCGCCGCGTTCGCGCTCGCCGTTCCAGTTCCACTCCCACTAGATACATAAACAATGCATTATTGACTAGCCATTATTTTACTCAGTAATTGGTTGCAGGTGGTGAACGTCACCTCATTAGTTTGAGGCACCGAGAGAGAGGCTTTGGGTAGCACTGTGGAAGGGGTGTGCGATGGCTGCGCGTTGTGGTGAGTCGCGCCCTCACGCGCCTGCAACAGCTGCAGGATACGTCGCACGTCTGCGGTGAGCCCGGACTCCAGTACGGCTACCCGACGACTTAATTCTTCTAGTCTCGTAAGTACGGTCGCTACCGATGCTGCTGTCGCAGCGGCTCCTACGTTCTGGTACTGTGGCGACATGCTATCCTGTAACACGAATAGTCTTAGTAGGTACGAGAGCCGTTCTTAGGTTTTAAAATTTCCGTGTGTTTAAATGTTACCTGTGCGGTTGAAGCATTTTGTGCTTTGTCATGAGACAGAGCGAGTGCGGCGGGGCGGCCGTTGCAGGCGGCCTGGTGCAGGTTGACGGCGGAATGCGGCGCGGACCGGCAGGAAGGGGTGCGAGCGGGCGCGGGTGCGGCGGGGGCGAGTATGTCGTCGCACGACACATGTTGGTGCGCCGGCACCGGCGGTGAAGGCGATGCGTTGGTGTAATACGAGCTGGGGTTGGTGCTGAGGCTGGACACGGGCAGCGTGGCGCTGTGCGCGGGCGTGCTCACGGCCGGCTCGCCCGCCGCCGCGCACGTCAGCGGGGACGTATCGTTGAGTGGGCCCGCCGACGACTGACGCCGCACGCCCGCGCGACTTCTATACGTTTGAGGCGTGGATTGCGCTGGAAATTATGCACGTGTATAGTAATTTATAGTGACTGTTACCATCTCGGGATACATACCTAATTCATCGAATTATAATTAAATTAGTTAAGTAGTGGTATGAGCATGAATAATTTAGCACGTAGCGTAGCGTAATTATTGATTTTTCTCCTTTGAATTATGGTTTGATGGTAAAATACCGTAGGTATTTTGATGCATATTGTTAAACTTGGTGTTAATGTGTAATAAAATTGTTCCAAATATTTAATTTGTTATAACCTATTCAGTTGTAATTTAGGGTGAAAGTTCCGGTTGACAGTTGCGTGCCCATATTGTACAGATGAGTATTTTACAAGGAAACCATTCAACCGGTACCTTGATGTGACTAATTTGATTTTAATAAACCATTTTTTATGTTGATTCATGCACTACAAAGTAGTATAATATATATGCATACTTACAGTACTTGTTGTGCAGTGGCTGATGTGTTTTATGATGGTAGAGGTCTGGGAAGCTCCGTTTAAGTTGCGCTAGCATGCCTGCACACAAGGGCCGCGCTCAGAGCGGGGCGGGCGGTACCGGGGGTGCGGGGTGTGCGGGGGGCCGCCAGGGTCGAGAGCTACGCGTCATCACGAAGCTCTCTCCTATCAGAGCCACTGGCTGCCACTGGCGGCCACTGACGGCCACTGGCGGTCACCGTGACCTCGTCAACAGTGCCGATACTAAGTGATAGCCACACCGCATCCCCTCCCACGTCACCAGTAAATAGGAATATAAATAAATAAGGAAACAAGCGTAACACATGCTGCCCTAAATGAAATAAACTTTAATTAGTCGCTATAATTTTAATATTCATGTCCAAATTGATTGATTACAATGATATTTGTACATTAGTAGAAATTTTGCAAAAAGTTAAAAAACCGAATAACACACACTTTGCCCGTATACTAAACTTGATACCGATATGATATAATGACTTATGAAAACTTTTTGCAAAATATAAAATAATAATAATAGAAATTATTAAAATATCCCAAGACAAAAATTAACTCCCTTAACGAATCAAAACAGAAAAATAAATTTAAATTGTAACGGATCACAAGGTATTACAGTAAAGAAGAGACTTAAACATGGCGAAGGGAAATGCATATTGGTCATCCATTTACTATAATGTGTAGGTCATCTACTCTATGAATAGAGAGGAAGGTACCACAACATGCCACCCGGGGTTTTTGTGACTTTTATTGAACGGGCGTTTGTGGTCGTAATATTAAAGAAACAAAGGGTTCATTCCTCGTGTGAGTACGTGTGCTTACCGGTGATGGAGTTGAGCGTGGTCGAGCGCTGCTTGCTGAAGTTGAAGTTGAGCGGCGTGACGTCTTGCCCTGCCTTGTCCGCCGAGAACTCCAGGATGCCGCGGCTAGCCGGCGACTCCGTGTCATCGTCGCTGCACTGAGAGTCCTGCAACAGCGGTGGAGTAGTTGAAATGTATCTGATGCGTAAGCTCATGCATGCATTCCATTGGGAACATGTACAATGTTTCCATAAATCATAAAAATCTTAGTGAGCAGCTATCTCGCACAACACTAAGCCCGCTTGCGACCAAATCATTAAATACGTTTCCCACTAAACGTATTTAAAACATCTCTCTGTTTCTATCATTCGTTTGAAGATGTCAGAGACAGAAAGATATTTTAAATATTTTTAGCGCTAAACGCATTTAGTGATTTGTGATGCAAGCGGGCTTAAATGACGAATTAATTGCACATTTCAGAAGTTGAACTTTGTTAAAAATGCTGATAAAACACATCGTTTAAAAAAAGGCAAGAACGTAATCATGATTTAGTAAACAGATAAATAAGTTATTTAAAAAGTTAAAATACTAACAGAAACATCAGCAAAAGGATTTACTCACCACTTTCTCCGCGAAGGTTTCAGTGTGCGGTCGACGCGTGGTGCGCGCGTACGCTTCCCGCAGCAGTCGCGCATCGCATGGATTCTCATAGCGCATGCGACGCTTTGGTTCAATACCACCTAATTCGTCCTGCAACAAAAAAAAAACTATCACATTTCTGTCTTTTCTCAGGAGCTTTCTCCGTGTTATGTAATGTCTACACCGTCGTATCCGTGCTACGGTCGTAGCCTCGTAGCGTACAAAAGAAAAACATAAACGTAATTAGAAAAATGTTATATTTCTATTAAGAAAAGATACTCTATATTCCTATTATTCTATATATTATTATTGTTTTATTTTTATTTTTATAAAAGACAAACGTCGTTTATAGGAGCTTTCTCCGTGCTACGTAGTGTCTACGCCGTCGTAGACGTGCTACGGTTGTAGCCTCGTAGCCATTCGCGTAGCGCATAATCCTGCTACAATTTGCTACGAAACTGACTTGAGATTGCTTTAATCGATATCCTGGGAAATCATCGTAATGCAGCCCTATCATACGATGACGCAAGTTGTTTATAGGTTTTGATCATTATTTTAGTATTAGCTTCAAATATTTTCGATTTTGTATGGCCTTATTTTATTATTTCAATTTATTACGTGATACTGACATCTCTCATGGTGTAAGTGATCTCGAGGTTGTTGACGAAGGAGGAGCGGAATTCGGGGTAGAAGTCGAGCACGTCTAGCAGGTCGTCTCGATGTACTCGGTGCAGGTCGCAGTAAGTCAACGCTCGCACGCGGCAGTTGCTGCGGCCCACGGTGCCGTAGATGCACGGGTTCTCGCCGAATATATCGTCTTTACCTGCAAAATACAAGACGTACATTAATATTATGTAAGAGATTTTCTTTTAATATGCACGTATACGTATTTTGATGTCCATTAAAGAATATCAAATGGGCTGCATCAACCATACTAAACGGTTAAAAAGGTTCGTGAATCTATGTAAAATCTTACATCAATAACACAAAATTTTCAATCAAACTATACGAGTATATATCAATGGTTAGCCAGGGAAGGCGGCCTGGACAGAGAATTTGATTGTTTTCTTCAAAGGATTAATAAATATAACTTAGTGAACTCACCTAATATAGCCATAACAATGTCGTCCTTCAGAATTTCTATAGATCCTCTGGATATAAAGTAAAGGGAGGTGAGGACATCGCCGCGATGCACCAGGGTCTCGCCAGGAGGCGCATGCGTCGTCTTGAACCTCAGCGAGAGGGCTCTATAAACAAAACGTAAGAGTCGGTTAAAAAAAGTAACATAAAATATATGTGGGAAAACGCATTGGAAGCTATTGCGTGGTTGGAAGTCGGTGAAATCGTTGGTTGTTTTTAGGGTCATTCAGAAGTCAATGTTATTTTATAAATTTTTAAGTTCTTTTTTCTATGATGAAAAATGGTAGTTCGCAAAGTTTTCACACACACGTGAACTAATCAAAAAACAGTGTTCAAACTCAACAAAAAAAAAACAAGTAAAAAAAATATTCACGATGCTTTGTATGGTTTATCTCGTAGTAGACAAAGAATCAGTAATAAAAAATAAAATAAAAATATATACATATAATACATAATTCAAAATCTGCAGTTACCTTAAGCATCCTGGACTAGCACCATCAAAAGCTGAGCAGTTCGCGAGCAAGTTTCTGTTGAGGTGAAGACATATGTCTGCTTGGAGGCACTCCGGGAATCCCTTGAGTAAGCTGGACGTATCTATACCGTTCGTGTAGCTCCAGGCGTGTTGGAAATATTCCTCAAGTCTTTGTCTTAAAGGATTCGTTATCTAGAAGTACAGTCAACAAAGAGTTAATATTTATGTTATGATGATACAATGAGACATCAGAACGAGATAGCGCTATTCATCTGATTAGCGCTCAAAAGAGAGCATACATCACGGAGCTACTACAATGCGGAATGTATCGTTAGTGTCATAACAAAAAGAAACACTTTATGTATGTTACATGTAAGTTGGATATAGTGTTCAAATAGTAGTCAGCCTCGTACCTGATGAAAGCGAATAAATTCCCGAACTCTTAATATCTGTGTATGATAACGAGCTGTTCCTGAATATAGTCTTTGTATAATAGCTGATACATTACCGAAGATACTGGCATACATGAGAGCTGCAAGAAGAAAGTTTTTCTTGTGATTTTGTCATGTTCTTTCGTCGAGTGCAGTGATAACCACTTTTCTGACCCGGTGGAGCGACAATTTTTAATTTTCCCATTAAAGGAATAAAAACTCTTCACATATAGAGAAAGAACAAGCACTGACTATATTTTTGTCTATATTTCGGGAAACTCAGTTGCTTCCCTTCGCCAAATACCTGCTTATTTATAAATGAAAATATCGTACTTTCTAGGTTTCATGTCCTTAAGCTGGCGCAGCTTCCACGAACCTGCTTAGTGGCAACGTGAACACCGGGTCAGAGAAGTCGGTGGTAAGTTACTAAGTCAAAAGTACTTACAGCCAACTAGCATAACAAATATCGTGAACCCTTTCTCCATGTCAGTGTTCGGCGCAACGTTCCCAAACCCAACGCTTGTTAGCGAAGTGCACGTAAAGTATAAAGCGGTTATATATCTAGATCTGAAAAGCAACACACTTCATATTAGTTTGACTTTTTAATTGTTTATTATAACGTAATTTTTTGTACATTACCTCATGGATGGACCAGTGGAGTTGTCATAAGAAGCTTGGACATCATTCGCGAGAGCGTCCAGCCAGCCTATTGGCGCGTGGAGCTGAGGGCGTTCCCAACTGCCTATAGCGTACCTGGGTAACAAGATGAGCATTGTAGAACAGACAGATGAACAGATGAAGTAAGTTAAAGGAGGCGGCGTAAATGAAACTTATTGAACCATGGGCTTGTCTCACTTGGCCTGTGTAAGTATGGGATTATGTTTTTATGTTCTCCACACTAGTACACTCTCCACCCTAGTAGTAGTAAACCTACCTAATTCTATAAATGGGGCTGTTCAATTACAACGAGGTCAATTTAAATAAGATTTGCATTACATAAAATGTTTGACCGGTTGTCCATTGCACAAAGATTACGTTATAAAAAATAAAAAATATTCAGAAAAAAAAGGGTATATTATAGCCTCGTTGTTTTGAATTGCCCTCATGGTACAAGTATTCATAAACACTCACCATAAGCAGGCCAACCAATGAGCAATAAGAACAAAAGTGGCCATAAGTAGAAGCAGTACGGCGGTGCCATATTCGGAGTATCTGTCAATTTTGCGTGCGACGCGCACCAGCCGCAGCAGACGCGCCGTCTTCAGCAGACCGATGAGAGTCGTGGTCTGCAAGCACCACAACCACACCTCAGAACGATCCGTGAGCCGCTGTGCAACGCAACTTAGCCGCAAACCCAACTCAAGCGTTATATGAAACGTTCGCTTAAAACTAAATAGCATCAACGAGGCCTCGCAGCGAAAACCACGCTAACTAAGCAAAAACTGGCCTATGAATGCTGCTGAGCTCAAACTTAGGTATATGTATGTAGTTTGCAGAATTAAAAGCGATTATTTTAAAACTATAAAATTAGCTGGCTTCGTACATAATGCGGTGCATAATACTGTTTGATTACTGATATCACTTCACTGCCAATTACAAGTCCCTCTACGTTTATCTGACCACGGTGCTTACACCATGGTGTTGAATTGTGAATGTTTAATGGTCTTGTGAGTTTAAGTTTTAAGCGAATACAATAATTAGAAATATATAATATATACAAAGATTAGTAATTGTCATACAACTCGGTGCATTTAAAAAAAACTCTTGGCAGAAATGTTTTGCAAATATCCGAATTTAGAGATTTTGTGGACTTACCTAAAGTATCAACTTTTTCGACGGGTGTATGATTATACACCACAATATAAATCAGGTATTTTTTCAAGTATTGCCTAGAGGATTTCGTATTAATTAAATTAATTTATGTTTTAGAACAACTATTAAGATTTTATAATAAGTAACAAACAATATAGGTAATTAATACAAATATTAAAAAATTTGCAAAATAATGTGTTTAATTTATTTAGAATAAGTAATATTTATTCAAAGCTTTAGATTGGCGGCTATAATAAAGGATACACAAACAGATTTGAGTTCAGTTTATATTAATATGTAAATAGTTGTAACATTCACACGTGTGTTCGTTCTGTGCTGTATTTATCTTGGGAAGCTTTGCTTGTGAAGCTGATGCTGTTTGTCAATGGATTGCTCTCGATGAGTGACTCAAAGTATAGATATTGAAACGTACCCCCCATCTCTCATGGGTTCTCAGTTTGAACCGTGCACTGCGGGTAGTTTTAGATTTGATTTAGTTTTATTAAGTTTGGATTTGGAAAAAAGGAAAAACAAAAATAAATAAAATCGTTTCAAAACAATTTATTTAAGTTTAAAATAAAAATAGGTTATCCTTATGTATGTAAGAAAATAAATAACAATGTAGATGATAATTTAAACCAATTACAAAACTTTAACAAACACAAATTACGATGAGTAAATAAATGTAAGTGGGTATACAGATCAGTGGCGGATACAGTATTGTACATCAATATATTGATATATTGCTTGATGTAAGGTGGGTGCTTCAAGTAGTTCTGTAAGTTCGGGACGGACACTATAACTTGGTGCTTCTTGTCGTGAATAAAGGCGATCTATTGATCGGTAGGTACATAAAGTCTGGGAAGTGTGAGCGTAATTGCTACCAAGCTCTGTGCATATCGTGACTCGTACGTACTTTTACTAAGAAAAGCCAATGAAAAATGTTCCACCATGTAGTTTCGCTATAAAATCATATCCGCATGATAATTATGTATTTAATATAACATTTTCCACATCTAACTAAATTACCTACTTGATGACTTCTATATTAATTTTTGTTCTTGATGCTATTTTAGTGAATCTAGTTAGTGGTACTAATCAGTACGTACATATATTATGAGGTTGTCAACTATATCAGTAAATAATTATGCAAGTAGTATATCATTACAAATCTAAGTATATAATGTTACTGGTATGTGCTAATAAAGCAAAAATATTATGCTCAAATATAAAAAAAATATGATATATTTTCTGATTACCAAGACGCATCTATTGCCACAACTGTATGGTGGTTTCATGTAACAATATTCAATCTCGGCTCTTTAAAGTTGTAAGTAGCGACCATTGAGACTCACGTATATTTACTTATGACTTATTAAATAAACGCTACGCAGAGCGACGTCCTGCTCGGATCTAGCCATGTGGTACATGTCGGTAGTCGCTACCCTGCGGCAAGCTCGTGATACAACTAGTGAGCTCGGAACATGTCGGGAACGGTGTACGACTTGGAATGATTGACATTTTGCTCATGGGAAGCGTCCATATCTTCCATTAACGCATTCACTTAGTGGATTCAAAATGGCTAGTGGAAATTAATGAATAAAATATGTCAACTAAAAATATAATAAAATTGAGTGGCAGCAACATAAAAATAGTTCACAAAGATGGTATACCTCATCACTTTCCAGCCCCTGCTGTAACAAGAAATGGTATTACAAATTCAATACGCACCCACCTTCGGGCATTCTCCACAACGTGACTATTTAACAAATGATAAAATAAATCACGACTGGTTACTAATAGTCAACAAAATCAACAGGTAATAAGTAGTTGTCTTAAATCAAAATAAAATCACAAATCAACTTTGCTTACGAACAAAACATACTGGATGATATGATTTTAGTCGGTTTTACACAGATTGATTGTTTTTAAAATAATTTACTATGAATAGCTAAT
The DNA here is from genome assembly GCA_916701695.1 of Agrochola macilenta. Classification (NCBI taxonomy): domain Eukaryota; kingdom Metazoa; phylum Arthropoda; class Insecta; order Lepidoptera; family Noctuidae; genus Agrochola; species Agrochola macilenta. Next base: position 13,977,774 of record OU753554.1, on the reverse strand, counting down.
TAATTCAAATATAAAGTGGGATCTTTAAATGATCAGCTGTGGTAACCTAATCGATAGTGACAGTTGCATTGACTGCATTCCACAACTACGTGACTCGCTATAATAACCAGAACTTCATTTGTCCGAAAGAACCGTTCATCCCGAACGAAACAATCTTTAGAAGTTCAAACACTGTATAAGTACTTATTGTTTCGTCTTAAATTGTTTATCGTACAACCCTAATTTGACCTAGTTCGCTTTCATATTCTTATGACCTATTTTACCCTTCACAATGCGGAATGTATCGTGCTTCGCCACCCTAATCTTGTTGTACTGTATGGCCTCCATTTGTGACCACTGTGTTATTTTTATATACTAGTCTAACTGCATTGATATTTTGTGAACTCTCAGTGTATTAAGTTCGGGATTCCGAGAGCTGTGACACCGTTTCGGACAACTGATCGTCTGGATATCCACCGTGAAATGCAAACTTACTTAGTTCACGCTCCAAAAACGAATTGAATCGATTCTCGCTGTTTGGCGAGGGAGCCGTTAGTGCGACTATCGATACGAGTTTGCGAATCACGGTAAGGCCGTTGGTGTTTTTGTCTTCTATTCAGCCATTCCTTTTTGTTGTCTAATTCTAAAATTAAGTTTGTGTAAGTATCGTATGTGAGATGAAACCAAATGTGGTGTATGTAGGTGGTAAAGCAGCTCACTTCGTCGGTGTCGGTGCCGAAGAGTAGCAGATCGAACGGGATGGCGGCGACGAGGTCGATGAGGAACCAGCCGCGCAGGTAGTGCATGGCGATCTTGGCGGGGTCCGACTCCACTTCATCGGCCACGTTCACGTACGTGGTGCGGAAGTTTATTAGGATGTCTATTATGAATGTGACGTCCACTGGAAATAAAACATACTGCATTTATTTTACTATTCTAGTTTACACTGAATATGTATGCAATGTACAAATTAATAAATTACTGTCTAAAGTAAAATAAAATATTAGAATAATAGAATATTTTACATTTGAATCAGAAAAAGATTTATACATAGTTGGTTGACGGAATCTTATATACGGAATTGAAGCAGAGCCCAAGGTATTGGTAAGGTAAGGTAAGGTACCTTTGTTTGGCTACTGTCCATATATTCAAGAGGTCTAGTAAAAGAGCCAAAGTATGTTGCTGTGCCACTGTTTAATTTATTTAACTAAAACCTTAGGTTATAGAGATGAATATTACCGATCATGTCGATGACTACTATGGGGTCCTCGCCGAAGCTACGGGAGCGTTTATCAAAGTCGGGCTCGTTCAGTTGAAAGGCGGCCACATAAGGAGTAAATATTGCCGTGTAGATCACCAATATAAGGATCAACCAATCCCAAGCGGCCTGTAAAACAAGTTTGTGCAAATTTAATAGACTACAGTTTACGATTTAAATATTTTACAACACAACTATTCGGAATTGTAGCGTGTTGCGTGTCGACTGTGTCGAGTAGAGCGAGGTCAATGCGACGAATATAATTTATACTTTTCTTATGTGCAAACTACAATATGAACAATTCAAACGCTACATTGTAGTTGTTAAATAATTACATGGTAGATTAGATTTGTGGAGGAAAATTGAATAATCGCTGTTTTAACATACGGAATGCCATACGTACACATGAATATGCTGTTGTAGATACAATTCTTACCTTGTAAGGAGAATGGTGGAGGATAGTGCAGGGGTGAGAAGGCTGCGTGGTTCCCTTGTGGCCGCCCGTCGCGCCCAGAGACAGTACCTGCGAACAATGACGTCACCACTGTTTATGTGAGCCTACGAGTAAGGTAGCTGTGGACTGGCGTACGTGGGTTTACGGCTAACACGCGTGTTCAGGACAACAGAAATATTCATACGTTAGGTTAGCTATAAAACTTCAAGTGATAATTATTTTCTGTTGAATTATACATTGGATTATAGATAGTTAATCCCACTGAATATTTGCTCAAAATTAAACTTAAAGTTTAGACAGTGGGACCATAGTGGACTTTGTTGAAACTATACATTGTTAAAACAAAGAGTAACTAACATGTTTTTATACATACAAACACAACATATCAAAGATGTTAATCAAATCACTACGACGAATTACCGGGTAGGTTTATTTTACGATACAATTTGCTTATTAGCATGTATGATTTATAACACAATATTTAACAATATAATTGTATGGAACCTTTTTGTTTAGGCAATTTTTTTTCCTTTTTACACGAAATTACCTACATAATGATTACGGATATACATAATTATAACTACTAGAACAAGTACTAGGTCATACGTGCTATAAGTATTTTTAAGATAAAGTAGGATGCATTATTAGGTACGTCAGCAAAGGCATTCCCGATGAAATGAGGAAACAAAATCCATTCTCAAAAGCTAATATTTATAACTATGAAAAATCAATGGATGAAGTATTCGTGTATGTACCTACGAGTATGTATGCAGAATGCAGGCTAGTGAATATTTGTGGTTTCAGGTCGATTTAATTTTGTGTTAGCAATGTTTAACAAAAGCCTTTTTAATTATTGAACACATCTATTGAACATAGTGTTGAAACGTTTAAGTTGTCTAATGTATAACGTTCCTATTCCAAAATGCTACTGTGATATTTTAAATGAATGAACTATATCGTGTATCGGGATGGTCCATAATCCACCGCGGGCTGTAGATGTCGCAAAGGTATGAAACATGTGAATAGTTCATTCGGTGCTTCACGTTGTATGCACTATTACTTAGTTTTAACGACGCAATAGTTTTCTCCCTATTGTTGCTGCCCGTCTGTCACAGAAAATATCATTTAAGTAGGTACCAAATAATTTTGACAAGCAAAGATCGGAGTAAATTAAACCTTCTGATTTACAACATTGAATTTCAAACCTCAGTATCCTACATAGTAAAAACTGTGAATCGACTAATGGCCACTGGCCATTTTAGATCGCTTAAACTTAATGCAATAAACACTCATCGTAACACATTATCTGGCAAAGAGATAAATGGATTACCTCCTTGCCGATGGCTGGCAACCCGTTGAGGCCATTACAGGGCGGTTCGAGGCGAACGACACTCTTGCGTGAGCCGCGGAAACCGGTGTCACGTACGCGCACCGACGAACGCCACGTGGAGTGTGGTGGGTCGTCACGGGAGCCGCGCGCGGAGGCTGCGCGGCGCGAGGTAGTGAGCGCAGCGCCTGCGCCGGCGCACGGCGGCGACACGATCAGCGGCACGTCCGGCGTGCGCTCCTCCATGCCGCTGCCGCGCCAACGTCCTCACCGGAACCCGCCGTGCTCCGACGCCTCCAGGTGCTCACATTCCAGCACGGCTCGCTCGAACGCCGACGCCGACTCCAGCAGTGCGATTGCCGTGTTTTGCATAGATGATCGATCTATCCCCACGTACACTTCTCAACTCTCGTTCTCTTCTAATCCGGTAATCGTATTTATGTATTAGTAAACAATCTCAATTATTGCATGGTAGTGTTGACGATATTTTTACGATGGTATGGTTTTGTATATTTTTTATAACAGCGAAATGGTATAAAAATGGACAAAAGGAAACGCAACTATATCGTATAAGTATTTGGAAGCATCAGCTTAAGTTTCCACAAATGTCGGCTAAGACAGTAGTTCAAGTGTATAGAGCACGACTAATAGGCACACAGCTACGAGCGCCTGAAAGCGGAGAACGAGGCCGGCTCATTCAAGACACTGTGTCAATGGGAGGCGGTTCTTTTCATCTTTTTGTGCACATGTTCAATGTGCGCAAGACGTTCTCTCCGTTGTTGGAACTCGAGAATAATGACGGACACGAGGAAACTGACATTGAACGACAATACAATACGAATATCGAATGAAACGTCTTGTTAAACCAACCCGTGCTGCCATTGTGATCCCAGCATTATAGAAACTGATACTTTAGCCAATTTGTGTGTAGATCTGTATGTTGTTATCTTTTACTTAAAATAAGGCTTAGGTCTGTGTGGAATTATGATGACTAATTATAAGTAACGAGTAATTTTGAAAAAGCTGCGTAGCATTGACAAAGCTGAGTGAGTATGCATTTATTAATATTTTAGGATGTTTCTAATTATGGAAGTACAATCCGGTATTTTACTAATTGGTGAGGAAAATGTTCCATATTAGGAATTAATTTTGGTCGCAAGAAAAAATAGAACGGATATTGTCACGACTAAATCAAATACAGAAAGTTCCACTCCTAAAGGATTTCCTTTCAAAAAATATTGATTTAAGTTTGCAAAATATTAAAAAGATATGGTTTATAAAATGAATCATTATAATTTTTACTGTTTAAGAGCATATTTTGAATTTCGTTATGTGATACAGCTTTAAAGATCTAACATTTAACACCACAATAAGCTATTAATTTTATTAAAATGTCCCAGATTATGTTGATTTAATAAGCAAAAATCTAAAGGAGCTTAGTAGCTTACCGACACTCAGGGTTAGAGATGTGTAGCATTGAGTGCCATATTACGTAAACTAGCTTTATGAGGCCCAAGAGACGAGCGGCAAACTTGAAGCATACATACTATGTCCACGTTCTCAGAGGAACACGATAATACACACGTTCATAATTCATAAATTATGAAGTCTTTGTTTATTACAAAACACCTCATCCCTTTCGTGGAAACTCTGACTTAATATCGCCACAAGCTCTTCGCTTCAGATTCCCGTTGATAATGCCAATTCAGAGAATTTTTACGAGAATTAATGCCTACTGGTAGGTACAGTCAGCATCAAAAGTTGATGACCACATTAAGATTTTCAAAATCGCTGTACACCGTATTCACTATTAGCACTTCACTATACAGCGATTTTGAAAATCTAAATGTGGTCAACAACTTTTGATGCTGACTGTACCTATTTGCAAGAATAGAGGTGAGTCATAAGCATATATTTTCTTTGCGACTGTATTTCTTTGTTATTAACACCGTTTTATTTTAACAGTGTAGAAGAACATAATAGTTAATTTAACATTTTGGGTAATGTACTTATGTTGAGTTACCGTGTTCTGGAGTTATTCAATTTAATTTTTATATTCTGCCTTCATACCTTGGTAAAATATTAAATTAATTATTTTAAATTGCCAGTGTTATGAAATTAATGAAGAGAAACAAACGACCTCTGAAGCTGCGCTGTCACTTGTGATTAAAACGATAATGTTGCAATAACTGATGAAATATGTCACAATACAACAAACGACTTCAAGTATATAACGTTATGTAATAGTGTCCAGTAGCAAAAGGAACTGATGTGGCTACAGATGAGTTAAAGCTGTGCATGACGCCAACAATGCGAGGTTTGATGGATATTGAATGTAGCGCGGCTCAAGCCTGAACTGAACCCCTGGGAATCCTTCCAGAATGTGAAGTCGTGGGAGGGGCAGCATGCTCTGCATAGTTTTTACAATAGATTCGCCGCCATAGTATGAATAGGTAGGTACAATATAGCGTCTGTAACTCTCGTTGCAATGAAGCTTCCAAAGCGAGAAGCACGGCTTTATTATAGAAATACAATGTTAACGACTAAATAAAATACAAAATAACTAGATAATGGCTAGATATAAACTACTCAGTCAGAACCAACAAACCCTACAAGAAATTATGAAAGAAGAGTGGTTCGGTGATCTTTCATAAAATGTTGTAACATTCGTTCAATCTAAAAGCATCAATATGTGATAATGTATGTGAACTAACTTCTTTTACTAAGAAGATAAAAAGTAGATAAATAACTTAGACAAAGGAAACCATACCATGGTGGTCATAACTCCAAGCATGGATCGCGTTTTCCCCCACAAGTATAACAAAACAAAGCAAGAACCAACCGAAAGAATATATAATGCTAAGCCCGCAACGAAACGAACGAAGAAAAACACCTCGACAATTTTGACGCACTGACGTTCACTGAGCAAACTAAGCACCGGACGGCACCACACTCGATATTATGGACTAGTCAATAAGCCTAAGCAATATTTGACCACTTTTAGCTATATGTGTAAAATTTTTATATAAAACACCTATGGCAGCGCAACAAAATCCGCAAAGGTCGACTGCAAAATGATAATAATAATTTTTACTTTTTAATGCAGTCGATCGATTAAGCGCTCGACTCGTTTACAGCACGAACGGCCCGTTTTGTGAGATATGCGTTAGGTTCGGTGTGTCGTGTTGCAATTATACTTTTTAGCTAAGATTCGCGGCGGTGGTTCGTTAAAGGCGAGTCGCCTAGGAACGATATTAAGATAACAATTCGATGGCAGTGTGAGAAGCGGCAGAGTCCGCAGCGTGGTCGCTGGACGTAAACTCGATGGGGCACTGTAGCGGCGCACGCAAGAGGTCGCTGTGCGCCGTCGTCCCGGCGCGGCCCGAGCGGCGGCGGACGCGGCCGGAGACGACCGAGCACAGGCGTGACCTCGCACAACCTCCCCTTCTACCATCGAATATTTCAGCTGAACGCACGGTGTCGCCGTGTCGCGCCGTGTCGTTGATGAACACGCTGCGGCCCACGATCACGTGACACGTCGATATTAGGCCCCCAGAGCTGACACACTACTAACAAATAATTTAATTTATTTTATGATCCTAGGCGTACGTTTTGTAAAATATTTATTGATCCCTAGCAATGTTTTCATAAATTATTGTAATGTGTTTGAATGGGACAATAATTTATTTGCTTTATATCTACACCTTGATTGTCACCATCGTATTATTATAATTGAATTTAAAATGATTTATTCGTGTAGTGTACAAATGATTACGACCCTCTTGTCAAGTGTTTCCCCTCTCACACAGAAGAGAAATACGAACATTGATCTCGACGCTGACTAACGGATTGTTGACGATTTTGTTTTATCAAGTGCAAGTTTCGTCACGATGTTTTCCTCTGCCGTGGATCCTCATCATCTTCTTGCCCTTATTCTGACTTATTTAAGGTCGGCGCAGGATGTCTTTTTCTTCCATAGCCATCATATCAGTAGTAACTCTGTTTCTAGGCATAAAATCGTTCTCATAATCCATCCTACATTTCTATGGTATTCCCTGTATGGTATTATATTGTATGGTATTGGTATGGTATTCTCTGAAGATTCACTCATCAAACTTTTCTCAAGACATATTCGTCATCCGAATCACATGTCCATAATATGACAACCCATTTTGAACATACAATGGTGGCACATGAATGGTGTCATGGTGTCCAAAATTATCATAAAAACTACCAATTAATTTTATTGAAAAAAAATTACATGTTCGGCTGTCTCGTTGGTCTAGTGGTTCCAAGTGGGACTGCTGAGCGTGGGGTTCACGATTCAATCCCTAGACCGAAACAAGAGGTACTGTTTTTTTAATTTCTTCGGAATTTTCATGCAAATTGAGGTTACTTTCTGATTTAAAGGGATTTTTAATAACTCCAAACTAGTCCCGTGGATAAAGAATTTGTAAGAAAGAGGATGGAGCTCTTTGCAGGTAACAGCTAAATATCCGCTTCTATTACTGAAAACCTGACAAGTGAGAACTGACAATCATGTCTTTGTGTATTCCTGAGTCCAAAAAATGTTTTTTTTTTTTTGTAAAAAAGCAAGCCGCAGGTGCAGTTTATTTTAAACTGCAACGTACGGTTTACTAGCTGTGATAGCTTTAATTAACTTATCCAAAGAATGCTGACACACAAATAAAGATAAATTTATTGAATGTTTTGGAAATATAAAACCTAGTGACTGTACTCATTCACTAAATATTTTCAAAATAAGGTTAGGAGGAATACTAAATTAGTTATGCGTTATCTGCGTTTATAGTATTTTGAAAATAAAAAAGACGTTAAAAACTATTGTAAACACAAAATCAATAATTTCGAGAGACATTATGACTATGTCCGCTAGATTAAATAAATTCGGGGTGTCTTCCTAATGTACAGCGAAAGGAGAAGTGCTCAGCGTCAAACACGCGTAGCATTGCGTAGCTCCCGCGTGGCACATACGTAGTACGCGTGTAGTACGCGCTTAGCACCCGTGTAGCACTTGCGTAGCACCCGCGTAGCACTTGCGTAGCATACGCGTTGCACTTGCATAGCATTATGAGAGGTCTCGTTGAGACCGTGTAGCCGCAAAGCGAACGCTACGTCGCGCTTCGCTTCGATACTAGCAAAGAGTTTTTAACGAGGAAACACTGCTATTGCTATAAAAGATTAGAATCAATTCAGGCTTCAGACTTTTCCGCTAGTTGGCGCTAAAAGCCATTTCTCTAGCAAGTTAATATCGGTTATTTATCAAAATATTGTATAATATAATGTAATCTGATATTACGAGTATTACGTATGATGTAACGTAAAAACAAAGAGGCGCTAACAAACATATTATATACATAGGTTTTCTTTTTTATTATTTTTAGTGTTCCGTACCTCAAAAAGAAAAAAACGGAACCCTTAAAGGATCACTCGTGTGTCAGGGTGTCTATCTGTCTATTTGTCACAGCCCATTTGCTCCGAATGTAATGGACCGATTCAGTTGAAACATATGGTATTTCTAGGACCCAAACTCGGACGTATAACGTAAATAAATGAATTTTGAATACGAGTAATAATATTTTTATAAGTAAATTAAAAACAAAAATTTTGCAAACTGTACCGTGTGATATATCACATGAAAGGGCTTATTTCCAGGGTTTCATTTTTGTTCTTCATAATTTTAATATTAATACTTTTAAAGATATTTAAGAAAATTTATGAAAATTGACCATGACACCCCCTTATCTCCGAAACTAATGAGCCTAAAATTTTGCAAAAAGTACATAGAATGGTTTATGACTCATAGAACTATAAGAAGTCTATGTTCTTAAAATAACATGGTAAATCTCTCAATACTGTGCGTCCAAACTTACATTTGCAGTTGCATACAACTGCAAAAACATTTTCTCCCATAGGAGAAAATATTTTTCAATTACAATGTTAAGTTTGTTCTTGGGATAAATTCATTCCAAATACGGCACGCCACGCACTTGGCTGGTTTTTTAAAGATCTTAACATCTGGAATAACTTCAATCAGTTGCGCAATACAATTGTTCAGCAGTTATGATTGTAATAGGCGCTTATAATAAGTGTTTCATATGAAAGACGGTCAGACGTATTTAATTATTCACTAGAAAAGAGCCCCAACCATTACTAAACATAATGATTTAAATTGGCATAGCAAAAACTCTTCAAATCGTCATTTGATGAAGGCGATACACAACCATACCAATCAAATCAATGCCATGAGATTTGGCACCAGATTGAATTGGCTTTCATCGACCGGCGGTCAAACTCACTTTCTTCGTTAGTTAGTGAAAGTGTTGCAATAATCTATGTAAGTAGACGATGTAACTGCGTGACGGGGAAGATGGGCGTTAGATTGGCGAGGGTTGCGAGCCGGCCTCGACGCCGATTAGCACGCGATAGTTCAAGGACTCGATACACAAAAGATAGCCACAGCACGTATAGATAACTCCTTCACGTTACGCAACTAACCTTTCAGATTCACCGGCGTGGGAACACGCTGATGTGGCTTCGAGGCTGTTGGCTTTTGAAAATATAAAGCTCGTTTTGTTCGATGCAGGATTGCATGTGAGTGTTTGTTTGACAAATAAGCTGTAGTAAAAATAAGTAGTACACAATAAATAGTAAATTATAAAAGATTGTAAACATAAAGGATGATGAGAATGGCTGTGTAATATTTTACAAATGTAGGTTTTTTGCCAGCTGTTTTAATTCAGCTGTTAACGTTATTAATTTGTTATCCAAATAATCTGATAACGCCAAATAAATTATTTAACTTATTGAATACGAGTAGTTTCCCAGATTTTCCGGATTTTAGAGAGATTTTTTCGTAAGAAACCATATTTAAGAAGTTTAATCTAAAATGGAATGCGCCACAAACGGGAAATCTGTAAAGTTGCATTTGAGAACTATAGTCGTAGATTGTCTCAGTCTCTATTAGGAGTTTATAGAACTACTGTTAAATATCATGATAGAAATAGTTCTGTAACCACATCACTGAGTCTGGTCTGGTCGCCATTATTACTGTCGCCGACAAACAATGGTATACTATAGTATGCGTCTCTGACTGAAGCAATAAGCGAGACAAATACTTGCAAAGCTTTCGAATGAAGGTATTTTGAACATAAACTAGATATTTTAGGTATTTAGACGATCTAATGAATTCATTATGATGCCTCTGACTACCTCAGTAGCTGAATGTCTTCAAGTTCTAATGAAATATGTATAATTAAGTACAGCGTACGTCGTCTTGACGCAGCATGAATACGACTCGGTGGAATTGAATTTATGCATGAATTCCTGCGTGCACACACGTCTCTATTTCCATCATGAGACTGGCAATACCCAGGTGTAGCTATCCACGGATTATGTTTAATTAAAGAGGGATTATATCATAACTGCTCTCATAACGGTAAAGGAATATAGTGAGGAAATCCTCCGGCATATCCTAGGACATATAATTTGAAAACATTTGATAGCAACCATCCATTGAATCTTACTGCTGAATCAATCAGCCTGTAGCGTCCTCTACTGGGACACAGGAATCATCTCTGTGCAGGGGTTACAAAGAGTCTGATAGGTCTGTTAGGGCATGTATATAATTAATTTAAACAGTTATTTAAATGTGCTATATATGTGTTATAAAAATCTGTTTGGCGCACCTCAAAATGGGTTACTTACATTCTTAGGAGTTTGGTTAGACTAAGGTTTTATTTTTAGCTTTTCAGTTCTATTTTTTAATTCATTCAATTTATGAAATTACGCACGCATTTTTCCCAAAAATATTATTAAAAGCACAATCAACTTTTCAAGTTTGTCTTTGAACGATGGGCGCAATATGACACGTTATCACGTAGGACACATCCTCGATCGACGTGATCTACGTGTTACAGTAATAGGAAAAGATTACGGTTTTATATGTGGAGGACAAGAAGTACCGAAACAAAAATGATCACAAAATATTGACGTCTTAATTTTAATAATGATTACTAAGGTTCATATGACTAAACCTCTCACTTGAACGCTCATTTGAATGCCTTCTTGTCATTTTTTTTTCATATTTTGGATGCTGATGCTGAAAAATGAATCTTAATAAGTATTACCTGATTAAAGATATTATAGTTAAGACCTGACGTTACGCAAAAATCCTGATGTCACAAATCCTGCATCAAGCAATTAGAGTTTACCACGCGAACAGCATATATATAACTTTCCAAACATCAATCGTTGGACAGTTGCCCGCTAGAGACGACTCCCGTCTGGTTGGAGGATCCACTCTTTTCTTCTTTTTCTATAGAGGATGAGTGAACCTCACACCCTGTTCCTCATACCTCTAAATTATATATATTGTATTACTTTGTGTATGTTACTGGGAAGAAGTTAAGCGACATAACACCCGATTAACTAAAATTTTACAGTCAAATAAAAGGAAGTTACCACATGGGCTTACAATGCAAAAATGCAATAACCCATGCTCAGCTGAACGTTGATTCAATGCATTGGTTATGGTAATCGGAGTTCTAGATCTGAAATAACATTTCGTATTCGCAAGGCAAGCAAATTACTGAGGAAAGAAGAATAATCAATATCTTACAACTAAGTTTGTCAAGGTGGACCGACGACTGGTGAAGGTCGTGGAAATCTACTGGACGAGGACATCACAGGACTGGTTGCTGTGGTGATGCTTGAGGGAGACTATGTCCAGCATCAGCCGTCTTATGGCTGTTTTTCAAAGAAGGTGATATTTTCAAAGAAGGTGATATTTTCAAAGAAGGTGATATTTTCAAAGAAGGTGATATTTTCAAAGAAGGTGATATTTTCAAAGAAGGTGATATTTCAAATGTTTCCATAACTTTTATTGTTTGTGGTAAACTGGACGCAGTGAGTGATGAAAAACTTGTTATGTAGTGAACTTGGACGTCCATTTTGTTAGGGTAATTGGTAGGGGCAGGCATTAAATGTAATTATAATGGTGATTTACCCTGGACTTAGAAAGTACACTTAAGGAGGGTGGGTTTGGTTTTTAAAGGTTATTCTTTAAATTGTATTCCTTATTATAAGTCCAAAATTTATGACCGAACTGAGCGGCAAGACCATAAAAGCCAATATTTATTGAAAAACATTTACTATCAGTGATTATGTAACCTCTTAAAGCTACTTCGCGTAGAAAAACCGGCCAAGTGCGTGTCCGACCACGCACAATGAAGGGTTCCGTAGTTGGGATGAATTTATTAAAAAAAAAAACACATTGTAGTGGAAAAACATGTTCTCCCATACATCGATATACTTCACGCATCGCAAAAAAAAAAACAGCTATTTAACGATTTTAGAACATTTTCCTTTACTTGTGCAGTGAGACCTTGCTTCTTGCCAAATTTCATGATTCTAGGTCAACAGGAAGTACCCTATACCCGGTTTTGATTTATTTGCGAGTATCGAAATATATCGCATAAATGGTCGATTTTTTTTATTGCGTTGACTTAGAAGCTGATTTTTTTAGAGCTCCAAGGGACCGTAGACAGTATTTGATATAAATTTCAACTTAATACCTCCACGCGTTCCTGAGTAAAAGGGTCTTGACAGACAGACGGACAACGAAGTAATTCTATAAGGGTTCAGTTTTTTCCTAGTCAGGTACGGAACCCTAAAAACCAATCTCTTGCAGAAAACTGTGAACTACTTAGCAAAGTAATAATCAGAAAGCTTTTCTGATAATCTACTTATGCTTTCCTAGTTCTAAGTAGAGCCACTTTCAAAATATATCAGTTGTCGATTTCACAATCGATGACGAGTATTTACCAAGAAAATGTTCGCTAGCGCAATTATTTTATTCCATAATAAATGAAGTCAGTAGAAGCTTGTTGGCGTATAGATCTGTTGCTACTGAGAAATACTTTTGAAAGGGCTATTCTGAAGACGGAATTCTTAATTTGAAACAACCTTAAGAATTAATTTACTTGAGATACCTAAGACGAAAACTAAGAAAAGATTTTTTTACAAGAAAAATGTTTATTTAATAAGCTTTCAGATATACATCAAAAGCCTTCACAGTTAAGTACTCCTCGGGCTAGGATTTTTAAAACCCCAAGTTATTTTTTCAACTAACATTCTTATTCTTTTTTATTATAACTTCAAATCAACCTCTATTTAGTTCAGGCTACAATGCCGCGAAAATGTTACCAAATTAAAAAAAATAAAAAATGAAATAATGATAAAATAATGGTTTGAACCTTTACTATTTAATCATGCGCCGTTTATATTTTCTCCTGCCTAAAAAAGTGCTCAAATCTCAATTACTCAATGAAACACGACAAATGTGTACAGATTGCCCAGTATATGACAGGCGATGAAATATCGACCTAAATTAAAATGTTCACTGACATCTTCCCAGTGCGCTTCGCCGACCGACATGGTGTTCCAATACACGTTGGGCACACTGTACAGTCACGAGCACCAATATGTATCCACTTAGCAAAAATCAAATGCGATTTTAGCATGGAATAACGACTGCAACTTTGAGATGAGACCTATTTCATATTAGTATGGGTTCCAAAATACTATGATCGTAACAACATAAAATTACGATCACCACAGTAAGAGAATCACTTTTTAAAGTTGCTAAGTGTATACATATTGGTGCTCGTGACTGTACATCTGTTTGTTTATTATTGATAAACTATTTTGACGGGCGCACGATATCTTAGCAACGTGACTCGAAGGCGCAATCAGGTCGTAAATAGACGGATCGATACATTCTATATTACTTATTTTGCTTTGCTACCTCCATAGGCACAGGTTTTTATGAATCGCAGTTTTGTTAGAACGTACAATCACAACGGGATTTTCTTAGATGTTTATTCAAGTTATGTAACTGATATGTTATGACTGAACTGAACAGATAGAAAAAAAAAAATCTGTATGTACAAATTTATCAGAAAAGTTGGAAAGAATCCCTGAGGGAGAAGGAGTAGCTTTATTACACAATCTATTGGAATTGACATGCAGTTGGATGCTAAGAATTATCATTCATAACGACTCCTTTGAGGGATAAAAGTTGCTTTTGCTAGCCAAAAAGGTAGATTGCGGTAGGAACTATTTATTGAAATTTTATTCATAATTAAAACAAAAGAAAGATAGATCACATTAAGCATCGAATAATTTCGCTTTGCAAAGTATGTATGCCTACGTCGGACTGAGAAGTCTTCATCGATCAAAATAATGTATTATTTAAAGTTAAGGTTAACTACAAATCCATCTCTCGGGTCTTCAGAGAACAGATATACCATTAGATTGTATTTGTGTAACTTATTGTGAAACTTCGCCGTCAAACATATGTTTTGAAGTCACATTCTATTTGTCTGTCTGGAACCTACTCAATTTCTCGAATATGGTTGGTGACTTTATGTAATTATGTAGTTATACGCCATATAAATATAGGGTAAGTTTCCTTCTCTAGCGAAGCGATAGGAGCTACTCGACTTTCCTGTCTTGAATAATATTCAATAGGAGTATCGAACAATGATCTGCCACGGCACGACGTAGATTCTGTTCATAGACACTCAATAGTTCCTGAAATGGGTATGTGTGGCATATCATAAAGCACTTCTTGGAGGCTTTCGTCTTAATACGGCACACCAACACGACGAATTGTTAAGTGTATAGATTAACAGCTTTTAAGCCACTTGAGTAGAAGTTCTTACCACCAGTGACCCAGCTGCGTTCTGTCTATATGAACGCTCATTAGCAAATACGCTGATAAATTAAAATAAGTTTCTAACAGCCCGTTAACCCGTACAAAAAGCAATGTTTCAGTAAATAAACTCTGTTTTATCTATTTCTTCAGCAGTCAGAGAACCAAAGCGCATATGTACAGACACTCAAGATCAGGATTCCAGTCCATACAAATATTTGTTATTCGTGCCATTTTCTCAACCAGTCTTACTGGAGCATATTTTACTTTAATCTAATAACGTGGCTAACGCTACAATAAATTATTTTATAACTAGGCGAGTACCGTATGGGCAAAATTGTATACTCTGTACGCTAAGCGCTAAACTAATCGTTCGCTAGTGTGTGTGTATTTTATTTATTTGTTACTTAATTCTAATCTGGTGTAAGACTTAGTTGATTGATTGAGCGACTGATTAAAATAGAAACGTGTAATTTCCATGTATAACGAAAGGTTCAACAAAAGAGGATTGGAAATACGACTTAGAAGGGGGTGAAAAGGGGTGAAACCATTAACCACACGGCTGCAGAAGAGAGTGAAAGCGAGTGATTAATACAATCCACGACTGATGAATGACTAAGAAATTATGTAGTAAGGATCAAATCGTTGCTTGAGTCGCGAACACTGTATTTGATAACACTGTAATCCCATCAGATGGTGACAGAGTATTCCAGTCTTCATGTGTGAGGGTACGGGATTACGAGCTTAACACTTTCGCTCTACTCCACCCATTTCCATAGAGCTCATACGCCATGCCGCCATACATATTGCAAGTTGACTCCAGGAGAGGCACCGGCATAACGTTTGCGCTAAAGTTAACCCTCGAGGAGTGTCACCGGCATTAGGATTGAAATCTTGTCAAAATATACAACATATTTTAGTTGCACAGTTTATAATGTCGAATTCGCTAAGAAAAACCTACATTTAAAATAAGCCCTCCGCGACGGCTCCCGGCATCCCATAAGCGACTTGATCCCGAACCCTCAAGGAGGGTTCCCGGCACTGAACGTGTTAAGAAAGGTACAGCACTTTCCATCTTTCTTAAGCTAGTTAAAATCAATCTGCCTAGCCTTATCCCAACTATATTGGGGTCGGCTTCCAGTCTAACCAGATGCAGCTGAATACCAGTATTTTACATGGAGCGACATTCTATCTGACCTCCACAACCCAGTAACTGGGTAAAACGATACCCCTTGGTAAGACTGGTTTCTTAAGTTAATTAGTATAACAATATATTGCTTTAACCGAAACTTATCATAACCATCATACCAATACTCAGACCGTCCATTGATATTGAAATATATGTAAAACACACTATCGTATTTGATACTAAAAAGTTTAAAAGCCTATAAAAACTGGATGACACATTAACGGGTCTGTCTACTACTGTATTTATAATCATCCAATTATCCAGATAATCTGCACTTTAACGGTTTGCCGCGCATTATACTTTTACATCGGAAAAGGTGACAAACACATAATATTTGTGTTACAAGCTGTCGTTGTTGGAGTCTTAAACTTGATGGTCGTAACTCCTCAGGGACCGGTGGCAAAATGTCATAATACAAAGCAGTCTATACGTACATGTAGACGTTACAGGGATATTAAATTCTTCCCCCACTTTCATCATAGTTTGTGGTTTGTTGCTCTAAAGGCGAATATGCTGATCGAGAAAAGATTCGCTTAACTTTTGGAAGTGGTTTAACACGATCAGTGCCGGGAGCCCTCGGGGAGGGGTCATTTTAAATATAGGGTTTTCTTAGCGAATACAGCATTATAAACCGTGAAAATTAAATCTGATGTATATTTTAACAAGATTTATTTGTATATGCGTTAGTTTTAAAATCAAAGAATTTATTTTTTGATCCCGGGTACAAATATTTACAACAAAATGTAAAAGGTTGGAAACTACGTATAGCCGCAGGACCCCTGAAAACACAATTTTACTTCGTTTTACAGTGTTTTATAATACGGTTTTAAACCTAATGCCGTTGACTAACGCGATGGTTAACTTTAAAAGCGCAAACGCAATGCCGGGAACCTTCCCGGAGGGTTCACTTCCAATACGTATGGGTTCTATGAAAAGTGGGTGGAGTCGAAAGTGTTAAATTAAAATAACAGGCAAAGTGCTCAATACTGAAGGTTTAGTATGTTGCATTACAACTTATTTATATATTTTTTTATTACTTATTTCCAGTGGTGTCTTAATCTTACATCTATCTATATACCACACTGTACCTATTATGAATTAAAGTCACTTTTCGTGTCTGTCTGTGTGACTACGTTGTTCTTTTCAAAGGAACGGGTTTTGATGCAGTTTTCACCATCATATAGTTAATTTATACACATACCTGTGAATAAATCATTAATATTAAACTTGCATATACCAAAAAATCATGATGTTTTGTCGAAACGCAAAAACAGTGCGAAGCAGGTACGGGTTTATCATAATCAAAGCTATCCAGGTAATCTCACGACGGGCAGCTGGTCTACTCACGAATGTCGGGCAGGTAGATCTTATTTTTATCACTGTACCAGTAATGTCTAACACATTAAAAACGAAGGGGAGCAATAAAAGAAGAAGTTAACGTACTAAGTAAATGGAATACCGGGTAGTAACTGCATCAGCGGCGTTAAAGTCCCGCGCGACAGCTGTAATGTGATTTAGTTTTAAAGTACACAGTTGAATGTGAGGGTATTTTTATACTGGGAATAGAACATGTTTCAGGTCATCAACCTCTAGAATTAGTGTAGTGATACCAATATCACTACACTAAACACACGGCCAACCGTGTGTTGACACGAAAATTATAATAAATTGGTGATTATGATAATTAACATACATATTTATAAGTAATAAAAATATGTACAAAAATATGAAAAAATAAGAATTCCGAAAAAAAAAGATTTTTGCCAACCACTGCATGGAGAGTAGTTGCAAGAAATCATCAACGCGGCTACGAGCGTAGGCGCACGGCTACGTGCGTAGCATGGTCTACGCGGGTTCATAGTTCACAGCTACACAAATTTGCGCGTAGTCTCACCTGCTTATTTATTTTTTGTTTTGTGTAGTCAATAAAGGCTGTTTTATTCATTGCTATTGAATGGCAATATGCTTTGTTTCATCAATGTAATTTTAATAGAATGGAGTAAATTAATAATGATACAGAAGCACAACCTATTGTATACACGCACATATTTTTGAAAACATGGTATTAAAAAGTAAATGTAAACAATTACGTAACGTAACGTAACGTTAATAAATGTTGAGATTAATATGGCAGTTAGTGACACCTTGGTTTATCACTCAAAGTACTTGAATCGATGGACACAAGTAATGTGTAATGTAATGTGTCATATTTTAGTTTGCAAAGAATATACACAAATGAATTTATAGGTACTCTAGTAAACTCATCTATAAAAGGTAAAAAATCTCTATTTAATATTTATGCATTTTGATATTAATATTTGACGCGTTTTTATTGATAAGTTTTAAAATTGTTTTACAGTTAGATGTTTAAATAATAGAATAATTAATTTTTAATTATGTTTAAATAATAAATAAAAATCTAATAGAATAAATTCATCCACTAAAAATTTATATGTATATTGATTTGATAAAAAAATCTTTTATTGGTATACATGCATTTAAAATCACATTATTCAATTTGAAGTCCCGTAACAACCCGTCGCGTCGCCGCGCCTGCGTCCATATATTTTAGGCTATGTATTGTATACGTAGTACATATAAGTTGAAAGTTACAAAGCGCGGCCGTAGAACACAAGAGGGTCTAAGAGTGAAGCTAACGAAGTACTCACCACCTTCTCCTCAATGATCTCATTGTTGTTGTTGTTGCTCCCATATTTTAAGGCACCGTTTTCCATGACCACAACTGATCGTCGTGTTTTTAACAATATCTTTAACACTATTTGTCCTCATTTACTATACATTTTTACAATATTTACATATGTTCAGTGATATCAAATTACACATCGTCCCTATGTATCTAACATTGCTTATGTTTATTAGATAAGTTTATTATGTTACTGATATATCGTTTTGTTTGTCAGTAATTATTATTATACATTTCATTGGACCTGAAATTTGAATACGCATAAATTTTAATGATCTTCGGATTTTTTATGTTTAAAATTATTTGTAATTAGTTTTTCTATCAGCATTTTAACATCTACTAAGAATGTGCATAGTATTAATATAATTTTGATAAATGTTGATAGCTTAAATTTAATTACATTTAAGTATTAATCACACACATTGCACTTACAAGTATTTTAATATTATTAGTAAGAATTACTATTTAACTTACTAAATGTTTACTATATAAATCTGTCATAAAACAAAGTAGACATACAATAGGATCATTACTTATTGTAGTAGTTCGTAACCTACATTTGGTTAGTTTCCTGGTTACACATGAAATATTTCTATTGTTATTGATTTAGACTTCTACGCCAACTCTTCTTTTAATAATACGCCATGCTGAATTAATTAAAGACGTTACATAATTTTACTGATATTAATATGACATCCGTTGCTATGTTACTTTTCTTTGTAAACACATTTCTTTGTTCGCCAAATCACTTCGACAAAAATATCAGACAGCGATTTATAGAGTGTCTTAAGACATTTTGCTATATTCCAGTTCAAGTTTTATAATTTGATTAGTCTTTCAACTCCACTGATGAACATTCACTTTTACGAAAAGTTTTCGCATCGATAGGTACATAAACTAATTACCTAATGATTTTATTTTTTAAATTTAAAGGCACGATTGTTTTAGGACACATGATATATGTTTAGTAGTAGATGCAGTTTGTTAACATCGTGTCCGGTGTCGGTGTGCAGGTGACGCGCGGTGTCGATGTCGCTCGGGGCGCGGGCGGGCGACTCGCGGGCCGCGTCATACTGCGGTGCGCGGCGAGCGGCCGGCCCCTCAGCGCCCCAGCGCTCCAGCGCCGCATACCCGCACTCTGCGCTCGCCCGCTCGCCATCGCCGACCACCATACCACCGATACGCACCATCCTTTATTATTGACAGACGACCTTGCCCCACATTATATTTTCTCCACTAAAAGGATTTATTAGGTCAATGATGGACGGATGTTGAACATTTGTGTTAAATGGAAAACAATGACTGGCGTGATTGACCCTGCGTGAAATAGCACACCGAGTATTTTCCCCCTTCTTTTTTATTGATATTTTCTTTTCATTGAGAAGTTTTGTTGACGAATACTTTCTTATACTTAGGTACCGCAATAAAAAGTTACCACATACCTAACTCGTAACTTGCAAGGGTGTTATGTAATTTTATGAGTTGGTAAAGCATTTGTAGGCGTTTAACCTATTTCTACGTATGCATTCGATCTTACATACAAATAAACCAGATACAGAAAACATCGAAACACAAACTTATTTAAAGAACATTTATGTAGACAAGTGGTTAGAAAAAAAATAAAAATATGCACATCTATTTACATTCAATAATACCTACGCAAACATTCCCGTCCCTTGTGAGTGGAATCATTAAATAAATATGGAACTACAAATATTTCTTAATCAACCTCGATACCCATTCGAAGCAGTGAAATATAACTCGAAGCTTATAGTGACAGGCAAAATATTGTCGCAAAGCTTTCGGCATTTCGTCGTTGAAGTTAACGACGCTTTTGTAGTTCTTTCACCATCAAGTACTTTATTTTTACTAGGTACGTACCTACAAACTTTTCCTTCTTGCACTAATTCCTTTGCAAATGTTTATAAAAGTTACACAATTTGTTTTAGATTAGTTAAAAATCGCAATAAATAAATAAACAACGCAATTTTTTTTTTCATTACATGCTCTTGTGATGATTTTTAATGTCACATTATATTATGCTGTCTACACCACTTTATCTAACTAACCATAGCTCGTTTTCAAACATTAGAATTTTAAATGGAATCTTGCTTTTCAAGACTTTACGTCGTAATAATAAAGTCTGACAACCAGTCTTACCAAGGGGTATCGTATTACCCAGAAGCTGGGTTGTGGAGGTTAGATAGGCAGTCGCTCGATGTAAAATAATGGTATTCAGCTTCATTCGGTTAGACTGGAAGCCAACCCCAACATAGTTGGGGAAAAGCTAGGCAGTTGATGATGATGATGCGAACAATAAAGCGAGTTTTCACGGGTCACTGACTTCAATTATAACTTTACACTCACACTCACTCATATACTGTAGCCTATTTTACATTTTGGAATATCTGTTAGACGAGTAAAGCGGATGTATTTTTTAAGCCGTACGTTTATATTTTCGTAACAGAAAATAATTATAAAAACCGAGTAAGGTTCTTTCTTAGAACGATGTTTCAAAAATTTAGTTAATATTTTTTTTTTTTTTACTAACCCAAACCATGTGTGTTTTGTTGAGAATCTCTCGTGAAACGATGTTCTCTCTTAAAATAACATAGATAAATATAAATATGATATGATATTTTGAATCTCTTCCTAATAAAAAGTAAACATAGCTATAATTTCATGTTGAAATAATGAAAAACAATAGACTGTCTAAACCGATTAAAACTGTGATTACCTATCTTCTATAATATTCGCCGGTGAGCGCCTGTTGTACGGAACAATCGGATATGAATCTAATATTTAGCAGACGACGACAGCGGCTGATATAATTATTTTAATCATTTACAAATATCTACACATTCATTAATTTAATTTTTTAATTCGATTGATGTTGGCAATTAATAGAAAGGAAATTGCAATCTGAACTTTGCCAATCACAATTTTATTTTCCGTAGTTTCAGTAAACAAGCCAGTAACTCATACTTGTGCAATTATCTTTCGTTACCTACTTCCTAAAGTAAATAGTTCTGACGTGGATTGCACTGTCTGATAGCAAATTAATCTCATTTATAGATACTAAAGGTAAACACATTGGATTAGTCTGCAGTTTGTTTGTTTTCAGAGTGGTTGTAGTTACAGATGTGATGATATCGTAATAGATAGTGTAATTGCATAAGAATTGTGTATTAAGCGAATTCTGCAATAGGAATCATATTTGTTCCTGCTGTAAAAAATTGTATCTTCATAAATTCAATACATCATTAAATTGTTAAAAGTCAGACCTAATGTGTTTTTTTAATAAAAACATAATGCAATCGAGTCATTGTACTTAGTAATTATAGTAGAAAGCACAAACAAGACTAGTATTTTTTTTGGTAGAAGCAGAAAAGTATCGAGACAGAATATAATTAAAACACATTACACGTTACACGTGGGCGGGTCAGTTCACACCGAGACGTGACGCTACGCGACGATGCTTGAAGAAGCCAGTGGTTTCACGCTGCGCGCTGCAATGCCGCGAGATGCAGCGCGACGTCGCGAGGTGCATCGTGAAGTAGCTGGCAGACCCACGCGCCACGCCTCGCTGCGTCGTGATACGTCGCAGAGATGCCTCGCGGCGTAGCGCGACGCCACGATTTCCATTTCGCATTTTCCAATTATCTCAATTAAATTTGTATCTTCTTGAGTAGTAAATAAAGTTATATTTTGTATGACTATCTTAAAAAGTGCACGCTGCTTCGCTTCGCTTCACGTCCCGGTGTGAACTGACTCTAAATGCATGGGGCAATAGTGTAAAAACAACAAAAATGAATTTGTTACTGACAATTTCACATCCTCAGGGCAAACCTAAATTTTCTAACGGCGCCAGTCTGGTTGGTTGCAACGTGCATGCAATGCATGCCGTCTGATACCTACGACCTCTAGCGCCGTCCTAGGCCTTGTGAGTCTCAACATGCATCACTGTCTTGCCCTGTCCGACGATGCCGTTTCCCTTATTTCAACCTTGGGTTGTTTTGCTGAGTCAGGCTTTGAATCAGCAAAAAATAAAGCGATTGGAAGGACTATCATCAAATAATTATAACACTATCATAAATCCTACCTTATTATGTTTTTTCTGTCTTTAAAAAGGACTGTTGTAACTCGAATACATTTTTATAAAATAATACATATTATTCTATAATGAGTTATAACAAAAACTTATAGCTTTTATTTCTTTTAAAATTTTAGACCGGTTTGAACCTACCGGATTAAAATTCGGTAGAAACAATTGCGTTACGTAATACAAGACGCAAAATCTGTGAGTCTAAATGCCTCCCTCTTCTCCTCAAACGTTTCCCGCCCCCATTAGCTTCCGAATTCTGTAAACAGTATTTACTTATGTTATTTACATTTCCGTACCCTTATGTGTTCAGCAAAATGAAGGTCGATTAAATGTTTAATTAAAATGCACAAACCATTTGGTTTTATCTTTATACTTATTGTGTCGCTCTGCGCGTTATTGTGCGCGCTTCCCGAATGCGTATCGCTTTCCTGTAAGGGTGTTATTTATTTCGCGAGTTGCGTTAAAAGTACGTTGACCGACGGTCGCTGTAAACGCAATAACAAACAACGCAAAAAATAATGAAATTAACTTTTTACGGCCCACGGGACGAAAAACATTTATAAATTGTTGTCGTTTTGAGAGCATGAGAGCAGGCTTACGAGGTGGGACAGACAATTCATTTTAGAAATTGAGGACAATGATGATTTATATGGAAGTATGACGTGTGATTATGTATCATCACGCTCCCTTCGTCCGCTAAGTGAGCAGAAGCCCTAGTGATACGAGCAAGAGTCGCGTTAATACCGTTTCTTGTCGCGCTCAGCTAACGTAATACGTGTAAACCTATACGATACCAAAGTAGAGGAGTTACGTAACAAACGATGTTAAACTAATAAAAATAGCTATCGCGATGGTTCTGTTTACCCCTTTTAGAATGAAGACAGATTAAATAGTAAACGGTTCTAAGCAATCTCGGTATAGTTTGCGTAGCAATCATCAATCTGACGAAAAACTGTTAAGGATTTATTAGGATACTCATCTTGATTGTTCAGAAGTCTGATTTAACTTTAGAATTTACAGCTGTAACCACAAACTTCCTACAATGTTGTGTGATACAAAGAAGTCGATACAGTTTTTAAGAGAGTCGTTTTTTAGGTGCTTAAGAGTTGAAGTAACTCTACATACTTGTGTCTTCCGCCCGACGAGGAGCTAAGAAGAGTCGCTATATTCTGCTGTATGTTGTACAGACAACAAAAGAGATAGTAACTAGCCAACAAATTAACCTCTTTGCGCTACTTAGATTTAATTCATACTAATTATACAATTACAAATGTAATTGTTTTTTGTCCCTAATAAATAAATAAATTATGGACTTACCAACTTTTTACGTACATTCTGCAAAAGAAATAGTAGATTATTAACCAAGGGGATAAAGCAGTGTCTTCTGTCGCGGGTGACGAATTTAGTTCACCCAAGACTAAGACAGCTTTATCACCGAGGAAAATACTCTACTTTTCGTACCATTTGCGAAAAAATTAACACAATAATAATATGAGATAAGCATTTATTAAAAATAATGACAATTAAAAGTAAAAGTTAACATTCGAAACATTGGTCCAATTATTGATAGAGAGAGTTACATTTTTGTTTGGTACATTTATTGTTGATGAGTTGATTTGAGTATTTCTCTGTTCTTGCGTCGGAGATAGTGGTGGTGGTGCATCGTGAGTTACGGACGAAGATAAGATGCCGGAAGTTGATGGTTGTGGCTCTGATGGATTAAGTTTTTTATTTTGTTAATTTGACTGCATAATATGGTTTTATTCGCCATTGAGCTTTCGATATAACCCTCAGCTACTCCATCAGAGCTCCAACCACCGTGTCTTTTTATTGACGTAATATCCGCCCCTGAATCCGCCAAGAAAGTCGCCGAAGTTCTTCTAAAGCAGTGACCGGTGTAGAGTTCAACATCTTTAAGTTTTAAATATTTAGCAATTTCCTTTGGCATATTGCTAATTTTATTTTTGCCGATGGCTTGTCGAGTACATTTCCCATTCCGATAGTTTATAAAAAATGTGTTGTTTTCCATGTTGGTGGGACGTAATGCTTGGTATTTATGAATGATTTTAGTATATTGTCCTTGTACAATGAATGACCGATTTTTCTTTGTCTTAGTTTCCTTTACATTAATCAGCAGCAACTCATTGGAATGATTTTCAACGTCCTCCACCTTTAAGTTTACAAGTTCACATCCGCGGCAAGTACCATTGAGTCCAAAAATTAAGGCCACCTATAACAAAGATAAAAAACAGGTAAATATATAGAATAATTACCATTACTAAGATACGAAATATTCATAGTTAAAATCATGTATACTTACTTTTGAGGCCAGAAAAATTTCGTCAGGAGCTTCATTAAGAAATTTTTCCACATTGAGTCGTAAAAATTTTAGACTTCTTTGCGCAATGCCCTTCTGATTTTCTTTTAAAAAAAGGCAGTAATTTCGTGAATATATTTATTTCAATGCAGTGTTAGATGCTTATTGTAGCTTTCAGTTTTGAGTATAGGTATGCACCAAAGTGTATTCGGATTCTTTGTCTTGGATAAATAATCAAAATAAACAAGAAGTACTGATTCTGAAATTGATAGGCCTTTCGCACTTCTCCACGTTGAAAATTCTTCATAAGTTTTTAAATAATTTTATGCGGCAGCATTTGCACTGATGGAATCCGACTATTCACTGTCACTGTCGCTTTGATTTAACATCGTAACGTATTTTTAGAACATTAACATAATTAAAAAAAAAAAAAAAAAAAAAACAAAACGTTGTATTTGAAGAAAACAAAAACGCGGCAAATTCCTAGACTAATTTTTTTTTGTCGGAAAAGCATAGGCATCAAGCTCATACGGCCTCGTCGGTTTTCGTAATTTTATTTAATAATCATAACTGCACAATAAATGCGTATTCCTTTTTCAAAAAATGTATAATGCTTTATAAATAAACTGGTGCAATAACAATGGTGTAAACACAGATGTAGTTCAGTATAAATTTTGGTAAGTATTCCAAATTTAAATCACATTCTCCCCCTAGAGGATGAATGAAATTCAGTACAATTTTCTTTCCCTGTTTTTAACAGATTAAAAATGACTATTGTTATGTTCGCTTTTTGTGGCATAGAATGTCACTTTTTTGAGCAAGTGGTACGAAAAATATCATAAAACATGTATGTATTGTGTCATGTTGGTGTGCCCGCTACTAAGTTCGCGTACTGTAATTATCTACAGAAACCTGTGCAAAGGTTCCACTGTTTCTGCCGTCACTAGGTAGGATTAGACATTACAGTATTAGGTGATAATCTATTCTACACTGACATTATCAAATCTTTGGTTTTACGGGAAAACGCGAAAAGGGCAAATAGGGGGATTGGGCTTAGTGAGTGCTGTTCACTATGTTATGTCACCGAAACCACATTACAGTAATGGATTCACATCAATCCATTCAGCCATTTGGATATTTTTCCTAACCTTTTTTTTTTTGGATAAAAAGTTTCTACTTCCATTTTTGTTTTATTGTAGTAGTTAAGATAAATAACAGACAGACATGTAGGAACATGTCAGTCTATTTTATCAAATCCCTTTATGATAATATTATAGATTAGTTTAATCTAAAAATAAATTGTTACTAACTGTTAATACTGTTGATATACTGCTAAGAACACTCGAATCATTGCATTAACATTCATCAAGCTAACGTATCTAAAATATTCCTATCATTGCAATGACAATCACAAATTATATGTGTGCATGTCATTTCTTGAATGAATTTTACAAAATTTTTGATAAAAAAAGAAATCGGTTAAGCGGGCGTTGGACTCGAGCACAAAAGGTACAGTCAGCATCAAAAGTGGATGATCATATTAAGATTTTCAAAATCGCTGTATAGTGAAGTTCTAATAGTGAACACGGTGTACAGCGATTTTGAAAATCTAAATGTGGTCATCAACTTTTGATGCTGACTGTACCAGTAGAACCCTAGTTTTTTTTGGTTTTATTGTCTATGTTTCTTGTATGGTTTCTTGTCATGACTTCACTCTCCTTATCACACGGGTGAAGCTGCAGGCCTAGCTAGCTCTCTAACACTTGACGGGGATCAATTGATTGATACCAACCACTTTAAAAATAACCGAAAAAAGATTAGATATAATATGTAAATTCCATGAGACTTCAAAATCTATCGTGTACATATAAAATTATGTATTATGCTATGGACTGTAATGTTATGTGCTGGGTCACACATATGGGATGCATCAGGACCGATGGGCCAGGATCGCCACACAGTGGGTGCCGGTAGACGGGCGACGGCAGGCCTAAGAAACGCTGTCGTGACGATTTCCTGACGGACTCGTTCCTGACTGACTGGTCGGAGAAGGCAACCTTTGACCAGCAGTAGGACAACATAGCCTAAAACAAAAAAAAAATGGTTACCATCTTCTGTGGGGAGCCCCAACTTAAGTAGCAGGAACCTCGTAAGTTTTAATTGTTGGTACGTATAACACAATAATATTTTATTTTTTTACCAAGTCACGAAGAACGTGTATGCTCTGCGTGTGCAATATTTCCTAGGAGTGGAACTGACAGCTCGTGCTGCTTTGGTAGAATATTTGATATCCATCTTAGCTGTATGGAGACAGGAGTCTCCATACAGCAGTCAGCACAGTCGAACCGACGCGACGTCGTGCAATTTCAAACGCGATTTGTTTTTTTTTTTTCAAATTAGCATGTGATGTACGAAACCCATCTTTTAATTTTGGGCAATTATGTGAATACCATTTTTATTTAAGTACTAGCTGACCCGACAGACGTTGTCCTGTCCAAATTTCAATAATTCATACAAAATTCCCATAGAGAATGCACGTTTAGTTTTTCAATTTTCCCGGCTTTTCAAATGTTCTTTCCGTAAGAACCTGATTTGGACTATTACGAACATTTTATAACAAATATTTGCCAAATCGGTCTAGCTCTTCTGAAGTGATGCGCTTACCAACGAACAGCCTTTAATTAGATTTATTATTATTTTTTATATAGAAGAAACTCGTACATTATACTATTTTTATTTAGTACTTAAATATATAATATGTAATCTATATCTGGTTTTCAATTTCCATCTTATAAGAAAAAAAGTAAGCTTCTTTATGTTGTTGTTACTCTTAATTTGACAACTTTCAGGCGTTACATAAAGTTATATAGCTCTGTAAAGGATAACCTTCATCACACATTATATTTTGTTTTTCGAAAGTAAGAAGAACACATAAGATTACCTTTGCTGGCTCGTGTTGTGTTTCACTCCACACTTTTACGACCCCCGTGAACATCTGCGGAAATGATCAATTATCATAATTAGTTAAATTGCTACGTCACGATGTATTGTAGTTTAAAAGATATCTGCCATCGCCGCACCTATGGACCTTAGATTAGGCTGCTAATAAAGATTATAGTCGTATTCAATATAAATAATAATTATCAATAAAGTAGAGCGTAAAGGCCGCGGTTCAGTCGCGCGATACCGTCAGTCTGAACGAAGCGTGTACGCCGTGCGCAGGAGCACGCTCCACGTATCTCTTGTCACTTATATAGTATGTTCACAGTTAGATGATAGGATTAAATTAAATAAGTCCGCGTTATAGTAAATTATATTAATTTAGTGATCGTTAAGATGGGTGCAGAGAAAGAAGCGAAAGACGAAAAAAATGCGGTACCTCCGAAGAATGTGCCGCCTAAACAAAAGAGTGTGCCAAACACGTTTATAAGGACGTTGTTCTGCTGGATGTTGCCTATATTCTATTTTGGCAATAAAAGAGACTTGGAAGACACTGACCTGCCGCCTCCTAAAAATATTTATCAATCGAAAGCGGTCGGAGATGCACTGGAAAGGTGAGTTCAAAACAATATCTTAATATTTTACAAAGGGGCTGTTCGTTATGGCTGAAGTGTTCACAGACTCAATATTTATTGTGATATGTAATTTATTGAATGTTGTTTTACTTGCAAATTGTCTGAACAAACAGTTTAAGATAGTATCGCGTGAGATTAGATACTCCTGTTTAATAAACTTTTATCTAGACAAAATTGCACTTCCTGATAATTTATTAGGCATTTATAACAGTAAGAATGACGGAAAACCCTTGAAGTATCACCGGATTACAAAAATTTGGAAGTGTGGTTTAGATACTTTTAATTCTTGTCAATAAATACCTCGTGCAACTGTGCAAGAATAAGCTCATCGTTTTATGTTATTCCTGAAAATGCACATGCTGAAAAAAATATGTGTTTCTCATATTATTGGTAGACCAATCAGTAGGTATAAGAACAAAATAATCTAGGCATGTATAATATTGTTTTAAAAATGAAATTATTTTTCAAAAATCCTTATCCTTACATACATACATATTATAAAACAAAATCCCCCGCCGAGTCTGTCTGTCTGAACGCGATAACCTCAAAACTACTGAACGGATTTTCAAACGGTTTTCACCAATGGACGGAGTGATTTTTGCAAAAGGTTTTGATGTATAATTAATAAGCGTTTTGTGTAAATTTGCTGAAATATGATGATTATTGTTGAAGATGTCGGAAAAAATCATGCAGACTTGGAGGTTTACTGGCGTGCGCCGCGTAAACCGTAAAAGATACATGAACATTATGTTTGACGGCATTGTTTATCTTAAAAAGTTCAACAAAAAAATTCCCAATGGCATATTTCTATCTTCTAATAATGACCCACATTAACAATTTTTAAGTTTCAAAATTTGATAAAAATGTTATTGTTATTTCCGAAGCTATTTTGACCGGTATTATATTTATCCTTATCCAATAAAATATGTTATTTAAATTGGGCTTTTAATTTAGATTAAAATATGCCTTGACATCATATCATTATAATGAATACTTTAATAGTTATTTATGCTACAAGTGCGGAAGGTAGGTGATTTCCGACGAGTGTATAAGTCGACACGAGTCGAAAATCATCTTACGCACGTGTATCATACAACGTTTTACTATGCATCGTGCGAGGAAAAATATAAAAACGAGCGAGTCTGACGGTAGTCGCCTATGATGCCATCTAACATATGACGACGTATATAAATGATAAAAACAACAATCATGACTTTGACTTCGACTTCGACTCGACCTCGACTTCGACTTCGACTCCGACTCCGACTCCGACTCCGACTTGGACCCGGAGTCGGAGTCGGAGTCCGACTTCGACTCCCGACTTCGACTTCGACTTCGTCATCGCCATCGTCATCGATATCGTCATCGCCATCGTCATCGCCATCGCCATCGCCTTCGCCATCGTCATCGTTATCATCATCATCTGATTTGTAAAACTTTTCTCAAATAATAAAAACTCTTTGCAACGGGCTGACGACGGCCACAAAATTTTTAAAAAAACAGAAAAGTAAAAAGCACTAGTGAAAAAAAGTGACACTTTCCGCACTAATTTACTGCTTGGAAAAGGCTCTTTTCGAGCAAATGCATTGTAAAATATATAACAGATACAAAATTACGTAAATAAATTATCATGGTTGACGACAACGCGGGCGTTGCGGTAGGAGTCAATGACCTTTTCCTCGGCTATTAGGTATGTAATCCCAGTAGTACGTCCCCGTGGGATATTATGCGACATCCACGCGGGCGAAGCCGCGGGCAAAAGCTAGTTATTAATATATGCGTTTATCATCGCGTAGCTGAAGCAAGCACATGTTTACCCAAACACAGATCTTTGTATTAAAGTTTCAGCATATGATATTGAACAGACTATGCTCGTATCCGATTTGCCTCCACTTTGCGTGTGTAATATAAATTTCGAATACAAAGTTGTAAAGAACAGTTTCGTTTAAAAGTGAAGCACGCTGCGCTTCGCCGCGTAGTACATGTCCGCTCGACGACCGACTCATGTTATGTACTGTCTATGAAATGTGTACGAGATTCAGCTTCTTTGTTTTAAAGTTCCGTACCCAGAAAACAAAAGGCGAACAAAAGCACAGAGGGACAATTCATGTATTTTAAGAGTTTATTTTTTTCGCATTCTAATCTTAATCTCAATCCGTCAAAAACCATTTTTATTTACATTTTTCACAAGTTGATGAGATGAATTTGCGACAGTTTATTTTTACTCGATTTGGCCAGCTGTTCCTTCTCCTACTCTAGAATAAGGGGAATCTGATTAACAGCATCAATCTACTAACCCCGCTAGAAGTGTCCGGGATTTTGACAATATTACGTCACGACACCTAATCTACCTAATATTTATCGTTAGCAAATTGGGCAGGGGTTTTTTATGTTAGATGCTTCCATCAGAACGCTTTATATAGCTCTAAAATATCCTAACCTAACCCATACATTTGGGTTTACCTTTTTTTTGGAAACGAGGGTTCATTTATCTATCGAATATCAATATTGGCTTATAAAAAAGGCCACAAGGGTCTCATTTGCCCCACAAAACAGTGAAATACCCCTTTGCCACTAAACCTCGACATACAGCCTGATCTATTTTCAGTAAGCCAACCTCAATTTCACCTTAACGGACCGCGGTCAAAGTTCTCCTATAATACTAGGCCAGGTAACATGTCCCCATAACCTTAGATTATATTAGTAAAGGTGAAACTATTGATTTTCTCCAGTTATTAAATTAATACGCATACTTACATCTCTAGCGTTGTACAGTCGCGGTCTGAAAATGCTTACCACCTTATAAGGTATATAATTGCATGCACACACCTATGTCACAATATCTGATTTGATTAGGAATACAGGCCGAGACTGAATTGCAACGTTTGTTTGTAATGTATCATTCGAGGCGAGCTTGGTAACAAAAGGGCGATACACAAGACGCGGCGAACTTTCGCATCGAGCGGGTCGGCTCGCTGCACTGACTACTGTAACGC
This sequence comes from Agrochola macilenta, assembly GCA_916701695.1. Classification (NCBI taxonomy): domain Eukaryota; kingdom Metazoa; phylum Arthropoda; class Insecta; order Lepidoptera; family Noctuidae; genus Agrochola; species Agrochola macilenta. The sequence continues at coordinate 13,946,136 of OU753554.1, read as the reverse complement.
GTTTCAAAGGAATTCACGAAAAAGCCGACAGTCGAGTGGAGGAGCCGGCGCTCGCATCGAGCAGCTCTGCTTGCTGCACTGACTACTGTAACCCGTTACAAAAACTCGATACATTACAAACAAACGTTGCAAGTCAGTTTCCGCTTGTATAGCATAGCATTTAAAAAAATATATACATGTCGTCTAGGATACATAAAGAAAACCTTTTTGTAAAAAAAAACGATAAATATTAACTGGCATATATGGATCAAATACAAATTCAAATCATCCGTATTTTTTTAAGGAAATTTTGTCAGCAGCTATGACGTCATGTAGTCTATCTCGCATGCGACAAAACGCGCGCATAAATCAGTCCCTCTCAAATGAAAAAAATCCCATACCCGTGTACAATGTGATCTAAGAGCTTCAGGGTTTCATTCGTTCTGACAATCCCAGCGTTGAACCACTAAGCCCCACAGATTTTCAATCGGGCCTTTGAATGAGACGAATGTCACGGTGCACGTTGAATCACGCCATAGTAGACCGGGCCGAGTGTATCTGTGCAGTATCCTCAATTTGTGGGAATTCTGCTGCAGGACAATGCGCACAGTAGGCAGCACCACCTCTTCCAAAAGCAACACATAATTATTCGCAGTAATCACGTCAGTTCTCCGACGTCGTCGTGGCTCATCCACCCCCATAAGTTGATTGTTATGCGACCTGATTCATATTGAGGCACGATATGAGGTTCATCATACCGAGTGTGGTTATAACGTCATATATCTTCCGATTTGAGTCGATTTAAAAGTTTTTTCATCCGTAAATATAGCCATCGAGCCATCAAAATTAATATATTGTCGCGCAAAATTAAGTCGGCCAATTTTGTGGTGAGGTTTGAATTCCACTTGAATAGCATGATGTCGGTAGTGTAGCCGCTCGATGCAAAGCTCGTCGAACCGTCCGAGGACTCACATCATGCAAAGTAGCAAAATTAATAGTTGGTGAAGCCGTGCTCTTCATTATGTCGAACAATGCCAGTTATTTGCGCGGCGTATATTTATCAGTTGTTCGTCCTGAATTGCATCTATGATCACTTATTTGCCTTTCTTCGCCATGACGCCGAATCCAAAATCTCACAGTGAATTGAGATATATTGAGTTCTCGTGATATAGCACTACTATTCAAGCCATTTTCATAGAGAAATAATATTTTAGACCTTTGTTGCAGGGTTAAATTTGCCTTTTTATATCAATCCATTAATTTTTATTACATATCACCCCTAATTAATATGTTTGATAAATGTCATTAAAATAAATGCAATTATGTCCATGTATCAACTTTTAGATTAAGAAATGAGTTTCATCATTTAAAACTCATTAATACTGTTGTTGTTAGAATAGATGTTTCACAACGAATAAAAGTTATTATGTAAATACCTAGATATAGATAGCATTTTAGACTTTGCTGCACATAGTGTTAAACAGAATATAATTTGAAAACTGATAAACATTTTTAGACCGCGACTGTACATAATTTCGTGGTATGCCAATTTATTTTTAATTAGGATTCCATTACAATACCGAGGGCTAACATATTCGTCGTGCTGGTAATGTTTTGCTTAATCATTGCTTTTGATGTATGTATAAGCAAACGTAAAATACATTAGCGGGGAAGTTTCTTTTTAATTCGTTTATTAGTACCTAGTACCTAGGCGCGTAGTTGAGTTTAATGGTTTTATAATATCAGCTTGTTTTTGTCTCACTGTAGAGCAAACGCTTTGATTGATCACTTCTGTTGTTAATAGCATTAGGTTCAGGTAGAAAACACCTTCTAGACAATAAACACTGCAATGGTACATAATATACCTACTTACTTATCAGGTGTTTACCCTGCAACCTACAAAATCATGTTTGCGCAATTAGGTTTAAGTTAAGAGCGTTTATTCTGAAAGTGGGCAACGTCGCAAATACTCGTAGATGTCAAATATTTCGCTGTTTTGATTAATTTGGCAATATTACTGTATGGAAATATGAAATGTGGCAAACTAGTGTACTAGAATATTAATAATGAATTGCAATTATAACACTGAATTTGATGTTGTAACGTTTTAGGTGTAAAAAAGAGCATTTGGATAGTTTCCAAATACTTTTTTTAACAATTTTTTTTTTTTTTTCTACATGTTTGCAAAGTAATAAATGATTTATGATTTATGATTTAACTAAAACTAAATATTCGGTGTTACGATATGAATTATTGCATTTCATGTTCAATATTTTAGTTAGCGATATTTCTTATTACAATAAAGTAAATTAATCAAAACAGCGAAATATTTGACAGCTATTTGCGACGTTGCCAACTTTTAGGATAAACGCTCTTAAGTCTTAACTGATTTGTGAAAAAGTCAAGCAACTCGTATCGTTTACCTAAAACATGAAACCTTCGTATCTACCCCTTTAATATCAGTAGTAGGTATGAGGGATACGAAGCATGTTTAGTTATAGAAGCCGTTTCGAACGAACAAAGCCGGGTCCATGATATACGACTCAGTGGAGCCCAAAGGCTTCCTCTTGGAATAAGGAGAAAGTCTATTATGTCGTACATTAGGTACGGTTGGCGAGAGTGGCGTTTACCTTTGAACTGATGAAAATAGGATTTTAAATACATACATAACGTACTGCTAACAGGACAATATTAATGCAAAAACTTTTTACAAAAAAAAATTACCGACTTCAAGAAAAAAACACAAAAAAGCAAAATATCTTTAATTTCGGAAATTGGGGTTTTTTTTTTTTTTTTTTTTCTTAATAAAACTTACAGCTAGGATACAGATAGTTGACAGTTAGTGAAAGAAGGCCAATTAAAAGTTTTCACTGACAATATTAGGGTAGCACAAGAAACAGCAGACAGGCAAGTGAAAGTTAGAATAAGTAAGCACTCGGAGAGAACTAAGAAAAGACTGAACAGGTTTTATTGATTTTCAAAGAAGTTTATACACAGTATTTTTTTAAGTTTAGGAACACTGGTGGAGAATAAATCAAGATCATCAACACTCTGACACATCGTGTTGTATGCCCTGCTAGCTCTTATCTTTCGAGTTTTGTCAATATAAGCACCGCACAGACGGAACATACAGAGGTTGATGATTCCTTAAGGTGAAGGATGGAACACGCAGCCCAATTTTGCTCATCAATAAATTCAGAACAGTCGATTGAACAAGAATACCATGTCGGCAATTTTTCTCCGCTCAATTAGTGGAAGAATGTGAAACTTCCTACAGCAGCGGCTGAAATAATTAGGCAAATAGGTTTTGGATCTAAACTGAATGCACCTCAAGAACTTCTTTTGAATACTTTCGATGCGATTGACGTTAGTATTATAAATTGGATTCCATACTGGTGAGCAGTATTCGAGATGACTGCGTACAAAAGCACAATAAAGTATTTTAATATTTTTAAAATCGGCTGATATCGTCAAAATGCAACCTAGTGCCTTAGAAGCTTTTTTTGGTTCTGTATTTTTGTTTTTTGCCATAGACTACCGAAATTAAAGTTATTTTGCACTGTTAAGTGTTTTTTTTAATTGTTTATTTTTTTTTGTAAAATGTTTTTATTTTTCACTTTTTAGTTGTGGAACCTACCCCATACAAATTCGAATCTGTTATGTAAATAATAGTGACAGGAACTTATAATATCATCCATATAAACTAAGTGGGAAATATACGTACCTATTATTATTGAAGCTAACTCAAAAACTACCCAAGCAAAGTCAATAAAATTTATATGGAGTTTCTGTGAATTTGCTTCTGAAGTATGAACTACCAAATAAAAAAATAATCATCAAAATCATTTCATAATTGGCGGAGTAATCGCGTAAAAAAGATACAAAAAATAATAATATATACAGTCGAATTGAGAACCTCCTCCTTTTTTGAGGCGGTTAATAATCACACGGACTAAAAATATATGCGATGTTATATATATAGAGATTCTAGATTACCTTGGTCTGCATGTTGACACATGTCTTGACTGGCGAAAGCAAGTCAGAACTGTAAGCAATAAAGTCACCGGAACGTTGCGGTCGCTCTATCGGTTGAAAAATCTTCTCCCATCACACATAAAGGCAATGCTTGTACAGTCCCTAATCTTTCCCATAATAGACTATGGTGATGTGTGTTACTATGACCTGAATGCAGATCTCCTCAATAAACTTGACCGCCTTCTAAATAACTGCATTCGATTCGTTTTCAATCTTCGTAAGTATGATCATGTGTCTGAGCACCGATTGCTTTTAAAATGGTTACCCATACGTCAGCGCAGAGAGTTGAGGGCTATGTCTATGTTGTATTCTATACTGGACAATCCCACTTCTCCTTCTTACCTGACTTCCCATGTTCAATACCTATGCTCTGCCCATAGTAAACATCTTCGTTCTACCAACAATCGTCTTCTACGATGTCCTTCTCACCGCTCTGGTTTTATTCACTCTTCTTTCTTTGTCCAGGCGATTTTTCTTTGGAATGCGCTCCCTTTGAGCATCAGGATGGCAACCAGTCGGTTTTCTTTCAAAGTGAAGGCACGTGAACATATTCGTAAAAAGTTGGCAGAATCATTGCAGCGCTGATTTGTTGGATTTGTTCTCTCCTCTACCTATCGTTATTTCTCTTGACAAAGTTTATTCGGTTTATATGTATGTATTTATGTATCTATGTATTAGTATGTATTAATTTTCAAGTTATCTATCCCTTATGTTGCACCTGCCATGTATTGTCTCTGCATCACCCTAAGGTTGACTGGTAGAAAATGCCTTAGGCATTAAGTCCGCCTTTGTACAGTATTTTTTTACTTGTGCATGAAGTTTTAATAAATAAATAAATAAATAAATTACCAAATATTATGAAACAATCTGAAACAATGAAGGTTTAAACACTGATAACAATACAATGCATAAGAAATATTATAGTTAGGAAAATAACATTGAATTTTGATAAGCCGCAAACATGTAACTATTTATTGCATCCTCCACAAACATAGTTAGGTATTTAATTCAACGAGAAAGAAAATAGAAGAGGTAGTTCAAGGCACGTCGGCCATCGTTTTGAAAATAAAAATACGTTCTTGCAAAAACAATGAATTCGTGCCTGCGAGGCTGGGAAAAATTGGTGAAAGGCTTGGTTTTACAATTCGTTTGATAAATTCTCAAATAAATGCCTGCGAGGGGTTTTGAAGAAATAGCTGTAGACACTATGATGATTCTATGTTTTATTTTCATTGTACTTACAAGCAGAGAGCTTGCTTATTTACATCGGAAAAAAGCTTATATTGTGGTTGGTGTTATGTTCACACGATTACCTCGGAAGTGTCAAAAATGTTAGATGTTTAAAGCCACATTTCATGATGGCGGCTTTGGATGCATCATCTAAGATTGTGCGCGCTAAAGCACACGATTCGGTACCACATGCAGGCACTATAACCTTTTTTTTTTGTTTTTCGAACCACATAAGTTGTGACCATACAGGAAGACGACGTCCCATTATTTTGGTTTCCGGACTCATGGCAAATTATTGTTTACCCAGCATTTATTGGCTTGCACATCCAATATATCATTTTATCCATGCTACCACAGGTTTCCAGACAGATTAACTTTGCCGATAAACTGTGCAAGTAAATAAAAGCTCTGTTTCTGTAACTGGATTAATAGTAAAGACCACTTGTGTGCATGTTAAGTGTATCAGAATCGTTCAGAAGCCACATAAATAATTATGTTACAATTGGACGTGATCAGATTACCTACGGTAGTTTACAAACAATTGCCTGTAAATATATTTATAGTAAGTAGGTACTTTTTGGTTTCCAGTAAAGACTGAGCTAGGTATTGAATATTATGTTAATCCATAATCCGATAAAATTAAACATAAAAAAAAACAAAACATAATTATTTATGTGGCTTCTGAACGATTCTGATACACTTAACATAAGTGTATCAGAATCGTTCAGAAGCCACATAAATAATTATGTTACAATTGGACGTGATCAGATTACCTACGGTAGTTTACAAACAATTGCCTGTAAATATATTTATAGTAAGTAGGTACTTTTTGGTTTCCAGTAAAGACTGAGCTAGGTATTGAATATTATGTTAATCCATAATCCGATAAAATTAAACATAAAAAAAAACAAAACGTTAGTGGATATTTACGAGGTGACATTAATAAAATGTACAATATGAATTTACGGTTACATTGACCTGAAATTCGTCGGGAGTAGCTATCAAACCATTCGAGGTAACTGGATACCTACACTGAATAATTTAAGGTTTAATTTAATGATGTTTTTTAAATATTTAAAAACTGTTGTCATTTCAAATTTTCAAATCATGCTGATATTCAATTATTATTCACCTTGTCGCATTAAGGTGATAGGTTAATCTGACAAACCGATTATATTCCGCTTGCAGGTAATTCCAGAAAGATGCGAATAGTTCTGTTGATCTCCTTATATGTAACCAAATAAGAATTGAAATGGTCCGTCAGCTGGTTGTTTAAATTTTTTATGACTTCATATTGTTATCATGTTATCAGGCGCCGATAAATAAAACGTTTCAATGATCGATCGTAAATGAACATGTCATAATCACTAAGGTTGAAATCTGATTGGTGACCGCAGTTTGTATTGTCACTGTGGATCATTATTTGTTGATGGAAATCGTAAGGGATATATAAATTGAAATACTGAAACGTAGAGAGATTGCGAGGTTACATTCATTGATAGACTGGACACGTGCGCATTACTTTTGTGCAAAAGTTAACCATCGTGGACGGTCAACGGCATGACCGTGTTATAAAACATTGTAAAACGAATTTTTTCAGGTCTTGTCACTATACGTAGCTTCCAAGCTTTTAATATTTTTGTGAATATTTGTAAATATGAATAAAAAAGAAAGAAAAAATGCTTGGATTTTAAAACCAAAGTATATAGTAATAAATGTTGTTCAAATATACATCAGATTTTATTTTCGCGGTTCATTTTATTTTATTAGTTCATTGAGTAACCCCATGACTAGGAGTGAACGTTTACGGGTATTCCGTTTATAATGATGTCTTCATTATAAACGTAGTATTTTATTTTCATATAAATTTAAGTGCATTGTACATAACCTTTCATAATCATTCAGATGTTTCGATTTTATTTCCAAGGCAGACTTGGAAATAAAATCGAAACATCTGAAAGATTAAGAAGGTTATTAGTCCATAATTAATTGAAAAATGTATCTTGTTGACTTTGATTGGTGAATAACATTGGCGAAGTGTTGTTGGTCAATCGATGATATTTTATGACTCATGCATGTTGTTCCTTATCAGACTTGTTCCGAATATTCTTCGTATGTAATGAGATGTTCCAAATAACTTGACTTTCAGTCGCTATGCCTGAATTATGAGTTTATGTGCTGGGAAAATTGTAGTGTAGGTATAGGAACTGATAATATAACGGTACTTATCATTTATTTGGGAAAAGATCGGCTGTTTATATTTAGACACATAGCTTTCTAGACCTGACACCACGCCTGTATTTCCCTAGGGCACAGGTTTATAAATACATTTTTCATTACATTTTTTTGTTATGGCAAAGTCCTATGTCGAGTAGATTGACATCGTTTAAAGATTTATCGATCACGTAAAAAAATATTATTAACAACATTTACATCAATCTTTTGAGCGAAGAAAACCTTCCTCTATATTGACCCAAATTTATTTAAGAGCCCCATAGATTTACTTTATCTCACTATAATAACACAATTTTAAACAGTTTAATTGCATATTATTCGGTTAAATATAACAAAGAAATAGGTATCGATAAGATAAGAAAAATAACAAAAATGCGATACTCACTAGATACCTATTATGTATAATGTGTACCTACTCATTCCGTGCGATTAAATTAGAACACTGGTTTACGTTGCAATAATGCTTAACCTTGTTTGCGAAGTAGTGAGTATAATGAGCATTTTATTAAGTGAAAATTATAATTAATGGGTCTGATTATGACCCTTTGTCGAGAAAATAATCGATAAATAAGAAAGGTGTAGTTGTACATTATTCACTAAGGGGATAAAACAGAGTCTTATGGCGCCCGCGCTATATTGAATCAAACTCGCTTAAGACGAAGACACCTTTATCCCCGAGGAGAATAATCTACTTTTCGCACTTACTGTGAAGTAATAAAATTAATTCGATTTTAGAATTAGTAGGTTATGAAACCGTGTTAAATAAGAATGCCTAGTTATGTGTAGTTTATAATAAATAATATCGTAAATATCAAGCCCAAATCCAATATTGTAACGCCTCAGATACGCGCCTCAGCAACCGATCAGCTATTTGTTACCGTAATTGGCTTGGCGAGTCTAATACTCGTATGCACAGAATTCAATCATATTTAACTTGACAACTTAAAAAAAACAATTGTTTTTATTGTTGTATTTATTTTTGATTTATCTATTTAATTAATATTCATTATTGTTACTTATTATTCCACTATAATAACTTAATGAAATTGCGTAATTTGATTATTTTATTCGTCGACGGTAATTAAAACCTATGAAGTGAGAACTCTTTAGTTGAGCTGTACTATAAGATACAATTTTTTTAGTTTAGTTTGTAAATTCAAATATCATTATTCACCAGGTAGCGGTTTAATAGTTATTTATGCTATAAGTGCGGAAATCATCTTACGCACGTGTATCATACAACGTTACACTATGCATTGTGAGAGAAAAAAATAAAATAAAATCGAGTGAGTCTTACGATGATGTGTCTAACATAATGACGACGTATTTATATGATAAAAACAACATTCAGGACTTTGACTTTCGACTTCGACTTCAACTTCGACTTCGACTTCGACTTTGGCTTCGGCTTCGACTTCGACTTCAACTTTGACTTCGACTTCAACTTCGACTTCGACTTCGACTTTGGCTTCGGCTTCGACTTCGACTTCAACTTCGACTGCGACTTCGACTTCGACTTTGACTTTGTCTTCGACTTCGACTTCGCCATCGTCATCACCTTAGCCATCGTTATCATCATCATCTGATTTGTAAAACTTTTCTCAAATAATAAAAACTCTTTGCAACGGGCTGACGACGGCCACAAAAATAAAAAATAAACAGAAAAGTAAAAAGCACTAATGAAAAAAAGTGACACTCCGCACTAATTTACTGCTTAGAAAAGGCTCTTTTCGAGCAAATGCATTGTAAAATTATATTCAATACAATATTATTGCCCGGCTAGTGCCTAGGGTTTTAATTACTTGCTTTAGGTTAGGTTTGCATGACATTTAAGTTAACAGTAACGAGCAGATGTGCGAAAATGGTTATAGAATATAGATTTTCTCTATAGTAGGTAAGAGACATACAATGTAGAATAGTAACAAGCAGGCATACGAACTTTTGCATTTTTATGATTAAATGAGGATAACTTATCCTTTTAAATAAGCAGTGATAGCCTAGTAGTGTGACCGTTGGACTGCCAAGTCATAGGTCTCGAGTTCAAACTCAAGGCGTACCTCTGACTTTTCGAATTCATGTGCGTATTGTATAATTATCACTTGCTTCAAAAACGGTAAAGGAAATCATCGTGAGGAAGCCGTCATGCCTGAGAGCTATTTCTTGACGGCATATGAAGCCAAGTTAGAGGCCAATGAGCGGCTTTAAAATTCTGACACCAGTTTAGTCACTAACCACACGAAAAAGAAAGAAAGAATCCTTTTTAATAACGTAATTAAGGTGGATCCGCAGTTGTAGCACGCGAAATTCGGATTTTCTTACGTTTTTTGCAATTTGCAGGGCAGTGTCAGGTTGTATCTTGATCAAAATATGATTCGCGACTATAACAGATATATATTTACAGAATTAATAATACATCTTTTCAAGGGAGATTTGTTCTTATGGAACAAATCTGTTATGGAAAAGTTCATAAGGAACAAATCTAACTTAGAGAGATGTATTAATGATTCTAATTATTATAATTCTGTAAATATATCGATGATCGGCTTACGCCACCGCATTCAATTTCATCGTTATTTACCTAAGTGGCTGGTCGTCCTCGGGGTTCATTGTTCAAGTTGAAGTTTCGACTACGAAAGCGATTAAACCAATAACGCACGGTGCGTTCATTAGCCGTGTCCTCTCTAAACACAACATTAATAATGCGAACTGCTTCTGCTGCGTTAGTTCCCCGTAGGAACTCGTATTCAAAAATTACTCTAATTTTCCATGTATCTTTACTTTAGAAGCTGAATTAAAAAACAATTGAAAGACAAACAGTCGAATGAAGTAATTTTTTTTTTTTAGGTAGATTGTTATCAAATTCTTTTTAAAAATAAATCTTGGGAAAAAGTTACCTTTGGAATCTCACACCATGCAGGTTTAATTTAAATTCAAAGTAGCCAGTCCGTTAAACGGGAAATTTCATATTTATACCGCTACTATTATTAACACAAAATAACACAATGTTTTTTCCATATTTTTTGCAGGAATTGGCTGAGAGAAGAACGAGAAGCAAAAATGGCTAGACGAGAGCCGAAGTTTGTGAAAGCTCTTTTCAGAACATTCTTCTGGTCATATTTGCCAGGAGGTATTATGCAATTCATTGGAATAGCTCTTAGGTAAGCACATAATGAACCATGATTATAAATATTAAAATTGCTTATAATATTACTCGTAATCCGGGAAAACAAAGCAAAATTATTTGACTTTTTATGGTCACAAAATATTATTTTGCTATTAATCTTCAATTAAGTTTATAAAAACCAAAAGACCATCAGATGTAGACCCTAATTAACGCCATTTTCCTCCTAGAACGGTGTCACCATTGCTGTTCAGTCGCTTGCTTCTGTACTGGGCAGCCGACTCGGGCATGTCCCGAGAGACAGCCATGTACTACGCCATCAGTATGATACTGATGAACTGGGTGTCAGCGTTCATGAACCATCACGGAGTTCTGTATTGCCAGCAGTTTGGTATGAAGATGAGGTGCGCTGTCGGCTCTTTGATGTTTAGAAAGGTATATGATTGTTTTATAAATTAGCATTCCAATAGTAAGAAGTAAAATGGCATATCGGCTAAATTAAAACAAAGTTTAGTCAAAGTCGCAACTATGGAATAGCCCATCTTTTTGGTCGCACAAATCTTGACAAAGTAAACAGTTTTAACGTACCAAATTAAAATTGCACGGGTCACCCTTGCCTGTTGCCAAATTGGTGATATAATGTATAGGCACTCTATTTTGATAGAATCTAGAATTTACTCCTAAAAACCTTTGCAGTCACACTTTGGCTTCCACGTTGTAAAATGGGATTATTTTTAGATAATGCGCATGAGCAACGGCTCGCTGGGCGAGACGGCGGCCGGTAAGGTTGTGAACCTGCTGTCGAACGACCTGCAGCGGTTCGACCTGGCCATGATGTTCCTGCACTACGTATGGATCATCCCGCTGCAGATCGCCGCCGTCATATACCTCGGCTTCTTGCAGGCGGGGACGGCAGCCTTTATCGGATTCGCTGCCTTGATCATCATTGCACTTCCCTTCCAGGGTAATTTTTTATTGTTTTAGTGTAGTACAATATGTACAACTTACTTATCACACTTACTTAGCACATTTATCATCAGAAATTGCGCATGCAAAATTGTAAATAAAAATTCAAGAGGAACCAACAATAGAATAATTAAACAACGCTCATTACGAAGGCTTAACATTAGATATTATTATTATGGCAATAAAAAAAGAGGAGAAAAAGATTTTAATTTTCATAATGTTTCTTAAAAACGTAACTTCTTTTATAAAAAAATCAGATTATGTTATCTTTTTCGTAGTAGTGAAGTACCTACGTCATAATTTTTTCCAACGACAAGCAGTATTTTTGCTTCCCAATTTGAAATGGCACATGAGACACTGCCCTTTGTCTCAAGGATTGGCAACGTGTTTCGGCAAATCTCTAGAGGTTTAAAAGTCGGAAAACCACAAAGTAACCAATACAATGAAGCAAAATTTACACGAAAATAAAAGTTTTAAAGCACAGTTATTTTTCAGGTGGTTTGGGTCAGTACCTAGGTAAAGTTCGACTTCGCACAGCTGAAAAAACAGATAACAGAATTAAAATAATGAGCGAAGTTATTAATGGAATACAGGTGAGTAACTTTAGACATTGTGAATTAAGTACGTTTTGTGATAATTAATATACTCGTACCTACCTACATAATTTATACATTATTAATTTTAACCTGAAAAAACCCTGAATAAAGAATAGAATTTCCTTATATACCTACCGCAAGTATGTATTTACCTACATTGAATTAAATTAATCACGTTTACAGCTTATTCTTGATTTTATTCACGAGACATAATATTGCTTGCCTCGCACAGACGGGCTAAACGGGATAAACTCTAATGCGCACGAAGCTAAGAATGACAAAATATTATAGTTAATTATTGTTCTTAAATCAGTGGTTCAGCTTCATAAATTAGGGAAATTCCAATAAAATAGTTATTATGTTTTAGGTAATAAAAATGTACGCGTGGGAGATTCCGTTCCAAACCGTAGTGGGTCAGAAGCGTGCGGAAGAGCTGAAGGAAGTAAAGACAGCCACACTCTTGAGGACAGTGTTCCTTGGGTTTATGATGTTCACAGAGAGAGCTGCACTGTTCTTCACTGTTCTCACTTACGTCCTGTTAGGAAACGTTATGTCTGCTAATGTGGTAAGTTTCACGTAATTTCTACGACGTTACGTTCTTAGACGTTATTCCTACGCTTAGATTTTTTAATGATCCTTATCTTTTGGCATTTTATTTTGTTCAGCAGCGTCTAAAAGGAATTTATCCAAGACATTACGTAGTTCGTACAAGGTAATCTTTGTAACAAACAATTAAATAGAGTGAACCTTCAGTATTTCATCATTTCAAAAAAGCTTGTGCTATTCACAATGTTTAAGTACTTGTAAATATTTTATTTGTAATGACTGACTATACGACTAGCAACATTGTGAATCGGATTTCAAAATCCTCACTTCAACCTGAGACTTCAACCATCTCTAGGTTGTTTGAGTCTTCTCTTATATTCAAGAGCTTCTTAGACTAGCGAGTGATACATAATTGCTTGTTGAAGTGATGTCAACATCGGGATTTAACTGTGACTTCGTGCGCCGCAGCCATTAACTTCATGCAGAGATTACAAAGACATTACAATAAAATCACAAATCCCGTGGAACATAAAACTTTACCTGTGGTACATTCGCAATTCAAGATTGGCTGCATTTTATTGTCTCCGTGTTGAAGCGGCTTGCCGATTTTTGGCACCGAGGCTTTGTCGATTTTGAACATGCATTTTACCCAAAAAGGATAATCTCAGATCAGAAATTACTAATCACTTAATTTTATTGTTCCCCTGACCACCTACTATAAATTCCTAAGTAAATAATAAAAATAAACCGGCCAAGTGCGTGTCGGTTTATTTCGCAAACGGATCCCTGAATCCAAAAATGCTTTTGCCAAACTCACAATATTTTTGAACGACCTTTCTAACGATACCCCACACCATGGGATAGAGAAGAAAAATAAAAAAAACATCCCCACTTTACGTGTAGGGGAGGTACCCTAAAAAATAATATTTTACTTGATTTTATTTTACCACTTTGTCGGCGTGATTAATATGTATACCCATGCCAAATTACAGCTTTCCAGTACTAACCCTCTCTGAGCTAAGCCGCGGACAGACAGACGGACATGTCGAAACTATAAGGGTTCCTTGTTTACTACGGAACCCTAAAAACCGGAAACCATGAAAGTGTGAAGTTCGGCACCAGACTACCTAGTTAAAGATTATAATTTGGATAGTAACATTATAATAGTGTTAAGTTTACTTTATTACTGTATGGATTCTCTGTGATTGGAAATCAATCTGCCTAGCCTTTTGCCAGCTATGTTGGGGTCGGCTGCCGGTCTAACCGTATGCTGCTGAATACCAGTATTTTACATGGAGCGACTGCCTTTCTGACCTCACCAATCCAGTAACTGGGTAATACGATACTCCTTGGTAAGACTGGTTGTCAGACTTTCGGGCTTCTGATGACCCGTAACGACTATCAAAGATTCACGTGCTTTTCGAGGCGCGGAGGAGTCTCTGTATTTAAAGATGGTCACCCATTCATGGACCAACCCCGGCAAGCGTAGCTTAAGCTATTGGATCGACCCGTGCGGCTGTTATTACTTAGCCACGAGCTCCTCCTCTGTAATCGGAAATAAAGATTTAAATGATTTAAATAGTTATGTTGGAAGTTGGAACATAAAGCTGGCAATATATCAGAGTGTGAGACCGGTGCGCACTGCATCCTATTCTAATCGAACTGTCACCATGACATAGATGGATATATTCTTTCTCACAGCTGTGTATATCCGCTGTAAGGTCTAGTTTTGTAGTAAAAAATTAATTCGCATATCGCCCTTTACCTTGAATATGTTAGGCTGCATTTATTTGCATTATAGTATTTCATATTGATGTTAAATGGCTTTTCCAAGCTTCTGCTTGAGAAAAATCCTGGAGTTCATAACATACCTACTAGCGACTCGCCCCTGCCTGGCACGGGTGCAATAGGGACATGGCAAAACATCGAAAATTCTGGACTATTTATGAATATATATGTTGCAGTAAGATGGTTGATGCTTTCATGTAACTATATTACGGTATATAGCTATACCCCTAGGGATATAATTACTATATTACGGTATATAGCTATATCCCTAGGGATATAATTACTATATCACGGCTCTAACCATCTTATTGCGACATATACACACAAACCTTTCGGCTTATGATGTGGAAAATCGCTTCAAAATCTATTGTATTAAACTATACAAGGGATTTTGAAGCGATTTTCACCTTAAATCTTCTAAACTGAAGATTTGAGGGGTCAAACAGACGGACACGAAAAGCGATTTTGTAATATGTGTAGATATAAATGTTTGTAAGTATTCGAAGCCTACCTCACATGGTTTCTTCCAGTTCTACCCGTTACAACAGTTCATGAGTGCGGCTCAAGTCAACATAACATTAATCCTGCCGATGGTGCTATCGTTCACTGCAGAACTTGTGGTGTCTCTGGGAAGAGTTCAAGAGTTTCTGACGCTAGGTAAGTATCCAAAGTACTCATTCTTAATAGACAAAAAGTATTTTGGCAATTTATTTATTTTTTCATATCATGATGTTAGATGTACCTAATTATCTTCCTACTTTTGGGATAATGACCATATATTAAAAATATTTATAAAGTATGGGGAATGAAAATGAATAAAAACATTCGAAAACATAATACCCTTTTCTTAGCAGTAAGGTAGAAAGAATTATCGACTCTTGGGCGTTGTACCGCGACTTGAGCTACTACTAGGCATATAAGTTAACGCATACCCAGGCAACGAACACATATATGATTAATACTTAATGCACGCAGCATTATTGATATAATGTATTAGTCCGTTTTGTAACTATCCATTTAATATCTGTATGGCGCAATCATTATCGTATTGCCTAATGTTTAAATTTTATCAGAAATCATTATCTCTTTAGGTTACTTATACCTATCTCAGTATTAATAACGAGCAACACTATTAACATTTATTAAATAGAACAAGAATGAAAATTTTAATGCTTAAAGAAACAAGAAGCTAGAATCGTCATAAAAATGTTGAGTCGTTACGAGGGTTCACACTTAACTATTTCATGTTTTTTGTATGAGATTTGACCCATATTATGAATTTCAGACGTTATGCGTCACTATAAGCCCTGCATTCCACTGTGGCGGTATTCGACGCATGTTGGAAAAATGTGAATGAGTAACCTTGCCTGAAATATTTCTTATAAAGCTTAAACATTTTGTTGGTGACGTACCTACGTCATATGGTTTGTTATTCATTGGAGTAATCTGAAACTTGTACGATTGAACATTTCACATTAGGGACTTTTAGTTTAACAAAAAGTACTTATGTACTTGATGATCATTAAGTTCCGTTATGTCAGACATCGTCTAATCTTATTTATGGCGATCACATAAACGAAACGTGTAGGAATTAATATGTAAGAACTAAACAGCATACAAAATTAAAGTCATATAGAAGCAACAAGAATAATGTAGCCAGGATTTTGTAATATTTATATTTAAAAGAGTGTCCTTGGAGTTTCTTGCCCGTTCTTCTCCTATAGAGGTCTACATTTTGGAATGGGCAACTAGTTTCAACTTTCTCACTAACTGACCGGTAACTAACTGGCCTGTAAATGGTTTAATTGAAATAAATGCTTTGAGTTTGAGTCAAGTAAAAAAAAAAACAAGTATATTCGTTCAATGAATTTTACGTTACGCTACAGTGGCTAATCATCCTAACTTTCATATAGAGTTGCCAAAACGTTGTGTTTTAATTTACAGAGGACAGGCCAGACTTGGCGGGGCAGTCGGAGGAAGCATCGTCCAACTTGTTCCGCAACTCCTCGTTCAAGAGCGACTTGGGGACGAGCCCTTCCATCCGACCGCTCTCCTATCATCGGAAATCGGATGGATCGCCTCCCGGTAAGATATATTGTGCTAAAATACGGTAAAGTTGGATTGACAAAAGAAATGGGCTTAATAATTAACTCCCTTTATCATTACGTTCTTAAATTCTGTTACATACCAACCACTTTGATCATGTTCCTACATTCATCAATGCACCAAATGGTATGCGGTTAGAGCTGATATCAAATTATACAACGGTTTTTGTTAAATTGGTTGGTGATTTTATTTTAATTTTTATTTAATATCGATGCCCATAACGTCTCTGAAATTTTACCAAATAGTAAACCTTGGTTGGAACTAGTAATCAACTAATCAGTTTCCCGTAACATTCACGAGCACATATTTATCAACAAATGTTATCAATATTCAGACAATGTCGTAACACGTCTTCACCTGTTGGATCGTGGAAACTTTTCAAAGTTCAATAAAATAGTCCGAAGTTCAAGTCATATATATATATGTAGGTATAAAAGTTTCGACGATTTGATAGTCTTGTGAAATATCTACCATAGTTCAATTACCTTACTCGTACGTAGAGGGAACCGCGACGGGATCAAACCTAATTATCAGGAAAACCAATAATAGTTTTTTTATGCCCGTGTAGATGCTTAAGCATATATCAAACGTCTGCAACACGGAATAGACATAATTTCAGGGCGTCATATTTTGAATTTGATTCCAGACCCGGCTTTAGATGCACAACTCAAAGCGCCGGCAAATCCCAAGTTCTTGCGGAGCATGTCGCATCAGGATGACTCGGCCTTGGTGTTGCATGACGTGTCGGCCAGTTGGACAGGGGACCCCAATGTTATGGCGCTCAAGAACATCTCCATGCGGTTGCGTAAAGGGAAACTATGCGCTATCATTGGAGCAGTCGGATCTGGGAAGGTAGATTTAATATTGATTTTGTTTAGTATAGATACCTACGAGTAACTTATGTACGCGAAATATAGAGTTGTCATGTACCTAATTATTTATCTCTCAATAAAATTTCAGCTCATTCTGTAGTATAGAGATGTAGTCACATTTTTTGTTATTATGACAAATAGTGTTTAGTGACTATAAATCTTTAAGGTCATATCAGTAAAGATATCAATTAATTGTTATTTTCCGATATGTAGTCTATAAAGAATACACATATCAATATCACGAAGTACATTTTACTTCTAATTTTTCTATCTATAATATTTGGAAACAACTTGTTCATATGATTTGTTTTTCATTCTCAGTCCTCGATTTTGCAACTACTACTAAAAGAATTGCCTTTGGCGACTGGCACTGTTTCAATATACGGCAAGATATCGTACGCCTGCCAAGAGGCGTGGCTGTTCCCCAGCACCGTCCGAGAGAATATACTTTTCGGTTTGCCTTATGAACCCGGAAAATATAAGAAGGTACGTAAATAAATCTCGATTTGCATATAATACGTATTTTTCTCTTATTTGTTCACTTTATTTGGGCCATCGATAGGTTTATAGATAGGTGAACTGTGTCATTGATACGCATAGTTTCACCGATAAAACTAATTAATCATAGCAATAAAGGTTACAGATTAAAAATGTATTGTTATGTCTGTGTTTGTGGCAGCATTCCAACAGAAAACAATATGAAGTGCTATATTTCCGCTTAACGCTCCGAAAAGCAATAAGGAGCAGAATTTTAAAATTGTACCCTACGGCTAAGTTGGTGTTAATTTCATCATTGCAATTTTTTTCAAAACATAGGCTTAAGTGCAATTAATTCTGTTTAACATTTACCTTGCGATGGCACGAAATAAAATGTGGTTTTCATATGTTTTTAATGCAAGTAAGTGTTTCACTATTAAGGAGCACTGACCGTCTCCTATTTATTCACATTTCGGTCGTGTGCTCACATATGTGTTGTGTAGGTGTGCAGGGTGTGTGCACTCGAGAAGGACTTCAAGCAGTTCCCCTACGGCGACCAGACGCTGGTGGGGGAGAGGGGGGTATCCCTCTCAGGAGGCCAGCGAGCCAGAATCAATTTGGCGCGCGCTGTTTACAGAGAAGTAAATTGATTTCTATTTTGTTGCAAATATATTGAACTGATCACAGCTGGGAAAGTGGGAAATGAACAATTTTTTATGGAGTCATTAACTTGACTGAAAAGTTTATTTTCAATATTTTCTAAATTTCTTTTAGGAATAAACTCCTTCGAATGTTTTCAAGTTATAATCTAAATAAATGTTGGTACAAATATATCTGTCCGGTACAATTTAGCGAAGTTCAAATGTAGGTATTTCAAGAAAGATTCGCTTAAAATACACACTGACGCAGTTCCGACTATACATAGCTCAAAGATCTTGAATATCCGCGAAATAATGGAAATACGGATATTATCCATTTAAACTGAAGCACACTTTCCACGCTATAACTCATAAAAATATTCAGCTTGAATAAACAACCTTACATAGTCCATATTTTGATAAGTGTAAGAATAACCCTGCTCATTTTCATCTGTTCTATTTTTGGACTTCAGCGTGTAGTGCTGGATTTTATACATTCAATTTCAAATTCCTACGTAGAGAATTAGAGTAGAATTCAAAGAAAGTTTTTTTCTTTTTGTTCTCTCACAGTCTGCAGAGCATTTGTCTGTCGGCAGTCGGCACTGAGGGTGTGAGTGCCAAAACTTAACTACGGAATAAATGTAACGAACTTTATGAACTAAAGGAGGAAGGAAATGAATTTGTTTCAGCAAAAGATTCATATAACGTGCCACATAAGCTCTGCTTTGGTTTTCAGATATTTAATTTTGCTTCTTTCTGGTTTTATGATGTTTAATTCGAGGGTTCCCAAACAACTTTTAACACAGATCATTTTAAAAATGTATGGTGTACCTCTGCGCGGAATTCGTTTCCTCAATTGCTTTTAATGATTCGCACTGGAAAATGAGAAGAAAACACCGTGTTTTTTCGTTTTTACTTCGGTTTAAGGTCGGAGCTAAATGTAGGGCAGCTTTACTATTGCATGTACGCCATGGCATATTCATAGACTTGAAACAGCGTACTTCTTCGTTATGGGAGGGGATTTTTCGCGTAACAGAATACAGCTTCAACGTAGAGAAAATTAACTTTACTTGAACTGCGAACAACTTTGAAGTCAAATCAAAACTGAAATCAATGTCCAGTTAGCTATACTTACGTTATCCTACGACATACATAAAGACATTTTTTATTTTATTTTACATGTGTTAGTGTCCTGTTTTTCTCGTTTTTCCCGTTTTTCTTGCTATAATTCAACTATGTCTAATGATGTTTTCTTTTTAGGCCGACATATACCTTCTGGACGACCCGCTATCCGCCGTAGACGCTAACGTGGGTCGTCAGCTGTTCGAGGGCTGCATCAACGGCTACCTGCGCGGACGCACTCGCATCCTTGTCACTCATCAGATCCACTTCCTCAAAGCCGCCGATTACATCGTTGTTTTAAATGAGGTTTGCACATTTTTATTCAATTTAATTATTGGGAATTGGTATTTTCATTGTTTTAATTGCTTTTATTGGTTTCCAATTAGCCTATTATTTTCCTTGTGATCATTTATACACTTTGCATTTATCCTGAGAACTTTATAGCACAAAAACTTTTTTGTATTTTATTCAATAGATCACTCTATTGAATAAAATACAAAAAAGTTTTTTCTGTCTTGTTTTTTAAGTCTTTATGGCAAATCTCTTAATCATATTATGGACTTGAATGTCTTCTCTGACCGAAATATGTTTATAAAGTTATTAGTAAATGAATTATTTTATTATAGGGTCGCATTGAAAACATGGGGACATTCGATGAGTTGGTTTCATCTGGCAAAGATTTCTCTATGATGCTGTCCCAGCTACAGGAAGGCAAAGACAAAGACTCTGACAGTCTTGGATCACGAGTAAGTTAACCGTATGAACTAGGCCACAAACAAAGGTGATGTTCATCGAAGATCGAGCTTAATGGTGTGCCATTGAAGATACCTAGTCCAGCAGTGGACTTCTATAGGCTAATGATGATAATACAAGCTAGGTACTCAGTTCGTGTGAAAGTTGTTAAGATTTTATGAATTAAAAGACCCGGCTTTACGATAGGTATATTGTGCGTTTGTTCGTAGTTCTAACAATTAAATTGTTGCATTTGCTAATCTATTCGAATTATGCATTCCAATCGGTGCGGTTGATACAAGTTTATCGATCGCTGTTCTGGACGGCCGTGATATCGACCTCAGCTGCTAAAGTTACATTTCATTATCAGGCCCAGAATATATTAGGGTAATTTATGTTATTGTAGTCTCTTTTGTTCGCCCAGTACCTAATAGAAATATTTCTAATAATGTCTTAATTTATAAACAGCATGCAGGATTGTTACAATATTTTATTGGCATTTAATTTATCTTGCATTAACATCAAAGGTAACGACCACAATAATCACGAGCTCATAACCGAAAAACCGTGAATCCTGAAAATCAGTGATCATAACTTCGAATAGTTAGTGTCATGGAAATAAATATTTCTTAATACAACATACTCAGAAGTGTTTACGAAGCAAACGTTCCTAAATAGTACCTTTTGGTACCACATATTCTGTTTACGCCTTCATATTTTATGAGCATCTCAGCCCGCACTTCGTAAAAATACAATTTATCCCCACAAGGTCTGAAGGAATCCCTTCATAGTAGCAACTAGCTTCTTCAAATATGTAGAGGGTATCACATACCTCTATAAAAATGAGCTTGGGTCATTCGTTTATAGGCGAACCTGGACTTTAATATTTTTCGATATTTATGTGAATTTTATGCCAGCACTTTGCTGAAGGGGGTTGATGCATCCTTAACGGCGATAAACTATCAAAAGATTCATGTATGAAAATTGCAGTGGGTACCTATGTAAGCTAAGCCTAAGTATCCTAACCTAAGTAAGGTAAGCTTTCCTAGCTTACTAGCTAGCTTTTCATAAAAGCTAGGAAAGCTTTCTGAACCGCCATGAAAATGAGGAAATTCGTAGGTACCCACTGCAATTTTCATACATGAATCTTTTGATAGTTTATTGCCGTTAAGGATGCATCAACCCTCTTCAGCAAGTGGCTGGTCAGTTATTTTTAAGTCTTGGAGTTACCTGAGCCTACCAAAACTAGTGGGTATATAAATATGCCACGTTGGTATTTTCTGTGTGTACTGGATATGGGTACATAAAATATATTGAAATCTCAGTAAAAAACATGAACAAGTGAATTTAAAAGAATCTTGTTGTTCAATGTTGGTATGTATCCCATCTATTAAACAGTTAATTTATTTATATATACATTATTGTACACCAGATTATACATTACATAAAGAAAAAGTAATACACTATAAAATATACAATGGGCGGCCTTATCGCTTACTGCGATCTCTTCCAGGCAACCTTGAACCAACCTCAACTAGTTTCCAACCTCCTCAAGTCGTCAGTTTATTTTTTACTCTTTATTGTTGTCAGCTTCATGAGATGAGGTTGGGCGATCGCCCGGGGCCCGAGACTCGAAAAAGAAACAACACAAAATGATGAGCGAACGTAAAATTCATAAAAACAGTTCATCCTTGCTAAAGCCGATATTGCTTGTACCTACTTTACTTGTTTTGAAGTTTCAAAATGGTAGAATATACTTGTATTCAAATCTTGTACATGCCTACTTATGAAAAATATGAAAATGTGTTTTTACATCAAGGAAGAAAAAATATCATAACACTTTTTTCACGAGCCTCGACAATTTGCACGAATGTGTAGATGGTAATAGTAGTACCAAGATGCCAAATTAGTATAAAGGTATTTCAATTTACTTCTATGTTATGTTCTACCAGAGCACCGAAGAAAAAGACAGACCTGCCTTAAAAACCTTGGTAAGCGTGACCGAAGGCGAAGATTTACAAGAATTCGAAGCTCAAAAGATGGAGGAAGAAGAGAGACAGTCAGGCAACCTGCGCTGGGAGGTCATCTCGGCTTACTTCAAATCGGGAGGAAACGTCTGCTTCATTATCTTTGCGCTCTCGATTGTTGTTCTGTCCACCACTAGTGCGGCTTCGGTTGACTACTGGGTCAGTTATTGGTAAGTCGGGTTTTGTTTATTATTAATCGAACATTTAAGAATTTTTCCAAAACTTTGCTTTGAAAGGAGAATAAGTCTATCCATTACCTTCAACTGCAGTTTTATAAGTAGACCTGTGTTTTATAAGTACGACACACAACCGATTAAAATCTTGCAGACATTTTCTTTTTTCTGCAAAAAATGTGTCTTGCGTTTGAGCTGAAAACTTGATGTCATCAGTATTATTCTAGACAAAATGTGATGGCTATAGGTCGAGGTACATTCTAAACGGAAATATAAATTTTTAATTGTTTTGTTAAAGGACAAATCAAATGGCAATATACGAGGAGTCTCTGGGCGGCGATGACATTGGTACGTACTAATTGATATCCCAACGTGATTAATTCGTTAGATTAGATAGCTCATAGCAATGAGAATGGTGTAAATGTAAAAATAAAACCATATCGAATATTTGTGTTGGTTGATAGTTCGTATGATAAATGAAATTATAAATTAGAATAACATTAAAAACAGTTTAACGGTTAAGTATTCATGCACTCAGTATATATGCGTCATGAGCAATCATGTCGACGTATCATTCTAGTTCAATATTACCTATTAAAGTCAATGATGCAATGTGTATTAAAAGTTGCTCATTTGTTAGCCTACAATGGCAGCCTTGCATAATAAATGTACCTAAGCCCAAGTTTTCTATAATCACATAAATACAATATAACGTACTACGCTAGTCCCAAGCGGTGGGTCCTAATTAAAGTAGCTAACTAGCAGGGACCACTATTAATAACTAGCATCGTTAGGTTAGTTAGGTAACTTGATTCACGCCATAAATCCTTGAGCTCAAGAGTCAAGCTGTTGGATCGAATGTTAAACTGCTACAAACACCTTAATAGATAGGTAAGTAGTTCACATTACGTACTTGGTATAACTTACTTTTTAAAATAGGGAAATTCGTTTTAATTATTTTATTCCAAAGAACCTATAAATGGTCTTATTGAAACTAATTATTTGACTTTGACTTTAACATAGGTTTAACGCCAGCATTAGAATAAAATATCTTTTCGTACCACTTGCTCAAAAAAGTGACATTCTATGCCACAAAAAGCGAACATAACAATAGTCATTTTTAATCTGTTAAAAACCGAGAAAGAAAATTGTACTGAATTTCATTCATCCTCTAGGGGGAGAATGTGATTTAAATTTGGAATTTTTACCGAAATTTATACTGAACTACATCTGTGTTTACACCATTGAGTTTGTATATTACAAAGCATTATACATCTTTTTGAAAAAGGAATACGCATTTATTATGGAGTTATGATTATTAAATAAAATTACGAAAACCGACGAGGCCGTATGAGCTTGATGCCTTTGCTTTTCCGACAAAAAATATTAGTCTAGGAATTTGCCGCGTTTTTGTTTTCTTCAAATACGTAAACGTTAAGTTTATTTTAATTTATTTTTATAAATAAGTTAATGTTCTAAAAATACGTTACGATGTTAAATCAAAGTGACAGTGACAGTGAATTGTCGGATTCCATCAGTGCAAATGCTGCCGCAATTATAAATAATTTGCTTCAACGTGACACTGGCAGAATAGTCGACACCGGCTCAATTGCCAAGAAAAGAAAGGAAAAAATAAAAAAAAATTGCTTCGAACAAAATCCAAGGAAAATTATGAAGAATTTTCAACGTGGAGAAGTGCGAAAGGCCTATCAATTTCAGAATCAGTACTTCTTGTTTATTTTGATTATTTATCCAAGACAAAGAATCCGAATACACTTTGGTGCATATATTCAAAACTGAAAGCTACAATAAGCATCAAACACTGCATTGAAATAAATAGATTCACGAAATTACTGGCTTTTTTAAAAAGAAAATCAGAAGGGCATTGCGCAAAGAAGTCTAAAATTTTTACGACTCAAAATGTGGAAAAATTTCTTAATGAAGCTCCTGACGAAATTTTTCTGGCCACAAACGTAAGTATACATGATTTTAACTATGAATATTTCGTATCTTAGTAATGGTAATTATTCTATATATTTACCTGTTTTTTATCTTTGTTATAGGTGGCCTTAATTTTTGGACTCAAAGGTGCTTGCCGCGGATGTGAACTTGTAAACTTAAAGGTTGAAAATCATTCCAATGAGTTGCTGCTGATTAAGATAAAGGAAACTAAGACAAAGAAAAATCGGTAATTCATTGTACAAGGACAATATACTAAAATCATTCATAAATACCAAGCATTACGTCCCACCAACATGGAAAACAATAGATTTTTTATAAACTATCGGAATGGGAAATGTACTCGACAAGCCATCGGCAAAAATAAAATTAGCAATATGCCAAAGGAAATTGCTAAATATTCAAAACTTAAAGATGTTGAACTCTACACCGGTCACTGCTTTAGAAGAACTTCGGCGACTTTCTTGGCGGATTTAGGGGCGGATATTACGTCAATAAAAAGACACGGTGGTTGGAGCTCTGATGGAGTAGCTGAGGGTTATATCGAAAGCTCAATGGCGAATAAAACCATATTAAGCAGTCAAATTAACAAACATATAAAACTTAATCCATCAGAGCCACAACCATCAACTTCCGGCATCTTATCTTCGTCCGTAAGTCACGATGCACCACCACCACTATCTCCAACGTATACTATCTACAATGAAACGCAAGTTCCTCAGACGCAAGAACAGAGAAATACTCAAATCAACTCATCAACAATAAATGTACCAAACAAAAATGTAACTCTCTCTATCAATAATTGGACCAATGTTACGAATGTTAACTTTTACTTTTAATTGTCATTATTTTGAATAAATGCTTATCTCATATTAATATTGTGTTAATTTTTTCGCAAATGGTACGAAAAATAGAGTATTTTCCTCGGTGATAAAGCTGTCTTAGTCTTGGCCGAACTTAAATCGTCACCCGCGACAGAAGACACTGCTTTATCCCCTTGGTTAATAATCTATTATTATTTTGCATAACATATCGTACATAATAAAAGGTCTTAAATATTGATGTCGATGTCCCTGCTACAGAGTGGCAGGGACATCGACGCACATCCTGTTACCATGGAATAGGTACATGATACCCACGAAAAATTTCGACGCAGCCTGCGTTGAAATATTTCGTCGGATACTTAAAAAAAAATGCTGTTCAATACATTTTGACTAAGTACTTTTCTATGAGTCTTTTTTTTTTTGATAACCTGATTTAAATTTATATGCTATGCCTAGAATCATGTGCTGAATTAATGGTTGCAGTTTGTGCGTCGATGTCCCTGCCAGCCTGTATACTCGTAAATAGTTCCGTATATTTTGCTTACTTATTTCAGCATGCATAAAATACCTTAAAATAAAATTATAAACAAAAACATTTATACTGAGATCAAGTGAAAAAAGGTCCATTAAAATTAAATTGTATAAGTTACTAGTGAGATCATGTATATTTGAAAAATAAAACAAACACGCTTAATTGAAAGGTGTGTGCTCAAAAACTCAAACTCAAAGCATTTATTTCAATTAAACCATTTACAGGCACTTTTGAATTGTCAAGAAATCGGTCAGTCAGAAATATGAAGCTAGTTGCCCATTCCAAAGCGTAGTAGGTACCTATGGAGAAGAACGGGCAAGAAGTGCAGTTGTGGAAGACTAACATCACTTATTGATGGACTGTGTTACATATGAGTCTGATAGAAATGATGTGTTTGGGATCTTGAGGATGAACCGACTTGATTTAGACACATTTCATAGAATTCTGTCTCAACCAAATGATGGTGATGCGAAGAGTCTGTTCAGGTTGTTGGCCCAAATGAAATCCATAGTACTCGTAGTGTGTATTTTGTTATTATTTGTTTAGGGTATGATGGGACTGTCATACGCATTGCGGTGATAAAATTCCCTAATTAAAACAGAATAAAAATAATTTAAAAATTATTTGTATTTGTGTTAATTTACATACCTTAGGTATCAAAACATAGTTATTTTGAACTTTGCCTAAAATTTAAGAATTCACATACACTGGGTAGATTGAGGCATTTCTTAAGTTTCGTTTTGAAATAATTTAATGGCAGCTCTCTGATTTGTTTATTACCGAATAATAGATTTGAACAGACATATTATAACAATAGTTCTGAAATAGTGTCGTGCTTCTACATCTTGTAACAGTCAGTCAGGTTCGATCTCATGAAAGGATTTATTTTATTTTCTAGTAAACAGCTTTAAAAAAAACCGACTTCTAATATGTACAGACTAAATAGAATAAGTAATCGAAGGCTATTTGGCGTATATATTTTGCCCCAACTTGTTTTTTTGTGTTTGTGTTCTTTCTTTGCGTCATGTTTACCACAAATAAAGTTTTGTTTTTCTTTCTTTATTTTCTTTATGTTGTTTTTATAAAAGATTCAAAGTGTAAATCAACCGTAATTATACAGTTCTATTCTACTAACATGGCCCGATAACTTTGTTCTAACGATGTTGCAAAACTCTTGTAATTTCATATCATAATTTAGTTATTTAATATTTTAGTAGGGGTAGGGTACGAGACGTTCCAAAGTCGGTCTTGTTTGTTTTAAAACAGTATTGTACTGTTTAAAACTTGGGGAAAAATAGTAGAACTTTTCATAATAAGCTTATTATTTCCCCTCCCCCAAGTCAGTAAAAATATGTGTTTTTTTCCGCTATTGATCATATTTTACCACAATCTCCTTACAACTTTGTAATCGAAAAAAAAAGTGCGTGGCCGCACAATGAATGGTTCCGTAATTGGGATAAATTTATCCAAACAAAAAACTTAGCATTGTAGTTGAAAATCATGTTCTCCCATACATTCCAATTACAAATGAAAGTTGATCGATTATTATTACTCGTTAACGTAGACCCTACGTAGCTGTCATAGTTTTCCTTTTAATTTCAATATATCCATCAGGTTAAGCTACGCTTGCCAGGGTTGGTCAGTGGATGGGTGACCATCTTTACATACCGAGAATCCTCCGTGCCTCGGAAAGCACGTCCCGGCTGTCATTCGTGGATCTTTGACAGTCGTTATGAGTCGTCAGAAGCCCAAAAGTCTGACACCAGTCTTACCAAGGGGTATCGTATTACCCAGTTACTGGGTTGTGGAGGTCAGATAGGCAGTCGCTCCAAGTAAAATACTGGTATTCAGCTGCATCCGGTCAGACTGGAAGCCGATCCCAACATAGTTGGGAAAAGGCTAGGCAGATTGATATACTACTGCCGTGAATTTTTTCACATAACCAAAATATTTTCGAACGACCTGTCTAACCACACCCCACAACCATGGGAGAGACGAGAAAAAAAAGAACATCACGAACGAAGAACTTTACGTGTAGGGGAGGTACCGTCAAATAAACTTTTATACTTTTAAATAATCCGAATCCAATTAAATCAAATTATCCAAACGAAAAAATAGAAAAGTCGCCGGGAAATTTTTAAAATTCGTGCATTTTATATGCCAAGAATTATTGAAATTTGGACACGACAACGTCTGTCGGGTCAGCTAGTAAATAAATAATGTTACTCTGAAGGTGGAAGCTACGTAGAATATATGCGGTATCATCTAATTACAGCCATACAGCCATTAGCCAGACAGCCGCGTGGCATAGCTGCAAATTCAAATAGCCTCAAAGAATGCAATGCCAAATCTGTACAGAAACCACGAACAGACTATAAAGAGACTCTCACATATGTAGCTGGCACTGGAATGCTACGCAAAACTATCTTATGAAATATACTAACCAAACTAGTGGTTTTTATTTTCATTTCATATATGTATTGAAATAAAATGAAATATACTATTGAGTAATCTTGTAAAAGATCGCTTTTAGCGATAAGACCGCCCATTGTGTCACCCTATGTAAAATGTCTACATTTATATCTGTATTTTTTATGGTGTACATAATAAAGAATATTCTATTCTATTCTATTCTTGACTAGGTCTTGTGGCAAGCACTTGAGCCGGTACTAAGTTCACTCTCCTGGTCGGGCAAAGCGTTAACAAGCTAAACAATTAGGAAATTCTCACGCATAACATAACTGGTTTAATACAGGTGTTCCCTTCAAGGACTAGTATGTATGTATTTTTTTTCTATTATTTAGGATATGTGTATACCTATCAGTATATCTATTTTTAGTATATTGTATACTTATTATTTGCACCAACGCCAGCCCCATTTTATGTCCAGGCAAATCACTGTCCATTCCAAGGTTGCCTGGAAGAGATCGCGGAAAGCGATAAGGCATTGTATATTTTGTAGTGTTTGATTTATGCTTTTGTGGTGTACCTACAATAAACTATATTTAAATAAAAAAATCTGGCGCCATGTTGTGTACCATATTAGAAGGAAGATCAGGAGAAGGAATATCAGCTTAACGATATTAATCAGCTTTGTCCGACAGCCGAGCACTCAAGAACACCGAGTACTCAAGAAAGGTTTACCTACACTTATTACCTACTTATCTACTGAAGAGGATGTCGAAAGTAGGAAGCGACTGTTTCAGCAATCTAATTAAAAGTTTCAGATAATTAAGTAACAAAAGAAAACGGATAGTCAGTTATTTTCAGGCCTCGTTTTCTGTTATTCAATTCAAAAGAACTGTACTCCTTTTACTAAATGTAAACTAGATGTTTACATTGTAACGTAAACATTTAGTTTAATATAATTATAATGAATATCAACATGGTTCAATATTGTTTCATTCATAGTTCACGGGGTCGAAATAATAACTCTTAGCTAAATGCTGTAAAGCAATGTATTCAATAATTTTGTATCAATTTACATGATTTATGTAAAAGTAACAGTTAATTTATTTATTTTAATCGAATTTTGTAGCTGACGTACAATCTAGACACATAGTTTTAGTTCTGCAAAAGAAGACCAGCTTTTAACACTATATTCCTGTACCTCAGAACCTGGTTTGGACGTGCAAGTGGGTCTATTCACGGTGGGCCAGTACCTGATGATCCACGGAGGTCTGGTGGTGATCTGCATTCTGATAGTGAACTTGCGAGTGTTCCCCTTCGCCTACCTCTGTGTCGCTGCCTCCAACAAACTGCACAACACCATGTTCTCCACCATGCTGAGGGGAGTCATGCGCTTCTTCGACACCAGTTCTTCAGGTATGTTTACGTATATTTTGAAAGCAAAGAAAATGAGGGTGTCTCCTAACAGCTCAAAGAGTCAATATTTTATACAGCGCGACGGCGTTCTAAAGTCTTGTAAAGTTTTTAAGGCCAGGAAGATTTATATATTTTAATTACGGAAGAACTTTAAGCTCTCAAAATGTTATTAAAGTAACAAAATAAAGTGTTTTTGCTTTAAATCTATTGAGAAAATGAGTCTAAAATTTTGCTTTCGATACCATTCCGAACAAATTATAAACTCCGTAACAAATGTGTCAAAAACTTTAGGTTTCACCTGATCAAAAATTTTCCTACAGGACGCATATTGAACAGGTTCACAAAAGACATGGGTTCTCTTGACGAGATCTTGCCGCGAACTCTGCTGGACGTGCTACAGATCTACGGAACCTTAGCTGCTATTCTAGTCCTCAATGCTATTGCTCTGTACTGGACCCTGGTACCTTCAGCCGTGCTGCTTATACTGTTCTTCTTTTTGGTCAGGATATATATGAAGGCGGCTCAAGGAATCAAGCGATTGGAAGGCACAAGTACGTATTGATCAAAGATTGTTAAACTTTCCTTAAAAATTGTAGGAATACGTAATACCTACCACAATGTCATAACATAAAATGACGCGATCTTTCGTCGTCCCAACGCGACGGCACGTTAAAGTTTTCACGGCACCGTAATGTTTTGGCTGTACGACCCTTTTTCCTTTGACAAAATATTTGAAATCTTTTCAATCGCTAATGCTGCTCCTACTATGCCTTTTATCTACATAAAAAGCAAATATTTTTCGTGTGCCTAAAGTATGATTGACGATTTAGGAACTTTAATAGGTAATTCATATTATGAGCATGCTGATAACGTCTTGATGTTCTTAATTCGTCTTCGAAGCTTTAGAAAAATTTCATTTATTACAGACAAGAGCCCCATGTTCGGTACAGTGACGTCATCGCTTAGTGGTATATCTACCATTAGGTCAGCCAATGCCCAAAAGAGACTCATTGAACAATTTGATTCTAACCAGGTAATCTACATTTACGTTTAATTAAGCAAATCTCAAGATAAACCCATTTATTTGATTAACATGAGGATGAGCACGAACAGCCCTGATATTGTACCTTGCCTTACCTGTGCTTAAATAGTGTCTTACATTTCACATACCTATAGTAAAGCCTCAGTTCGGATTCGTATGACTGTTCAATGTTATTGGCAGCCATCCAAGACAAAACCGCGACATGGGTACACAACTCATCCATCTTCTAAAAGCCCGATAAAGTCGCTAAATGCCAAATTTGCTGGAAACCAATCATAATTTCCAGAAATAACAAAAGCAAATAAAGTCGCAACGTGATAATTATATTGAAGAGGCTTTCATAAACTTCATTTTCTGAGATATGATAGGTGAAATCCCAAGTTAACTTACATGGAAGTCTTGTTATATACGAGAGACCCACCCCTCCTTCGTACGATTTTTATGATAGTACATAACATCGAGATTACTCTTTTACATGTAAGTTTCATAATGTATTATACACATGAACTATCCGGGATAAATTCCGGTGAAAACTGCATCAAAATCCTTTGCCGAGTGGTTACCGAGACACACACGAATTTATGTATAGATAAAGATATAACTTGATACAAAAATCGCAATCTGAGATCAGTAAATTAACTATTTTGTTTGTCCTAGGACTTGCATACAACTGCATGGAACAGTTACTTGAACGGAGGCACCACGTTTGGGTTCTACTTGGATACCATGTGTCTGCTGTACCTCACGACTGTGATATTCGTCTTCCTCTTCCTTGACTTCGGTATGTATTCACGAGCTTACCTATTAAATTCAAGATTTATATTTCAGTTAGCTTCTGCGTAAATAGGTTTTTAGTTTGGCGGCATCTACATCACCACATGTGAACTACGCATCAAAGACCTGACGTCATACAAATCCTGCATCGCGCAATTAGAGTTTACCGCGCAATCGAAATATATGTATACAAACTCCCGACTTCAACCTCTAGGCAGTTGCCCGCCAGACACGAAACCCGTCTGGTCGGAGGATCCTTCCTTTTCTAAAGAGGATGAGTGAACTTTATACCTTGTTCCTCATACCTCTTAATTAGAAAATAGAGCCCCCGAGTGAATTTACAATAACGTTAGAAAAACTCTCTTACTACTTAGCTTTTTTTGTATATTCATCAAATTACTCTAAATGACGTGTCTGGGATACCGGTACACTAAATTTGTGTTAACTTAAAATAACCCTATAATTATAATTATACCCGCTTTCACTTTTACTAAGTGACACTTAAATGAATCACTAAATAAAAGTGCACTGTTGGATTTTCAACACTAGGCTCAGCGTTGAGAGTTGAAAATCCAACAGTGCACTTTTATTTAGGGATTCATATAAGTGTCACATAGTTGTCGGTGAAAAGGGCCAGTGATACGTTATACGTAAAGGGCTTTGGGGTTGTAAAAAAAAAACATTGCTAGCCCTAGTGGTTTGACCGTCAGACTGCCAAGTCATAGGTCTCGAGTTCCAACCCAAGGCACGCACCTCTGACTTTTCGGATTCATGTGCGTAATGTGTAATTATCACTTGCTTCAAAAACGGTGAAGGAAAACATCGTGAGGAAACCATGCATGGCATGCCTGAGATATATATCGATAGCATGTGAAGTCAGAGGCTCATTCGGGCGGCTTTAAAACTCTGACACCAGGTTAGTCACTAACCACACGAAAAGAT
Organism: Agrochola macilenta; assembly: GCA_916701695.1. Taxonomy (NCBI): domain Eukaryota; kingdom Metazoa; phylum Arthropoda; class Insecta; order Lepidoptera; family Noctuidae; genus Agrochola; species Agrochola macilenta. The sequence continues at coordinate 13,913,595 of OU753554.1, read as the reverse complement.
GTATTTTTTTTCGAATCTACCCATAAAAAGTTTCGCGAATGATTGACTAACAGAAAACGTACAGGACTAAAGAAATAAACATGAAACAGGGAAAATACTTACGTTTTCTCTTATCAAAGACTAGTACTAAGAAAAGATTTTTCGAAACTCCGCCTCTAACCCTGAGCCGGAAAATTTGCCTATCAAGCAGGCAACAGCTCCTTTTGAATAATTGGGACTGAAGTAACAGCAACGTCTTCGTAAAGGTACTCGTCCGGGGAAGTAATAATACAATACCTATTTTTATCCTCAATCAGCATTGTTATGGTTTGTAGGGTATACGGTGTCGGTAAAGTTACAGTAAAGTCGTTTCCACTTTGCCTCTAGCCTCTGTGATTGGAAGGCATTTGAAATGGCTTTGACATTGCAGATGTCTCTATACAGCGGGGATCACTGACCACCCCAGGAGGGCTTCCTGCTTACTACCCAATAACATAAACAAATGTTAATGTATGTGTTGTTGCTAGGCGACGCGATCCCCGTGGGCAGCGTGGGGCTGGCGGTGACGCAGAGCAACACGCTGACCATCATGCTGCAGCACGGCGCGCGCATGCTGGTGGAGTTCCTGGCGCAGCTCACCAGCGTGGAACGTATTCTGCAGTACACGCGCATTGACACCGAGCCCGACTTGTTCGAAGGAAGTGAGTGCATTACCTACCACCTTGTACCTTCTCAAGGGCGAAGTTGCCGCCGTATCAGACGTATCAATGATACTGATCCCCCAAGCTACAGCGGCCTATACGTGTGTATGCAAAAATTCTTAAAATTTTATCTAAAACTCAAATTCTTATTGATAAGAGGCCCGTAATGAATGAATACCTAATGAAAATATGAAAATTAACGTGATTTGTTTATTTAAGCTCTTGCATGTATTTAGTACAACACAGAATATTACGAGTCATGAGGCTCCAATTTCCTAATTCGCTTCGCTCGCTTTTGTATTCTCTTAGTAATATCTCAATGACAACCAAACCTTTAGAATCAGGATGCTATTTTATTTATTTTTGAGCTTCGCCGCAGTCGGGTAAAAGGGTCCCCAACAAATTTTGATACAGAGCTTTAGGACTAACTGAAAGGCCCGTTGTACACATGTTTGATTGCGTAGTTTTTCACGACAAAAAAACGTGTGTGGACAACCGCCTTAGGCCGCTTGTACACGTCCGTTTCGTCGCCACTGAACCGTGATTTTCATATTTGTATGTGTTGGACACTTGTCACTTATACTTGCATTGTAACCTTAGAGCCACCGTTAGTCCGGTGAAAAAAACCGGCCGTTATCCGGTGAAAAAACAGATGTGTACAAGCGGGCTTAGGCTATTCACAAGTTGGTTGGATGTATTTGAATACACAACCAAAAGATTACAATTTTTTTTTTTTTTCAGAGATAGCCATGCCGCCATCTTGGCCATCCCAAGGCAGAATTGTGTTCCAAAACGTTTCCCTACGATATGCTCCGAACGAAGAGCCAGTACTTAAGAACTTGAACATTATAGTCGAAAGTGGACATAAGGTATGTAAACCTAATATATATTATTCATTCCTAGTATACGAAGTCGTCAAATATGTAAAACTTAAGTAATTACTTGTATACCTAGTAGTAATATACAATATTTGTTCGTTCGTTCAGGTCGGGATCGTGGGCCGGACGGGCGCCGGCAAATCTTCCTTGATATCAGCTTTATTCAGATTTGCCTTCCTCGACGGATCAATATCGATTGACGGACTCGATACTTCCATGGTTTCGAGACAGGTACGAAGTTCACGGTTACGGTATTACTATGCGAGTCCGTGTAAGCGGCCATTATTTTCTAACTTATGGTTATTTGCAGGGGCTGCGATCGAAAATTTCAATTATTCCTCAAGAGCCGATCCTCTTCTCTGCAACAATTAGATACAATTTGGATCCGTTTAACATCTACAGCGACGAGGATCTTTGGAGGGCCCTCGAGCAGGTCAGACTCGATGTACAAAAAAACGTAACCGTGTTTCGTTATTGATTTATTACGGTTTTTATTACATTTGAATATTACAGGTTGACTTGAAGTCGGCTATCACTTCGTTGGACTTCCATGTAACGGAGGGCGGCGCTAATTTCTCAGTGGGGCAGCGGCAGTTGATGTGTTTGGCGCGCGCCGTACTGAGATCCAATCAGATATTAATTATGGACGAAGCTACGGCGAACGTAGATCCTCAGTGAGTATTTGTAGAATTACATGCATACTTAACAACAGTGGGGGCAGTGATTGACGTTCGGGGTTGTGTTGCAGGACGGACAACTTCATCCAGGAGACGATACGGCGTCAGTTCGTGTCGTGCACCGTGCTGACGATAGCTCACAGACTCAACACTATCATGGACTCGGACAGGGTGCTGGTGATGAGCAGCGGCGAGGTGGCGGAGTACGATCACCCCTACGTACTGCTGTCGGACCCCGCCAGCCACTTCTCCGCCATGGTGCGCGAGACCGGCGACAAGAACAGCGCCAACCTGTTCCGGATAGCCAAGGACGCTTACTTCCAAAGCAATCTGAAAGAAAACGCGAGATAAAACAATACACAACGAAAAGCAATAGTTACTATTAGAATAAATTGTAAATATTTGTTAATAGGTACGTTGAAAGCGAGCATTACAGGAAGTAGTAGAGACTTGTTACGATATTTAAGATTAGTTATGAAATGTTATTTTATGATTTTGAATTGTACCTCGTTATTCTTTTAAATTAACAAGCAGCACTGGCTGGATTTCGGCACCGATACAGTCTATACGCTAACAGGAATGCAATGCATAGTAGACCTAGAAGAAATCCATGAACTTTGTGGTCATCATAGAATACTTCCCAACCGGCATCATTACAGCCGTAGCAACAACTTGCACCCATCTTACATTATTGGTATTATGCATCATAAGTCTTGTCTATTTTGTCTGCTTGTTATTTTATTGTATTTCTTTCATGATGTGATATTGTACGGGAATGCATATTTTTCAGTTAAAATTTGTCAAACATGACATACAAACCCAAAATTGACAGACATATTTTTTCTGGTAACAATCCCGACTCTTTGTATCTCAGGACTTTGTATCTAACACATAAAGAGGATGCATAATTTTCTTTCACGTTTCGAGACACAAAACGCATATATCGTTATTGAGTGGAACATCAGTAAGCTTCAGAAATAGTCTACAATTTAACGAAAAAAAAATGCCGAGTTAAGATTTATACTAGAACTAGGACCCCCATTCAACATATTTATCCAATACTAGACACTACGCTGACAAGAGTCCATTTGATGCGTGATCTCGGCGTGATATTTGACCCTCGCCTTAATTTTAGGGAACATATCGTGTCCATGACGAAAGCTGCTAACAGAACACTCGGTTTTATCATACGCCAAACTTACAAGTTTCAGGATTGTAGACCGGCAATCATGCTATATAACGCCTACGTTCGCAGCCGGTTAGAGTATAAAGCTCTCATTTGGGACCCGTACGACGCCAAGTACAAAGCAGTGATAGAATAAAAAAAATCTGCGGATACATATAGAGAGGAAGTACGGGTAGCCACTACCCATTTCTTTATACCTCGCTTTTTGTAACGGGTATGCTCTGACTCGACACTCTAGAGCTGAGAAGGAGGTCTCAGGCAATTATACACTTTTACCATTTTCGCGAAAACCCTAGGAATATTTCAACCAAGTTGTTCGCAGAAATGTTTTCATCATTTTCTAATTTTTTTCGCAATATTCCTAAGATGTAAGCCTCAACGGTCCTATGAGGTCATGCGAGGTGCAGGGGAGCGCGGTTTGCGTCGGCGGCGGCCCCTGCTGTCTGTGGCTGGTTCCCGCACCCGTCCCTCAAGAAATGCAACTACGCGACGTACTCTTTACGCTCCAAAACTCGATCATACTACATAACTCAAACTGCGAACCTGTTTACTGACAAACTGAACAAAAATTTCTGCGGCAAATGTCCACCTCACACACTGTCATACAAGTTAACTCATGATATCGACGGCAAATGTCCACCTCACACACTGTCATACAAGTTAACTCATGATATCGACGGCAAATGTCCATCTCACACACTGTCATACAAGTTAATTCATGATATCGTCGAAACTAAGTTAAGCGGTATTCAATATAAGTTAGTAGTTAAGCAATAGTATCCAATAATAAAAATATTTTAAGAACAAATTGTAATTGTACGCGAATACTATGAAAATGTAACTTGTTTGTAGACGCCTTGGGTTGACTAGTTAAGTCAAAAAAATAATAAATAAATGTAGACGTAATAACAATAAAACTTTTGTTTTGTCTCGTTTAGTGGTCGCATAGTATTAAAGCATTCATTAGTAGACTTAAAGAAAGATCGTTAGATGTTCAGGTAACCAGCGAAAACCTGTGTGAAACCTCGACTATAACATACCTACCTACATATACGTACACCACTTTTAACGGGAACACTACTTCTATCGAACATGTATGCATTCATTGGTGATCACTGAACAGTACAATACTGACCGAACCACACAGTAAGCAATGGATTATGCATCAGCACATCGTAGGCAGCAGAATTTATTTGTAACTACACAGTAGATAGATGTTATTAGTTGTAGTTTATAAATACTCGTATTTAGAAGTTAACATAGAAGCATGTTTTGCATTGTTTCGTGTGGTTTCTTCTGGAGGCAGTGCAAATGAGTTCTTTATTTATTTATTAAAAACATAATTAGCAGCTTAGCTGCTGCTATCAGTTTTGTCGTCCGATAAGGACCAGGCCCGGGTCGACGGCGCGTTGTGTTCCACGCGCGCCTCAAACGGATGTCAGCACCAACTGACGAGGTCCGTAAGGGCCAATGCCTGCCAGGGTTGCGAGTTTGTCCGAAAGGGATATCGCGGCCCCGGCAGGATGTTAAGACTTACTTTGCAATTACAATATACATTATGCATTAATTTTAGAAAAAACCGCGCTATGCGGCCTTTGTACATTTTATTAGCAATGGCTTATTCTAGAATAAGACTTTGCTGAATGACCATTCCATTGCAGCCCTAGGGCTGTACTCCGACGCGTAAAAACATGGCTGAGATCAACAATGGTCAAAGACAGGAATGGGCTTTGCTCTGTCAGTCTTTGATCAGTGTTATGTTGTATCTTGATTATTAAATATGACACTAACTTGCAATTGCAAAAACGTAAGAAAATTTGAATTTCGCGGGCTACCTTTGCGGATCTATTTTAAGAAATTTCTGTTTTGTCCCCCACCTGGGCCAAAAGCTGGGTACGCCCATGTGTGTTATCGCTAGTGAACGCTCTGGTGGCACTACTAGTCTGCGGTCTACACGTGTCGTCTGTCGCTGGCCCGTAGCTGCAAACGACGTGTCGCTAGCTATAGAAGGTATTTCATAGAAATCAGTCGTGTCGCGGCGACACGTCGCGTGCAGATGCCACCTGCGGTCGGCTATGGAATGGTACCTTTAAGATAATTTTCAAAGACCTATTCAATGATACCCTGGTCTCTAGAGCGCCAACAAGGGAAAAACATACATACATAAATATATAGGTTGATATGACCCCCCTTTGCGTCGCGCAGTCGGGTAAAAAGAACATTGGCAGTGTATTGGAAAGATGAATAATTTTGCCTGCATACCTATTTGTTTGACTACGTAATATATTCCTTCAAAAATTCATTCATTCAGCCGAAAGACGTCCAATGCTGGACATAGGCCTCCCCAAGCACCGCCACTTCAACCGGTTCTGTGCTTCCCGCATCCAACGGATTCCTGCGGCCTTCACAAGATCATTGGTCCACCTTGTGGGAGGCCTTCCAACGCAACGTCTTCCAGTACGCGGTCGCCACTCCAGAACCTTTCGGCCCCATCGGCCATCTGTTCTGCGAGCAATGTGTCTTGCCCATTGCCACTTAAGTTTGGCAATTATTCGATCTATGACGGTTACCTTGATTCTCCTGCGGATCTCTTCATTTCTGATTCGATCACGTATGGAAACTCCAAGCATAGCCCTCACCATTGCCCTTTGGGTGAATTCTAATAAGGCTTTGCAGTGCCATAGGTCATCACCGGCAACACGCACTGGTCACGGACTTTCGTATTGAGACACTGTGGTATGTGGGACGAAAAGATATTGCGTAGCTTCCCGAACGCTGCCCAGACGAATCAGATTCGATGATTGACCTCTTTCTCGAAGTTGGAACTACCTAATTGGACAGTTTGTGCCAGGTAAACATGCTCGTCCACAACTTCGAGTGTAGCGTCTCCGATATTAATAAGAGTGGGTTAAACTTGGGCATTTGTCTTGTCCATGTTTATTTTAAGACCCACTCATTCGGAACTCTACTGAGGTCATCGAGCATTGTACTGAGGTCCTCCATGGTCTCAGCGATGATAACTATGTCGTCGGCAAACCGAAAGCGTTCCAGTCAAGAACCTTGAAGACATGCTCCAATGCAGCGGTGAACAGTTTCGGAGAGATAATGTCTCTCTGTCTCAATCTCGCTGCAGAAGGATAGGTTTCGAGGTCTGGTCATGGAGTCGGACTGACATAGTGGCGTTTTCGTACATACACTTCAGCACCTCGATGTACCGATAGTTCATCTGGCACCGTTGAAGAGACTGCAGTACAGCCCATGTCTCGATCGAATCGAAGGCTTTCTCGTACTCAGCAAACGCTAAGCAGAGAGGCAGGCTATACTCGTCTCCTGTATAATTATGTAATTAGGAAGAGTTAATTTAATACTCTCATTAGTAGGTATATTAATTCTACGTTTTCGAAATTCTACAAGTCAAATAACAACGGAAATAATAACAAAAGTAGTCTATGAGTTATTTTGCTTTATTCATAGGTCTCGAGTTCTAACCCAAGGCATGAACGCACCTCTGACTCGGATTCATGTGCGTATTGTATAATTATCAAGGAAAACATCGTGAGGAAACCGGCATGCCTGAGAAATATTTATCGATGGCATGTGAATCCAAGTCAGAGGCCCATGGCGGCATAAAAACTCTAACACCAGGTCATTAACCACACGAAAAAGAAAGCAAGATTTGCTTTATAAGATTATCTCTAGTGTAAATCAGGCTCGAGTATATGTATGAGCGCCTTTTCTACACATACAAACTCTGCAATATTCAACGCAATATAACGCGCGTGGTGGCGTAGCTAGAACAAAGGAGAAAGGTCGTGGTGTAGCTATGCTCACTCTGCCAGGGAAAATAAATATAAAGCTTATTAGAGATTTACAAAATTAAAGAATCTCGACTAGTTAGGAGTATTCAGATTACAATATTAGACAAATAAGGCCCCTTTTTGGGAAGAAAATTATAAGAAATAAAGTACGTGTTCGCCTCCAGCACCCCTGTTGGAGGCGAACACGTACTTTATTTCTGTTTTACTATTACTTTAGTTTAGAACAATAGTACCTAAACCTAATGTTTTTACGAAATAATCAGTCGCAGCGAGCTGAAACTGAAAAAAAATGATGTTCATGTCTGGTTGCTGGTTGGTATTTTTTAATAATTTTAATAATGTTATACTAAAGAAATTCACTTACGCTTCAATAGTGTTAACGACGGCCTCTGCCACAAGACCTCCTGCCTGCTGACTGTGCCCGTGCAGCACCAGATCTAGAGCCAGAGCATCGGAACAGGGCCACCGATAGGTACATGATGATCATGAGCAGCGAAATAGTCGCGACCAGCACACGGGGGCTACTGAACATGGAATTAACACAGCAAGGATCCGGCCCGTCACAGCATCCCATTTTCGTAAATCAATAATAGCATACATTAGTCCAAATATATGCCATTTTATTTCATGTAATATGTTTCATGAAGCTAATAAAACTTTATTTACAAATGTTTAGCCTGCTTTTCTTTGTGTAATTTTTATTTAGTTTTGTGACATTTTGTAAAAGTTGTACAGAATATAAATACTGCATAATTTCACTCATTCCTAGATATAATGAATTATATCCTTTTGCCTTATTAGTACATACTAATTCCATGCCTCTTGTTAAAGCTACGGTTTCCTAGAAGAGCGGTGACCGCTCACGTAGCGTCCGCTTGAAACGTTGACTATGAAAGGTTGGTGTGGTTTCCTAGGGTTTCCTAGAGAGCGTTATTGACACCGTAAACCAAACCCCGCCCCCCAAAAATTTTAATCCCTAGATTTGCCCACACCATAACCAACCACACCATACTAAGTTACAAGTACAGCAGTATCCATACTGAGAAGAGTGAGCTCACAGATTATTATGGCATTGCCGGCATAGCCACTGGGCAAGCCGCAGCGCGCCTGGCCCTGCCGCAAAAAGGATCGCAGAGGAAATGGAGGCGCAAAAGCCGGTGGCAAGTGCCGCTCGGCAAACGCCGGGAGCAAAGCCGCCAGGACTGTGTGTAGGAGTTCTTAAATAGCGTCTCCGTGACAAACAAGTGTTGTGTCTGAGGTGTAAAAACGAAACAGAAACGCGACTAACTTTTGACGCGGTAGGGCGAATCTAAATATTTAAATCTTTGCCGCTGTCATCATCTTCATGACAGCCGTCACTGCGGCCGTCAAATGCGGCCAACGCTTTTCTAAGAAACCGTGGCCTTAGACCATACTACCAAGTATATTTATGGTCTAAGCGCACAGGACAGCCTTTTTTTTTTATCGGACGGCGAGCTGCCCATCGCTCACCGTCCGCAGGCCCGCGCCTACGGTGGCCGGAAGTCAGCTTGTGACTCCCGACGCCCGGGGCGTCTCCTGCGGCGACTAGGGGCGCGAGGGCGTGCAGCTTGAATCTCCCTCGCGCGCTCCACCTCCTCCTTCGCGAGCATAACTGCTTCGCAGAAGGAGGTGACGGCTTCCCATGCACTCTCGCTCCGGACCATGGCCTGAACCAGGGCCGGACGCGAGAGATCGCCGCCGCCGATCGCCTCCGTGAGGACACGGCGGTGCTCCGCCCAAGCCGGGCAGACCTCCACCGTATGCTCCACCGTGTCCTCCGGGCGATCCACACAATGGTGACACCCGGGCGTTTCCTCCCGCTTGATCCTGAACAGGAACCTCCCGAAACAACCGTGTCCGGTGAGGACCTGCGTCAGGCGGAAGGTGAGGACGCCGTGGCGCCTCTCTAGCCACTCCTCAAAGAGGGGACTTACCGCCGCAATTGTGGCGTGCCCAGCACAGGACAGCCTGTCAACCAAATCAAAGATCAACCTTTTCCTTCACAATTAATTTCCGTTAAGAATACACTACTTATTCTTTGTAAAGATATCTACAAGTCGATACTTTATAAGTCTTAGCCGTAGAGATAGGAGAGTTTTAGTAATTGTATCACAGTTCATAGAAGAAGTATGTATCGCGAGTTATAGGTTCAATAGGTATAATGTTTTGTATTGTACACAATATTTTAATACCTATTGAACGGGTACGAAGTTTTCGTAACTGCGTAACAGAAGCAGGGAAAGTTAGATTGTATTTACAAAACAGTTTCAGGCAAGAACGGCTTGCGCTTGAGCTAGCATACTTCCTTACCTGCTAATGTAGTACGAACTGCCATTCTAACGCCCCGTGGTTCGTGCTTATCTTCTCACTTGATTAGTTATTTTCATGAAAAATATGCGTGTTCTCCTCATTTATTTCTGGTTTACCCGGTACGTAGACACACGGCAAAGATCAGGCGTGTTGTGTTCCACGCGCGCCTCAAAGAGATGTCACAGCACAACTGAAGGGGTCGGTCTGCTAGGACCGATGTCTGCCGGGGCCGCGGGAAAGTCTGAAAGGGATACCGTGGCCCCTGGCAACGTACAGGCTACTGAAGGAACACGGGTGGGTTTTAGTCATTAAGAGTCTGACACGCCCTCCCGCTCCGACCAGAGCGAGAGAAGTTATTTCAAAACCCAATGTCTCCAATTTATCCCTACTACCTAGCCACAACTACACATGCAGATCAGTAAACCTAATAAATACGAGGTCCCGCTCACACTTGCAATTTAGAAATCAGAACGTACTACACAATCAATTATAAACCTTATGCCATCAAACACAGCGTGCATTTACCATGCACCGTACAACTCACTCACACGAAAACGTCGTTCGCTATCGTTGTGCTGTGCAAAAGCCATTTATATTACATATACGCATTTATTATTGTATTAAAAATTTTGGAAGTTCCTGAAAAAATTCTAATTAAAAAACGATATACATATAATAAGATGATATAAATAAACAATACGTAGCTAAAAAAATATATATATTATGCAAATAAAAAAAAACAACATTATGAGAAAATTTAAATGAGTTTAAAACAAGATTTCACATCGGTCTTCTAACCAGGCAGACTAACTGTTGACAAATTGAAGAATAAACTTTAATAGTAGAGATGGGATTTAACAGGATAATTCTGTTAACAGGTAACTTGTTCCTAGGCTCAGAAATTACCTGTTACACAGCAACAGGGAAATTTCCTTCTTAAGGTAACTGATTAGATAGAATAATTCATACATACTTCGTAATATTTCAGACAGATAAGTAATTAGTTAACTAACTTTTAATGCAATAGGAAAATAATTGCTAATTCTTTGTCGCGAGCTTACATTCATTTAGCGTCACTACTGAACATTGAGCGACGTTCCCAAGTAAATCCAGAGGAATCCCCTTGGAACATATTTGTCATTATTATCGAAAAGAATACACACACTCGTGCCATCGGAATAAAGTTCTTATGTCAAAGAGGCTTAAATTGCTAATTCTTTGTCACATACTTACATTCATTTAACGTCACTAAAACTACAGAGCGACCTTCCCAAGTAATATACCTAGGAATTCTCAGTCATCGACAAAATAACTGATACTCGTAAATGAACGATGAACGAACAAACGTCAGGGCATGGTAAACGGTGAAATGGTAACAGAGAACTGTGAATTCAGTTCCTAGGTTATCTGTTAAGCTGCAGTTACTAGAGAGTTACTAGGTATTTGTTAACAGATAATTAATTCTTAGCACATCTCTATTTGGGGTTTTTCCCAGTGGTCAGATTGACAGTCAGACTTGTCTATCCAATGGGATTTTTTTTCCCGTTGGTCAGATTTATTCGGCAGCTGGGAAAACAACAGAAAAAAAGTACAATGAAAGTAAAAACTGTTTTGCATTTAAATAGGTAGATATCTTACAGTTTTATCTTAGGCGTTATAAAAAATTACCAACATTCAATTCTCCATTAGTTAACATCATTTGTGAATACATTATGAATTCGTCTCTCATTACATTTTCCTTTGTCCGTTTATTTGTTATTTTAGTAAAATCACTTTTCAGTAAAATTCTCAGTAAGTTGATTATCCCGGGTCCTTTTCTTGTTATTTTTTTATTTAGTTCTTTATGCCAACTTTCTAAACAGTTAGTAGTTCTATGCCTCTGCCCAAAAACAGACCAAGTTTGCTTAAAATCAGACTTCTCTAACCACTGCTTTTGAAAATATTTTTTAAATGTTTGCATGTTGGCCGAATCAGGAGCATCATTAATTATATATTGCCAACTAAATGTGGCGGTAGGTAGTAATGGCAGAGTTCCCGAAAGTACAATAATGCGTTTTGATGTTTTTAGAATTTGGCAATTTTAATTTTTTGGCTTGCTTCCACACGTTATGGGAGAAATGAAAATAGCAACCTTTTATTTCCGCACCAGGGTATACTTTTTTTAACACATTAGAAGCAGCAACTTCAAAATCCAGGGTAAACTGTTTTGGTTCCATATACGGCAGTTGTGATCGTAGCATGCTAAAAAAATTGATGTAGCTTTGTTCCGATTTATGGGACATCAATACATAAATTAATGGTATAATATTAGTGGTGTCAATGCTGCTTTCGATATCACCATGGATGCTATTGATGCTATATAACTGTGAAAATTATGTAAAGGCCACGCTCTTAAATGTTCCGTCACAAAAGAAATGTTTTACTCGTTTTAAATATTCTTTCGATTGCGGCGTACAAAAAACAATTATACGTATTCCTTGGTCAATAAAATCTGCCAAAATGAAAGTTTGAAATTCTTCAGGGATTTCAACGTCAATAGGGTTGTCGTGAATAGTTTGGTAACTTAAGCGGCTTTATTTCGTTGACGGTACACCGTACTTTTAATAGATTGAAAAGACGGTATATTCGTTAAGTTTAAGCCGGAACCTTTTAATTAAGATCCATTTAGACCGAGCACATTACTCCACTTCTTGTTAAAATAGACATAACATGACATGTTGTGATGTGATTGCCATTTCATAACAAACAAATAAAAAAATAAATAAAAAAATAAATATTTGTTTTAAACAACCATGAAACAACTTGCAAAGAATTTCAACCAGTGTCAACAAACTCCATAATGTCACAAATAAAACCTATTTAATAGTTTTATAACCTCTTCGTATTCAACAGTACTTTACTAAATTAGGAGCTGATCTGACCAACGGGAAAAAAAAAATCCCATTGGAAAGACTAGTCTTGACTGTCAATCTGACCACTGGGAAAAACCCTCTATTTGGTATGCGGGAAAAAACGCTGTGTAAACGTAGCTTCTTGCCCATTGTTCTGCATACGAAAACTACCTATTAGAAGGGGCGACCAGATTCAATATTTTTTTTTGTAAATTTTGACGTACTAAAGTGCAAGTACAAGGGCCTATTTGAAATACTTAAACTTTGATTTGACTTTCACTTTGAAGGAATATTTTGCAATAAAAACGCCATTAAAAATATTAATAATATATTACACTAAACTAATAATTTATTAAGCTTCTTTATTATCACTATCATATTTCGTTTTAGCGACTTCAAACAAAATCTTGGACATGTTATCCCCTGTTTCTTTGACCATGGATGTGAACTTGCTGTTGGGGTCGCTCAGCAAGGTGTGTGGGTGGTCAAACTCGGCGGCCACTCCAAGATCCATGACCAGCACTCGGTCGGAGTCCATGATAGTGTTCAGACGATGCGCGATGGTGAGCACCGTGCATGACGCAAACTGACGACGGATCGTCTTCTGGATCAAAGCATCCGTTCTGTAATGGAAAATGCATTATTAATTCGCGTAGTGATTATATTCCACCGGCTGTAACGAGTTAGGTGCCAGGATACTTCATCCTGGCACCTAACTCGTTACAGCTACTTAAAATAAGAAAATTAAGTATTTAAGTTATATTTTATTCATACCTAGCTAGTATGAATAAAATATAACTTAATTTTCTTAAGGTTATGTAAACTATAGCTATACTCCATTTGAAATAAGATTAGACATTTAAACAAACCTTGTTTACAGTCCGTTCAACCGATTCTGACGTCTATACCGTAGATAGAAGGATAGCATTAAAAGCAAAAAGTGGTTACAATACCAACTATTTACTGCAGCTGCCATTTATCATGCCACCAACGCAATATAAGTCAAAATCGGTTGAAGGGACTGTAAAAAGGTTTAGTAAAATGTCTAATATTATTTCAAATGGAGTATAGTTATTAAATAATTGATTGAATTAACATTCATTTTCTTTTCTCAATCTCGTATCTCTAAAACAGTTTAGATAAATATTAGATATTAAAACAGGATTTTCCTTAATAAACTCACTGAGGATCGACGTTGGCGGTGGCTTCGTCCATGATGAGAATTTTATTTGATCGCAGGATGGCGCGCGCTAGGCAAACCAGCTGACGTTGTCCCATCGAAAAGTTGCTGCCGCCTTCAGACACTTTATAATCTAGAGCCGGAATCCCCTCTTTAAGCTCCACCTTAAATGATAAATTCATTTAGTAATTGTTTACTTCGCAGTTTCTGTTTAAGATATGATTAAATTAATCTTACCTGCTCCAACGCCCTCCAAATATCATCGTCACTGTAGTCGTTGAACGGATCCAAATTATACCGTAGTGAGGCAGAGAACAGGACTGGTTCTTGTGGAATTATTGATATTTTCGATCTCAAAAGCTGGGAACATAAAAAGTTATCGCTGCATTAATGTTCCAAATTAAAAAATAACTTGCTCTCCTGAAACTTGATAGTGGCCCCTGAACAAAATTGCTAATTTCGACTTTGTACTTGATGGACCTTTTGTAAATTAATGGAGCGTCTCTCAATATTGTTTAAGGAACCCATGATATTTAAACATAATTCTTTGAATTCTCAGTAACAAAATTATGTACCTTTTTTGCTATTCCTTGCGTATCAAGGCCGTCAATTTTGATGCTGCCTGTTATATCGCTAAGCCGGAACAGAGCCGCTATTAGTGATGATTTACCAGCTCCAGTTCTGCCTACTACTCCAACCTTCAACATTATTTAGTTAGCGTTAATTACAACTTTACACTTTATATAAATTAAATGGCACAGAATAAATTGTACCTTCCATCCGCTTTTAATTTCAAAGTTCAAATCTTTCAGCACTGGTGGGTCTTCAGCTGCATACTTGAGGTATACGTTTGAGAACACCAAATTACCAGCAGTTGGCCATTCTTTTGGTGGTTGTGTTGCTGGAAAAAGTATTTTTCAAATGAAGCAGAGTTGGCGGAATCAATAGAAATGTTAATGAGCCCCTGAAATTGTCGTTTGTATCTTAAAAATAATGACTAGAACGATATTCTTACATCCGTACTCCATATATTCCTCTGTGGGCAGTTTGGTGTACTCTAAGACCCTCTCGACTGCCGTCATTTGTCCGAGGAAGTCAGCGGTGAACCTCGCCGCCATCTGCAACATCATCGTCAGGACCATGGACTGACTGACGGCCAGGCCCACGCTACCAACCGGGATCACATCACCTGGAGAAAGAGCATATTACATGAAGAACTTTAAGCTAGGATACTGCACGAATTGTGAGGTGGTTTCTGTCTTTACAGTCCTAACCACGGTTACTTGCATTTTTTGCTTTTTTATTATTTGAAATATGTATGTATGAAATGTACCTATGCAATTTGGTAAGTAAAGTAAATATGTATGTATGAAATGTACCTATGCAATTTGGTAAGTAAAGCAAAACGTACGATGTATAGCTTAATGTGTAGCTGTGTATACATCGTACATTTTGCTTTACTTACAAAATTGCATAGGTACCTAATCTTAGCGATATTATTGTTCGATGTTAACGTCTTTTTTCTCTTACAAATCTTTAATCAGAGCGAAGTTAAAAAAACAAAAGCTAAACAAACAATTAAACCATCAAAAACTTTTTTTTTGTAATAATAACAAAATATCTCATGTTTTTCAATTAACCTATACGAAGACCTACTTTAAATAGGTTATCCGAAATAAAAATTAAAAGTTAAAAAGTACATACCGAAGTCACCCAGAACAAAGATTGCCATCACAATTCCGAGGTAAGCCAAGCAGAGAGCGTCCAAATACAATCCGAATGCGGTAGAACCTCCAAGGAACGTGTAGAAAGCACTGGTGTGAAGATTCTGTAACATTTTAAGAAGCAATAGTAAGTAGGAGCGAATGTAAGAAGAGTTTTTTAAAGAGGTCAAATCTAAACCTTGAATACTGCTAACCTGTGCCTCATCAAATGTTTTGAGCAGTCTGTGCTGGGAGTCCGAACTTCTAATGGTGGAAAGTCCCGAAATAGTTGAGTTGATCATTCCAAATACTGGACTTTTTGCTGTGGGAAACATTTCAGATTGTAAAAGGTGTTTCAGAAGAAGGTTTTAACAGTTGAAGTGACCATAGTCCCTGAATTCTATACTTACTAGTTCCTTCCAATCGTTTAACAGCCTGAGCAGCATTCAGATACCATCTCAATAGAAGAACGAAGACTACCATGAGCACGGAAGTGGGTATCAATGTCCATGGTAAAGCTATGGCGTTCAACACTAGCACACTGGTCAGCGACAGGTACATTTGAATGGTTTCCAAGATACTTCGCGGTAGAAGCTCATCCATTGCTCCCATATCCTTTGAGAATCTGTTAAGGACACGACCTGTGGATGGAAGACTAACGTTTGATCATAGCACAAGCCAAAACAATGTTACTAAAGTCCCCGTCTCGAGAAGCTATAAATTTTGTAAATAAATAACTTCTACTAAGTTACGTAGCGAAACAAATAATCCCAAATTCAATCACCTCATAGTAACATACGTGTAATACGAAACTAATGAGCAATTTCACTTGGTCGGGTTATAGCGATATAAATCGCTGTCGTCTAATATTTTGTGGTACCAGTACCACAAAACATTAGACGACAGAACATTAGACGAAATATAACTCGACCAAGTGAAATTGCTCGTTAGATTTGTATTACACGTATGTTACTTTGAGGTGATTGAATTTGGGATTATTTGTTTCGCTACGTAACTTAGTAGAAGTTCTTTTTTACAAAATTTATAGCTTCTCCTGACGGGAACCTTAACTCATTTCAACGAAGTAGGTACTTTGTCGTTCTCAAGCAAGTTACCGATATTACGGCTGATTGTACCACTTTACCGCACGAGAACGTAACCAGAAAGGTCATTGAAGATGACAGTAAATGTTACGCTGGCTACTTTGGCTATTGCCATTGCAATCGTTTGGCATACAAGTTACCGCCTAATGACCGTATCCTTGGCAATATGGCCAGTTGTAATGACTACTAATTAGAATCAGGGAATCGTTTTATAGTTACTAAGTAGGCCCTATTACCACTCACTGTATAGAAGCGGTTTTTGAGGAAACCCGTGTTCAACTGTAGTCGATAATTCAAATTCAAAATTTCACATAAACCTACATGGGCACTTATGAAACGTCAGAAACTATTCAGGTCGTTTCCTATGGAGAAGAGCCGGCAAGAAACTCCACCCTACTCTTTAAAAAATTGGCTTTTACATAATATTATAATTGTGGCAAACAGATCGAACTGATGTCAGGCGCTTTATTATATTAAGACCAAGACCCCTACGGCAAGAGAGGTTCACTATAGGTATAACACTATTGATTTTTACTTACCCGAAGGGTTAGTATCGAAAAATCTCATTACGGCCACTATCAATTTCTCGTAAATGATATTATGAAGATTTTCCGAAGCTCGCATAGTCATCACTACGAAGGCCAGAATTCTAACGTGAGTCAAAATAATTATTGTTAATATTACTCCGCCGTAGACATAGAGGTACTGGGCGGTTGTTAGTAAACCGATTTGAGCGTTCATATCCGTATCTGGAACACAAAAAAGAAATTATTTAATTATAAGAAGGTTCCTTAATATTTATCTATGGTTATTTTATCCACGGCTCTCGTTAGAAGCTTCTAAGAAGTAAAGCAAGTGGAGGGTCGTGAAGGTCGTCATTTTTTCTAAGAAGGTAGGCGAAAACTGTGTTTTTGCAAGCACAAGAACTGTCACAGCAGCAACATTGTGATGTTTCTTTAACGTACCTACAACTTCTCCATCAGGTAATCCTTGTTCATGAGCGTCCACTTGGTTGGTCCTGAAATCAAAGTTTTCAACATGTAATTAATACTTAATTGAAAGTGCCGGTCATATTTTAACACTTTCGACTCAACCTATTTTCCATAGAGCTCACACGCCATGCCGCCATACATATTGCAAGTTGACTCTCGGAGGGGCACCGGCATTACATTTACGCTAAAGTTAACCCTCGAGGAGTGTCACCGGCATTAGGATTGAAATATTGTTAAAATATACAACAGATTCTTTTTTCTTCACAGTTTATAATGCCGAATTCACTAAGAAAAATCTACATTTAAAATGAGCCCTCCGCGAGGGCTCCCGGTATCCCATATGCGACTTGAGTAAACCCTCCAGGTGGGCTCCCGGCATTGAACGTGTTAAGTCCTAAAATAGAGTCATAGTCAATAGAGCGTGGTGGCATACGCTGCTTAACTTTTAGTAGATAGTGTGTAGGTGTATATGTCTCTTACCAGAAACTCAACCAATAATCTGTGGTTGTGGCAGCAGCCTGCGTAATGAGCAGCACCATGAAGGCCATGAACACGATACACCAGGAGTCGACCGAGCTCAGATACTTCTGCAGTACCTCCCATTTTAAGCTGCCCGACGCTCTCTCTTCTGCCTCCAACACTTGAGCCTTCTCCTCCCCGTCATTGTCATCGCTTCTCACTGAGATCTTTGATATTCCTCGCATAATTGATGGTCTTTCCTTTTAAGAAACACAAAAAATATTTTTAAAGGGTGTGTTATCACTAATACTTCAACATTACGTATTTAATTACCTGTGGTTTGAAAAAGAAATTTCAGTGTGTAAGAATATATTGTGCCGGTATAAAGGCCACGTATGTCTACGTTCACAATTTTATTTGGTTGTGTTTTAGAAGCATGTTCAACGATGTAGACAAGATAATGTTGAAAGCTGTTTTCTGGCAAACGTTCAAGTCGCCAGTTGAAAAGGAAAATACTAGATTTTGAGTGTGTACTTACTTTTTTTTCGCTATCTTCGCCATCGCTAGCTTGGTCGGATAAAAGGAGTGAGAACTCTGTTCCAGACTTGACCAGCTCATCATACGTGCCCATATTTTCGATGGAGCCCTGTGGAAACATCATAATCTATATAAATAAAAATAAATTGCCGCATGTATGAAAGATCATCACTTAAACGGCTCGACAGATTTGGATGATATTTTTTGAGTTCGTAATTGTCAGGACAAGGGTTGTATAAAGTTTTTTTTTTGGAAATCCACCGGAACTGTCGGAAATTTGAATGAAAATAGAGACATGAAATTCACCCGGACGATCCCGGGTATGAACAGCTATTTTAATATAGGCCTGCAATCGTTCACAGCTAATCAAGTGCTTGTAATGACAACTAGCATGAACGAACTCCTTAGATCATTGCCATTATCATCCATCATTCTTGCTATGTTCTTGCTAGACGGATTAGTGATCGCGGTATGATGTTATTAACAAGTTCAGTACCGGGAGCCTTCCTGGAGGGTTCACTTAGTCGCATATGGGATGCCAGGAGCCCTCGCGGAGGGCTGCTTTTAAATGTAGGTTTTTCTTAGCGAATACAGCAATATAAACCGTGAAAATAAAATCATATGTTTATTTTAATAAGTTTTATTAGTATATGCGTGGGTTTTAAAATCCAAGCATTTTTATTAATTTTTTTGTTCACGATTACAAATATTTACAAAAGATTGGAGATTACATAAAGCGACAAGACCCCCTGAAAACACAATTTTACTTCATTTTACAGTGTTTTATAACAAGGTTTTAAACTTAATGCCGTTGACCGTCCGCAATGGTTAACTTTAGCGCAAACGTAATGCCGGCAACCGTCCCGGAGGGTTCCTCTCCAATATGTATTGCGGCATGGCGTATGAGTTCTATGAAAAGTGGGTAGAGTCGAAAGTGTTAAAATAGAAAAGTTCGTAGTATACCGTTTCAGTTATTACTGAAACGCTATATTTGTAGATACAACAATTTTAATAATTTTATTATTAATCAATTTATTTGTATTTTTTTAATTTAATTTTTTTAACATCATACAAGTAATTTCTTGCATTTTATTAAATGCAAGAAATTACTTGTACAATATTAAGATTTAAAACAAGTTAGTTAGACCCTATTTTCAGAAAAAATATTTCAGAATACTCTAGAATTCAAAGACGCCGACGAAAAAGTATTATTTACTTCATGTAATACCTCTAATACTCTGAGTGTAATACCATTAATAAATTTTGCCGTTGAAAACCTGCTGTGCTAGAGTGACTCGTTCATTGATAATAGTTTTTTATTGAAAAGATAAGTTACATACTTTGCTTATCTTTCCTAATAATACTGTTTTGATAGGTTATTCATTAATTGAGGAACCGTTTGTAATAAGCTCTTCAGCGTTTCTTCCACCATGCCTACTTCTATCGTTTGAAGGGTGTGGCGTGTGGGTGCCGACGTAATGTAAGTATAGGCACATGAGACATTACAAGGTTAGAAAATGCAGGTTCGATGCCCCTGGTACTGCAGCAAGATATCAACAGGCGGCGGCAAAGACAGTGGTCTTTGCCGCCGCCTGTTGATGGTAAGTGACCATCAGGTGAACTGCCTCTATGTTTGCCACAGAACAACATAAAAAAGGGAAACAATTTTAATTTTATTTCCACGTACCTCATTGAGAACTACAATAAAATCAGCAGCTTTGAGGTAATGGATCTGATGGGTGACCAGCACACATGTCCGTCCACCTAGGTAGCCTTTTATGCAGCCGTCAAACAGCTGTCTGCCAACGTTTGCATCTACTGCCGACAGCGGATCATCCAGTAAGTAGATGTCAGCCTGGAAAAGTATCAACGATTTAATTTGTCATAAGTACTACAAAATGATTCATTTGTAAAAGGTGTAACGTTAATGTTTGTGTTTTTATCACCACCCAAATGTTAGATATTTGTTGTAATTGTACAGTTTTAGCTATGGCTACTGCCAATCATTGTAAAATCTTCGCATTTTCATATTCTTCGACTCTTTAATCACGAATTTCAATGGTATGAATCGAGATAAGATAGATAGAACCTCGTAATTATTGCTAGCTACAACATTTCCTTCCTTGAATTGTTTTATAATTAGGATAATCAATTTATTACATGAGTCATTGACTCATAAGATATAACAATGATATTTTTTATCTATATTCAATCAATCAATCTGCCTAGCCTTTTCCCAACTATGTTGGGGTCGGCTTCCAGTCTATCCGGATGCAGCTGAATACCAGTATTTTACATGGAGCGACTGCCTATCTGACCTCCACAACCCAGTAACTGGGTAATTCGATACCCCTTGGTAAGACTGGTGTCAGACTTTTGGGCTTCTGACGACTCGTAACGACTGTCAAAGATCCACGAATGACAGCCGGGACCAACGGCTTAACGTGCTTTCCGAGGCACGGAGGATTCTCGGTATGTAAAGATGGTCACCCATCCACTGACCAACCCCGGCAAGCGTAGCTTAACCTGATGGATCGACCAGTGCGGCTGTTGTTACTTAGCCACGAGCTCCTCGTCGAGCTTTTATCTATATTCAATATCTTTGATAAATAATTCAGATATTGAAACAATATGATGTAATTCGTCATCTTTAAAAAAATATTGTACATTCCAGAATACAATTAGCAAACGTTCTCAGAGATTGTTCGTTTATATAACTTATAATACAATCAATACTTCAGAACAGGTAACATAAATGTTGGTAGGTACGTCTTATTACACGTGACTATACAATCCAGTTATTAATAAATCTATTGATTTACCTTATCAGTTAAACCTTACCTTACCTCCCCGACGATTAAACTTATGAGTGAGATATCAATGAAATAGTCATAACAAGAAAAATTATAATATCAAATATCTACTATCAAACATGAAATAATTTGGAAACACCTATTTCAAGATTTCAAGCAGATTAAGAAAAAAATAAACACATTTCTGCATACGAATGTGATAACAATCGTTAGGCGTGTAAATTACCTCACGATAAATTGCTCTGGCCAAATTAATCCTAGCTCTTTGACCTCCTGATAGAGAAACTCCACGCTCTCCAACCAAAGACAAGTCACCATACGGGAACTGTTTGAAATCTGGTAGTAACGAAGACACTTTGCAAACCTGCGAACAAATAATAAAAAATTAAACAAATGAAAAAATTTAACACGCCATGCCAGCTCGGATTGGTGTGAATTAAATATCAGCGGGAAAATTAACTCTTGTTATACAATTTTAACGTCCCTCGCACAATCCCTGTTTATGGTTTTACATCATAATTTTATTTCCGTTGAAGTCGATAGCACAGATAGATTAAATATTTTTTGTTTTTTATTTAATGTTGTTTAGGAACCATAATTTGTCTAATTTTGTAGCTTGCTGTAATGATTACTCTATACATTTATAACACATAAATCAACCATTAAATAACGGGGATCAGAACTGTTTCTCCTAAACACAGGTTATTTTGTAACCACAAATGTTACAAAATAATCTGTGTTATTTTGTAACCTTTGGCACCCACTAACTAACTAACACTAACTAGATTACGAAACTATTGCTTGTGCTTTATATTATAATTATTACCGTGCCATGTAATCTAGTCCTAGTTGAACAATAAATCTTTATAGCCATCGCATCATCACCAATCCGCATCGATGGACAAAAACTTTCCGATACATATTTTTTTCTTTACAATGAAAGTTAATCAATCAAACACTTTGCCAAGATGTGGTTTCTGGTCAAAATATTTACATAAGTAAGTACCTCTTTGTATTTCGTAACATCGTAAGGCAGTCCAAAAAGAATGTTTTCCCGCACAGTCCCCGGGAATAGCCAAGACTCTTGACAAGCGTAAGAAAACTTTCCAGCTATGTTTAGATTACCACTGGTCACCGGTAATTCTCTTAAGAGCAGTTGTAGTAGGGACGTCTGTAACGATAATATATAATTAATTAAACACCGTGGAAAGGAACGCAGACAAGAAAAAAAGTAAATTAAGGTTCGATCATCACCTTTCCAGAACCTACAGGACCAATGACAGCGCACAATTTGCCCTTGCGAACACGTAACGATATATTTTTAAGCGTCATTTCCTTAGTATTCTCATTACCGGTCCAAGATGCGTTAATTTTATTAAGTTGTATAGGATAGTCAGCCATATTAGGTTCTTCATGTGTTTCTTTCGGAACCACAACGTCGGTAGGAGAGTACTTCTGAGGTAGCACGATGCGTGATTCGTCCAATCCTCCTTTCTTGGAGTTGAACAAATTTGTATCAACACCATTTTTATTCATTCTTGGCGTAACTATCATGTCTGTTCGTTCATCTGTTTACAAAAAATATTTTTTTATTAAAAACTATTCGAGACCTACGCACATGATGTGTAACATCTGACATTTTGGCTGACAGTACCAACGGAAAATGGGTTGGTTGGTATCATCTGACGGCGAACTGTAGCACAGCGCGCGCTCATTGGTCAAATCAAATAGCGCGCGCTTCTCCGGCTTCGTGTTACACACTTCCGTTCCTTTTCACGAAATCACTCCCACAGATTGCAGGAAAGCGAGAGGAAAGATGTTACACATCAAAAACAATTGCTCAGAAACAAAAACAATTGCAATTGTACAGAAATTAAGCAATGTGGTCGTTGGCATTCGTAGAGGGGTGTGCCATCGCTAGAAATGTGGTCGTATCTTTTATTCAACACAACTCGTCGCGAATGTCAATGACCTTATTGTAGGGACTACTTTAACACGTTATTTACCCATCACGAGGAAGCCCTGGATACGCTCGAGAGATACCAACATCTCGGAGAAACTTGCAATTGCCATAGGTAAGATCATTGTAACGTTCATCTGAATAATACTGAAGAACTGCTGAATCGGGTAAATCTGAAAATAAAAAAGTTATATGAAAGAGACAGATAGACAAAATTTTGCTTTTCCAAAACTACAACAGCAATATTTTAGTAATTACCGTCGTAGCAGTAATCATGTTGCCGGTGAGTGCGAGGGTTAATACTGTGAAGAACATGATACTGCGGTCAGTGAACAACATAAACCCGAGGAACATGCTCCGAATGAAGATAGATTTCCTGAGGGCACTCATTTCAAAGGCGCGAGCCGCCTTCACGACTAGCTGGAAGGGTTTCTCCCAAGCGTACATTTTGATGACCTGAAATGTAAATCATTTGGTCTAAACTCGGGCCGAGTGGTACGTATTTCCGTATGAGTATGAATCAGTGTTTTCCGCTGAATACGAAGGTACAAATATTTTCAACTAAAACTTTGTTCATATTTACATAGTAGGTGAGGTAAGTAAAACCCAAGAGCTTTCTTATGTACCTGAATACCGTTAATAATTTCACTCATCAACTTAATTCTTTTATCCGTCCTCTTGGCTGTAGAGCGTCTAACAACAGCAGTGAGCTTTGTCAAGCCGGCTAAAAAACAAAAATGTATCGGTTAATATATTGCTGACAGATTTCAGCAGGATTTAAAAAAGACATTCAATAAGTTACACTAGGTACCTTGGAGAGGTAGAATTAATATGACGACTCCAAACAGGCCGACAAAAGGCGCCCATCCGGCGGCTTCGTACAAGAAGTAAAGGACAACCGCGGCTTGAATAGGGACAATCCACAAGTAGTGCAGAAACATGAACGCGTAGTCGAACCTCGTGATGTCGTTCGACAGCAAGTTCACTAGCTTACCTCCAGCCACATCACCCACTGACACTTGACTCATGCGGAGTAACTAAAAGAAAAAGAAAAGCCATGCATTTGGGCCACATAATGTGCATCTAAAACGAACATAAACTTAGTCTGGTTAACGTTAAACTAAAACCGACTAAACATGCATTTGAGTACCTACATGTCTTTGAGAGAGCTAGTTCTGATTGTTATTATACTTGCTGTTAATAAACCAGAAAAATATGTACGTAAGTTAATCTGATTCTTACCTTTCTATACAAAAGCGAGGAGCAGGCGATCTTGACTTTCATACTGAATCGCATCACATACAATGAGCTGTGATGCTGGCACATCATGGAAACGAAGTTGAGCCCCAGCATGGCGAAAGCATAGAACCCAGCCTCCTGTTGAGTCATCGAACTTTCTACTGACCAGTAGGAGAGGAGCTGGGAAAACAGCAAGGGTTGAGCTGTCCTGTGAACATATCATTGAATTTTATATTTGTCATGAATTCCGATTAATTGTGTTTGAGGTTATGTCAGCAAAAAAATAACAAGATAAATACAATAATAAATGAAAGCACTTTGACATAATCCTTTTTTGCATCTTTTACGTGAACCATTTGTTTATCAATCATTTTGTTTTGCTACAGGATACAATCAAGGATATGTACGTTTATCTGTCTGCGCATACCCGTAAACGATAAGTAGTTTGATCTCTTTAATAAAAAAAAGACACAACTTTAAGACATGAATTAAAAGCTCCTATAAAACAATGTATCAGCTATACGTTCTGCGAATCAATGTCACTTTATGAATGCGTTAAAAACGCACTTAAAGTAAAAAAAAAATAAAAAAAACAAAAAAATATATATATATATGTAAACAGGTAGGCAAGGTTTAATTAAAATAACTGAAAACCTGAAAGTAAACATTTGAAACAACTTTTACTATGGGACCAGCCCACAAATCGAGAAAAAAAATCTGCAGCTCCATAGATTTATGTTCACAGAATACAGGGATGTGTCTTTTTTATGCGACTGCGGCGAAGCCAAAAAACGAGGGACGTTTTGTATGCTAATGTAAATGAAAATGAAGGATAATTGTGCATACCTGGCTGCGGATATAATAAGTACGAATATTGCTGCAGGCATATAGGCAAGCCAGTAGGCCCTCCGAAGTGCCTTCCATAGCGATGGCTCTCGGTTATTTCGTGTTGCTTCCTCTAACTCCTCAAACCAGAATCTAGAAAGATTAACAAGAAAAATAATACATCGAACTAAAAATAATAAAGTGAATGACTATTTATTATCCCTGTTATATAAGCCGTAACTCAGTATAAGAGTTCCTCTAAAAATCTTTTATACGAAAACGAAATATGGTTATTTAAAAAATCATAAACTATCTTGAAAATTGTGTTAGCTCGCTAAAGTAAACACGGCCATATTAAATTGTTTGAACGTGCTACAAATACTTATCTGCAAAGTTATTTCTCGTTAATATGGCTAAGATACGAAGCTTTTAACCAATTTACAAAGTCTCTCAAAGGCGAAAAGAGATAGACGAAATATCTTTCTCCTCGCTCTTATATTCACATGAGAAAATTTCGTTAATTACTATAATTTGCTTTGTTGAGACGAAGTAGAACAAAAAATATATGTGAATATGTTGATAGTCCAGTTTTGTAACGTGTAAAGTAGCAAACCTACCTACATACTCGTAAAGTCTGAACAACATTATAATTATTAAAATCATCAGTTCCGAGTACAACACGTTACGTTCAAATTGCCCTATTGAATGACTAAGTACTTAGAAAGAAAAGGAAGAATAAATATTTATTGCGACTCGCACTGATCTTCCTGATCACAAACTAAACTAAAGAAACATAAAAAACAAAAATATTTAAAAATAAAAATGAAGTAAATTAAAACAGAAAGTCCTGTACGAGCACAGTACGAGGCGAAAAGGTGAAATCATGGCACTATTAAGACATAAAACATTAATTCTAACTAAGAGATTTGTATCGATGATTTTTATGATTATAATTCTGTAAATACAATATTTTTTATGGTCGTGAATCATATTTTGATCGACATAGGTACAGTCACGAGCACCAATATGTATACACTTAGCAACTTTTAATAAAAATAAACCTTACTAACTATTTAGACAACAACATTTCCTGAAATGATAAGTAATTAATATGTTGTTAAAATAATGTTTGACGGATATTAACTGGTTCGAAAAGTACTGTTTTTCAATCAGCGTGTTTTTGGCGTAAACGCTCATAACGGAATAATTTTTGTTAAAACGCGTTTTATTTAGTTAGAACTAGTTTTAACTGATATTTATCTTAGATCAGTGGTAAAGACTAGTAGTAACAAAAGCTGGATGCCTTTGTTAATACTAGTATTTACCACTTAACGTAGTGAAAACGCGTTCTAACTAGAGACGGGTTTTAACTGTAACATGTATGTACACCTCCCACCGTGTCAAGAAAACCCACAGTTGCATTTTCAACTCGACAATAAATCGCCCGTGCGTACCCTAGCTTAGTACCTAATCGGATTTTTTTTTTTTTTTTGAGTTTGGGAAATTATCAAATAACTTCTTCCGCTCCGGGCGGAGCGGGAGGGCGTGTCAGACTTTTACTGACTAAAACCCACCCGTGTTCCTTCCGTTGCCTGTGTGCCGGGGCCGCGATATCCCTTTCGGACAAACTCGCAACCCTGGCAGGCATTGGCCCTAACGGACCCCGTCAGTTGGAGCTGACATCTCTTTGAGGCGCGCGTGGAACACAATGCGCCGTCGACCCGGGCCTGGTCCTTATCGGACGGCGAGCTACCCATCGCTCACCGTCCGCAAGCCTGCACCTACGGTGGCTGGAAGTCGGCCTGCGACTCCCGACGCCCGGGACGTCTCCTGCGGCCTGCTGATCGTCCTCCGGGCGATCCACACAGTGATGACACCCGGGCGTTTCCTCCTGCCTTATGCGGAACAGGAACCATCCGAAACAACCGTGTCCGGTGAGGACCTGGGTCAGGTGGAAGGGGAGGACGCGGTGGCGCCTCTCTAGACACTCCTCAAAGAGGGGACTTGTCACCACAATTGTGGCGTGCCCAGTACCTATTCGGCCTGGAGACGACTATTTAATCGCAACTCAAAGTTCACAATTTACTCCATTAAACATCACAACACAATGTCATCACCTTGAGGGTACAATACTTCCATTACAAAACATGTTTTGCTTTATTATTACTTTTTATCGATAAAACAATAGGCTTACATACCCCGGGAGATAACCCAAATATTATCATTTCCTAACAAAGATAAAAATACCAATATTGGTGCCGATTCTCTTGTCACAAATGCCTCTAAACTAGACTAAAAATCACTAAAATTAAGTTTAATCCTGTCAAACGACGATTTCCCATTCTGAAATAGACTAAAGTGACACAATTAAACTATATTTTAGTTTGACAGCACTACTGCACTAAGATAGTACTGAGTTTTTAGTTTAGTGAAAATGGCAATTTTGCTATTCTGAATATGACATTTTTCACCTAAAATTTTGATTGTAAAATACCAAACCAGACTAATTCTGACAATTATTAATCGCGATTAAAAAGGTGTGGGTGGGGTCAAATAAGTTGTCATGAACTAAAATTCACACCAACATCTCGACTTCACGTGCAAAAACAGTACCTACTGTATTTATTTTTTCTTTTGCTTATATCTCAAAAATGGTGCGTCCTATCGCAAAAATAATGAAAATTTCGACCCCCTTTATGGAACCCTTACACCCCTAAACCTGAACATGTAGGTAATATTTTTTCATGTTTTCCATTCAAAAAGTGAAAAATTCCATATAAGTGTCTCTTGGCGCCACCGCCAGCGCGCCTCCGGCTCTAAAAAATCACGGGTGAGGGCAAACCACGGGTACCACGTGGTTTCGCGATTGTCAAATTCTATTTTAGTTGTGTCAAAATTATTTTTTAGTTTAGAGAGTTTTATTTACAGAATAGCTCTAAGATTCTCATAGCCTAAAGTAAGGAATTTTAGTGATAGTTTAGTTCGTTGTACAAGAGAATCGGCACCATTGTAAGTTTTAACTTAGTTATTAGTCACTGAAGTTAAAAATATTAACATTTAATTCAGTTTTTAAATGAAGTACAGAAATACTTTCTCTAAATGTTCATTATTATATGTTACGTGACGACCTAACTTTTGTGTAATCTTTATTCATTTTGACTATCAACAAGCAAGGAAACTCGTCTATGCGTCTTTCTGAATTTAATACTGATGTCTACTTTCAGTAGAATTTTGTAGTCATCATAAATAAGTCTGGTTTTGCAATGTTTATGCACGTTGTTTAATGGACCTATCTATTGCAGAGAGTGCGTAAAGATAAACACAAAACATCGTAGGTAAGCACAAACATATAACACGTGGTGCAGGCTCTCTGTACAAATATTTGTGCGCATGAAGCTAAGGCATGAAGGGAGATATCAATTGAAAGACGGCAAACACGACACATGCACAGAACAGTATCGATCCGTTCGGAGAGGTTCCCTATTGTTTGCTAACATTTTCGATAACCGTTCCGTCTATCCGTATATATCGTATTAACGTTAACTAAATTGCGACGGTTAAAATGTTATTTTTACTTTCAGTAGTTAGTAGATATTTTTTCAGTAGTACCTACATTTCTATTGAATAGGTTACACACACAAGTTATTATTTAAATTCTTACCTTTCAAAATATTCTCCTTGTTTTTCTGAATTGAATCGTTTACCAGGAATTATTAGATCTTCTTCTTCCACGTCTCTTCTATTTCCATTAATGAGCACAGGGCATATCCACCAAATAAAAATACGCGATAAAATGTTCGGTTTTTTTCTTTTTCTACGGTTTCCTTCGTCCGCAGTATTTAGATCATTATTAAATTCTTTGTTCATTTTTGATTTTTAATATTTTTTCACACACTTATTACTACTTATACACATTTGTATTATTTTCGTTATTACAATATTCTGAACATGACGCTGGCTTATGTGAGCAATTATTGCAGAGTAAATATTAAATACACCCGTCTTTCGACTAGGTGTCGTGAGCTATATATTGATAACAATCATAAAGATACAAGTACCCAACAGCAGTTATCACTCTTTTAATACGTAAATTCTGAATGATTATAGCTTTGCTATCGATTATTTATCGCAGTGATTAGCCTAAATAAGCATATTGTAACTGCGCAAGCTGGCTATGTGGAAATTATTGAATTCTATTTAACATTACAATATGAGCGTCCTGTCTTAATGGCCGCGTTGTCCTTTGTTTTTTTGTGATGGATGCAGGACTGCGGGCAGGTCAGATGAGATCCAGTGACACCGTCAAACACCGGCAAACATAATCAAAGGTAAAGAAAAACACAGTGTAAATATTGTTGCAATTGTGACAGGATCTATAACATTGTATTGTTTCAATAATGTGGTGTTTTTCAATCCTTACCTTATCCGTCTTTTTTGATGACACGAATTGCAAGTAGGTAGGTAGGTACGAAACCAAGCATTTAACACTTACTATAATAGTATTTATCGTTTAGACATTGGTATGAAGTTTATATGTATAAGCGCTTATCCCCAAATACTATCAAAAGAAATTCAATTTGAGACTGACAAATTTTTTCTAGGATTAGATCATTGTTTAAACCTGATGATCTAAAATAAACAAAGCAGGCCTTTTTAAGCTTAACTTTGCTAAAGATCCTCTTTTCTATTTAATATTCATCGATGAATAAATCATGGTTTTATTAAACAGAGCGACCGTTTTCTGGTGAACAGATATGCGTTCCGCGTGTTAAGAGCGTTTATTCTGAAAGTGGGCAACGTCGCAAATAGATGTCAAATATTTTACTGTTTTGATAAATTTGGCAATACTACTGTTAGGCAATATGAAATGTGGCTAACTAGTGAACAAAAAGTAGCTTAACTTAGTTTAGGATTACCAAGTTACCAATCAGTTGTAGTGTATTTTTTTTCAATGAGTGTACTGCAGTGAACCTTGCTTAAATAACAATTGCGATAAGGCAGATAACTATGACAATCGGCGACAAAGTAAATCTTGCACTAGGACTAGATATTTTATCAGTGCACGACCACAGGTGACACAGACTGATAAGGTAGTTCCATCCACACGGGGGAGTAACAGCGCTTCCTACTTTTTCCTTTACCTATGTAGTGATATTTCTGACCCTTTAGGAGTACCTAAGGGTATCATTCCAGTAGTTTTCAAGGGTGCTGATGTTAAAAACAATTAATTAAAATCCAGGATTGCAGCAACGGAATTATATATATTGTGCGTCTTATCGTATTTCCATGTAAACCAATCTTATAATTTTCATAGAATCCTCTGAGATATTACTTATATAGAGAGAGGAGAGATCTCAGCATCACCACTCATAGAAAATAACAAAGTATTGCTTCATTCTGTGATTGGCAAGTAGAACGATACACTGAGCTGATTCATTAGTCCTAGCTACGATAATATTCCAAAGTCATCATGACACACAAATAAGTAGTACGTACCTACCTATACTTCATTTGAAATAAGATTAGACATTTAAAGAAACCATTTTTACAGTCCGTTCGCGTAGGCGCGTAGGCGTAATACCTCCTACACACGATGCTGGCGGCATGGCCGCCGGCTTTTGCCACGCGGCATGTACCCCCGGCTTTTGCGCCTTCATTTCCTTTGCGATCCTTTGTGCGGCAAGGCCGGGCGCGCCGCAGCTTGCTCGGTGGCAGGGTCCGGCGGCAGGGCCGGCGGCCATGCCGCCGGCTTAGTGTGTAAGCGCTAAGAGGCTGGCATTTAAAGCAAAAAAGTGGTTACAATACCAACTGTTTAATGCAGCTGCCATTTGTCATGCCACCAACGCAATAGAACTGTAAAAAAAGTTTATTTAAATGTCTAATCTTATTTCAAATGGAGTTTAGATATCTAACATAAAGACCAATCGTTTTTCTAAGACAGAAATATTAAGAAATATACTCGTAAATATGTGAAATATTAAGTATATATGAAATATTAAGTAGTAGAAATATTAAGTACTAGCTTTTGCCCGCGACTTCGTCCGCGTAGAAGTCGAAAATGGTTCTAATAGGATTTTTATTGGCTTTTTACGTTATTAATTTTGTTATAACATAATTATTATAAATTATTATGTTAAAATGTTTGGATAATTATAAAATATAACAATCTTTATAATAGTGTAGTGTAGTGTAGTGTACTTGAAAAAAAAAAGAAGATATATTTTATGAACACGAAGCTCGGCTTTGATCTGGCGAAAGTTACACGGGTGTATTATCTTTTTACAACGAAATCGAAATACTACACCTACCGCAGTATTTCTTTGTTAACAATATATTTTGTTTTTCTTTCGGGTGCTAGAATCACCAGGCTACTCTGTGCGCTTACTCTGGAGCATGCCACATACAACTGGCCGTGGGAGAAGCAGCTTTCCGTTAAGTCTACTCCCGCTACCTTAAGAGTTTGACCTTGAGCTTTGGTTATAGTCATTGCGAAGCATACTTTGATGGGAAACTGCACTCTCTTGAATTCGAAGGGGTAATTTGATAGTGTTAGGGGAATCCTAGGAGTAAATACAGACCTCTGTAAAGCTTAGAAACCTTCAAATGCGGTACCTATTAATATGTATAGGACGGTGACTTTCGAGACATTCCAATTTTTAAAGAGTATTAGCTTTACCCGCCCCGACTTCGCACGGGTAGCTTTAAACCCTACCTACCCTATCTACCCTACCTACCTACCCTATCTACCCTACCTACCCTACCTACCTACCCTATCTACCTACCTACACTACCTACCCTACCTACCCTACCTACCCTACCTACCCTACCTACCCTACCTACCTTACCTACCCTACCTACCCTACCTACCCTACCTACCCTACCTACCCTACCTACCCTACCTACCCTACCTACCCTACCTACCCTACCTACCCTACCTACCCTACCTACCCTACCTACCCTACCTACCCTACCCTAATTTTCTCACCGTTTAAACCTTCCCTGGACTATGACAAACATTTCAAAACCAAAATCAGCTTAATCGGTCCAGCCGTTCTTGAGTTATAAAATTACAACGAATAGTGGCATTGATTTTTATAGATATAGATTTGCATTGCAAGCACCAAGCCTTTATGTGAGTTCAACCTTATTTGAAAAAAATCGGATTGACTTTTCAAACATGTGTCAAAATAAAATGTAATTTAAATCAAAAGCACTAAGGAGTATTGATATCAACTTCGAAGCAAATCACTCCCAAAATAACTTTCTACCCCTATTTAACCCCGTTAAGGGATGAATTTCAATAAAATACGAAACAGGTCTTCCATTAATTCTGTTAAAGAATGTTTATGCAAAATTTGAAGTAGATTGGACCAAGGAATCACGTTGTCCCATACAAACTTTGCCCACCTTTTTCACCCCCTTAGGGGTAGAATTTCGAAAAATCCTTTCTTATCGAATGCCTACGTCATACAAAGAACACACCCTCCAAGTTACAGGTCTCTACGATCAGCGGTTTAGGCTGTGCGTTGATCCGTCAGTCAGTCATTCAGGACAAAGCATTTTATATACAGGATTTTTTTTTAACCAGTGCGCAAATTTTTTTTGGTGGTTCAAAATCAGTAATAGAACACATTTCCATTATTTATTCAATAATTTTTTATATTTTTTATCCTACTTTTAATCAGCAAAATATGGACACAATCTATTCGTAATAATATCAATGGACGCGCGCGGCGCGGCGGCGGTGTTGAACCTCTCCTCCCTCCCCGGGCGGCAAGGCGACGCCCGCGCGCCGGGTGCTGTGACCGACAGTTCGCTCATCGCACGCGCTGTCGTGTGACGTCGCGTCTAATCGCTTTCCCGCGCTGCACGTGTGTCGTACTTGTACAGACCTACCGGTCACGATGTCAGACTTCACTAACCGCGAGTTTTATGAGATGGTGCGAGTGTATGTACTGAGTGGTGAAAGCCCATGGAATCCTTGACCCCGTGAAAGGAAAAGACCATTTTAGCGGCATAAGGTATTAAGTAATGTAAATTTAATTGATAATAATGCTTTATTTTCTGTATTTTGATGGTCCTAAGCCCATTAAAGTATGAAGGAAAAATTGGAATTACTCTTCAAATAACTTCAGGTCACGGCCTAAACATAAAAAAGTCTAGTTCGAATCTGATAAAATTAGCGATCAATACATTGTAAGTATTGTAACCCACGTAAATACCTACGCCGGCGAATCGAGCGAGCGAACAGCTGATAGGTAGGTACTTTCGCGCGTTCCGCTTTGCCGCTCGCCGCCGGGTAGCCATGCAACCGCTTTTAAAGTAAACATCTTTCGTTATCGATAACTTTTTTTTTTTGTACTATGACGTATCAAAATAAAAAAAGTATGTTCAATAAAACTCGTTTAAGTTTAATTTGTCAAAATTTGCGCAGTGGATAAACACTTTTCCTGTATATAGATTAAGTCAATCAATCTGCCTAGCTTTTCCCAACTATGATGGGGTTGGCTTCCAGTCTAACCGGATGCAGCTGGATACCAGTATTTTACATGGATTTTGAATCGACTGCCTAACTGACCTCCACAACCCAGTTACTGAGTAACACGATACCCCTTGGTAAGATTGGTTGTTAAGACTTTTGGGCTTCTGACTACCCGTAACTACTGTTTAAGAAGACCTACGAATGACAGTCGGGACCAATGGCTTAACGTGCTTTCCGAGGCACGGAGGGGTCTCGATATGTAATGGATGGTCACCCATCCACGAACCGACCGCGGCAAGCGTAACTTAACCTTCGATCGACCCGTGGGGTTGCTATCATTTAGCCACGTGGGGCTTGTGGCTCATTAATAAGTAGGTACCTATTAATAAATGTGGAAAATTAATAAGAAAATAAGGCTTTGCCGATAACGCTAGTGGGTTATTACATGTCAATGACATTAGGTATTTCATGAATACCTGAAACACACAACATACAATGAAACAGAATAAGTATACCTAACTTTATTTCTTGTGCACAGAAGTTATCCATTTGTAATGTATATAGTTGCTGTCTACTGCTCGACTACCTACCTAGAAACACTGCGTCTGCCAAAGAGATATAGGCTGCGGTACCGTGGATGAAAATAAAAACTTTGTCAGCAATGCAGCTGCTGCCTTTGGAACGCTAGTTATTCATTTGTAATGTATATCGATGCTGTCAACTGCTCGATTACCTAGACGTTGTAAGCCTGTTCGCATAAAGATGCTAATAAACTTCAGCATTCATTTGTACATCGTCCACCATTACGTACACCAGTCTTACCAAGGGGTATCGTATTACCCAGTTACTGGGTTGTGGAGGTCAGATAGGCAGTCGCTCCAGGTAAAATACCGGTATTCAGCTGCATCCGGTTAGACTGGAAGCTGGACTGGACCCCAACGTAGTTGAGAAAAGGCTAGGCAGATTGATTCACTTGTACATCGAACATTGAACATCGAGCTCGCCGTTTTTAAATTTGTCGAACTGAACTACGAACAGAGCCTAGCATAGAGCCAAACATCATTTGAATTCATTCATTCATTCTAGCGAACGCTCTACGTTCGCTAGAATGAATGAATGAATTCAAATGAAAAAGAGAAAGTCAATGCTCGTCAAAAAAATATTCTTCACAAAAATATCGAAGGCTCGGCAAAAAGTTCGAAGCAAATTTACTGTCGCTAAAACGCTCGCTAAAATGCTCGCTAAAACGCTCCCGTTTATTTTTCTGTAATGTAACATTCGCTAGATTGCTCATTACAAGTGAATGCTCAAGTCTATCAGACCCACAAACTGTGTCTGCCAAAAAGATATTTATAATAAAGGTCATTGGGCATTTTTGAACCCGTACCTCGAAGTACGCGTCCATTATTGAAATGTGGTTTGTTTTGAAGGTTTAGGGTTAACATTTCACGGAATGTGTTTATTTTAATCCAAATGTTTGGGGAAAAATTGTTACGTGGTTCAACGCAAAAACTTGTATTTTTCCCACTTATTGATTTTCAATCATTAACTACTAACTGCGATACGGTCGCTGGTGCTCGTAAGGTGCAATCCTCATCGCAGTTCAGTTTAGAGGCCCTTTCTTTCATACAATAAGCCCAATACTGGTTTTATGGACTTGGGTTTAACCTTACGATTGGTGTTAAATCACTATTTTTACCCAACTACGGCAAAGCCAAAAGGAAGGGTTATGATTGAATCCTGGAGGACAGGACGTGGGAGGCTGAACCAGAATGGACCCCAACGGATCAAGACTGGTCAAGAGCCCGCAATATAGTAACAGAAGACCGAAGAAAGTGGGCTATCGACACCTTTCAGCCATACAAGTCGGCAGGGCTGGATGGCATCTTCCCAGCCCTGCTGCAATGGGGGGTAGATTATCTGACACCATGGCTGGTTTAGATATATAGAGCCTGCATAGCACACTTAGACAGATACCTCTCGCATGGCGCGAGGTAAAAGTCATTTTCGTACCCAAACCAAGAAAACCCGATTACACGCAACTCAAGGCTTATAGACCTATAAGCCTTACATCCATCCTACTGAAAACCCTCGAGAGACTCTGTGATAGGCACATCCGAGATGGACCTCTTCTGATGAAACCACTCTACAAACACCAGCATGCGTACTCCAAAATTGAATGCGCAGTGGACCACAAATGCTCAGCACTGGCCGCCTTCATTGACATCGAGGGTGCCTTTGAAAAAAAACCATGTTCAACAGCATTAACATGGCACTCAAAAGTCAACATAGACCCGACCTTGAGGGGCTGGATCACCAACATGCTCAAACTGAGAGCTGTGCAGGTCACAGTAAATGACACTAAGAGGGCCATCGTTGCAAAGGGCTGCCCGCAAGGGGGTGTCCTCTCGCCGCTCCTGTGGAATCTTGTAGTAGAAAGCCTCATCAAAACACTCAACGACAAAGGTTACTTCACTGTAGGCTACGCCGAAGACATAACCATTATAATAAACTGCACCCACGAAAACACTCTATGCAACCTCATGCGTCAAGCCCTACAAATAGTAGAGGAATCGTGCAACAGGCACCAACTTTCAGTGAACCCTACAAAAACTGAACTGATTCTCTTCACAAAAAACTGCTGAACTGGGCAAAACACACCAACTATATTATTATAAAAGCCAGCATATCCCTCTGGCAGTGCAAGTGACTGCTTGGCAGGAACTGGTGAATTAGCCCCAGGATCACCTACTGGTTATACACCACAATCATCCGACCAATTATCAAATACGGCTCACTGGTCTAGT
This sequence comes from Agrochola macilenta, assembly GCA_916701695.1. NCBI lineage: Eukaryota > Metazoa > Arthropoda > Insecta > Lepidoptera > Noctuidae > Agrochola > Agrochola macilenta. Next base: position 13,877,034 of record OU753554.1, on the reverse strand, counting down.
GGCCCAGGACAGACCTGAGCACATCCCAAAGGAATCTCCAAAAACTGCAGCGGTTTGCTTGTGTTGCAATCACTGGCAGTATGAGAACTACACCCACTGCCGCCCTGCAGGCAATGCTTGGACTGCTTCCTCTGCACCTCATCGTGCGGGAGGAGGCGGCCCTAGCCGCCTTTAGGCTCAATGTATCAGGAACCCTAAGCAAAGACTCCAGAGTTAAGCACACACGTATAAAGGAAGATGCGATCAAACGACGACCAATGATGGCATCACCCTGTGATAAAACCCAGAAAACACACCACTTTCATAGGCACTACAACATAACACTTACAGAAGAACAGTGTAACTACTCAGGCTCGAAAGAGATGAGAGTATACACAGACGGATCTAAGACCGACTCCGGGACTGGAGTTGGAGTTTTCCCACACGACTTCAACATAAAGATATCCAGCCCGCTGGGAATTTTCAACACCGTCTATCAGGCGGAGTGGGTGGGCATCATACAAGCGGTCCACGCCCTAAAAGCTAGGAGAGTTACGAACACACACATACGATTACTCTCCGACAGCGCCTCAGTTCTTCAATTCTTACGGAAAAAACATATTACCTCAAAGCTGACACTAGAATGTCACAATGCACTAGAACGAATAACGGTATCTAGCCGCAACACGGTGACACTGCAATGGATAAAAGGACACAGCGGTTCGCTAGGTAACGACGCTGCTGACGAACTTGCTAGACGAGGATCCAGCACGGCAGTCTGTGGACCCGAGCCTGTCGTAACTATCCTAACTCTCTAAAAATAATGTAGGTAGGTTCAACCATTTTCAGGTTTATTATTAACGCGGAAGAGACTGCGAGGAACAAGATTAAACATTCTTATACCTTTTTAGGAAGATCTTGGTGCATTTTTGTAAGCATTTTATATGTTTAGAAGGATATGGATATACGAAAATTTGATTTTTTATATTAATTTTTGTTTTGCTAAAAAAATACTTTCCCATACTTTTGAGGAATGCGACTCATCTCATTGAGTGAGAGAGTAGTATTCATGGTCTTTAACATACTCCGATTATTTTTGTTAGTGGTCGCTGGTTGGTCACCGGTTCGAATAAAATGCCCATTTAGCTTTACAATTGCGGCAAAGTATTTTTTTTATACACGATTAATTTTAAATCGTTCTGGAGCCGAAACACAGTGACTCCAGACGATTAATAGTTACCATTGGCATTGTTATTGTTTTTTAAGACATCTAATATAGAAGTTAGAAATTTATCACTTTTATTCTGTCATTCGAGTTAAATCTTAGTAGCGTTTCCACTATTTCATTCATAAACGGAAGATCGTACGCGATCCGCTCGGTGATGACGTAGCGCGGCACAGCTGTGCGTGTGCGAGTCAGTTGACAGCGCGCTCGCGGTGGGTCAACGGACGTTGGACGAATAATCGGCTGCAAGTAAGTACCTGCAAGTAGGTATTTAATTTCTGGTACGATAGGTTGGGGTAAGTACATTCACCTCCGTTATCTCTCGTTTGTATCGGAAGCACGGCACGGTGTTTACCACTCCACCTCCTCGTAAACGAGAGAAACTAATTGAAATTTCATTCACCACCCTCGCATCACGAAATCACTAGTACTCGTCCCTTTTCAACTAGACACGACGAGTACGCTTGGGAGTAGTATTTATGGCTTTGAATCGAGTGTCGACCAATCGAGCTAACAGGTACTTAATAAGCATACCTACCTACCATATTTATGATAAATAAAAAGAATACTGCCTAAACCAATTTTTTTGCGACAATGCTTGCTTGCGGCCGCGGCGCGTCGGCTTCTACAAAGACAGGCAATGTAAACAGAAAAATTTAATCGTTTTATCTGTCGAATAGAGTTCATTATAAGTTGGTGGTGCCCTTTTCTATGAAAATATTGGACCAAATTAAGACCGAGTTCGATGATCGAGTTTATGGCTTTTGGTTCCAGAACGAGCTAAAATTAACCGTGTATAATCCATGACCTATGGATAAAGAGCAACCACAGAGAGTGGACGGACGGGTAAATCTATTTCGAAAGGCAGATACAGTGCAATAACATGACATTTTGATAATCAATCTTCAAAGTAGTAGGCAACATCCCTGGGGCCCTATAGCTTATTGCAATAACATGACATTTTGATAATCAATCTTCAAAGCAGTAGGCAACATCCCTGGGGCCCTATAGCTTATTGCAATAACATGACATTTTGATAACCAATCTTCAAAGCAGTAGGCAACATCCCTGGGGCCCTATAGCTTATTGCAATAACATGACATTTTGATAATCAATCTTCAAAGCAGTAGGCAACATCCCTGGGGCCCTATAGCTTATTGCAATAACTTGACATTTTGATAATCAATCTTCAAAGCAGTAGGCAACAACCCTGGGGCCCTATAGCTTATTCAGCCTATAATGATCACATTGCTGGGACAGGCCTCCCCTCTTCGAGAGGGAGTGGAGTATAATCTACCACGCGGGCCCAGTGCGTGTTGGTAGAAGTCACACGTCTTCGTATTTTTGGTTCTAGGACATGCCGATTTCTATTTCTCACGATATTTTTCTTCACCGTTTTGAGAGCAGTGAAAATGAAATTATTTATACAAAGTAAAGCGCCTGCCTGCGTTCGAACTCACGACCTGCAACTCGCAAGTCGGGGCCGCTACCACTGGGCCACCACTGCTCTTATGGGGCCCTTTTATGAACTCTTATTTCTAGGCAGTTTACGGCGTAAACAAAACTGCCTTGCAATTTCGTATTATGAACTCGTCAAACAAGCCAGTCAGCAGTCACGTGATACGCTCGCCGACTTCTGCCCGAATATTGTCTGGCAATACCGTACTACGAACGTTCGTTTGACATTTCTTTTCATAATTTAAAATCTAACAAAAAGTAACCTCACTATCCATTCAATTTAATACGCTGCTTCAGAGGAGCTTTTATTTAATTGTTTTTGATTTATTTCGTGCATTATTCTAGCGTTTTCCAGTTAACATAAGAAAATATCACGTGTGACGAATATGTACTGTTTGAGTTTCTGGAAACTCTGGCATCTGATCAAAATACCGAAACAACGGTAAAATTGTAAACTTCCCACAATGTTTGCAACTGAACATAAGTTAGGCGCCGACCGGCGCCGAGTTAGCCGAGGGCTAGAACTCTCATACACTGAACTATAATAATTACAACTGCCTATTCATATTATTATCATGTTAAAACATCACCATACTCTACCATAACCATCCATAACCATATTTTTGTTTATACTCCAAAACTAGTACTTGCGAAGGAACCTTTTATACAAAAAATACGTTATTATTTAATTATTCTTAGTTTGTGCAACAAAATACGTCTATGAAGTTGTCTAATTTCCCGCTGAAATTCAAGTGGAGCAAAGACTACTTAAGTGGAGTTCGTTCGGAAACTTAATCTCGCGTTACAATTTACAAACACAAAAAATTATAGGTACCTACCTAATATGAATTGATGATATAGCACAATATACATTGCATTCATTTTTTCACCTACTTTTATACTAGAGTAACTAAATTAATATATATTTATTATTTTTATCATAAAATACGTGATTTAAATAAAACCGTAACTTACCGATAAATATTTAATTGTGTTTCTGAATGTTAATGCAGACAATTACAAGCCAGCTATAGACAAAGTACACAGCGCAGCGTGAAGTCGGTCAAAATTAGGAATGTCTTAATACGAAATATAACCAGCCAGTGAAATGATTGCCTGGAACTTACCTGGTTTTTTTAAGTTCGAAATAGGCCCCCAGTATAATTTCAGCACCTGGTACTTTTAAAAGTTAAAAAGTAGAAATCTTCAAGGCTACAATAATATGTGTGAATAAATGCAATAACATCATTACAATGCGAAAATTATTGTTGTAAACATATATTTCATATCGATGAATTATCTTTAGGTACGCACACGTGACGCAGAAGTAAGTAAGTAGCAAAATTATTAGTCTTCATAATTGAAATCAGCACCCTAATTGCGAAACACACTTTCAATCACACAGCAACAGATACAAAAGTTTTGAAGGAAATTAGGAATTTCCTTCAAAACTTTTGAATCCGTTGCTTTAGGTTTTTCTAGGTTTGAAAAATTTGTCTGATCAACAATGTAAATAATGCAATGAACGAGTCTGAACTGTCAAAATGAAAGGAATTGCGATCAATTATCATTTCATGTGTGGTATTGCCGAATCCCAAGTACTGAGTATTTATCCATTAAATAGACCTTTAATAGCCGTTTGGCTTGGGTATAGTATCGTTTGGCAGTTGTTTGAGGGTAAAAGAGGTTAAAGCTGGTAGGGGCTGGGTCACCGATTATAACGCTACCACTCTTATTAAAAATATATCTTTCGGCTGAAATGATGATGACTCTTAATAAAAAGTAATGCTTATTTTTCGAGAAATTAATAAAAATTGTTTCTAACCTCAAATCAGATAGAAAGCGAAAACGAAACGTTAAAATGGGCGATTGACATCCAAATCTGTCCGTTTGTGGTGCAAAATGTCGTGACAAATCGATGAAACAGAACGTAAAAAAAACAGCTTTGTTCATTCCGTTTCTCCCTGAGTTGCATGAATGTGTTCTCTGTGCATCGTGGTGTTTTTATGAATGTTTTTTTTTTATTATTTTTAATAATTTAATCATTTTTATTGTTCCAAAAACAGTGTTACAGATTATTTTTCCACCAGTTATTGAGAGCAGAGCAAAAACTATGCAATACAATACAATACAATACAGAACTTTAGTGGAAAAGATCACCTGTATCCTGTACGAGTAAAAAAAAAACTGTTTCATAGGAGCCAGGGCCTTCCGTTTAAAATGAATCAGCGTATTGACAAAGGACAATGACCAAGTGACTAAGGAACCTAGTATCGGTATGAAACATGCAGTGACTCAAAGATTTATGGTTTAATTAAAAGGATAATTTTAGGGCTTTCAGATGTAATTTACCATTTTACCATAATTCTCGGCATTACACGGTAATTAGGTCTCAAAATCTAGGTTTATTATCGAATCTCTCGATTTTTTGTCACAATGTATGCTGTCAAATTCAAAATACGAATTAGTCAAAATTCAAACATCAACCGTCTTATTACAAAAAACTGCATAAGTAATGGTTTAAACCAAGACTAAAAGGTCTTGGATTGTTACGGTAATAAAGCTAGTACCAGTCTCAAAATGTGTCCCGATTACAAAACGAAGACCAATCGAGGATCAGTTAGTACCAAAGAAGGTTCATGGTTCAAATAATATCCACAGATAAGAAACAATAATGGCATTCTTTCATTCGTTCACGCAGGCTTTATTAGAAGCAACGTTCTGTTCCTCTAAATGCTGATATTGTAATAACACTTGAAATGCTTAAATAATTATTTATTAATACCAAAATATGTCCTAAATTGTTCTTTGTTTAGGTTACAATATATAGAACAAGCAAAACTTGTACTTTTGATGCGCTTTTTATAATCAAGTTGTCATTATTTTTTAACACCTCTGTTGAGGTTTTTTTTTGTGAACGAAACGTTAGTTGGCAAAAAGCTGTCAAGTTGACTGAATAAACATGAGTGACGTTTTTCTTGGGAAAAACGACTCGAAAGGACATTAATTTATTAATAATAATTCCTCAATATTATCAATTCCACTAATCGAACCTGAAATATCCATTAAAAAACATCCAGAGATTCGGCGACAGACGCTGGGCGCTCGTGAGCTTGCTAGACAATCTTTAGCGTGAAGTGCAGCGACTCACATACGGCGGCGCGGCGGCGCGTGTAATTTTAAACGCATGTTTATGTTACGTCCTTTACATATTAATAAATAAATGCACTTCTTATTTGTATTTATTGTTCTTAATATACCTAACTGTAAATCTCAATACACACACAAGGCGGGTGCGTATCGTGCGCGGATCGGTACGGTACGGTGAGACGCCGTACCACCGTACCGTACCGAACGGGCGTTCAAACTACCGTTCTTGGATCGCTACACGCTGTTTCGAAACAGAGGTATGGTACAGACAAAAAAACAAATTTCTTATATAGTTTGTATAGCATTTAATCAAGAAAATCCATTTCTATTAATATATAACTGACCCCCATCAGCATTTACTTTCTTTACTCTTATATTCATTCTATTGGTCCAATTACTGTAGGAAAATTAGCAATACTGGGGAACTTCCTAATGCTTTCCTCCTGTTTATTTAAAGTAATATGCATTTTTATAAATCTTCAGGACATCTGCTACCTTTTTACATGTTTTGTTGACAACTGGTTGAGACACACCATGTAAATCAGCTGTAGGTATCGTCTTGAATCTACGAATAAAACAATATTATTAGTATATTATTTGGATTTCGTCTAATGTTAGGTTAGCATTGACCAAGGCTAGGTACTTACATACTTAATGGCGAGCCCAATTGCGTAATGCGCAAACCTCTTGCACTTCAGGATTCAATGGGCATCCTCGAGGGTCGTGGGATAAATCCTCACGTAAAACATCCACAATTTTTTCTCCAAAACGTTTTGTGAACCTATACTTATTCTAAAATCTTCGTCACTCAATTCAAAAGGGTTTACACGATGTCGATGTCTGTAAGACCTCCGAGACGTTTCCAGCATATCCAAATCTTCCAAATCCATCAAGTCAATCATATTAATATATTTTTTTAACGATTTTTATATAAATTGACAAACAATAATAATCAACGCAAACGTCAAATAAATTAGTACCAAAGATAAACTAGGGGACTCGGCGGACTAACTTTAGTACCATAAATAGTTCTGAAACTAGTGATAAACTTCATTTTATAATAACGTTTTATTTAGTCATGGTACTAAAGCTAGTACTAATCCCAGTACCAAATTTAGACCGTGTTTTGGAATAAGACGGCAAACGTTTAAGAATGTTCAATGCTCGTCAATTCCGACATCCATTTCCGGCAATGTTTATATAATCATAAAACGTTCACGTTAATGGGACCTATAAAAACCACCATGGTTAAAACCATAAGATCAAAGTGCTGAACATTTTTCAGTAATCTATGTGACATAAACTTATAAACATAGCTAATTAAATTAAATCCAAATTGCAAAATAATAATGGCCTAGTAGTAGAGATTAAAACAAAACATTCAAATTAAATCATTCAATTAATTATACAATAATAATAAACAATTTTAAAAGTAAATACCTATCGGTCGAGACTGTACTTAAAACTAAACGAATGGGACGTGCATATATGCTAGAAAGAGAAAGCCCGCCGTTCTGTCGCCAGCATATTCTGCTCAGGATGCGCGCGCATAGAATCTTAGCACATGTTTGTTCTGTTTTCAAAGATTTTCTTTTGATGAATGAAACAGGCAAAGGTCTCTAAAACCTTCGGCCTTTCGCATAACCAAAAGATTTGCTTGTGTACTTTTAACATCTTAACAGATTATTATTACAATTACAATGTAATAATAATAATAATTAGTTGTTATTAATATCTGTTGTTAGTAATTATTAAAATTATAGTTGAATTTGTTGGATGCGTAAATTAATTATTTTGCGTAAGTCAAGAAGGTTTTATTGTTTACATACTCTTTGAAGCTAATGACATGTGACATTACGTGGGTGAAAAAAACAATTTAGAGGTAAAATACTCAAAAATAGGAAATCGAAATAAAAACTGATAGTTTTATGGAGTTTTTTATACGGAGAATTTAAGGAATCGCATTACTAGATAAAATTATTATATTAAAAAACAAGATTTATCAACATTATAAACTTAAGTCACCACAGAACAAATAGCGATACCAGAAATGGTCAATCTCTTTTATGCAAGCCGATATTTGTTAGAAAAAAAAACTAATAGGTAATAAAAGGATACATGAAAAAGTAGGAACACGTTAGTAATTAAAATAAAGTAACTGAAGGTGTGTGTGTGCTGTGTAGATGTATTGTGTAAGTATGTTGTGTGGTGTGAGTAAGTCGGTGCAGTGTGTGTGTGTGGGTGTGATTGCGTATGAGTGTACAGATTACACTGTAGAACTATACCGGTATTAAGTAGATTTTCAAGTAAGAAGACTTTCAGTATCGCTATATGAAAGTTTTAGAACCCAATCACGCAGCAGCAATTTGCACTTGGGCAAGAATGCCCGTAAATGTTTATAAAACGTAAGTATATAAAACTAAGTTTACCAACCAAATGAGGTATGTATGTAGAATGGTAAATAGTAACTTAAGATTAACATGCTAAAACGGTAGGAGAATAATACAGTTAGTCAAATATGTTCCTGCATTTTGTGTAAGTCAGTCTCAGTATTAGTCAGTATCTAGGTATATCGAGTTGCCAGGATGCCTTCTTATTTCCGAATATATATTCGGCCATTAGCAGTCCAGCAAAAAGTATACTTATTTGCTTTTGTAAAAGTTCGAGCAATGGAATAGAGTCGTCTCGTTTTAAAGGTTAGGTTCTCCGAGATATAGATAGGTTTATGTGGGCCTGCTAATTGTAGAGTAGTTTTGGATAATTTGCAGACTTTGTTCAGTCTGTTGACGGTTCTCACAGCATGCAGCATTTTTTTTATAACAACCTAGAAAGCTGCAAAGGTTACTATTGATCGTTATTATTGATTGGAAACAAATTTCAACCCACCACGTGATTTCCCCCAACTTTAATATCCAACCCCCAACGGCTTTTGAGGTTGGGTTACAATTATTTGTTTTTCTCAAGAACGGTGCCTTACCTTTTCATGTGGTACCAGGGGAAAGGTGGGTAAATCTCCCAATATTAGTGCGTTCAAACTTATATTTTCAGTTGGAATGTATGGGAGAACATGTTTTTCAACTACAATGTTATTTATTTATTTATTTATATATACTTTATTTTACACCAGAAAATACATAGTAAATAATAAATTTAACACTGCAAAACATACAATGGGCGGCCTTATCGCTTTCTGCGATCTCTTCCAGGCAACCTTGGAATGGACAGTGATTGCGTGGACATAAAAATACAGACAGACATTGGTGCAAAATAATAATTATATAGATACAATATATTATAATAGACACATAGATAGATACGAGTATATATATATGCTATACGTATAATAGATACTTACATAATAAATATAGAATATTTACGTATATATAAGCAACGAAAATAAATGACGACTACAGATTATTACAGCTACAAGAACAAGATCACAACAACAAGTAATGTTTCTTCACGAGTCTCTTAAATACTGGTAACGATTGTGCGCGTTTTATTTGAACTGGCAATGCATTCCACCAACGAGCGGCCTGGACAGAAAAGGATTTGTCGAAGAAAGTTGTGGAATGCATTGGTATTTTAAGCTTCAGGTTATCTGATGACCTTAAACATTTCGAATGGGAGTCGCAAAGATACTGGAAACGTTATACAAGAGGGAAAGAATATGAGCATTCCGGCGAAGGTGAATTGGTAACCACTTGAGCATATACACACACACACTTGTTGTTGATGTTAAGTTAGTCCTTGGGATAAATTCATGACGCAGCGCCACCCAGACTCACTGGGGAATAACCGCAATCACCACAAACAGTTCCGACTGACCGTGAACTATGCGGCACCCGGTTCCGACTCACTGTCACCTCAGCTGGCACTGTGAAACATCGCAAGATACACGACTGCGACAGCCCACTATCGACCCCCTCTGTCCTCGGGAGTGATGTGGCGGCATCTACATCACCACATGCGAACTACGCACCAAAGACCTGAAGTGACACAAATCTTGCATCGCGCAATTAGAGTTTACCTCGCGAACGACATATATAAGGCTATCCGACAACAAATCGTTTGGCAGTTGCCTGCCAGACACGACACCCGTCTGGTCGAAGGATCCTCCCTTTTCTATAGAGGATGAGTGAACTTTACACCTTGTTCCTCATACCTCTGAATGTATATTAGTCTAATTATGTTTTTTTTGTTGGTGTACCTACTATAGGTACACCCCGGCGTGATTTTATGTTACATGTGATGTTAGTTTATTCCATAAATCAAATTGTCTCACCACTCGTAATGCAAATGGTGGTTACATTATTCTTTCAATCAAACTGATATTATTGTTAGATTTATTATTATTTATAGTTGTTAACCATTTATAAATTCAATAGTAGACATAATGATCCAGTACAGCAGAAAATATTTCGTTAGTCTATATATAACATACTTGTATCCTCTGTACAAACACACAGTTAAAGGAAGGTTTAAAAAAATCTTTTGGCATGCACCGGACACACTTTTGATATCAATGAGTCGCATGTGCATTTAGATTCTACTAAATTTTTCTCTATATGCTCTACCAACATCTTGACATGACAAATAGGGACTTTATCACAAACACATGTCTCAGACGTTCTTTGAGTATCGAGATCTGAGGCAGTACCACTTTTAAAAGAGTTCTTGTCATTATCTATTGGCAGCCTTGGGAAGTAAATAGATTTCGTGAGTTTATCAGTATTTGATCTTTCGGAGTTAAAAGTGTTTTCATTCCAGTCGATTGGATAAATGTCACTATTACAATATGCCGTTTCTAAACTCATACTTTCGGCAACTGTATTTGCGGCATGGTGAATTAAATTGACATTCTCGAGAGAATATTTCAAAACCATATCGTCTTCATTATTTTGTACTGCAGATGTTGACATTTCATATGTGAGTGCATCATCAGGGACTGAATGACAATTTACAACGACGTCACTATTTTTGTTTTGAGCGCCGTGCATTATGTAAGGAAATTTCTTATTATTGTTATTGTTAACCAGAAACCGTTTCCAAAGACTATCAATTTTTTCATTATTGGCTTGAACTATAGATTTCATGCAGAAGCATGAACCAAGGGCATCGTCGCAACTACAATTCACCGTATATCCAATGTAAGGTGCACGAGGAGTCTGTCTGTTAACCCCACGGTTTTGCTCATCTAGTTTGCTTTCATGAATTTCACTCCTTTCAATGTTTGGTATCGGCTTCATATTCTCGCCTGCTGAAAGGCATCTGGGGGGTTCTTGGTCTATACCAATTTTGGGAAATTCACAAATGTCACTTTTGTTAATAACTTGTTCTGCGTAAAGATTTACAAAGACTTCTTTAGTTCCAAACAAGTCTGGAAACTTCCTAAAGTCCACTATATCCGTATTGTAACAACAGTCACAAGTATTATACATGACTCCATTAGATTTGCTGTCTGTAGTAATATGGTCCATTTCTGTAGTTCGCGCGTTTTTAGTACTCTGTGGTCGCATGATGTCACATGATTTGGTTTCCATTCCCAAATTAGCAGGTACTTGAGATGATATGTTTTCTTTATGAATCATAGAGTTGTTTGAGTTCTGTTTCGAGAATTTTGTGACCACAGAAAATTTTTGAACTTCAACGTCATTGTACTTGGCTTGTGAAATATTTGTGTCTTTTTCGGGCAATTCCGTAGGAGGTAATACATGTTCTCCTAAGTGTACAATTTTTGTACGCGTCTCAGTACTATTTCTGCAAGTGCAAATATCTTTCAAGCGTTCAAAATCATTTTCAATTAAGTTACATACTTTCTCTAAGACTTCCGGTAATATGACATCTTTTCTATCGTTTAAAACACATAAACATTGGACACGTTTTATTTTTATTTTCAAATATTCCTGTAAAAGTCCATAAGCTCTATTCCAACTGCCTTTATTTGATGATCCTCCCGGGCAACCACATTTCATTTTATTAGCACAATCTGAAATTACTTGTTTAACTCTTTGCGAAATAATCGAAAATATTTTTTCTTCTTCTTCTGGAGATATACATTTAGATTTACACGAAAGCAATCTAAATTCTTCAAATTTTTCTTTAATGTGGTCCTCTAATAAATGAAAGGCATTTACTTCTAAATCTCTAGAATCATCCACATTAACATCGTCGCAACAAACACACGATTCTATTGTGTTATCGGTATGATTAAAATCTTGTGAATCAATGACTTCATATTTATGTGTATCGTCGTGTAACTTATTATCAAAAAAGTTATTCATAAAGCTTGTAAATTCTTGAAATTTAGCTTTACAATCACATTTTGTACAATCGTTAAATTTAGATTCGTCATTTCTATCCCCTGCCAAAACATTTGGTTTCGTTAACGAATTAGATTGTTCAATGTTAGATAACTTTGGAAGTTTCCTTCGATATTCAACATGTTTGTCTTTGGGAATCATTAAGTGATCGACGACATGATCAACGGTTTTGAATTTTCTTTTTGTTTTTTTATTGGAATTTAAATCATCTAAAGTAACACCCAAAAAATTTATTAAATATTCACTATTACTTGAAAATAATTCTGTCTTTTGAGGTAAGTTGCGCATGTCAGATTTTTGTGTCGTTTCTTTTTGGATATTTGTATAATTGCTAATTTTTGGCTTGCTATTAATTTCATTACATTCTGGAACTTCCTTCGATCGCACGACTTGGCACTCATTTGATTGATTTTGTACTTCATAGAATTCTTCAGTCTGACTCCTTTTATGATCTTTTTGCAATTCTTGATATATTTTACAGTCACAAATATTTGTATTTATATACTGAATCGGAATATTCTTGTTACCATCCTCGTATTTTTCCTGGATATTCTCCTTGTTGGATTCAATGTTGGTTATACATTTACAATTATTTTCAAGACTCTTATCTAAATAAACAGTGCCCATATATTCTGATTCAGTGGTGGCAGGCTGTTTTATAAATGATCTATGCTGTTTATCGGTCCTTATTGGAGCGCCTTCATAAATATCACTTACGTTTACTTGCTTTTTATTACTTGCTGTTGAGATCGATAAATTAAGTTTTGAATCATTTTGGGTAAGAATACGTATTGCCTCTTTGAATGTAGTTTTAGAACATTTACTTAGACCGCTTTTAATATTTTTCATACATTTCTCTCGGGGAACCAAGTCATACTTCCATGCAGCTAATGTCTGTAAAAGTCTATCAATAGAAGTATTGGATGGCATTTTACGAAAGCATTTGCAGTTGCTATTACAAGGTCTAGATGTTATGCTGTCGTTTTCTAGCAGTTCAGGAGCTGGAAGATTAATGTGGATAGGTTTTATTTGTTGTACAATAGAGCTGTGTGGCATTATGTCTTTTAGTGACCTTTGCTTCCATGAGGATCTTCCACTTTTGTATAACTGGGCATTCTGTAAACTTTTACTATTTTTTTGTGGTCCACATAAACATAGGTTAACTGCATACGATTGACCATGAACTTGTTTTTTGCTTTGCTTGGTGGATTTTTCGTTAATTGAACCTTTTTTAAATAAACTTTTACTATCCTTCCTCCTAGTAGCTCCAAATTTGTTTTGATTAGAAGTTTTCGGAGATTCATCTCTCCTAGTAGCTCCTATTTTGTTTTGATTTGAAGTCTTCGGGGATTCATCTCTTCTAGCAGCTCCTATTTTGTTTTGATTTGAAGTCTTCGGGGATTCATCTCTTCTAGCAGCTCCTAATTTGTTTTGATTTGAAGTCTTCGGGGATTGATCTCTTCTAGCAGCTCCTAATTTGTTTTGATTTGAAGTCTTCGGGGATTCATCTCTTCTAGCAGCTCCTATTTTGTTTTGATTTGAAGTATTCGGGGATTCATCTCTTCTGACAGCTTCTAATTTGTTTTGATTTGAAATATTCGGGGATGGACCTCTCCTAGTAGCTCCTATTTTGTTTTGATTTAAAGTCTTCGGTGATTCATCTCTCCTAGTAGCTCCTAATTTCTTATCATTTGAAGTCTTCGGAGATTCATGTCTCCTAGTAGCTCCTTTTTTGTTTTTATTAGAAGACTTCGGGGATTCATCTCTCCTAATCGCTCCTATTTTGTTTTGATTCGAAGCCTTCGGGTATTCATCTCTCCAAGTACCTTCTAATTTGTTTTGATCTAAAGTTTTTAGGGATTCATTGCTCTTATTAGCTCTTAATTTGTTTTTATTTGTAATCTTCGTGGATTCATCTCTACTAACAGCTCGTGAAATGTTTGTTTCTTTTTTTGTACTTTCTCCGTAGTATTTGGAAGTATCTCTTGTGATAGCTGAAGGATCTTCATATTCTATGACCTTAAATTACAAAACATTTTATTATTATTGGGAGCTGAATCAACTAGCAGCTAATTGAAATTAAACTAGTCAACATAATGATGCCTTTAACGTAGCCACTTACCGAAGCTTCTGTGACTAATTTAAAAATATTTTCTTCCATTAATTTCAGATCTTCTTTTTTGATAGAGTCCTGTAATAAAAAATAAACAAAACAAATCAATACAGTGAAAACGCTATATATACCTACTGGATTATTCATCTATCGCTGTTCGTCTACTCCCATTTTATCATAATCTGTATTTTAAATATTTTGAAACTATCAACCCTGTTTATGTTCTAATTTTGCCACATAACTTTTAATAATTTTTTGCCGCATTATTTTACTAATTTCACGTCACTACACTCACTACCGTGTCTAAAGGGAACTAAACGGAAATCACTTATCGACCGCTGCGATTGGCCGGGCTGCGATGAAGCGACGGTTAATCGGACAATCAGAAGACAGCAAAAGTTTAGTGTTTGTGGTTTTTGTATGGACGCCATGACAGTGACACTAATAAAAACTATCGAACTAAATTCACAAGTTGCAACAGAACGTTCCTCATTCTAAATAATTGGGTAAACTCAAAATTATTGTAATTTTACCAATACACCAGTTATTTCTCTAAAAAGTTTCCAGTTAATTCACCAGCCTCAATACCCTAACAGTAGCAGCTACATCATTACTCTCAAGTATTTGCTATTTCCAAAATTCTGAATACCGACAAATTTTCACAAAAGTACCAGCTTCAAATTGATACAGAAATCAAAGCTATTGGGTTTGTTTATTTAGAGGTAAATGCAAAATTATATCCACTTTTGGGTACTTTCCAGAAGCAATGAAATCCTAACTAGTATTATAATTATGCAAAGGGAAGTTTGTTTGTTACGCTTTCACGCAAAAAGGGCTGAACAGATTTGGATGATATTTTACACATGGGTAGACCATGATCACGACCATGACCATGATCTGGGTTGGGACATTAAATACTTTTTATCTCGATATTCCCACAGGATCGAGACTTATGCGGGTGAAACCTTGGGGTGCAGTTAGTTTCATGATATTTCCGAAAACGTTCAGATGCAGAATGTCCAATTCTTGAAATGTTCAATCTTTGATAATGTGGTAAAGTTGTTCAACAAGTTATAACCGAACAATAAAAAACAAAACCAATGGACGGAGTGATTCATGAGGAAGGTTTAGGTGTATATTTCATTAGGGTTTTGTGTAAATTGGCAAAATTATTCCTTAATTTATTTAACTAAAGGTAGTCTAACCTGTGCTTAAACTATACTTACAAAAGTCTCAAAATAAATTGGGCCGCGTGTACGTGTTTACGATGCAATTCTCCTGAGAATTTGACATCTGAGAATCTGTTTATATGATTCCCTGGAATAAAAATTAATAAAGAGTATATAAATAAGCAACATTACTAAAAATAAAACGCTAAATCCACCACGACAGGACTGGATAAATATATCCATTATAGGTGAAATATATAGTAGAAATACTTTATTGAATCAACTTAAGAAATACCCAAAAGACAAGCAAAAAGAAGACATATTTATTAAAAAAATAAATGAAGTTTCAGAATGTATTCAACGAACGAAATCTAAATATTTGAAAGCCTTCACTAATTGCAAGAAACAGCCTTTAAAAATGTGGAGACTTATTAACAGTCTGCCTTGCAATAAATTATCCGAGAAAACCGTCCCGTGGAAACTTCAATCACTAAGTGGCGTTGTGTGTGATCCAAAGGAGATCTGTAAATCTTTTAACGATTTATTTGCAAATGTTGGCTCGATACTGGCAAATTAAATTCCCATACAACATCATCCATTTGGCAATTGTTTGAAAAGCTTATCTGGATCTCACACAATATATACGTAAGAAATCGAAAAAGCAAATTCATATTCCTAATTAATTACTATGGTTTACATACACTATAACAATGAGTATCATTCGTAAGCACCAAATTTCACTTTATATTGGAAAAATGCACTCAAAAACACAAATATATCGTTGATTATTATTCCGCCAGGACATTATTACAATGTCATGTCTTTGGGTTCGTTGCCGTGTGCGTAGTCGCAACGGAAAAATGTCGAATTTCTTCATTTCAGTTTAGCAGATATTTAGTGTATGACGTCGTGTAATTGTGTATCGTAAGTAAAAATTTGTGTATCCAAATATTGGGGAGCTATTCAACAAAAACTGTTTCCACTGAGACTACGTTATCCCAGCAGAACTTTTTTTTTTCCTATGGACGTACAAGAAAAATAATACATTCAATAATTGGTGTGTAACGAGAGGTAAATGTGTATGTTTAAATGAAATTTGTGCGTCCATAATTACCAAGTTATTCAATTTTCCACTGCACTGACGTTTGGATATTTGATGAAAATCATATAAAACGGCTTAGTGCAGAGTTGTAATTTTTTACGCACGTTGCTTTGAATTTGTGTGTACTGTGTGTGAAAACAGAATTTGAAAAAAACATACGGTTCAGAAGATATACACGTAAAAGTAAAATAAGGTTATTAGGTCCAAGTACTTAAAATAGGAACTCTAGAGCCTAACTTATAACGTTTATTTGTATCTTACGAGTATAAGGATCTACAATATCCTGCCAAGTTTAATTTATGTGCTCTTAGTAATTAACGAGCAATAGCATAATTAACTACGACTGGACCACTATATTTAAGACATCCGATTGTAGGACTTTTTAATGAAAAAGCAAAATATATATTTTTTCCAATATTTTGTGTATTATGCAACTATTCACATGTAAAATTTCAGCTCAGGACTTAAATAATAAAAGAGATATAATGAAAATACTAAAACAACCGCAATACATGGATAAACCGACCAGTTTGAATGGCTACGAAAAAGCGGCCGTGCAGTATAAAGAGCGAACGTTCTAAATTTCCAGTGTTGTACACTTATTGGATTAGTAACACCGTAGTGTTGTGACCGTTTTTTGACCAAATAAAATCGATGTTCTGACATATCGATAGTTTTACAAACATTACATTTAGAAAAGAGAGAAATGTATAATTACTGTAATAGTAAATGTTTAAACATCTAAAAACAAAATCTGCTCACATATATTTTTATCTTTAGGGCAGGAGTGTGCAAGATCCACACAAAAGAATACTCAAAGAACACATTAAAAAGAATACTCAAAGAACACATTAAAAAGAAAAATGAAAAACGTTTACCTATGAAGAGTAAGACTGATAAATAGAGATGCGCCGAATATTCGTTTTATATTTGGTATTCGGCGTATTCGGCAAATTTTGAGGTATTCGTATTCGGCCAAATTATTCGGTTGAAATGCCGAATGTATTCGGTTTAATTGATAATTGTAAATCAGCCTTTAGGGCAAAATAAATTAAAGGAATCCCATAATCTAACAATCGTATTTATTAGAAATCGTTTATTGTACGGGGTCTCTCGGGTCTTTAACCCACTTTGTAAGAAATAAATCCTGCAATGTTTGTTGCACAGTCGAAACCGATGATAACCCGGCAATTGATGATGGCCCAGCCACTGGTGCCGGAACCATATCCGCTGCGCTGTTGCTACTAGACGATGTCGAAGCAACTTGTTGGAAATTACTTTTATGCTTTAGAATTATATGATTATTCATAGCACATGTAGAAGCATTCCGCCCAGTGCCCCCGCGAGAAAGCACTGCGTTGCACAACGTACATCGCACTTTTTTATTATAATCTTCTATTTGTTTGAAGATCTCCCACACACGCGACTTTTTCCGTCGACTTATCATCTTTCAAAACACCCAAAACACCAATTTTTTTTTCAAATAGTCTATAACTGCACTAATATCTGACACCCATCTTGTGTTTTCATACGCAATGGCAGTGGCAGGGTGCAGCAGGTAGCGGGAGGCGAGGTACCACTCACTCCGTACGCGTGCGGCGCTTTGGAAATCTAGCGTGTATAAACTTGTTTGAGCGGCAAAACTATAGAACGAGGAACCAAATTATCCGACAGTATATTCGGTTCGATAAGAACTTAACCGAATATTATTCGGTTATTCGGTGAACCACTATTCGGTGCATCTCTACTGATAAACCTAAACGAAACGAAAAATTGGGCAAGTCGAGATTGCTCAGAAGTGTATAGAGAACCAATTATGGATAATTCTGGATCGAGTGTATTTTTTGCAAAAACAGCTGGCACGAAAAATGCACAATGCTGTGCATTTTTAAGTAGGCCATGGTAGCTTCAAATATGATATTTGTGAGTGATGCGCACTCTTGACCTACTTGCGCTCTCTTGCCGTATGCTGTAATTTTTCGAATAGTTCCTAAATTATTAGTTTTAATATATGCACAAGTCACAAAAGATGATTGGATCAATGTAGTAGAAAAGACAAAAATTATAACAGAAGACTTTAGAAGAGACGTACATTTTGACAATATGATTGAAAATGAATTTATCATAGGGTAACCAAAGAAGACAGTTCAACTGATGATAATTTTTCTGGATCGTCCAGTGACGAAAGAGAATAAAAATGTTACAAAGGTGAATTTATTTATTTACACGTCATGGTCATGATATGACGTATAATAAAAAGATATGCCACGAGAATCAGTTTTAAGCAATGTAGATAAGTTGTCTATTACAAACTCTAAGTATGATAAATCGATATTTTCAAGAATCGGTTATTATGCAACCGATTTTTTTTTCCCGTCACTACACAAAATATTTTAATGGGTGTCAAATCGGGCTTCTTAGATTGTTGTCGTTTAGTTATGCGACCATCGCTTCGTTTCCTTTTAATCCCGGTAGTACGTTCACGTGGGATATTTTCCGACATCCACGCGAGCGAAACCGCGGACAAAAGCTAGTACAATATATATATCACTCCATTTCTTAATAAATTAAATATCGCAACTATTTTAGCAAAACTTTAGAAAATCGAGCGGGCGAATCTGCGAATTGGACCAGTTAACAATAAAAAATAAACTGTCTAATTTTCATAGTTTAATGATTAAATACCGGTTTTTTTTGTTTTGTTATAAACTTTTAACTTGTTGAACAAATTTCCTACATCCGCAAGTATTGGACATTTGAAATTGTCATTGGGTCATGTGGTGTGTGTCATATGGTCATTGGAAATTGGACATTAAATGTCCAATTTCCAAAAATTTTTTGGAAATGAACATTTTGTCACCGTTGGATATTTTGGGAATTGGACATTCTGCACCTGAACGTCCCAAAAGGCTCCATCAATCCGTCAGATATTTAAATATTCACTATCAGGACATGCAATACTATTGCACATACTAACTTTTATTAGCGCTAAATATCTTTTAAAATATTGTCCAAATTTGTGTTTTCATAGTCAGATTTAGGGAAAGCCCACAGTTTCTTCACCAAAGGAGAATGCTACTACGAGTAGATGTATAGACCAAATACCAAGAGTCGATTAAAATAATTCATGCACGGTGAGGTAGGGCAACCATAGTATGTCACAAAAATAAGCTATTTGTTTTCGCTAAAACGATCCCCAAGAGAGAGATCTCGGGGTTCTAGAATCACATTCACATCTATGTACGGAATCTTTCAACGTAATTTTCAACAACTTTTAATTGTCGTAACGAAATGAAACTTTGCATTTGTATGTATTTTGGTTAACAATACTATAATTTGGAATCTTGGAGCTGATCTAATGATGGAGCCAGGAGTTGGATAGTGGAGATCTTCAGTGGCTATTAGTAAACCCCTCGAGTTTGGGCTCATATGATTCGTTTTGACGAGTCCAATATATTTCACTTGGTGTCGAGGGTCTGATGATGGATGGACCCAGGAGGTGGATAGTCGAGATCTTCAGTGGCTACTAGTAAACCTCGAGTTTGAGGTCATCTGATAATTAAATTGTGCGTGTTAAAAGCGTCTTCTTTATTAGTTTTTTTAAAACTGCATTTTTTTTTAAATTAAAAATAAATGTGATTATGAAGAAGTTGTTTATTTTTATTTTGACAGACTGCTAGCTATCATGATGCAATAATAATATTCATAATACATAACATCACGCCTGTATTCCCTTAGGGTTAGGTAGAAGTGTACGTACGTATAGTACACCCACCTTTAGCCAGTTATTTTTAAGCGTAATAGGGGGCGGGCCTATTGCCATCAACCGGGCACAAATCCATACTCCAGGCTGCTACTGAGCAATTTCAGATGGAAAGACCCGATAACTCTTAGCCCGATCCGGGAATCGAACCCAAGACCTCATGCTAAGCAGTAGCGTTTGCGACCGCTAGCCCAACGAGGCAGTATACATAGTATCACCGTTGAAATACGATAATAAATAGTTTGGTTTCGTAACGAAAAACACACTATGTGAATCTAGAACCCCGAGATCTTCTCTCTCTTGGGGATCGTCAAAACGAATCATATGAGCCCAAACCCGAGGGGTTTACTAGAAGCCACTGAAGAGTTCCAGTATCCACTAATTTGGGACCATCATCAGACCCTCGACACCAAGTGCAATATATTGGACTCGTCTAAACGAATCATATGAACCCAAACTCGAGGGGTTTACTAGTAATCACTGAAGAGCTCTACTATCTATCTCCTGGCTCCATCATCAGACCGTTGACACCAAGTGCAATATATTAGACTCATCAAAACGAATCGTATGAGCCAAACTCGAGGGGTTTACTAGAAGCCACTGAAGAGTTCCACTATCCATCTCCTGGCTTCATCATCAGATCAGCTCCAAGATTCCAAATTAAAGTATTGGTATCCAAACTACATATAAATGCGGTTTCATTTCGATACAACAATTATAAGTTGATGAATTACGTTGAAAGATTCCGTGACATAGATGTGAATGTGATTCTAGTCCCCGAGATCTCTCTCTTGGGGATCGTTTTAGCGAAAACAAATAGCTTATTTGTGACATACTATGTTTTCCCTACCTCACCTTGCATGAAATATTTTAATCGTCTCTGGTTTTTGTTGCATCCTCCTTTGACTATTTAAGTCATTATGCGTCAGGCCGCACACAATCATATGAAAATCAAAAGCTCTGAAGATCACGTTATTTTTTGTCCATTTTGGTAATCTGTAAATTGATCCCTGACGGGGCTCGTATATTTCAAATATATTTTCGGTGGTCTGTCATCATGCCACACCTACTCAGCTATCAACTTTTTGCCCTGTTTATGCTTGCTCAAAAACCCTCTGGGCTACCATAACAATACTATTTGCGGCCGTTGACCAAAAAAAAATCATTTTTGTAAAATATTTTTAAGATTTCAATGCCCATCACAACTGTGAAGTTTACACAAAAAAAAAGATTTTTGAAACTGATAACATTTTAAATTACTGCAAAACGAGCGGTCGTCGACCCTTAAAAAAAATTATCATACTTTTTTTATGAATATAAAACAATATTTAAAAAAAATTAGTGACATAATGACGATCTGACACCGGAGTAGGTCAACACGGCAGAGAGAAAAGTTAATAAAAACGAAAACAAAAAAATTGCCTCTGTGGGTTACTCTGTGGCGCAACATTCGTGCTAATTCGGAAACACGAAGATTACCGAAGCGCATACTTTTTCTGGTTTAACTGGACATTGTTTTTATTCGTAAGCACAAGATCGAATCCGGTACCCTTTTCTGCATCTATATTAAGAGGAAACTATCACAACAATAAATTTTACCTTCTTTAGGTCTTCAATCTGAAGTTTTAGCTGCGTAACGTCCTGAATAGTTTGCTTCCAGAAGGCCGGTGGTGTCGTCTCACTAGCCTGCCGGTTGACTGCCAGCGTTTTTGTCGTTGATACCGGATTAAACGGTGAATTCAGAGGCATCAGGCACGGAAACATCGCAGCTAGAGAAATATCACCAAAATGATTTTTACGAAAGTAAAACGTTCCTGGCTATGTAGAAATAAAAAGCATTCAAAATAATCAAGTCGATATAGAGAGTCATTTGATATCTTTAATGTTTACCCTAAGTGTGCGAATCTCGCAACTGGAAAAATAAAGTTTAGTATGCATGAGCTCAGCAATCAGCATACATAATTTATGCTTTTTACATAACAATCAAGTAGATTCGATTTTGGAGATTCTGGTGCTACACATGATGAAAGAAGAGCATCAGAACATTACTATTATTTTCATATTTATGCTCTAATTTTGTACGTTTATTGTTTAGTACCTACTCTATCTAATTAATAGAATTTTCTTAAGTTCACACAAGTATTTTCCTAAGCCTGCTTCAAGTTATGCTCAAGCGCTCTCCTAAATCTAATAGGATGCACTTACTTGGTTTTGATTTGTTGGAACCACCAGAACCAATAGACTCACAACAACCATCTGGTGGTGGTTTACATTCACAAGGTGGTGGCCCTGATTTTACGATGTCCTTGGCCCGCTGCTCCACCTGCAAGCTTCGCTCCTGGAACAGGTCCTCGGCAAGCTGGTTGGCCATCTTCTGCGCGCGTCTCTCTATTGCTCTCTCTTGCCATCCCTCTTTCAGGTCGTCCTCTAGAGTTGGTGTCATCTTTGCCTTGTCAGCACACGATTCTCCAACCCACTATTGTAAATAAATATTAAACATTTTAACAGAAAAAGCATGACAGTTGAACAGTTTAAAAAAAAAACAGTTTTTTAAACATAAATAGTATTTGTAATCAAGATTGAAAAAAAAATATATGTATGTGTTAAATATGTTACCTTGGCATGGTAGTTTTCAATACATGTAGCAATAGCAATATCTAGTTCACTCTTTAATAATTTTGAGAAGAAATTTCTTAAATTGGTCTTGGTAACACTAGGTCGATCCCAGTTGTGTTGGTCTTCGAGACACTTCAGCAGCTGGCATGGCATCTGCGAGCCGGCACCGCTCAGCTCAGTCTGCAGGCCTCCGAACAGGTCCGACAACAAGTTGGACAGTATCCTACCCCGCAACGACGTGCACGAACACGACTCCTACGAAAGAAAAATCCACTATAACAATTATTTTCTCTATAATTATTAGGTTACATATAGTTAAGTATAAATTGGGTGATTGATCGACTGACTATCCTTTTCAATATAGGCGAAAAAGTCGTAGGGCTTTAAGTATGCGTACTTGCTCGTCACCAGCCACTTAAAACGATATTGGTACGGTGTTGATAAAAATATAGCCTCCTTAAATCGTCAGAGAATTATAGAATTCGGCGACATCACCAGGGCGCGGGCGCGGCGCTGTTGAACAGAATCCCAATTTTGTCGTGCCGAGGTATGTGGCCGAGCCCATACTACTTACTATTTTACCCACTGGCAATACATGTTAGGGGTACTACGTACTACACTTGTTCGGGTTGCATGATTTTGGCACTACGGGGCGGAAAAAACGATTATATATTTTGCCGTCCGGCTGTGCCGAATCATAAAGACCGGAACAAGTGCAAGTGAACAAGCACACCTTAGATATCACTGACTGAATGTGTTAGATTCCATGCTAATGTAATATGTACTACCATAAATAAAAAAATTTGGGCACATCATGATGATTACAATTTAATTGAGATAAGAAGATGTATACGAGATAAGTTATACGATACATTAGAATAAATAACACGTTTAAATATCTATAAAAATACAAATTAGAAAATATATATTTGAGGTCAGTAAAAAACCAATTTGAACTGAATCCTACTAAGGAAGATACCTACATATTGACCAATCGAACTTCTCGAAAGAAGAAATTATTATTATTAGTCTAACGACTTGCTTATTTAACGGACATAGGACCTTTTCCACTGAACTATATTGTTTGCGATACTAACTTTGCTAGTGACCATATTGTACGATGTTTTCGTATCTTTCAATTAAAGTTGCACTAGTCGATATTTTTTCCATACAAATTTCGGGGGGTATTACCTACTCCACTGCTTGACATTGGACATCCAAAGTTAAACATGAAATCGTTTTGTATCATTATTAATTTTGTCTATACGGACACAGAATAATAAAATAAAAGTCGTTTAAAAGTTAGGAACCAACAAAGATTCCTTTTTCTTGCTAATTTTAACGCAACTTTGGGCGTAAATAATTAATAAAAAGAAGTGTAAAATCTCGAAAACAAAGCCGGCACCGACAAAGCTCAATTATCGAAGTGTTCAATAATAGTAGTTTATGAAACTGTTGCATAAAGAGGGGTATTAAAATACGAGTGTGTGTTTAAAAAAAAAAATAGTATCACACGAGTGTTTTAATACCTAGGTATGTGCAATTTAATACACTACTTTATCTACTCTCATAATTGTATGAGAGTAGATAAAGTAGTGTAGGACTGTAGGGATTGAACCTACTAAATAAAAGATCAAGAATAGAAAAATCCGACGAAATTCAGTTCAACATAAAGGCTTGTGCAGACCAGCGCGACTTGTCGCGCGACGCGACACGAACAATACAATTTCTAAGAAAACTTCACAGTATAACAATAACCGGTGTCGCGTCGCGCGACAAGTCGCGCTGGTCTGCACAAGCCTTAACGTATGAATGGCGCCTGCACCCAGCACATCACCGCGCATGCGCTAGAGCCCGCTAACGTTCCATTGCAAAAATAGATGGAAACCCTTTGGTGATATTAACTTCTTGGATTTGCCCTGTTTCGTAATATAAAAAAAAATTGTTTTATGGCATTATTTTGTTAGAGAAAAAGTGTTATAAAATGATTCTATTTTTAAATTTCGGTATTGTGTTGACAATGTACGTCAATATAAACTCGTTTTGAAGGTTATAATTCGAATATTACGATATGAGAGTAGATAAACTTTATTTGTACCTAATTGATTTATGCGGTAGTTTTTTCATAAAACTCGATTTTAAAGTTCCAAAGGATTTTTCGTAATTTTTTACGCGCTCGTTTTACTATAATAGTTCGGAACGGTGTTTGTGTGCGTGCGAACTAGACGTTGTGCATGTAGACCAGCTTCTAACTGCTCATCGCTGTTACTATCTCTGTCGGACACGATGCCAACACGCGTAGCATGACAACCTTTTATACGGGTTTTCTAAGACCCGAGTTCACCAACAGATGGTTAAATTTTAAACATCTGTTCATACCATAAACGGCTGTTTAACAATACTTTACTGTTCACCAAGCACTAACAATTGATTAAGTACGGTAATCGGACGGTTATCTTAAACGATGTAGCCGACTCGGTTTAACCATTGGTTTATGCTTCCAGATGTGATGTTTTGCATTGTGCATCACTTTTTTAGATGAACGAATACCTTACTGACACATTAACCTTTTTATTATTATAATTTATTGATTTGACAATTTATACTAGAATTTATTATTATTATATTTTATTGGAATGTTTTTATTGTGTCGAAATTTTTTATTAGAATTGTTTAATAATGTGTGATAATTGTTTGATAATTTATTATAATCAGCATGTTTGTGCCAGTATAATATTTGTACGTCGATTACGGCTAGATATAGCGTTCTTTAATAATTACAACATCTGTACCCAGCCTACCTCAAATAAAAAATATTTGTATTTAGTTACAAAATAAAAATGCAAGACGCTGATTTTGAAGGTACAGAAATAATTTTGCGCACTCCCCGTATATTCCAAGCACGGCGCAATGAAAAAATTTAAAAATTAAATTGTCACATCTAAACTACGAAATTAAATCAGATTTTTGTAATAACTACTTCGTTTTATTCCATTTTCAAGCGCAACATAAAAAAAAATGTTTTATTGGTCTAATGCGAAAGTACCTTGCACAAAGCGCCAGGTGGCGCCATACGCCATACCTACATCCCGCAAAATGCAATACTCAATACTCAATACTCAATATATTTATTGCTTCCACATGTGAACTTAGGTGGTAGGTTTAACAAAATAATATGATCATTGTGGACCCTGTCGGGCACAGCAAAAGTAGGAGAGAGGAAGAGGGCTTTTAATTTTGTTTACTTAGTTAGTACCTATTTATTGTAATTATTTTATAAAACTTGTAAATTAAAATTTGTCATTTAAATAATCATTGATATCATAATAGCATTTAGTTAATAGGAATAGTTTTAATTTGTTTATAAATGTATTCAATTTTTGTTCATTTTTTATTAATTCTGGTAATTTATTAAATATTTTAATTGACATGACTAGTGTACTTGTTGAGTGCATTTTTAACTTAGAACCTGGTAAGTTTAACCTATTTTTATGGCGTAATGTATATTTAGACTGTATGTTTTCTCTTGTCGTGTAAAAGTGCTGGTAATTTCGAACGAATTTGCATCTTTCTAGAATGTATAGGCAAGGGAGGGTAAGTATTTTATTTTCTTGGAAATGAGGTTTACAACTGTCGGTGTCTTCTATATTTACAAGGATTCTTATTAATCTTTTTTGCAATGTGAAAGGTTAGTGGTCTTTTTGACTTCACGAAGGGCGTATGCAAATTTGGATAGTTTGGATTTTATCTTTTTAATGTGTGATTTCCAATTAATGTTTGTGTCTATATCCAGGCCAAGTAAAGTAAATTCATGAACGACTTCTATTGTTTTTCCGTTGTAAGTGAAATTTATGTCTAGTGGGGCTTTTTGTCGGGGGTGGAAGGGAATTATTTTAGATTTAGAGAAATTAATTTCGAGGTTATAGAAATTAGGTCGTTCATCCAAGTTATTGATTTATTTAGTATAGTGGTTAGGTCCTCGCTCAAGCCTACGTTGTTCCGGCATGAAGTTAGAAGCGATATATCGTCAGCAAACAACACACACGGCCCTTCTATGGTTTTTGGAAGGTCGTTTATGTAAATAAGAAAAAGCAGGCATCCAATTACAGTTCCTTGGGGAATAGAGGCGTTAATTGCTTTACTATCAGACTGAATATTTTGTATCTCTTTGGTATTTTCATTATAAAATTCAATTTCGACCTGATGTTCTCTATTTGTTAAATACGATTTAAACCATTCATGAGTTTTACCGCGGATCCCTATACCCTCCAATTTATTTAATAGTATGTCATATTGCACTTTATCGTAAGCTTTAGTCATATCTAATAGTAAGCCTACGGCGTATGACTCGAGTGACGTCTATAACCTATTTAAAAATGTCCTCTGTGAGTTTGAAAATGAAAATTGATTGACGTTGACATTCTACATTCAAAAAATATTGATAAACCATTCGATCATTCGGTAATTTTCGACTCACTCATTCAAAAACGCTTGGTTATTTAACCGTTGGTTAGAAATAAATGGTGAACACGAAAAAAACGCAGTTTGTTTAAACAACTGTTTAATTCTAACAGAACGGTTACATAACCAATGATTACGTTGTAGTTGGTGAACTCGGGCCTAAAGGCCGGTTGTTTCAAACGGTTGGTTAACAGTTGGTTATTTCTTGAACAAATAAATATTATTTATTGTTTATGTAAGCCTGACATATCACCAACACATCTAATGAAAGATCCTGATGCATAATATTCTAGAGTAGCAAGTATGTACCTGGTCTATGGGTTTTACTGCCAAATATGAAAAATTGTGAACGCATTTTAGAATCAAATTATGTATAGGTACTTAGGTATAAACCCATTATACCTAAGTACCTACCTATATGATAACTGAATACGTAGGTACTTAATTTTCTGTACTTAGCAAATTTTATTTTATCTTCGATTTGACGTGTTAACAAAAGAAATAGAGCTATCCTTCTTTCTTAATCCTTTGAAACACGGTATCTTGCAATAAATTCCTGCTTAACCCATAAGTTTATATACATTTTTCTTTCTTTCTACACTATTTGTTTCATCATCAGAAAAACTATCGTCGAAAAAAGACGAATACAACAAAAGAGCGTCCATAATGTCCACATGTTTGAGAATAAAATGACGTTAACCAGTGGGTATGGCAACGGTTATTGTAATCGTTATTTTTTTAAAGGACGTTAAGGCCTAAATTTTGTGAAACAACGCATTTTTTGGTTTGACGATAGTTAGCGCCATTTTTGATGTTTACGCGTGTGTTAAGTGGACGTGAAACAACCCGCCTTAAGTGTTTTGTCGACGGAAGAATAGACAAAATGACAGATTGTGATTGCTTATCTGTCATTTTGTCTATTATTCCGTCGACAAAACCCGTTTCTATTGTGGTCATGCTAAGCTTGCAGGTGAGAAAGCGTGCTTTTTGGTCATCCCCCACCAGTGCGTTCGAGCCCGCGACTAGTTTAACCTTAATGAAAGATACGAAAACAAGTCCCAGACGCTTTGTTTTTTTTAAGCGGAGCTGTATCCACCATTTTGATCAGTAATATTAGGTTACAATATACATATATTACCAGTAAGTTATCTTCGGGCGCGCACATACAAACAACCGCCAGTGAGGGCGTACGCTTAACTTGCATATTCTTATCTACGGGCATTATGCACCGGCACTCTAAAACCTTTTCCTGTAGCGCAAGCAGGTCTTGCTTCTTCTTCATCAACTCATTCAACTGTCCCTGCATCTTTTTGTCGCAAATCATCTTGCATCCATCTAAGTCTTCTACCAATCTCGTCTTCTCTTGCCGAAGTTCATTATGCTGCGAAAATGAACGGAATATGAAACCATATTTCCTGTGGATGGTGGTAATAATTAAAAGGTCATAGTACTAAATTGCCATACCTAAACCATTTAACCCGAAGCTAAAGTGGAGAGTTTGGTTTGGTTCCCTATTTTGTTGTTTTTATTGACTAAAGAAGTATTTTATAGGTTTATTATATACTTAAGTATTATAAGTCATCTTAGTGCATGCCTAACATTATTATAGAGAGTAGAGACTGTGACTTTATTAATCAATTTATTTAACAGTTTATGAACACACATATAAACAGAACGACAGGAAGAAAGGAACAGAAAAATACGTACAAAAGTGATGCTTATTACTAAATAAATCTCTTCCAGCATACCTGCGATAGGAAAGTAGATATTGAGATGTAGACAACGTGTGTAAGAGTTAAAGAGAAAACAAAAGACATAAAATAAAAATAACTATTCACTCATTTAAATATAAACATAACATAAATATCACTAAGATATACTTAATTATAATGTAGTATAAAATAATAAATACATAATAGTTCTGGCCTCTCTGCAACGATGTTGAATTGACTGGCGCTACGAAGTGTTGAGATGCTTGTATGACGCTACACTGATAACTGTCCAGATCCAGGATCAGAATTGACCAATGCGTTGAAGGACGTCTTGAAAACGCTGGACTGGACAAGGTATCAATGTGAACGGCAAGTACATCTCACCCCTTCGCTTTGCCGATGACATCGTCATAATGGCTGGCTGAGACGCTGGAACAATTAGACCAGATGCTGTTCAGCCAAAGCCATATGAGAGATATGGAGCCTCTCGGCGGGTTGGCCTCGGTATGGATCTGGACAAGACGAAAGTCATGTCCAATTGACACGTCTTGTCGAGTCCAATCCACATCGATGGGTCGCTTCTCTTAGTTGTCCTTCACAACTTCGAGAAGCGACCCTTCGATGTGTTGGCTTCTCGGAGTTGTGAAGAAGTATGTTTACCTAGGGCAAGTCATCCAACTCGGTAGACACAACTTTGAGAAAGAAGCCGACAGGAGGATCAAGTAGGGTTGGGCTGCATTTGGGAAACTTCGTCAAATCTTATCGTCCCCAGCTATCCCGCAATGTTTGAATACTAAGGTCTTCAACCAATGCGTCCTGCCCGTTATGAAATACGTTTCCGAAACGTGGACACTGACAGTAGGTCTGGTCCACAAATTCAAGGTCGCTCAGCGCGCTATGGAGCGGGCTATGCTCGGAGTTTCTTTGAAGGATAAAATCAGAAATTAAATTATCCGGAAAAAAACCGGAGCTACCGACAACATAGCTTGCAGTGTAAGCAAACTAAGTGGCAGTGGGCTGACCATGTTTGTCGAAGGACCGATGGCCGGTGGAGCAGACGAGTCCTAGACTGGAGACCGCGTATCGGCAGGCGTAGCGTGCGACGCCCCCCAGCTAGATGGACGGATGACCTTGAGAAAGTGGCTGGGACAGACTGGCTGCGGAGGGCGGAGGACAGAGTGTTGTGGAACATCTTGAGAGAGGCCTATGCCCAGTAGTGGACTGCGAAAGGCTGTGTTGATTGATTGATTGATTGAATAAAAAATCTTATTATTATTAAAAATAAAAAAGTTATTGCTATTTAAAATTCACATTGTTAGTACCAAAATTATCACAAATCCATAAAAACTTGGCAAGTTTTCAACAAGGGTCATACTGTTCGAGTCTTAAAACTTTGCCGCTCTGAAGTAGGCTACAAATGACTGAGGAGTAGTCAATCTTACTTAAAAAACAGTAGCGCGCATGCCAGAGGTAACAATTATAACAAATTATTTATTAAATAAACAATGGAAAATTATATACAACCTTTTTTTTAATATCGTATATCAAAATAAACTATGAAATAAAAAAATGGTTCCTTAATATTATTAATAAGTGGTAGAAAAAAAAAAAACTTTTTTATTTATTTACTAAGGAACCAAGTCCTAATATACTAATCACAAATACATACAATTCATTCAATTCATTACATCATTAAAATAAAATAAGTACATAACAATGCAATCGATCATTTAAAATTAAATATGTATATTAAAATTCCAATTCAAAATTCCATACTTCCACAAACCACAAACTAAATTACATTAAAACTGAGTAGTCATTAAAATTAAATTTCATTACATTACATTATCACTCACAAAAATTAAAATATCACAATCTTTATCGTCGGTTGGCACTCCGATGTAACCTCAATTCTCCTTCAATCCTCACTAACGACCCTCAACAGTTGATTGGTAGATTTTCGTAAACTGCTGGAAAACAATGCTATGCGCGATCGAATAACGGCATAAAAGGCACTTGGCACTCTCGCTTCAGCGAACATGCTCGAAAGCAAGTTTAAAGTATTTTTTTTTTTCAAATCCTTTTTTTTTTTATCATTATTTGTATCACAGACCAGGATTCAAACAAAAAATCATTTAACAAATTAACAAATTATGGATAATGTACCTAACTTAAAGATGAATAAATAAATAAATTTATCTTATAAACAAGTCATTTCTTTCTATAAAAAAATTAAACAATAGGAGATAAAAATAAATAAAAACATTTTCATGTAGCTTCCGATAGTAAAAAAGGTCCATAAAAATAGAAAAAAAAATCAGTGTTTAATTGAAATTTTTAACTAGTTAAATAGATAATATAAAAAATAAAAGTTTTTTTTTTCAACGTCGATCTTTTCTGAAGCGTTTCAAGAATAGCTCCAAGGAAGGAAAAATATCTCAGTTTTGTAGTTTAACAATTATCACACTTGCAATGTTCATGTTCAAGCAGCAAAAAATTGTTAATTAACTATTGCATTATAATTGAAAAATCACGATTAAAAAAAATAGCCGGCGGATTACTGTTCATTCATCCAATGCCTGAATTTTTTAATTTCTTTATTTTCATATTTAATATGTTTATATGATTTTTATTGTTAGTTAAAGTCTCCGAAGCGCAAGCCAGAATATTTTCATATATTTACAATATTTCAGACGTATTTTCACCCTTTGGGGAAATTTATAAATATTGGTCCTACACTTCCGGGAGTTGGGACGTTCTTTTAGGAAATTTCTTAGAATCCTTTTTTAGATTTCAATAATTTTAATTAGTTTTTGAGATATTTGCAAAAAAGTGAGAAGTGAAAGTGCAAAAAAACTTTTCTCTTACATTTCGTAGGGACTCCAACCTACTTTTTACGATGGATAGACTTTCCGATTTATTTTATATGGATTTCAAATTTCGAACAAATACGCGTTATAATTTTATTTGGTTTGAGAACAACATTTAGATAGTTTATTCCTTTTGAATAAACTTTTTCCATATACAGGTTTTTTGCGATTTCTGACTTTTGTAGCGGACAGTCTTTTTTAACGTTTCCCATACAAGTCTGAAAGTTCAAAATTATTCAATGCCCCATCTCAAAAATCCACCCGGTATGTTATGATTTACTACTCAGCTCCATAAAAATATAGCGTGATGATAATAATTTAAACGTTAAATCTGTAACTATCTGCAATATTATCACCTTTTGGGATGTCTTTTTACTATGTATGGTAAAGTATAGAAGAATACGAACATAATTCAATATTGCTCATCCCTTAGCAAATAGCGTGATAATTTATAGACTTACCAGACCTATAAGGTATTCCTTATAGGTCTGGTCAGTATATTTTGCATAGCTTTTTTGATACGGAGGGGATATTTCCCCTCCGTATCAAAAAAGCTATGCAAAATTTGAACAGAATCTATCTGGTAGCAATTGCGTGAAGCTGGAACATATACATTCAGACAAACAGACAAAAATCTAAGAACTATATTTTTGGCTATAGAATCGCTCCCGACCTCGTAGCAATTACTTTTATTGAAAAATATTCAAGGTACGGTTTTAACTTCGCTACTATTTTATTATATGTACGAGTACATATCCATATCATACCTACAGACTTAGTTCCGTTTTGAACTTTGAGAAGATGGGGTGGATCGAGTAACAGATTTTCCCACCCGTATGCAAAATACGCGCTTTGACGTGGAGTTGCGGATACCAGCCCGTATTACTAGTTCCATTTGAGTTTCAGAAGATATACAGCAATATTTTTAATCAATATATAATAAATCGTCCAATCTTGATAATAATTGTTCAAAAATTGTAAACTCATGCTTTGCTGACAATTTTCTTAATCTAATCTAAATAGCATGACAAGGTCCATTCACTAATTGGTAACAATATTTCGATGGATGACAAATTTTATTAGTCAGTCGACGGGCAACGAATCTTCGTCGTTATTTCTAAAAAACCTTTAATGGGTTCTTGTGGGATTACATCAAGATAACATTCTGAGACGTTGCCGTTGATGACACTTAACGATCATAGTAGTGGTAGCTTCCTCTGTTAAAAGCATCACTTGTATTAAAACATCGATTTGCCGTCACCAAGCACCTTAGATGAAGTCTTCCAACTTTTTATTTGGACATAATTCAAGAAAGTCGAAACTTATCACGAAAACTTTTTCCATTTTTCGTTTATTATGTTATGTGGTAGTGAATTATGCATTTGTATAATTATGTACTGTTTCTATTCTGGTCTCTACATAGCAACAAGCTAAATAATATTATAGCTGCCCTTTATACGTGGCTGCATGGGATCCTGCCGTTTTACCGAAAAGATTTTGCCCAAATTTCACTACCCAAACAAATTTTAGCAACCTTTTTTTATACCAATGCAATGTTTGGAATGATTTTAGTACGCACATTTTCATTTGGTAAAATTTTTACTTGGCAGAATATTATCAAGGATAATGTCATTTAGCCATTTGGTCTTTAATCAAATGATTTATTACAGCAAACAATCTTTAGACAATAAACATTTGGTCAGTTAGTTATGGAACTAGTTAGAGTAGGTATATTTTTTTTTTAATGGTTATGTTAGGTTAGGTTAAAACTGTGACGCACGAGCCAGAAACGACTAGATTATATTTTTTTTAAATATGGAAAAATACAGGCTACCCGAAACTGAACTAATTAGACGAGATTAATTATTTAAAAAAATGCTACAAACTAAAAAAAAAAATTTAATTAAAAAAAAAAAAAAAAAATATTATTTCTGTTTAGAATTTGTCCCAAGTGGAAAAAACACCCTTGTAATAAAACGTCTTTATTTTGCGTAAAATGAGTTATTCCAACTGAAATATTTGACTAAATAAAAATTGGTAAAAGTACTAGTTGGTAAACAAGTTATTGTTTAAACGTTCACTTGCAAAACATTAGGTTTGCGTTACAATTATTTGGGAAGAGATTTTTTGCTAAGTAATAATTTGGCAAATGAAATTACGCGGAAAATTGTTTGGGAAGTGATAATTTGGCAATTTCTTTTCGATGAAACAAGGGAGCCCCGTGGCTGCATACATGATAACTTCAACCACAGCTTGATTGATTGCTTAGAAGTGTCGCTAGACTTGAGTATTGAATAGAATAGAATATAATAGAATATTCTTTATTATGTACACCATAAAAAATACAGATAAAAATGTAGACATTTTACTTAAGGTGACACAATGGGCGGTCTTATCGCTAAAAGCGATTTTTTACAGACAACCTTTGGATGGATTAAAGGGAGAAGGGGAGACAAATATTGCAGGTAGTCAGTGGTGTACCATTTACATACACAATAAATACATACATTCATAAAGCAAACACTTATCTTTATATATACGAGTACATATATATACAATAATAAACATGAAACAAGATCAAGGAACTAGCAAATCCGCCACTGTTGGTCTAATTTTAGACTAACAGTGGCGGATTTGGTTTTAGACATATGTAATGATGATGTTTAAGGAGAGAGGAAGTGTTTTTTACCAGAATTTTAAAAGTGGACAAAGATTGAGCACGCCTTATCGACACGGGTAAGGCATTCCATAGCCGTACTGCTTGAACTGTAAAAGACTTGTCATAAAAGCTGGTGGAATGCATCGGCATCTCTACTCTCAAGTTTTCCGATGACCTCAGATATCTATTATGTGTGTCATGAAGGAACTTGAAACGTTTTTTAAGATAAGAGGGGGTTGTAGGATTGAACAAAATACTGTAGAGCTGAAATAAGATATGAGTATTGTTGGTGGTTTTGGTAACGCTAAGTTTTTCAAGCCTCGAGAAACTTCAGGCTCATTTACACGATAAGAGATTCTTGACCGTTGAGAGGCTAGAAGGCTAGAATATCTACACGAGTCTCGTGGGCTGGGCTCGCAGCGTCGTAATTTCTTCTTATCTCCTTGCGATAATCTATTTGAGGCGTGAACCTTGCCTTGTTTAAATGAGCATTTATCAGCCTCATGGGACTTCTCACAAGGAAGGTCAAATACTTCAGATACCTAAAATATTGGAGAACTTGATAAAATATAATTTATCCAAATTATTTGAATCTATATTTATTGCCACCTTACATTTTCGTTATAGTTATCATACTGCGTCATTTTGCAGACGCATTCTCACTCTCTACGTACCTTTTAAATTACAAAGTATAAATTCAAGTATAAATTAAAGAATAAATAAATATATACTTTATCACTTTACTTTAATAATATTTGCTATAAGATACGGAGACATACAAACATAATGCAATATTGCTCATCCCCCATAGCCTAGCCTAGCCTAGCTTTCATCTCACAATCGTCTTCTTCTATGTCCCACTCAACGCACAGACTTCATTCACTCTTCCTTCTTCATTCAGTTTATCCCTCTGTAGAATGCGCTCCCCCAGGAAATCAGGATGGCAGCCAACCAATTATCTTTTAAAGTTAAAGTTCACGAGCACATTCGCAAGAATCTGGCAGTATCATCACAACGGTAATGTTTTCCCAACGGTATTGTTTATCTTATTTGTTTTAGTATAGTTATGTGTTAGCTTAGCGTTATTTATGCTTATATTTATATATAATTAGGTGTATATGTCGCAGGCAGATTATATGATTCGTCATTTGACAAACGGCGCCGTCCGTTTACAAACGCTGGCTGTTTTGCAAAATGTAAACTGCCTAGTCACTTTATAATATGCCACAACATTTTATGGGCGAATCAAACGCCGTAAAATGCCGTGGCAAATTGAAGTTTTTAGTTATCCGGACGTGAAAAACGTAAGGTGTCGAATATTTTGAACCGCAACAAACAATTTACAATTTTATTTAACGCATAATTTTTTGTTATTTTATAATCCTACCGAAATAATACCAACAAATTGTGACTGGTATAAAACTTGCGTGCGACGTAATGCACGTTGCGGTAATACTAAATAGCCTGCCTAGCTGCGAGCAACTTGGAAGTAGCGCTCGCTCGGCTCGCACTCGGTTGGTCACAGTTCTGACCTAACCTATTTCATCCAGTTCACAATTTTTTGATTGTTTATAGTCCAATTCAATTAATTCAATACTACCTAAAAGTTATTCCATTTTTCCCTTTAGGGCCGAGTCACACCGGAATGGCAGCGGTCGGCAGCGGCTGCCAGCGGCCCCCGGCATTGCCGCTGGCGGCCTCGCGCGACCTCCAGATCCCATGCGCCTAGTCTCCTCTTGACTAGTTTGGTTTCTACATTACATACGCGCGGCCGCCCGCGGTGCCGCGAACGGCCTCGCGTCGCCGCTGGCAGAACCACCGCCAAGATGCGCGTGGCGCGCGGCCGCTCACGTCACCGTGGGCGGCCTCGCGACCTTTTCACGCTTTTCAAGCGATACTGGTCTTGGTCTTTTAAGTATGTAGATAAAGTTTAAAATTATTTCACACTGAAAGTGTTCGCCGCGTCGCTGCCGGCCGCTGCGATTCCGGTGTGACCCGACGCTTATACTTTTACAGGCATAGGACCGATCTTTTTTTATTATTTATTTTTTATGTATAAACAGATGTATGAAACCATTTGGAAGTACTTCCCATGTCTGGGCAGCATTTGGTCCAAATCGGTAAATGTCCTTTGAACAAAATCTATCCTGTGAGTGTGAGTGTATGGGTTGCAGCAGAGATCATAACACTACTACTGTAGGACCTAACTAACGTCAGATAGCGATCGCGCTCTCACAAAAATACAGGCGCTATCGATGAAACCAAACCGACATGGAGTTGCAAGGCTGTCGAAGTGCTATGAAAATAAAAGTATAGTATAGTAACTCATTTATTCCACTGCCGATGAGTAACTTTTTAGGTAGGTACATTGCTACAACAGTTCAGGAAACAAAATAGGCTAATCAGCCTCGGAAGCCTCATTTTCAACCGCACTGCGTTGTTGTTATCAAATGAGTAGGCGCAATTTGTATAATATCTTATTTTTAATCGAACCCAGAAAATTCAATTAGGTAGTCTTTTCATTTAAGCAGGTCATACTAATGAGGTTTACTTACGATGGGTGGTATTTAAGTTAATGAGTAATTAGCGTATTTTAGATAGCCCTAACAAGATTCACGATAGCTACACAAATGCTTCTTGCCAAGATAAACGCCCACTAGAAGAGTGAAGAGATCTTCGATAAAAGTACATTAATCTGTTTTAGTCTTCTTTAAATTTAAACGCAAACCTCTACCACTGCATGTCGTAAGTAAAGGCTATTACCAGAGTAAAGAAACGAACAGAGGCAAAGCAAAAGAGCGTGCAAAAGGAGATTTTGGGCTAAATTATGAAAGTACCAAACAAGAAAATAGTTATTTCTTTCTTTTTCTTTCTTTCTTATATTCCGTTAGAACATGTTATTCTCTCCAATTTTCACTATCGGACCAAATCTGTAGGGCTATTCTCTGCGCTGTTATACGAGTTTAAAAATTAGAATTTACAGTACGTTTTACTTAAAAGAATAATATTAATAGATTTATGCCAGTAAACTTTACATCACTTATCATTTTTTACTCTGGAACTGAGGCACTAGGTTATTCTGCACATAGCTACAGTATGACGAAATAAAGTTTTTTTTTTGACAGTACTATTATTAGCTGATTGGAATAGGTAACTGGTTTAGGTCTATTTTGTGGTTTCTATTCACGCAAAAACAGTGAAATAAAATAACACATGTTTTTAGGTACATAAATAACGGATGTAAAAAGAAGATTAATGAAGCCAAGACTACCTATCACTTATACTCCCCGTCTTTGTGTTTTTTTTTATACTGTATTATGGTCCAGTATGTGCTTATGTGCCTGCAGGCTAATTGTGTAACATATTTTCTTTTAGAATGCGAGGCCAGAATGTAACACTCGCAATAGCTTGCCATATTTGGAATTGCGTAACAAACATTAGGAACCTTCTGGTTACGGAGATATTAAAAGTCAAAGTTTCAACTTTTATTTACTTTTTTTCACGAAGATTAGTTTTAAATGTTAGAACTTTAAATACTCACACAACTCCTGTACCTGCATGAAACTAAACCACAATGGCTTACGCACCTTTAAGCGTTACATTGCTCCTGCCGTAAACAGCCATTTTTCACCCCAAAAATAAAACTCGGTTCCTAGCAACATTTTTACAAAATACATACAACAAACATGAAATTATAACAGCTCGCAAGCTGTGTCATATGTTTCAAGCCGGTACGAAAGAGAAAGAACGACGAATAAAATGCATGCAGTTTAAAATAGCCGTATTGTTTCAATAATTCGGCTATTTCAATGTACTAATTAATTTAGTATTAAATGGGAAAAAAACTAAATGCATTAGATTTGCTTTACCGAATCTTATTGAATAGAGAGAAATTAGAATTCGTCGATAAAACTGTTTTCTTGGGGACCACGCTCGACTCAAGGCTGCAATGGGTTCCACATTTAACATCTCTTGCAGGACGCCTAAGTTCAGCAGCATATGCTGTAAGAAAAATCCGTCAATTTACTGATGTAGGTACCGCGAAGCTAGTCTATTTCAGTTACTTTCATAGTAACATGTCTTACGGTATTTTACTATGGGGACGGGCTGCAGAAGTGCAGATATTGGGTCTATTTTTATTCTGCAGAAAAGAGCCATCATAGCAATATATGGCCTCCGCGGACGCGATTCTCTAAGGGAACTGTTTAAAGATCATGACGGTACCTTGTCAATATATCTATGAAAACATCATGTACGTTAGGAAAAATCTAAGTCTTTTCAGTAAAAGAGGTGATAGACACAATTATAGGACTAGAAATAGGGACCAATTAAATCAACCGTGTTTCAGACTGGCTAAAGTAGACTCATCCTTCATGGGGTACTGTTTGAAATGTTACAATAAAATACTTCCCCACATAATCCAACTCAATGAATCGAAATTTAAATCTTGTATAATACGCACACTATGCTGCTAAGCACATTATAAGTTGGGGGATTACATCGATGACAAAAATGCTTGTCTCAACACTGGTCCAGCTCCACAAGGGCGTATAAACTAATTGATTAGTAAGCATTCAAAAATATTGTTGGAGCTGCTGAAGATTGTAAAACTATCTTTAAATTGTATAAATTCAATCTCTTAGTATTATATAATTACAACATGAATGATGTAACCAATATTTTGTAAAAATATTCTGATTTAAAAGAGTGTCCGTGGAGTTTCTTGCCCGTTCTTCTCCATAGGTACCTACTACGCGGTGGAATGGGGGGCAACTAGCTTAATATTTCTGACTGACCGACCCCTTGACAATTCAAAAGTACCTGTAATTGGTTTATTTGAAATAAATGCTTTAAGTTTGAGTTTGACTAGCAAAAGAAGCGTGTATGATAGGTTGACTGAAAAAAAAACAATTAAATTCATTACATCACTCTTAAGGGGTTTGTGGCTAAGAAATAACAGCCGCACTGGTCGATCGATCAGGTTAAGCTATGCTTGCCGCGGTTGGTCCGAGAATGGGTGACCAATTGACCATCTTTACATACCAAGACTCCTCCGTGCCTCGAAAAGCACGTTAAGTCGTTGGTCCTGGCTGTCATTCGTGGATCTTTTACAGTCGTTACGGGTCGTCAGAAGCCCGTAAGTCTGACAACCAGGTATTACCACGGGGTATCGTGTTACCCAGTAACTGGGTTGTGTAGGTCAGATAGGCAGTCGCTCCATGTAAAACACTGTATTCAGCTGCACCCGGTTAAACTGGAAGCCGACCCCAACATAGTTGGGAAAAGGCTAGGCAGATTAATTTGATATCACTCTTAAGAGGGTTTATCCTAAAAGTTTGGCAACGTCGCAAATAACTGTCAAATATTGACCTGTTTTGATTCTTATAGCAGTAATAATGAATAGAACTAAGAAATATGGCCAACTAGCGAACTAGAATATTAATAATGAATTGTGTATATTAAAGAATATTATTTCGAATACAACATGTACAAACATTTGCTCATTTTAATTTAAACATTGATCATGAAAACAATACCGTATTTTAAGCTGTATTTAATTAACATGTTTGATCGCAAAGAAAAATGAAGGCGCAAAAGCCGGGGGTACGTGCCGTGCGGCAAAAGCCGGTGGCCTTGCCGCCGGCATTGACTGTAAGGGCCCATTAGGCTGATTTAAGACCGATATTTAACAATAAAGTGTTCTGTGTACCTAAACATAGAGAAAACAAAAGGTAATGAGCCGAATATTAATTTCAGAGATTTTTTTTACAATAAAGTTAGTGTAAACAACTTACAAAGCTTAAGGCTAAATAGAAGTATGGGACCCTTAGCAATGTATAGACATTGTACCTAGTAATATGTAATTCTGAATAGCTGAATAGTATTTCACATGAAAAAAGTTTCAAGAACTTTTTGTATCGTTACGAGTACAATCCTGAAAATTAAATCGCGGAAACTCCTACGTCAAAAGGTATACAAACTTGCAAGAGGAAAAGATTTTGATATGAGCTTTAGCTAGGCGTTTGTTTACAACCTTCAACAAATAGGTTAAAAAAAAGATTTTGTTAGGAAAATCACCCAACGCATTCATATTATACGCACTGACAGGCACGCTCCGTATTTTAGGTATGAAGCTAGAAGTACGCGGCGGGCTCGACTTGTCGGGTCAATTCAGTGGGCGTAACGTAGTCAGGAGATAAGAGCTAGTTGCCAATTCCAAAATGTATATGGAGAAGAACGGGCCAGAAACTCCAAGGCACTCACAAACAACTCTTACAAAATCCTGGGTACATTATTCTTGTTGCTTCTATATGTGAGAACAATGTCCAAAAAATAATCAAAACAATTCAAAATATAAGATTAAAAATAAGCCCTGGCAGATAAGAGATAACCAGTCTCAACAGACGGCGCCCGTTCACGAACATGACGCGTGGATCAGCACCATCCAGCTCAACCAACACACTCGCCACCATCACCGAGACATTTAAGTGAGCATGACGTACTTTCAACTGCCATACTCTGTACCCAGATTAACAAAAAAAAAAAAAATGCTTCTATTTTTATACAAAACGATAGCTTGCAATGTATTTGAGAATTTTACTAGTGCGTCTCGGACCACGCACATTGAAGGGTTCCGTAGTTGGGATGAATTTATCCCAAGAACAAACTTAACATTGTCGTTGAAAAACACGTTCTCCCGTACGGAATGTATGGGAGATCATGTTTTTCAAACCGCAAATTTTAGTTGGTTGATTATTACTCGTTAACCTGTACTGTACAGCCTACTTAGCTCTGATAGTTTTCCTTTTAATTTCGTTATACGAGTATATACTACTGCTGTGATTTTTTTTCACAAATCCAAGTACAAGCATTTAGCTGGCAGGGGGGGGACACACACACTTCACTCTAACAAAAAGACTCAGTTTAAAGCTTAATATTTCGCAAACGGATCCCTGAATCCAAAAATGATACCCCACAAGGTATCGTTAGAAAGGTCTTTAAAAAATATTGTGAGTTTGTGAAAACCATTTTTGGATTCAGGGATCCGTTTGCGAAATATGAAGTTTTTAACTCATGGGGTAGACGAGAAAAAAAAAAGCATCCCCACTTTACATGTAGGGGAGGTAACATAAAAAAAAAAAATCTTGATTTTATTTACCACTTTGTCGGCGTGATTAATATGTATACATAAGCCAAATTACAGCTTTCTAGTACAAACCGTCTCTGAGCTAAGCCGTGGACAGACAGACAGACGGACATGGCGAAACTATAAGGGTTCCTTGTTTACTACGGAAGCCTAAAAAGGGGAATTGCTTCCCCTTTTCCCATTCTCTTCCATTTTTTTTATTTTTTATTTAATGAGCCCAAGTGGCTGTGGAGCAGGCCCAGCATTAAGCGAACCATTTTTATCTACGATAATAATCATCCAACTTATAACATGCTTGTCTACATAGAGTGCGTTTAATGCATGTTTTAAATTTCTTCTCATGCAGTTGAAGAATATCGAGTGGCATTTTATTATAACATTTTACACAGTACCCCATAAAAGGAGTTTGTACTTTAGACAATCTGAAACGTGGTTGATCTAATTTGTTCCTATTTCTAGTGCTAAAATTATGCCTGTCTTATCTTATCTTACTAAAAAGATAAAGATTTTTTCGAACATACATAATGTTTTCATATACGTATATACTGACAAGGTACCGATAAGATGTTAATTTTCTTAATCAGTTATCTAGCTATTTAAATGCCTTAAACTACCATTACAGCTTTTAGCCTAATGCGATAGCCAAGTCAAACACACCAAATTAAAATTAAAACACAAAAACCTAAAGTCATAAAGATTAATATTGTTTATAACATAATGAAAGCAATTATACTTTTGCGAATTCACCCCAAGTCAATCCCCTTAGAGATTTGCGTCTACAGAGGTTGTAAATGGCTCTGACAGCCCTCTTTTGCAGAATAAAGATAAGATTAATATCTGCAGCCCGTCCCCACAGCAAAATAACTTAAAACATGATGCCATGAACGTAACTAAAATAGACCAGTATCGCGGTATTTACGTCTGTTAGTTGGCGGATTTTCCAAACAGCGTAAGCGGCTGAACTTAACCGCCCTTCGAATGATGTTAAGTGTGGACCCCACTGTAGTTTTGAGTCAAGCGTGATCCCAAGCGTGATCCCCAGGAAAACCGTTTTTTCGATGAATTCTAGTGTCTCCTTATTCAGTACAACATGACTTTCACTACATCTAACATTCGGTAACGCGAATCTTATGCATTTAGTATTCTTCTCATTTAATACCAAATTATTTACAGTAAACCAATTATGGACCCTAAGCATAGCGTTATTTACGTTGTCAAGCTCCTGTGCATGTCTCTTTACTTTAAATATCAGTGATGTGTCAGCAGCAAATAACACCATTTGTGGTCGGTTTTTCAGTAAATGAGGTAAATCATTTATATATCCTAAAAAGAGGAATGCACCCAATATCGAGCCCTGTGGTACACCCATTTTGACCCGATGAATTTACACCGTTTATTTGAACTTGCTGCAGTCTATCATTCAAATATGATTTTACCAAGCTACGAGTAAGAGCAAGTTTACCCAGTCCGTAATGCTCAAGTTCCAAGAGCAGTGTTTTGTGATTCACGCAATCAAAAGCCTTGGATAGGTCGCAAAATATGCTTATTGCATCTTGTGCCTCTTCCCATGCGTTAAACATGTGTTTTAATAAGGTGACACCGGCGTCGGTTGTGGAACGTCCTTTGGTGAAACCATACTTGATCGTGTAGGATGTTATTACGATTAAAATGATTGACCATTTGATTTAACATTACTTTTTCAACACCAACACCTTGCTGAGAACTATATTCTATAATTATTAGTATATACATATATTATATTATTAGTCTTTGATGTCCCCGGATTTGAATAGTGGAATAACCATGATTTACACAAAAATTAAATATAAAAGCAAATGACATACTTTAGTAGACATGCCCCACAGATTTTCGGTAGTTTTGATCTTAAGTTGCTTAAAAGCCTCAACAACGACCACAGGATTTATACGAGTATGTTTAAATTTAACTTTTTTTTTTCGACAGGACAGGCTGACATTCGCTCTTAATAAATCAATAGCAGGTAAGGGGCGAGGAACTTAAAGTTTCTGTTGTTTTAATTAGAATATTGATAAAGAAAGTTGCAAATTCCTGAGCAACATCGATGTTATCGCTAATGAGACCGCGGGAAGTGTCCAGTGTGTAATCAGTATTATGTATTTTGTTCTTGTTCGTTTCATTGTTAATAATTTTCCAAACTGTCTTTATTTTATTGTTTGCTGACCTTTTTGCTAACGAAAGAAGCTGTAGCTGCTTTGCAGATATTTTTTAAAGTTTTAGAGTTAGTAGCAACAAACTTATTAAAAGTTTCCGTGTTAATATACGGCTTAAGGCCATACAGTTCTGGGCACGCCACAAATGTGACGATAACTCCCCTCTTTGAGGAGTGGCTAGAGAGGCGCCACGGCGTCCTCACGCAGACGCAGGTCCTCACCGGACACGGCTGTTTCGGGAGGTTCCTGTTCCGAATAAGGCGGGAGGAAACTTCCAGCCACCGTAGGCGCGGGCTTGCGGACGGTGAGCAATGGGTAGCTCGCCGTCCGATTAGGCCCGGGCCCGGGTCGACGGCGCGTTGTGTTCCACGCGCGCCTCAAAGAGATGTCAGGACCAACTGACGGGGTCCGTAAGGGTATTGGCCCTTACGCAACCTTGGCAGGCATTGGCCTGCCAAGGTTGCGAGTTTGTCCGAAAGTTTGGCAACAGTCTTCTTACCGTTGTTGCCAACAGGTTGGACGGGCCTTTCATGCAGCACTGGCAGGCCTTACATGCACCCGTATATCAGGCTT
Organism: Agrochola macilenta; assembly: GCA_916701695.1. Classification (NCBI taxonomy): domain Eukaryota; kingdom Metazoa; phylum Arthropoda; class Insecta; order Lepidoptera; family Noctuidae; genus Agrochola; species Agrochola macilenta. Next base: position 13,832,525 of record OU753554.1, on the reverse strand, counting down.
GGGGTAGGTAAAGATATAGATAGATTTTTTGTAATATTATTATTTTGTTTGCGATTTACGAGTATATAATTTTTATTTTTAATATTTTGAATTTTTTAATAATATTTAACAATTTGACATTTAATTTGTTATACGGTTCTGACATTTTTATAATTTTTTTGACAATATTCATTATTATTTTTATGAATTGTTAAATATTTAAATTTAATCACAATTTTATTTGGGTTTTTGGGCAGTTTAATTTAAAATAGATAATAATGAATAGTTTATAATTTAAATGTGTGTGTGTAAAATTATGGACTTGAATTTGTCTGAAATAAATGAATAATATATAATAATATTATTATTACTAAGAAATGAGTTTCTCTAGTCGTCGTTTTGCAGAAAGATTTAAAAAGTTAAAAAGGATGCCTTTATAATCATGTTATTCTTTGCATTAATCGCGCACACGAAATTGCAGTCACAATTTCACAAACCGTTAAGCATTTGTGCGTGATCATGCATTACATGTGCAAATTAGTCGTACTCGTTATAGAATGTCACGTACCTCTTCTTTAAGTTTTGCATTCTTCTCTTCTTCTTGAAATAACTCTTTAGAAAGATGTGTATTTTGCTCGCGCAACCCGATCAACTCCGCTCGTATAGCTCGCTCCGCTTCACACGCCAGCGCTCGCACCGAATCGGCTTCGTTTTGTAGCAATTCCAACTTACGTCGTGCTTGTTCTTCTTTGAACTAAAGGGAATTTATAATTTCCTACATTTAATTTGGCATATTATTAAGAATTTATTCATCACCAACAGTGCGCGTGGCACTACTTCTTGTTATTCACTTGTTTCTCTCGCATGAAAATTCCCACAAGAACTGTGCATTTTTCGTACAAAAAGTAAAAAGAGAATAGTATATAAGTAGCTCGTGCAAATTAAGTTAACTTGAACCTTTTCCCGCTTCCCCGGCGAGATGCCTAGTGAATTCGGACGGGTACTACTAAATATTTTTTGTAGTTTAATCAGTATTTCCAGATATTACACTTAGCTAAACATACAAACTTAGAAGATGTTATAGTATAGAGAGATATAGATAGTTAGAAGATAATTAATGGATATTATACAGACATCATAGTAATACACATCTACACCATGTAACTGCATTGGTAATCTCATAATATCTTAACGACATCGCGTTCATATAATTATGATGAAACTTGATAGGTACGACCAAACAATGCATCACAAATAAAATTTTCATTTAATTTAAAATTCAATGTCTTCTAAATAATGCGTAATAAGCATGTAGCATGACTGAATTCCTCATGGGTGCTTATCGAACCACTAAATAATGTTAATAACCTTAAGGTCTCGATCGTACTGCGCAGTCCTGCACAGTTCCTGTGCCAGGGCCGCTTCGCCCTTCGCTGCCACCATACTCATGTTCAGCCTGGTGCTCGCTAAGCCACACACCTGCGTCTCTAGTATCATTAGATTTCCCCGCTCCGTCTCCACAGCTACTCCCTTGGTTTTCAGGCCATTTGCTAAAGGGCTACAAGTGCTCTTAAAATCGTTCCGCTCTACTATTATTTTTTTAATCTGAAAAAATAACGAAATGATTGAGGGAGCTGTAAAAAAAAAGTTATTCTGTGTTTTGTTAATTTACTATAGTAATACAAGAATATATATATGAATATATATATATATATATATATATAAGAATATAACAATAGATAGCATAATGTTCAAACTTGTTTTTTAATATCATCTTCTTTTTCTTGGGCTAGTGCGAGTCGCTTCTGGTAGCCTGCTTCGAGGTCCTTCCACGCAGCCTCGGCGCGTTCCAGAAGCTCGACTCGCTCAGCTTCCCGTCGCGCCAGCTGACTGGCGCGGGTGCGCAGCTCGCTTGTCTTTGTATCTACTGCAGCAAGCTTTTCCGCGCATTGAGTATCCAAACAACATGCCTATGAAGATAAAACTAAAATTAATACTTTTTTGAACATGTCTACCTACCTAATGCTTATGTCACTCTATCGCTTTAGGTATTTATTTAAAAGGTCTGTTACAGCAGTCATCTTTTTAAAAGTTATAACGGTAACGGGTAATTCATCGTATACGTACTAAATTGATTTTATCCAGGGTTTTCTTTTCTGCTTGTTTTGGTGCTTGTTTTTTCACGGGTTGGCAACAACCATATGGTGATTTTTTATTTTCAAGTACCATCATTAATTTCGTTTCCACCGGTAATTTAACAATGGGGCCGCTTGTGTGCAATCCGAAGCTTCCATCGACTGTAAGATTAGGAACGAAAGCTTTCCATACGGCGTGTTTTTGAACATTTTTTGTACTATTTGGCTTAGGCACACATTTGGCAGCACAGGAGATTTCTTTCTTCTTAAGTTCTACAAATCTAAAACATAAACATTAACAATGACCCAAATGGTGTAAATCACAAGTACCTATACTTAGCGGGTAATCTGTGAGATACGAGTAATTAAAATTTCCAATTTATGCACTATAAATTAGTACCTAAGAATTTCAAACCAAGTATCAGTTTCAAAGAGCATTATCATAGCAATTAAAGCATTGCAAACAGTCGTGTCATCGAGGTGTTTAAAAAAAAAAGATGGCGGACCTATAAAGGCTGTCTGCGTCGTGGTGTCCAAGCCGTTGCCAGGCGAGCAACGCACAGATCAGGTGCTGTTGTGCCGGTTGCTCTTCGCTGACGAAGCTGAGATCGCGCTCCTCGGAGTCCAGACGCTGCTGCGCCGCCCTCATGGAACTCTGTGCAGGGAAAGCAATCGATTAAACAACATCAAACTTTATGTTGATAACGCAGATTTAGTTAATACAAATACTTTTTTACAAGTCCTAATGAAAGATTACGTGTTTTTTTTAATAAGATGGAAATGAAGCTAGTATTGGCTTCCCCCCGGCCGATGCGCACTGAACCCCTGGCGGTATTCTTTAGTTTGACAATTGAAAGGTCAAGAGCTCAATGAAGCACAAAAGTAGGTAATAGATCACTCACAGCAGAGAAAAATAGCTCACTCTTAATTGCATAAAAAGTATATAATCTAATTCTAGATAACACTCTTACGCGAGAAATATAGTTTGTATATTCATACAAACTACGAGTATATTTCTCGCGTAATAAAATCGATCGACCCATTTTTCTCGTCGAAACCCTAACCCTAAGTTACCTTTAGCTCCAAACAGGGTTTCAGTTCAAGAGCCTTCGAAACGTTCCAGATTATGAGACTGGTCATGGACGATGATTTATCCAATGGGATTGGTTTATTTTCTGGGATTGATTCCTTTTCTGGCATTAGTTCCGGCAATATTTCTTTCTGCTTGGGGATCATCTACAAATATGTGCATATTTATAATCCAACTCAATAATAAAGTGACAGGAAACTTGCTCAGTTTCATATATAAGTAGCGCTATACGTCTCTTGTCGTACACGAGAACATGTATTTCACTGTTTGTCCACCGCACCGTGAACGGGACGTCAACGAGAAACGATATTATTCGTACCTTGAAAATTCTGGGGTTGGGAATCCGAGATCCCGGCGCTCGGTTGACGTTGTGCGGTGGACACGCGGCCATAGTAAATGTACTGTAACTTTTTCGACTAATGCAGAAAAGCATAAAAAGCATAGCATGCCTTCGAATGTACAAAAGCAGAAGAAGTAGTCGCCAGTTCAACCTAGGCATCCTGCTAGTTTGTTATTTCTACAAAAACGCGCTTGCCCCGCACGACAACGAGATCAAACTGAGCCGCCGAGTTCGGTCACGGTGGACAAACGACCGCCGTCAACGGGACGTCACGTTCGGTTCGACTCGTTGACGTCTCGGTTACGGTACGGTAGACAAACAGTGTAAGTCTACTTCGTCATTTTTTAATATTTCAATCTGTTCAAAGTTGAAGTAAAAGTGAAGCAGCTTATGTGCAGAACATGTCAGCGGACAAACGTCCACTGCTAAACATAGGCCTCCCCCAAGCGTACCCACATCGACCGTTATGCTTGTCGCTTCCCACGGATTCTCACCGCCTCCACCAAGGTATCGGTCCACCTTGAGACCTACTCACCAAGGCAGGCATTGGTTCATCAAAAGATGAATGTGTACCTACACTGGGCAAAGAATTAAGTATGCAGGATAAAAAAACACAAAATTAGATTCATCTCGTTTGGATATATTATACTTTCATAAAAGGTTAGTTAAACTGACATAGCTTAGCTATAAAACAATATTTTGTCTCACCCTCTTTATTTTCATGATTCTGCGCGGTGCAGGTTGCATATGGCTTTCCTTGTGTATTTCGCATAATATTTCGTTCAATATGCTCTGGGATACCCGACGAGCATCAAAATTTCGTCGTTTCTTAAAATATTTGATAACCTACTATTAATATTATACCAATTTTGCATTTCTTCAACTTGGGAGGTATTTTTATACCTCATTACCTTTTGTTATTAGACAAGCAATTGGTTTAGGTACTTCTTTCTAAGTAGAATTGAAACTGTAGAGCTCTACAGAGTCAATTCTATATAGAAATAAGTAAATCGTTGCCCTATATACTTACAGCTACAGCAGCTTAGCGCAAAATAAAAGTTATTTATGTATCTCTAAAAAACTACAAGACTTGTACTATGAGAATAGGATCAAAAATCATCCCAAGAGAGACAATACTTTCATATTCGTATGCTTCACTGTTGGGCCAGTCCTTCCGATACTTAACCCTTTCTCCATTTTCAATCACTGCTCAACTGTATGACTTACATCCTAACTAATATTACAAATGCGAAAGTGAGTTTGTTTGTTTGTTACGCTTTCACGCTAAAACGGCTGAACAGATTTGGATGAAATTTGGCACATGAGTAGACTGTGACGTGGATTAGAACATAGGATACTTTTTATTCCTATATTCCCATGGGATCGACTTATGCGGGTGAAACCGCAGGGCGCAGCTAGTATTGCATATATTTACTGAGGTACTCTATCATTAGGTACCCACCCATTACAAATCAATGCATAAAACTTACCAGTTCAGGTTCCTTTTTATTATTAGCATTTCTCCTATCTCTAAATTCTTGACTATAATATAAAAACTCTTGGTTAGTTCCCATTGCAAATTAAACTGACTTTTGATTTTATATGATTTACTGTATTATTTACATTTGTTTCAGAGTGTAATTTTTTATATGAAAATGCTCATTTTATGTAAATTATCATTTTAAATTTTACACATATTTTATTTCTAAATTCACTAATATGTTTGACAATGACAGAATAAGCTCTTGTCTTTTGATCTTTTTACTCTTCTACTACATAACAGGTCATACCAGCCATTCTATATTCTCCTTGAAGCTAATTGAAAAAACTTTTTGTTTTAGCCTTCCTTGGAAGACAGTAAAATTAAATGATACTTGAAAGTACATTAATGATTCTGCAAACTTCAAATAAATGATTCTTAGGTAGTAAGTAAAAAAAAAAGATTTAAATCGATTGAAATCTTTGGGTGAACCTAGGTACAAAAACATCCACCTCAAATATTAACATATGTAAATGATAATAGTGTAGTGTTCCTAGTTAGAGTAACCTTACTATATTTATTTTTATTTGTATAAATTACATGCATCAATGAGGGAAAGTTCTGAGTATGAATGTGGATGGCTATACGAGTAGGGGAAGACCAAAGAAACGATGGATGGACTGTGTGAGAGATGATATGGATAGGAAGGGACTATCTGACTACTGAGATGACGACTGTTAGAGAAGTATGGGAGAAAAAGACATTTTGCGCCGATCACTAATAAATTGGAAGAGAGAATGATGATGAAATTACATGTACGAATTTCATTCATATACTTTAATATCATTAGTTCCAAAGAAATCAACTTGCACTTAAAAGAAACCAAACGAAATCGGTTTAACAGGACCTTCTGTACATAGCTACTTTATGTTCGCCGGCTACAGTACCGATATATTGGCGACAAATTGAGCCTACACAGCCTACACTTTTTCTCAGTAAAAGTGGAAAGTGTACATATATACTTAGTATCAATAGTATTCATATCGATAAAAGAAAAGTACTGCTACGATTTAAAAAAAGGCCAGTCTTGAACGACCGACTCAGAAAAACTATTCCAGAGACCAGAAAAGATTGTCATCAATGTTTCACGCAACGATTATCTCAATAAATTCTCATCGTTACAAAATATCATGCAGGTGATTCACCATTACGTGCACTCGAGCACAATGCACTGTGGCTGAAGATAAAACGAGAAAGAGTGATCGCACCCTGTCGCCGGCGCCGGCGCCGCCTAGCTCCCGCCGCTAACGGTCCTTGCCTTCCAAGTACAGCAGCATTAACTACATTGATGCTATATTTAGCACAGTCACCATGCCATGTACAGCATTTACCTGTATCCAGTACTGGTTGCATCTTAAATAGAAAAACTAGACTCCAGCCAAGTCACACGCCTCTGCGATGCTTTTTAAATCATGCGCTGTAAGTATTAAAACGCAATCTAAGTACCTATGAAATGAACTGGCAAACTGTGAGGAAAACTGGCGGACGTTAGTTCCGGTTTTGTAGATAGGTAGGTATATATTATGCATATACACAGGTACTATTGTTCCTAAATGTAAACGGAACAGACGAATCACATCTATGCATATATCTGATTGATTATGCCAATTTTCTTATTTGTGCTCAAGTTTTCTCAACAAAAAGTAAGCATTGTGAAATTACTTACAGCCAAACGGATGTATCAAAAATAGAATTGCCCAATGGACTCGTTTAAGTTAAATCAATAAGTAATGTGCATCATTAATGACTCACCTGATTGCCAAGTTTCAATCAATGAAGACATAATGGACATTAACATAAATAAAAAACATTAATTATAACTACTTGGTTCCCAAACAGCAAAAAAAAAAACAAAAAAAAATAAGTACTTAATTAACACTTGAAACACAATTATTTCGTAATGGACATTCTCATAGGTAGGTAGTATAGTATTTATATTGCGGAAATGTCGGAAATATCTATGGGCTGAATTAAGTTTTTGTCTAAATAATTAATGAGGTACGTTACCTACTCGTTACTGAACAAACAACTTATAATATAATATAGGTAACTTATAATATAGGTAGGCAGTGGTTAGTAGGTACTTGATAAGTAACACTTTCCTAAATCTGAAATATTGTTAAATACGAAACGATTTAAAACTAAATCATATTTTCTAGTACGCTAAAACTATAAATAACAGCGACACAACTGTTATGGAAAGAAAACATTCAAACAGCAAACAAGAGGGAAGTATCAATATGGAGGAAAAATGAAACAGGAGTTACAGACGCACTACTCTCTAAATCCTATTTACCATCACCAAAGTCGATAGACTAGTAACATTGAATGGTAAATTAGATACGAGAGACTAGACTAGAGGTGTGCAGCAGAATGCCAAGCTAACAAATTAACATTAAAGCTAGTTTTGTCAATCCAAAACATATGGAATAATTAATTACTAAGTGATTTGTTGTTTTCTAGTAAGTTGTATGTTGTTGTACGTGCCACTCAAGATCAATCGACAACCTAATTCAACGAATCATATGACTACTTATACTCGTACAGTCATTAAATATCAATCAGTTATCTCACTAGAAAAGAACAAAAACGGGTTTTAATATTAATTAATAACGCGTTATTATGGTGACGCTGGTACCTAATATCTAAATTTGTTACAGAATGAGTGGCACGAGTCACGCTGATTCAGAATGCACATAATTATCATTAGTTTAAAAAAAAACACAACACTTAATGCGTTTCGTCATTATCCCAAATAGGTAAAATCAGCAGTGGTGGCCCAGTGATAACGGCCCAGTTGTAATCGTGGGTTCAAACCCAGGCTGGCGCGTTACTTTGTGTAAATAATTTCATCACCACTGCTCGCAAAACGGGGAAGGAAAACATCGTGAGGAAACCGGCATATCCTAGAACCAATTCGTAGAGATGCGACATCTACAACCAGCACTGGGCCCGCGTGGTAGATTATAGCCCACTCCCTCTAGATGAGAGGAGGCCTCTGTCCCAGCTGTGGGAACTTCATAGGCTGATGGTGCTAGGTATTTGCCTCGCTAATATGTATTTTATTGATTTACTTAATATTGATAGGTATCTGACTTAATACCTGTGACATGCATGTACTCGTAGATACTGTGTAATACGTAGTTATTTTGTGGATGTTATATGGAATTGTGGCGTGTGTTGTAACAAACATGTCACAGTCAGCGAGCACCGCATTACCAATTGGATTATCTTGACAATCAAGGCCAAAAATTAATCAATATGAAGATCCGTTATTTAAGAATGAAATAGTACCAATACTGGGTCTCGGTTTTTTCCAGTTCGATTGTACGGATCATTACATGGCACGGCACGATGCAGCGACCGGCAGCGGCGGCGCGCGCTGCGCACCAAACGCGGACACTCGTTCAGACAAAACAAATTGTGAAGGCCTCGGTGTAATTCCAACTTGTTTACCTTTACAATATTCATGTCACTGATCAGATTTGCATAAAAACTTAACTAGAAACAAATTTTAGACGCCCCACCAATGTTACATCATAAGTAGGTATGTGGTTAACATAGGTATTTGATGTGATTTGAATTAGTTTTGGTATGTCTTTACTCTTTAACCATCATTTACAAACACACTCCTGCAACTTCAGTAAGACTATCCAAAGATAATGCGAACATCAGGCATAATGATAGGTATTATGCCGTTTAAAACCTTTCAAACGCGGGTGCTAAGTGAGGCACCATTAAATAAAAATACCACTTAACGGAGAGAAATTACTGATGTAAACAATGATGATTATGACAAAGACGGTAAATTCGACGGAAAAGATAATTAAAGGGTAAAACCTATGAAACCTCACAAAAGTAAATGAACAATGATGAGCACAATCACAAGGCCTCGTTTGAATCTTTGAATACGTTACCCGTTAGTGCGTGAGTCCGGAGCGCGAACTGCGGTAGCGCGGGAGAGTGTTGGTCGCTGGTCGCCATTGGCCGTCATGCGGCGTGTCAATAGAGCCACGTATTGTGTCCGACGCATTGTTACCGGCCGGCCAGATGACCCCACTGCACGCCACAATAACACTTCAATACGCTGATCACATGCCACCGGAACACTGATCTACTCGTCAATAGCGTCACCGTGTTGTTAAACCGTCTCACAACATTCTGACGATGCGTAGCGTAGACTCTGATGATCAACGTGAGAAGATTGGAGGCCAGTGACGTAGACACCACGCCTTCCATCGCTAACGCGCGGATAGCCGCATATATTTTTCCAAAAGGTACTAACTACTGGAAAAAATTATGATAGCAACGTCACACAAAATCGAAGTGCGAGAATAATCTTCTCATAAGGCATAAGTACTTTATAAACGTAATTATGTGTTATGCTCAACTACATTTAAACTGTTCGTAAATGGAAAATCTTCCATGTGTTATTGAAAAAACATTAATGTTCGTAATACCTGGTCTAAGTATCCCAAAAAGTATGCTTCTCTGCTTATTGTTAACATTCGAATCCTTGCACAGCCAAAATCCTCGTTGAATTTCCCTTTATATTCTTGCATCCTATTAATTGTTACATTTTATTATTCTCGCAAGATCAGTTTTATCGCATTTTTATATATGCCGAAAATCTATTTATCTTCGAGATTTTAAGATGAGTTCACATGAAAAGTTAAGCAGACGTTAGGCTGAACTTTAGTTTCCGGATTAATTATAAAGTTTATTGCAAATTAACCTGAGAATATGCCTGAGAGATATTTCTCGACGGCATGTGAAGCTTAGTCAGAGGCCCTTGGGCGCTTTAAAACTCTGACACCAGGTTAGTAACTAACCACGCGAAAAAATAAAAAAATAAAAAATATTACAGTAACTAGGAGGAAGCTTTAAATGTGACAGTTGTCCAATTAGCGTATATCTATACTCAATTTCGTGTCTTCTTTGTCTAATTGTTTTATATCTTCGTGTACAATGTGCGATTGTACAACATTATAACTATCGTGACCGTGTTTACAAATCAATTACCAACTGTTATAATAATGCAACGTGATCATCAAGAGGACCTTGATGAGTTGCTGTCAGTACGTCAGTAGGTACCTCCGATGGTAGTAGTTGTCAGTTTTGCAATCGATTCTTCAAGGTTTTCTGTGCATCAAGTAAAAATATACCTATTAATTTTAATAGTTTATATTTCGTCCGGGTTAAATTCGCTCTTTCGTCTAGCTACTATTAAACGACGACGACGACAACGACAACGACGACGACGACGACGACAACGACGACGACGACGACGACAACGACGACGACGACGACGATGACGACGACGACGACGACGATGACGACAACGACGACGACGACGACGACGATGACGACAACGACGACGACGACGACGACGATGACGACAACAACGACGACGACGACGTTCAAAAATGCCTTTTATGTGCCTAATTTGGATCTAGTTGTTATTTATTTATATATTTAAATGGGTACACACAACTTATACCTAACTAACTAATTAATTAATAAAAGTAGCAAAATTATATACTAACTTAACTAAAACTATTTACAAACTATTTAGCATCGAAAAATTCATCCGCTTCGCTGTCGACTGGTAATGTACCCAAGAGGCTGGCCGCATTGCCATGTTGTATGGCAATGCTTAGCCTCTGCCCAAGGTAAAAACCAGCCCTTGGGTCACGGGAAGTGTCAAATAGCCGTTTGGAGATTTCTTTAAAGAGGCCGTGAGCACTCGGACCCCACGGCCCGAGGGTTTTAACCCCAAACGGCTCGAAAGTATAATTACCAATGAGGTTATTATACGCCGGTTGAGGTTTTCTGCAGCCGCAGCAGCAGCACCAGCACAGCACGCTGAGCTAGGAAGATGGGATGGCGCAAGAGTGTCGACACAGGTTGCATCCCACACTAAAGGCCCACCCACCTTCCATGGAAAAAAAGACATGCCGTCCGGTCTCTTGCCATCGTCGCGTGCCAAGCCATTCTAATACAGCTGGAACGCCGGCGATGACAAGAGCTCGTCGGATGATGTCGTTAATATTCGCGTGTTGCACTAAGCGACCCGCACTACGGCTGCAAGACAGGCCGTGATGTCCGAGACTATTGACAACTTCGCCACAGTGACAGCGATGAGGAGAACAACATGGAGCTCCTAGTCGTAGGGAAGCACCGAGGCGGAATGTAGTGTCGTCGAACAAGGTACCTATGCTTGACGACGGTAGTGCATGAAGCAATGTGCCTAATTGAAATAGATTATTTGACTCTGGTTTTGACTTAAAGCGCGTACGAGGCGAGGATCGCATGCCATGAATATCTGATATTAGACTGGTCACCCAGTCAGTGAACCCAGTCTATGCCGCTTCTTCCGTTTTTAACTTAGTTTGGCTACGTCCAGGAGTATCTTCCTCGTCTGGCGCTTCAGTAAATTATTCAATGAATTCAAATAACTCATATATTGTATTCTAAACAAACGCACCTTAACAAAAATAATGTTTGTATTGTATTGCCTGTTTTTAGCCGATCAAGCCAAGTGATCAAGATTAATAATATCGGGTAGGTACCTACTATATTACTTTCACACGAAAATTAATGCCCTATTCTCAGCTAAACAGCATAAATAAACTGCAAACCAAGTATCGTAAAATTAAATCTATTTTTGCAATCCATCTTCATGGCTGCGCTGAAGGGACTTTTTGCCCCTAGAGGCTAGAATCTTGCTTGAGAAATAAGAAACAGTGAACTTTCAACCGGTAGGGCAAGTGTGGCAAGTACAGACACAGGTTTGTCAAGTTCCGTAGGGCTTTATCATTGAGTCGTGAAATGAACCACAACGAAGGCGATGGCTATAAAACCGGAATAACTAGAACATATAAGTTCACTGTTGAGAACTTTGCTGGCCACTGGGTTCAAGAGAATCGACAACAGTAGTGCCCTTTATTGTTTATATAATTACGTAAAACTTGATAAAACAATTTAGATATTTATTTGAAGAATCGTTATTTTCCTTATTCCAGACGAAAACCAGATAAGTACAATACTAGTCATGTATAACTTGCTTACCTACATAGATAGGTACCTATATAATTAAGTAGGAAGTGGGAGTTATAGGAGACAGTCTAAACCCGCTAGAGACAATACTCTGAAATGCAAGCACACAACTTGCACGCACAATATGAGCAAAAAACTCAAAAAATCTGTAATTATTTTAACTGCGTCTGAAAAATGACAAGCAAACCTTTAAAACCCTATTTATTCTTTGAAAAGGATATATGACGAAGTTACAGACTTTTAAGATTCCTTGTCCGGAAAATTTCTGCCACCATGTTTTATCTGACGGGCGCCGAGCAGCATTCCTATGATCCTATTTAAAGGATGTGCGTGCCGGCGAAATTGCAGACACTAATAGCATTGAGCCATGGGGCCCAGCAAGCTAAAATCACGCACCCCTATATAGCTGATGTCCATAAACAGTGGAAGTTGTCTGGTAATCCAGGCAGTCCATATATCTATATCGCTGCCAGCTAACTGCAAAAAATAAAAATGTATAAAAACACAAATATATGTAAATTGATATTCATAAATCCATCATTTATTATATAGTATTATAGCTAAGCCATGCATATTTGATACAGTTTCAGTAGAACTGCGCATGCCTTCTTAACCTATGTAGTACCTATCAATTATCAATCTGCCTAGCTTTTTCCCAACTATGTTGGGGTCGGCTTCCAGTCTAACCGGATGCAGCTGAATACAGTGTTTTACATGGAGCGACTGCCTATCTGACCTCCACAACCAGTAACTGGGTAATACGATACCCCTTGGTAAGACTGCCTGGTGTCAGAGTTTCGGGCTCCTGACGACTCGTAACGAATGTCAAAGATCGAATGACAGCCGGGACCAACGGCTTATCGTGCTCCCCGGGGCACGGAGGATTCTCGGTATGTAAAGATCACCCACCCACTGACCAACCCTGGCAAGCGCAGCTTAACCTGATGGATCGACCAGTGCGGCTGTTGTTACTTAGCCACGAGCTCTTCACCTAGTACCTATCAATTATGTCATATGAAAATAATTTTCCGGAACTACGTGTACGTAAGTAAAACGCTCATTAAAAGCTTAACGTGACGGGGACTAACTCTGGCGCCGTGAATTCGTAGCGCTTTTAAGTAGGTATTAATACGCACCGACTGCGCGCGCGCAACTCAGTAGGAGGCAGCTTGCGCTCGCTTCGTGTCGTTGCTAATCAGGCGTTTCGCCTAGTTGCCGGCTAACGTGCTTCGTCCGCGACTATTACTGCACCGACAAAAATGACGATATTCACTCCGAACTAACTTTGCGTGACTAGATTCTAAACACGAGGACTTTAAGACTTTTTATTTATATTTTAAAATATTTTAATTCCTAATTCAAAATGGTTAGTGGCAATAAAGATCCGTGTGATCTCAAAAAAGTGCCACCGAAGAACCGTGAGAAGAAGACGAACAACTATAAAAGAGCAAATTGGTTTTCGAAAACATGGTTCGTCTGGATGATGCCCACTTTCTGGAGAGGCTACAAGCGGGACCTGTACGACTCGGACCTCACCAAGCCTAAAGATAGCCACCTCTCCGACAAGCTTGGCGACCGGCTCGAAAAGTAAGTACCTGCTGAAAATATTTAAACACCGTTTCTTTTTTTTTGTATTATTACAAAAGTCCCTGTGAATGTTGACTTTTAGCTTCACAAGGTGATGCGTTAATTTAAAAAAACCCACAAAATAAGTTGTGTGCACATACTCCACCGGCATTTAACAAGCAAGACATGTTAATAAAATCCATGCGACCACGGCCGCATGTACAATACCACAATGAGTAGATAAACACACCTATATTATTTGCGTAAGTGATCAACTCCAGGAGCTGATAAGTTGTATTGTATCATGAAAATTGTTCAAGACAAAGAACTTTTTATAAAACCCTTATATCGTTGTATTACTGAGCGGCATAGAAGATTACTCGTCGGAGCGGGCGATGGTGTCAAATTAACACCTGCGGCACTCATGCACAATAATGGACTCATAAATGTTTTCTAACTTTGTTTTATATACTGAAGCTATTCAATAGAAAAACTATTTTCAGCTATGCTTATTTATCTTTTACCTTCCTACTGCGCAGATATATATTTTTATTTTCTTGAAAATTCTTTCAACACGTAAGGAAACTTAAATACATTTTGGTAATTATAGTAAAATAATATATATACAGTTTTCTAACTAACGAAGGGCGTTCCCGTAAACCCGCGATAAATAACAATTTCTTTACTCGTACCACTCCCTGTTTATTCGAACGAAAGATAAACATAAACCACTAAATTTGTAAGTACTTACGCAAATTAAATGACGTTTAAACACGTACATGCAAGTAGTGCAGCCGAACGTTTTCAAGATACCTACTTTCACAATCACATAAAATATGCGCTGCGCTCAATGTAGTACCCACATACTTCCCAAGTACCAGATTAGATTCACTAACTGGTTGGATACGAGGATGGAAGCGTTCCGAGCAAATTAAAAAAATCCTAAGAGCTGGTATGACTGTTCTCAATATAAATAGTAATTGCGTTTATCTACTTCCAATGAAAAATCGACGAAACCCAACAAAATTATTTCTATGATATTGTGTCTGTAACTCAGCATCTGACCGAATTTCCTCATCAAGTATATCCAATTTTTTTTGTATTTTCCGGAAAGTAGTTATTTGCCGAAAAAAAAGAATAATTACTTAACTTACTATTTATGACGTAAATGACCAATAGAACAATGGACAAAACTGTACGTACCTACTTATTATTATAACGATACTTTTAGAATTATCCCACCGTTATCATAACAAAGTAATCTGAAATAATTACTCAAATACTTATAAGTACATAATATTTAAAAATATATATCTAACAAAACTCACTGTTCTAAGTTTAAAGTGGAGCGCCTGGGGGTTTTGACCTCGGATTTTTGTTTCAGTAAATGATTTTTTTAAATAGAGGTGGAGACAATGCTTACCAATATTATTTTTGTGCTTTTGATTTTTAGCATTCAAAATGCTTTTTCGATCGCTTCAAGACCACCCGTTTTCAAGAAAAGTGCGACCCCGGGGCTAGCGTCCTTAATTATTAAGATAGATAAATTAAAATGATATCAAAGACGCGTTACTGAAAGGGCCACAATATAGGAAAAAAAAAATATGACATTGAAAATAACTGTCATTGTATTTTTTCATAGTTAGACAGGAAATTGTATCTGTTACTTAAGGTTTATTTTATCATCATTATAATTTATCAACAACGTGTCAAGTGAATAAAATTCTACTTCCAATAATTATTATTTTTCATACTAAAGTCAATAAATGCACTTGATTGTTTTGAACTCATATTCCATCATTATTCTTAGAAAATAAAATATAAGTAGATAGTTAATTGAACACAAGATACTTATGACTGTACTGGCAATAGTTATAGAATAAATTAATGCAAGCAGTTAAATATCATCTTTTATACATAATAATTATAATAAAATCGTAGCAGAGTCAAAACTGAACATTAAATATTTTTGAAAAAAAAAGTAATTGCTACGAGGCCTAGGAACGATTCTTATGCCAAAAATATAGTTTTTAGAATTTCTGTGTGTTTGTCTGTTGGTCTGAATGTATGTTCTGGCATCACGCAAATACTACCGGATAGATTTTGTTAAAATTTTGCATAGATATTCCCTATATCTCTGACCAGTCTGTAGGCTATAAATTATCACGCTATTTGCTATGGGGTTGAGCAATATTACATTGTTTTCGTATTCTTATATACAGGGTGGCAGGGACATCGACGCGAAAACAGTTACCATGGATTCAGTCCATGATTCAGAATTTTTTGTTAAAAATTTCAACGCAGGGGCGTTCAGAATCACGTACTGAATCCATGGTAACAGTTTTCGCGTCGATGTCCTGCCACCATATAGTTTATCGCTAATTGTAAAAACACAAGCCAAAAGGTTAGAATATTGCAGGTAGTTACAGATTTAACCTTTTAAATTATTATCATCACGCTATATCTTTATGGAGCTATGCAGTCAATCATGACATATAAGAACGTCTATTTTAGGCAACTTTGAACAAAGCAATTACCTAGCTTAGCGGATCGACGACTGCTTGACAAACCTGTGATGACTATAGTAAGTTCGATTCCCAACTATACGTAGATATTTTTGTAATTTCTTTTCTCCATGTTGTTGTAGTATAATATGACGTATTTGGTAGAACGTACACAGGAAAACATGAAATTAGGCCTCTTCTGTCATCTATGGTTATAATAAAAATAAATATCTAAGGTTAGGTGACTGTTAGTGAGAAATCCCGTGTTTACAATATACAATTAAATTATTTCAGCCTTTCATCAGGAATAATCTGTAAGAATGCATCAGTCAGTGTATCAGTGTTGTGTCATTAGGTAGTACATATATGCAAAAACTAAGTAATAGGGAAGTATGGAAGAAAAATACATGTTGCGACGATCTCAAATAAATTGGGAAAACGGCAATAAAATGATGATGAAAACGAAAAACTTCGCAAGCAATGGAAAAATGCTACTGAATGCAGCTGCGGGTACCTCAGGACGAGCTGCTTATCTCACGGACAACTGTGCCCACTCCATAGGTTAAGGTAGTTAAATAAAGGTAAACAAATCGTACAAAGAGTTTTTATAGATGACACTTTCTTGTTTAAAAATACGATAAAAACAAATTAAATTTATTTTTAGATTTTTGCAATAATTTCCTCTTTTATACGTATATGTTAAACTTTATAATTTATTCTTTAACTACTCTTCGTAGACGTAACTGTTTGAGCACAATTTTTTTGTTAGATTTATAATAATAATATAATATTTTGTAATCTGTCTATTGTAAAGAGCCCAAACTCTAAATGTCAACAAAAATTGAAGAGTACAAACTGAGATGACAACTGAAGTGACAGGTAGGTATTACGTTTAGTCGGTTATTTGACAGCTGTCTGGTCACGTGGGTTTTTTTGTTTACCTATATATATCTAAGTCGCGTCGCTTGCTCCCGCGTCACCAGTCTTGACTCTCAGTATATTTTGACTACTGGGACCAAAACTACAAACGTAGTATGTATAGTAGAAGGGAAATTTATAATTTTTTTAATGTTATTTTAGTATATTTTGGTGTCTCACCACTTCCACACGAACGAAGTTGCGGGCAGAAGTTAGTATTAAATAGGTGGAAAGTTTATAGCTGCACGTTTCACGTGTCCATGCAAGTAATTTTCTCCATGTCGAGATTCGTAATCTTAAGAATAGCATGAAATTGAATAATACACACATTTTATACGCATTAAGTTTTTTTTACACTAATTTAAATATGATAAAGATATTTTTTGCCATTTTAGCATAAGATTATTTCTACAGTAGGTAGATATGCTTTGACTTGATAACCTGACTCAAGACAACAGGCACTATGTCGACATCAAATTTTTTATTAATTCAAACTATTACTTAACACGTTCAGTGCCGGAAATCCTCCTGGAATGTTCACCTAGTCGCATATGGGACGCCAGGAGCCCTCGCGGAGGGCTCATTTTAAATGTAGGTTTTTCTTGGCGAATACAGCATTATGAACCGTGAAAACAAAATCTGATGTATATTTTAACAAGATTTATTAAACTTTGGTTTTAAAATCCAAGCATTTTTTTTTTTTTCACGTTTAAACATTCACAAAAAATTTAATAGGTTGAAAACTACGTAAAGCGACAAGACTATTTTACTTTGTTTTACAGTGTTTTATAACACAGCTTTAAATCTAATGCCGTTGACCGTCCGCGAAAGTTAACTTTAGCTCAAACGTAATGCCGGCTACCCTCCCGGAGGGTCCACTTCCAATAAGTTTGGCGGCATGGCGTATGAGTTCTATGAAAAGTGGGTGGAGTCGAAAGTGTTAATTTAGCTAACAGTCTTAAAATAATAAAATGGTCATGTAAGTACAAGAATATAAATAAGGAGATGGAAGAATCATAGGGCATCAAATAATTCGTACGTATCGCTGTCAACAGGTAAACTATCAAAAAGCTGGTAACTTTGAATACAAGTAATTATTATCTTGGAAATTGAAATAAAAATGTAATAGTAAAAAAAACTACTGAATTATTCTAAAGACGCTCTTAATGACAACTAAATTGACCCATGATAAAGGTAAATACAGTACACTCGGAAAACTTCGTGTTTCGTCAGTCGTCGGATTTCTATCAGTTGCCCTTTGTACTTGGTGTAGACCGGACGCTGTCAATCGACTTGGAAGTATATAGAGTTGTTAATACTCTTTGAACTTAATGTAATACATTTTTAAAAAGGGAGGAAAGCTAAAGTCACAGGCACGGCAGATAATTTTAAGCGTATACTTGTATTTTTTACAAGAAGCTGTTGGAGAATATTCTATAAACCTATTTAACTATTTTTACAATAAAATAAAGTCGAGAGGTGTCGTGGGACACCCGGTTGGAAGGAAGGTCCTTTCGCCTATTATTTATTCAAAACAGACACAATTAAATAAATTAACAACGTTTAAAATTTAATAAATAATAATCTTTTTTTTTGTCTGGCTCTCATTCACCAAGTGCAAGCGTATTATGTGCGAAAAGGTTTTTTTTTTTCCAAAAATAAGGTTCACAACGCCAGTCTATTGGATTAATAATTATGTGAATCTATACTAATTTTATAAAGAGGTAAAATATGTTTGTTTGGTTGTTTGTTTGTTGATTTGTAAGTTTGTAAGTAGGGGGGTAATCTCTGGAACTACCAGTCGGGTTTGAACAAATCTTTTTGCATTGGATAACCCAATTCTTAAGGATGGTCGGGAATTCTATAGGCTCGGTCGGACGAAGTCGCGCGCAGAAGTTAGTAACCGTTTCTATTGCAAATAATTTACATAATAACATACTATTTAAATCGAAATTATATTATAATAATTATAGTCCTTTCCTCGACATTCGAATAAAACAGTGATGCTATAAATAGCGAGTAGGTACCTACCGTTTTTATGTTGTTCCAGGTATTCTGAACCGGTCGTACATAAGGACTTCGACATACATTTCCGCGTTTTCGTTCTTAACTACTTTAGAGGTACCTTGGCTCTTCGCTAAAAGATTCACCTTGTACGCAGATGCAGCATGCAGACGTACCTAATTAAAAATATTTTAAGTTCATTTTGTTAGCGTAATACAGTCATTTTGCGTACATAACAAAAATATATGGTGCGATACTATTGGTTGATGAGACTTCTATAGCGGCCGGCAAGCAAGCAGAAATGGTGTTTAGATATGAAGTTCTTCGATAGTACCTCTTTTATTTATTCCATGAGATACATATGTAAATACAAACATATTATTATCTACCACATATTTTTTTAATGGATTCTAATTTTTCACTGACAAAACTGTGATATACAAATTATTTTTTAACGATGTCCATTACCTTTTTGTATGTCAATATCACTTACTCAACTCATCTTGCTTTAATTTAATTGCAGTTCGTTAAAGCATCGTTCTCTCACGGATACGAATCGATAAATTACTGTCATCATGAATCTTGAATATTTTTTTTGCATACTTTATGTTCCTCTATTTACAAGTTACAAGGTTTTCTCAGTATCCCTGTTTCATAGAAAACAAAGGCTACACTCTTGAACAATTCTTAATATTGCAAATTGCATAAAAAATGTATAAAACTAAAATGATGACGATACGATGTGTACGTACGCGACTCGTGCTTCGAAGAATTATTGTATGTATGTACACATATTGAATATTAATAATTCTCGTGCTTGATTAATGACGACATACACCTAGCGATACTCATAACGTAGATTACATAATATAGTTAATTGACTTCAGAAACTATCATAAAAACTTTGCAAACACAACTTTTGTCCCGAGGGACGCGCTAACTTTCTGCTTGCCCCTGAGACCTTTTGGCGGTTATCTAGTAAACTACATAAGGATGTAATAATCTGCTAATGTTCGGCCACTATGGGTGTAGATCTGCCTCATCGTAGCTGCATATTGCGCGATACTCGAAGTAATTGACTAAATAGCCACGCCTCGAGCGAGGGTCAACTTAAATTGCAAACCGCTTTAGCAATATTAAAATATTCGTTTTTTTCCATGCACTTGAATGTTAAATCTCTCGAGAGATTTGAACCGAATTCGCAAACCATTATCGATGTATTACCAAATGTACGCAAGCAATAACCGGTGCATTCCTTCGCGAATTCTTTGGAAGTCATTCAGTTATTATCAAACCAGTTAATCACGTGCTGGTTACGATGCATCGGAAAACACAACAAACTTATCTCCTCGTGACATCTTAAAGAATGCGTGCCAAATCTTTTAGGGTCATTAATCATATTTACTTATTTGATTATAGTTTCTGTCTTATCTACATTGCACTTGGAATGATCGGTGCAATTTTCATATTTATGCATAATGGCATTCTTGTATGCCTGACTGAGGACACGTCTGCGTCCGCTTCGCATCGTCCTCTATGATTATGTATTTACATCGAGCATGTGTTACCCTTCACCTTACCCCACCTGACGCTACCGCGCCGGGTGTTTGCTACATTCACTTACCACACGACGAGCGAATGCTTTGACAGTGAGACGAAGATATGAACAACGTTCATACGCAAGAGCTATGCGGAGAAGAAGCTTGACCGCAAATTAATACAACCCTTGGCTGGTTCTAGAAAAACGCAGACAATCGTTAAATTCCTTATTCAGAGTAACACAAACCTGACTGGAATTACTTATTAGCAATTTTTTACACCTTATAAGTTAATTATTGTAAGTACAGTGTCCGTGATGTAAATAATTAATAAAAACGATTGCACAAATTGTTTATTACTGTAATTACGCCGAAGTCCTTGCTGACAAATGTGTTGCTGTGAACGGCACTATAGCGCTACTCAACAAACAAAGCATGATACATTGATTACAGCGCAATAAAAAGTTCATTTGGAAACTATTCACACGACTTCCTATGTTTTTTTACAAGAAATGAATAGTTAAAAACTCTGACACCTATTTTACAACATGACTACAGAATTTAATAGATTACTATTAACAAGTAAGTACATATACTGTACTAATTATGCAAATGAATTAGTGGAGTCCGTTTTATTTTTCCGTATGTATTTATAGATGATTAGAGTTAGGCAACCCTTTTTTTTTTTTTTTGGATGGGAATTCATCAAATGACTCCTCCCGCTCTGGGCGGAGTAAAACCCACCCGTGTTCCTTCCGTTGCCTGTGTGCCGGGGCCGCGATATCCCTTTCAGACAAACTCGCAACCCTGGCAGGCATTGGCCCTTACGGACCCCGTCAGTTGGTGCTGACATCTCTTTGAGGCGCGCGTGGAACACAACGCGCCGTCGACCCAGGCCTGGTCCTAATCGGACGGCGAGCTACCCATTGCCCACCGTCCGCAAGCCCGCGCCTACGGTGGCCGGAAGTCGGCTCGCGACTCCTGACGCCCGGAGCGTCACCTGCGGCGACTAGGGGCGCGAGGGCGCGCATCTTACATTTCCCTCGCGCGCTCCGCCTCCTCCTTCGCGAGCATTACTGCTTCGCAGAAGGAAGTGACGGCTTCCCATGCACTCTTGCTCCGGACCATGGCCTGAACCAGGGCCGGATGCGAGAGATCGCCGCCGCCGATCGCCTCCGTGAGGACACGGCGGTGCTCCACCCAAGCCGGGCAGACCTCCACCGTATGCTCCACCGTGTCCTCCGGGCGATCCACACAGTGGTGACACCTGGGCGTTTCCTCCCGCCTTATTCGGAACAGGAACCTCCTGAAACAGCCGTGTCCGGTGAGGACCTGCGTCAGGTGGAAGGTGAGGACGCCGTGACGCGTCTCTAGCCACTCCTCAAAGAGGGGACATCGCCGCAATTGTGGCGTGCCCAAGAGTTAGGCAACCCTCAATTCTACATTGCTACCAGAGCGGTCGTACATCACTTCGCAAAACTTGACCAGCAACTCACGTGAAGTCACGCAGATTTTAATCACGTCCATGACTTAAAACCATGAACAAGATAAGTAGGGATCAATAAAAAATATCATCACAAAAGAGTGCATTTAATAACTTGTATTTAAGTTTTACAACTTACCATTAAGTGCAACAAATACCTAACATATCGCTTTAAATACTTAATCAAATCGGTACCCTGATTCATTAAATTCTGACAATGATTCTGACGCACATTCAAGAGAAAAAATATAATTTTGTATTTGACAAATCATAATTTTAAGTTAATTTACATAAAAGATTTATAGTTTATAAGATTTTGATAAGATTGTAACTTATTTCTGAATAATCTAATGGTTTTATTATTACGTGTAAATGAACGGACTCACACACGAAGGGTTCCGTACGACCGTACAATATTTAACTCTACATATTTTTAATTATTGCCTTTATTAAGATCGAGTAAAAACCGCTGAAAAAAATACGTTTCTTGCATGGCATGGCAAAGCATGACATAATAAATGAATTAACAAGACTATAACAATGATAAGTAGGCATAGCTTATTAAAGATTTAAATGAAAATACATATCTTTGATCGCAGCCCCAACCATTTGTAACAATCATGAAAAGCCTTTTCATCAAAAAATACATTATGTGGTTATAAAAATATATTTCGTAACACATCGCATTTTTCGGTAAATGACTTCCATCCAGTTGCACAAAGAAAATATTAATAATGCCCCATTACGTAATGGATCATTAACGGTAATGATTTCATTAGTTTCATCAAAGAACCATTAAAATCGAGTCTAATGTTGCTTTCTGCAACAAGTCAAAACAAGTTAATGGAAGGTGGATGGTATAGTGATAATGAATAGTATTCAATGCCAGCTTTAAAAGTTAAAGTTCATTTCTGCAACTGGCTGTTAGCCTAACAAATTCAAATTATTGCGAGCGTACCGCACCGAATGTTAATACGCATGATAGAATCCACCTTCCGATTCATGGTGATAAACACGAACTTCGATAAATTACATCGAAGTCATGTCGGGTTTAACGCCTCATTGGTGGCTAGTGACAATGATGACATATGATATTTACAAAATAAACACACATTTGTGTAGTTTCCAATAAAAGGCAAATTGTACTAATTGGATAGCTACCATGTCTGAATATGGAAATGGTCAGAGTGTACCTCCATGCGTGAAACTCAAATACCCATGGGTTTCCACTGGGTTTCCATTCTATGGATATTCTAGAGTCATCGTTAAACAAATCGATGTACCTAATTGTCATTTCATAGTTGTAAGTGGTTCCGATTAATTTACGTTACTAGTGGAGGCTGCACGTTCCGCGTATTGCTCAGGCGTGACCATATACTACTAATCGAAATTACATGGAATTAGATCACGTTATTCCATAAATCTCCATAGCTCTATTAACGTCCTATCAAGTAAAATAAAGTGCTATTATGTTATTGATAAGAGATAAAATATTTTACGAGCAATATTTGTATACATATATTTGTAATTACGTTCTCGAAAACGGCTCTAACGATTTCGATGAAAGTTGCAATATAGGGGTTTACAGAGGCGAAAAATGGATCTAGCTAGGTCTCATATCTGGGAAAAATCGTTTTCACCCGAGCAGAGCTCGTTCGCCCAAAGTTTAGAACAAGATGGCTACTTTAGAATAATGATATGGCAGCATGGCATTAGTAAGTACCCTACTATCATGATGGCAACATGAAATTAGTAAGCACCTACTATCATGGCAGCATGGAATTAGTATGAACTGTACTATTAAATGATCATTCTCTATTTTCACCAGAGCAGAGCTCGGTCGCCCAGGTACTTAAATAATAATAGCGGTTATATTTCTTCATTATTGTTATAGGTAAAGGCCAACGTCATTATTTTATTGCCGATGGTGCAATCAAAATAGTTTTTTGTTTGAAATAATAATGCTTATCTGTAATGTTTTAATTCCATAGCTTATGAAAGAAAGTACTTTCATTTTCCGTTTGTACTACAGACTTTTCCCTCCTGCTTTACTTTTAGGGTAGTTATGAAATAATAAGTAGGTTATTTTTATCCTAAATAACATTTGTACAAGTAGTTATTGTGACCTATAAGCCACTTCCTTATTGTATTGACATTTATATGCAATGCAGCGCGCTGGCTAATTTTTTTTCAGGATATGGAAATTCTCAAGTTACCTTTACGATTCTAATGAAACAGCGGTGGCAGTGTTAACACTCCCTTTTATGTCACTTTGTTTACACAGAACGCTTAACACTTTAACAAATTAATGATAATAAAATAACAAAATACGTGATACAACTGTTTGTTTACCCTTCAACTAGGTCTAAACGCCGTTTTCTCAGAAGCAAGGAACATTGTATTTCCCAAGCAAAGTTTTGTCATAGTATTTTAAAAGTAAACATGTGCTAAATAAAGTAAATTACACATGTTACAGCGTTGTAATCAAATTGATGAAATTGAAGTATCCAGAATAATTCCAAATCGACTTAAGGGTCGACTTAGAATTATTCTTCCCCATACACCAATACGACTATTGTAAAACATTTTAAAAGAGTAACGGTGGAGTTTCTTGCCCATTCTTCTCCATACGAAACTGCGTTTTGGAAGGGGCGACTAAAATCAATTCTATTTTTTTGTCAATTGTTGACGTTCATATGTGCCTTTTATGTGCCTTTTTTAAATAAGTAAGGCAAACGATCTGACTTTGACTTGGAATTTGACATGTAAAGGAGCCTGAAGACGTTATTCTCTAACAGGGCATGTTCTACATTCGTTATTCTAATTGTCAACATACTAGACATTACGTAATAGCTGTTACAAGTTGCGTTTCCTGTCTAATTCAGCGTTCCGGGTAATTGTGATTATGTACCGACCTTCTCATTGGCTAATGTGCACGATGACGGCGGCACATCGATAGCTGTCCCGGACGACAGGAACGGACCGTTATTAACCAATTCAACATGAGACTTTGGACCCGTCTCACTTAACGCTTCCCCGAATATTAACAAAACCTGTTCTCCTTGTAAGGAGGGTGTTACAAGGAGAACGCAGGAAGCTCAGTCCTTTTAGTTAGTTCTAAAATTCCAATGAAAATCGTAATTAATCAGTCAACACTGTCGTCTATTAAAATAAGTTTTATTTAATATCAGAAGAACGTAATACAACATCTTTTATAAAATGAGTATAACACATCCGTTTAATACCAGAATCGGTCAGTATGCTTGCGCATACGGACGCACCCATGGATGGGTGTGTCTAGATCATATTCACGTCAAAAGATCACAAGAATCGGTTACAATCTTAGGAGTCTGACAAGGTTGCGTTTCCATGCCACGCCTGTATGAAAGCATGCTGTCTGATTTCCATCTTAATATAAATCACATAAAATGATAAATGCACTATTTATAAAAGTGTTACACAAAACCTCAACTCGACTGGTTTCAATGACAGCGACTGGCTATTAGTTAGTACAACTTTCGTATGCACAAAAATATTTATTTGGAGCCGGACGTAATGTTAAATTATAATTACTAATTGTAATTTAATGTTTTTTAAATAGTTGTTAAGACGTCCAGCTTAACTTATTTTTATTATTATATGACAAATATGTAGTAGGTACTCACATAGATATGTAGTACCTGGGCGACCGAGCTCTGCTCTGGTGAAACTAGAGAATTCTCATTTAATAGTATAGGAAAGTTCATACAAATTCCATGCTGCCATGATAGTACATACTCATTCCATGCTGCCATGATAGTAGGTACTTAATAATTCCATGCTGCCATTATTCTAAGGTATCATTATTCTTGTTGTAAACTTTGGGCGAACGAGCTCTGCTCGGGTGAAAATACGAAGAAAACTAATTTTCCCAGATATAGCACCTAGCTAGATAGATTTTTCGCCCCCGTAAATCCCTATATTGCAACTTTCATCGAAATCGTTAGAGCCGTTCTCGAGAACGTGATTAAAAATATATAAAAATAAAGATATTATAGGATATATATATGTAATATAATGACTAAATTGGTGTGATACACACCAATGTAGTCAAACATTCCTTTCATATTAGTCCGAAATCAACACTGGACTTCGCAGAATGGTACTTTTCACTCAACGGCTAATGGCAGATTGCGTTTCGTGTCTATGTTCCTGAGCAATAGACATGGAATTAATGTCATGAAAAATCTAAGAATAACATTCGTGTAAAGAGTATTGCAAAGTCAAACGAAGACAGACAATAAAGTATATATTTTTATTATCCAGAAAGCTCAAGGACTAAAAAGCTCACGTACGCGACATCTCGTAAACATCTTGTGAAGGCTTTGACATTAGAGTGCCTACTTGTTCACTTCTTTGTTTCCTTGCCCACTCGCAACGAGGACATATTGATTCATTTTCGCGCCTCATAATTGTACAATACCCAAACCAAGTGTTTAAAAATATTGACACTGATTCTTAGTATGTGCAAAAAAAGACCAAAGAGTAAGACACATATTTCTTTTGGATTCAGTATCTCTGATATAATACCGAGATAAATTGAAGTCTACGTGATGTTGAAGTCTGCGAAAGAACTGAATAGGTAATCAATGACCGGATATTGTTGCACGAACTAATCAATAGTCACCAACGTCACTTTGATATGTAAATAATTAAAGGAAACCATTGATTGTAACAAACGATTTTATCGACTTCGAAGCAAGCCACAATTCTCACGTGTAACCGGTGTTGTACTAATGTGTTTGCTTAAATGTTCGATTGGGATTGGTGCACGTTGCCGTTATGTGAGCCGAGCAGGCGGCCGCCAAGTACGCCGCATGCGTGATGCGCCGGCGCGCGGCAGTTGTGCCATGCCATGCATCACACAAAGGCCTAGAATCTCTGCGAATGGGAAGTATTAATCAAGGCGACGTAAGACTTGTTACACACTTTACACACACAATTACATTGTGTACACATCAGGTCACACATCGCTGTTTAATGCTTACTCACCATTTTATGTGACAATAAAGAGCAATTGCAAATCCAATTTTTCTATTAAATCCACTTTGAGAGCTGTTGCGTCTGCATTCCGAATTTTCAATAAACATTCGAGCGTGTTATAGGTAGATGTGTTCACCAAGGGCACCAGCAGTATCATCCAACATACGCACGGTTCAAGTTCTTTGTGCAGTGTTAATAAAATGTTACCGCTTTAAACGAGTCTTCATGGATTTTTTCTGCAATCCTTTCTCCGTTTCTCTGGTGGTCTCTGGTTTAGGTCGTTTAACGACTTTGACATGATTACATTTCACATTACATTATTTAATCATACTAACTAAGTACGGGTTGGTTCACGAGTCGTCCACATGGTCAATCAACTACTAACGCCGACCCATTTGTCATGTATACGATTCCTTGATGATTCATGTTTACTTACTGCACATATAATACATATTCGCTAATAATTTGCATTGTATTTAACACCTGTGATATCTGCATTATTTACCCACCTTTAATGAATATAAAAGGTACAGTCGAGTTCACTAATATATTAGCAGTGACAATGTTTTAAAATATTGTAAGCGTTAAAATGATCATAATTATAGTTCAATACAAACTTAGACATCAATGTTACGGTAGTAGTCAAAAATATCTGACTACTCTTCGGAACATAAATATCTAAATACTCTAGATTTCAATTTATTTGGTGCAACCTAGGATTCGTAAATATCTATACAGTTTTGAATATTCAACTAAATGGCCTTTTTATTAAATTGATTTTTGCTTGCCGGAGCAGAAGTACGAGTATTCGAGTAATAATGCAATGTTGCCGTTCGTAATAGGACAGTATCAATCTGACAACGTTGAGAATAGGATATACTTCGAAAAGAGATTGTTCAAAGAATTTAAGACAACAATTCGAGACTTATCAAATTGTCAAGATATTTTTCATAGAAAAATTGCATAGATATTCGTGAACCGAGAATTCTTTACGCTAAATAATATGAACAAGGGATTGCGAACAATTTTGAGAGTCTTTGTCTGTAGCAATATTATTGATATTATGATGTCACAGACGGCAAAGCTGTTTTTTTATTAAACTTACCATTGCCTATATATTTTTGATTCATGAACATGCTCAGATATTAAAGAACTCGACTGTACAGTACGACACAACTTAGATCTAGCATCGGCAAAATTCGTAAAACCGATCACCATACGAACTGAGTACGCTTTAGGTGAAAATTATTGTTACGCAAACGCAATAACTTGTAGTCATATAACCAAATAAATACATTCGTAAAATTGAAATGAATGAATGAAAATTTTCAAATTTATGCTACACCTAAGTTGTGTCGTACTGTACCTATTTTTGAAAATATTATGCTATGCCTTATTAATCAGAACAATTAAATAATTTACTTTTACATTTTAAATGCTAGTTCAAAATCTTTAAAGCAGTTTTTTGAGATAACAACCGAGTTTACAAGTACGTAGTCGATCACACGCAGTGGGAACGAGTTTGCATTGCACCTGCAGTTGCAGTGGTTTATAAATAGATGTGAGAAGTTAGAAAAACTTCTACAGCCTATTGAACATGAGGCTGGTGGACAGTCTAAATAAACGGTTTTCTCAACATGAAATCTGTGAGGTTCGCGCGTGAGTTTGCATAAAGTGTTACTGGTCGATGCGTGGCCTCCACAAGGTGCAGCGACGCTCTCATAACACGACACATTTCTGCATCCATTACTAACCACTGGGGATTGATTTAAATTATTTGAAAGGTTCGGTTTGGAATATGGAAATGAATCATTAATTATCAGAGAAAATGATATATATTTTAGAAAGCCCATGTTTCTAGCCATATATTCGAAGATATCCAATAGGTATGTACCTATTTATGATGCTGGTGGCTCGAGTCTCAAACTATTAGAGATTTTTTTTTAAGTTTGTAGTGAATATTTCAAAATTACATCATTACCTACCTTTTGATTATCATAATTTACTGAGACTCTGTCCATGCTAGTGCAGTCTTTGTGGAGCTTCAATAGGTACAAGGTTGTAGTGAATTGCTTGGCCAACTTCCTTTGTCACAGTGTTGATCATCAAATAATTATGCACTGTGTGAACAGTTGCCGCTTGCCGAGTTACCGCACGCTAGTCGATGACCCTTGATGTAACAGATAACTAATAATTATTTCATCTTGTAAAAGAAAATTGTTTTAAAAGTGGGACATTGCCATATTTTCCATGACGATATTTTCATACAAACAGACTGCTTCATCATGTTTTGTAATCTTTATTGTTGGCGTCGTTTTGTTTTCTAACAACGCCAATAAGCAATGTAAGAAACAATTAATAATGAGTACTTAACCGCACTTAGGGTTGCCAGGCCCAAAAATAGAAAAGCCGGACACAGGTTCTTATTTAGTCGGACATTTTGCCCGGAACACCTGACAAAGGATTTTAAAACAAAACAAAAAAAAAAGTTTTGTTTGTGTACTAGCTGCATATCGGGATATCGGGATAAAAAGTACTCTATGTGCTAATCCAGGTCATGGTCTACCCATGTCCCAAATTTTATCCAAATCTGTTCAGTGTTTTAGCGTGAAAGTGTAACAAACAAACAAACTCACTTTCGCATTTATAATATTAGTTAGGTTAGTTAATTGGAATGGTAATATACCATAAAATAATTTATTAATGTTCAAATTTTAATATATTACCACTGTGACATTATACTATTTATGACATTATCAATTACAATTTATAATGACATTTATATTTATTATCTGACATTTTTATTAAACTTTATAGATCGGTTGAACTATTAAATATTATAGGTATAATTTGACATCTATTCATTATTGATCGAAGCATCTATTAATTAATTTGTTCCTTAAATACTTATTATGCATGAGACATTATTTGGTATATCTGTTGTTACTGTCTATAATTTTATTTTATTTTCCGTTTTTATTGGACCTTATAACTAAAGGAATGTAATTGTATAGGATAAAATTAAAGATTTGCACACCACAAGTAATGGTAGAATGTAAAGGGGCCATTATAGTTTTAAGATCATACATTTGTAAACATACATTTTAATTTGAATTTAGGATTGATTTGAGATTACTCTTACTCTTAAATTATGTATCACATTTTGTTGTTACTAAAGTAATTTTTAACTTCTTTACATTTAAATTAATTAAAACAATCAATAATCAGGCATCTTTTGGCGGGGCGGGGTTGACTAAAAGACTAAAAGCCTAACAAAATACTAAAAGCCTAACAAAAGACTAAAAGCCTAACAAAAGACTAAAAGCCTAACAAAAGACTAAAAGCCTAACAAAAGACTAAAAGCCTAACAAAAGACTAAAAGCATAACAAAAGACTAAAAGCCTAACAAAAGACTAAAAGCCTAACAAAAGACTAAAAGCCTAACAAAAGCCGGACTGGCCGGACTTACGTGTTATTTGGCCGGACACGATTGTAAGAAGCCACCTGGCAACCCTAACCGTACTAATAACTTTACCACTAAAAGCGTGTCCAATTAGTGGATAGCTTAGAAAACCATTGACACCTAAACCTAAAGTCAATTTACCATAAAGTTTTATTGTTTTGTGTTAAAAACTTTGCCTCCGTCTAGGCTAGACTCTCGAGGCATATTAACCTAGTAGATAAAGGTACTATTGGTGTTTACATTTTACGCATGCCACCTGTTACTTTGTAATGAGCATTTCTTTATTCACTATTGATCCAGTGTAGTACGTCAATAATAAAAAATAAATACCTTTTCATTGTGTTAAATCAAATAGTACCACCTTACGCGTTCCATGCCGCTATATATATTGGAAGTGAACCCTCCGGGCGGGTTGCCGGCATTACGTTTGCGTTAAAGTTAACCATCGCGGACGGTCAACGGCATTAGGTATAAAAACGTGTTATAAAAAATTGTAAAACGAAGTAAAATAGTGTTTTCGGGGGGTCTTTTCACTATACGTAGTTTCCGACCTTTTAATTTTTTTGTGAATATTTGTAAACGTCAACTAAAAATTGAAAAATCATTTTAATGCTTGGATTTTAAAACCAACGCATGCACTTAAATCTTGTTAAAATATACATCAGATTTTATTTTTACGCTGTATTACCTAAGAAAAACCTACATTTCAAATGAGCCCTCTGCGAGGTCTCCCGGCATCCCATATGCGACTAGGGCTCCCGGCACTGAACGTGTTATAATTTGAATTTCTAATCAATGATTTGTTTAATTTTAAAATAACACACTCTTCGTTTAATTCAAGCTTCTCCTTTCTTCATTGGAGCTCGGTCTCTATAGTACAGAAACAGATGTTCGAATCACCCTCACGAGTCACGAGAATCACGAGTAGATCAACATACCGAACTTTAGCTCGACACTGTTTCCTATGTTCTTATAATATACTAGCTTCTGCCGGCGAATTCGTCTGCATAGACTTTAGAATTGGGTGCAGAGATTAATTAAAAATAAATACATCGTAATACATTGTTTTCATACTTGTTTGCACACCAGTAAAGCTACCAGACGGCATGATATTTTTCCGACATCTTCAACAAGCATCCTCATATTTCAACCAATTTACACAAAACCTTAATGAATTATACACTCAAACCTTTCTCATGAATCACTCCGTCCATTGGTGAAAACCGTATGAAAATCCGGTAGTTTTTGAGTTTATCGTGTTCAAATAAACGCGGCGGGCGGGGGGGACTTTCTTTTAGTGTAAGTAATATGTAATCATTTATATTCACTGGCTGTGCTTGTCACACCCATCTGTGGTCAACATAACTTGCAGCTCTCAATACCACACATATTGCGAAGAATTTTTATCATAACTTATCTTAGAACAATCTTGTCTACCTACATTATGATGATTGTTAGATTTTTATGACCTAAGACCTACCTACATTATTGAGTAATTATCAGCTGATTTACGACTATTATTAAGGTTATGTACTTTATTACCTATCGGTAAAACATAACCGTTATATTTTTATGTGATTGGGATAAAGCAAGCACAATCTTAACGCAAACGTCATTACGATATTAAGATCTACTGTTGCTTCGAACGCAATAATTAAGTAGGTACCATAAATACTACCATAATTAAATATCTACGAACCGCATTCTACAGAACCATGAATCTACAAAAGAACTAGTCAAAACGAAAAAAAAACTTTTTTGAACAAGGCCCTTAGAGAAATTTTCATACCAAAATATTACCACAACCACCCAAATATTACCTTTTTGCTCCCCAGCCCATCCCCAGCCCGACCCCATTTGCTCATGTGGCACAGACGTAGGCGACTTAAATCATATTTTTTTCTCCTGTCCCTTATATGACCGTTCTTCTTTTCTTAGTAACCTCTTGTCCCTTCGTATTCATTTTCCTACCTCAATACTTTCCTTACTTTGTACAAATAGCTTTCCTGTATATAAATGTATAGTCTCATTCATTACCTTAAACAATATTAAGTTGTAAATATTAATCATAGTAATTTGCTCATTATTCACTCCTTTGATTCCTCCTTTTTCCTTTTTTTTACTGATCTTTTATCCGTCCTTTTCTAAATTCCGATCTAATTAATACTAATAATATTTTCTTTTCCCTAACTTTGTCTCTTCAAACTAAAAAACATGACATTGGCTAATGCACAAACCGTGCGAAGCCAAAAAAAAAAAAAAAAAATATTACCTTAACATAATTAATAATCTTTGTGAGTTTAGGCTACTAACTTGTTTACATATGGTCTATATATGCCATTATCGTAAAAGAAAAAAAAAAGAAAAACTTGACATTTCAAACCTTGAAGCTAACTTTTTCAGGCATAACGCTTTTTCGTTTCGTGACGATTTCTACCAGTCAAATATTACCGCATGTCGCGTTAAAGAACTTTGTTCCAAAAGGAAAGAAACGCTTAGGAAGAAAATAAATGATTATCAGTCCTGCCGGGGTGCAAAGCAAAGATATACCTAAATTTGTCTAGCTAGATAGACAGTCAAAGCTATGAACTCGGTGAAAAAATCAGTGTAAATGCACGCACACTAGAACAGCACAATGACGTTGCGCGACTGTAGGTAAGACGTTGCTGTCACGCACATCAGCTTATCAAAGTTGGCTAGTTCTATGTCGACATGTCATAAATAATCAAAGGTGAGAAGAAAAGATGTTACGATATTTAACATTGGTTAGGTGCTCCTACCGATAATTTCCATATTTCCTTCTTATTTTATGGAAATTTACAATTAATAATTATAAGACAATGCAAGTCATTACAAAAGAACCGTTAATTGTACAATTATAACTTTGCACTAATTGCTGTAGACGCCTACAATAAACGTTTAAGTAAACTTAAGTGGTTACCTACTGCATAATATTTGCAATGCAATGTATACATGTGGCCGTCGCGTCGGTCCTGCTGTGCAAAGCAGTTTTCCTATAACCTAAGCTGACACTTTTTTAGTTGCCTGTCACTCGTTCTTCTTAGTTACAACTAGGGTTGGAGTCGGGCCGTAGTAAAATATATGAAAATACTTAAATAAGCTTATGCCTCAATAATGTTTTTACTTGTTGATTTTTTAAAGGGTTAATTAAAAATTTAAGTTATTTTAATTCTTATTTAAAAAAAAGTTGTAGGTAGGACCTGATATACCTCATTATCAAATCATAACCAAAATTGAGTTCCTCGCTTTTACGATTGGACGATTCACCCACAAATAAATTAACTTCGTAAGAATCGCCTCAAGAATTTTTTTATTATTAAAATTTAAAATGTCGCATAAAAATATAAAAAATCCTCTTTTTGGCTTACAATAATCGTAACAGACTACTTTTTTTTATTTAATTGTCACTGAATTTTGCAATTTTTATGCGGCGTGCCTACTTGACAACGTTGCCGTGAATGTCGTCGTGAAAAAAACTAGTTGGTTTTCGTAATCCGGGACAGTCAAGTCTATGTAATTACTGGACACGAGACGAGATGCAAATTCCGGGACATTCCCGGATTTCCCGGCCATCTGGCAAGCCAAGGTAGAACACGTTCATACATACATAAACTCACGCTTTCTTCCCACAGGGGGTAGGTAGTGACTACAGAACGCCACCTGGTACGGTCCTTTTGCTTCGTTTACACGTAAAACGGACTCCACACACACACGCACGCACGCACGGTGCTCGCACGGATTTCTATAAAAGTCATTGAGTACAAGGACCAAAACATAAATTGGTTACGAAATACCAACTATAAAATCTTTATAGTAAACTAATTAACTAGAACCAGTGACTTCCTCTTTACTTCCTTGTTTAATTAAGTCGATATAAGTACATAGCGTAATTGTTGACGTCAAGTGATGAGACTGTAAGCTTGCACACGATAGCATACCGGCAGGTATTGCCGGTCGCCTCACTCGTCGGGTCATAGCCTTCGGACCGAGCAAGTTCATACTGTGGTGTTCATATCCTTGTTTACATCTTTAAATAAGCCATGCAACCCTCGCAGGGTTGCATTCGCTGATAAATAATTAATGAGGATGATTAAAATTATCAAAACTTTTTACTCTTTTAATCAATAATGCAGGAACGTTTTTAATAATCTCTCGTATAATTTTAAAAGATTTATTTTTTGTAATTTACCTACTATTAAATACATGCAAGAAGTATTTTACGAGGTAAAAAAACAATGTTATTTTATGACCAAAAAACACTACGGTATTATTAATTTTAACTTCCTTAGATCAGTATGTATCAGATAAAATAAAATGTTTCAGTTGATTGGTAGCTAACAGTATAATTGAGTCTCAAGTGCAGGTTACTATGTAAGGATATATTATGTTTTGTGCTTTCATATAACCTTGACCAAGAGTCCAAGACATTGGTAATGAAACTGTCAACACTTCAAAAGTAACCTATAAGTAGTGGTTGCTGTTTTTTCTTGATAAATGTTTGTACATTTAAAGGTCTACGTCAATTAAAGTTAGTTTGCAAGAAATATTTTTTATTTATTAAATACATAAGTTCATATTCTTAAACAGACAGATTAAGATAATAATCTGTCAAAGTACTATACACCTTCAGATTTTCTTAGAAGCTCAACTTCAACTACATAACACGTAGGTAAGTATGATATGAAAAATTTAAAGACTCGATCCAGTATTACAAGCCTAAGGGAAGCACGTCACTGCCGGGGTCGCGGGAAAGTCCGAAAGGGATACCGTGGCCCCCGGCAACGTACAGGTAACTGAAGGAACACGGGTGGGTCTTAGTCAGTAAGAGTCTGACACGCCCTCCCGCTCCACCCAAAGCGGGAGAATTTATTCGATAATTTCCCACCCAAAAAAAAGGGAAGCACGTCAAATGATTCAAATTTCAATATCTTTAAATGTATTTTCGTGCCCTTTTTTGGTAATTGTTATTACCAAAAAAGGGCACGAAAATACACAGGAATGTGGTTTTATTGTTTATTGTTATAAACAATAAAACCACATTCCTGTGCATTCAATCTGGTTGCAGATTAAAGACACATTAAACGTTGATTTATGTTAAATAAGGTCATAATTGTCTTTTAGGTTGTACAGTCAGCATCGATTAACATTGTATCTTTACCATAACATCTAATTGATACATTGCTTTTCTTCAATCAATCTGCCTAGCCTTTTCCCAACTATGTTGGGGTCGGCTTCCAGTCTAACCGGATGCAGCTGAATACCAGTATTTTACATGGAGCGACTGCCTATCTGACCTCCACAACCCAGTAACTGAGTAATACGACACCCCATGGTGAGACTGGTGTCAGACTTTCGGGCTTCTGACGACTCGTAACGACTGTCAAAGATCCACGAATAACAGCCGGGACCAACGGCTTAACGTGCTTTCCGAGGCACGGAGGATTCTCGGTATGTTAAGATGGTCACCCATTCACTGACCAACCCCGGCAAGCGTAGCTTAACCTGATGGATCGACCAGTGCGGCTGTTGTTACTTAGCCACGAGCTCCTCGACATTGCTTTTCTTCATTTCATGTAAATAATAACTAAGAGTTCATGTTCTTAAAATTTTATATCAGTCAGTACCTGGGTATTTCTCATCAAATTTCGAAATTTAGGTCCTCAGCCATTGATGCTAAGTTGTATGAATTCTCTCTCTCTATTTCTCTCTCTCTCTCTCTCTTACTCTCTCTCTTTCTCTCTTTCTTACTTTCTATCTCTTTCTCTTTGTAGCGAGCGAGAGAAAGACAGCGAAAGAGAGAAAGATATGGAGAGCGAGAGAGGGAGAGGGGGAAGGAGAGGGGGTGACAAGACCTCCTGAAAACACAATTTTACTTCGTTTGACAGTGTTTTATAATACGGTTGACCGTCCGCGGTGGTTAACTTTAGCGTGAACTTAATGCCGGTAACCCTCCCAGAGGGTTCACTTCCAATATGTATGGCGACATGGCGTATGAGTTCTATGAAAAGTGGGTGGTGTCGAAAGAGTTAAACGCGCTCCAACAATCCAAAATCTGAATTATGAGATCTGTTTTATACTCTTGAGAGCCACTTATGTTTTCATAACAATATCACAAAGATACAACTCAAAACGTTGAACTTAAAATTAAAATAAACAAAATTAAGAGATGTGGCTTTTCTTAGGTTGAGAGAGAGAAAGAGAAAGAGAGAAATGAAGAGAGAGAGGGAAAGAGAGAGAGAGAGCAAGAAAGATGGAGAGAAAGAAAGATGGAGAGAAAGAGAGAGAGTAAGAGAGAGAGAGAGAAAAATAGAGAGAGAGACTCTCCATCTTTCTCTCTCTCTTTGTTTCTTTCTGATTGAAAAAAAACTCAAAATATAATAAAAATCATTCCCCATCCTGTCAGTCATTCCCTCATTCTATAGTTTTTTTAAAGTAATTTTTCTGTATGTTATACACAAAAATATGGAGGACCTTCATTTTTAAATAACTCATTAAAGTAGTACTTCGCATTTCTGCAAAAAATTAGATACGAGTATTAATAAAAATATATATATTTTTTATGAAATGCAAAATTTAATTCGAAATACCCGCCTGCAGATTTTTATGAATATTTTGCTCAATAATTAAGATTTAAAAACTGCCGGTCTGTTCACTATGAAAACTTCCAACGTTCTGTTCACTGTGAAAACTAAGGTGAAGTTAGCTGACAATAGTGCCAATCCCTAGCATTTGGGTGAAAAGACAGCTCACTTCACCTTAGTTTTCACGGTGAATAGATCGGTGGAAGTTTTATTTAAACGATTTTTGTTGCTGACCGTACCTACTAAAGACTTCTGCAAAGTAAAGGAGGTGTCAAGAGTCGCGGTACCTGGTAATAATAATAATAAATCATTAGACAGGTTGTGTAAAGCGACGTAGATGCTTGTGATGGGCTGAAATAAGGACAAGGCGAGGTGCCTAGCACGGCCGCGGCGACGGCCTCCGAGATCGTAAGGAGGACGGACTCTCGTGGTCATATGACTGCGAACATAGATCAACACATCAAACATTTACCTACAACGTTACTTTACAAATATATTTTGGCGCGTGGCTAAAATCGGAACTAACGTCGCCATTTTGTATTTTCAATACATTTCTGTCACAATTTCACTAAGTTTACCAATAACGCCCTCCTGTCAATGTCATTGGCGCCAAAAGATTCTTGTAGAACTTTACCTAAGTACATGACACGCACACATGAACGTCGATTTTATTCAATAAACCAGCAACATTTAAACGAAACTACAAATAAATAAACCAATCATCTAAATTTAAGTAAATAATCTTAAATTTAGCTTGGTTTATTAAATTCTTCATGAATGCATTGTGAATATTTAATTACTGTAAATTGCGTT
Organism: Agrochola macilenta; assembly: GCA_916701695.1. Taxonomy (NCBI): domain Eukaryota; kingdom Metazoa; phylum Arthropoda; class Insecta; order Lepidoptera; family Noctuidae; genus Agrochola; species Agrochola macilenta. Next base: position 13,794,469 of record OU753554.1, on the reverse strand, counting down.
TCCTATATCTTGATAACCTTATTTATACATATGTATTAGTGCGGTTTGCATAATATTTTAATTTTATGTTTGAGTATTTATAATAAAACAGTGAATTCACACGACAATAATCGGCTATTCTGACGAATACCACAATTTACGTCTAAAACAAATGAATGTCCAGCAATTTCTGTTTTTATTTTGTAGAATGTAATATTATTACTGTTTTACTGTTTAATGAAATTAAATTATTTATGATTATAGATTATGAAATGACATAAGTGCCTATGTAGTGTGTATGTATGTGAATTAAAATATTTAGATTTTTTATGTAGGACACGGCTATTTTTTTGGTTTAAAAGTGATGAAAAGAATGTGTGCGTGTTGTTGTGCCCAAACATACCTATATCATAATTCCTTTATGAACATTCCACATAAAAATGTACCAATGTTTATTTATTTATTTTATTATTTATGTACACACAGTAAAATACATAGAGATACGACATAATTATAATTTGAGTACAAAGTTACTGCTTATTTCTTAAGAAATTTCTTCCAACAGACCTGCGAAAAGACAAATGAGAAAGAAATGTAGACAATAGTGTGTGGGAACAAGAAGAGAAAAATATGAATTTGCGAAGTCTTATACAAAAAAATATCAAAATATACCTACACGTGTAACGTAATAAATTAACATATACTTAAATAAATACAAAAAGCTTAAATAAATAAACATACTTATTTTAGGTATATAAACTCAGAGTAGAGAGGAAAGGTAATGCTCTTTTACTCGATATTTGAATTGTGAAACAGTTCAATGTGTTGTGAAACAGTGTTTCAGTTTCAATGTTCTTGAGAAAAGTTTGCAAAATAGATTAGTGTTGAGGCAACTGACTTTCATCTACATTATTCATTATTTTTGTGTGCGGTCAGCTTTTAAGGCGACGATAACCGACTTTTAATGATATTATACTGAAGATTACGTGTCTAAACGAGTAGTGTTTATATTTTGGAAAAAATGTATGTTAAATAAAAGCATTCTCTTAATAATTTAATATAAGAATGTTCTAGATTATGTTTATATTACATAGTGAAATTAATTTGTAAACTTATGTCTAACGCAAAATCTATCAAGCGTATTTTTCTGAAACTTTCACTATTTTAAAGATAATTTAATTATTGATCTTTTAATATGTGTTTTAATAAAAAACCTTTTGTTTTATGTATAATAAATTAATAATACCTACGTCTAATTTGGGAAAGCGCTGCTTGATGGGCAAGTCCTATTACTGGCTGGACGTACGACGCGTTGCGTGAGCTCAGTAGAGAACACGCAAGGGAACAACTCAAGGTCACTGGCATATATTGAACATGAAACAAAATGTAATTCACATCATTCTAAAAACAACAGATAACCATGAGTACATTTTGCTGAATAGCATAAAAACGAAACTCAGTTTTTTTTTTCTATTTACAAAACATCCTCCGCCTCGAGAAATAAGATATATGTATATATGTCTTCATAACTAAATTAACTGCGCGTGAGTTCCATCGAGTTTCTGTTGTGCATCTGAACGACGACACCCTTTGATAGCGCTTATTCAATTCAGTCATTGTTATAACACGTATTGTGTACCATTACATTATTATGTCCATCCTGTATCGTATCAATTTCACTCACTTTCACATCAATTTCTTTCACATGCATCGTTGTAAGATAAATTACAAAAGAAAATGATGTTTTAATAACCTATAAAATGATGTTTTAGGTGTGAACGTGCAAAGATCACCGGAACAGGAAGTCAATTGTAAACCATTAACTGATTATCATAGGAATGCCAAGAGATATCTTTCGTAGTTGTTAATGAATGATACCGAACGTAGAGAGTGTTATCTGTGAGAGATTATACTCTCTACGTTATTGCCTACTATTATAAAAACCGGTTCAATGCAAGTTATCGACACTAAGTAAATATAATTGATTGATGGAGCCTTCAAATTGCCACAATAGTGGTTTTGGGTTAACTTATACAGTCAGCATTTTTTTAGAAACTGGTTTCTTTTTTCGATTCAATTTGATTATAAAAACAACGTACATAAGTTTTAATTAGTAGGTATAGTACAAATATTTTCTTAATTTCCCTTGCGAATCATCGCATTTCCGGATGCAAACGAATGCTAATTTTCATATCCATCAATTATTAGATTTACTGATTATATTATTTTGAATACAGAACTAAGTACTCTAGCTCTATACAGGGAGGCAGGGAATAACCGACGAAAAATTTCAACGCAGGGGGGTTCAGTATCATGTACTAAATCCATGGTATCAGTTTTCGCGTCGATGTCCCTGACACCCTTTTTTTTTTTGAGTGTTTGAAATTATCAAATAACTTCTCCCGCTCTTTGTGTCAGACTTTTACTGAATAAAACCCACCCGTGTTAGGCGCGAACCTTGCCTCTCCCTCACGCGTTCCGCCTCCTCCTTCGCGAGCATTACTGCTTCGCAGAAGGAAGTGACAGCCTCCCATGCACTCTCGCTCCGAACCACGGCCCGAACACGCCGGACGCGAGAGATCGCCGCCGCTGATCGCCTCCGTGAGGACACGGCGCTGCAGTGCTCCGCCCAAGCCGGGCTGACCTCCACCGTATGCTCCACCGTGTCCTCCGGGCGATCCACAGTGGTGACACCCGGGCGTTTCCTCCCGCTTTATCCTGAACAGGAACCCCCCGAAACAACCATGTACGGTGAGGACCTGCGTCAGGCGGAAGGTGAGGACGCCGTGGTGCCTCTCTAGCCACTCCTCAAGTCCCTGACACCCTGTATAGTTCACATGGAAATCAAAGCAAAACAACATTAAAGTAAAAAAAAACAAAATCATAACTTAATCGATAAATCTAATAATTGATGGACATGGAAATTACCATTCGTTTGTATTCGGAAATGCGATGATTTCCGAGGGACATTAAGAAAATTGTTGTACTGTAAGTAATTATCTATTCTGGTGTTTTAAGACAATCTCCTGGTTCATAATTCGTATCGGCAGATAAGACAGTCATTATGACTTACATACGGTATAAAATATCCTACCTACATATTTTTCAGCAGGGTTAATGCAATGTAAGTTGTGCACTATATTCAGCTCTGTCTTGTTTACTAAGTGCTGGCTGGCAGTACATGAGTGTCATCATGACGTAGATCGCGTTACTATGTCAACGATCGACACGGGAGTGTGTGCAAGCGCATGCGTACCGGTTAGCTATCGATTTTATTCAAGAACATCGGATGTGCTTTCACTTGTCTTGTACTTAATTGCGTGTCATTTAAAGTTTTTCTTATCTATAAGATAGTACTTTACGTACCTTATTGCGAAATAATGAGTTCTCGATTTTTCCATATGTTTTTAATTCTTCATAGTGTAATATTTATTTATTTATAAGTCTTGTGGATTATTTATTGCTCATTCCGACATGTTTTATGTAACATTCCAGTTATATTTTCCACACCACTTTTGATGCGTTTTTTCCACACCAGTAAGACCGGAATCACAAAATATTCATCACCTTGGTGCTTCTAGCCTTCTCATATATCAACATTCTTTCATGACCATTCATAAATTATTCAGGATGGTTCAAAAAGTGACGTCATGAAAAAAAATAGATTCCTTATGCCCTGGGTTATCCGAAAATACCCCAGGTATGGTCAATGTCCAAAAAAATATTTTAATTTTTACATTTAATATTTTATTTTTTTTAGGTTTTATAAATGATTAAAAAAAATACTACCAGGTTCCTACCTGGTAGTATTTTTTTAAAATTTGGGATAGAAATTTTGAGTCCGTATTACTCGAAAGTAAATTCCTCCTTTTTAATGATTATTTCATGTCTGAAAGAATATTTCATAACATGAAAATTGCTAAAAGCGAATGTTTAAAATCCGTGTAAAAATAAAGATAGATTTTTTTAAAGCGGTTCCCATAAAATTTAAAGAAAAAAAAAATACTCGAAGACTATCAAGAATCGCGGAACATACATGGGGTATTTTCGGATACCTCTGGACATGAGGAATCAGTTTTGACCATCCTGTATTTTTCTGTCTTTTCAAAATCTTTAATTTGTTAGCTCTGGCCTTTTTGACATGGGGCCCGAATCCGTTATCAGCGTACTGTCATCAATTCATCATTTACATTAGGAGAGACGCGTTTGACCACACCACTAATCACTATCCCTAAGTGATTAGTGGTGTCATCGTCATGTCATGTCATCATCATCCAATATAAAATATCGTTTACTGCCCATCTTGGTAGTCATGGTTTAACGTGACATTCTGACATCATTTTCATGGTGGGAATACCATAACAAGCGCAACCTCTTTCCCTCGGTATAGTTGACACCCGCATGATAATTTGTTACATGATTGACGTTCACTGGAAAACGGCTAAAATTGTTTCTTAAAATAAAATATGGCCACTTCAATGTACACTTAAAGACAGGTTTACACGAGCCCAGTAATGTGACAGTACAGTAAGTCAGTCCAGCGCTGACTTACAACGGGGCTCGTGTAGATACTAGTTCCAACATACTCCAGTGCTGACTTCGCGCCCTCATGTCAGTCCAGTTGACTAACCTACCTACCCGTCTAGTTTCGGGCCCAGTAGCTTCCCACGCCTTACTTACTGAATTACCACCGATCTCGTGTACATGACCCACTGACTGGGTCCGAACTTCCGAGTCGCTGCTTCCAGTCACTGCCATCGTATAATCTTAAATCGATATTACTGAGATTTTCATTATAATCAAACTTTATGTCCCTAGCTGCGGTTCAAGCAATTATTACATTTAAATCTGTTTGGTATGTATTACTGTGTTTCACTGTGTAAGCATAAGTTGTATTTTAACATAGTCGCTGTACTTATATCGAGAGTTCTAGACAATACTATTGTATTTTATCTGTCGTTATGGTAAAATAAATACCTACAACTTGATAATTACCTCTTCTCTTAGATCACAATTATCATAGAGGTTTTAGGAGTGGCACAAAAACTTTTAAAAGTTAAACTTCAGCTTTAATCGTAGTCACGTATTTCTCATTAGGTACGTAGGATATTGTGATGTCACACCAAAACCTTAGAATGGTTAAACCCAAAGTCGACAAATCTTTTTTGTCACCTCTAATGTGTAGTGACGAAATTATGTTCTAAAAATAAAACAAAAATGTATAACACATTTTTGTTTTATTTTTAGAACATAATTAGATTTAGAAAAAAAAAAAAAAAAAATCTAATATAGAAGTATTTTTATTGTACCTACATAAAAATATATGGAGATTATCATCTTCAATAAATTAATAGGTATACGCTTTAATTCTTTTCATCTTTTAATTTTTTTCTTTCAACTGGTACTCTATGCACTTCCAGGCAAAGATCTTCCGCGTATTTTATAAGCTTGATATTGAGAATTTTAAGATTGATATACGCAAGTATCTAATACCTGCTATCTAATTACGCAACACATTTTCGTAAACAATTACGACTAATCTGTTTCATTTCAGTGTCATGCAGTTCAACAACATTCATTGCGTTATTTACGTTGTTGAGCAGAATATTTTTTCGAACTTATGAAGCAATAGATTAGCAATCTGTTTCAAAACGATTCAGGTTCTGTTTGATCGTGGATTACGCAATTAGGGTACTGGTCTACCACTTGGGCATAAAGGTAATGACGAAAAATACATTTAAAGACCTTAACCGACCGACCGACTGACCGTAAACTTCGTAATCATTATAAATCATTTAATTTAACGCATGAGCAATCTAAATAATTAATTCAGTCGTGTTGTATTTATATACGTGGCAATAATTATATTGTGTTTGTTTCATTACCTTTTCCTGCATCTATTAAGTTCCTGCTACTTATATCACTATGAGCGATTAAACACCTAAGTTCGTAATTTATGACCGATTGTTTTTTTTTTGTTCAATTTTTTTTTCGATTTATTATTTGTGTTCGTAATTTTTGTTTTTACTAGCCTTTGCCCGCGGTTTTGCCCGCGTGGAGGTTATCAATCCAACAGTTGTTATCCCACGACAACGTTCAAAAGTATCTTATGTCCTAACCCAGGATGGGTACACAGGTAGACCATGAGATCTACCTAATTGTTTTTTTTTTCCTCAAAATCTTTTATATACATTCAACTACGATCTTGCGGCATTTGGTAGGTTATAAAATATTTCATTATAATATATTTACTGAGTAAATTGGTTTTCGTAAAGCTTGCCCTCCTTACATTCACGGTTTCCTTGAGAAAACAAGTTTAAAAAATAATTAGTAGATTTTTTACTTAGGTATACATTACGTATTCTACGCATTCAATGTTCATTCAACAATAACAGGAGAGAGAGACTCTCACGATCAACGAGTTGTCGTATTTTATAAACAGTGTCACGATCACGAAGATACTAATCGCGCGATTCTGAGCGCGTAGCCCTGAGTAGCCCGTAGATATTCCTTAGGTAGTGCGTCGTCTGCAGGCGAGGCACCCTGGACTGCATATCGCACTATTAATGCCACCAACGACGGCTATTACGTAAGTTATATTACTGCTCCGCTCTAGCTTCTCAGATACTATAAAATGGCGCATACAAGCATCATACAAGTAGTAGAGCTTGTAGGTTCACGCTTGGTAAAATAACCTAATAATTATGTTATTATTACTAAAGTTATACTTATAACTATCCCGTTTGATCTATCGACGTTTAACCATGTTAAGTAGGAAACAAACATGCAAATAAGGACATCAAAATATCAATTCGTAAGATGTGTAAAGATGATATCATTGAAGATTAGAAACCGTATTGATATTCAAATACTAAGGAGGTACCTACGATGTTATGTCAGTCAGCAAGGTCAAGATCATACCAACAATGTAGGTAATGGTTCCATGTTAAGTTGTCACTTGAGTCTTGCCAATTTTTAGGTGCAAATTTGATGGAAGAAATTGGATGTTACAACCGAAGAGACATTGAGTAGTTCACGTGATCTATGTATATGAAGAGAAACATTAGGGAAACTTGGAATTAAGACAGAAAATGAAAGCATTATTAAAATAACAACACTATATTATAGACTAGTGGCTCTACTAATTACTAATGAGACACTTTGTTACAGAAAATGGCTGGAAGAAATTGCACTAGCGAGCAAGCAGGGCCGTAAACCATCTTTACTTCGTGCAATGACCAAGGCTTTCTGGATGAGTTACGCTCCTTCCGGCATTATGTTCCTCATTCAAGCACTCGTACTCAAGTGAGTAATTTTGTTGACTATTGGCAGTAGTCACGCGAATGTCACATTATGTCAATTACTAATCATCTGGTGGTATTTGTTACCTCCCGTGTCATGGGTTGCACCTGGAAAATTTTACAGTTCAAGGCTAGCTATCACGGAAAAATCTTGATATGTCACACATTTATAATTTGAAAAAGTTTTTATTACAGGATGTTCGTTTATGGGTGTTTAATGTCTCGTAGACTCTAGAACTCAGTTTATATAATTATGAACGAACACGTCACAAAATTTTATTATTTTTCTAACCAAGTTGTTTTCATTTCCTACCCCAGGCCTTTCCAACCGGTAGTTTTGAGCTGGATGCTTACATACTGGGAGCCAGGCTCCACCATGACCTACGAACAGGCAGTGTACTGCGCAACGGCCGTCATCATGATGTCGCTGGTTATCGCCTTCCTCAACCACCACGGAACCTATTCCACGCAGCAATTCGGTATGAAAGTCCGCATCGCCGCCTGCTCACTTATATATAGAAAGGTAAGTTCTCTATTATAAATACATTAAAATTGTTTTTTTTTTCAATAAAGGATTAATAAAATACTCCTTGAACAAATATTCGATATTTATTATGTCAATCACTAACTTTTCAATGACAAGATAAATTTAGATCAGTTAAAAAGGATGTCGGTTGCCTATGGTCGGTTGTCTGACTTTTGTAAAAATTCATAATTTATTCCAGAAATAGTTTAATTAAAAGATAAGAAACGCGCATAGGATGTTAAAGTGGGTGTGATAATACGTGTATCCTAATTAGTGCGTATTTAATCAGTGACCATAGATATCGCGTTCAATTCCCAGGCAAGTCCAATTTTATTGTTTTTAGCGAGTCGCAACCAAATCCTGATTAGTTATCTGTGGCATTATAGCACTAGTCCAAGTGTGTCAAATGACAACTGCCGTACCACGGCAGCTGTCAAAATTATAGTCAACTGACACTTGCCGTGCTACGGCAGGTTGATTATGGTCACACTATATTGCGATTATCTATGAAACTAAGCGTCCTATCTCTATCGATCTTGTGGTATTGTGAGCATGAAAGACAGAGCTAGCAATAAAACATGACATGCTATCAACATTTTAAGCATTAAAACGAATGTATGGCACTCGGAAGTTACTTCCGAATGTTGCAAACAAAATGGCGGCAATTCGCAAATGTTGCGAATTAATATTTTTATATTTTATTTCTCAAATAAATCATAAAAATAGAACTGCTTTCAATAGGGAGGTAATTTAATGTAGTTTTTATTAAAATTTATAAATAATTATGAAACAAAAAGTTTATTTGTTTATAAAAAAAAATTGTGAGTCGGAACTATCGTGGTCAAGTGGTTTTTCTTTGTGATGTTAAGTGGTAATATTTAATCTAGTTGAACGTTTAAGCGTTTGTAACATTTAGATAATCCCACAAACTTGCAACTTATCTCTCAACATAAACAACTTTGACATGTTTACAATAATTACAGAGCGTTGAGTGAGTCGGGTTGGCGCCACGAAATTCTATGATGCGTTTCAATTCGTTATTTGAACATATAATAATAAATTTCCAATAAGAATTAGTGTTATTTCTTATTGGAAAGTTAATAATCTTCGTAGAAAAATGATTTTATAATGTAAAAATATGCAGAAATTTGGTATTTATGTTCTTGAATGAGAAAAATGGGTGTGCAAAAGCATAAAATCTTTATAATCTATGACATTGATTATTTAATCTATGGTTTAAAAAAATATGATTATGGTCTGTGGACTGAATAAAGATGTCTTCGATGAATCTGAAAAAGAAAGGTGTGTTTTTCTAAATCTCCAAATATCCTTAATATCGAGAACCTGACACAAGAAATACTCAGTGAGTAGAAATTATTAAACATGGCGACCGACAGAGAAATTCATATTGAGGCGATCCGAAAGGAGAGAAAAATCACCAGAAGCTTGTTCACGAAGAACGCCAACGTGCTCGAGAAACTTCTCGACGAACTCCATTCAGGAGATGAAGCACGTACAATTACGATTACAGGTCAGTACTTAAAAGTATTAGAACTACAAAACCAACTCACAGAGTTAGACAGAGAAGTCAGAAAATTGATGAGTTGCGACGATGACGAGGTCTTGTTAGAAAATGAGATGGAAAGTGCTATGGAGTACAAATCCAGATGGATCATGTTAGACGTCAAATACAAAAGTAGATGTCAACACTTAAATTGCGATAATTCCATTGATATGAAACGAGAAAAACGCAATTTCAAACTTCCTACACTACAATTCACAACCTTTAGAGGCGATTTAAAAGGCTGGCTACCGTTCTGGGGTCAATTCCAGAAAATTGATAATGACCCACAGATTGACACCAATGATAAATATCAATACTTACTGCAAGCGATGGCGGATGGTTCAGAACCTAAGGCCCTAGTAGAAAGCTTCACACCGACATCATATCATGAGTGCTTAAGCCAATTAAAGTCTAGATATGCCCGAGAAGAACTTCTGATACAAGTGTATGTTCGAGAACTTTTGGGACTCATCAACAAGGTTGAGAGTTACAACCTAACGACATTGTTCGATAAAATAAGTGCAATGCTGCGAGCACTAGAAACCCTGGGAGTCACAAAAGATAAATTTGCAGCATTTTTACTTCCCATGGTCGAGTCTGCATTACCGCAGGAATTATTAAAAGTATGGGAAAGAAACAAGAAAGAAAACGAAGATATCAGTACAGAACTAAATAGCTTGTTAACATTTATGAGAAAAGAAGTTGAAAGTGAACAAAGGATATTATTAGCCAAGAAAACACTAGAAAATAACACAAAATTGAACACTACACCAGAACCAACAGCTAGTTGCTTATTAACAAACACAGATCGAACCATTACCAAGAAAAACTTAATATGTGTTTGGTGTGAAAAGGATTCACATAACAACCTGGAATGTTATAAAATGCAAAAAATGACCATAGAAGACAGAAGAGCCCATCTGAAACAAAAGAATGCCTGCGCTATTTGTTTGAAGAAAGGACATCACCCAAAAACTTGCAAGGCACCTGTTAAATGCTTGTTATGTGGTCAGCGTCATTCTGTAGTTTTATGCACAGGTCAGAAGCAGAAAATTAATGATAATGCTCCAAAATCCAACCTCTCTGCTACCCACACTGAAGCTATCAACAGTACTACATCAGCAACAGCGAGCAATGGAATTTCTAGCACCACTATGTCTGCTGGTACTAAGAAGAATGCAGAAACAACATTACTACAAACAATATCTGTTTTCCTTTGCAATGGTGAGAAACAGGTGATGGTTCGTGCTATGTTCGACAATGGTGCACAACGGTCATACATCCAAGAGGATGTCGCACAGAAACTCAACATTCCGACTGTGGGTAACGAAACTTTATCTCATACTCTATTTGGTGGTGTAGAAATAACTTCTAAAAAGTACAAAGTTTATGATTTGAATGTAACAAGCTTAGATAAAATGTTTTCTTTTCAACTGACTGCTCTAGGACAGACATGCATTTGTCAAAATATTCCCAAATATACTAACAATGATATATCACACTTACTTACCAAACACAACATCACCCTTTCAGACAAAAGCACACACTCAGATGATATTTGCTTACTTATAGGGGCTGACTTTTCTGGTTTGGTACTTACAGGTGATATGGTGAAGCTACATGATTCACTGGTTGCAATAAAAACTAAGCTTGGATGGACTCTTCAAGGAAGAATTACAAACTCCCCAAGCACGACTCACAGTGTTTTATGAACCCCGATTTTCGGACATCCCATTTTTATTGAAAAACCAGACAGAAATGATCATTTAAATGCAAGATTTCGTATCCCCATTTAGCTACTAAGTCTAGTTTCTGAGTGAGAATTTTTTGAAAATCGACCAAATTATATTTCGATTTTCAGAAAAAAATAAAATACATTTAAACTAAGCGTCATAGAAATAACGATGTTAGGTACATTGATGGCGCATCTTATGCCGAGTATTTTAGTGCATAAATGAACCTCGTAACTTTGCTTGATCCAGATATATACGTGTTTTTCGGTTTTTAGTTTTTCTTAATTTTCTCGAAAATTCCGTAATTTCGGGAAAAGTTGTTTATACTGAAATTATTTCGATAACTTCTCCAACACACCACATAAATTTCTCATCCCAATTCCATGGAACTTGGAAACCACAACGATTTTAAGTTTTATCCGGATTTTACGTCGTTAGGGCTGTCAAAATCTCAGATTTTTATTTATATCCGGGTTTTATATAACTTTGCCAAAAAATATATCTACCTTGTAGTAAAATCGGTGGTTTAGGTTATCTGACGTGAAGAAGCCAGCTTGGTATCTAAATAAAATATTATTCATCGATGTACGTTAAGAGGCATATTCAGGCATTTAGTGTTATTTAAGTTTTTTTGTAGTACGTACTAAATACTGCTAAATGACAAGCAAAATCCACATAATTCAATAGCAATAACATAAGCTTAGTACCTCCACACGGTGAAGGTGGTAACAGTTTTTACTGGCTAAAACTCCCATAAATATTTTTAACTTGACCACCAGCTATGCCTTCGGGCTTATGTTGTTTTCGTTTGTCTATTGCGTACATCTGTGTAGTGGCACGGTAGCCTACCCGGTAACGCAGGGGAGCAGCCACCAAATATTTTACTCAATAGTAACTTGGAAACCACAACGATTTTAAGTTTTATCCGGATTTTACGTCGTTAGGGCTGTCAAAATCTCAGATTTTTATTTATATCCGGGTTTTATATAACTTTGCCAAAAAATATATCTACCTTGTAGTAAAATCGGTGGTTTAGGTTATCTGACGTGAAGAAGCCAGCTTGGTATCTAAATAAAATATTATTCATCGATGTACGTTAAGAGGCATATTCAGGCATTTAGTGTTATTTAAGTTTTTTTGTAGTACGTACTAAATACTGCTAAATGACAAGCAAAATCCACATAATTCAATAGCAATAACATAAGCTTAGTACCTCCACGCGGTGAAGGTGGTAACAGTTTTTACTGGCTAAAACTCCCATAAATATTTTTAACTTGACCACCAGCTATGCCTTCGGGCTTATGTTGTTTTCGTTTGTCTATTGCGTACATCTGTGTAGTGGCACGGTAGCCTACCCGGTAACGCAGGGGAGCAGCCACCAAATATTTTACTCAATAGTAAGCAGAATTTTTTAGTAATCATGGAGCCGGTCACGACCCATGGGACTACTCTACCTCAGCAGAACCTGACCCGCTCTGCTGGAGATGGTCTTTCTGGGCCTCCACCAGATGACTTTTTAATTCCAGGGGGGCATGACAATCCCAATGCACATGATGGTCAGCAAGTGGCCTCTATGTCAAACGAAGCTATGGATAGCACCAAAGTCGGTACTTTTCAGTCTCTAGAAGTAGCAGCAAACGCACAGGCTGTGGAAAATCAGCCCTCACAAAAAGTGTTGACAAGATGACGATGTAGACGTTTTTAAATTGTTTACGAATAAATTCAAAGTGTTTGTAGTTTTTAACAAATAATAAAAAATAAAAATATTATTTTGAAAGGTCTCGGTAGGCTGCCAGTAAACTGATTCACGTTCTGTTTGTCATTCTGTCTACGGAACTTTTACTTTTACGAAAAATTTGATCCACAAAATTAGGATTAAAAAAATTGACAACCCTAACAAAAATAGTTAAATTGGAATAACTTCTGAGTTCCATGGATTTGGGATGTCATAATTATGTGGTGTATTGGGGAAGTAAATAGAATTATTTCTGTATAGATAACTTTTCCCGAAACGGCGGAATTTTCTAGAAAATTAAGAAAAACTAAAAACCGAAAAACCCGTATAAATCTCGATCTAACAATGGTGCGAGGTTCATTTATGGACGAAAATACTCTACATAAGATGCGCCATCAATGTACCTAACATCATTATTTCGTATCACGCTTAGTTTAAGCGTAATTCATTTTTTTCTTAATATCCGGATGGAAAAATTACGATTTTCAAAAAATTATCACTCTGAAACTAGATTTGGTAGCTAAATGGGGATAAGAAATCTCGCTCTTAAATGATCATTTCTGTCAGGTTTTGCAATAAAAATGGGATGTCCGAAAATCGGGCTTCATAAAACACTGTGCGACTGTGCAAGCAGGTCATGTAGCAATGTTTTGTTCTGCAGATGTGTCTAATTTTTGGTCTCTTGAAACTTTAGGTATTTGTGACCCGATTGAGACCAAGACGAAACAACAGCAGGAAGAAGAGGTGTTGGCGAATTTTGAAGATAATGTGACAGTCAATGACGAGGGCCGGTATGAAGTTCTTCTCCCCTGGAAGGTAGGTCACGACGAATTATTAAATAGCCACGATGTTGCTTCACGACGATTGCAGTCTGTAACAAAGAGAATGATGGCGAATAATATGTATGAGGATTATAACCAAGTTTTCAATGAATGGCGTGACAAGGGGATTATCAAGATTGTACCGGACCCAGAGAAAGACATTGAATCTTCTCATTACTTACCACACCGACCTGTTGTGAAGGAGAAAAGTCTAACTACAAGAATTCGACCCGTGTTCGATGCTTCGGCCAAAGATAGACATGGTAAGTCTTTGAATTTATGCCTGGACAAAGGAATCAACATGTTAGACAAAATTCCAAAATTATTGAATGGATTTCGAAAGAGGGCGATAGGCGTCACTGCTGATATATCTAAAGCATTTTTACAAATATCAGTGTCACCGAGAGACAGAGATATGCTGAGATTTCTATGGTGGGATGATAAAGGTAACATGATAACTTATCATCACTGCAGAGTGGTTTTTGGTTTGACCTGCAGCCCATTTCTACTTTCCGCTTCCATCCAGCATCATTTACATCAGGTGAGTGGAGAATTGAGAGGTACGGCAGAGATTTTAGCTGACTCATTTTATGTTGATAACTGTCAAACTAGTTTGGACACTAAAGAAGCAGTCAAAAAGTTCGAGACAGAAGCTAAAGAAATAATGAGCCAAGCCAAGTTTGACCTCACACAATGGACAATAGCTCCCCAACTAGATCAGAAGAGTGATGCTGTGATATCCATACTGGGTCTTGAATGGCATACTAAAGAAGATCAACTGAGTTGCAACATACAAGACTTCCCACCACCTTGTGAACTAGGTAAGATTACAAAAAGAAATCTCTTATCATTAACTCAAAGGATTTATGATCCTATCGGTTTTACATCAGGAGTGACTTTAGTACCCCGATTAATCCTGCAAGAAACATGGCGCCGCAAATTAAGCTGGGATGAAGAAATACCAGGTGACCTGAAAAATAAACTTATACATTGGTATGAATCCTTACATCATTTAAAACACTGTAGGATACCAAGACGACTTACAGCAACTCCATTTGATGAAAGTACATTACAACTTCATCTGTTCTGTGACGCTAGTCAGGATGGATTTGCAGCGTGTTTATGTTTACGATCTGAAAATAAAGGTATAGTTTCAGTACGAATGATATCAGCAAAATCACGAGTAGCACCCCCTGAAAAGCTAACCATCCCTCGTCTAGAATTACTAGCAGCTCTAATAGGATCTAGATTATTATCAGAAGCACGAAAAGACCTTGAGCTGCAATGTGAAGAACGATGCTGGACTGATTCAGGTGTTGCTTTGTGCTGGATTAAAAAAGAGCTACCTTGGAATACCTACGTGGGAAACCGCGTCAAGGAAATTAGACAAAATACGAACATTGATAACTGGTATCACATTCCAGGAGCATCGAATTGGGCTGATCTACCATCTCGAGGCTGCGACGCGGCCCAACTGTTGTCTTCTCGTTGGTTAGAGGGACCGTCATGGTTGTACTCTGCACCTAGTGAGTGGCCGAAATCACCCCTAGCTTTGGATGAGTTAGAGGCCAGTCGTGAGCTTAAGAAGACTGCAGTTTGTAATACAAACACAGTCGAAAATGAAGGTATGACAAGTCAGCTCACTTATTTTTCTAAATATAACAAAATTATTCGGATGGTTACTTGGATGCTGAGATTCACCAATAATGCACGTCATAAAATTAAGATAAGAGGCGAACTAAGCTGTGAAGAATATGAAGAGAGTGAAAAGAGAATAATGAGAATTATACAGGCAGAAAATAGAGATTTCATAGAGAAGAAAATCCGAGGACTCATACATTTTTATGATAATGATGGCCTGTTAAAAATCAAAACAAAACTTTTACTCTCTGACTTTCCAGAGACAATCAAATTTCCAGTATTGCTCCCGGGCAACAACATAATTGTAAGAAGATTGGTGGAGCAAAGACACAGGGAGCTCAAGCATGCAGGTGCCAACCAACTGACAGCAGACATAAGATCCAGATTTTGGATCATTGGGATAAGACGGCTTGCAAAATCTATTATAGCTTCATGTGTAGTATGTACCAGATTTAGATCTAAATCAGTACAAGCACCTACTGCCCCGCTGCCAAGTGAGAGAATTCGGTGCACTGCCCCATTCCAAGTAAGTGGCGTCGACCTGGCTGGTCCCCTGTTCCTACGCAATGGAGAAAAATGTTGGGTGGTACTATACACATGTGCAGTATATCGCTGTGTCCATTTAGAGTTAACAAAATCGCTGTCAACAGAAGCTTTTATGCTTACCCTAAGAAGGTTCATCTCTAGAAGAGGTAGGATTAAACAGTTAATTAGCGATAATGGCACTAATCTGGTTGGCACAAAGAACAGACTCACTGATATAGATTGGGAAGAAGTCCAGAAATGCTCAACTATTGAACGTATCAAGTGGAAGACGAATGCTCCAACAGCAGCTTGGTGGGGCGGATTTTTTGAACGACTTATACGTATAATGAAAGAATTGTTGAGAAGGATTCTAGGAAAGTCGCGTGTGGATTATGAGGAATTGGAAACCATCTTGTGTGAATGTGAGGCAATAATGAATCAGCGCCCTCTGACATATGTGCAAGATGATATGAATACTCATCTAGAACCATTGACACCATTATGTTTCATACAAAGTATTCCTCACAATGATGTGACAGATCTCGATGCAGCAGATGCTAAAACTTTAAATTACAGACTCAAGTACTTGTTGAAACTAAGAGAAGACTTTAAACAAAGATTCAAGACAGAATATTTGACAGCTTTAGTCCAAAGAGGAAAGGAGAAACAAACTAAACTAAATGTTGGAGATATTGTTTTGATGGAAACAGAAGATAAAAGAGTGAAATGGCCTTTAGGAATAATAGAAGAGATTTTTACAGGTCGTGATAATATCAACAGAACAGCAAAGGTGAGAACATCGACTGGCACCAAGGTGCGTCCATTTCAGCGTTTATTTCCTCTTGAGATTACTGATCCTGATGTAGAGTTCCCAAAATATGAAGAGAGTACTTCAGGTAAGAGTACACCTCCCACTAATGTTCAGCAAGCAGATCCGGAAGGAACCACATCTTCGGTTCCAGTTGTCTATCCTAGTAATTCTCTAGAGCAAGATAAGGTCAAACAACAGATCACCCGTTCTGGCCGGGTTGCTAGGTTACCCAGCAGATATTTGATTTGAAAGGTGTAACGTCTTGTTGATCTGGTTCATTTATAAAACATACATATTACACATACACACTCTCAGGAGTACATATCTACATGTTTAGTGTACAGATAACTATTATAACTTGCATATCTGTCCTACAGAAACTAATTCCTTTGTATGTATTGCATAATACATAAGATTGACATTATTAATTGATCTTAAGTTCCTAAGAGATTGGTATTATGTAGTAACAATAGTCAATTGCGTATTGAACATTATTAATAATAGGGTATGTATGTACAAATTGTATTGATGCTAGAAACTAAGTATGGTTGATGACGTTATTATAATGTTATATACTTATTTGCTATGTATAGTTGTACATCTAAGAATTATAATGAAAGAGTTAGAGATAAGTATAGATGATTATAATTTAGAGACTATAGATTTTAATAAAAATGTAAAACTACAGTAAATACGACATTGTAGTAAAATTTTGATATGCATGTATGTACACAATAAGTCATATTGTCTTGAGTTGTTAATTTTATTATTATTGTATAACTTGATCTCTTTTCTGGGTGTGGAGGATGTGCAAAAGCATAAAATCTTTATAATCTATGACATTGATTATTTAATCTATGGTTTAAAAAAATATGATTATGGTCTGTGGACTGAATAAAGATGTCTTCGATGAATCTGAAAAAGAAAGGTGTGTTTTTCTAAATCTCCAAATATCCTTAATATCGAGAACCTGACACAAGAAATACTCAGTGAGTAGAAATTATTAAAATGGGTGAAAATAACAAAACTTTTTTTTAGTGTAGGCAGGCTCGTTTTATTGTAAAACACATTCTTATAAGTCTTATATGATCCAATTGGAAATATTGTACAGATTACGAAACAGTTATTGTTTTATATGGGTTTCATAGTAAAATAGCGAGAAATCGGGGTTTTAACGCAAGCAAACCCAAAAGGGGCGGGGCCACGTCAAAGTCACGATCAGAGTTTTTTTGAAATGCGTTTTGACAGTTGACTGTCGAAGGGATAATATAAAGTAAAAAGCACGCGTTTTTAATACACTGAATTAAGGCCCTAAAAACGGTTCAATAAGAGCTACTTTACGAGCAAGTGTGTTGAAAAAAACTTTTCCCATACATTGCGTGGGTAATGAGACACCAACCTACTTTTCATGATGAAAATGGAATTTCAAATTTGTGACTAATACGAAGACGAATAATTTAATTTGATTTGAGAACAAAGTTTAGGTAGTTTGTTGCTTTTGAAAAATCTTTTTCCATACTTAAGGTAGGAAAAAAACTCCAACTTCTCTCCAACAATTTCTGACATTTCTGGTACTCAAACCTCAGTTGGTCCGATAGTTTTTTGAAACAGGATCGATTGGCATCAAAAAAAGTTTTTGTGAAAACAGGCTATTTTCTTGCTGACTGTAATTTTTTTTTCAAATTCTGTAAATGCAGATCAAAATTTCTCAAAAAGATAAGGACAGTCTCATAAAACCGTTTTCCTGTAGCTACAACGGTTAAGGTAGCTGTCCTTACTGCCCCCCCATCTCAAAAATCCACCCTGTATATATACAGGTTGTCTCAAACGTAGTGGTCCTAAGGCAAATGGGGTAAAGCGAAGGTGGCCACCAATCACCAAATAAAAAAAATCGGGTATTCTCAATAATTCAGAAAATTTCGCTAACACTTAATACTTAATCATTTTGAAGAAATTTTATATTTTCACTTGGATTTTTCCACCCTGTGAACAAAATTATCGACGTAGCAAGTTCAAATCTGACTACAAGATTATGTTCTTATTTACGTACAGTGTGGCTCTGCAACGCTTCAGATTTTATTTTTACTTGTCTTTTCTAACTTATTATTATAACTTTAACGAAAATTTCTAATCCCAGATTTAAAAAAAAACCTTAAAGTACCTTAATTATTGATAGATAGACTAGATTTTTTTTATAAAAAAAATAGGTTTCATAACAAGGTCGAAAATTCCGAAAAACTTTTTCCTCATATTTTACCAAAATATCTTTGATAAATGTTGAGTAGGTATTTAAATTTAACACATTTAGACGTGACCTTCGGTAGGTACATGGGTTTTATTTTTAATTCTTTTTTTTTACCTTCGCTGTTGACCTGCGTCGTAGGCCTTCATAACTTGTGTTGTCATTACCAAAAGCAGATTGAACAAATAACCGACCCGCAGTTGAACGGTTTTACAGTACTAATCTGTATTTTTTATTCATGGTTATGTTAAAGCGTAAAAATAAAATACACACACACAGTTTGTCATAATTGACCAGATCAAATGCCTTTGAGATTTATAAGGAACAAAAAACTCTAGGTTAAAAGCTCAACTCAGGTTTGAGTACTAGATAAGTCAGAAAAGCAAAACACTTTTCCCATACATTGCGTGGGTAATGAGACTCCAACCTACTTTTCATCCTAGGTACTGCTTGGATTAAAATGATGATTTCCAATACATTTTTAAATTGTTTATCTCCAACAGAAATACATAAATGACAACGTCTTTTGAAATTGCTCCGAGGTGCTCGAATGCTCCGCGTGCTGTCGAATGTGTTCAATTGCTTCGTTTATTTTTAACCAGCTTTCGCCACCGTGGAGGTCGGAAATTCCCACGGGAACATACTAAAGGGATAAAAAATATCCTATGTGTGATCCAGATTATAAACTATCTGTGTGCCAAATTTCATCTGAATACATTCGTTTTTGCCTGATTGAGTAACAAACATCCAAACACTTTCACATTTATAATATTATATAGGAGGATTGTAGGATTTATAATTTGTTACAATAGCGGGAATAGAAATACACAATCTGTGGAAGTTTCAATTGTCTACCTATTACGGTTCATGTTATACAGCCCGCTGACAGACAGACGGACGGACTAGCGGATAGCGGAGTCTAAGTATTAAGGTTATGTTATATGTATATCTCATTTGTTCAATCTAATTTTGCAACACAAGTTGTGAAGGCCTACTCAAAAAAAAAGAATTAAAAATAAAACACATGTACCGAAAGTCACGTCTAAATGTGTAAAATTTGAACACTCAACGCTTTTCAGAGATGTTTTGGTAAAATTTGAGCAAAAACTTTTTCGGATTTTTCGACCTTGTTATGAAACCCATCTTTTTTAAGGGTTCTCATTAAACTATCTTCATGAAATTTTCCCAGACCAACTATCGATAATTATGGTACTTTTAAAAGCAATGTGCACGAACTCGGTAGAACATTATTTTTTTATTCTGGGGTTAGAAAGTTTCGCTAAAGTTTTAATAAAAAGTTAGAAAAGACAAATAAAAATAAAATCTTAATCGTTGCAGAGCATGGGAAGGTAAATAGCAACATAATCTTGCACTTACACTATCAAGGCATCTTCCGACCAGATTTGAATTCGCTACGTCGAAAATTTTGTTTACTTGGTCGAAAAATCCAAGTGCAAATGTAAATTACTTGAAAATTTTCTGTTGAGAATATCCCAACTTTTAAATTTTTACCTCCACCTCCGCTTTACTCCATTTGCCTTAGGACCACTACGTTTGAGACAGCCTGTATATTAATAATATATTATTAATTATAATAATATTAATTTATTATTAATCTTCTTCTTCTTTTCGTGTGGTTAGTGACTAACCTGGTGTCAAAGTTTTAAACCCGCCCATGGGCGGCTTCTTCTGACTTGGCTTCACATGCCGTCGAGAAATACCTCTTAAGGATTTATTATTAATAATATTTATATATTTTAGTCATTTATTTATTCGGTAGGTCGGGAAAGATCTTTTAATAAGTATATAGTTTCTTAAAGGTTTCTTGATATGTTAAACAATTTGATTTATTTTGTCCTTAGGTATACTTAAATTTTATTATAAACCATTAAACTTGATATAATACATAGATACCTACACTGTTTGATGTAAGTAATCCCCTAATGATTGTAAAAATGTTAATAATCGCACATTGTTGGGGAAAGATTAGTCAAAGGATGACGATGCAATTTAATTTTAAGTAAATTTATATTTTTTTCAATAAAATAATTCATTATAATTTTCTTCTTCGTGTCAATCAGGTAATGCGCATGAGTTCCGGTGCGCTGGCGCAGACCACAGCGGGACAAGTCGTCAATCTCTTGTCGAACGACGTGAACCGTTTCGATTACGCTTTCATCTACACGCACTTCATCTGGCTACTCCCTCTCCAAGTCGTCGTCGTCTGCTACCTCATATACCTGAAGATCGGCTACGCAGCCATCGTAGGAGTCATCGGCATTGTGCTGCAGACCATACCGGTTCAGTGTATGTATATTTTTGATACTGTTGTTTTACCAAGATTTTGGAGCAATTGTTCATTTGAAACTGAGAATACAACAAATGAAAATCGAATCAGTAGCGACACTTACTTTTGTGATAAATTTACTTTTACGTAATTTGTAACAACTCAAATGTTGGCTCCATGAAAGCAAAAGATCCCACTAACGTAACGGAAATCATACCAAATAAAAACATAAACATGAAACTACAAATAGTAATAAAGATAATTATGGATTCCAAAGCTACAGCTTCCTGGTTATGCAATTACAGTAAAAGAAATTGAAGGCCCATAAATTCCTGTCGCCTGATCCAATCAGTGGACAATGCATCTTTTAAGAATGGCAATAAACATAAGAAACCTTATTATTATTCCTGCAGCTTACATGAGTAAATTGGCTGCAAGGTTGCGAATGAGGACCGCGTGCAAAACTGACGAGCGCGTGCGCATTATGGACGAAATTATCAATGGCATGCAGGTATGTTGATCTGGATTTTTTAACGTGCTAATTACATTAATATTAAATTTTGAACTAGGTCATTAGGTAATAACAAAAATGCTGATGCAGTAGGTACTGATAATGTATTATTATTCATACTACACACAGTATGAATAATATGTTGGCAAAACAACAAATCAGGCAATCTTCTCCTCGCGGGAAGGTCCGAAAGGGATACCCTGGCAATGTGCAACTGAAGGAACACGGGTGGGTTTTAGTCAGGAAGAGTCTGACACGCCCTCCGAAGAAGAAGAGAAGTTTTTTTATAATTTCCCAACCAAAAAAAAACGTCTATCATCTCCATTTGATGAACACTGATAGTTTTATTGGCCTACATATAAGACAGGCATTATTTTGCATGGGCCCCTATGCGGTTCCCGCGACGGTTAAGAGGTTAAGTCTCGAGCTTTCCATTCTACTCGAATACGACAAGATAAAAACATAAGGAAAAACTCGCGTATTTAATGCCATTATGTAACGTGGCGCCCTTATTTTTTTACAACTGTATTTAGTTTATTATTGAGTTTGGTTTAGTTAATAACCGAAACTTATTTTTGTACGT
Source organism: Agrochola macilenta (assembly GCA_916701695.1). Lineage (NCBI taxonomy): Eukaryota > Metazoa > Arthropoda > Insecta > Lepidoptera > Noctuidae > Agrochola > Agrochola macilenta. The sequence goes on along the minus strand of OU753554.1, from coordinate 13,772,210 downwards.
TTACCAAGAAACCGCAAGAATAACAAAGTATGAATACATGACTTTATCTACGTACGTCAAAAGGGATGTCACATCAATGAATGTGTTTTGCCGAAATTCATAATATTTTTTTAACATAAGTAAATAATTTTAGGTGATTAAAATGTACGCCTGGGAGAAGCCATTTGAGCAGGTAGTAGCTCTGGCTCGAAAGAACGAAATTAAGCAAATCACGTCAGCGTCTTACCTCCGAGGGGTATACCTCAGCTTCATGGTGTTCACCGAGAGACTCACCCTGTACATCACTCTGCTCTCCTACTCGCTGTTCGGCTACCAAGTTACTGCAGACATTGTAAGTACCTACCTCAAACAAACCTATGGTAACTTCTAGGCTCATGATCTTTTTTAATGTAGAAAATTCCAGTTTCTCATTACTTATTACAACTTGTTTGTGATCGTAATGAATATTGCATTCTGCGAAATGTTAAAATTTAAGTCAGCACATTGGGCAGAAACTTATTAAAAGCCCTATAATATCAAATTTATCTAATGGGAATGTTGACTGGGGGAAAAAAAAACGATTTAGTCCGTCAGTCAGATAATAAAAAAATATTAGACACGTATTTTTTGCTTTATCATATTAGTAAAAAATGGTTTAGATAAAACGCATTAAAGTTGGGGAGTGGGGGCTCGCGGCGTCACAAGTTACGAGTAGTATAAAATCTACCGGCCAGTGACGTCATGCCACATTTTAACGCATTGCCTACTCAATGAATCTTTTGACTACGTGAAAGAGAAAAAATATGTGTCCAATATTTTTTAATAATCTACATGACGGACAAATAAATATTTTTTGTCGTCACCCTATTGTTTAATAACTTTTATGGACGAGTGCAGTGTACGTATATAATTTACAGGTGTTCCCATTGGCGCAATTCTTCAACACCCTACAAGGAACGCTATCGATAATCATGTCGAATGCCGTATCATTTTTGGCAGAGGCGCTAATATCAGTGCAGCGCCTAGAGGCATTCATGTTGTTCGGTACGTGAGACCACATGGTCTCGACCTCGCACTAAGTGCATGCCCTATCGACACTGTCCTTCTTCTACGAGTCCAAATTATAACTGAGACTCGACGCTAATAATAACACTAATACTTAAATTATCTAACTCTCAAACCTCTATTTACGTGTATGTTCCGTAAAATTATTTAGTCAAGACTTCTACCTAACTACTTTTAACGACTTCGAGTCAATTAGTTATTAGAACGTAAGCCGTGGAAGGACATGACATTTTGGTGGCGTTTGGTTAAGGGTTTCAACAAAAATAAATGTCTGATGTTATTAGTGTTACATGTTATAGTTTCCACACAATGTTTGAAGCATTTAATAACAATGGTAGTAGTAATAGTAGAGATGATGCATATCACTAACATTAACTTAATACTGCAGTAGTCGATGAACGCTGCTCATTACAATCATCACAAAATCAATGATTTTCACAGGCGTTCCCGTTGGCACAAATGTTCAACATACTACAGATGACTCTTGCTGTCTATTTGCCGTCAAGCCTTTCATTGACTATGGAGTCCTATTCCTCTGTTCTCCGTATTGAGGCAGTTTTACTCTTGGGTACGAGATTAGTCAGAATAGTTTTGGGTGTAAATTTCGTAAATGATGCACTTGATGCGTCAAGAATATTTGATTAACCGACGTTTATTGTGTTAACACGCATCCTGTGATGTCATTTACGCTCGCTTCTTATGCCTACATACTAACAATCGCTTATGGATTAACCTAAGGAGGGCGCTTTTTGTTATAATTTAATGTCTGTTCCGATTCACATAAAAATGAATTTATATTTTATACTGTGTAAAAAAGAAAAAAAAAATTCACAAATAAGAACTAAAAACAAAAGCTATTTAATACACACAGGTTTCCACTTCGCATTTCATAAAACATAAACGAAAAATGCCATATGATAGCAATTATTGTCAATAAGGTCATGTATGTCGCTGTGTAGTATAATAATGACTGTTTATGAATTAAATTAACGCAAACTCGTATTACAACAGATGAGCGGGAGGACCTTCGCAGTGTTCCGGACGTAGACATCGCTAAATTAGTACAAATGGTTGAGAATAAGAAGAAAAAGAATAATCTGAGTGAAGTTGACCTACGTCCTAACACCTTCAAGAAAATCGACGAGGAGGGCATTTACAATCCAGGTAAGTTAGAAATAACCCAACACAATAAAACAGAAGAAAACTACTCACACGTTGAAACATATTCGCCTTGTTGTTGTGTTACATTTCATATTGTATTGCATACAATAACAATAATGCATATTCGTTTCAACATATGTTCATGAAACAGACATGTTAAGTTTATGATACGTTTCACATATTATATATACCTACCCACCATAAGCTTTCTCCTTGTCATCTCTTAATTTTTGTTTTATGTTGCTAATCCCTCGCACACACTCATTTCCGGCCAGTGCAATGCAGGATATTTATCTAAAATTTTTGCAATAAGTAAATATTGATTTTTCAATGAGGTACTTGAATTGCCTGCATTTATCTATAGAGCCGTTTCATAGCTAGCTAGCTAGCGTTTCGCAGCTAGCTAGTGTTTCATAGATAGCCTAGTGGTGACCATCTGACTGCCAAGTTATAGGTCTCAAGTTCAAACCCAGGGCACATACACGCACCTCTGACTTTTTGAATTCATGTGCGTATTGGATAGTATAATTGGACCCTGTTATGCAGAAAAGATCCAACCAACGTTACATTACACTATGCGTGGATCTTTTCTGCTTAACAGGGTCCAATTATCACTTGCTTCAAAAACGGTGAAGGAAAACATCGTGAGGAAACCGGCATGATGCCTGAGAGATAATTCTAGACGGTATGTGAAGCCAAGTCAGAGGCCCATGGGCAGCTTTAAAACTCTGACACCAGCACTAACCACATGAAAAGAAGAAGAAGCCGTATCGTTTAAGTTCCGTTGAATATTGTTTCTGAGAAAACGTGTGTGCATGAATAGAGATATTCTGATAGTTGCCATTAAATTCAGAACAACATTTGGCGTTGCCTGTAAAATAACTTGTAATAGCTATACTACGAGTATTTCAATTAGATATTGATCCTAAAAGTGCTGTTCTACATCAAAGAGGCCACACTCATACATATTATAAATTAAAGCCGCTTTTCGTGTTTGTCTGTATGTCCGCGTTGTTCTTCTTAACCACGCAACAGATTTTGAGGAGGTTTTCACCATCGTTTAAAGGTTTTATTCGGGAAGGTTTATAATTTTATATATTATATTACGAGTATATATAGGTGTATAATATTAAAATTACGTAAAACTAAGAAATCTTGATGTTTTGTCAAGTCGTAAAAACTGTTCGAAGCAGGAGCGGGCCGCTAGTAATTTGTAAATCAATGATAACAAAACATATACAGGGTGGCAGGGACATCGACGCGAAGCCGGCTACCATGGATTTAGTACATGATTCTGAACCCCACTGCGTAGTAGTTTTTTTTTTAATAACCGACGAAAAAATTTCAAGGCAAGGGCGTTCAGAATCATGTACTGAATCCATGGTAGCCGACTTCGCGTCGATGTCCCTGCCACCGTATATAGTGTTTTGAGACATTCTTTGTTCTTTATTTTTATTATGGGCTTGCATATTTTCAGCCAGTAAACCTTTGTTATCATCTAAGGCTTTATTGGATAGCCGACACGGGGATGAAATTAACTTAACACCATCATTATTAGCGCGTTCAACTAAATCGAAAGAAATATCGATTTCAATAAATACTGTAACAGTATTTAAAGAGTCTGATGATTCAGATTCCGAATTGATCGACGAAGGTAAAAAATGGTGAGGGAAGATTGGTGTTTTGTTACAGCTACTAGACCTTTCTGTAGGTACATGGTAGATTCCTACCTACTTTTATACCTGATTATATAGCTGAAAATATAGGGTAGATTTTATTCGTACCTATCAACTGTATTTAAATTACCTGCATACCTATCTGATTGTGCTCACACCATGATGTTGGCAAAATTGCAGTAAAATGGTTTAGACGTGTTATAGGGGAAGTGAATCGAATAGGCCTTAAAGGGCGCATTAAAATGTAATGCGGTTAATCCTTTTTTTTTTTTTTGTGTGGGATATCAATAAATGACTCCTCCCGCTCTGGGCGGAGCGAGAGGGAGTGTCAGACTTTTACTGACTAAAACCCAAACGTGTTCCTTTCGTTGCCTGTGTGCCGGGGCCGCGATATCCCTTGCGGTTAATCCTAACATGGGTTCATGATTTTCTTTGTAGAACCCGAGGAAATACTCCTAACACACCTAATTCTTCTTTTTTTTTGAGGCTACAGAAACAATATTACCAAGTAACATTCGCTACCACCATAAGTAGATATTTTAAAGAATTAAATATTGATAAGTACTTGGAGTGCCTCTAGGTCAGCGTTTCTCAAAGTGGGCGATAACGTCCCTTGTGGGCACTGGAGGCCCAGAGGGTAAGGGGTAAGAGGCCCAGAAAAAATGGGGGGTGTTGAAGTAGTTTAGGAGGGCGATGGCTGATTTGTAATTTTATCTACTTAATATTTTAAAAATTCACTGAAATTAAATCTACTTACTACACAACATCGATTATTTAGTTCATATTTCTGCCCTGTTTGATTGAATAAAAACTAAAAATATTTAACAAAGATTTTGTAGGATAGCCCATAAGCAATCAAGTTTTAATAACGCGATTTGTACAATCCTGTAACAATCGGCTGATTCATCTATACTTGTTCTTACTTGCGAGTTTGCGTTCTAATTGCTCTCAATGGTAAAAAAGACTAGTTTAAAATGTAAGTTTAAACTCCAGACCAGACTAATATAGCACACTGCAATTAAATGAATTAAAGTAATGAATGTCATTGTGGTTTTTAAGCTGTGGTAAAGTAAAGTAAAAATGGGGGGCGCTGAAAAATAATTGATTTTCAAAGTGAGCGGTAGATGAAATAAGTTTGAGAACCTCTGCTCTAGGTGCTCGTGTAGCAGCAGAGTTGTATTTTTTTTTCGATTTTTTTTACCAGAAAAAAATCGAAAAAAAATGACAATTTTCCCGGTAAATAACCCCAATTTGATTATTTAGGTGCCTTTTTAATTATTTTCGGGTTCCTAAACTTAAAAACCTTACTTTGAATAAGGCTATCGTAGGCTTTGCGATAAAAATGCAAAACAAAAAATAAGTGTTTACCACCAATGCGAAAAAAAATTGGATGGACGAGGAACTCGTGAGTTATATAAGTGTTGCTCGCAAATCTGATAGATCAAATTATTGCAATACCATTTATTAACAAGATATACTGATATCTAATCTTGTTTTAGGTGTAAGCAACTTTAGCACATAATTTGTGAAAAAATTGCCAGAATTTTATGGTTCGTCAAATATACGTCGACTTCTCGTTTGCCAATCAATTAACCACTGAGCTATAACCATTTTTTGTAGTTTATATTAATAAAATAGAGGGATGGTTATTGGCTTGAGTATTTTGACAGTCGCCAAGAGGTCTCTGTACTTGTCTACAACTTATTCCATTGAAAAATTAAATACGTTAAGGAAAATTCCGAAACTCCAAATGTTGATAAAATAAATTCTACGCCGATCTGCCGCACGTGTTTATCAACAAAAAACACGGCGACCGGCCTTTGCCGCATTGAAGGGGTTAACCGATTGAATCAGACGGCGAGACTCGTATTATTAATCCAATGGTTTGTAATCCTTTGTAGTCTAGTTGTGCAATCACGGACATTCGGATCGATTTTACAAAGTATTCTGTACACATTTCAAGTACAGTATTGTACAGTGCATTGTTAAACTTATATAATATAAACCTAACCTACCTTATGACACACGGGTTTGGTAAGATAATGGTTTATTAAGAGTTAGAGCGACGTTTCAACTTTTCAATAAACGTATTTTTATAAGCCCCATCTAATCGACCATTTTCTTCCTCAATTTTTAGGATTTGAGTGCAACGAAAAAGGCTTGATGAGTTCTACTCTATGCCCGATGCCAGTGAACCCAGATGTAGGTATTCTGATCCAGAACGTGAGCGCTAGTTGGGTTGACGACGGACCAATGACTTTGAACCAGCTGAACCTCATGGTACCTAAAGGAAAGCTGTGTGCCATCATCGGCTCTGTCGGATCCGGAAAGGTTTGTTATCTGACAATTAAGTTGCATGCTTGTCATAAAACAATTACATTTTATAAGTTTTGTCCTATTCATCCTTACCTGCAACATAAAATTCTTAGCTAGGTAGACACGATAGATCATGAACTCTTGAAAAGTTTCTTCAAATCTTTTAAACACGTGAGAAAATCATCATTCACCAGCCAATTGAGGCTTCTAGGCAAACTTACGCAACTGTAAACATATGCGTAACTTATTTCCGCACTTCACAAGTACCTTAAAAGCTACTAAACGGACGTGAATTCACAGTAAACGTTAGGTAAACAACACTACCAAAAATATCAAAATGATACCAGTTTTAAATGTGTCAACAAGTTAAACGAACCAAATGACCGGTATTGATTCAAGTACACGAATATTTAGCACATCCCAAATATGAATGATTGTATGACAAATGTTCCATTTACACTGCATAGCAAAACACTAATGCTTACCAAGTTTCAAGTGCAAATTAACATTTTATATGCCTACTTAGGTCCTGATATTCAATGTCTTTTATATTTGTAGAGTTCAGTTCTTCAATTACTCCTAAATGAACTTCGATCGACTAATGGCCGGATCTACCTTTCTGGGCCTCTATCATACGCATGTCAAGAGCCGTGGCTGTTCGTGGCTACTGTAAGACAAAACATCTTGTTTGGCCTGCCCTACAACTCCAAAAAGTATAAAGAAGTAAGTACCAAGATATACCTACCTACTATTATTTAGCATGCTCAAGAAATAGCGATGAAATAAATTTAATTAGGTACCTACCTAACAATTTTCTCGATGAAATAAAAACAATGAAGAATATATTTAATTTAAATAAACGAGTATTATATTGTTGTTGTTGTTGGTATTTGTATTGTTGTTGATTTTATTTTATTTTTATATATTTTATTATTGAATATTTATTATATTTGAATTTATTAACTAAGAGCCAACTATCTATGTTACCACTTCTCGAGTGTTAAATTACCCTAATGATGATATCTAATTTAAATTATTTTTATTCCAGGTGGTACGAGTCTGTGCTCTCCAGAAGGACTTCCAACAGTTTCCTCACGGAGACCAGACGCTCGTCGGTGAACGAGGAGCCTCCTTGTCAGGCGGTCAGAGAGCCCGCATCAACCTTGCCAGAGCTGTTTACAGACAGGTATATATGTAACTTATTATGTCATAACTCGCTACACAATGCTTCTTGCCTACTTTTATGCTATGCAAGGAAAATAAGAAAGGTATTTCGAAAAATTTAAATAAAAGTATTAATTACTGCTCGATATTTTAGACCACACCAAAATCGAGATGATATTTCTTCTGTGGAGACTTCGACTAAAACGCAAATAATCTAACTAAAATACCATTATGAAACACTTGGATATCCTCACTCCGGGTCTAGATAGGCAATGCTAAGATTTTACACCCAGAGATAATCCCAGCGTGCACTGCACTCTAGCGACATCGTGGTAATACGCCAGTAAAATTACGCTGTTCCCAGAAAATTAACCGACAAAGCTTACCATTAACTTTTACTACCACTTTAAGCCTCGCTAATGAACTGACTTTTAATTTGCACTAACGCAAATGACGATTTAATGTTAGTTAGGCAAAATGCAGCAACAGAAATGCATTTAATGTCATAATCCGTTTAAAGTTCACCAAATCGTCGAAAAAACGCTGTGGACACCTTATTGGGTCTTTCTTTTCTGAAATTATATTAAACATATAAAATATTGTAACAGTGTAACGGTGCAACAGTTTCTAACGAAGGCTTTTAGGTGAAACCTCCTTAGCACCACATTGACACTAGGACTCTTTTCATGGGGTCATAATAAACGCTCACTGTTGTTACCAGGCCGACATCTACCTGTTGGACGACCCCCTCTCTGCCGTGGACGCGCACGTGGGGCGCCAGCTCTTCGACGAGTGCATCAGCGGCTACCTGCGCCACACAACGCGCGTGCTGGTCACCCATCAGCTACACTACCTCAAGGCCGCTGACTACATCGTTATCATGAACAATGTAACCTAACATTTATTTATTTCTATTGCCCTAGGTATCTGTCTCTATCCTAGAAGCTTCGGAGGGAATTGTCAGTAATTTTTTTCGACCGTTCCTGGTCCTAAAAATGGTCGATGCGCCACTCCACATGCGTCCTCGTCACGCATCAGCTGCACTACCTTAAGGCCACCGACAACATCGATATCATGAACAATGTAACGTAACATTTATTTCTAAAGTCATTGCCCCCCGTAGCAGTCTCTGTATCTGGTGGTCTATTCCCAAGCGGTATCCGTAGTTTCGGCCGAAGTCACGGGCGATTCGTTCTCCGTCTCACTTACGGACATACCGTGAGTGAGACGAAGATGGGATCGCCCATAACATCGGCCGAAGCTACGGATATCGCTTAGGGAGTAGTCCCCCAGTGTCCAGCAATTTTTTCTCGTTTTATCTCTTTCTGTACCTATTATTATTATGACTCAATTTGTTGTTGGTCCTTGTGGAACACCACACATGTTTCTCGTATTAGCTGCACTGTTGCTACAACGGTATCTTAAAATCATTGCCAGACTCGGTACATCTTCGATCCCACCTTGAACTTGGAACCTGTGCTGTATGGACTGCTAATCTTTCTTATTGGTTACGAGAACTAACTGGCAAAAGAAATCACTACGTGTGGCACAACAAACGCGTACTCGTGACGTACCATCTGAACTATTTCAAGGTCGATGATGAAGTTCTTACATCATCAACATTAACAACGTAACTTATACAATACGTATGCCTTTTTTTTTTTTTGGCTGGGAAATCATCAAATGACTCCTCCCGCTCTGGGCGAAGCGAGAGGGTGTGTCAGACTTTTACTGACTAAAATCCACCCGTGTTCCTTCCGTTGCCTGTGTGCCGGGGCCGCGATACAATACGTATACCTTACGTGTTTTTTTTTTTCTAATTACAAAAAAAATAAACGTAAGTTACCGTAAAGAAACCCGGTAAAAGGCTATGCTGGCTAATGTCAGCATGGACTTCTAGCGGGTTTCTTTTTCAACGTATTTTCGAGAAACCATTTAAAAGATCTCGGAGACTACACTTATCTACTACTAGCTACGCGCTCCTACGCGGTTTCACCCGCTGCTTCTACGCGGTTTCACCCGCTGCTTCTACGCGGTTTCACCCGCTGCTTCTACGCGGTTTCACCCGCTGTTTCTACGCGATTTCAGGTAGGAAGCACTGACGACTTTAAACATTTTTCTTTATGAGTGAGCGCATAAGATAACGTGGGAATATTATACCTACACCGATCGGTACCGACTCGCACAGACTCGCCTGCACCGGAAACCCGTTTCTTTATGTAAGCACCCTAACCCAGGTCATGGTCTACCCATGTGCCAAATTTCAACCAAATCCGTTCAGCCGTTTTAGCGTGAAAGCGTAACAAACAAACAAACAAACTCACTTTCGCATTTTTAATATTATATCTATATGTATAAAAATCAATGCCACTTTTCGTTGTAATTTTATAACTCAAGAACGGCTGGGCCGATTTAGCTGATTTTGGTTTTGAAATGTTTGGCATAGTCCAGGGAAGGTTTAAACGGTGAGAAAATTAGGGTAGGTAGGGTTTAGTGCTACCCGTGCGAAGTCGGGGCGGGTAAAGCTAGTATATACTAGGCTGGGGCAAAAGTAATGTTATAATGTGAATGTCATAATTTTTGCAAATGGCGTCATAATTTCATTGTGATTTGATACATATACTCGTATTGTAGACAGATAGAGAATTAGTTGACGATGCAATGGAGCGATACACAGTTTCACAGCTCAGGTAACTATGGAGATTTTGAATCACCAAATTCCGGGCTTTGTGATCTCACGTTTTGGCGATTTGAACTGGCCGGCCAGATCACCAGATATGACGGCGCCTGCAGACTTTTTTTTTTAAATCAAATAATAAATAAATAAATCTTGCGTTTACCACAAGGTAACAAACCACAAACCTTGCAAGTCTTAAAAACCAAGATTGAAGAAGAAGGTTGTTTTGCGAGCAACAATTCAAAATGCTTGACAACGAGCACAAATGTGCATCAACTCAGAGGTGGTCCTTTGACCGATACTTTTTTTCGACCTAATATCATAAATTTTACATCTTTTAATAAACTTTCCGCAAAAACAGAGCTTTACTTTTTTTCATTTCAACAAAATGGCAGCCAATTCACATTATGACATTACTTTTGCCCCACCTTGTATTTATATTTATACATTTTTTATCTACTTTTTTACTTCTAGTCGCTTATTAACTGATCCGCGGCATAACACTTGCATTATAATGTACTCACGCAACAGCTGCACTACCTCAAGGTCTCCGTCTACCTCATAGAAGACGTAACATAAATAATTCTGACACAACAATCTGATGTCACTGAACTACATACTCGTACATTTTCTTTACCTATTCGTGTTACTACATAGATTGTTGGCGGTTGCTTGTTGTTGTTTATTTAGTGTCTCTGGGGTTGGGGTTCGACGAATTCGACGAAAATATTTTGTTAAATCAATGTTTTGGTTGAAGTAATTTTTGTTACAATGTTTTTCCATCAGCTTACCACATCATCTAGATCCTTGAATACGATAAATTATTCAAACATGACGCGTCAGGATGTGTGATTAGAATGCCACTGCTCGAGAATTCCTAGATGGACATAATATTAAATGCAATTCACGACCTCAGAAAATTTAATAATCGCTTATGTAATAAGTCATCACTTGCTTTAATTAGCTTTTTGTTTTAATAGGGGTGTGTGGATGCTAAAGGATCATACGATGAGTTGGTGAGCACGGGCAAAGACTTCGCGAAGCTGCTGTCATCCAGTCATGATGAAAACGAAGACAAAAAAGACGTAGAGAAACCTCCGCCAATGTCCCGGCGAACGTCTGCTAGAGTAAGTGAAACAAAGTAAAACGTATATTCGTAACGGCAAATAACATGTCACAATTAAAAATAGCCTTGAGTCCTGATATACCTCAAGAGTTAAAGAAACAATAAAGTCTGTAATTTGAAAAGTAGGTTGAAAAGTAAACATACTTAAAACTTACTATGTAATTTTTTATACACGAAAAGTAAAGTTTACTATTATCATGAGACTTATATAGGCGAAAAACGAACTGGGAAGGGGAACCAAAATAAATAGTATTACTTTCAACTTACTTCGTTAATACACTTGATCATAAAATGTGTAACGGATATCTCGAATCTCATCACGCATTCGCCAATCCGATGTCTTAACTCCTAAACAACGTTAGGTACTGGGCACTGGGAAGTGTGCTGCCGTCAAAGTTTGCTACAAATTGATTTACCCTCTAATTGCATTCCTACGTTATTCATCGCACGTAACAAGATTTTTTCACTTCAAAGTAGAACGTGGAATTCTGAACCCCCTACCTACCCCCCTTTCAAATTCTAAGACCAAATACTTAAAATCAAACCTTAAATCTTTGTCCTTAAGTTTCAATTCTGATAAGAATGCTGAAGCAAGGTCTTGATTGAATTTAAATTTATTAATTGGACCTCGGAAATGATCGGAATGGTGTCGGTCAGGCGGTGTAAATTATTATGACTACTTATTGATTTTGGTTTGTAAGCTTAATTTGGTTTTATATATTCGTAAAGCGATTTTGATTCGGTTTTGGTTTGCATTGGTACTTGACAATCGGTATTTATTACCATAATATAGACTTAATGCATATTCTATTGCAACAAATACGATACGATTAATTTTAAAAAGTCTTGACCTAAAAATTATGTATTTCCAATTTGAGTTCAATAACCACTCGTTCCACTACTGACGAGATATTATACCATTAAAGCAAATTCAGCTTAGTCGGAGGGTTTTAACGGGAATGCTATCGAAACCGCGAGTTTGACCCTACTTGTAGTTAAATTTAGGAATAGGGGCTCAGTCGATACTTAGCCCCCTATTCCTAAAAATAACTTAGCTGATATTATTCCATATGGAGGTTTACGACAAAACTATTGACTTCCACGTTAGAATATAATAAGCCACCGAGGTTGCTGTTATGAGCAGGTACGTCGCCCACGTAGATCTGACCATTTGTAATCTCCCTGGTATTATCACCATTAAACATTATCCAGCTATCAACAACGCGGCGTCCGTCGCTGTGCGAGTCCATGGGGGGCTGCGAGGTGGCGCAGGAGATGGAGGAAGAGGAACGCGAGTCGGGCTCGATGGGCTGGCGAGTGTACGGCGCCTACCTGCGGGCCGGGGGCCGCGCGCTGCCGCTGTTCTTCATGATCGTACTGCTTGTGGTCGGACAGCTTTCAGCCACGCTTTGTGACTACTGGGTCACCTTCTGGTGAGTTTAATGGCACTTTTATTGAATAGCAAAAGGTTGTTATTTGGATAGTAACATTATTTTTAAGTTTGTTTTTCCCTAACCATTCTGTGTGGATTCTCTGTAGCCTGAAATAAAGTTTTATTATAATCATTACTATTAACTGAGGGATATCGCAGTCCATAGCTGGAGACCACTTTCTCTGCTAGTGCCGTTAGTTAGTAAACTGAGTCATCATCATCATTAACAGTATGACTATTCCCATCAAAGGATACGCAAAGCGGCCAAGGGATGGTATGCAAAGTCCCAGATTTAGAAAGCAATATTTATTCTTGATGATAACCTTTATTTAGACATAAAATAAACATCGCGCCATGTTTCCCCTGAAGGTTGGGCAGAGGTGCACTTATAGTAGATACACCCACATTTCGCCAGTTATGTTTTAATCCCATGTAATAGGGGGTGAGCCTATTTCCATCAACTGGGCACAAATCCAGGCTACGGGCTGCTACTGAGAAATTCCAGATAAGAAAACCCAATATCACTTGGCCGACCTGGGAATCGAACCCAGGACCTGATGCTCAGCAGTAGCGCTTACGACCACTAGACCAACAGTCCACAGTCTTTATATAGATGCGTATTCAAAATTAAGTGATCGTAAAACAATAAGTAAAAAAATTACTCTTTTACAGGACAAACGAAGTCACGACACTAAAGGAAGCTGCTAATAACAGAACAAAGGATTACCACTTCGATCGGGCGCTGCCACTTGACAATGGCACTTTTGATTTATCCAGCTATTTCTCAGGAGTTAACCAACGGCCAGGTAGAATCATTGCCATTATCCTTACCTACTTGATATAAGTCCAAAAAGTTACTTTGTGCAAGAGTTTTCTCAATTGTTCTTAAATTAATTTGATGGTTATTATTTCTTTGTAACTTTGTTAACTTGACTTTTACCATTGTTTGCAGACCTGAACATCCACGCCTACATAGGACCTCTAGACACAGCACAATATTTATACGTGTACTCCGCGTTAATCGTATGCTGCATCTTCTTCATCACGGCGCGCGCGTTCATGTTCTTCAAGGTGTGCATGAAGGCCTCCCGAAACCTCCACAACGATATGTTCCATTCCATGCTCAGAGGCGTCATGAGGTTCTTCGACACTAACTCTTCCGGTGAGTACAACTTTATTACTAAGCTCAATTGGTTCCCTTTTATTGGTTTCATGTAAATTACCAAAATTGGTTTCCAGAGAGACTGGAACTTTTCAGTATCATATACCTATCTTTTGCAAAGAATTACCATTATTACGAGTATGTTTGTTTACAGGCCGTATACTGAACAGATTCTCCAAAGACATCGGAGCACTCGACGAATTACTACCTCGTTTCCTGCTAGAGTGTATCCAGATCTACCTGGTGATGTTCAGCATCCTGGCGCTCAACGCTGCTGCCCTTATCTGGACCCTGCTACCCACCACCATCATCCTTCTCTTGTTCTATACAATCCTTCAAATTTACCTCAAGTCAGCACAGGGTATCAAACGGTTGGAAGGCACAAGTAAGAACCACCTGAAAGAATTATTATAAGTACGCATCACAAACCCAAGGTTCTGCTTTATACAACACCGGAACAGACAGATTATTTCCACTGGGTCCTACTGTTATTTGATAAATGGTCCATATATGTATGTAAATTAGATCTGCCTAGGTATTTATGTTTTCAATTAAACTGGTATCGTGGGTCTAATTCGTACTTCTTCGCCTAAAAATTAACTTTCATTAAAACTAATAAAATGATTTCCTTCCAGCTCGAAGTCCAGTATTCTCTCATATGTCTGCTACTCTTAACGGCATTAGCACAATCCGGTCGGCTGGCGCAGAACAGAGACTGATTCAAGAATTTGATAGATTCCAGGTACGCATGATATACCATACCACAATATTCATACCACTATATCCATACCACCACCACCATAATCTAAAACTCATTAACCTTCTGGATTAAATTGGTTAAGTTCTCATAAATTATCAGAAGATTGTTAGTTGCAAAGCAATAATTCCCCTATGTTGTAACCCCTCTATTGAAATATTCATCATCGTAGAATATTCTCAATTTCCTTTTCATTGTTTTGACTCCCTAATGTACGAGTAACTATTTATTTATTTATTTATATATACTTTATTGTACACCAGATTATACATTACATAAAGAAAAAGTAATACAATACAAAATATACAATGGGCGGCCTTATCGCTTACTGCGATCTCTTCCAGGCAACCTTGGTACCAACTATGGTACCTATATGTACCTACAGCTACATTTAGTTATGCAGCAAAGCTGGAAGCTATCTCTTTCTTATCATGAATTGTTTGCCGTGACAGGACATCCACACGTCGACGTGGAGCAGCTACCTCGCGAGCGGAGTGACTCTCGGCTTCTGGCTGGACTTCATCTGCGTCATCTACCTCACCATCGTCATCGTCGCCTTCCTTGTCATCGATAGCAGTGAGTACTACTACTTGTTTTTAACCAACTTTAAATGACTTTGAAATTGTTTCGACTTTCAATCTATTCTTGTGAGTAAATGAAATACTGAATTTCGATTCTATAACAGTCACCGACTTTAACATTCTTAAACGCTTACTAGTTACTTGTTGAAATCACCTTCAGTACCGGATTGTAACAGCTTGCTTACAAACATAGTATTAAAACTCACTCCGTTAAACATGAATGTGAAGCATATAATAATACTCCTAGCGACACGACGCTACATACTAATCACAACCACATTAAATCTAATAATAGCAAACTCAAAAGCCATACGACTGACGTTCTAATAACAGCGGAAACAGCATAATAGCCTAACAATGTAATTCATTGACAGAAACAATATTCTCTGGAAACGTGGGCCTGGCGATATCGCAGACGTTGATCCTGACGGGTATGCTGCAGTTCGGCGTGAGGCAGACCGCGGAAGTGATCTCGCAGATGACCAGCGTCGAGAGAATACTGCAGTACACCCACATCGAACGAGAACCCAAGTGGGACAAAGGAGGTTTGTGTTTTGTTTAGTTTCATAGTCGATTTTTTTTTGTCTGAAAAACAGTAGTATTCTTTTATCGTCAGTGAAGTTCTTACAGTGCGAAAGTCATTTTATGGGTGTTTTGAGATTTGAATGTCATTGGTTATTTAATTCCTTCAATGGAAAAGATTATTGGGATTTTCGCGGGTTCAAATCATCGCAGAGTTCATTTGTATTAATAATTGAACACAATAAGGCCTACATTAATTTCGTACAAAGTCAAAGTCAAATCATTTATTTTGAACGTCAAAAATTACAAAAAAAATGATTGATTCTAGTCGCCCCTTCCAAAAGGTAGTTTTCGTATGGAGAAGAATGGGCAAGAAACTCCACCGTTACTCTTTTAAAATGTTTTACAATATTTTGTATATATGTTTTTACATTAGTTATATAATTATATGTGAAGACGATGCATCTAAAAATAAATAATAAAATTTACTATACCACAATAGGTAAAAAGAAATTTAAAAAGAGAGCAACAACAGATATAGTAGATTATACAACAAGTGAAAAAAAAGGGAATTTAATTCGAGGGACTAAGTTGGATCCCGAGAGCAGCGAAGGATTCAAGAGTAGAATCCCGAGCGTAGCGAGGGATTCTAGATTTGAATCCTGAGTGGAGCGAGGGATACAAGGACCGAGATAAATTATTTTTTCACGAGTTGTGTACTCTACTTTTTACCATTGACTGCGAGAAAATAAATAGTAGTATAGTATTTATATTTATCTGTCGAAGTTGTAGTATTTATATGACTGCCTCGTTGGTCTAGTGGTCGCAAGCGCTACTGCTGAGCATGAGGTCCTGGGTTCGATTCCCAGGTCGGGCAAAGTATTATTGGGGTTTTCCATCAGAAATGTCTCAAGAGCAGCCCGGAGTCTGGAATTGTGCCCGGTTGATGGCAATAGGCTCACCCCCTATTACAAGGGACTTAAAAACATTGGCAAAATGTGGGTGAACCAAAGGTACGCCTCTGCCCAACCCTTCGGAGAAACAAGGCGTGAAGTTATGTTATTTATATGTATCACATTTTTGGCGGTATCAAATTTTCTACCATAATTGCTGCTTTAGAACGAAATGATTTCGAAGTCAGTGGTATTCAGTGTCTCATTTTCCAATGACATTAAATAATAAATAAATAAAAATCTTTATTGCAGCCCACACAATCCATAAAAAACACGATTTTTTATATAAATTAAAATTAATACAACCACGAAAACGGATTGAAAAGAACCTAACTAAAGTTGGCGGGATATTTTTTATTTTATTTAATTGTAAAGCTTCTAGGAAGGAATAGCTCCGTCTATCCAGCCAATAGCTACTTTCAATACGGTTCATTTATTTTTGTACGTAGTTTATATAGTTCGTGCTTGTTCCAAATTCAAAATGTTTTTATTCTCTTGTGAGTAAAAGACAGTTTTATTCACTGTTATCGATGAATAAAATGCCCTTTTTCGAGTGACAATGGTAAACAATTAATTACCTATGTGATAGATACATGGTACAGTTTTTCACTGTTCTGTAAAGTAGCCATTTTTGACGTA